>CM046005.1:81785918-83035918 GCA_025175895.1 Wurfbainia villosa
GAATTTGGGTGGATGGATGTTCATGCCGACCATTTCATTATTGTCACAGCGGTGAGTCCGATGACAACCTCCTTGCTCTGATACCACTTGTTGGAGGATCGTGGCCCAGTTAGAAGGGGGGTTGAATAGCCTTGATGGTGCTAAATGGAATTCGATCATCTTAATCATCTACAATAGTGGTTAGCATAGCGGAATAATGAAACCAAAGATAATTAAGCTAATAACAAAGATAAAGAAAGAACAAACACTAAGACAAATGATATAATATGGTTAACGGCCCTTGTCGCTAATCCACGGATGATTCGTAAGGTGAATCACTCCCTCAATCCAATCCACTAATCTCTCCTTTAGCTCAAGATAAGGTGGAGGTAACCTCTTTACACTAACTCCTCTTCTCACAAATAATATGAGTAAAACTAGAGAAGAAAGGAATAGAAAGACTTAGAAAACGTGGGAACCCTTGGAGGATGATTAGGAGTTAAAGCATTAGCTACCCCAAGGCCCCCAAGCCTTCCTTTTATAGAGAGGAGGACAATTTTCTTGTTGGGAATGTAGCAGTCAACTGCTGCGGTTTCAATGGCTTCTGACCAATCTTGAACCGCAACCATTGCATTCTAATGGCACTATTGGCGATCGACTTACGCCTCGTAGATCGATCGCTCTGGCGATTCTATGCCGCGTTCAACCATAGCGATTGGATCGCCATCCTTAGCGATCGATCGACGTGATGGAGCAATCGACTGTCATCCCTTGGCAGTTGACTGTTTGGCCACAAAACTCTAGTTGACACCAATCAACTAGCAACAGACTCGGACCAATCGACTAATACCTATATCAGTCGACTGCTATCGGGTAAAACCTCAAACAATAATGTTTGAACATCTGACACTTGATCTTAAGCACTTGGCCAAGTTCATCTACATGAGCTACCCCATTCCGGGTTACAATCGCTCAATCTCTCATCTCTCATGGAGTCCCTCACCGAAGCTTTCTTCATCCGGTTTGCATTCCTCGGATGCACTAAGCTAGCGACTTCTCTCGTGCCACCCTTCGCATCTTGTCCTAAAGTCTGTTTCCTTTGGCTTCACTCCATTTGCTCCTCGTTCGGCTATCCCTCTGATGCACCAAGCTCACGACTTCTCCCCGTGCCATCCTTCACCGACTCAAGGACCCGAGCCTTGAGATGATGAACTCGCCAATGCTTCATCAAGCTAACCATGTGTGATTTACTAAGTCCTGCACAACTTAAACACACATATCAAAATACATAACATCCTAACTTAAACCCTTTGCCACACACATCAAAACCAATAACATACTGGATTGATTTCCCTAACAGGCATGGGTTCCCAAAAGATTTTTGATTGATGCTACCGGTCCAAAAATTTGGGTACCTAAGGAATTTATTTTTCATGTTGTATAGGTAGGTGGACCAAGTATGTGGATTGTGGATTGCGATTGCTCAAGATATATGACCGGAGATGTGAGTAAGTTTTCCACAATCAACTACATTAGCAAGGGAACCATGTCCTTTGGGAAGAGTGGTAAACTCAAAATTCTAGGCAAAGACTCAATTGAGGTATCCCCAAAACTTATTATTCATAAAGTTTTTTTAGCTAAAAATATGAAATTCAATTTACTTAGTGTTAGACAACTTTGTGATGCCGATTTTAATGTTGAATTTAATTCCACAAAGTGTTTTATTAGACACAAGAAATTGAATGATTGCATGTTAGTTGGATATAGGAAATCCAATATTTATTATGTTGATTTATCCTATGCTTCTAACATTTCCACCAAGTGTCTTATGGAAAAAGAAGAGGAAGGGTGGTTATGGCATAGAAGGTTAGGGCATATCAATATGAAGAACATAGCCAATATAGCTAAAATGGAGTTAGTGAAGGGGTTACCAAAGATCAAATACATTAAAGACAAGATGTGTGATGCATGCCAAGAAGGAAAACAATCAAAATCATCACACAAAGGTAAAACCCTAACTAGTACTTCATTACCTTTAGAGCTTTTATATTTGGATTTATTTGATTGTCATAGTACCCTCTTTGAATGGTAGTAAATATTGTTTAGTCATAGTTGATGATTTTTCTAGGTATACATGGGTTTACTTTATGAAACATAAGGATGATACCCTAGGAATAATCATAGGTTTTAGCAAAAGAGTAGAGAATGAAAGAAAAGCTTTATATGGGTTAAAACAAACTCCCCGGGCTTAGTATGAAATATTATCATCTTTCTTAATTTCTAAGGACTTTAGAAGGGGCCAAGTAGATCAAACTTTTTTCATTAAGTCAAAATCAAAGGATATCTTTGTGGCCCAAGTGTATGTTGATGACATTATTTTTGGGTCAACAAATGATGAACTCCTTCAAGACTTCATCAAAAATATGGAAAATGAGTTTGAAACGAGTCTAGTTGGCAAGTTAAATTTCTTTTTAGATTTACAAGTTAAACAAACCAATGAGGGATACCGAACCAAATATGCCAAAGAAATGAACAAGAAATTTGGTTTGGAAAATGCTAAGGTAGTATCAACCCCAATGGCAACTAACACTAAAATAGACAATGATCATGAAGGTAAATCAATTGACCTAAAACTATATAGGAGTATGATTGGATGTCTATTATACCTAACCACTAGTAGACCCGATATCTTATTTGCGGTAGTTATGTGTGCAAGATACCAATCTTGTGCCAAAAAGTCCCACTTAGTGGCCGTTAAGAGAATCTTAAGATATATCAAAGGCACACTAAATGTAGGACTTTGGTACCCTAGGACAAAGTCTTTTGATTTAGTTGGGTATACCGATTCTGACTATGTGGGTTGCAAGTTGGATCGGAAGAGTACTAGTAGTAGATGCCAATTTCTTGGGTCGTCCCTAGTTAGTTGGAGTAGTAGGAAGCAACCTTTTGTTGCTTTATCCACCATCGAGATCGAGTATGTGGCTATGGATGGTTGTGTAGCTCAATTGCTTTGGATGAGACACACTCTAGAGGACTATGAGCTACAATACTCCAACATTAAAATTTATTGTGAATTTGACCAAAAATCTGGTACATCACTCTAGGACCAAGCACATTAAAGTGAAGCATCACTTCATTAGAGATCATGTGACAAAGAGGGATATTGAACTCAACTACATAGAATATAAGTACAACCTTGCTGACATTTTCACCAAGGCTCTCCCCGAAGTGGATTTTTCATCACTTAGGAGAGAACTTGGAATGTGCTTAGTAGAGTAGAGATTTAGGTTTGCATGATCCTATAGAAAATCTAGGACTACACCTCTAAGCATATCACAAAACACCTAAGAAGCCATGATTTTTGTATTGAGCCAGTTAGACATCATGTGAGATGTTAGGAAGATGCACTTGGTTCATCATGCTTGTTATGATGCATTACTATGAACCAAAGTGTCATCTAGAGACATTGATCCTTCATTGGACCAATCATTGAGAAGACTTGTGTATAATTGATGTGCATATAGATCTAAGAACATGATTGGAAATTTCAAATAAAATATATTTTAAACTATGTTTATCATATTTTGAAAAACAATTTTCACTTGGTAAGCAAAAGTGACACAAAGTTTTGAAAAACCTTAAAGCTTTTGCTAGTTTACAAATTTGTATCAATTTCAAAATATGGAAAAGATATATTTTTCATATTATTTTTCCTTGATAGAGAATGACTTTAGAAATGTTTTCACAAAATTTTGTGGTTTTTCGATATTTTTTGAATTTTTAATGCATTTCTGAAGTTAGGCTGAAAACTTGAACTTGGCATCTCGGGGTTGGCAGTCGACTGCCACACTGATTTTTCTGCAAAATCAGCCTTGACTCTTGTCTTGAGTCCAATGTTAGGTTTCCTAACTCTATGGTATATTAAGCACAGCAAATAAGGGGGAGTAGGACTAACTGATGCATGGATTTAGATGAAGTTTTATTATGCAATCTTCTTCATTCCCAAAATCTATATTTTGTTTATTATTGGTGCAAAGTAAGGATATATTTTTTATCTATTGTTTCATGCTATGGTCAACATGTTCTTTACACATCATGAACTATGTCTTGGATTAAGGGGGAGTCCTATATCTATCTTATACCTTAGTTCAAGGCATGATCAAATTTTATTCATTCATGAACTTATTCTCTATGAGTTCTTCTCTTTTTGATGTATGTCAAAGGGGGAGAAGGGGAATTTAAGTTAGAACTCATATTTGGATATATGATGTGTTTATTTTGTGCATATTTAAAGACCTAACTTAAATGATTGCCTAACATCAAAAAGTGAGAGATTGTTGGTGCAACAATGCCCCAAGCATTTATGTATTTTGATATTTGGATAATCATTTATAGTTAGAAAATATTTGTAATCTAACCGTGAATGTGTTAAGTGATAGGAAAATCCAAGTGTGAAGACTTGGTAAAGAAAAGTCCAAGTGTGATCTTGGCAAGAAAAGTCCAAGTGTGATCTTGGCAAGAGAAGTCCAAGAGAAGGTCTTGGCATCATAAGTCCAAGCATGTAGTCTTGGCGGCGTAAAGTCCAAGAGGACCTTGGCAAAGGAAGTCCAAAGGCAAGGTATTAGCAGCGTAAGTCCAAGTATATAGTCTTGGAAGCATAAAGTCAAAGCAAACTTTAGCAAAGGAGAAACCTGAGACATGACGAAACCGAAGAAAGCCCTTGAAGGAAAGCGCAAGATGAAGGAGTCACGGACTCGGAGGGATCCTAGAGGCTCAAGGATGAAGGAAGAGCTAGAAGATTGAGTCTAGATCTAGGGAGTTAATTTCAAGTATGACTTGATCATACTTGTGTTAGGACCTCGGTGGCTGCTAGAGGGGGGTGAATAGCACGTACGTTGTAGATGGAGGAATTCTTTTGTGATCGTGTGCTTTCTACAATTCAGTTAGTGCACAGCGGAAATAGTAGAAATAAAACAATAACAAAATATATAAGCACACAATCACAACACGCAATATAACGTGGTTCGGAATCGAATGGTTTCTACTCCACGAATTAGGCTC
The DNA here is from genome assembly GCA_025175895.1 of Wurfbainia villosa. Lineage (NCBI taxonomy): Eukaryota > Viridiplantae > Streptophyta > Magnoliopsida > Zingiberales > Zingiberaceae > Wurfbainia > Wurfbainia villosa. The sequence goes on from CM046005.1 coordinate 81,790,959, forward strand.
GTAAGAGCCCTAGTGATGCCAAACACCACTAAACAATAAACCCTCCTTCTCGGAACAATCTGGAGGTGGAGAAAATCCCTTACAATAGTTCTTACAACAATAAGAAATAAATACAAGCTATTACAATGAAATACAACAAAAGAATGCAAAGAAAACTTTACAATCGATCTTTTGAAAGCTTGCTTGTTTGGTTGCTTGAGTTGCACTTGGAGACCCCGAATTACACCAACAATTCGCCCCAAAACACCTCAAAGAACCATGCCAAATATTCTCCCCATAAACTGCTTTTACAATCTACATTTGGGCTGATTTTTCACCTAGCAGTCGACTAATCGGGACCATCAGTCAACTGCCCTTGTAGTTGTTGTCTCACAATGGCATGAGCCACATTAGATAAGTTCCAACAGATAGACCATCAGTAGACTGATCATGCCCATCAGTTGACTGATCGGGTCATCAGTCGAGTACTTGGGCTGATCACTCGACTGGAAAGCTCACTGTGCTCGAATTCTCGACCATCAGTCGACTGATCTCCAGATCAGTCGACTGCTAAGGCCATCATGTTGGTGCAATCGGTCCAGGTCACGATTGACCAGGATTTGAGTTTGACTCGAGTGATATTTTGATGTTTGACAAAAACATATGACAATATGATTGTCATGGGAAAGTCCAAGTCATGGATACTTGGCATAGAAAGTCCAAGTGAGACACTTGGCATTTGGGAAAGTCCAAGTCTTGAGTACTTGACATGTAAAGTCCAAGCATGAATCTTGGCAACGAAAGTCCAAGCATGGGTCTTGACATGGAAAGTCCAACATGGGTTGGCAAGGGAAAGTCCAAGCTTGAGTCTTGGCATTTGAGAAGTCCAAGGGGTTTGATATTGGCGACGTAAAGTCCAAGCGGGAGTCTTGGCAGCATAGGTCCAATGGTTGGCGGCGTAAAGTCCAAGCAGAGTCTTGGCGGTGTAAGTCCAATGTGCCTTGGCGGTGTAGACACCGTTAGCATGACATAGCCGATGGAAGCACCTGAAGGCTAGCGCGATCGATGAACAAGTCATGGATGACTTGGAGGGATCCGAGAGGTGTGAGGCTGATGGACATGGCTAGAAGGCTTAGGTCTAGGCTAAGGGTGGTCTAGCAAGTATGGGGGCACCATACTTGGGTTAAAACCTCATGTTTGAGGTGTGCCAGTCAACTGGTGTCATGTGGAAGTCGACTGGTGTGAGTCAACTAGGGTTTAACTGTGGGAATTACCCTAGCAGTCGACTACCATAGGTGGGCAGTCGACTGATTGGACGAGCAGTCAACTGATCTTGTGATCAGTTGACTGATGTTCGAGTTTTGGGGCACATAATGGAGTCTCACTCGACCGCTGCAGTCAGTAGTTGAGTGAGGCTTGATCAGTCGACTGATGGTCATAATCAGTCGACTGATGTCCTAGCCATTGGATTTTTCCAGTGTGGATTACACCGCTGTCTCATAGCAACAGTGTGATCAGTCGACTGATGGTCCCGAGCAGTTGATTGATTGGCTTTTTCTAGCACAGGTTGAAGATATAAAAGGAGCTCGTGATGGAGGAAAAACTATCCGGTTCTTGAGAGCTATTGAGGCAATTTGTTGCTGCAAATCAGGTCTCCAAGTGCAAGTCAAGCAACCAAGCATTCAAGCAATCAAAAACAAGTGTTGTAAAGTTTTTCTTTACTTGTCTTTCATATTTGCATAGTATATTGCTTGTATTTCATTCTTGCTGTTGTAAGATCGTTTGTACGAGGTTTCTCCACCTTCGACTTGTGTCGAGAAGGAGTTATTATGATTAGTAGTGCGTGTTTGCATTGTTAGGGCTTTTAGAGCCTAATCCGTTGAGTAGGAACCGTTCGGTTCCGAACCACATTAAATACTTGTGTATTTGTGTTTGTCTATTTCGTATTGCTTCATTATTATTCCGCTGCATGCTAACGAAGTTTGTAGACGAACACGCGCAAGAATTCCATCACGCAACGAATCACCGCTATTCACCCCCCTCTAGCGGCCTCAAATCTCCTACACATCAGTCGACTGCCTAATGATGACAGCTGACTGCTAGGCCAATTCTAGTAGTCATACTCTAGTCGACTCCCATCAGTCGACTGACCATAGTCCCAGTCGACTGATACACCTCAAACATGAGGTTTTAATCCAAGTATGATGCCCCCATACTTGCTAGACCACCCTTAGCCTAGACCTAAGCCTTCTAGTCACCTCCATCAGCCTCATGCCTGTCGGATCCCTCCAAGTCATCCATGACTTGTTCATCCATACGATAGCCTTTAGATGCTTCCATCAGTTATTGTCACGCTAATGTGGTCTACACCGCCAAGGCACATTTGGCTTACACTGCCAAGACTCCGCTTGAACTTTACGCTGTCAACCATTGGACTTATGCTGCCAAGACTCCACCCTTGGACTTTACACCATCAATATTCCTCTTGGACTATCCAATTGCCAAGACTCATGCTTGGACATTCCTTGCCAACCCATGTTGGACTTTCCATGCCAAGACTCAAGCTTGGACTTTTCATACCAAGTATACAAGACTTGGACTTCTCCCATGATAATGGTCAAACCATCGTCAAACATCAAATACTAACCTGGGTCGATTACATCAGCAATCTCCCCAACACATGTCAGACATCAATGTCAAACATCAAAACACTACTCGAGTTAAACTCGAGTATGGTCAATCGTGACCTAGGCCGATTGCACCAACAACAGCGTGTCGATCAGTGACTTTGTCCCGGTCATCGATCGCTGATAATTGAAGTTGGTAGTTCTATGGTCCAATCATTGCTAGGGCTTGGCAGTCGATTGTCATACCATGGCAGTCGACTATTATAAGTGGACATAAGTACAGAAACATTTTGAGTTGACTGATTGCTTAGAGAAATTGACCGATAGCTCGATCAGTCGATTGCTAGTGTGATCAGTCGAGCTAGTGTGATCAGTCGACGGATCAAGGTTCCGTTGAGGTGTGATGACTACAGATCAGGCTTCGTTAGAAGCCGTTGGATGAGGTCAGCTACAACAGCAGTCAACTCATCGGTCAATCAGTCAACTGCTGCAACCCCAACGGGAAAATCAGCCTCTTCTCTGTAAAAAGAGATCTTGGGGAGCTTGAGAGGGCTAGTGCTCTCCCTCCAAACTTTGCTCTCAGCTCACCAAGTTTTTCTCTAAGTCTTTCAAATCTCTTCTTCTCTATTCTTAATTTTCATCATTTGTAAGAAGAAGAGTGCATTGTAAAGAAGGCTTCTCCACCTTGGTGTGATCATCAAAAGGAGGCTTTTAGTGGAAGATTTGCTAGGGTTAATCCACCTTACAGATCGCCATGGAGTAGGAGCATAATCTCCGAACCATGTTAAACTTCCTTGTTAGCGATTGTATTTTTGTCTTTTGATTTCTTTCATATTTGCTTTTTCTTCCGCTAACCTAATTGTAGAAATCAAGAGAGGTCATTCACCCCCTCTAGCTATCCAAGGATCCCCAACACAATTTAATGAGTATTTCAATTTAAAATTATTTTTCCCCCATTGTATTTCATGTAAGTAATGTATGTATGAAATTTCAAGATTTTTACAAATACATATATTTATTTATGCTTTTTAAAAATTCAATTTCTAAAACTGTTTTTTGCACATTGCAAAAATCAGTCGACTGGTGGTGTTTTCAATCGACTGGTAGTTGAAACTAGTTGACTGATATGTCTTATATTGGCTGAATAAGGTTTGTTTAGCTAATTATCAGCACCCTTAAGTACCCTAATGTCTTCTAACCCTAGGATATGTTTTGGAAAGTATTGGAAGGGTGGAATAATCATTGATACTGATTAGGAGAGTTATTTAGGGTGGAGTATCGAATTTTAAGGAAGGTTAAAGTTCAAGTTTAAACTTTTACCCTTATTTTTGATGTTTTAAGTTTTCTACAGGCTTAGAAACTCTCCAAGGACATTGTTAGTGGAGTGGTCAAGGGGGAGCAAGCCTTTGTAGGGAGTGTGCCCATCTTGGTATTGATGGATATAATTTTTTACCAAAAGGGAGAAATGAGGGTTTGGTAAACCTTCATTATGGATTACCTCTCATTTAGTGATATGTGATTTATCACTAAGAAGAGTGAAGGCATCCAAGATGTTTTTGGATAAAAGGGGAGGATATAGGATCTCATTGGGAGATGGTGTTGGTGCAGTGGGCACCAAAGTCGAACCAGTATTTTGATTATGGCAAAAGGCTCAATAGTTAAGGGTATATTTGTTATCTTACGAGCTCAATTAAGTGTGCAGAAATGCTAAAGTTGAGCGGAAGGTCTGCGACACCCGGTGGGAACCGAGGTGGTCGGGCAACGCCAGAGGTACTTCGGAGGAAGCCGAGGTACTCGGGTGAAGACCGGAAGCGAGGCTACAAGGTAAGCTCGTGTGAAAGCGAAGCAAGGTCGTTAAGCGTAGATCCGACCCAATACCTCCAATGGAAGGTCTAGGTCGAGATCAGATGGTTAGAACCATCGTACTTTATATTTTAAGCTAACTTGTATCGGTCAAAACCCTTTGACTACTCAACCTGCTAGTCAAGTTCGACCTCGAGAAGAGCTCAATTTCAATTTCAAGGGGGTGAATTTGGACTTGACTCGTGTTTTGGTACAAAGGGTGATGTGGCATCAAGGTGGACATCCAAACCATCACCAAGCTTCCTTGTGGTGGACGCCCAAAATAAGGTGAGTTGGCACAAGATGGTTGGCTCCCATGATGTGGCACAAGTTGAATGGCTCCAACAAGTTGGCGCCCAAGGAGGTTGGAGGTGGCACAAGGTGGTTGGATGAAACACCTCATCCTCAAGTTGGCGCCCAAGGAGGTTGGAGGTGGCACAAGGTCGTTGGATGAAACACCTCATCCTTGAGTTGGCGCACAAGGAGGTTGGAGGTGGCACAAGGTGGTTGGATGAAACACCTCATCCTTGAGTTGGCGCAAAGGATGTGGATGAACAAGTCTTGGGGGATAAGAACCTCACCTTGGACACTACCTATGTCTAAATTCATAGATCAATATCCATAAATAGACATGTTCAAGCCAAGCAAATTACAAGAATTCAAGAGCTCTCAACACGCCGTCGTAACGCCGCTACTACTACTCACATTTGCTACGACGAAGTGCCGCCGACAACGAAAGCTACATCTTCTACTTATAAGAGTTGTCGGTATATTTATTTAAGTTCTACTTCTTTAAATTGTCTTTGTGCTTTAATCGTAACAAGGAAAGGGGGAGTGTCCCTTTGCCTTGATTTCTTTTTGTAATCGTTGCTCCTACTTCCAACGAAGAGGAGTGGTTTTAGTGAATTGCCCTCCGTACGTGATCAAGGATCACTAGGGCCGTGGATTAGCAATCGAAAGATTGTGAACCACGTAAAAATATCTTGTCTACTTTATATTTCCGCTGTGCATTCTCTACTTGCTTTTTACTTATTGCAAAAGTTTTTAACGACACCGTATCGCTATTCACCCCCCCCCCTCTAGCGACACTTTCGATCCAACAGATGGAACATTGGGAAACCCTTGGTAGTCTTTTTGATGTATGCTAAAGCAGGAGAAGTGAGGTTTAAGTTAGGTAAACCTTTACTATGCTTTGGCATTGGAAGAGTTAAGTTGTGTTATTGTTAGCCTAACTTAAAGGTATTGTCAAACATCAAAAGGGGGAGATTGTTGGTGTAACAAGCCCCGTGTCAATGTTGACTAAACTGGAGTGAGACTTGAGTAGTGTTTTGATGGTTAATAATGGGTTGACAATGGATTTGACCATTGTTAAACTATATGATTTGACCATATGTTTGTCATATGACTAGTGGATGATTAGAATATCCAAAGTCATATGAGAGAGATTATTTAGGGGAGATTGTTGGTGCAACAAGCCCCGAGTAAATGTTAACCAAACTTGAGTGTGACTCGAGTAGTATTTTGATGTTTGACAATGGTTTGACCATTGTTCAACTATATGGTTTGTCCATATATTGACCATATGACTAGTGGATGATTGGGTTATCCAAAGTCATATGAGGGAGATTATTGGGGGGAGATTGTTAGAGCAATCAACTTCGGAAGTCCAAGTTTGTATACTTGGCAAGAAAAGTACAAATATGGATATTTGGAAAGGGAAGTTCAAAGGTATAGTTTTGGCAGCATAAGTCCAAGTGTATCGTCCTGGCAGCGTAAAGTCCAAGTGAACTTTGGCAATTGGAAAGTCTAATATGGTGTTGGCAAGGAAAGTCCAAGTACGGTCTTGGCATGGAAAGTCCAAGCATGAACTTTGGAAATTGGAAAGTCTAACATGGAGTTGGCATGGAAAGTTCAAGCATGGTCTTGGCATGAAAGTCTAAGCATAGTCTTGGCAATTGGAAAGTCCAAGTCATGGGTACTTGGCAAAGTGAAAGTCTAAGGTGTAAGTTTGGCAGCATATGTTGGAGATCGGTATGCCGGCTAGAGGGGGGTGAATAGCCCTCGTTCGTTGGATGTCGTAATTCGCTCGTCTACAAAACGTTAGCGCAAGCGGAAGCAATAAACTAAGACAAGCAAATAGAAATAAAACAAAGACAATACAAACACGGAGATGTAACGTGGTTCACGGCTACGCCGCTAATCCACGGTCCGATTCATCCACGGTGAATCACTCCGAAATCTATCCACTAGATCTCTCCTTTGCACAAAGCTAGGTGGAGGTAACCTCTTTTACACAAAGATCACTCTTCTACAATGGAATGAAGATTAGAGCAAGTAGAAGAGTGGAAAATCGTTTAGGGCACTTTGGGAGTAGTTGGGCGTTCAAGCATTAACCCCCCAAAGCCCCATCCCCTTCCTTTTTATAGAGGAAGAGGGTTTCTTCCTGTTGACACAGGAAGCGATCGGTGATGGCACCCATCACGATCGGTCAGAGCCGTTGCCCAATAACGGCCGCTTTCCACGTTGGATACTATCCAGCGATCGCATCGGTCGGTGATGGCACCCATTAGTCGGTGATGTCAACGGTGAGTCCTCAACGGTCGACTCCGATACTGCCCGTGCGGTGACATCGATCGGATCAAGCCATCGATCCGCCCATCGGCGATCGATCAACTTGATTCACACATTAGACCGGTCGATCAAAACCATCGACTCGGAAGCGATGGGCTCGTGACATGGCGATCGGTGTCGGGAAAACTCATCCGACACTTGGCCAAATGGCCAAGTTTCACCTAAGAGCTACCCTTCCCGGGTTACAATCGCTCACTCTCATCCCTCGGAGTCCCTCGCCTTCGAAGTTCTCTTCGTTCGTGGCCACGTCCCTCGGCAGCATCAGGCGCACGGCTCTGCAATGCTCCTTCGCGTCTCTTGCCTCGAAGTCTACTTCCTCCGGCTTCACTCCAAGCTCCTCGTCCGACGGTCCCTCGGATGCTCCAAGTGCACGGCTTCCGCAAAGCTATCCTTCACCGACTCAAGGCACGAGTCATGAGATGTGAAACTCGCTATGGCTCCATGTGCGAATTACTAAGTCCTGCATGACTTCAACGCACATATCAAATCAACATATCAAACTAACTTAAACCCTTTGCCACACCATCAAAACCATATTACGGCAAGAGATTGCCCTAACAATCTCCCCCTTTTTGATGTGTGGCAATTCGTTTAAGTTAGGTAAAAACATTTGATATAAATTTTAAAGGAAAGAAAGCATGTAAACATAATCATGATATAGCAACATGCAACTCCCCCTTAATCCATGAAACTCCCCCTTAATTTCTCCCCCTATCATAATTAAGTTAAACATAATCATTTCTCCCCCTTTGACACCATCAAAAAGATTATCACTAAGTTAAAAGCACATGACATCAAGTCTAATAGAAAAAAATACCACAAGTTGATTTAAAATTGGAATTCAGCCTTTACTGGTCTGATATTCAGGCCATCACGATCGTTCGGATACGATGACCGCACGTGAATTTCGGGATTTTCTGATTTTCAGACCGAATTTCAGAAATGCATTAAAAATTCCAGAAAATTCAAAAAAATCATGAAATTTGGGGAACACATTTCTTTTAAGTATATCTATCAGTGAAAAATATGTTTTCATGAAAAATCATTATATTTTCACGTATTTGCCAAAAATCCAAAAGCTTTAAAAACTACTAGGTTTTTGATAATAAGAGTATCCATTTTAACACCTAGTCTTGCATCCAATTGTTTCAAAACATGAATACATGTATTTTAAAGTAAGAAATTGTTTTGAAAACATATGAAATATCCAACCATGATCTTTGGGCAATATGTCTATGAATTAAACATAAGCCTTCCCCATGATTGGTCTATTATTGTTATTTTGATACCTTAAATGACCATCTAAATGCCATAGGCATTAGTGGACATTTGTATCATCCTAACATCTCACTCATGCTAAATTTTCAATCAAGTTAGCCTATAGTGAGTGTGAGATGCATCCTAGGGGGTATTTGTGCATACTTAACCAATATATTCATGAAATTCTATCAAGGTTAAGTATCAACCTAAAAATCCTCATGATCATAAGGGCATATATGAATGAATTCTACATTATGATCATGAAATTCATGTATTCATCAAATAAAAGTCATGCCTTAGGTATTATATGATGATAATAAACAAAGTATCACCTAAAGCATGATTCAACCCTATTTCTCATGATTACGTGCCAAATATTAAAAACATAAATGATTGCAAATATACATAGCAATTACATTAATCATCATGATTTAAGCAATATTATCTATTTATGGGCACGTTATCATCACCCAACACTATTTAAAAAATATTGTCCCGTCATCCTAAGTCAACCAAAATATGATATAGGTTAGGTCCATGTGGTTGACTACCCTAGGGTTATCCTAACCCTTAAGGATGGATTTTGGAACCCAAAATAAGTTCTTTCCTATTGGGTTCACTAGATATTCCTTGGGGATCCATTTTCTAGCAATTACTTTCTTTTTATCTTGTCCCCTAGCTATTAGGCATTTGTAAGCCTTTTCATTTTTCTTTTCCTTATATCCTAAGCCTTTCTTATTGAAGCTAGCTCTTTGGCTCCCTATGATCATGTTCAAGGTGTTGGAGCCTATAGTGAATTTTTCTAGGGCTTTGGTTAAATAATCTACCTTTTCCCTTAAGGCCCTATTTTCATCCATGCATGCATCACTAACATTAAATGACATATAGTTTTCATGTGAGCATGCATCATCATTTAAGCTAGAAGAAATATTATCATTTAAGCATGCATTTTCTAGCTTATTTTCCAATGCCTTAATTTTATCTAGCATGCTCTTATTTTTCTTTTTCATGCCAAATAAGTCCTTAGTTAAACTAGAGATTATGGAAACTATTTTCTTAGGAGAAGCATTCGTTACCATAGTTTCCATGTCTTCTTCTTCTTCTTCGGATGATGAGGATGTAGAAGCTCCCCCTTCATTTGAGCTCTCTCCACTTGAGCTTGATCCTTCATTTTCGGTGGAGGAGGAGCAATCCGAGTCATGAAGAGCCATTAGTGCTAGGTTGGAGTAGACATGCTCTTCTTCTTCGGATGAGGAGGATGAAGCAACGTCATCCCATGTCTTGGCTTTGAGTGCCATGGCCTTCCCTTTTCCTTTTGCCTTCTTCTCTTCCTCCTTTCTCTTGCTCCCTTTCTTCTTCTTCTTTTCTTCCTTCTTTTTCTTCTCTTCCTTGCTCTTGTTTAGGAGGGGACAATTGTCCCTTATGTGCCCCTCTCCTTGGCAATTATAGCATATGACCTTCCCCCTTGGTCTTCTATTCCTATCATGAGATTTATCAAATCTAAGATTCTTAAATGCACGCCTTACCTTCCTTACCATGTAGGATTCTTCCGTGCTATCCATGGAGGAGGTAGAGGCTTCATCGGATGATGAGGAGGGGACTTCCATCTTCTTCTTCCCCTTGTTTGCCATCAAGGCTACTCCTCTTGAGGGTTGAATTCTAGGCTCCTCTTGTATTCCTTCAAGCCTAGTTTCATGAAGCTCCATTGTTGAGAAAAATTCCTCCAAGGTACTTACTTCCAAGTTCTTGGAGATGTAAAATGAGTCCACCATGGAGATCCATTTTGAGGACCGGGGAAAGGCATCTATGGCCTTCATTACCATATCCCGGTTTGATAGCTTCTCACCTACACTTGTTAGCCCAATTAATATTTCTTTAAATCTAGAATGTAGGGAAGTTACCTTTTCTCCCTTTTCTAATTTGATGTTTGAGAGTTGGGAGCGGAGGAGGTCTGTCCTAGCTAGCTTAGCCTCGGATGTGCCTTCATGGAGTTCTACTAGCTTCTCCCACATCTCCTTAGCACTAGAACATTCCCCTATCCTATTGACTTCTTGTTGGGGGAGGATATTGTATAGGTGGTGATTGGCCTTTGAATTTGCCAAGTATTCTTCTCTTTGCCTTTTGCCCTACCTCGATTTCTCCAATGGCTCCCCATCCTCGTTCCTAGGCAACACGAAATCGTTTTCCATTATTAATAGAATTTTAAAGTCGGTTTCGAAGAATACCTCCATTCGCTTCTTCCACCAAGCGAATTCGCCATCGAACTTCGGTGGGTGGATGTTTGAGCCGGCCATTTTTGATGTAGAGCTTGTTGCGGCGGTTAGTCCGGTGACAAGCAACCTGGCTCTGATACCACTTGTTGGAGATTGGTACGCCGGCTAGAGGGGGGTGAATAGCCCTCGTTCGTTGGATGTCGTAATTCGCTAGTCTACAAAACGTTAGCGCAAGCGGAAGCAATAAACTAAGACAAGCAAATAGAAATAAAACAAAGACAATACAAACACGGAGATGTAACGTGGTTCACGGCTACGCCGCTAATCCACGGTCCGATTCATCCACGGTGAATCACTTCGAAATCTATCCACTAGATCTCTCCTTTGCACAAAGCTAGGTGGAGGTAACCTCTTTTACACAAAGATCACTCTTCTACAATGGAATGAAGATTAGAGCAAGTAGAAGAGTGGAAAATCGTTTAGGGCACTTTGGGAGTAGTTGGGCGTTCAAGCATTAACCCCCCAAAGCCCCATCCCCTTCCTTTTTATAGAGGAAGAGGGTTTCTTCCTATTGACACAGGAGCAGTCGACTGATGGCACCCATCAGTCGACTGGTGCTGTAGTCGTTGCCCAATAACGGCCGCTTTCCACATTGGATACTATCCAGCAGATGCGGCATCGATCGATGGCACCCATCGATCGATGTCAACCGAGTCCTCAACGAGGTCGACTCCGATTCTAGGCTGTGCACGATATCATCGATCGTCGTCCCTTGGCGCGATCGGATTGATCACCAATCGCCCATGCCGGGTAGCCGATCGATCGTCATACCGACCGCCATGCCGTAGTCGACTGATCAACTTGATTCAGCCACATTAGACCAGTCGATCGAAACCATCGACTCAGAGCAGTTGACTGCCGTGACATGGCAGTCGACTGGTGTCGGGAAAACTCATCCGACACTTGGCCAAATGGCCAAGTTTCACCTAAGAGCTACCCTTCCTGGGTTACAATCGCTCACTCTCATCCCTCGGAGTCCCTCGCCTTCGAAGTTCTCTTCGTTCGCGGCCATGTCCCTCGGCAGCATCAGGCGCACGGCTCTGCAATGCTCCTTCGCGTCTCTTGCCTCGAAGTCTACTTCCTCCGGCTTCACTCCAAGCTCCTCGTCCGACGGTCCCTCGGATGCTCCAAGCGCACGGCTTCCGCAAAGCTATCCTTCACCGACTCAAGGCACGAGTCATGAGATGTGAAACTCGCCATGGCTCCATGTGCGAATTACTAAGTCCTGCACGACTTCAACTTACATATCAAATCAACATATCAAACTAACTTAAACCCTTTGCCACACCATCAAAACCATATTACGGCAAGAGATTGCCCTAACAACATAAAGTCCAAGCATGGGTCTTAACAGTGTAAGTCCAAATGGATCTTGGTAAGGAAGTCCAAGGGTGAGGTTTTGGTGGCGTAAAGTCCAAGTATGGGTCTTGGTGGCATAAGTCTAAATGAACCTTGGCAAAGGACCCAGTTATCATGACATAGTCGATGGAAGCACCTGAAGGTTAATGCGAAGGATGAAGAGTCACAGACTCATGAGATCAGAGAGGCGTGAGGCTGATGGAGGTGGTTAGAAGGCTTAGGTCTAGGCTAAGGGTGATCAATCAAGTATGAGGGGATCATACTTGGGTTAAGTCTCATGTTTGAGATTTACCAGTTGATTGGGGTTATGGACCAGTTGACTGGCCGAGTGTTTGACACTCGGGAGCCTAGTTGACTCATATCAGTCGACTGAGCTTTGACTGCTCAACTTATGTTCGAGTAGTCGACTGCCAGTTGTAAGCAATCAATTGGTCCACGACAATCAACTCCAATGATGGGCAGCCGACTGGTGGTGGTGGACACGAACAAAAAATATCCCATAGTCGACAGGCCAATCGATTATTGGATGGATGTCGACTGCTGGTAAAGGTAGTCGACTGCTAAGTTATCCTTTGGCTGGAATGCCAACGTGGATTAATCCATTGTGAGACAACAGATAAGGGATGAGTCGACTGGTGTCATTTGGTTGTCGACTGCTAGATGCAAAATCAGCCTGATGCAGGTTATAAATGGAGCAGCTCATGGAGAATTTTAGCCAAGATTTTTGAGAGGATTTTGAAGGGGAAGTGATGTTGCATTCCAAACCTTCAAGAGGAATCAACAAGCAAGCAAGCAATCAAATTTTTGTAAAGTGTTCTTTACTTTTGTTTTTGCTTCATCCTTGTATTTGGTTGTGTCTTCTTGTATTACTGTTGTAATCATTTTGTACGAGATTTTTCCACCTCCGGTGTCATACTGAGAAGAAGAAGTTTGATAGTGGTGGTGTACATCACTAGATCTCGCCTCGTGGAGTAGGAACCCTAGTTCCGAACCACATAAATCGTATTGTTGTGTTTATCCTTGTATTTTATCTGTTTTATTATTCCGCTGCACATTACTAATGATTGTAGATGAATATGATCGAGCTATGAAATCACAAAAGTTGCTATTCACCCCCTTTAGTGTGGTCACTGATTCCTGTACACAGTTGACTACTCGACCAGTCGACTGTTTGAGTCTTCTGAGCTCCCGAGTGCCGAGCACTTGACCAGTCTACTACTCCACTGTACCAGTCAATGGGTAAACCTAAAAAAATGAGGTATAACACTCAAGTATGATCCCCTCATACTTGACACTTACCCTTACCCTAGACCTAAGCCTTCAAGCCACTTTCATCAGCCTCACATCTTTTGTTTGAGTCCATGACTCCTTACCCTTGTGCTAACCTTCAAGTGATTCCATTAGCTCCGTCATGCCATCAAGTAGACTAGACCTAAGCTATCAAGCCACTTCCATCAGCCTCTTGCCTTTGGTTTGAGTCCACAACTCCTCACCCTTGCGCTAGTTTTCAGGTGCTTCCATCGGCTTTGTCATGCTACCTGGTACTCTAAGCCTAGAATTAAGTCTTCAAGCCACTTCTATCATCCTCATGCCTTTGGTTTGAGTCCATGACTCCTCACCCTTGCACTAGACTTCAAGAGCTTCCATCATCTTGGTCATTCTACCAGGTCTTCCTTTGCTAAGAGGTCGCGCCTCCAGGACTTACACTGCGAAGACTACACACTTGGAATTATATAACCAAGACTACACCCTTGGACTTTCCTTTTCTAAGTATCCATACTTGGACTTACGTCGCCAAGACTACACCCTTGGACTTACACAACCAAGACTACCCCCTTGGACTTCCTTTTGCCAAGTATCTAAACTTGGATTTCATCACCAAGACTACACCCTTAGAGCTCGACCCGTAGAGTAGGAACCCTTGTTTCAAACCACATTAAATCACTCTTGTGTATTGTGTATGCTTGTTGTTTATTCTTATTGTGCATATTTATTCTTGTATATTCCACTGCATGTTAACAAGTTTTGTAGACGAACATACGATCGCAATCGAATGAAGTGAAAATGCTATTCACCCCCCCTCCTCTAGTGCGGTCCACCGATCCCTAACAAGGGTGAGGAGTAGTGGACTCGAACTAAGGGCATGAGGTTGATGGAAGTGGCTTTAAGGCTTAGGTCTAGTCTAACGATACCCAATAGCATGCCATAGCCAATGGAAGCACTTGAAGGCTAGCATGAAGGGTGAAGGAGTCGTGGAGGACTCAGATGGACCCTGAGGGCATAAGGCTAATGCAAGTGCCTAGATGGATTATGTCTAGGCTATGTGTGAGTGATAAGTATGAAGGGATCATACTTGGTTTAAACCTCACTTTTGAGGTTTACCAGTCAATAGTTGGTATTGACCAATCGACTGGTCGAGTGTTCGACACCCGGAAGGCCGAGTTGACTCGAACAATCGACTAGGGTTATGATCCAATTGACTGCAACTCAACTGGTGAATGTGACTCTAGCAGTCGACTGGTGGATTAGACTAGTCAACTGGCCACTGCCAGTCGACTTCCATGGATGACCAGTCAACTGTCATTTGTAGACACGAGCATAGAAGGTCTTATAGTCAATTGGACAGTCGACTGATGGTAATGACAGTTGACTGTTCAGGTGTCCGTTGAGCAGAATCCTACATGGATTAGTCTGTTGTGAGACAACAAATAGGTGACCAGTTGACTAGGACTTTTGATAATCGACTGTTAGGCAGAAGTCCAACCCTAGTAGAGCCTTAAATGGAGAAAGACGGGAGATTCTTCCATAGCGGTGTTTGGGGCAATTTTTAGGTGAAGTGCTGCTGCATTTCAGGTCTTCAAAGGAAATCAAATCATCAAGCAAGCAAAGCTCACTTCTTGTAAAGTGTTTTTAGCTCTTTGTTTTGTATTTTATTCACAATCTTGTATTTGGTTGTTTGTAGCTTTTTGTAATCTTAATATTGTACGAGGTTTCTCCATTTCTGGTGTCATACCGAGAAGGAGACCAGAAATGGAGAGATTTTAGTGAGTGTAGATCACTAGAGCATCACCATGGAGTAGAAACTACGTTTCTTAACCACGTAAAATACTATGTAGTGCTTGTGTTTATTTTGTATTGTTTCATTTTTTGTATATTCCATTGTGCACTAACATTGGTGTAGACAAGCACGAACACGATCGAGTGAGATCGAAGAATGCTATTCACCCCCCTAGCACATCTAATCGATCCCTAACACACTTCTGTGTTTTGATGTATTAGCCATGGTTTAAACCTGGGATGTGCTTGTGATCTGATGTGAATGTTGTTAGCTATATATGAGAGGTGTCCTAAGGCAATCGCTTTTTTTGTACCATTTATTTGATAAATAAAGATTCACTATTTAAGTGTACATATTTTCATGTATTTGATTGGATCTTAAACTCATTTACTAAATGTCCGCAATACGATTCACAGCATGAGAGAATTTGTGATTGGATCACAACTAGTGAGTATCTCTACATGTGTAATTGTGATGTATTGGAATTATCGCTAGTCGATGAATTGATGCATTCGATGAAGGGAAAACGATGTGTTTCTCTTCTTCGCTTCGGTCGCTTGTGCATGACGATCCTATCTCGCGTTCCTGGATTCTAATTTTATTAATTGAAACTAATCCGGATGAAAATGGATTACCCAAGCAACCGATTCATCATCGTGCTATTCGATTTGAGTAGTCGCTTGAACAAACTTGTTGTTCAAGCAACCTTACTCTTTTCCTCGATTAGCCGCGGAATAGATAATGAATGGATCGCCAGTTTTTGTGTTTATCATCGGGGTCCATGTTAATCAATAACATATAAAATACAAAATAACTAGAATCAAAATTAAACAATATTATACCTCTTATTTTACCTCTTGATCTTCTATTGTTTTCCTATCCTTTTCTTGGACGTCGTGTGGGCGACGATCTTCCAAGAATCGAAGCCTCCTAGATCGTGTGTCTTCCCCTCCTTGATCGCTCCAAACAAGGGAAGAACAAACTCCCTTCTTCTCCTTGCTTGTGCCAACCACCAACCACCAAGCTTGGTGTTCGCAGGCCCTTAGGAGAGGGAGAGGGTGTGCCGACCAAGACAAAGGAAGGAGGAACCCTCACCTTTGTTTCCGTCGGCCCTTGGAAGAGGATGAAGAAGCACCAGCCAAAGATTGAGGGAAGGAGGCGTCGACCAAGTAAGGGAGGAGAAGAACAAAACCCTAGCCTCCAACCTTGTTGTCGCCGGCCCTAGGAGAAGCAAACCCTAGCAACCAATGATTGCCGCCCAAGCCTCTCCAATGCAAATTCCAAACCCTACCACAACTTCTTTTTGTCGCCCAAGACTTTCCAACCCTCTTTATAAATCTAGGCTTCATGAGGTATTTATAATAGGCTACAATAGGGACCATGAGGAGGAGTTGGATCTTGGCCACCCAATGGATCCGAACCACATAAAACACGATCCATTAATGATGATTCATTCCACTAGAGGATCATCATTGATCTACCTCACCAACACCCATAATTAAATATGAGCTCCACATATTATTTGTACAAAATATCTCTCCGTGTTTAAGATATCGAATGTCCATTAATTAATTAAATTATTGATAATTTAATTAATTAATATCTAACTCCATGAGTAGTACCACTCATCCTTATCATCATGTTGGACCAAGTCCACCTGCAGGATTTACATGATGATCTTTATGAGCTCCTCAAGGGGACATCATCATCCTAATATATAGGACACGGTTTCCTCCTATAATCAACGGCACACCATGTAAATAATATTATTTCCCAACTTACTAGGCCTATCGATTTAACACATAAATCTCGTCCATTGGTAAATCAAAGAAATAAATACTAAGTACATGTGCCCATTATTATATCGAGATTAAGAGCATGTAGACCATAATATCTGAGGTCCGATTCAATTATATGGTCAGTATAAATTGAATCACCACTAAATCAGTCCTGCTATATACACACAAAGTGTACTAGTGTAATTCTTTGGTCAAGATAAACCAATACCAAATTACACTACAACCATGCCAATGGTTTATCCAAAATCATCTTGGTTATGAGCCTCTACTTATACTCTACAAGGAACTGATAACATGATCTTCTGTGCAACACTACACACCATGTTATCTACAATATATAGTATCAGAAATTATGCATAAATATAAAATGCAAATAATGATCATGTGATTCTTATTTCAAAATGAAGATGTCCATACAAAGGCTAGACTTTCAGTATACATCCCAACAATCTCCCACTTATACTAAAAGACTATGCTGCCATCAAACTGCCATACATCTGATTCCCATTCCCTTCACATGCCTATCAAAAGCTCTCGCTGGAAGGGCCTTAGTGAAAGGATCTTCCTGATTATCCTCTGATGCAATCTTGGCAACAACAACTTCTCCTCGCTTTACGATCTCTCATATCATGTGGTACTTGCGCTCTATGTGTTTACTTGCCTTATGGGCTCGTGGTTTCTTTGAGTTTGCAACTGCATCACTATTATCACAATAGATTATGATAGTTCTGGGAAAACCAGGAATCACATCCAAGTCTATCAAGAAGTTCCTAAGCCATACAACTTCTTTGATTGCCTCAGAGGCTGCCACATACTCAGCTCCCATGGTGGAGTCCGCCACGTATTTCTGCTTGAAACTCATCTATATAATGGCTCCACCTCCCAAAGTAAATACAAAACCCGAGGTAGACTTACTGTTATCCCTATCTGATTAGAAGTCAGAATCTGTGTAACCCACAGGGAGTAATTGATTTGTCTGGTATACCAGTATATAATCCCTAGTCCTTCTCAGGTACTTCAATATGCTTTACCTCAGTCCAATGTCCCTATCTTGGATTACTTTGATATCTACTAACCATGCCCACGACAAAGCAGATATCCGCCCTCGTACATAACATAACATACATGAGGCTTCCTATCGCCGAAGCATAAGGAACCACCTTCATCTCCTCTATCTACTTTGATGTTCTAGGACACATCTCTTTAGATAAAGGTACTCCATGCCGAAAAGGTAGAAAACCTTTCTTGGAGTTCTGCATGCTAAAACGAGCTAAAATAGTGTCTATGTATGAAGCTTGAGATAAGCACAACATCCTTTTCTTGCGATCCCTTATAACTTTGATCCCAAGGATGTGTCCCACTTCTCCCAAGTCCTTTATATCAAATTGTTTGGACAACCATACCCTTACGTCTGATAACACTTTGACATTGTTGCTAATGAGCAAAATGTCATCTACATATAGTACAAGAAATACCATTATGTTTCTGTCACATCTCTTGTATACATAAGACTCATCCGGACTTTGAATAAATTCATATGACTGGATTACCTCATCAAAGCGGATGTTCCAAGATCTCAAAGCTTGCTTCAATCCATAAATGGACCGATTAAGCTTGCACACAAGATGCTTGTTGCCCTTTGCAATGAATCCCTCTAGTTGCTCCATATAGATGTTTTCCTCAAGACTTCTATTAAGGAAAGTTGTCTTGACATCCATCTACCAAACCTCATAATCCATATGAGCAGCAATAGACAAGAGAATCTGGATAGACTTAAGCATGGCTACCGGCGAAAAAGTCTCCTCATTATCGATACCCTTTTTCTGAGTATACCCTTTCGCAACAAGCCTTGCTTTGAAGGTCTCTACCTTCCCGTCTGATCCTCTATTTCTTTTGTAGATCCACTTGCATCCAATGGCTTTTACACCATTGGGTGGTTCTACTAGCTCCTAGACCTGATTTGAATCCATAAATTCTATCTCAGAATTCATCGCCCTTTTTCCAAGATACCGCTTCTTTATCTTGGATTGCCTCGTCATATGTCCAGGGATCAGTTTCATGTTCGCCAGGGACCAATTCAGAAGATTCTCCCAAGAACATAAATCTATCAAGTTGTCTAACAACCCTCCCACTACGATGAGGTATCACCTATGTATCCTCTGTGACACGCAATGCAGTCACTTGTGGTATGTCCTCTTGTACCGTTGGTACTGAAGTAGTGACTTCCCCTCTTAATTCCTCCAGAACAATCTTACTCATGGGCTTATGGTTCATCACATAGTTTTCTTCTAAAAATCAGGCATTCGTGCTAATGATCACCCTTTGATCTCTAGGACTATAGAACAAACCACCTTTCGTTCCTTTAGGATAGCCTATGAATAGGCGTACTTCTATACGAGGTTCCAACTTACCAGCATCTCCCTTCAGCACATGTGCTGGACTACCCCTAATCTGAATATGTCTCAGACTAGGCTTTCGCCCAGTCCACAATTCTATGGGAGTAGAAGGTACTGATTTAGATGGTACTAAGTTCAGAATATACACTGCTATTTCCAGAGAATTCCCCCAGAACAAATTTGGTAACTCAGAATAATTCATCATCGATCTAACCATCTTCATAAGAGTCTTATTCCTTCGCTCCGCCACACCATTCTGTTGGGGTGTACCAGGTGCAGACAGTTGGGATTGAATTCCAGCCTCTGATAAGTAACTCCTAAACTCACCCAAGAGGTACTCACCACCACGATCAGATCATAGTGTTTTGATATTTTTACCTTGACGTTTCTCTACATCAGCCTTGAATTCTTTGAACCTGTCAAAGCATTCAGACTTGCGACGCATCAAGTAAATGTATCCATATCTTGAATAATCATCTATAAAAGAGACAAAATATTTAAAACCACCTTTAGCCTAGATAGACATAGGACCACACAAATCAGAATGAACCAATTCCAACACATCTTTGGCTCTATACCCCTTGGCCTTAAAAGGACTCTTGCTCATTTTACCTTCCATGCAAGATTCGCATGTTGGGAAATCTTCCACCACCAATGAACCCAAAGGTCCATCAGCTATCAACCTTTGAATTCTACTCAGGTTAATATGACCTAACCTTAGATGCCAAATATATGTTTGGTTCATTTTCGAAGGTTCTTTTCTCTTATTAGATTTAGAAGATGAGTTATTTATTTCTATTTTCATCGTGGGAGCTTTTGGTTCAAGAGTGTATAAATTTCCTACCAATGCACCAGAACAGATAATCTCCCTATTCCTTTTTATAACAACTCTGTCATTAAAATAAATAGAATATCCATCCAAAAACAATTTAGAAATTGAAATTAAATTCTTTCTAAATATAGGTACATAAATGCAATTTCTCAGGATCGAAGATTTATTTCTATCAAAAGATAAATAAACATCTCCCACTATAATAGCTGTCATCTTCGTAGCATTGCCCATGTAGATGGTAATCCCTCCCTCAGCTAGTCATCTGGTTTCCTAGAACCCCTGCAAAGAGTTACAGACATGATCAGTGGCTCCCATATCTACACACCAGGTACCAGTAGATAACACCGCTAAACATGTTTCAACGACTAAACTAAAAGATATACCTTTGTTTTGTTTACGGTTAGGGCAGTCCGCCTTCCAATGTCCAGTCTGCTTGCAAGTGAAGAACTTGCCTTTCAGCTTCTTTACTCCTGCCTGAGGTCCTGCCGCCATCTTTGTTACACCTTGTTTCTTCTTCTTCTTGCCTTTCAGCTTAGAAGTAGAAACCTTATGAGCAACCTAGCCTGAGCACTCTGACAAAAAAGCCCCCCTGCCGCCTGAAGTTCTGTTAGAAGCTCCGCCAATGAATATAACCTCTTATTCATGTTGTAGTTCAGGCGGAACTGCTCAAAACATCTAGGTAGAGATTGGAAAATGATATCGACCTGGGTTTCCCCATCGATCTCCAATCCAAGGACTTCTAGCTCATTCAAATGAGTTATCATCTTGAGAACATGATCCCTCACGGGTGTTCCCTCAATCATGGTGGTCGTCAACAAGTTCCTCATAGCTTCCTGTCTAGCAACCCGATTCTAGTGTCCGAAAAGTTCCTTGAGATTGAGCATCATGTTATAGGTAGTATTCATGGCTTGATGCTGATATTACAATACATTTGATATAGAAGCCAAAATGTAACACCGTGCCATCTCATCAGCCTTGATCCACTTCCTATAACTCTCTTTCTCCTTTTCACCAGAATCATCCATAGGCTTAGGAGGACACTCTTTGAAGAGTAAATATTTGTTCTCCTCAGCAGTTAAGACAATATCCAGATTCCGTTTCCAATCAACATAGTTAGGTCCAACAAGTTTGTTTTCTTTCAGAATCACAACAAGTGGGTTGAAAGCCATTTTGAAAAAAAAACCTAAGAATCATAGTGATCAAAACATTAGATTTCAAAATTTATTGATTCCTCAAACAATAAAAATTTAAAATCAACCAATACCTCAAAATACCAAGAATATCGTATGCCATGATAGTTTGGACGTATATGAATTCTACATTTGTAAGAGGAGGTTTTACCCATTAATTTTATTATACTGTCAACCTTACTTTTTGACAAATAAAATTAATAGTTGGTTCCTCTTCGGCCCTACAAATAAAAGCAGTGACTTCGATGGAGAGGATAATTTTATTTGCATTTAACTGTTTACCATTACCCGATACTAAGGCAATTACCTTGGATTATGTGCCTTCCGATGGGGAAGTACACACGCTCCTAAATAATTTCCTATAACCATATTTGACCTAGTGATTCGCAAAACAAACTCATCTGATATGGAGGAAGGCACTTAGAGCCAACGCGCAAGTTTGTTCGCATCACATGTCAAATTGTAATAGAGGCTCCTGTCCCACTTAATAATTTAAAATTGAGGAATTTGCACACAACATGCATATCAAACAATTAGCAATAAATATGAAAAAAAACTTTTCCAACTATTATGGCTTTTGTTTTCCAATATGCTTCCTGTCGTGTTGCCACCTCATCCGCTCCTCCCTTTACCATGTGCAAGACACAAAAAGGATCCGAGCCGAGATAAATTATTTTAACTTACATCCATCGATCCTATACTCCATGAAGGAGTATACAACATAACTAGATCGAAAGTAAATTAAAATGAGCGGCTAAATAGTGTCGTATTTAATTATAAAAATTAAATACTAATTATCCTCGTCAACCCAGAGAATTCAAATAATTAGTTACAATCACACACACACACACACACACACAATCACATACAATCACATAGCCATAATAGTTGGATCTTATGTCTACAAGCAAAAAGTTAACCTATGCACATCCTACTATTATCTGGCATAAATAATATACGATAAATGCATGAAAGTAACCAAATCCAAAACACACAAAACCGGAAACCATGGCTCTGATACCACTTGAAGGGAAAACGATGTGTTTCTCTTCTTCGCTTCGGTTGCTTGTGCATGACGATCCTATCTCGCATCCCCGGATTCTAATTTTATTAATTAAAACTAATCCGGACGGAAATGGATTAACCAAGCAACTAATTCATCATCGTGCTATTCGATTTTAGTAGTCACTTGAACAAACTTGTTGTTCAAGACACCTTACTCTTTTCCTTGATTAGCCGCAGAATAGATGATGAATGGATCGTCGGTTTTTGTGTTTATCATCGGGGTCCATGTTAATCAATAACATACAAAATACAAAAGAACTAGAATCAAAATTAAACAAGATTATACCTCTTGTTTTACCTTTTGATCTTCTATTATATTCCTATCCTCTTCTTGGATGTCGTGTGGGCGACGATCTTCCAAGAATCGAAGCCTCCTAGATCGGGTGTCTTCCCTTCCTTGCTCGCTCCGAACAAGGGAAGAATAAACTCCCTTCTTCTCCTTGCTCGTGTTGACCACCAACCACCAAGCTTGGTGTCCACTGGCCCTAAGGAGAGGGAGAGGGTGTGCCGACCAAGACAAAGGAAGGAGGAACCCTCACCTTTGTTGTCGCCGGCCCTTGGAAGAGGATGAAGAAGCATCGGCCAAAGCTTGAGGGAAGGAGGCGCCGACCAAGTGAGGGAGGAGAAGAACAAAACCCTAGCCTCCAACCTTGTTTCCGCTGACCCTAGGAGAAGCAAACCCTAGCAACCAATGCTTGCCGCCCAAGCCTCTCCAATGCCTGCCGCCCAAGCCTCTCCAATGCCAACTCCAAACCCTACCACAACTTCTTGTTGCCTCCCAAGCCTTTCCAACCCTCTTTATAAATCTAGGGTTCATGAGGTATTTATAATAGGCTACAATAGGGACCATGAGGAGGAGTTGGATCTTGGCCACCAAATGGATCCGAACCACATAAAACCCGATCTATTAATGATGATCCATTCTACTAGAGGATCATCATTGATCTACCTCACCAACCCCCATAATTAAATATGGGCTCCACATATTATTTGTACAAAATATCTCTCCGTGTTTAAGATATCGAATGTTCATTAATTAATTAAATTACTAATAATTTAATTAATTAATATCTAACTCCATGAGTTTTACCACTCATCCTTATCATCATGTTGGACCAAGTCCACCTGCAGGATTTACATGATGAACTTTATGAGCTCCTCAAGGGGACATCATCGTCCTGATATAAATGACACGGTTTCCTCCTATAATCAATAGAACACCATGTAAATAATATTATTTCCTAACTTACCAGGCCTAACGATTTAACACATAAATCTCGCCCATTGATAAATCAAAGAAATAAATACTAAGTACATGTGTCCGTTATTATATCGGGATTATGATCATGTAGACAATAATATCTGAGGTCCGATTCAATTATATAGTCAGTATAAATTGAATCACCTCTAAATCGGTCATGCTCAATACACACAAAGTGTACTAGTGTAATTCTATGGTCAAGATAAACTAATACCAAATTACACTACAACCATGCCAATGGTTTGTCCAAAACCATCTTGGTTGTAGGCCTCTACTTATACTCTTCAAGGAACTGATAACATGATCTTCTATGCGACACTACACACCATGTTATCTACAATGTAAAGTATCAGACAATATGCATAAATATAAAATGCAAACAATGATCATGTGATTCTTATTTCAAAATGAAGATGTCCATACAAAGGCTTGGCTTTCAGTATACATCCCAACATTCGGACACCATCAATTCTATTGAGACTTGCATGAGTTATACTCTTTGGTTATCCAAGCAGTTGTTTCTCACTGGCTAGAAACATTGGGATGTCTGGAGTTAACCGTGCTAGTTATGGCAACTATTACATTGGAGTAACCAACTGTAAGACTTCATATGGTTCCTGCATATACAGATATTTAAATGAAGTCCTTACTGCATCTTAAGTGCGATGTTCCTTAGACTTGTGGTGCTTAAGTCATCTTGGTCATGAAGACTTATGCTTTAACATCTTGAGCAAACATCTCTGAGGAGATGTGGACCCGGGATGATTGGGTATAAGTCAAAGTGCCCGAAGGTGTTTGAATAGCCTACAAATGATTCACCACTCCTTGCGAGGAGATGTATACCCTATGGCCACTCTTCAGATTGTTACTAAAGTCTTTGGCCAAAGCATTACATGTTTAGAGTATGGTACTCTTGGATGTTGGTGCAATCGGCCCAGGTCACGATTGACCAGGACTCGAGTTTGACTCGAGTGATATTTTGATGTTCGACAAAAACATATGACATTGTAATTGTCATAGGGAAGTCCAAGTCTTGAGTACTTGGCATGGGAAGTCCAAGTGGGACACTTGGCATTTGGCAAAGTCCAAGCATGGGTCTTGGCAATGGAAAGTCCAAGCATGGGTCTTTGCATTGAAAGTCCAAGCATGGGTCTTGGCATGGAAAGTCAAACATGGGTTGGCAAGGGAAAGTCCAAGCTTGAGTCTTGGCATTTGAGAAGTCCAAGGGTTTGATATTGGCGGCATAAAGTCCAAGCGGGAGTCTTGGCAGCATAAGTCAAATGGTTGGCGGCGTAAAGTCCAAGCGGAGTCTTGGCGGAGTAAGTCTAATGTGCCTTGGCGGTGTAGACACCGTTAGCATGACATAGCGGATGGAAGCACCTGAAGGCTAACACGATGGATGAACAAGTCATGGATGACTTGGAGGGATCCGAGAGGCGTGAGGCTGATGGAGGTGGCTAGAAGGCTTAGGTCTAGGCTAAGGGTGGTCTAGCAAGTATGGGGGTGTAGGGAATTCTTTATGCCAAATGGCATATGCGCAACGGAAAATAGGATCCCTTCCAAGTGATCCATGCGAAAGCAAACTCGTATAAAATAAATTTCTCTAAACCAAACCTATCTTATAGGAGAGGATTACCTTTGTTGCGTGCCCTTGTTAATCCCGCTTTTCCTTTCGGTTTGTTGGATCTTTAGCACGTTCAAGTGTCCGTGCCTCTATACGTATCCACACGAGCACGCTCTTGTCTCACAAAAGGAAAACTAGAAGAGCTCTCCTTTACTTCTTGCTAGAGAAGTCCCTAAAGGAGAGGAAGAGAGGGAAAAGGAGAAAGAAAGAAGAAGACTCCTCTTCTTGCTAGCCTACACTCACAAACCCACACAACTAAAGCTTCCACCAAGCTTTCTCACAACCACAACACCAAAAAACTCACTATGGCCGGCCACTCCATGGAGCCTTTTATAGGGTTGGAAAAACCCTTCCACCTCCTTCACATTCAATGCAATCCATTGCATTGAGACACACTCAAAAAGGATTTGGCTTCCTTGTTTGGCCGGCCACTTAAGGAGACAAAACCATTTTGTTTCCTTCCACCTTAACTAGCTTAGGTGGATGCTTAGGTGGCATGCTTATGTGGCATGCTTATGTGGCATTCTTATGTGGCATTCATGCATGTTGAATTAATCTTATTAATTCAATTAAGCTTATGTTATCATATTGAATTAATCTTATTAAATCAATAAGGTAACATATTGAATTAATCTCATTAAATCAATAAGGTAACATATTGAATTAATCTCATTAAATCAATTAGCTAAAATTCTCATTAAGCTTAAAGTCCAAAAACCATTTTGTACTTAAGCTTATTCCCATATTATTCTAGTCAAACTAGAATACTCTAATTCCTCTAATTATCATGCTCTTTGTGTGTGACCCTATAGGCTCTCACAACGTTGGCAGTGGACCTAAACTCTTTTAGATACACAAGCAATGAGCGGCATCTAGCAATACATCATTGCTACCCAAGTTACGAGATAAGTCAAGATCCGACTAACCTTTCCGTGACTACTATAATATATGACCGTGTCCTTCTATCCTTGATATCAGATTGATCAATGAGGCATAGACCGTGTCATCCTCGATCAATCTATGTGTTTCTTGATCCCTGAGTAAACTAACTCAAACAAATGAGCTCAATATCTCATATTGACTCATTCGAGCATGGCCATGCGTTTTAGTAGTTCTACTCAATCAAGGGGCCCACCGATATCACTCCCGTCATATGGAAGGGATAGATCCCATCTACATCACTCACATCCCTCCGCATAATTTGTTACATACCCAGTAATCGCCTTTATGGTCCACCCATTACGGTGACGTTTGACGATACCAAAGTACATAACTCCTTATGTAGGGAACCGTAGTGACTTCGTGTCCGAGGACTATTCATACCAATAGTCACATGAGAAAGTTTATGACACTCATATAACGATCCATGAAACTTTCTCATGGCGGTCGGTCAAGATATATTCTCCAATATATACCCATGTGTCAACTTGATATCATATATCCATGACTTGTGAGATCAAGTCATCAATTGACCTACATGCTAGTCTTTATGTATTAATATTGCCCTTGCATATTAATACTTGACTAGGAACATTTAGAAAGTGTTCTCTACAGCCTCTCATAATCAATTCTGCCAATTGATGTGCTGTAGATAAGAACCTACTTTTCTAGGGCATTACTATATTTAATTTAATGCACAAGCAAGACTTAAATATAATAACCAATCCTTTGCCTTTATAGAATATGATACAAAATGTTCCCTATTCAACCATCACATGATTGGTTCTAGGGCTTTAACTAACAATCTCCCACTAGCACTAGTACCAATCACTATGATATCTAATACCTAGTGACCTAGTGTGACCATCATGCTTCCTCTGTGCCAAAGACTTGGTCAATGGATCTGCGATGTTAGCTTCTGTCGGTACTCTGCATATCCTCACATCTCCTCTATCGATGATCTCTCGAATGAGATGGAAGCGCCGCAGTATGTGTTTGGTCCGCTGATGTGATCGAGGTTCCTTAGCTCGTAATAGCCCCATTGTTGTCACAATAGAGGTCTATTGGATCCGCAATGCTAGGAACTACCCCAAGTTCATCGATGAACTCATGAGCCAAACATGACCTCCTTTGCGCATCGGATGTTGCAATATACTGGCCATTGTAGAATCAAGAATCGTGTCCCGCTCGAACTCTTCCACTCACGCTCCACCATTCGTGCAAAACACGCGTACCCGATTGCGATCTATAGTCATCCTTATGCATTTGGAAGCTTGCATCACTTTGTAACCCTTCTGATTAGCTCCTCATTGCCTCGAATATCGGGAAATATTCTTTCGTTCTTCGTAAGTACTTAAGAATATTTTTATTGCTACAGCTGACTTTCACCGATCCGATCGGTATCTACTCGCCATGCTCAAAGCATACGAGACGTAGACGAGTACAAAGCATGGCGTACATGATAGACCCTATAGCAGATGCATAAGGGATCTTATCCATGCGATCTCTCTCCTTAGAAGAGGGACATTGAGTCTTCGAAAGACTCACACCATGTGATAAAGGCGTAAATCCTTTCTTAGAATTTTGCATAGCAAAACGATCTAGCACTTTATCAATGTATGTACTCTGACTTAGGCCAAGTAATCTTTTAGATCTATCTCTATAGATCTTGATGCCTAGAATATAGGCAGCTTCACCTAAGTCCTTCATCGAGAAACAATTCCCTAACCACATCTTCACAGCATCCGGAGTGAGGGAATATCATTTCCGATGAGAAGTATGTCATCTACATACAAGACAAGAAATACAACTGTGTTCTACTATTTCTCTTGTAGACACAAGGCTCATCTTCATTCTTGATGAAACCAAACTCTTGATTGCATCATCGAATCAAGATTCCATGAGAGGCTTGCTTTAGTCCATAAATGGACCTTTGCGCCAGATACCTTTCCAGGATGCTTTGGATCTTCAAAACCTCAGTTGTGTCATGTACACATCCTCGAGTAGCTTCATTCGTAAAAGCGGTTTTGACATCCATCCGCCAGATCTCATAATCATGGTAGGTCGCAATAGCAAGTATGATCCGAATGGATTTAAGCATCGCAATCGTGAAAAGGTTTCTTCATAGTCAATACCATGAATTTGTTTGAACTTTAGCCACCAATCTACCTTTATAGGTATGCTTATTACCATCCATGTCCCTTTACTTTAAAGACCCACTTACACCCAATGGGTTTTACCCTTCGTGTGGATCAACCAAAGTCCATACTTGGTTAGTGTACATGGATTCCATTTCGATCTCATGGCCTCTAGCCATTTCTAAACTGGGCTCATCATAGCTTCTTTATAGGATGTAGGCTCGCCAAGATCGATAAGCAATACATCACCGCTGTCACCAAGAGAAAAGAATATCTCTCGGGTTGACGACGGATCCTATTAGATCTACGAAGAGGTTGGTCTACTTGAATGAGTGTTTGCTCCACAACTCTTTGGGCAACAAATTCTCATCCACAACACTTTGTGGTGCCTGCTCATTTTCCATCGAAGCCTTAGTGTTATCATCATCTTGAACTTCTTCAAGATGAATTTTACTCCCACTAGTATTTCTAGAAATAAATTCTCTTCTAGAAAGACAAAGATTTCGCAACAAACACCTTGCCAAGTGTGGGATCAGAAAAGTAATATCCCTTAGTTTCCTTGGGATATCCTACAAAATAACACTTATCCGATTTGGGTCCTAGTTTATCCGAGACTTGACGCCTAACGTAAGCTTCACAACCCCAAATCTTTATAAAAGACATTTTGGGACTCTTCCCGTCCATATCGTATATGGTGTCTTTTCTACGGCTTTTGATGGAACGCGATTAAGTGTGAAAGCTACTGTCTAGAGCTAAACCCCAAAAGGAAGTAGGTAGATCACCGCTCATCATTGATCGTACCATATCTAATAGAGTACGATTTCTCCTCTCGATACACCATTCCATTGTGGTGTTCCAGGGAGTGAGTTGGGATATTATCCCACACTCACCAGTGATCACGAAACTCTTGACTAAGGTATTCACCACCTCGATCCGATCAAGTAGCTTAATACGCTTACCAAGTTGGTTTTGTACTTCATTCTGAATTCTTTGAACTTTTCAAAGGATTCGACTTATGTCTCATCAAATATAAGTAGCCAAATCTACTCATATCATCGCGAAAGTAATAAAGTACTTATAGCCTCCTCTCGCTTCGACATTGAAAGGGCCACATACATCAAGATGTATGAGTCCTAATAAGTCGCTTCTCGCCATGTCCACTAAATGGAGTTTTAGTCATCTTTCCTAAAAGACAAGATTCGTGATACCTCATATGATTCAAAATCAAATGAGTCCAATAATCCATCTTTATGGAGTTGGGATATGCTTTTCATTTATGTGACCTAGGCGACAGATGCGAGATATGTTTGGTTCAAATCATTCGATTTGAACCGCTTGGTATTTACGTTATAAATTGGGTTATCTAAATCTAGAACATAGAGACCATTCATAAGTGGTGCATTACAATAGAACATTTCATTTAAATAAATGGAACAACATTTGTCCTTTATTATAAAAGAAAAGTTTTTCTTGTCTAAACAAGATACGTAAATTATGTTCTTTGTTAATGCAGTACATAGAAGCACTCCTCTAGTTCTAAGATAAGCCCGGGCAAAGACAAAGAATATGTTCCTACAACTACAAAGAAAGAACTTTGCGCCATTGCCTACTGAGGTCCACTTCACCCTTTGCCATTATTCTACTATTTCTCACCCTCGCACATTAGTACAAATGTGAGATGCACATCCGATCTAATACCCATGTAGAAGAAATAGATAGATTAACTTCTATAACGTATACCGAGGCGTAAGTCCCACTTCTCTTGTTCTTTACTTCTCAAGGTAGACTTTCATAGCCCGCCTAGTTGTCCAGCCTCACCGCAATGGAAGCACCCTTCCTTAGGTACTTTACCTTTACCCTTTGAAGTGGATGAATTGGCCTTGCCTTTGGCTTGGTCTTACCCTTGCCTCAAGCGCTACCTTTGTCCTTCTGACCATTAGTACGTTACTAACTTTCTTCTTGAGATTTGGTTCAGCAGTTCTCAACATGCTGAGAATCTCAGACAAAGGTTTATCAATTTCATTCATGTTATAATTCATGACGAATTGATTATATGCTTCCGGTAATGATTGCAGGATAACATCGGTTGCCAATTCTTGGCTCAGTGGAAAACCTAGTCTTTCAAGGTTCTCAACATACCCAATCATTTTGAGTACGTGAGTTCCTACAGGTGTTCCTTCTTGCATCTTGCATGCAAAAAGAGCCTTAGACACTTCAAAACGCTCGTGCCTAGCTTGTCCTTGATATAGTTGTTTCAAATGCTCAACCATATCATAGGCATCCATGTTCTCATGTTGCTTCTGAAGCTCAGAGTTCATGGTGGCAAGCATAAGGCATGACACATCTAATGCGTCATCTTGATGTTTCTTATAAGCATCCTTTTCAAGACGAGTGGCCGTAGGGCGGGTATTTCAGGTAGCTGCTCTAGGACATATAGTTTAGCGTTCTTGCTTGAGGATAATCCTCAAGTTCCTATACCAAATAAGAAAGTTTGCTCCATTGAGCTTGTCCTTCTCAAGGACAGATCGCAAGTTGAGGGTGTGTCGTGTTAGATGACATGGTGATCTACAACATTAAAATGCAAAGTTAAGTATCATACCTAAATCATTTAATTAGGCCTTTAATTAAATGAGGCTCCCACTAAATTCTCATAGCTACTATTTAGCTATAAATTTATATGGGATAAAGATCCACATCATAATTGCCTTGAGTTAGCTTTGGCTAATCGCCCAAGACGAGTATACAATTAGGTAGGCAATCTTTGCCAATTACATCTGATGTAACTCTTTAATAGCTTTGGTTAAGTTTTAGATTAGTTTAGTGTTTATTCCTAAACCACTTCCAGGTGTGGCGAGGCACAGGGCCTTCTTGGATATCTGAGCAACGACCACTTCTAAGACAAAGCCGATGTTCGAAATCACACAAAACTAATGTTAACACTTATGTTCAAAGCTAATATATGCCTCTACTTTCTTAACCAATTAAGAAAACACTTAATTAAGTCTTAACCAAGTTTGATAGCGGGACATCACGATTGTCCACTCGCACCCCTCCAAGATAAAATGCATTGCTTTGATTTGGCAAACCCAATAATAAATGATCGAGGAAGTAGTGAGTACCAACTTTGGTAGGCATATCGTTTAGACTTATTAAGAAATAAACATGTATCATATACATATTAGCATACATCACATATAAGCTAAACTAATCATGCATCACATACAAGCTAAACTAACATGCATCACATACATATTAAACTAACGTGTCATGGTTATGGCCCTATTCTACAATCTTCTCAAGCCAATGAAAAGATTGATTGGTCAACCTAGGGATAGCATCTTCTCCTAAGTGCTTCCTTTTGGTTGTCTTGTGTGTTGACTTCCTCCTTGTAACCTCATCTTCCAATGGACCCTCCATCCTTGTTTTGTACATTACAAAAGGAGAAATACTCGAGTTACATTCGAGTCTAAAACTAATTTTACAACAAGAATATTAGGAGAAAGGCATGACACGCAGGCCGTATTAAGAATTACAACACACAATCACAAACTTTTTGGGACTAGGCCATAACCATGCACCATGTCATTTTAACTTTTAAAAGACATTGGATATTTTATTATGTTTGAAAATTTGCTAATGCAATTATCAACTCATAATAAAATTTATCCTACTTCTATATCACATATAAAATAGAGAAACCTATTTTTATACGATCTTCGCAAGTGGCTCTGATACCATTAGGAAATCTCGTATGCCAAATGGCATATGCATTAACGGAAAATAGGATCCCTTCCAAGTGATCAATGCGAAAGCAAACTCGTATAAAATAAATTTCTCTAAACCAAACCTATCTTATAGGAGAGGATTACCTTTGTTGCGTGCCCTTGTTAATCCCGCTTTTCCTTTCGGTTTGTTGGATCTTTAGCACGTTCAAGTGGTGCCTCTATATGTATCCACACGAGCACGCTCTTGTCTCACAAAAGGAAAACTAGAAGAGCTCTCCTTTACTTCTTGCTAGAGAAGTCCCTAAAGGAGAGGAAGAGAGGGAAAAGGAGAAAGGAAGAAGAAGACTCCTCTTCTTGCTAGCCTACACTCACAAACCCACACAACTAAAGCTTCCACCAAGCTTTCTCACAACCACAACACCAAAAAACTCACTATGGCCAGCCACTCCATGGAGCCTTTTATAGGGTTGGAAAAACCCTTCCACCTCCTTCACATTCAATGCAATCCATTGCATTGAGACACACTCAAAAAGGATTTGGCTTCCTTGTTTGGCCGGCCACTTAAGGAGACAAAACCATTTTGTTTCCTTCCACCTTAACTAGCTTAGGTGGATGCTTAGGTGGCATGCTTATGTGGCATGCTTATGTGGCATTCATGCATGTTGAATTAATCTTATTAATTCAATTAAGCTTATGTTATCATATTGAATTAATCTTATTAATTCAATTAAGCTTATGTTATCATATTGAATTAATCTTATTAAATCAATAAGGTAACATATTGAATTAATCTCATTAAATCAATTAGCTAAAATTCTCATTAAGCTTAAAGTCCAAAAACCATTTTGTACTTAAGCTTATTCCCATATTATTCTAGTCAAACTAGAATACTCTAATTCCTCTAATTATCATGCTCTTTGTGTGTGACCCTATAGGCTCTCACAACGTTGGCAGTGGACCTAAACTCTTTTAGATACACAAGCAATGAGCGGCATCTAGCAATACATCATTGCTACCCAAGTTACGAGATAAGTCAAGATCCGACTAACCTTTCCGTGACTACTATAATATATGACCGTGTCCTTCTATCCTTGATATCAGATTGATCAATGAGGCATAGACCGTGTCATCCTCGATCAATCTATGTTTTTCTTGATCCCTGAGTAAACTAACTCAAACAAATGTGCTCAATATCTCATATTGACTCATTCGAGCATGGCCATGCGTTTTAGTAGTTCTACTCAATCAAGGGGCCCACCGATATCACTCCCGTCATATGGAAGGGATAGATCCCATCTACATCACTCACATCCCTCCGCATAATTTGTTACATACCCATGTCGCTTTATGGTCCACCTATTACGGGTGGCGTTTGACGATACCAAAGTACATAACTCCTTATGTAGGAACCGTAGTGACTTGGTGTCGAGGACTATTCATACCAATAGTCACATGAGAAAGTTTATGACACTCATATAACGATCCATGAAACTTTCTCATGGTCGGGTCAAAGATATATTCTCCAATATATACCCATGTGTCAACTTGATATCATATATCCATGACTTGTGAGATCAAGTCATCAATTGACCTACATGCTAGTCTTTATGTATTAATATTGCCCTTGCATATTAATACTTGACTAGGAACATTTAGGAAAGTGTTCTCTCTGACCTCTCATAATCAATTTCGCCAATTGATGTGTCAGAGATAAGAACCTACTTTTCTAGGGCATTACTATATTTAATTTAGCTGGCACAAGCAAGACTTAAATATAATAACCAATCCTTTGCCTTTATAGAATATGATACAAAATGTTCCCTATTCAACCATCACATGATTGGTTCTAGGGCTTTAACTAACAGGGGGCACCATACTTGGGCTAAAACCTCATGTTTGAAGTGTGTCAGTCGACTGGTGCCATGTGGCAGTCGACTGGACTGAGTCAACTAGGGTTTGATCGCGGAGTGGCCTAGCAATGACCGATCGCCAGAGGTGGGCAATGACCGATGAGAGCAATGATCGATCGTGATCACCAACCGTGCTCGATTTTGGGCCATGTATCGGAGTCTCACTGACCGCGACGAGCCGAAAGGAGGCTCCATCACGATCGATGCTCATGATCACCGATCGATGTCCTAGCCGTTGGATTTTTCCCGCATGGATTACACCGTTGTCTCAAGACAATGGCAGGATCACGATCGATGGTCCCGAGCAATGATCGATCGAATTTTCCAAAGACAAAGTTGAAGCTATAAAAGGAGCTCGTGATGGAGAAAAAGATAGCGATTTTCTTGAGCGAAATTGAAGGGGGAAGTTGTGCTTTCCAGTCCTTCAAAGCTAGTTCAAGGTAATCAAAGATCAAGCAATCCAAAGCTCTTGTAAAGTGTTTTTCCTTTACTTGCACTTGTATTTCATTGTATTTGCTTGTATTTATTTGATTATTGTTGTAATCATTATTGTACGAGGTTTCTCCGCCTCCGGATTGTTCCGAGAAGGATTGTTTATTAGTGGTTGCGTGTGCTTCACTAGAGCTCGTAGAGCTCGATCCGTGGAGTAGGAACTGTGCGGTTCCGAACCACGTTACATACTCGTGTTCTTGTTGTGTTGGCATATTTCATTATTGTATTATATCTATTTCCGCTGCGCACTAACGAAATTGTAGAGACGAACACGCGATCGAATTCCAACTACGAACGGTGACGCACAATTCACCCCCCCTCTAGCGGTGTCAAATATCCTACAATTGGTATCAGAGCCCGGGGCTCGTCTACGGATTAACAACCCGGAGTCAAGACGCTAGAGGAACAAGATGGAGTTCGAGGAGAGATTGGGTGACGACATCAACGTTTCGCCTTCCTTCGACCGCGAACATTTCGCGTATTGGAAAGGTAGGATGAAATATTTTCTAATGACGAACATAGAAAATTGGTTTGCCGTGATTATAGGTTTTGATGCTCCAAGAGGAGAGAACGGCGAAATCCTCAAAATGAAGCGATGGACCGAGGAGCAACGACAAAAATTCAAGACAACCATTAAGGTAACAAAAATGTTAATTAATTTGATACCTAACGACATTTTGTCTAGATTAGGAAGCTATAGGGATGCCAAGGAGTTGTGGAACAAGTTTGTCAAGTTCCACGACAATCCCGAATTGGTCCAAGAAGACTTGGAAGAGGAGGAGACCGAAGAGGAAGGTTCATCATCCTCACAAGAAAGTGAGGAGTCAACCTCCGGATCGGAGAAAGAAGAGGTGGAAGAAGTGGAAGAAGTATCCATTTCTAGGATTGAGGAGATTAGAGCATCCTCAACATCGGAGCAACAAGAAGTACCATCTACATCCGGTCAAGAGGAAGAACAAGCTCAAGAGATCCTCACCACCGAACTAGGTAACTCAAACACTCCAATTTCAAATAAAATCCATATATTGTGTTTTGAGTGTAGGGAGTATGGGCACTACAAGAGCAAGTGCCCAAAGAAGGTTAAGAAGACTCCTTCGGCGCCTAAAAGTCAACAAAAGTCAAAGGATGCCGGTTCCCCATCATCTAAAGACAAGGAGCATATCATTTGCTTCAAATGTCGGCAACCGGGACATTACCAAAATCAATGTCCTAGGGGGAGCAAGAAGACCCAAGAAGGAGTATCACAAGTAGGGGGAGCTACTAAGGCAAACCCTAAGGTATATTTTCATAATGCTCATTCCTTAAATTCTAAGCAAAAGCATGCTAGAGTTAATTCAAATAACTTTGCTATTACTCATGAATCGAAGCATGCTAGGAATGAAAACTCTAGATCTATTTCAAAGAAGGAGAAATTTGGGACTAATGTCTCTAGAAATGTCATTCCTAAGAAAGCAATTAAGAAAATCGAAAACCATTTAGGTATCAATTCCAATAAGGGTAAACATATGTCTAAGGTAAATGGTAATGCCCAAAAACCTAATCAAAAATCATTTGGGCAATTAGAATTAGAGAACCAAGCCTTAAGGTCAAGGCTTGAAAAACTAGAAAAAACCCTAAATAAGCTACAAAATCAATTTCAAGGGTCTAATGGTCAAAGTCAATGGTCAAGATCTCAAAGTCAACATCTAGGACCCAAAAGACAAAAGTCAACCAAGGGCAAGAAAGGTTTGGGTCACAAACCTAAGCCTAAGGTGACTTATCATTGTGTTCCATTTGACTATGGAACACAAACTAGGTCTAGGAAGACCAAGGTTGCAAGGGGAGTTACCTCTAGAGTCAACCTAGGTAAGACCACAATGACCAAGGCTAACAAGCCTAGGAGGGTCATTAGGAAGGTATCTAGAAAGGTTATCCCCAAGGAATACCTAATTAATTCAATGAGATCAAATAGATTTTGGGTTCCAAAGAGCATGATTGATTCACGTTAAATGGGTTAGAATGTGTCAACCATGATTGGATGAGTAGTTAACTCAACCATGGTAAAGGTGGCACTTTAGGTTATTTTCAAGGTTATGGTTACCTTGGAAATACATTTGATCCTTAATCCTAAAGGATTTTAGGATGTGTCAATATATTTTTGAAAACATAAAAATCAATAAAATTGGCACAATCTAGATTTAGAGGTCATAGTGTGTAACTTTGATTGTTGGCACACTTTAGAAGTTCATGTATCAAGAGAAGTGTGTTTGAGATGTAAAAGTAACATCTAGAGTGATACTCAAGTGTCACACAACTTGATGTCTTGTACTTACCATGCTTCATATGTTTCACCATGTGTTTGCATGGAAGGAATGTCTTAGGATGGATTGCATCTCACAAAACAAGCCTTTTTACCTTGATTGTGTATTTTAACACTTAGAAAGGGTGAGATGTTAGGATTTGGAAATCATTGGATATTAATGTTTGCCAAAATAAAATAAAACATTAAAATACATTAACGAATACATGAATATAAGTATAACATCAATATGTTTGATATACAAGATTAAACATGATAAAATGGAATAAATTAGATGAAGAAATCGAGATTTTCTGAATTTCAAAACAGGAAATCAGATATCAGTCGACTGATCATATCAGATCGATCATGGCGATACGATGTGTCCAATGAAAGTGTTGGCCCAGACTCGACGTTGAACATCATCGATCGATGGGATACATCACGATCGATGGTACTATTCACCGAGGTGAGGGTCATCCCGAGTGCTCGCCATCACCAAGTGGTGACAACACGATCCGATCGATGAGCCACATCACCGATCGATGTTATCGTAGTACGCCACGAAGGTTTAGCGCGATTGATCGAGCCGGAGCCGATCGCGGTTCGATAAACCCGCTAATAAGCCATGATCAGTCGACTGATGCTGCACATCAGTCGACTGGCGTCGCGATTTTATAATGCCGAACCGCTAGGGTTCGGCGTCTTCACGCGAAGCCCTCTCGTTTTTCCTTTCTCCTCTCCGATCGCCAACTCTTCTCCGACCAGTCTTTCCGGCCGTGCCAGCCGCCCAAGCCTTAGGTTTGATAGCTAAGCCTTTCTTCTCGCTTTTTCACTCATCTCACAGCCCTAGTTCATTCGTTTCCAACGTTTGTTTCCTTGTTTCCGGTTAGGGTTCCGGCATCTAAGTCCTCCGGCGAACTTTCCGGCGACCCCCTCAGCAAATATCTGAGCATTCCCTCGTCGCACCTCCAAATGGCACTGAAGTAAATTTTTTTTTTACCCAAAAACCCTAATTTTGTTTTCCTTTCCATTATAATACTTTTAAATCTAATTGTGTATTGGTGCCCATGCATGTCATATCATTGCATTACATATAGGAGAACCCGTAGGAATGATCCACCTGAGGGTGAATCTCGATTGTACCAACCTATGTTGGTTAGGTACATCGATAGGGACTTTTTCCAACATTATTGTAGTGATGTCATTGACATATTTGCCTATTATCATCTCATGAAAATTGTCTTATGCACACATGCCATTAACGATGACCTCCTTAAGGAGTTTTATCAGAACCTAAAGAAGGTAGACGATGGCCCTACCTACACTACTCGCGTTGCAAAATGCGATTTAGAGTTCACTCCTGCGATACTGCAAGAGTTTCTCGAGTGTAAGCCCTCAGATGACACCTTCATTTTTTACCTCACCTTTGATGCTCCTTTACCCGAGCCATTTGACCATATTTCTTTGGACTCTATGCATGAGCATATTTTTGGTCATCCTCGTCCACCAGCCCAGAATTTATTTCCTACTCTCGAGTTATACACTTTTTGACAATGTACTCTACAAGGTCATTGTTGGGTGTTTTCTTCCAATCGTCACTCGGGGTCTGGCCAAGATTCGACCTCCCCATCTCTTTCTACTCTACGCCATGTGTAATTGATTAGACATTAACATTGCACTAAATATGTTTCATTGCATAGTGTATTTCATTTCCCCTGTACAAGGGAAAGTGCATATGCCATATGGTCACATTATCACAACATGGTTAGAGTCAGTAGGCATCAACATTCACAGGGGTTCTCTGAGAGCGTTCTCTGAGGCGTAAGACTGCATATCGATTCGCAACTTCTCGTTAGTGAAGCTGCGGATGGGGCCTGGACAGATGGAGTTGGCGCCTCGACCACCACCCAGGGCACGCAGAGAGCCTCCTCTGGTACCTAGAGAGGCGGCAAAGGACTATGAGGATGCAGACGCCACTGATGAGGAGGGTCAGCTGCCAGCAGATGCATCAGCGGCAGGTCCATCAGATCGTCTTGGCCAGCTGGAGTCCAGATTCTAGGACTATCAGCAGACGATCGACTCTAGACTGTCAGAGCTCTTAGTAGGGCAAGCATCCATGGGCGCATGTCTTGGTCAGATGGAGGAGAGATACATGCAGATTGCAGAGTCCCAGAGTCGTATCGAGCAGCGTCAGCTCGATATGTATGAGATGATGCGGGCTTGGACTTTGAGCCAGCAGCCTCTTCCACCGCCACCTCCTGCAGACGACTAGATCTAGAAGATGTTAGGATTTTCTTTTGTTTCTCAGTTTTGTAGTGAGATTGAGTATATCAAATCTCCATTTTGAATGTAAAAACTGAAATCCTTTTAAATTGAATGAAATTTCTGTTTGTGAAAATCATGTGTGTTTGAGTGTGTATTTGTATTAATGTATTGGTTTATGAAAATTGCTATATCATGACATGACATGGAATTTCATCTTATTATATAACATGTCATGTCATTGGTTGTGATTACTTTAAATGTCATGTGTTTTTAAATTTCATCATATGCCATGACATCATGATCATTGGTCATGTTTTTATTTTGCTATCACTATGCCATGATCATTTCATGCATTAATTTGATTAAACATTGATTTAAGGAAAATGACATGACTTGAAGTCCCATTTATAAGGGAATCAAGTAGGGTTGCCTAGGAAATACATGAAACCCTAGATAAAATGAATCAAAACCCACATCTCACATCACATTGACATGTATGTGTATTTATACACCCTAGATACATGTGAGATGCTAGGATAATAAGTTAGGTTCAAGGTGCATAGGTAGTGCATCTAGATGAACTCAAACTTATTTTAATTATCACCAAGAATCATAAGGAAAGCTAATATACAAGTTATGTATATTTAGCCAATAAACCATGGTTCAAAATAGGTTTTCAAAAACATTTTAAAATAAATTTAGAAAACCTGGGTGAAGTCTATCTTTTGATAGCCATCATCACTGTAGAAGTTGATACAAAGTAGATCAAAAACTTTAAAATTTTAATAGTTTTTGAACTTTGTACCAATTTCCTATTTTCATTGTAAAAATATTTTTCCAAATTTTTTCACCGATTGTATGTGTGATAAGTAATGTACGTATCAAGTTTCGTGATTTTTTGATTTACGTAGAATTACTTATGAATTTCCAAAAGTCGAGTCTAATATGCGTTGGACTCAAGCAGCAGTATCACTCACTCGATCGTTGCTTCGTGCGGTCGGTGATGGACACATCGATCGACCGTAACAGTCGATCGATAGCATCGATTTCGGGGTAACCAAAGTTGTTTAACCCGATTTCAGCTGCAGTTAAGGTCCCTAACCACTCCTAACCCTAGGATATGCTTTAGGAAGCATTATAAAGGGTGAAAATCCATTGGATATG
Organism: Wurfbainia villosa; assembly: GCA_025175895.1. Taxonomy (NCBI): domain Eukaryota; kingdom Viridiplantae; phylum Streptophyta; class Magnoliopsida; order Zingiberales; family Zingiberaceae; genus Wurfbainia; species Wurfbainia villosa. The sequence continues at coordinate 81,831,069 of CM046005.1, forward strand.
GATTTGGAGAGGTGTTTAGGGTTTGTATCAAATTTAAGGTGTTGGAAAGTTCAATTTCTAACCTTAATTTTGATAGTTTAGAGTTCCTATTGGCTTAAGGACTTCCCAAGGACATTGTTGGTGCAATGGTCAAGGGGGAGTAAGCCTTTAGGGGGAGTTATCCATCTTGGAATGATGGATGTGATTTTTTTTTTCTTGAAGGGGGGAATGTTATCAATTGGGAAAATTGATGGATTTTTAGAAATCAAATTTGGAAAGTGGGAGAGTGTATAGGATTGCCTCTCTTGAGTGATATGGGACTTATCACTAGGAAGATGGTAGGCATCCTAGGTATTTTTAGACCAAGGGGGAGATTGTAAGATCTCATTGGGACATGAGACATTGACCTCCTTGGAGAGAAGACCTTTTTGATGTTAGTCAAAAAGGGGGAGAATGTTTGGGGGAGAACATTTAAGATTACCAATTTGGAATAATTGGTAAGAGACTTGAGTTAGTGGTCTAACTCAAATGATTTGTTTGATTTTTGTCAAACATCAAAAAGGGGGAGATTGTTGGTGCAATCGGCCCAGGTCACGATTGACCAGGACTCGAGTTTGACTTGAGTGATATTTTGATGTTCGACAAAAACATATGACAATGTAATTATCATAGGGAAGTCCAAGTCTTGAGTACTTGGCATGGGAAGTCCAAGTGGGACACTTGGCATTTGGCAAAGTCCAAGCATGGGTCTTGGCAATGAAAAGTCCAAGCATGGGTCTTGGCATGGAAAGTCCAAGCATGGGTCTTGGCATGGAAAGTCCAACATGGGTTGGCAAGGGAAAGTCCAAGCTTGAGTCTTGGCATTTGAGAAGTCCAAGGGTTTGATATTGGCAGCGTAAAGTCCAAGCGGGAGTCTTGGCAGCATAAGTTCAATAGTTGGCGGCGTAAAGTCCAAGCGGAGTCTTGGCGGCGTAAGTCCAATGTGCCTTGGCGGTGTAGACACCGTTAGCATGACATAGAGGATGGAAGCACCTGAAGGCTAACGCGATGGATGAATAAGTCATGGATGACTTGGAGGGATCAGAGAGGCGTGAGGTTGATGGAGGTGGCTAGAAGGCTTAGGTCTAGGCTAAGGGTGGTTTAACAAGTATGGGGGCACCATACTTGGGCTAAAACCTCATGTTTGAGGTGTGCCAGTCGACTGGTGCCATGTGGCAGTCGACTGGACCGAGTCAACTAGGGTTTGACTGCGGGAAGTGGTCTAGCAGTCGACTGCCAGAGGTGGGCAGTCGACTGATGGCTCGAGCAGTCGACTGATCGTGTGATCAGTCGACTGGTGCTCGGATTTTCGGCCACAGAATGGAGTCTCACTCGACCGCTGCGATGAGCAGTCGAGTGATGGCTCATCAGTCGACTGATGCTCATGATCAGTCGACTGATGTCCTAGCCGTTGGATTTTTCCAGCGTGGATTACACCGTTGTCTCACAGCAACAGTGTGATCAGTCGACTGATGGTCCCGAGCAGTCGACTGATCGACCTTTTCCAGCACAGGTTGAAGCTATAAAAGGAGCTCGTGATGGAGAAAAAGATAGCGATTTTCTTGAGCGAAATTGAAGGGGGAAGTTGGTGCTTTCCAGTCCTTCAAAGCTAGTTCAAGGCAATCAAAGATCAAGCAATCCAAAGCTCTTGTAAAGTGTTTTTCCTTTACTTGCATTTGTATTTCATTGTATTTGCTTGTATTTATTTGATTATTGTTGTAATCATTATTGTATGAGGTTTCTCTGCCTCTGGATTGTTCCGAGAAGGAGTGTTTATTAGTGGTTGCGTGTGCATAACTAGAGCTCGTAGAGCTCGATCCGTGGAGTAGGAACCATGCGGTTCCGAACCACGTTACATACTCGTGTTCTTGTTGTGTTGGCGTATTTCGTTATTGTATTATATCTATTTCCGCTGTGCACTAATGAAATTGTAGAGACGAACATGTGATCGAATTCCATCTACGAACGGTCACGTGCAATTCACCCCCCCTCTAGCGGCATCAAATATCCTACATTGGATACATGTACAGTAACTAGAATCCACAGGATGAGGAAATGATACTTGGGCTAGGTGTGACATAGTCAGCCTAGTGGGGACTGACACACAGACCATGTCCTGAACCAAGTGGGTATAAGATGAGTGAAGGGAATGGGGTACAATTCACTATAGCTACTGAAAGGTTTCAAAAGTTGTTCTCGGGTCAACTGTTGATTTTTTGGTTAAATGGGGATCCTGATGTACTACTAGGTGTCACTCATGATCATTCTATATTTAATGGTTAATTATAGACAGCCAATATAAACCGGGAACCTATTTGGTCACACACACTATAAGTGTTATCTGAAGGATTTAAAACGAGCTAGAGAATTGGATTCTCAGATCGAGAGAGACTTGGTTTGGTTGTACCAAACAAGGAGTGAGCATGAAATTATTTCAGTCACATCGAAAGAATGAAAGGGCCGAATCTTTTGAAGACATGATAGATGAATCAAATTGGTTTGGTTTTAATCCAATGGTGGAAAATAAACCAAAGGGGTTTGGTTTGTTTTAAACGAATGAACCAAAATTGGTTAGGTTTATTTTAACTTAAAATAGACCAATGCGGTTTGGTTTATTTTAACTTAAATTAATACAGCGGGTTAATGGGTTTTGGTTGTGAACCAATAACCATTGAGAGAAGGTTTCTTGATGGTCAAGAAACACATTCTCTATGTGTAAGAGGGTTGAGAAAAATTTCATGGACGAGTTAAGGTTTGTGAAACCCTATCCACCTTCCTCTCTTCCTCTCTTGTGCTGCCGCCCATTGTTAGTAATATATGAGAGATGTCCTAAGGAAATCGCTTATGTTTGAACCATTTATATGATAAATGAAGATTCACTATTTGAGTATACATGTTTTCATGTATTTGATTAGATCTTAAACTCATTTACTGAACGTCCACGATACGATTCACAACATGAGAGAATTTGTGATTGGATCACAACTAGTGAGTATCTCTACATGTGTAATTGTGATGTATCAAAATTATCCCTAGTCGATGAATTGATGGATTTGGACACCATCAATTCTGTCGAGACTAGAACGAGGTATACTCTTTGGTGTATCCAAGCAGCTGATTCTTACTGGCTGGAGACATTGTGATGTCCGGAGTTAATCGTGGATGCTAGTTATGGTAACTAGTTCATTAGAGTGACCAGCTGTAAAACTTCATATGGTTCTCTACATATATAGATATGTCAATGAAGTTCTTACTGCAGCTTAAGCGCGATGTTCCTTTGACTTGCAGTATTTAAGTCATATTGGTCATGAAGACTTATGCTTTGACATCTTAAGCAAGCATCTCTGAGGAGATGTGGACTCGGGATGATTGGGCATAAGTCGAAGTGATCGAAGGTGTTTGAATAGCCTATAAAGGATTCACCACTCCTTCCGAGGAGATGTATACCCATGACCTCTTGTCGGATTGTTACTAAAGTCTTTGGCCAAAGCATTACATGTTTAGAGTAAGGTACTCTTGGATACATGTGCAGTAACTAGAATCCGTAGGACGAGGAAATGATACTTGGGCTAGGTGTGACGTAGTCAACCTAGTGGGGATTGACACTATAGACCATGTCCTGAACCAAGTGGGTATAAGATGCGTGAAGGGAACGGGGCACGATTCATTGTAGCTGCTGAAGAGTTTGAGAAATCGTTCTGGATCAACCGTTGATCTTTTTGGTTAATTAGAGATCATGATATACTACTAGGTGCCACTCATGATCGTTCTATAATTAATGGTTAATTATAGACGACCAATATAAACCGAGAACCTATTTGGTCACACGCACAACGAGCGTAATCCGAAGGATTTAAAACGAGCTTGAGAATGAGATTCTCAGACTGAGAGAAAATAGGTTTGGTTGGACTAAACAAGGATCGAGCATGAAATCATTTCAGTCGCAATGGAAGCGTGGATGGGCCGTGTCTTATGAAGATATGATGGATGAACCAAATTGGTTTGGTTCTAATCCAATGGTGAAGAATAAACCAAAGGGGTTTGGTTTGTTTTAAACGAATGAACCAAAAGTTAGTTTGATTCGTTTTAACTTAAAATAGACCAACACGGTTTGGTTTATTTTAACTTAAGTTATTGGAGCGGGTTAACGGGTTTTGGTTATGAACCAATAACTGTTAGGAGAATGTGTTCTCTATAAAAACATGACTTAAGGGTTTTTCGTGGATAACTTTTAAAGTTGGAAAACCTAGCCACCCTCTCCCTCTCCTTTTGCACTGCCCACTTTGCCGCCGCCGCCTAGTCGCCGCCATCCACTCCTCCAGCGACCCTCCGGCGACTCACCTTGGTTCCAACGACCAAGGGTTGACCGGCTATCCTCTTTGGCCGGTGCAACATCCTCCACCAAGCTGTCCAGTCTGGACAGCTTGTATCCTTCGTGTCGGAGCATCGTTTGGACTACGTTTAGAGCTCCGATAGCGGCTACCTTACTGGGGGTTCGATCTCTGGTAATCCTCATAGGTGGAGAATGAAGGATTCGTCAAACGATTGACGAATACCTCTCTGGAGAAGCGAGTTTTGAGGACTCATTTTTGAATTCGAATTTTAATTCGGATTGTGATCTTCTCTCGATCACATCGTCTTCAACACGAGGCTAGTGACTTGTATGAAGATGAGACTCGTGTCTTTGTGAAGTCATCCCGATGATACTCGACGTGGATATGGATAGAGGCGATTCTAGCGAGAGTCGCTCCGGTTGATGTCTTTCCCGCTACACGTGATACTTCAGGTATACGTAGAGTAATTTCCTTTTATTGCAAAATTTGAAACTACGATTATGTCTACACATGTTGTACTATGCATATGTGTGGTGTGTGTGTTGTAATAAATTAGATTTATTGTTTTTTATTTCTTCCACTGCGCACATGTTTACGAAACATGTTCGAACACACTCGTCGCGGTGCCGGAAACCCAATAGTGGTATCAGAGCAAGGTTGTGTTTCGACATAATCGTAAAATTGTTTTGCGATAGACGTAATTGTATTTATGGAAATTTTCTACTTTTGGAAGTTTAGAAATATTTATGGAAATTTTCTAATTTTGGAAAGTCTAGAAGTATTTATGAAAATCTTCTACTTTTGGAAAGTTAGAAGTATTTATGGAAATTAACACTTTCCATAAATAAAATATTTGATTAGATTTGGAAATTTGTTTCCTAATTTAATCATGATTTGATTTGGGAAATCAAATCTAAAATATATTTTATTTCCATAAATAGTTTTGACAATTTAGGAAATTTATTTCCTAAATTAAATTTGACTTTCCTTAATTGAGACATTCCATAAATAAAATATGTGATTAGATTTGGAAATTTGTTTCCTAATTTAATCATGATTTGATTTTGGGAATCAAATCTTAAACATATTTTATTTCCATAAATAGTTATGACATATAAGAAAATTTTGTACATGCCATAATTGTATGTTATGTAATTGCATTAGATGCATATCATTATTTTATGCGTGTCGTGACATGTAGATGTATGTCATGTATGTTATGTCATGTAGATAATAGTTATTTGCATGCAAAGAGGATGAGACATAAAAACTCTTACTCAATATTAAAGCTTACACCTTCCATTAATATGGTTAGAGCTAGAGTTCTGTTTCTTGTTTGAGTTGTTGGACTCTCTCCAAGCCCGGCTCGAACCTGAACATATTCAAACCATGAAATAGTTTAATACTAATATGGTAAGAGTCAGAGGTCAATCGTTAGCTTTGGTTGTTGGACTCTCTCCAAGTCGGGCTAATTGGTTAAATGCGCTCTAACCATATTAAAACTATTTCTCGATTAATGGGTTGGCTTTAACCTGGAGCATCGGCTTGTTGGACTCTCTCCAAGGTCAATGTGAAGGGAGGTGAAGTTGGGTGTTGTGCATATGATGCATACTTGTTAATGTGTTAACAACCCGATGTATGTGTGAACATTCAATTAGTTGATAGCACATTGTGATAGTTGCATATATGTGATATATAATCGGAATATTTGATACCTACCATCATAGTTATGAATGGCTTGTTGGACTCTCTCTAAGGTTGTTCATATCTATGTTGGATATCATCCCATTCGGAGATGGACCTATGATCTCCCGAAGTGATTTTGGGGTTTTGAAATTCGAAAAATGAATGGGATTTATGAATGTATATTGATGAATTTTAAATCATCTTTCTCATATATGCTCATTTTGTATTTCTAGGTTAATCGATTGATCATGACGTCTTTGAATTTGTGCACTATTTTGAATTCGAATAAATTGACTAGACTGAACTTCTTGGACTGGCTTAGAAACTTGAGAATTGTTCTCAAGGCAGAAAAGCTTACGTATGTCCTCGATGAGCCTCTTCCCGCCCGTCCCAGTGATGACGCAACTCTAGACCAATTATTGGCCTATCAGAAACATGTGAGTGATTCTGAACTAGTGAGTTGCAGCATGTTAGCCGCGAAGGTACCCGAGCTGCAGAAGCAGCATGAGCATATGGATGCTCATACCATAGTCCTTCATCTTTATGAGTTGTTTGACGAGCAAGTGAGATTCGAAAGGTTTGAAGTCTCCAAGCTCCTCTTCATCTCTGAGATGCAAGAAAGTTCATCTGTGGTACTACTCAACATGCTGAAGACTGTGGAGCCTTCTGAGAAGCATGAGCAGGAGATGGTGTTGTTAGTTGATTCCTCGAAGAAAGGTTCTAAGAGGAAGTCAAAAGAACAGCAAAAGGGGAAGAAGAAAAATGCTAAAAAAAGGCAGAACTAGCTCAAAAGGGCACTTGCCATCATTATGGCAAGGAGGGCCATTGGCGAAGAAACTGCAAGATTTATCTTGAGTCCTTGATGAAGAATAAGGCATCAAATGCCCCATCTTCTTCAGATATCTTCGTTATTGATTGTCATTCTATTTCCTCAAACACTTGGGTATTGAATACTAGGTGTGACTCACATATATGTAATGGCATACATGGGCTAAGGAATAGAAGAAGACTCATCAAGGGAGAGTCAAACTTACTTGTTGGGAATGGAGCAAAGGTTGCTGCACTCGCCATCGGAACATATTTGTTGAAACTCCCTACAGTACTTGTCTTAGAAGTGGACAATTTCTTTTATGTTCCTTAGATGATAAAGAACATCATTTCTATTTCTTGTTTAAATAGAAATGGATATCATTTAACTTTTAGTAACAATTGTTGTTACATAACTTTGAATGACATTCTTTATGGGAATGGAACTTTGAGCAATGGTATTTATACGTTGGACGTGTCCAGTGACATTTTCAATATCGAAGCGAGCAACAAGCGTGCTCGAAAGGATAATCAATTAGACTCCTACATGTGGCATTATCGTCTTGGCCATGCAAGCAAGAAATGCATGTCCGAATTACACCGATGTGGAATTCTGGAATCGTTTGAATTGGATTCATACGATACATGTGAATCATGCTTAAAAGGCAAGATGACTAAGTTACCTTTTATAGGAAAAGGTAAACGGGTGGGAGAGTTGCTAGGTCTAATACATACTGATGTATGTGGACCTATGTCAACTCAAGCTCTAGGAGGCTATAGCTACTTCATTACCTTCACTGATGACCACTCACGATTTGGGGATGTGTTCTTGATGAAACACAAGTCTGAAGCCTTTGAAAGGTTCAAAGAATTCAGAAATGAAGTAGAGAAACAACATGACAAGAGTATTAAAATACTTTGATCGGATCGAGGTGGTGAATACTTAAGTCAAGAGTTTCTAGATTATCTAAGAGACAATGATATATTGTCTCAATGGACTCCGCCGTATACACCACAACATAATGGTGTATCTGAGAAGCATAACCAGACCTTGTTGGACATGGTCAAGTCGATGATGAATCATGCAAATCTTCCCAAGTCCTTTTGAGGCTATGCACTTCAGACAGTTGTTTACTTGTTAAACAGAATGTCAACCAAGGTAGTCTCTTTTACTCTATATGAGATATGGAATAGTAAGAAACCTCATGTATCTTACTTGAAGATAGCGGACTGTGTCAGACAAACTGGATGCTAAGTCTGATAAATATCTATTTATTGGATACCCTAAGGAAACAAGGGGTTACCAATTCTATCATCTTGTGGAACAAAAGGTTTTTGTTTCAAGGCATGCTGTGTTTCTAGAGAAAGAGTTTCTCTTGCAAGAAAACAGTGGGAGTGTCGTTGAGCTTGAGGAGGCTCAAGACACTCAAATAGACATTGATGAGATACCTGGTGAAGCACCACAGCCAATAACTAATAGTGATGAACCATCAGCTGGACCTATTGAGACACCACATCTTCATAGATCTGGTAGAACACATAATATTCTTGAGAGATATGAATTTCTCGTAAGTGAATCGAACGACGTGTTACTCATTGATGATGAAAAGCCTACCAGTTACGAAGAAGTTCTAAAAATTTCAGAAAGGGATAAGTGGCTTGACGCCATGAAGTCAGAAATGGATTCCATGTATGAAAACCAAGTTTGGAACTTGGTTGACCCACCTGAAGGCATAAAGCCTATAGGGTGCAAGTGGATTTTCAAGAAGAAAACTGACATGGATGATAATGTGATTACCTATAAGTCTAGATTGGTGGCGAAAGGATATCGTCAAAAGTAAGGTGTTGATTATTATGAAACCTATTCGCCTATTGCTATGCTTAAATCCATTCGGATGCTCCTGGCCATAGCGGCTCATTATGATTATGAGATATGGCAGATAGATGTGAAAAATAGCTTTCCTTAATGGAAACCTACTCAAGGATGTGTATATAATACAGCCTGAGGGTTTCACATCGGTTGATAAAACCAAGGTATGAAAATTGCGACGGTCCATATATGGACTGAAGCAAGCATCCAGGAGCTGGAATATCCGATTTGATGAGACAATCAAAAGTTTGATTTCTCACAAAATCTGGACGAACGTTGTGTGTACAAGAAGGTTAGTGGGAGTGCAGTCGCATTCCTATTATTGTATGTCGATGACATATTGCTTATAGGAAATAATATTTCAGTCTTATAGTCGGTTAAGATTTGGTTGTCCAAGACATTCTCCATGAAAGACCTGGGAGAAGCAACCTACATCCTTGGGATTAAGATCTATAGAGATAGATCAAAACGGTTGCTTGGTCTTTCGCACTCTACATATATAGATTGAGTGCTAAAGAGGTTTAGCATGTCGAAATCCAAGAAAGGTTTCCTACCCATCAGGCATGGGATACACCTTTCAAAGTCTATGTGTCCGCGCACAGAAGACGAGAGGATTTGCATGAGTGAGATTCCTTATGCATCCGCAGTATGATCTATCATATATGCTATGTTATGTACGAGGCTCGATGTATCGTATGCTTTGAGTGTCACGAGTAGATACCAGTCTGATCCAGGAATGGATCATTGGGCAGCTGTTAAGACGATCCTTAAGTACTTAAGAAGAACTAAGGATGTGTTCTTAATATATGAAGAAGGGGACATGGTGATACGCGGGTATACGGATGCCAGCTTCCAGATAGACAAGGATGATTCCAGGTCTCAGTCTGGGTACGTGTTCACCTTGAATGGGGGCGTAGTGAGTTGGAAAAGTTCCAAACAAGACATTGTAGCGGATCCTACCACTGAGGCAGAATACATTGCAGCTTCGGAAGCAGCAAAGGAAGTGGTTTAAATCAAGAAGTTCATTTATGAACTTGGTGTGGTTTCAGCCATTGTTGAAGTAATACCAGTTTACTGCGACAACAATGGAGCAATTGCACTGGCGAAAGAGCCAAAATCTCATCAACGATCCAAACATGTGCTTCGCCACTATCATTTGATCAGAGAGATCATCAGTAAGAAGGAAATACAAATCGAGAAGATTCCCACTGAAAGGAACTTAGCGGATCCTTTAACTAAGGCATTACCTCAAAGTAAGTTTGAGGGTCATATTAGAGCTTATGGTATTGGATACCGTAGCGATTGGCATTAGGCCAAGTGAGAGTTTGTTAGTAATATATGAGATATGTCCTAAGGAAATCGCCTTATGTTTGAACCATTTATATGATAAATAAAAATTCACTATTTGAGTATAAATGTTTTCATGTATTTGATTAGATCTTAAACTCATTTACTGAACGTCCACGATACAATTCACAGCATGAGAGAATTTGTTATTGGATCACAACTAGTGAGTATCTTTACATTTGTAACTGTGATGTATCAGAATTATCCCTAGTCGATGAATTGATGGATTTGGACACCATCAATTCTGTCGAGACTAGCACGAGGTATACTCCTTGGTGTATCCAAGCAGCTGATTCTCACTGGCTGGAGACATTGTGATGTCTGGAGTTAATCGTGGATGCTAGTTATGGTAACTAGTTCATTGAAGTGACCAGCTATAAAACTTTATATGGTTCTCTACATATATAGATATATCAATGAAGTTCTTACTACAACTTAAGTGCGATGTTCCTTTGACTTGCGGTATTCAAGTCATCTTGGTCATGAAGACTTATGCTTTGACATCTTAAGCAAGCATCTCTGAGGAGATGTGGACCCGAGATGATTGGGTATAAGTTGAAGTGATCGAAGGTGTTTGAATAGCCTATAAAGGATTTACCACTCCTTGCGAGGAGATGTATACCCTTGGCCTCACGTCGAATTGTTACTAAAGTTTTTGGCCAAAGAATTACATGTTTAGAGTAAGGTACTCTTGGATACATGTGTAGCAACTAGAATCCGTAGGACGAAGAAATGATACTTGGGCTAGGTGTGACGTAGTCAACCTAGTGGGGACTAATACTATAGACCATGTCCTGAACCAAGTGGGTATAAGATGCGTGAAGGGAATGGGGCACGATTCATTTTAGCTGCTGAAGGGTTTCAGAAATAGTTCTGGATCAACCGTTGATCTTTTCGGTTAATTGGGGATCTTAATGTACTACTAGGTGCCACTCGTGATCGTTCAATAATTAATGGTTAATTATAGAAGGCCAACATAAACCGAGAACCTATTGGTCACATGCACAATGAGGGTAATCTGAAGGATTTAAAACGAGCTTGAGAATAAGATTCTCAGCCCGAGAGAAAATAGGTTTGGTTGGACCAAACAAGGATCGAGCATGAAATCGTTTCAGTCGCAATGGAAGCGTGGATGAGCCGTGTCTTATGAAGACATGATGGATGAACCAAATTGGTTTGGTTCTAATCCAATGGTAGAATAAACCAAAGGGGTTTGATTTGTTTTAAACGAATGAACCAAAAGTTGGTTCGGTTCATTTTAACTTAAAATAGACCAACGCGGTTTGGTTTATTTTAACTTAAGTTATTGGAGTGAGTTAACGGATTTTGGTTATAAACCAATAACCGTTAGGAGAATGTGTTCTCTATAAAAACATGACTTAAGGGTTTTTCGTGGATAACTTTTAAAGTTAGAAAACTTAGCCACCCTCTCCCTCTCTTCTCCTTGCCGCCGCCCAAGGGTTCCACACCGCCCAACTTTTTGCTGCCGTCCACCCTTACTGCCAGCGTCCAGCTGCTGTCAGCCACTCCTCCGGCAACCCTCCAGTGACTCACCTTGGTTCCAGCGACCAAGGGTTGGCCGACCATCCTCTTTGGCCGGCGCAACATCCTCCACCAAGCTGTCCAGTTTTCTGGACAGCTTGTATCCTTCGTGTTGGAGCATCATTTGGACGACATTTGGAGCTCTAATAGTCGCTACCTTACCGGGGATTCGATCTCCGGTAATCCTCATAGGTGGAGGAAGAAAGATTCGTCAAACGGTTGACGAATACCTCTCCGGAGAAGCGAGTTTTGGGGACTCATTTTTGAATCCTAATTTTGATTCGGATTGTGATATTCTCTCGATACATCGTCTTCGACACGAGGCTAGTGACTCGTACGAAGATGAGGCTCGTGGCTTTGTGAAGTCATCCCCATGATACTCGGCGTGGATACGGATAGAGACGATTCTAGCGAGAGTCACTCCGGTTGATGCCTTTCCTGCTACACATGATACGTCAGGTATACGTAGAGTAATTTCCTTTTATTGCAAAATTTGAAACTAAGATTATGCCTATACATGTTGTACTATACATGCGTGTGGTGTGCGTGTTGTAATAAATTAGATTTATTACTTTTTATTTCTTCCGCTGAGCACATGTTTACGAAACATTTTCGAACACACACTCGCCGCGGTGTCGGAAACCCAACACCCACTCCATTGGCGCCACCCACCTTGGTTGTCGCCTACTCTGGCCACCGGCCTGCCACCAGTCGACGACCACCCTCTAACCAGCAACTCCTGTCGTTGTCCAGCCAGCACCCATCGACCATCATTGTTTGGCCAAAACTTCCAATAAAACAAGCTTGTGAAACTTGTTTTTGTGATCATCTCTCGATCACAATGTTTTAAATGCGAGACTAGTATCTCTCGTCAAGGAGGGGCTCGTAGCTTGAGAAGCTATCCCGACGATACTCGGCGTGGACTCGGATAGAGGTGAAACTTGCGAGGGTCACTAAGGTTGATGCCCTTTCCGCTACGTGTTATTCGTCAGGTATACCTAGTGTAATTTCCTTTATTGCAAAATTTTAAATGTACAATTATGTCTACACTATTGTATCATGCATGTGTGTGGTGTGTGTGGTGTAATAAAATAGTTTATTACCGTTTTTATTTTCTTGCTCTTTGCATGTTTACGAAACATATTCGAACACACACCCACGTCAATGCCCCAGAAATCCAACAGTGGTATCAGAGCCCGACTGTGTTCCGACATAATCATAAAAAAAATTTACGTTGAATGTTTTGTCATAATTATAATTTTGGAAATTTTCTACTTTTAAAAAGTTTAGGAAAATTATGGAAATTTGAATTAGTTAAGAAATTCAAATTAGGAATTTCCTGATGTGATTATGAATTTTGAATTTAATTTCCTAAAATAAATTTGAATTTCCTTAATTAATATTTTCCATAAATAAAATATGTGATTAGATTTGAAAATTTATTTCTTAATTTAATCAATGAGATTTGATTTGAGAAATCAAATCACAAACATATTTTATTTCCAAAATTAATTATGATAATTTGGAAATTGTTAGGGCAATCTCTTGCCATGATTAGGTTTTGATGTGTGTGGCAAAGGGTTTAAGTTAGTTTGTTATATTGATTTGATATGTGCGTTGAAGTCGTGCAGGACTTAGTAATTCGCACATGGAGCCATGGCGAGTTTCACAACTCATGACTCGGTCCTTGAGTCGGTGAAGGATGGCTTTGCAGAAGTTGTGCGCTTGGAGCATCCGAGGGACCGCCGGACGAGGAGCTTGGAGTGAAGCCGGAGGAAGTAGACTTCGAGGCAAGAGACGCGAAGGAGCATTGTAGAGCCATGCGCCTGATGCTGCCGAGGGATGTGCCCGCAAACGAAGAAAACTTCGAAGGCGAGGGACTCCGAGAGATGAGAGTGAGCGAATGTAACCCGGGAAGGGGTAGCTCTTAGGTGAAACTTGGCCATTTGGCTAAGTGTCGGATGGGATTTCTCGACATTAGTCGACTGCTCTGAGTCGAACGTGGTTCGACTGGTATTCGACTGAGTGTTTTGAGGCCAGCATTCGACTGCCATATGTGGGCAAATGATCGCCAAGACCATCACCGATCGATTCTTTGAAGGCGAATGACTAGTCGAAAGGGTTTGCCACAGAACCGCTCGAGCCGATCGGGCGACTACGAGAGGAATGATCGATGAGGTCCATCAGTCGACTGCCAAGTGTTCCGTTGGACTACAACGGTCGGGATCCGACGTGTTCGGAGACCATTGTAGTGGCGGCAGTCGACTGCCAAGGGCAGCAGTCGACTGGTGGCGGCCAACGGGAAGAAAAGCCTCCTCTCTATAAAAAGAGAGGGTGTGGAGCTTTGGGGGGCTAATGCTTATGCTTTAAGTGATCTTCCAAGTGCCCCACAAGCTCTAAACTCTTCTTACTTGCTTTTACTCCATTCTTATTGTAAGAAGAGTGATCTTGTTTGTAAAGGTTACCTCCACCTAGCTTGGTGCAAAGGAGAGACCAATAGTGATTGGCTTTGGAGGAGTGATTCACCTCGGACGAATCGGGATCGTGGATTAGCGGCGTAGCCGTGAACCACGTTACATCTTGCGTTAGCGTTTTGATTCTTGTCTTGTATATTTACTTATCTTGTCTTATTATATTCCGCTTGCGCTAACCTTTTGTAGATGAGTAAATTACAACATCCATCGATTGAGGGCTATTCACCCCCTCTAGCCGGCCGTTTCGATCCCCAACAAGTGGTATTAGAGCCAAGGAAAGCTTGTCGAGGACTAACCGCCACAACAAGCAACATTCAAAATGGCCGGCTCCAACATTCACCCACCAAAGTTCGAAGGAGAATTTGCTTGGTGGAAGAAGCAAATGGAGGTATTCTTCGAAACCGACTTTGAAATCCTTTTAATAATGGAAAACGATTTCGAGTTGCCTAGGAACGAAGATGGGGAGCCATTGGAAAAATCGAGATGGAGCAAAAGACAAAGAGAGGAGTATTTGGCAAATTCAAAGGCCAAGCACCACCTCTACAATGTGCTCCCTCAACAAGAAGTAAATAGGATAGGGGAGTGTTCTAGTGCAAAGGAGATGTGGGAGAAGCTAGTGGAGCTTCATGAAGGCACCTCGGAAGCCAAACTTGCAAGGAGAGACCTTCTCCGCTCCCAACTATCCAACATAAAATTAGAAAAGGGAGAAAAGGTAACTTCTTTGTATTCTAGATTTAAAGAGATTTTAATTGGACTAACAAGTGTAGGAGAAAAGCTCTCCAACCGGGATATGGTAATGAAGGCCATAGATGCTTTTCCCCGGTCCTCAAGATGGAGCTCCATGGTGGATTCATTTTACATCTCCAAGAACTTGGAAGTAAGTACCTTGGAGGAGTTCTTCTCAACAATGGAGCTCAACGAAACAAGGCTTGAAGGAATACAAGAAGAGCCAAAGTTTCAAACTTCAAGAGGAGTAGCCTTGATGGCCAACAAGGGGAAGAAGAAGATGGAAATCCCCTCCTCCGATGATGATGATGAAGCATCCTCCTTCTCCTCCATGGATAGCACGGAAGAAGCTTATATGGTAAGGAGGGTAAGACGTGCTTTAAAAGGTTTTAGATTTAATAAATCTAATGATAGGAATAGAAGACAAAGGGGGAAAATCATTTGCTACAATTGCCAAAGAGAGGGACACATAAGGGATAATTGTCCCCTCCTAAACAAGAGCAAGGAAGAAAAGAAAAAGAAGGAAGAAAAGAAGAAGAAAAAGGGGAGCAAGAAGAAAAAGGAAGAGGAGAAGAAAGCAAAGGAAAAGGGAAAGGCCAAGGCATTCAAAGCAAAGACTTGGGATGACCCTTCCTCCTCATCTTCATCATCATCCGAGGAAGAAAATGCATTTGTCACCAACCTAGCATTGATGGCATTTGACGACTTGGATTGCTCTTCCACCGAAAATGAAGAATCAAGCACAAGTGGAGAGAGCTCAAGTGAAGGGGAAGCCTCCTCTACCTCCTCATCCGAATAAGAAGAGGACATGGAAACTATGGTAACCAATCTTTCACCTAGTAAAATAGTTTCTATGATTTCTAGCTTAAATAAGGATTTATTTAGAGCAAAGAAGAAAAATAAGAGCATGTTAGATCAAATTAAGGATTTAGAAAATAAGCTAGAAAAAGCATGCTTAAATGATAATATTTCTTCTAGCTTAAATGATGCATGCTCACATGATAACTATATGCCTTTTGATGTTAATGATGCATGCATAGAGGAAAATAGGGCTTTAAGAGAGAAAGTAGATTATTTAACCAAAGCCCTAGAAAAGTTTACAATTGGCTCAAACACCTTGAACATGATTATAGGGAGCCAAAGAGCTAGCTTCAATAAGAAAGGCCTAGGATACAAAGAAAAGAAAAATGAAAAGGCCTATAAATGCCTAATTGCTAGGGGACAAGATAAGAAGAAGGTAATAGCTAGAAAATGGATCCCCAAGGAGTATTTAGTGAACCCAATAGGAAAGAACTTATTTTGGGTTCCTAAATCCATTCTTAAGGGTTAGGAAAACCCTAAGATAGTCAACCATATGCATTTCACCTATATCATATGTTGGTTGACTTAGGATGGTGGGACCTCACTTTTAGAAGTAGTGTTGGGTGATGATAATGTGCCCATAAATAGATAATAATGCTTAAATCATGATAGTTGATGTAATTGTTACACATGTTTGCAATCATGATTTATGATTTTGATATTTGGCACATAATCATGAGAAATAGGATTTAAATCATGCCTTAGGTGATATTTACTAATTATCATCATGTAATACCTAATGCATGATTATTACTTGATGAATACATGTATTTAATGATCATAATGTGTAATTCATTCATATATGTCATTATGATCATGTGGATTGTTAGGGTGATACTTAACCTTGATAGAATTGCATGAATATAATGGTTAAGTATATACAAATACCTCTAGGATACATCTCACACTCACTATAGGCTACCATGATTGAAAACTTAGCATGAGTGAGATGTTAGGATGATACAAATGTCCACTAATGCCTATGGCATTTAGATGGTCATTTAAAGTATCAAAATAGCAATAATATACCAATCATGGGGAAGGCTTATGTTTAATTCATAGACATATTGCCCAAAGATCATGGTTGGATATTTCATATGTTTTCAAAATAATTTCTTAATCTAGAATCTATGTATTCATGTTTTGAAACAATTGGAACCAAAACTAGGTGGTAAACTTGATACTAGAATGATCAAAAACCTAGTGGTTTTTAAAGCTTTTGGATTTTTGGCAAATCTCAGAAAATATAATGATTTTTTATAAAAAAAAAAAAACTATTTTTCATTGATAGATATACTCAAAAGAAATGTGTTCCCCAAATTTCATGATTTTTTGAATTTTCTGGAATTTTTAATGCATTTTTGAATTTCGCCCCGAAAAATCAGAATTTCTGAAAACAGTGTGCCAGTCGACTGGTAGTCTGAACCAGTCGACTGGTGGCCTGATATTCCGAACAGTAAAGGCTGATTTCAGTTATTAAACCAATTTTTGGTATTTTCCTTCTATTAGACTTGATGTCATGTGTTTATAACTTAGTATTAATCTTTTTGATGGTGTCAAAGGGGGAGAAAATATTATGTTTAAGTTAATTATGATAGGGGGAGAAATATGTATAGGGAGTTTCATGGATTAAGGGGGAGTTGCATGTTGCTATATCATGTTTATGTTTACATGCTTTCTTACCTTAGAAATTTTTATCAAATGTTTTTACCTAACTTAAACGGATTGCCACACATCAAAAAGGGGGAGATTGTTAGGGCAATCTCTTGTCATGATTAGGTTTTGATGTGTGTGGCAAAGGGTTTAAGTTATTTTGTTATGTTGATTTGATATGTGCGTTGAAGTCGTGCAGGACTTAGTAATTCGCACATGGAGCCGTGGCGAGTTTCACAACTCATGACTCGGTCCTTGAGTCGATGAAGGATGGCTTTGCGGAAGTCGTGCGCTTGGAGCATCTGAGGGACCGCCGGACGAGGAGCTTGGAGTGAAGCCGGAGGAAGTAGACTTCGAGGCAAGAGACACGAAGGAGCATTGTAGTGTCGTGCGCCTAATGCTGCCGAGGGACGTGGCTGCGAACGAAGAAAACTTCGAAGGCGAGGGACTCCGAGAGATGAGAGTGAGCGAATGTAACCCGGGAAGGGGTAGCTCTTAGGTGAAACTTGGCCATTTAGCTAAGTGTCAGATGGGATTTCCCGACATCAGTCGACTGCCATGGAATGGCAATGATCGCTTCCGAGTCGAACGTGGTTCGACCGTATTCAATCGAGTGTTTTGAGGCCTGATCGCTAAGACCATCACCGATTGCAAGGCGCGAATGATCGGGTCGAAAGGGTTTGACTTAACCGCCAGCCGATCGGGCCGATTGAGAAATGATCGATGAGGTCCATCGGGCCGATCGCTAAGTGTTCCGTTGGACTACAACGGTCGGGATCCGACATGTTCGGAGACCGTTGTAGTGGCGGTAGTCAACTGCCAAGGGCAGCAGTCGACTGGTGGCGGCCAACGGGAAGAAAAGCCTCCTCTCTATAAAAAGAGAAGGTGTGGTGCTTTGGGGGGCTAATGCTTATGCTCTAAGTGATCTTCCAAGTGCCCCACAAGCTCTAAACTCTTCTTACTTGCTTTTACTCCATTCTTATTGTAAGAAGAGTGATCTTTTTTGTAAAGGTTACCTCCACCTAGCTTGGTGCAAAGGAGAGACCAATAGTGATTGGCTTTGGAGGAGCGATTCACCTCGGACGAATCGGGATCGTGGATTAGCGGCGTAGCCGTGAACCACGTTACATCTTGCATTAGCGTTTTGATTCTTGTCTTGTATATTTACTTGTCTTGTCTTATTATATTCCGCTTGCGCTAACCTTTTGTAGACGAGTAAATTACGACATCCATCGATTGAGGGCTATTCACCCCCCTCTATCCGGCCATTTCGATCCCCAACAGAAATTACTTGAACATGCCATAATTGTATGTCATGTAATTGCATTATATGCATTTCATTATGTCATGCGTATCGTGACATGTAGATGCATTAGTTGAACATATGTATGTCATGCGTGTCATGCCATGTAGATAATAGTTATTTGTATGAAAAGAGGATGAGACCTTAAAACCCTTACACAATATTGAAGCCTAGACCTTCCATTAATATGGTTAGAACCGGAGTTCCATTTCTTGTTTGGGTTGTTGGACTCTCCCCAAGCTTGACTCGAACCTGAACATGTTTAAACCATTGAAACAGTTTAATAGTAATAGGGTAAGGGTCAGAGGTCAATCTTTAGTTTGGATTGTTGGACTCTCTCCAAGTCTGGCTAAAGATTGAATGCGCTCTGACAATATTAAAACTATTTCTCGATTAATGGGTCAACTTTAACTTGGAGTATCGACTTGTTGGACTCTCTCCAAGGTCGATGTGAAGGGAGGTGAAGTTGGGTGCTATGCATATGATGCATACTTGTTAATGTGTTAACAACACAATGTTTATGAGAACATTCAATTAGTTGATAGCATAATGTGATAGTTATATATACTTGATATGTAATTGGTATATATGATACCTACCATCATAGCTATGAACGACTTGTTGGACTCTCTCCAAGGTTGTTCTTATCTATGTTGGATATCAACCCATTCGGAGATGGACCTATGATCTCCCAAATTGATTTTAAGGGTTTTTGAATTCGAAAAAAGAATGGGATTTATAAATATATGTTGATGCATTTTAAATCATCTTTCTCATATATGCTTGATTTGTAATTCTAGATTAATCGCTTGATCATGACGTCTTTAAACTTGCACTCTATTTTGGATTCAAATAAGTTGACTGAGGTGAACTTCTTGGATTGGCTTAGAAACCTGAGAATTGTTCTCAAGGTAAAAAAGCTTGTGTATGCCCTCGAAGAGCCTCTTCCCACCCGTCCTAAGAATGATGCAACTCTGGACCAATTGTTGTCCTATCAGAAACATGTGAATGATTTTGAATTGACAAGTTGCATCATAGTAGTTGTGATGGTACCCGAGCTTCAAAAGCAGTATGAGCATATGGATGCTAATACTATAGTGTTTCATCTTCATGAGTTGTTCGATGAGCAAGCAAGATCTGAAAGGTTCGAAGTCTCCAAGCTCTTCTTCACCTCTAAGATGCAAGAAGGTTCATCTGTAGTGCAATTTGTGCTAAAGATGAATGGATACATCGAGTGATTAGCTACACTCGGGTGTATGATGGATCATAAATTAAGTATTGACTTAATTCTACATTGTTTACCCAAAGGTTACTCACAATTTGTGATGAACTACCGGATGAACAAACTTGAATCCACCATTCCTGAACTCCTCAACATGCTTAAGACTATGGAGCCTTCTATGAAGCATGAGGATAAGACGGTGTTGTTAGTTGATTTCTCAAAGAAAGGTTCTAAGAGGAAATCAAAGGAACAACATAAGGGGAAAAAGAAGGGTAAGAAGGCAGAACCAGCTTAAAAGGGCACTTGCCATCATTGTGGCAAGGAGGGTCATTGGCGAAGAAACTGCAAGATTTATCTTGAGTTCGTGAAGAAGAAGAAGGCATCCGATGCCCCATCCTCTTCAGGTATCTTCGTTATTGATTGTCATTCTATTACCTTAGACACTTGGGTAATGGATTACTGAGTGTGGTTAATATATATGTAATGACATACAGGGGCTAAGGAATAGAAGAAGACTCATCAAGGGAGAATCAAATTTGTGAGTTGGCAATGGAGCAAAGGTTGTTGCAGTCGTCATCGAAACATATTTGTTGAAGCTCCCTATAGGACTTGTCTTAGAACTGGATAATTGAAATTATGTTCCTTCGTTAATAAAGACCATTGTTTCTATTTCCTGCTTAAATAGAAATGGGTACCATTTTTCTTTTAGTAACAATTGTTGTTACATAACTTTGAATGACGTTCTTTATGGGACTGAAACTTTATGCAATGGTATATATATGTTAGACGTATCCAGTGACATTTTCAATATCGAAGCGAGCAACAAGCGTGCGAAAAAATAATCAATTAGCCTTCTACAAGTGGTGTTGTTATCTTGGCCATGTAAGCAAAAAATATATATCCGAATTACACCGATGTGAAATTTTGGAATCGTTTGAATTTGATCCATTCGATACATGCGAATCATGCTTAAAAGGCAAGATGACTAAGTTACCTTTTACTAGAAAAGGTGAACCGGTGGAAGAGTTGCTTGGTCTAATACATACTGATGTATGCGGACCTATGTCAACTCATGCTCTAAGAGGCTATAGCTACTTCATTATCTTTATCGATGATCACTCATGATTTGGGTATGTGTTCTTGATGAAACATAAGTCTGAAGCCTTTGAAAAGTTCAAAGAATTCAGAAATGAAGTAGAGAAACAACTTGGCAAAAGTATGAAAATACTTCGATCTGATCGAGGTGGTGAATACTTGAGTCAAGAATTTTTGGATTATCTAAGGGACAATGGTATATTGTCTCAATGGACTTCGTCGTATACACCACAACATAATGGTGTATCTGAGAGGGTAAACCGAACCTTGTTAGACATGGTTAGGCCGATGATGAATCATGTGAATCTTTCCAAGTCCTTTTGGGGCTATGCACTTCAGATAGTTATTTACTTGCTAAATAGAGTCCCGACCAAGGTAGTCTCTACTACTCCATATGAGATATGCAATAGTAAGAAACCTCATTTATCTTACTTGAAGATATGGGGTTGTCCTGCTTATGTGAAGCGGACTATATTAGACAAATTGGATGCTAAGTCTAATAAATGTCTATTTATTAGATACCCTAAGGAAACGAGGGGTTACCAATTCTATGATCTTGTGGAACAAAAGGTGTTTGTTTCAAGGCATGTTGTGTTTCTAGAGAAAGAGTTTCTCTTGCAAGAAAACAGTGGGAGTGTCGTTGAACTTGAGAAGGTTTAAGAGACTCTAATAGGCATTGATGATATACCTGGTCAAGCACCACAACCAATAACTCATAGTGATGAGCTATCGGCTGAACCTATTGTAACACCACATCTTCGTAGATCTAGTAGAACATGCAATATATTTGAGAGATATGAATTTCTCATAAGTGAATTGAACGACGTGTTACTCATTGATGATGAGGAGCCTACCAGTTATGAAGAAGTTCTGAAAAGTTTAGAAATGGACAAATGGCTTGAAGCCATGAAGTTGGAAATTAATTCCATGTATGAAAATCAAGTTTAGAACTTGATGGACCCACCTGAAGGCATTAAGCCTATAGGATGCAAGTGGGTTTTCAAGAAGAAAATCGACATGGATGGTAATGTGATTACCTATAAGGCAAGATTAATGGTGAAAGGCTATCGTTAAAAGCAAGGTGTTGATTATGACGATGTCACGCCCGCCCTTTCTAGGGGTTGGAAGGGCGGCGCGACGCGATCATACATACATGCATTTACAGCGGAAGACTACATACTTCTTAGAGCGGAAGACTTTAAACTTTTTTTTTCTTTCTTTTAAACATAAGCATGCATCATCATTTCATAAGTACTTAGTTCAAGTTCATGACATTCAAATTAAAGGACACCAAGTAGCAACCATTCATCATCAAGTAGAGTTCGACTCTTAACAACTAACATGCAAAACTTATAGGGAACATGCATAAGTATGGGAAACATAAATAGATCTCCTCCACCATGCCCACTACCACACACACTTTGCCCCTCCTGCTGCTCCCTTTAGTTTAGCCATTCTTTACCCTTATCTGCATTACAAGGGAACATAAAACTATAAGTACATAGGCTTAGTAAGATCCTTTCCTACTCACAAAAGTCATACATCGAGAATTAGACATAGAGTAGTGACATGATCATTTAAGAACATATAAGGCATAGCATGCATATAAACATACAAGAACATGTAACCATAACATGCATATAAACATACAAGAACATATAAGCATAGCATGCATATAAACATACAAGAACATATAAGCATAGCATTCATATAAACATACAAGAACATATAAGCATTACAGGCATATAAACATACAAGAACATATAAGCATAGCATGCAGATACACATACAAGAACATATAAGCGTAGCATGCATATAAACATACAAGAACATATAAGCGTAACATGCAGAAACACATACAAGAACATATAAGCATAGCATACAGATAAACATACAAGAACATATAAGCATAACATACATATAAACATACAAGAACATATAAGCATAACATTCATGTAAACATCATAATCACCTAGACATGAAATAAGGGTATATGCAAGATGCTCTTTGAAAACGTATATCTTATAGGTACTTAAACATAATCTCAACATATTGGGCCCGACATTGTACCACATACATCATCATCATAAAGTGCATCCGTAATAGACCCGAGGTAGCTAATCCCAAACCTACTAGAGTACTAGGCCCGTACTATGTCCGTCGGCCTAGGGGCAACATAACATAGAAGCTCATTCTAAGCCCTTACTTATGACCGTCGGCCTAGGGCATCTGGGAGCACATCCCGTACTGAGTCCGTACTATAACCGTTGACCCAGGGGCACGTAGGAGCCCATCCCTTGGACCTTATTAGGGTCCTGGTACAAGCCATGTAGAATGTAAAATAGCATATCATGTTCCTTATCATAACATATCATATTTCTTTTCATAAACATATCATGTTCCTTATCATGGCATATCATGTTTCTTCTTGATAGCATATCGTGTTCCTTCTTCATAACATATCATATTTCTTTTCATAACATAGCATGTTCCTTCTTTATAACATATCATGTTTCCTTCTTCATAACATATCATATTTCTTTTCATATCATATCATGTTCCTTCTTTATAACATATCATATACTCATACAATTAACATGGCAATGAGCATAACATAATCATACATTCATACAATTAACATGAAAATGAGCATAACCTAATCATACATTCATACAATTAACATGGACATAAGGTAGTGACATCAATCAATCATGCTATCATAAAATCTAACTAACATCATATTTGCATCTTTTTTTACATGTAGCATGGCATGGAGGGCTTAGTAGAGGGCATGTACATGGGCTGGCCGAAACCCTAAGGGAGGGTTCTTAAGAGTTTACATGCTAAACAACTTGTGTAAGGTCTACTTAACATCTTACTAACATCACACACATATAGGGCATGGCATAAACATCATGAACAAGCATAACATGGTGTGATCTAAACTTCATGGAGTTCTACCAAAATTTTAAACCCTAAACAACTTGTACATGATCTAACTAACCACATATTAATTCTATCACATATAAATCATGGCATGGAAGGCCCTTAGGAGTTTAATTGAGCCTTGGCCGAGAGCTTCAAGGAATCCTAATATCCATTTCTTAAATCTAGCTTAGCTATCAACATGTTACCTTCATCTACATTCAAACATAACATGACAACTTATACATCATGGCATGATAGACCTAAATGGGTCTTGGCCGAATGTTTCAAGGAGATTTAAAGATCAACCACTTAAATTTAGTTTAGCTACAACATGTTATCTTCATATAACATCAAAACATAGCATGAACACATCTAGAGCATAGCATAGAAAACCATTAGGGGTCAAAAAGGGGACTTGACCGAGAGTTTCATGAAGGTTGGAGATCAAGCACTTAACCAAACCTATTTAGAAACCTATTACCATCATATTCATACAAAGTATAGCATGGATCATCATGGAAAGCATAAGGAATGGTCTTGGCCGAAAGTTCATGAAGCTTTTAAGATCAAACACTTAACCAAACCTATCTAGAAACCCATTATCATCATATTCATACAAAGTATAGCATGGATCATCATGGAAAAACATAAGGAATGGTCTTGGCCGAAAGTTCATGAAGCTATTAAGATCAAACACTCAACCAAACCTATTTAGAAACCTATTATCATCATATTCATACAAGGTATAGCATGGATCATCATGGAAAGAATAAGGAATGGTTTTGGCCGAAAGTTCATGAAGCTTTTAAGATCAAACGCTCAACCAAACCTATTTAGAAACCTATTATCATCATATTCATACAAAGTATAGCATGGATCATCATGGAAAACATAAGGAATGGTTTTGGCCGAAAGTTCATGAAGCTTTTAAGATCAAACACTTAACCAAACCTATTTAGAAACCTATTATCATCATATTCATACAAAGTATAGCATGGATCATCATGGAAAATATAAGGAATGGTCTTGGCCGAAAGTTTCATGTAAGGTTTTTTTTCTTAATAACATCGATCGAAACAACTCGTATGCAGGTGAGGGGATACTTACCTATAACATGATCATACTCCCAAAACTCATATAGGAAGCCTTTCAAGACATGCAATCATGCTCTTTGTGTTGGGGATCGATTGGCCGGCTAGAGGGGGGGAATAGCCCTTGTTCGTTTGTCGTCGTATTTTGCTCGTCTACAAAACTAATTAGCGCAAGCGGAAGACTAATAAAGACAAGCAAATAGAAATTACAAGAAAGCAAACGCTAACAAGAAGATGTAACGTGGTTCACGGCTACGCCGCTAATCCATGATCCCGATTCGTCCGAGGTGAATCACTCCTTCAAAGCCAATCCAATATTGGTCTCTCCTTTGCACCAAGCTAGGTGGAGGTAACCTTTACAACCAAGATCACTCTTCTACAATGGAATGAAGATTAAAGCAAGTAGAAGAGTGGAAAAACATTTAGGGCACTTTGGGAGTAGTTGGGCGTTCAAGCATTAGCCTCCCAAAGCCTTACCCCCTTCCTTTTTATAGAGGAAGAGGGTTTCTTCCCGTTGACACAGGATCGGGTCTCGATGGCACCCATCACCGATCGATCGCCGTAGTCGTTGCCCAATAACGGCCGCTTTCCACGTTGGATACCATCCAATCCAGATCGCATCACCGATCGATGGCACCCATCGATCGACCGGTGCTCGATCACCGAGTGCCCAATGAGTCGACTCCATTTTGTGCCCGTGCAGACATTACCATCGATCATTCGCCATTCCTCGCGATCATTGCCGACATCGATCGACTACGATCCATGGCAACATCGCGCCAAGCACTAAATCGGTCTTATACCAGTCGATCGACCCATCGACTCAGAGCAGTCGACTGCCATGACATAGCAGTCGACTGGTGTCGGGAAAACTCATCCGACACTTGGCCAAATGGCCAAGTTTCACCTAAGAGCTACCCTTCCCAGGTTACAATCGCTCACTCTCATCTCTCGGAGTCCATCGCCTTCGAAGTTCTCTTCGTTCTCGGCCACGTCCCTCGGCAGCATCAGGCGCACGGCTCTGCAATGCTCCTTCGCGTCTCTTGCCTTGAAGTCTACTTCCTCCGGCTTCACTCCAAGCTTCTCGTCTGGCGGTCCCTCGGATGCTCCAAGCGCACGACTTCCGCAAAGCAATCCTTCACCGACTCAAGGCCCGAGTGATGAGTTGGTGAAACTCGCCATGGCTCCATGTGCGAATTACTAAATCCTGCACGACTTCAACGCACATATCAAATCAACAATACCAACCTAACTTAAACCCTTTGCCACACCATCAAAACCATATCACGGCAAGAGATTGCCCTAACAATCTCCCCCTTTTTGATGTGTGGCAATCCGTTTAAGTTAGGTAAAAACATTTGATATAAATTTGTAAGGTAAGAAAGCATGTAAACATAAACATTTGATAGCAACATGCAACTCCCCCTTAATCCATGAAACTCCCCCTTAATCTCTCCCCTATCATAAATAACTTAAACACATTCATTTCTCCCCCTTTGACACCATCAAAAATATGAATACTAAGTTAAGAACACATGGCATCAAATCTAGTAAAAAGAAAATACCACATGTTGATTAAAAATTGGAATTCAGGCTTTACTGGTCCGAAATTCAGGCCATCAGTCGACTGGTTCAGATACCGATCGGTACGTGAATTGAATTTTGATTTTCGATTTTCGCACAATTTGTAAATGCATTAAAAATTCTAGAAAATTTGAAAAATCACGAAATTTGGGGAACATATTTCTTTTAAGTATATCTATCAGTGAAAAATATGTTTTCATGAAAAATTATTATATTTTCACGTATTTACTAAAAATCAAAAAGCTTTAAAAACTACTAGGTTTTTGATCATAAGAGTATCCATTTTAACACCTAGTTTTGCATCCAATTGTTTCAAAACATGACTACATGTATTTTAACGTAAGAAATTGTTTTGAAAACATATGAAATATCCAACCATGATCTTTGGGCAATATGTCTATGAATTAAACATAAGCCTTCCCCATGATTGGTCCATTATTGCTATTTTGATATTTTAAATGACCATCTAAATGTCATAGGCATTAGTGGACATTTGTATCATCCTAAAATCTCACTCATGCTAAGTTTTCAATCAAGGTAGCCTACGGTGAGTGTGAGATGCATCCTAGGGGGTATTTGTATATACTTAACCAACATATTCATGCAATTCTATCATGGTTAAGTATCAACCTAATAATCCTCATGATCATAAAGACATATATGAATGAATTCTACATTATGATCATGAAACTCATGTATTCATCAAATAATAGTCATGCATTAGGTATTATATGATAACAAACAAAGTATTACCCAAAGCATGATTCAAACCTATTTCTTATGATAACGTGCCAAATTTCAAAAACATAAATCATGATTGTAAATATACATAGGAATTACATCAATCATCATGATTTAAGCATTATTATCTATTTATGGGTACGTTATCATCACCCAACACTATCTAAAAAATATTGTCCCGTCATCCTAAGTCAACCAAAATATGATATAGGTTAGGTCCATGTGGTTGACTACCCTAGGGTTATTCTAACCCTTAAGGATGGATTTTGGAACCCAAAATAAGTTCTTTCCTATTGGGTTCACTAGATATTCCTTGGGGATCCATTTCCTAGCTATTACTTTCTTTTTATCTTGTCCCCTAGCTATTAGGCATTTGTAGGCTTTTTCATTTTTCTTCTCTTTATATCCTAGGCCTTTTTTGTTAAAACTTGCTCTTTGGCTCCCTATGATCATATTTAATGTGTTGGAGCCAATAGTGAATTTCTCTAGGGCTTTGGTTAAATAATCTACCTTTTCCCTTAAAGCCCTATTTTCCTCTATGCATGCATCATTAACATCCAAAGGCATATAGTCATGTGAGCATGCATCATCATGGCAAGAAGAAACATTATCATTTAAGCATGCATTTTCTAGCTTTTGTTCTAATTCCTTAATTTGACTAAGCATGCTTTTACTTTTCTTTTTCATGCCAAATAACTCCTTAGTTAAACTAGAAATTATGGAAACTATTTTCTTAGGAGAAGCATTCGTTACCATAGTTTCCATATCCTCTTCTTCTTCGGATGAGGAGGATGTGGAGGCTCCCCCTTCACTCGA
This sequence comes from Wurfbainia villosa, assembly GCA_025175895.1. Classification (NCBI taxonomy): domain Eukaryota; kingdom Viridiplantae; phylum Streptophyta; class Magnoliopsida; order Zingiberales; family Zingiberaceae; genus Wurfbainia; species Wurfbainia villosa. Next base: position 81,859,167 of record CM046005.1, read on the forward strand.
GCTTTCCCCACTTGAGCTTGATTCTTCATTTGAGGAGGAGGAGCAATCCGAGTCATGAAGAGCCATTAGTGCTAGGTTGGAGTAGACATGCTCTTCTTCTTGGATGAGGAGGCGGGGGCAACGTCATCCCATGTCTTGGCTTTGAGTGCCATGGCCTTCCCTTTTCCTTTGCCTTCTTTTCTTCTTCCTTTTTCTTGCTCCCCCTCTTCTTCCTCTTTTCTTCTTTCTTGCTCTTGTTTAGGAGGGGACAATTATCCCTCATGTGCCCCTCTCCTTGGCAATTATAGCATATGACCTTCCCCCTTGGTCTTCTATTCCTATCATTAGATTTATGAAAATGAAAACCTTTTAAAGCACGTCTTACCCTCCTTACCATATAGGCTTCTTCGGTGCTATCCATGGAGGAGGAGGAAGACGCTTCGTCATCGGAGGAGGAGGGAACTTCCATCTTCTTCTTCCCCTTGTTTGCCATCAAGGCTACTCCCCGTGAATTTTGGACTCTAGGCTCTTCTTGTATACCTTCAAGCCTTGTCTCATGAAGCTCCATGGTTGAAAAGAATTCCTCCAAGGTGCTCACTTCTAAGTTCTTGGAGATATAAAATGAGTCCACCATGGAGCTCCATTTTGAGGACCGGGGAAAGGCATCTATGGCCTTCATTACCATATCCCGGTTGGAGAGGTTTTCACCTACACTTGTTAAACCGGTTAGTATTTCCTTAAATCTAGAGTGTAGGGATTTTACCTTTTCTCCCTTTTCAAGTTTGATATTGGACAATTGGGAGCGAAAAACGTCTCTTCTTGCTAGCTTTGCTTCGGATGTGCCTTCATGGATTTCTATTAGTTTCTCCCATATTTCCTTGGCGCTAGCACACTCTCCTATCCTATTGACTTCTTGTTGAGGGAGGACATTGTATAGGTGGTGCTTGGCCTTTGAATTTGCCAAGTATTCTTCTCTTTGCCTCTTGCTCCACCTAGATTTCTCCAATGGCTCCCCATTTTCGTTCCTAGGCAACTCGAAACCGTTTTCCATTATTAAAAGGATTTCAAAGTCGATTTCGAAGAATACCTCCATTCTCTTTTTCCACCAAGAGAATTCGTCGTCGAACTTCGGTGGATGGATGTTTGAGCCGGCCATTTTGAAGATTGCTTGTTGTGGCGGTTAGTCCTCGACAAGCTTTCCTTGACTCTGATACCACTGGTTGGGGATCGATTGGCCGGCTAGAGGGGGGGAATAGCCCTTGTTCGTTTGTCGTCGTATTTTTCTCGTCTACAAAACAAATTAGCGCAAGCGAAAGACTAATAAAGACAAGCAAATAGAAATTACAAGAAAGCAAACGCTAACAAGAAGATGTAACGTGGTTCACGGCTACGCCGCTAATCCACGATCCCGATTCGTCCGAGGTGAATCACTCCTTCAAAGCCAATCCAATATTGGTCTCTCCTTTGCACCAAGCTAGGTGGAGGTAACCTTTACAACCAAGATCACTCTTCTACAATGGAATGAAGATTAAAGCAAGTAGAAGAGTGGAAAAACGTTTAGGGCACTTTGGGAGTAGTTGGGCGTTCAAGCATTAGCCTCCCAAAGCCTTACCCCCTTCCTTTTTATAGAGGAAGAGGGTTTCTTCGGATCGGATCGGTGATGGCACCCATCGATCGGCCGAGGCTGCCCAATAACGGCCGCTTTCCACGTTGGATACCATCCAACGGCACTGGCATCAGTCGACTGATGGCACCCATCAGTTGACTGGTGCTCGATCAATCGAGTCGACTCCATTCTGCGTGCTGCACGTTCCATCGATCGCCATTCTCGGCAATGATCATCGGCGACATAAGTCGATCGCTACTCATTGCCATCCATAATGATCGCGCAAGCACTAAACCGGTCTTATACCAGTCGATCGACCCATCGACTCAGAGCAGTCGACTGCCATGACATAGCAGTCGACTGGTGTCGGGAAAACCCATCCGACACTTGGCCAAATGGCCAAGTTTCACCTAAGAGCTACCCTTCCCAGGTTACAATCGCTCACTCTCATCTCTCGGAGTCCCTCGCCTTCGAAGTTCTCTTCGTTCTCGGCCACGTCCCTCGGCAGCATCATGCGCACGGTGTCACGCCCGCCCTTTTCAGACCCAGAATCCGGAGGGGCGGCGCGTGATGCGACCATACATACATACATACATACATACATACATACATACATACAGCGGAAGACTTCAGACATTTTTTTTTTCTTTTAAAACCTAAACATGCATTGACATATATATATATATACTTCTTCTTCTTCATATGGAGCATGCGTCATAGCATACATTGATGCTTCTTCTTACTTCTTCTTTACTTCTTCTTATTAACATAGAACATGCATCATAACATAGATAGATACTTAGTGCTTAGTTCAAGTTCTTAAACGACACCATCATGAGCAGGCATAATAAGGACATCGATAGACATCATCATCATAGGTAAACACATATATATGTAGACCTAACGGATCTTCTCCACCATACCACTACCAATAATATTGGCCCTCCCCGCCGCTTCCTTTAGTTTATCCATCCCTTACCCTTATCTGCGACGAGGAAAGACAACTATAAGCACAGCTTAGTAAGATCCTCTCTACTCACAAAACCATACATCATCTTTAATCATGGCATGTAGCATACATAACATATAAGCAGTATAATACGTAACATACATGGTGTCATCAACTTAACCAGTAGCATAAGTAACATAAGTACATATAACATGTATCATCCATAACTTAGCAACATAACATGGATATATGCTTAATCAACATGACATGCATCGTATGTAACTAAGTAACATAAACATCATAGTATATCATCAAACATAACATGTAATGTGTATAACATAAGCATGTAAACATTCCTAACATATCATCAAACATAACTAGTAGACCTAAACATCATATCGTATCATCAAACCTAGGAAGTGACATAGATAACAGAAACATGTAACATTCCTAACATATCATCGAACGTCATATCATATTATCAAACATAACATGTGACATGTATAATGGGAACATGTAAACATAACAATCAGCAGGTACACATATGCAGGATGCTTTGAAAACATATATTTTAGGTATGTAAACATAAATCTCAATATATTTGGGCCCGGCATTGTACCACTTCTTCATTATCATAGCGCGCATCCCTAAATAGGCCCGAGGTAGCAAGTCTCGAACCTAATAGGTTTCTAGGCCCGAGTCTTATTCCATCGACCTAGGGGCAATCGTTATAACGTAGAAGCTCATCCTAGGCCCGAGTCTTACTCCATCGACCTAAGGCATCTTGGAGCCCATCCCGTACTAGGCCCGAATCTTATTCCATCGACCTAGGGGCAATCATACATAGAAGCCCATCCTAGGCCCGAGTCTTATTCCATCGACCTAGGGCATCTTAGGAGCCCATCCCTTCTTGGACCTTGTTAAGGTCTTGGTACAAGCCATGCAGAAGGTAAAATACTTATATGTTTATTTTTTTTACATCATAGCTTATTTCATTAACATAGCATAGCATACTTCGTTTCACAACACATCATGCTTCATTTCATTAACATAGCATATCATACTTCATTTCATAGCATAGCATACTTCATTTCATACACATCATGCTTCATTTCATTAACATAGCATAGCATACTTCATTTCATACACATCATGCTTCATTTCATTAACATAGCATATCATACTTCATTTCATAGCATAGCGTACTTCATTTCATACACATCATGCTTCATTTCATTAACATATCCTAGACATCACATACACATAGGGCATGGCATAAGGCATGGCATCAAAAGTAAGTAAATGCTAACCTATAACATGTTATCCTCATTTAGCATCATTTAATATCATAAGTTCAACATGAATCCACCCAACATAAAACACATGTTAACTTAATTCATAACAACAACTTCATATGCATATAGAACATGAATTAGACTTCATTTAATCACCCAAAGTTTATGGTGGCCGAATGGTCCATGTAGGGCTTTTAGGGTTGGCCTTTAACCTAATTCAACAACAACATCATAACCCTACAAAAAATGGATTGAAACATCATTGGGTCATCAATATCTAGGGGTGGCCGAATGGTCCTTGTTGGCTATTAGGGTTAGCTTTTTGTCCTAATCCAATTTAACCCCTAACATCATCATCTAGTTATAAAAACATGGCATGGAACTTCATTGAAACCCTAAAAGTAGGGTTTGGCCGAATAGGTCTTTAGTGTTTATTAGGGTTAACTTTTGTCCTAATCCACTTTAACCCCTAACATCATCATCTAGTTATAAAAACATGGCATGGAACTTCATTGAAACCCTAAAAGTAGGGTTTGGCCGAATAGGTCTTTAGTGTTTATTAGGGTTAACTTTTGTCCTAATCCACTTTAACCCCTAACATCATCATCTAGTTATAAAAACATGGCATGGAACTTCATTGAAACCCTAAAAGTAGGGTTTGGCCGAATAGGTCTTTAGTGTTTATTAGGGTTAACTTTTGTCCTAATCCACTTTAACCCCTAACATCATCATCTAGTTATAAAAACATGGCATGGAACTTCATTGAAACCCTAAAAGTAGGGTTTGGCCGAATAGGTCTTTAGTGTTTATTAGGGTTAACTTTTGTCCTAATCCACTTTAACCCCTAACATCATCATCTAGTTATAAAACATAGCATAAACATAGCATAGAGCTTCATTGAGACCCTAATTCATAGCTTGGCCGAATGGATCATGGAAAAATTGACACAAAACATCAATCGACAAGCTACTCTTATGCAGTGAGGGATACTTACTTCCTTCGCTTGTAGTGTGAAGAAAATGACCTAACACAAACCCTAGCCCTTTCTTCTTGCTTGGAGGAGTTTCGCCAAGGGAGGAAGAAAATGGAGAGGAGAGCTTCTAGGGTTTCGTGAGAAGAAGGAAAGAAGAGAGGAAGTGACCAAATTCAATCTTCCCTCTTCTTTATAAAGGGGAGGAAGAGAAGTTTCTCTTTTCTTTTCTATGCCTCTTCATTTACCCTTAGTCCCACTTATCTATAGTTTCCCCTCTTCCTTAATCATATAATCCTATTGGGCTTCTAGTTAGTGGGTGCATCTATAGGGTTTGGCTATCTCTAGAGGTTTGGGGTTCAATTCCTAGGTCTTGCATCTCTTTTTGGCTTATTTTTCTTTTATTTTGAAAAAAAGCCCACATAAAGCCCATTATCATCAAGCCAAAAATTCTTGTAAAATTGCTAGGAATTTTACGGGCGTTACACACGGCTCTGCAATGCTCCTTCGCGTCTCTTGCCTCGAAGTCTACTTCCTCCGGCTTCACTCCAAGCTTCTCGTCCGGCGGTCCCTCGGATGCTCCAAGCGCATGGCTTCCGCAAAGCAATCATTCACCGACTCAAGGCCCGAGTGATGAGTTGGTGAAACTCGCCATGGCTCCATGTGCGAATTACTAAGTCCTGCACGACTTCAACGCACATATCAAATCAACAATACCAACCTAACTTAAACCCTTTGCCACACCATCAAAACCATATCACGGCAAGAGATTGCCCTAACACTTTGTCCCCAAAACTTATAGGGGAAGCATCTTTGCGATCTTATGTCTTGCTTCAACATGAAATATACTTAAAATACCTAAAAATCTAAACAAACATAATCTGGACAGAACATATAAATTCGAATAAAACATGGTGATAGAAGTTAAATGGGCATATCAAAGAGTTACTTATGCTATAGGTGAAAGATAGCATCTTTGTGATCTTAGATCTTACTTAAAAAGACATATACCTTAACTGTAAATCTGATCACACACATATATCATCTAATCCAAACATATAATCTTCAAAACATAGAAAAATAAGCTATATAAAACAATCGAAGAGCTACTTGTACTGCATGTGAGAGATACTTACATCCTCTCGCTATCGTACTAGTATACTGCTATGGTTTTTAGGAGATGAAGACCTTCCCTTGTTCCTTAGCCTTAGGAGTGATCCTCTAGCATATACTAAGCCTTTGTATCCCCTTGAAACCCTCTCAAAAACACCAAACAAGGGCATTAGTATCTCCGTGAAGGAGGAAGGAGGAGGGAACATTTCGGTGGAGTTGGATCTTCTAGCAATACTAAGACTTGTGGGAACTCCTCTTGGAAAACCCCTCTTGAGAATCCCTACACAAGAAGCCCTAGAGCTTGGGATGAAAAGGGGAGGAAGGAGAATGAGAAATTCGGCCAAGGATGAGGAAGAAAGAGAATGAAGAAGGAAAGTGGGGTTTTTCTTCCTCTCTTGTCTTAATTCTCCTCTTTAATACCTAGGGAATGAACACTCTTCATCCTTTCATGGGAGGATGAACCAACTCCTCATCTTCCCATCTATATTCTTTATATATTTTATCCATGAATCATCCTATGGTCTAGTGGTGTCAAGGTTACCTCCCTATTAGGAGGTTCATGGTTCAAATCCTACCTATACCCATCTTTTATTTTATTTTATTTTAAACCTTTTATGGGCGTTAAACCCCATATAACTACTTTGAATGGTTTAGAATTTTACGGGCATTACAATTTTTCATACCTATAAAAGTTTCATCCTCGAAACTTAGAACAACTCCGGATATTTTTGTTTCATGTCATCCTCGCATTCCTAAGTTGCTTCTTCAAACTTTTGATTTTGCCATATGACTTTCACTAAGGGTACTTCTTTGGTTCTCTATTTCTTGATTTCTCGATCTATTATCTGAATAGGTCGACTTTCATAACTTAAATCTTCTTGAACTTGTACCGTTTGTGGCTCAATCACATGGTCTTAGGAACTCTATGCAATCTTATCACCTCCTCAACATACAACTGGGCTAGTTGTTCCATTGAGTACGATATTCGATTGTCAGAAAATGGGCAGATTTTGTCAATCTTTCAACAATCACCTAAATAGCTTCATAACCATTAGTTGTTTTGGTTAGTCCTACTATGAAATCCATAGCTATATCTTCCCAGTTCCATTCTGGGATTTGAATAGGCTACAGAATTCATGTAGCTGTCCCTGGAGTTCCGTAACCACATGCATAAGAATAGGTGGGGGTACTGTCTCATCGATTCTATTACTGCGTCTTCCAACCATGCTTATCTTCATATATTATAATAAGGCTAGCATAAGATTATCATACATATATTCATTCATATTTAAACTAAAAAAATTCCTTATCATACACTTATCTTCATATATTATAATAAGGCTAGCATAAGATTATGATACATATATTCATGCATATTAAAACTTAAAGCATTTCTTATCATACATGAAAAAATAAAGTAGGTATAGAATTTCTTACTTGGAGTGGCAGGATAGGAGCTTGATGTGTGTGTAGTGGAAAGGCAGATCTACTCTGATACCAACCTGTCACGCCCGCCCTTTTCAGGGGTTGAAAGGGCGGCGCAACGCGATCATACATACATGCATTTTACAGCGGAAGACTACATACTTCTTACAGTGGAAGACTTTAAACTTCTTTTTTTTCTTTCCTTTAAACATAAGCATGTATCATCATTTCATAAGTACTTAGTTTAAGTTCATGACATTCAACTTAAAGGACACCAAGTAGCGACCATTCATCATCAAGCAGAGTTCGACTCTTAACAACTAACATGCAAAACTTAAAGGGAACATGCATAAGTATGGGAAACATAAACAGATCTCCTCCACCATGCCACTACCACACACACTTTGCCCCTCCTGCTTCTCCCTTTAGTTTAGTCATTCTTTACCCTTATCTGCAGTACAAGGGAACATAAAATTATAAGCACATAGGCTTAGTAAGATCCTTTCCTACTCACAAAATCCATACATTGAGAATTAGACATAGAGTAGTGACATGATCATTTAAGAACATATAAGCATAGCATGCATATAAACATACAAGAACATATAAGCATAGCATGCAGATAAACATACAAGAATATATAAGCATAACATGCATATAAACATACAAGAACATATAAGCATAGCATTCATATAAACATACAAGAACATGTAAGCATAGCATGCATATAAACATACAAGAACATATAAGCATAGCATGCATATAAACATACAAGAACATATAAGCATAACATTCATATAAACATACAAGAACATATAAGCATAGCATGCAGATACACATACAAGAACATATAAGCATAGCATGCATATAAACATACAAGAACATATAAGCATAACATTCATATAAACATACAAGAACATATAAGCATAGCATGCAGATACACATAAAAGAACATATAAGCATAGCATGCATATAAACATACAAGAACATATAAGCATAACATGCAGATACACATACAAGAACATATAAGCATAGCATGCAGATAAACATACAAGAACATATAAGCATAACATACATATAAACATACAAGAACATATAAGCATAACATTCATGTAAACATCATAATCACCTAGACATGAAATAAGGGTATATGCAAGATGCTCTTTGAAAACGTATATCTTATAGGTACTTAAACATAATCTCAACATATTGGGCCCGACATTGTACCACCTACATCATCATCATAGCGCGCATCCCTAATAGACCCGAGGTAGCTAATCCCGAACCTACTAGAGTACTAGGCCCGTACTATGTCCGTCGGCCTAGGGGCAACATAACATAGAAGCCCATCCTAAGCCCGTACTTATGACCGTCGACATAGGACATCTGAGTGCCCATCCCGTACTAAGTCCGTACTACGACCGTCGACCCAGGGGCATATAGGAGCCCATCCCTTGGACCTTATTAGGGTCCTGGTACAAGCCATGCAGAAAGTAAAATAGCATATCATGTTCCTTATCATAACATATCATATTTCTTTTCATAAACATATCATGTTCCTTATCATGGCATATCATGTTTCTTCTTGATAGCATATCGTGTTCCTTATTCATAACATATCATTTTTCTTTTCATAACATAGCATGTTCCTTCTTTATAACATATCATGTTTCCTTCTTCATAACATATCATATTTCTTTTCATATCATATCATGTTCCTTCTTTATAACATATCATATACTCATACAATTAACATGGCAATGAGCATAACATAATCATACATTCATACAATTAACATGAAAATGAGCATAACCTAATCATACATTCATACAATTAACATGGACATAAGGTAGTGACATCAATCAATCATGCTATCATAAAATCTAACTAACATCATATTTGCATCTTTTTCTACATGTAGCATGGCATGGAGGGCTTAGTAGAGGGCATGTACATGGGCTGGCCGAAACCCTAAGGGAGGGTTCTTAAGAGTTTACATGCTAAACAACTTGTGTAAGGTCTACTTAACATCTTACTAACATCACACACATATAGGACATGACATAAACATCATGAACAAGCATAACATGGTGTGATCTAAACTTCATGGAGTTCTACCAAAATTTTAAACCCTAAACAACTTGTACATGATCTAACTAACCACATATTAATTCTATCACATATAAATCATGGCATGGAAGGCCCTTAGGAGTTTAATTGAGCCTTGGCCGAGAGCTTCAAGGAATCCTAATATCCATTTCTTAAATCTAGCTTAGCTATCAACATGTTATCTTCATCTACATTCAAACATAACATGACAACTTATACATCATGGCATGATAGACCTAAATGGGTCTTGGCCGAATGTTTCAAGGAGATTTAAAGATCAACCACTTAAATTTAGTTTAGCTACAACATGTTATCTTCATATAACATCAAAACATAGCATGAACACATCTAGAGCATAGCATAGAAAACCATTAGGGGTCAAAAAGGGGACTTGACCGAGAGTTTCATGAAGGTCGGAGATCAAGCACTTAACCAAACCTATTTAGAAACCTATTACCATCATATTCATACAAAGTATAGCATGGATCATCATGGAAAGAATAAGGAATGGTCTTGGCCGAAAGTTCATGAAGCTTTTAAGATCAAACACTCAACCAAACCTATTTAGAAACCTATTATCATCATATTCATTCAAGGTATAGCATGGATCATCATGGAAAGCATAAGGAATGGTTTTGGTCGAAAGTTCATGAAGCTTTTAAGATCAAACACTCAACCAAACCTATTTAGAAATCTACTATCATCATATTCATACAAAGTATAGCATGGATCATCATGGAAAACATAAGGAATGGTTTTGGCCGAAAGTTCATGAAGCTTTTAAGATCAAACACATAACCAAACCTATTTAGAAACCTATTATCATCATATTCATACAAAGTATAGCATGGATCATCATGGAAAATATAAGGAATGGTCTTGGCCGAAAGTTTCATGTAAGGTTTTTTTTTCTTAATAACATCGATCGAAACAACTTTTATGCAGGTGAGGGGATACTTACCTATAAATCTAAACACACCTATATAATCTGATCAAAACATATTCTTTATCATTTATCAAACATTTAACATGATCATACTCCCAAAACTCATATAGGAAGCCTTTCAAGACATGCAATCATGCTCTTTGTCCCCAAAACTTATAGGGGAAGCATCTTTGCGATCTTATGTCTTGCTTCAATATGAAATATACTTAAAATACCTAAAAATATAAACAAACATAATCTGGACAGAACATATAAATTCGAATAAAACATGGTGATAGAAGTTAAATGGGCATATCAAAGAGTTACTTATGCTATAGGTGAAAGATAGCATCTTTGTGATCTTAGATCTTGCTTAAAAAGAAATATACCTTAACTGTAAATCTGATCGCACACATATATCATCTGATCCAAACATATAATCTTCAAAACATAGAAAAATAAGCTATATAAAACAATCGAAGAGCTACTTGTACTGCAGGTGAGAGATACTTACATCCTCTCGCTATCGTACTAGTATACCGCTAGGGTTTTTAGGAGATGAAGACCTTCCCTTGTTCCTTAGCCTTAGGAGTGACCCTCCAGCATATACTAAGCCTTTGTATCCCCTTGAAACCCTCTCAAAAACACCAAACAACGGTATTAGGGTCTCAGTGAAGGAGGAAGGAGGAGGGAAAATTTTGGTGGAGTTGATTCTTCTAGCAATACTAAGACTTGTGGGAACTCCTCTTGGAAAACCCCTCTTGAGAATCCCTACACAAGAAGCCCTAGAGCTTGGCATGAAAAGGTGAGGAAGGAGAATGAGAAATTCAGCCAAGGATGAGGAAGAAGGAGAATGAAAAAGGAAAGTGGGGTTTTTCTTCCTCTCTTGTCTTAATTCTCCTCTTTAATACCTAGGGAATGAACACTCTTCATCCTTTCATGGGGGGATGAACCAACTCCTCATCTTCCCATCTATATTCATTGTATATTCTTTATATATTTTATCCATGAATCATCCTATGGTCTAGTGGTGTCAAGGTTACCTCCCTATTAGGAGGTTCATGGTTCAAATCCTACCTATACCCTGTTGGAATGTATACTGAAAGCCTAGCTCTTTTTGTATGAACATTTTATTTTGAAATAAGAATCACATGATCATTATTTGCATTTTATATATTCATTATATATGTGTGCATATTGTCTAATATTTTACATTGTAGATAACATGGTGCTTGGTGTGGCACAGAAGATCATGTTATCAGTACCTTGTAAAATATAAGTAAAGGCTCACAACCAAGATGGTTTTGGACAAACCATTGGCATGGTTGTAGTGTAGCTTGGTATTGTTTTATCTTGAACATAGAGTTACACTAGTACACTTAGGTGTATTGAGTAGGACCGACATAGAGGTGATTCAATTTAGTACTGACTACATAATTGAATCGGACCTCGGATATTATGTTGTACATGCTCTTAATCCCGATATAATAACGGGCACATGTACTTAGTATTTATTTTGATTTACCAAAGGTGAGATTTAGATGGATTAAATCAATATGCCCTTAAGTTGGGAAATAATATTATTTACATGGTGTGCCGCTGATTATAGGAGGAAACCGTGGTCCTATATATTAGGTTGATGATGTCCCTGAGGAGCTCATAAGGTTCATCATGTAAACTCCAAATGGGTTGACTTAGTCAACATGATGATAAGGTTGAGTGGTACTACTGAGGAATTAGATGTTAATTAATCGATGGTCAAGAATCAATTAATCGACTGACATTCTGATATCTTAAACACGGGGAGATTAATGTACAAATAATATATGGAGCCCATATTGATTTATGGGGGTTGGTGAGGTAGTTCAATGATGATCCTCTAGTGGAATGGAACATCATTGATGGATCAAGTTTGTGTGGTTCCGATCCATCGGGTGGCCAAGACCCAACTCCTCCATATGGTCCCTATCGTAGCCTAATATAATCCTTGTGAAGTCTAGATCCAAGAATGTAAAACAAAACCTAGAACCAACGGTTGGGATTAAATCCTTAGATCCGATGGTTGGATGAAACCCTAGAACCAACGGTTGGGATTAAATCCCTAGATCCGATGGTTAGGATGAAACCCTAGAATCGACGGTTGGGATTAAATCCCTAGATCTGACGGTTGGGATGAAACCCTAGAACCGACGGTTGGGATGAAACCTTAGATCCGAAGGTTGGGATGAAATCCTAGATCCGATGGTTGGGATTAAACCCTAGATCCGACGGTTGGGATAAAACCCTAGATCCGACGGTGAAGATTAAATCCCTAGATCCGACGGTCGAGATTAAAGGAGGCTTAAGCCCTATTCTATAAATAGATGGCTAGGGTTGGGTGGCAAGATTAATCAAGAATTGGTTTTGGAATTAGGGTTTGGCTCTTGGAGAGGTGGGCGGCTAGGGTTTGGAGCAAAGGTGGGCGGCAACTTCTTCTTCCTTCTAGTTGTTGCCGACGCCCAACTTGCACCATCAATACTTGGCCGGCGCCCAACCTTAAGGTCTTTCCCTTCTACCTTGGCCGACGGTTCTCCTCCCATTGGTGGCCGGTTCTCTTCCTCCTCCCTATTCTCCAAAGTGGCCGGCGGCAACTCTTCTTGAAGTTGGCCGGCACATCATCCATTGCTCCTTGGCCGGCGGTTGCACCAAATTCCCTAATTTGGTGGCCGGTTCTAGATAGGAAAGGTATTTGCGAGTTCTTCTCTTTGTTCGCAGTGGACAAGGTAGAGAAGAAAGCGATCTAGAAGGCTTCTACTCGTGGAGGATCTTCGTTCACACGTCGTCCACGAGAAGGATAGGACATACGGTAGAAGATCGTGAGGTATAAAGTTATTTTAACTTTATGTACAGATCTGAGCATGTTCTTATTTGTTTTGATTATGCATGTGTGTGTATGAATATATATTGTATAATCATGGACCCCGAAGACAAACACAAAAACCGGCGATCCATCCGTCGTCTCTTCCGCGGCTAACCAACTAGAAGAGTTGTGTTGCTTGAACAACTAGTTTGTTCAAGCGACCACTCAAGTTGTTAGCACGACGACAAATAGGTTGTGCTAAGGAAGCTCATCCCATCCAGATTAATTCTTTCATTAGTGAAAATTTTAATCCAGGGACATGGGAGCCAATGAGCCTCCGAAGCATCCACCTAACAATTGGTATCAGAGCCTCTGTTTTCGGTTTTGTGTGTTTTGGATTCGGTTAATTTTTTATGCACTTTTTCATATATTATATGTGTCGGATAATAGTAGGATATGCGTAGTTTAACTCTTTGGTTGCAGGCATAAGATCTGACTATTATGGCCATGTGTGTGTATGTGAATGGATGTGTGTAAAAATTTATTATTTGAATCCTCGGGGTTGACGAGGCTAGATTAGTATTTAATTTTTGTAATTAAATATGGCATTGTTTAGCCGATCATTTTAGTTTACTTTCGATCTAGATTATTTGTACACTCCTTCGTGGAGTATAGGATCGATGGATGTAAATAAAATGATTTATCTCGTCTCGGAACTCTTTGGTGACTTGCGCACGGGAAAAGATGGAGCGGACGAGGTGGCGACACGACGGGATGCATATTGGAGGACAATGCCATAATAGTTGGAAAAATTCTGTTTTTTCCATATTTATTGCTTATTTGTTTTATATTCATGTTGTGTATAATTTAAAATTCCTCATTTGCAATTTACTAAGTGGGAGAGGGATATTTTAATTAATTCTCCTTCCATTACACTTTGACGCGGTGATGCAACAAACCTGTGTCGGCTCTGAGTGCCTTCCTCCCTGAGGACGGGTTTGTTTGCAGATCACTAGGTCAAATAATGGTTATAGGAAATTATCTAGGAGCATGTGTACTTCCACAGAGGTAAGGCACATAATCCAAAATAATTCCCTTAGTATCGTGTAATGGTGCACACTTAGATACAAATAAAAGTATCCTCCCATAGAGTCACCGCTTATTTGTAGGGCCAAAGAGGAACCAACTATTAATTTTATTTGTCAAAAGTAAGGTTGACAAGATAATAAAATTAATGGGTAAAACCTCCTCTTACAAATGTAGAATTCAGATACGCCCACACTATCAGTGGCATGCGACATTCTCGGTGATTTGAGGTGTTGGTTGATTTCGGGATTTTATTGTTTTGAGGAATCAATAATTTATGAAATCCAATATTTTGATCATTGTGATTTTTAGGATTTTCAAATGGCTTTCAACCCACTTGCTGTGATTTTAAAAGAAAACAAACTTACTGGTCCAAACTACATTGATTGGAAAAGAAACCTGGATATTGTCTTAATCATAAGAGTACAAATTTGTACTCTTCGAGGTCTGTCCTCCTAAGCCCTCAGATGACTCTGATGAAAAGGAGATAGAACGTTATAAGAAATGGGTTAAGGAAGATGAGATGGCGCGGTGTTACATTTTGGCATCTATGTCAAATGTGCTGCAACATCAGCATCAGGCCATAGCCACAGCTTATGACATGATGTTCAATCTCAAGGAACTTTTCGGACATCAGAGTAGGGCGGCTAGGCAGGAGGCAATGAGAAACTTGATGATGACCACCATGGTCGAGGGAACACCCGTTAGGGATCATGTTCTCAAGATGATGACTCATCTTAATGAGATGGAAGTTCTCGGAGCTGAGATCGATGGGGAAACCCAGGTCGATATCATTCTCCAGACTCTGCCTAGGAGTTTTGAGCAGTTCCGCCTCAACTACAACATGAACAAGAGGTTGTATTCATTGGCGGAGCTTCTGACAGAACTCCAGGCGGCAGAGGGGCTTTTTCGTCAGAGTTCTCAAGCCATGGTCGCTCAGAAGGTTTCTTCCTCTAAACCGAAAGGTAAGAAGAAGAAGAAGCAAGGTGGAGTGAAGAAGGTGGCAACAGGACCTCAGGCAGGAGTGAAGAAGCCGAAAGGCAAGTGCTTCACATGCAAGCAGACTGGACATTGGAAGGCGGACTGTCCTCGCCGTAAGAACAAAGGTATATCTTCTTGTTTAGTTGTTGAAACATGCTTAGCGGTGTTATCTACCAGTGCCTGGTGTGTAGATACAGGAGCCACTGATCATGTCTGCAATACCTTGCAGGGGTTCCAGGAAACCCGACGACTAGCTGAGGGAGAGATTACCGTCTTCATGGGCAATGCTTCAAAGGTGGCGGCTATTGCAGTGGGAGACGTTTATTTATCTTTTGATAGAAATAAATTTTTGGTTTTGAGAAATTGTCTTTATGTACCTACTTTTAGAAAGAATTTAATTTCAGTTTCTAAATTGTTTTTGGATGGATATTCTGTTTCTTTTAATGACAAGGTGGTTATAAAAAGGAATAGGGAGATTATCTGTTCTGGTACATTGGTTGGCAATTTATATACTATTGAACCAAAAACTCCCACGATGCAAATAGAAGTAAATAACTCATCTTCTAAATCTAATAAGAGAAAAGAACCTTCGCAAATAAACCAAACATATCTTTGGCATCTAAGGCTTGGTCATATTAACCTAAGTAGAATTCGAAGGTTGATAGCTGATGGACCTTTGGGTTCATTAGTGGTGGAGGATCTCCCAACCTGCGAATCTTGCTTGGAAGGTAAAATGACCAAGAGGCCTTTTAAGGCCAAGGGGTATAGAGCCAAAGATGTGTTAGAATTGGTTCATTCTGATTTGTGTGGTCCTATGTCTATCCAGGCAAGAGGTGGATTTGAATACTTCGTCTCTTTTATAGATGATTATTCAAGGTATGGATACATTTACTTGATGCGCCGCAAGTCTGAATGCTTTGACAAGTTCAAAGAATTCAAGGCTGATGTGGAGAACCGTCAAGGTAAAAGTATCAAGACATTACGATCTGATCGTGGTGGCGAGTACCTCTTGGGAGAGTTTAGGACTTACTTATCAGAGGCTGGGATTCAATCCCAATTGTCTGCACCTGGCACACCCCAGCAGAATGGTGTAGCGGAGCGAAGGAATAGGACTCTTATGGAGATGGTCAGATAGATGATGAGTTATTCTGAGTTACCTATTTCGTTCTGGGGGTATGCACTGGATACGGCAATGTACACTCTGAACTTGGTTCCATCTAAATCAGTACCTTCTACCCCTATAGAATTGTGGACTGGGCAAAAGCCTAGTCTGAGACATATTCGGATATGGGGGAGTCCAGCACATGTGCTGAAGGCTGATGCTGGTAAGTTGGAACCTCGTACAGAAGTGTGCATGTTTGTTGGCTACCCTAAGGGAATGAAAGCTGGTTTGTTTTATAATCCTAGAGATCAGAGGGTGATCGTTAGCACGAATGCCAGATTTCTAGAGGAGGATTATGTAATGAACCACAAGCCCAAGAGTAGGATTGTTCTTGAGGAGTTGACAGGGGAAGTCCCGACTTCAGTACCACCGGTACAAGAGGAGACACCACAAGTCACTGCACCGCATGTCACAGAGCATACACAGGAGGCACCTCGTCGTAGTGGGAGGGTTGTTAGACAACCCGAGAGATTCATGTTTTTGGGAGAGTCTTCGGACTTAGTCCCTGGTGAACATGAACCTGATCCCTGGACATATGACGAGGCAATCCAAGATAGAGATGCGGTATCTTGGCAAAGTGCGATGAATTCAGAGATAGAATCTATGGATTCTAATCAGGTCTGGGAGTTAGTAGAGCCACCCGATGGTGTAAAAACCATTGGATGCAAGTGGATCTACAAGAGAAAGAGAGGAGTAGACAGGAAGGTTGAGACCTTCAAAGCTAGGCTTGTTGCGAAAGGGTATACTCAGAAAGAGGGTATCAATTATGAGGAGACCTTTTCGTCGGTAGCTATGCTTAAGTCTATCCAGATTCTCTTATCTATAGCTGCTCATATGGATTATGAGATTTGGCAGATGGATGTCAAGACAACTTTCCTTAACGGAAGTCTTGAGGAGAACATTTATATGCGGCAACCAGAGGGATTCATTGCTAAAGGCAAAGAGCATCTTGTATGTAAGCTTAATCGGTCCATTTATGGATTGAAGCAAGCTTCTAGATCTTGGAACATCTGCTTTGATGAGGTAATCCAATCATATGGATTTATTCAAAGTCCGGATGAGCCTTGTGTATACAAGAGATGTGACGGAAACGTAGTGGTGTTTCTTGTACTATACGTAGATGACATTTTGTTAGTTGGCAACAATATCAAAGTGTTATCAGATGTAAGGGTATGGTTGTCCAAACAGTTTGATATGAAGGACTTGGGAGAAGTGGGACACATCCTTGGGATCAAAGTTATAAGGGATCGCAAGAAAAGGATGTTGTGCTTGTCTCAAGATTCATACATTGACACTATCCTTGCTCGTTTTAGCATGCAGAACTCCAAGAAAGGTTTCCTACCTTTCAGGCATGGAGTTCCTTTATCTAAAGAGATGTGTCCCAAAACATCAAAGGAGATAGAGGACATGAAGGCGGTTCCTTATGCTTCGGCAGTAGGAAGCCTTATGTATGCTATGCTATGTACGAGACTGGATATCTGCTTTGCCGTGGGCATGGTTAGCAGATATCAGAGTAATCCTGGATAGGGACATTGGACTGCGGTAAAGCATATATTGAAGTACCTGAGAAGGACTAGGGATTATATGCTGATTTACTAGGCAGATCAATTAGTCCTTGTGGGTTACACGGATTTGGATTTCCAATCAGATAGGGACAAGAGTAAGTCTACCTCGGGGTTTGTGTTTACTTTTGGAGGTGGAGCCATAGTATGGAGGAGTGTCAAGCAGAAATGCGTGGCGGACTCTACCATGGAAGCTGAGTATGTAGCAGCCTCTGAGGCAGCTAAGGAAGTTGTATGGCTCAGGAACTTCTTGATGGACTTGGATGTGATTCCTGGTTTGCCCAGAACTATCACAATTTATTGTGATAACAGTGGTGCAGTTGCAAACTCGAAGGAACCACGAGCCCATAAGGCGAGTAAACACATAGAGCGCAAGTACCACCTCATACGAGAGATCGTAAAGCGAGGAGAAGTTGTTGTCGCCAAGATTGCATCAGAGGATAACCTGGCGGATCCATTCACTAAGGCCCTTCCAGCGAAAGCGTTTGATAGGCATGTGGAGGACATGGGGATCAGATGTATGGCAGAGTGATGACAGCATAGTCTTTTAGTATAAGTGGGAGATTGTTGGAATGTATACTGAAAGCCTAGCTCTTTTTGTATGAACATTTTATTTTGAAATAAGAATCACATGATCATTATTTGTATTTTATATATTCATTATATATGTGTGCATATTGTCTAATATTTTACATTGTAGATAACATGGTGCTTGGTGTGGCACAGAAGATCATGTTATCAGTACCTTGTAAAATATAAGTAAAGGCTCACAACCAAGATGGTTTTGGACAAACCATTGGCATAGTTGTAGTGTAGCTTGGTATTGTTTTATCTTGAACATAGAGTTACACTAGTACACTTAGGTGTATTGAGTAGGACCGACATAGAGGTGATTCAATTTAGTACATACTACATAATTAAATCGGACCTCGGATATTATGTTGTACATGCTCTTAATCCCGATATAATAACGGGCACATGTACTTAGTATTTATTTCTTTGATTTACCAGTGGGTGAGATTTAGATGGATTAAATCAATATGCCCGGTAAGTTGGGAAATAATATTATTTACATGGTGTGCCGTTGATTATAGGAGGAAACCGTATCCTATATATTAGGTTGATGATGTCCCCTTGAGGAGCTCATAAGGTTCATCATGTAAACCCAGCTGGTTGACTTAGTCAACATGATGATAAGGTTGAGTGGTACTACTCGAGGATTTAGATGTTGATTAATTGATGGTCAGTAAATCAATTAATTGACGGACATTCGATATCTTAAACACGGGGAGATTAGATGTACAAATAATATATGGAGCCCATATTGATTTATGGGGGTTGGTGAGGTAGTTCAATGATGATCCTCTAGTGGAATGGAACATCATTGATGGATCAAGTTTGTGTGGTTCCGATCCATTGGGTGGCCAAGACCCAACTCCTCCTTATGGTCCCTATCGTAGCCTAATATAATCCTTGTGAAGTCTAGATCAAAGAATGTAAAACAAAACCTAGAACCAACAGTTGGGATTAAATCCCTAGATCCGATGGTTGGATGAAACCCTAGAACCAACGGTTGGGATTAAATCCCTAGATCTGATGGTTAGGATGAAACCCTAGAATCGACGGTTGGGATTAAATCCCTAGATCCGACGGTTGGGATGAAACCCTAGAACCGAAGGTTGGGATGAAACCTTAGATCCGAAGGTTGGGATGAAATCCTAGATCCGATGGTTGGGATTAAACCATAGATCCGACGGTTGGGATAAAACCCTAGATCCGACGGTGAAGATTTAATCCCTAGATCCGACGGTGGAGATTAAAGGAGGCTTAAGCCCTATTCTATAAATAGATGGCTAGGGTTGGGCGGCAAGATTAATCAAGAATTGGTTTTGGAATTAGGGTTTGGCTCTTGGAGAGGTGGGCGGCAACTTCTTCTTCCTTCTAGTTGTTGCCGACGCCCAACTTGCACCATCAATACTTGGCCGGCGCCCAACCTTAAGGTCTTTCCCTTCTTCCTTGGCCGACGGTTCTCCTCCCATTGGTGGTCGATTCTCTTCCTCCTCCCTATTCTCCAAAGTGGCCGGCGGCAACTCTTCTTCAAGTTGGCCGGCGCATCATCCATTGCTCCTTGGCCAGCGGTTGCACCAAATTCCCTAATTTGGTGGCCGGTTCTAGATAGGAAAGGTATTTGCGAGTTCTTCTCTTTGTTCGCAGCGGACAAGGTAGAGAAGAAAGCGATCTAGAAGGCTTCTACTCGTGGAGGATCTTCGTCCACACGTCGTCTACGAGAAGGATAGGACATACGGTAGAAGATCGTGAGGTATAAAGTTATTTTAACTTTATGTACAGATCTGAGCATGTTATTATTTGTTTTGATTATGCTTGTGTGTGTATGAATATATATTGTATAATCATGGACCCCGAAGACAAACACAAAAACCGGCGATCCATCCGTCGTCTCTTCCGCGGCTAACCAACTAGAAGAGTTGTGTTGCTTGAACAACTAGTTTGTTCAAGCGACCACTCAAGTTGTTAGCACGACGACAAATAGGTTGTGCTAAGGAAGCTCATCCCATCCGAATTAATTCTTTCATTAGTGAAAATTTTAATCCGGGGACATGGGAGCCAATGATCCTCCGAAGCATCCACCTAATATACCCATCTTTTATTTTATTTTATTTTAAACCTTTTATGGGCGTTAAAACCCTTATAACTACTTTGAATGGTTTAGAATTTTACGGGCGTTACAAACGAGACCTATTCACCAATAGCTATGCTTAAATCCATTTGGATGCTCCTGGCCATAGCGACTAATTAAGATTATGAGATATGGAAGATGGATGTGAAAATAGTTTTTCTTAATGGAAACCTACTCGAGGATGTGTATATGATACAGCCTGAGGGTTTCACATCAGTTGATAAAACCAAAGTATGCCAACTTTGGCGGTCCATATATGGACTAAAGCAAGCATCCAAGAGCTGAAATATCCGTTTTGATGATACAGTCAAAAGGTTTGATTTTTCACAAAATCCAGACGAACCCTGTGTGTACAAGAAGGTTAGTGGGAGTGCAGTCGTGTTGGTGCAGGGGCACTAGATAATCGAACCTGTGTTTTGATTATGGCAAAGACATAAAGTTAAGTTTACATCGTTATCTCACGAGCTATCAAGTGTGCAGAAAAGTATTAAAGCTGGAGCTAAAGGCTAGCGACACCCGGAGGAAGCCGCGGTGGTCGGGCGACACTCGAGTGACTTCGGAGGGAGCCGAAGGAATCAAGTGGAAGGCAGGAAGCGAGAGCTACTATCGAGGTAAGCTCGTGTGAGTGAGAGATTGTAAGGTTGTGTCCTCTTTACGGGGACGACCATAGGCGGCGATCCGATTAAGACTTCCCGTGGAAGGTCTAGGTCGAGATCGGACGGTCAGAAACCGTTGCATTTATCATTTTTCGAGCTAACCGGACACATAGCCGATCGATGCCCATCAGACCGATGGGAGTCATCACGATCGATGGCGGCGACTCGGCTTTGCGCTTAGGTCAAAAGCGGATAACGTTTCGACGCGCCACTTGCGATAAAATTTGGAAAAATCCATGATCCGCTTCCAAAGAAATAGGAGACAATTTCAGAGGCCAAAGTCTATAAAAGGAGGAGGATTCCACTCCAAATCACATCAATTATTCATCAAGTGCTCCTACAACGCCAACGCTTCAACACCGTCATAACGCCGAAGCCACGGCTGACAACCTCGAGATCTTCTTCGCCAGCAAAGATCTAGTAATACTTTTTATTATTGTATTCGTTGTTTTTTTTTTTTGTAACGAGGTGAGGTAGGCTTGTTGCCTCATCCTCGTACTTCCGGATTTTGTGATCGTTGTCTCCTACCTCCAACGAGGAGGAGACGTTATAGTGCTTTTCCCTCCGTACGCGGTCAAGGACCGATAGGGCCTTGGAGTAGCAACCACTGGGTTGTGAACCAAGTAAAATAAACGTGTCATTTTATTTTCCGCTGTGTTTACTCGTTTACTTTGCGTATCGAACGAACGAAAACGAAAGTTTTACGATCGCTATTCACCCCCCCCCCTCTAGCGACGCTTCTCGATCCAACAAGTCGTGTTCCTAGTGTTGTATGTTGATGACATATTACTTATAGAAAATGATATATCTATCTTACAGTCGATCAAAATTTAGTTATCCAAAATATTCTCCATGAAAGACCTAGGAGAAGCGACCTACATCCTCGAGATTAAGATCTATAGAGATAGATCGAAACGGTTGTTTGGTCTTTCGCAGTCTACATATATAGACCGAGTGCTAAAGAGGTTTAGCATGTCGGAATCCAAGGAAGGTTTCCTTCCCATCAGGCATGGGATACACCTTTCGAAGTCTATGTGTCCACGCACAGAAGACGAGAGGATTTGCATGAGTAAGATCTCCTATGAATCCACAATAGGATCTATTATGTATGTTATGTTATGTAGGAGGCCCGATGTATCATATGCTCTGAGTGTCACTAGCAGATACCATTCTGATCCAAGAATGGATCATTGGGTGGCTGTTAAAATAATCCTTAAGTACTTGAGAAGAACTAAGGATGTGTTTCTAATATGTGAAGAGGGTGATATGGTAATACGCGGGTATACGGATGCTATCTTCTAGATAGCCAAGGATGATTCCAGGTCTCAGTCTGGGTACATATTCACCTTGAATAGAGGCGCAATAAGTTGGAAAAGTTCCAAGCAAGACACTATAGTAGATTCTACAATTGAGGCAGAATACATTGCAGCTTCGGAAGCAACAAAGGATGCGATTTAGATCAAGAAGTTTGTCTCTGAACTTGGTGTGGTTCTAACCATTGTTGAAGCAATACCAGTCTACTACGACAACAATGGGGTGATTGCACAGGCAAAAGAGCCAAGGTCTCATCAACGATCCAAACATATGCTTCGTCGCTATCATCTGATTAGAGAGATCATCAGTAGGAAGGAAATACAAATCGAGAAGATTCCCACTGAAAGGAACTTAGCAGACCCTTTAACTAAGGTCTTACCTCAAAGTAAGTTTGAGGGTCATGTTAGAGCTTATGGTATGGCAATTGGCATTAGGCCAAGTGGGAGTCTGTTAGTTATATATGAGAGGTGTCCTAAAGCAATTGCCTTATGGTTGTACCATTTATTTGATAAATAAAGATTCACTATTTGAGTGTACATATTTTCATGTATTTGATCGGATCTTAAACTCATTTACTAAATATCCATAATACGATTCACAGTATGAGAGAATTTATGATTGGATCACAACTAGTGAGTATCTCTACATATGTAATTGTGATGTATTAGAATTATCTCTAGTCGATGAATTGATGCATTCGGACGCCATCAATTCTGTTGAGACTAGAATGAGTTATATTCTTTGTTTTATCTAAGCAACTGTTTCTCACTGGTTGGAGACATTGGGATGTCCAAAGTTAACTGTGGATGCTAGTTATGGTAACTAGTACATTTGAATGACCAGCTGTAAGACTTCATATGATTCTCTGTATATACAGATATGTCAATGAAATTCTTACTGTAGCTTAAGTGTGATGTTCCTTCGACTTGCGGTGTCCAAGTCATCTTGGTCATGGAGACTTATGCTTTGACATCTTGAGCAAGCATCTCCGAGGAGATGTGAACCCGGGATGATTAGGTATAAGTCAAAGTGCCCGAAGGTGTTTGAATAGCCTACAAAAGATTCACCGCTCCTTGCGAGGAGATGTATACTCTGTGGTCACTCATTGAATTATTACAAAAGTCTTTGGCTAATGCATTACATGCTTAGAGTATGGTACTCTTGGATACATGTACAGTAACTAGTATCCACAGGATGAGGAATGATACTTAGGCTAGGTGTGATGTAGTCAGCCTAGTGGGGACTGACACACAGACCATGTCCTGAACCAAGTGGGTACAAGATGAGTGAAGGGAAGGGGGCACGATTCACTGTAGCTACTGAAAGGTTTTAGAAGTTGTTCTAGGGTCAACTGTTGATTTTTCGATTAATTGGGGATCGTGATGTACTACTAGGTGCCACTCATGATCGTTCTATAATTAATGGTTAATTATATACGACCAACATAATCTAGGAACCTATTTGGTCACAAGCACTATGAGTGTTATCCGAAGGATTTAAAATGAGCTTGAGAATGAGATTCTCAGATCGAGAGAAACTTGGTTTTGTTGGACCAAATAAGGAGCTAGCATGAAATTTTTTCAGTCGCATCAGAAGCATGAAAGGGTCGAGTCTTTTTGAAGACATGATGGATGAACCAATAACCATTGAGAGAAGGTTTCTTGATGGTCAAGAAACACGTTCTCTATAAGTAAGAGGGTTGAGACAAATTTCATGGACGAGTTCTGGTTTGTGAAACCCTAGCCACCTTCCTTTCTTCCTCTCTTGTGCCGCCACCCACTCCATTGGCGCCTCCCACCTTGGTCGCCACCTCCTCTTGCCGTCGGCCTGCCACCAGCCGACGACCACCCTCCGGCCAGCAACTCTTGTAGTCGGCTAACCAGCAGCCGCCGACCATCATTGATTGGTCGACACTTCCAAAAAAACAAGTTTGTGAAACTTGTTTTTGTGATCATCTCTCGATCACAACATTTTCGACATGAGACTAGTATCTTTCATCAAGGCCGGGCTCGTAGCATGAGAAGCTATCCCGATGATACTCGGCGTGGACTCGAATAGAGGCGAAACTTAAGAGGGTCACTAAGGTTGATGCCCTTTCCGCTACGTGTTATTCGTCAGGAATACCTAGTGTAATTTCCTTTATTGCAAAATTTTAAATGTATGATTATGTCTACATTGTTGTATCCTTCATGCGTGTGGTGTGTCTGATGTAATAAAATAGTTTATTACCATTTTTATTTGCTTCCGCTGTGCATGTTTACTAAACATGTTCGAACACACGCCCACGTTGGTGCCCTGAAAACCCAACAAATGTTAAGTGTGTAGACTTAACAGGAAAGTCCTATTAGGTCAAATTAATCAAATACTTGGAAATAGAGTGAAAGTCCTATTAAGTTAGTGGATCAGATACTAGGTAAGGAGTCTTGATGGATTAGAAGACCAGATACCAAGCAGAAGTCCAATTCGATTAGAAGAACAAGACAACTGGTAGAAAATCCAAATGGGTCAGAAGTACCAGACATCAGGTGGGAAGTCCAATTGGGTCAAGAGGACTAGATAACTCGTAGGAGAACCTAGTGGGTCAAGATCAGACATTGAATAGTGAAAGTCCAAATAGGTCAGGTAGACTAGATGTTTGATAGGTAAGCTTCTAAGTGGAGAGGTGAGACCGAGTCCTTGATTGAAGACAAAGGTAGGTCTCGAACTAACTAAGGGTCCACTAGATTTTGAAATCGAGATCAGATAGTAATACTACTGCTGAATGTGATTTATTTTTCTTGTGCTAATTCTATATTGTAGGATTCTAGGCGACTTAGCTTGGTCTAGGAAACTGAGAAGTTCTGGCGACTGGACCAAGTCCAGGTGCTTCAGATGCATATATGGCATAGTCAAATACAAGGAGACTAGAGCATTCCCGAGTCGTCTAGTCTAGCCTCGGATGGCAAGTACAGGTAGACGAATGGATCGGGTCCAGGCGTCTAAGATCAAAAAAATTTCAAAAAACATCGAAGTAGATAAGATTGAGATGGAGTCGCCTGGATCAGATCTAGGAACTTGGAAAGGCCGAGTTGCCTATTCGACAAACTGATGTGGAGGTGCTTGGGAGGTGGTCCAAGTGCTTAGAAAGGGCCTCTAAAAGAAGGGTGGATGCAACCTCAAAAATTAACTAACTCTTTTATCCTCGACAACTTCACCCTCTTTAACAGTCCAAAAAACTTCGACGTGTGATTCCGATGCAACACGGATAATCGAGCTACTTCATCCATCTTATATTTTGTCGGTATAACTTACGTCTTGTTGTATACTTGTGCTTAAATTCTTGAGGGAAGGAAGGGTGTTACCTTCCTCTCACATCCTTGTATTCAATTACTCTTCGAGTTCGAAAGGTTTCGAACCGGAGAGCTCATTTATTGGATTGCTCGATGAAGTAACCCTAAAAGAGTTAAGAGCTTTGGAGTACCAATCCCATGAGAATTGTGAACCAAATAAAATCCGTTGTCTCATTTATTTTTCCAACATGCACACTATTTTTAAAATATATAAAAAAATGTTTTTAGAATTAATAAAGAAATTTAAATACTGATTCACCCCATGCCCTCCCTTCCTAGTCTATTCGATCCTACACAATCTACTTTAATTTCTTTCACTACAAAAATTATAGGATTTGGCAATGAATTTTGCAACGATTTTTGAATAAAAATTCATTGCAAAATTTTTTTGAAACAAAATTTGTAACAATTTATTTTTCATTTCATATAATTCACCGCTAAAATTGCAACGAATAAAAATTTCGTTGCAAAATTCGTCCCCAAATTTGGTGACGAAAATAATTATTCATCACCAAATTTGGCGATGAAACATAGTTTGTTGAAAAATCTGTGATGAAAAAATAGTTCATCGCCAAATCTGTGAAGAAAAAAAGTTCATCGCAAAAATTTGGCGATGAAAATATCTATTCATCGCCAAATTTGGCGATGAATTTAATTTTCATCACCAAATTTAGCGACGAATAGTTACATTCATCGCCAAATCTGTGACGAAAATACAGTTCATCGCAAAAGTCTAATAAATATATTTTCATTAATAAAAAAAATTTGGTGACGAATATTTTTCGTCGCTAAATCTGCGACGAAAAAAAAATTCATTGCAAAATATTCAAGGCCAATCGACTGAAGGATACCATCAGTGGACTGGCACTTAACCAGTTTGATTTGTTAGTCGGCTATTAAATGTTATGTAAGATGCTACAGTATAGCAGTCGACTAATCGTTTTGATCAATTGACTGTCGAGTGAAGAGTCGACTGCTCAATCAGCTACCAAATATTTTGTAAGGTGCTAAAGTAATAACAGTCGACTGATAAGGGTAATTTGCAACAAAAACTTTTTTCGACGCAATTTCTGCGATGAAAAAATTTTTTCATCGCAAATTCTCATGTATCAGTCGACTGATGGTGGCCATCAGTAGACCGGTGGCGGAGAAGCTGGTCAGAGAACCTTTTTTAGCCTACTGCTTACTCAACTAATAGTATACTAGTCGACTGGACACATGCGTCAGTCGACTGGTGGTATATTTTTTGCAACGAATTTTTTTTTTCGTTGCCAATTTTGCGATGAAAAATGATTTTTCATTGCAAATTTGTGACAAAATTTTTTTTCATTGCTAATCTGGAAAAATTAAAAAATTATATTATGATAGACTATATAATATTTTCCCTATTTGACAACAAACACATATAAAAATATAAACTAATTCACACATCAAAATTTAATACCAAATCAATATATACATAACAAACAGAAACATAACTTACAATACATAGATATCATATATGATAAGTCAAGTAACATTTAAATACAACAAATAAATTCAAACATAACCACCATCGTCACCACCATCATCATCAAAAAATACATCATCATTGTCATTATTACATGGATCAGGAGGAGGACAAGATCGAGAAGGAAGAAGTTGACTTGAACTAGATGTTAATTGTAGATGTTGCATAATGAACATCTATAGCCTCCGAAATTCATTCATCTGTTCATTTAATTCTTTTACTTCCTGATCTTTGTGTCTCGATTCATTTTCCTTCTATGCTAGTAACTCCTGCAAATGAATAACCTCTTCGGTTAATTGATTTATTTATGCTCTTAATGCTGGGGAGGATGAAGAAGAAGAACCAGGAACTTTATAGGATCGGCTCAAAGAACCGAGTCTGATTATTCTTTCACTATTCGCCCCTCCAGTTCCTTCAAGCCATAAATTGATATTGCTAACAGAAGACTCAGATTCAACTGCATCATCACTTGCACTCAAATTTCTCTATGCAAGTTCATCATATTTCTCTTGTTTTGAAAGAAAAAAAGTTAAATACTAACATAAGAATTTAAATATTTTAAATTAAAAACCTTCATTATTCTAGCTCTCTCCCCACTCCATGTCCTATCTTTCTTTTGGAATGTACGGGTGAAAGTGTCTATGAATAATGGCTCAGTCCCTGTCTCCTGGGCCTAAACAAATAATGTTATAATTTATAAATTAGTGAGTATTAGATTACAAAATTTTGATTTAAAAAAACTCACCAATCGATGTCTATGCTCATCGATATTGATTGAGCCTCCTGCATACGATCACTAGCAGGAGTCGACTATAATTGGAAAGTGTTTTAGTTGACTGGGGAGTTTCAGTCGACTAAAGTGGAAAAACTTTCCGATGCGGAGTTGGGTGACCTGGAGTCGACTGGAAGACCAGAAATATCATATCGACGGACTGATGTGGAGTCGACTAGAGGGCATTCCAGTCGACTGGAAAAGCTTTACAAAATAAATGCTGGATCATATCCGAATACAACAGAATTACTATGCCGAAGTGCTGCCAAAATTCATTCTCGTTCACAAGAGCTCTACTTCATCACGAAGGCGCATTTCCGACACTCCATGCCTACTTCAAACTCCTCAAAAGTATCGGTATAATTTAGCTTGTATTCTTTCTATTCATATTCGCTTGTTGTACTTAATTTCAAGGGAAGGTAGAGTGTTACCTTGTCTCATTTATGTAAAAAAGAGAATCCCTCTAAAGTCGAGAGTTCTCGAATCAGAGCGTACTATAGTGATTGCCCGTCGAGGTAGCTCTCGAAAGAGCTACGAGCATTGGAGTAGCAACCCAGTTAGGGTTGTGAACCAAGTAAATTGATTGTGTCTAAATTTCATTTTATTTCCACTGCACACTCATATTTAAAAATATAAAATAAGCATTAAAATTAAAAAAAAATATAAACTCCGAGATTCGCTCCCCTCTCTCGAAATATTATATTGCAATCCTACAATTTGTATCAAAGCGGGGGTGCTCCGAATATGGTGCAACTACCATCGAGAACATTTGGATAGTTTTCTTTATTTTTCTAGCATTAGATTAATTTTTAATAATTGTTCTAGGATTAGATTAATTAAATTAATTTTCTGCATATTAGAATATTTAAATTAATTTTTTACATATTAGAATACTTAAATTAATTTTTTGCATATTAGAATAATTAAATTAATTTAATGCATTTAAAAATATTTAAATTAATTTTCTGCATATTAGAATATTTAAATTAATTTTTTGCATATTAGAATATTAAAATTAATTTTCTGCATATTAGAATATTTAAATTAATTTTCTGTATTTTAGATTAATTAAATTAATTTTCTGTATTTTAGAATATTTAAATTAACTTTCTACATATTAGATTAATTAAATTAATTTTCTATATTTTATAATATTTAAATTAATTTTTCTTCATATTAGATTATTTAAATTAATTTTCTACATATTAGAATAATTAAATTAATTTTCTACATTTTAGAATAATTAAATTAATTTTCTGTATTTTAGAATAATCAAATTAATTTTCTACATTTTAGAATATTTAAATTAATTTTTTGTATTTTAGAATAATTAAATTAATTATCTGTATTGTTGGTGCAGGGGCACTAGATAATCGAACTTGTGTTTTAATTATGGCAAAGACACAAAGTTAAGTTTACATCGTTATCTCACGAGCTAAATCGAGTGTGCAAAAAAGTACTAAAGCTGGAGTTGTAGGCTAGCGACGCCCGGAGGAAGTCGTGGTGGTCGGGCGACACTCGAGTGACTTCGGAGGGAGCCGAAGGAATCGAGTGGAAGGCCGAAAACGAGAGCTACAAGGTAAGTATCGAGGAAAGCTCGTGTGAGTGAGAGATTGTAAGGTCGTATCCTCTTTACAGGGATGACCATAGGCGGCGATCCGACTAAGACTTCCTATGGAAGGTCTAGGTCGAGATCGAATGGTTAGAAACTATCGCATTTATCATTTTCTGAGCTAACCTCTTCAGGAGAAAGTGGCCAGCCTGGCGATCATTAGTTGGACATTAGGCCGATCGGATGCTCATCGATCCGATGATGGGAGTCATCACGATCGTGATGGCGATTTAATCGACCTTTGTGCTAGGTCAAAACGAATAAGGTTTGACGCGGTCACTTCACGATAAAAATTATACAACTTTGTGATCTGTTCCAAAAAAAAGAGAAAACATATTCAGAGGCCAAAATCTATAAAAGGAGGGGAGGATTCCAACTCCAAATCACATCAAGTTTATTCTTAAGTGCTCCTACAACGCCAACGCTCCAACGCCGTCATAATGCCGACGCGATGACAAGTTCAAATCTCCTTCGTCGATAGCAATAGCAAGTAATTATTTTTATTGTATTCTTTGTTTAAATCGTAACGAGGTGAGGTAGTCTTGTTGCCTCATTCTCATACTTTCGGTTTTGTGATCGTTGTCTCCTACCTCCAACGAGGAGGAGACGTTATAGTGCTTTGCCCTCCGTACGCGGTCTAGGACCGATAGGGCCTTGGAGTAGCAACCGTTGGGTTGTGAACCAAGTAAAAATAAACGTGTCTCTTTATTTTCTGTTGCTCTTACTCATTTAATTATCTACTCGAACGAAACGTCGAAAAGATTTACGATCGCTATTCACCCCCCCCCTCTAGCGACGCTTCTCGATCCAACATGTATTTTAGAATAATTAATTTAAATTTATGCATCTTAGAATAATTTAAGTAATTTTCTGCATTAATTTAATTTTTAATTAATTTCTGTACTTAGCTTAATTTTTATTCTGGGATAGTTTTTACTTTTAACTTAGAATAAATTCTCAATTAATTTGTGTACTTAGTATAAATTTAATTCTTTCATAATATTATTTAATTTAAATAACTTTAAGAATAATTATCAACTTTAATTAAGTTAAATAAAAATCTATTATTAAAATATTTATTTTGGAATGTCACACTTAGAAGGGTATAGCACAGTTCACCCTCCTCTCTTCAACGGAGAGGACTTTTTCTATTGGAAAAGGCGAATGAAGTGTTACTTGAAAACATACCTAGAGGTTTGGTTTTCGATTAGGAAAGGGTTCGTAGCTCCAGTAGACGACTCGGGTGAGTTATTAGAACCAAATAAATAGACCGCGGACACCTTGCAATGCGGACTTACCAAAGAAGAGCTAAATAGGGTTGGTCCGTTCGAAAACTCTAAGGAATTATGGGACAAATTAATTGAATTGCATGAAGGTACAAATGACACTAGGATAGCTAAACGGGACATGTTACTAAATAAATTATTTAATTGTAAAATGAATGAAAATGAAAATGTTAGTCAACTTCATACAAGAATAAAAGACATTTTAAATGGATTACACTTAATAGGACACCAAATAGAAAATAGGGACGTAATTAGGTATACACTTAAAGCATTCCCTAGGAACACCTTATGGACATCCATTGTCAATGTCTATAAGGTTTCCAGGGATCTTTCCACAATTAGGCTAGACGAATTGTTTTGCGAACTTAAAATACATGAACAAGCTAACTCAGATCAAACTGAGAATGGTATTGCTTTAATGATAAGTTCGACAAAAAAGGAAAAGAAAGCAAAAATTGAATCCGAAGACGAGTCAGAGTCGGAGTCAAACGGAGAAGAGGAAATCATAAACATGGTCCGGAAGATGTTCAACTGGAGAAAGAGGTTTACGAAGAAGGATGCTAAGAAAGTTGTTGATAACAAGCCGAGACCCCGATCGGAAGTGACATGCTATGAGTGCAACGGAAAGGGACACTACAAGTCGGAGTGCACAAACCTAAAAAAAGAAGAAAAACTAAAAAAGGAAAAAAAAAATGAAAAAAGCACTTAAGGAAACTTGGGACGAGTCATCATCGGAAGAGTCGGACGCAAAAGAAATGAAGAGAAGTTTCATGGCGTTCATGGCTGAATCGAGCTCTGAAATCGAGTCAAGTTCTGAGTACGAGTCTGATTCCGAGTCCGAGAGAAGCCACGGATCCGCATCCATTTCTGAAGGACTAGATGAGGTAACTTCTGCTTTAGAAGATAAGTTGTACAATATAATTGCATGCCTAGGTAGGAAGTTAGCTAAGTCCAAGAATCGAGTCGACTCACTACTTAAGGAAGTCCAAATACTTAAGGAGCAAGTCAAATCGAAGACTTCGACTTGTCAAATTAAGGATAGAGACTCAACTTAAGTTGCAAAGCTTGAGGAAGATAACTTGGTCCTAAAAGGGCAAGTAGAAGATCTAACCGGATTGTTGGAAAGGTTTATTTTTGTTAGTGATATATGAGAGATGTCCTAAGGCAATCGCCTTATGGTTGTACCATTTATTTGATAAATGAAGATTCACTATTTGAGTATACATGTTTTAATGTATTTGATTGGATCTTAAACTCATTTACTAAATGTCCACAATACGATTCACAACAAGATAGAATTTGTGATTGGATCACAACTAGTGAGTATCTCTACATGTGTAATTGTGAAGAATTGGAATTATCCCAAGTCGATGAATTGATGTATTCGAACACCATCAATTCTATTGAGA
Organism: Wurfbainia villosa; assembly: GCA_025175895.1. Classification (NCBI taxonomy): domain Eukaryota; kingdom Viridiplantae; phylum Streptophyta; class Magnoliopsida; order Zingiberales; family Zingiberaceae; genus Wurfbainia; species Wurfbainia villosa. Next base: position 81,891,754 of record CM046005.1, read on the forward strand.
CTAGCATGAGTTATACTCCTTGGTTTATCCAAGCAGCTGTTCCTCTTTGGCTGGAGACATTGGGATGTTCGGAGTTAATCGTGGATGCTAGTTATGGTAATTAGTCCATTTGAGTGACTAGCTGTAAGACTTCATATGGTTCTCTGCATATATGGATAAGTCAATGAAGTTCTTACTGCAGCTTAAGTGCGATGTTCCTTCGACTTATAGTATTCAAGTCATCTTGGTCAAGAAGACTTATGCTTTGACATCTTAAGCAAGCATCTCTGAGGAGATGTGGACCCAGGATGATTGGGTATAAGTCGAAGTGGTCGAAGGTGTTTGAATAGCCTACAGAGGATTCACCACTCCTTGCGAGGAGATGTATACCCTATGGCCTCTCGTCGGATTGTTACTAAAGTCTTTGGCCAAAGCATTATATGTTTAGAGTATGGTACTCTTTTTTTTTTTTTTGATGAAGGTAAAAATATATATCATCAAAACAGCACAAACATACATGAACCAAGGACTCTACACATGTCATATCCGACGAAATGTCCGATCTGAGTAGATGTCCAAGGTATGAAGTACATGTGCTCACATGAATACCATCACACTCTGTGTACCAAAACCCTCTTGTATGCAATGGTCAGTCCTCCCTCTCCCGCCATGCTGTGGTAGATGGAAGCGTGACCATATCTCGTGCCAACCTCTCCTCGTGTATCCGGGCGCATCCTCCCCGATATGACCCCTACATGATCTGATCACCAGTATACTCCTGTAGCTCTCAGTCAAAAATGGAGTAGTCGTCTCCATCGTCCTCTGGGTCTATTTAACATCCTGTAGGATCTCCCATCCTCCATCCTATGTCTGCACCCGCTCTAGTGCGGGGTACAACTTTTAGCAAGTGGTCAGCTGTCAATGGATTTGCGGCGTCTTTACCACGAGCCATTTGCTGTGGACTAGATAGATCATTACGGTGGATCTATTCACCCAAAAAGGCTTATTGGCCAAGCCTCAGCCAAAAATGGATTTGGTAAGTCTTTACCGTGAGTCGTTTGCTGCGGACTAGATAGATCTTTATGGTGGATCTATTCACCATCAACCCACAGTCTGTACACAAAAACTCCATTGTACACGATTCCTTTACACCTTCACTAAACCCAAAATTCAATCTGAGCTCCATCGTTTTTTTTTCCAAATCTACGCAAAGAGCTCCCAGGGTGAATAGTGCCTTGGGCATTTTTTTTCCCCCAAATCTACGCAAAGAGCTCACAGGGTGAATAGTGCCCTAGGTGCTTTTTTTTCCCCCAAATCTATGCAAAGAGCTCCCAGGGTTAATAGTGCCCTGGGCACTTTTTTTTTAATAAAAATAAAACTACCCTGGGTGAATAGTGCCCTAGGTGAATAGTACTCTGGGCACTATTTCACCCATAACCCCTAATCTGCATAGGATTTTTTTTTTCCAAACTACACAAAGGGCTCCCGGTGAATAGTGCCCTGGGTGATTTTTTTTTTTGGAACTCTCAAGAGCTCTATATACATGTATCTGTATCCTTCTGAATATCCTCTCCTCATCAAACCGGGAATCCTCAAATCTTATCTCATTCCTAGCCCTCCAAACATAATGTACTGTTGCTCCTAGGGCCAGATGTCATGCTCTCATCCCGACTGAGTCCCTCCGATAATGAAGTCTGAAGATACACAGTGCTCGTCTATACGTGCTCATCTTTGATCTCATCTGCATCCATCCCCTCACCCGTCCCCATAACTGTCTGATGACCTGGCATCTAAAAAATACATGAGTCTGGGTCTCCTCCTCCAGCCTGCAAAAGGCACATCTCTTATCCTCTATGTAGCTCTGTCGATCTCTGGTGGGCAACCTCCCATTAGCCAACAGCCACAGTGTGAATTGGTGACTTGGTTGAATGTCCTTCTGCTATACAGTCCTGACCCATGCTTTCCTCAGCCGGTGCTCTCTGAAATGGTCATATGCTCACCCCACTCCTCCTGTCCCACCGGTGAACCATGTAGCCAATGTGTGCAATGCTGCAGTGGGGCTCCCTGCAATAGCCATAATGTTATCTCTGATGTGTAGAATCCTCTTCATAAGTGGAGAATCCGTGTGCCTCAATGTCTATCCCCAAATACTGGACTGGCAGAGGTAATGATGATGTACCCATCGTATCCATAGTGAGTCTGGCTTGTCCTGTATATGCCATAGAACCTTTGCTAGCAGTGCAAGGTTCCAAGACTTCAAGTCCCTCAAGCCTAGACCACCCTCCTCCTTCGGCCCACATATAGCTGACCACGCAATGGGGGGATTCTTGCTCGTCCACATGAATGCCTGACACATACTATGGATGCGCTCGATAACTCCAATTAGCAGAGGTAATATAGACATCCAATAACATTCAACCCCCTGTAGGACCGATGCAATGAGCTGGGCTTTCCCTTCATAGGAGAGGCTTTGTTTCGTCCATGCATTAATTCTCCTAGAGAGGCCCTCTAAAAGTATCCCATAATCTGAAATTTTCAGCTTCTTTGAGGCTAATGGGATTCCCAAGTATCTGAAAGGCATCTCTCCCTCCTGGAAACCAGTGATAGTGCATATCTGGGCTTTGGTCTGCTCATCTATACCCGCCATGTAACAGCTAGATTTGGTTGCATTGGCCATAAGTCCTGCCATCTGTGAAAACTGTGCCAAACAATCAACCAGTCGCCTAACCGAAGGTACATCTCCGCGGGATAGGAGCAGTAGATCATCTACATATATCAGGTGGGAGATCCCCAAATGCTCACATGTGAGATGAAATCTGAAGTCGGATCTAGTAGTTGCCCACACCAAGGATCTTGATAGATACTCCATGTAAATGCCAAAAAGATAAGGCGAGAGCAGGTCTCCCTGTCTAAGTCCTCTACCCCCCCCCCGGAAGTGTCCATGTGTGTACCCATTGATCACTACAGAGAATGATGTGGTGGTGATACATTCTCTGATCCATGTGATGTAAATGGGTGGGAACTGTAGTGAGATGAGGAAATCCAACAGGAAATTCCAATGTACGGAATCAAATGCTTTCTAAAGGTCCACCTTCAAGGTACATCTAGGGGAGATTCTCTTCCTGGTGTAATGTCTCAGTAACTCCTGGGCTAACTGGAAGTTATCTGTGATAGTCCTTCCCTTGACAAGAGTTGTCTATGCCAGGTTCAGTAGGTGATCTGTAACTCCTGATAACCGACTAGCAAGGAGTTTGGAAATGACCTTATAAAACACTGTGCAGCAGGATATGGGCCTATAGTCTTGCACTTTGCTAGCGTGTTCACTCTTTGGAACTAGACTGATGAGTGTGTGATTCCATGATTTGAGGAGCTTCCCATTCTGAAAGAATTCCATAATAGCTTCGGTGAAGTCTTGTTCAATTGTTATCCATGCTTCTTTATAGAATTTGGAGCTATATCCGTCTGGCCCTGGCGCTTTAAGTTCACCTATGTCAAAGAGTGTCTTCTTTATTTCCTCGACGGTAGGCATGCGGGTGAGCTGAATTTTATGCTCACTATTTAGCATCTTCCCATGTTGCATGCAATCGTTCCGGAATGTGGATCTATCCCTCTTATCCTCCAGTTGTCCTTGGAAATAATCCACAAATATTTGAGCAACCTCCCCGCCATCCATAGTGATCTCTCCATCCATTTTTTCCACCGCAACTATCTCCCTCCGTTTGTTGTTCTTCTTGACCAAAGAATGAAAGAAAGTAGTGTTTCGATCCACTTCCTTGAAGTATTTGTGCTTGGCCTTCTGGAGGTAGAAAAGGTATTTTGCTTGTGCAAGTTTATCCGCTTTTTGCTTTGCTTCCTTGTAGTGATCATCCATGATCCCTTGACCTAGACCACTACTCTGCATAAATTGAAGTTGCTCTTGGGCATTCTTGGAATGGCTTTGAATGTGTTGGAAGTGTTGTTGGTTCAAGAGCTTCAATCCCTTCTTAAGTATTGTAAGTTTCTTTTTAAGCCTATACTGAGCAGTTCCTTGTGAGCACCATGTTGCGGCTTGAATCCATTCCTCTTGCACTAGCTGTTGGAACTGAGGGTGTTGGGTCCACATATTAAAAAACTTGAAAGGTTTTACTTTACAGATTTGTTTCTCCAAAACTGAAACCACACATGACGCATGATCTGAGTGAACCCCTGGTGCTTCAAATTCTGCAAAACTGCTATGGTCCATCTCTAGCCATAATCGGTTAACCATTGCACAGTCAAGCTTGCTCACAACTCTCCCATTTGTCCACGTGTATTGGCATCCTAGGGAATGTAGGTCCTCCACACCTGCTAGTATTGTGAATTCTTGAAAATCTACAGTTGTATAGGATGTGACATCCTTGCCCCCTTTCTTATCTGATGATGTGAGGGGAGAGTTGAAGTCTCCCATTATAAGCCAAGGTAGTGCCATTCCATCTGCCAGAAGTTGGAGCCCTTTCCACATATCCCTACGAGAGGTAATTGATAGTTGCCCATAGACAAAAGTGAGTGCATATGTTTCCTTGGTGCCCTTGTCCAAAATAATTACATGAATGAATTGGTCTTCCCATTATTGTATTGTGAGGTTAATGTATCTTGCATCCCATATGACGAGGATACATGTGCAGTAACTAGAATCCGTAGGACGAGGAAGTAATACTTGGGCTAGGTGTGACGTGGTCAACCTAGTGGGGACTGACACATAGACCATGTCCTAAACCAAGTGGGTATAAGATGAGTGAAGGGAACGGGGCACGATTCACTTTAGCTGCTGAAAGGTTTCAGAAGTGTTCTGGGATCAACCGTTGATTTTTCGATTAATTGGGGATTATGATGTACTACTAGTTGTCACTCATGATCATTCTATAATTAATGGTTAATTATAGACAACCAACATAAATCGGGAACCTATTTGGTCACATGGACTACGAGTGTAATCCGAAGGATTTAAAATGAGATTGAGAATAGGATTTTCATATCAAGAGAGACATGGTTTAGTTGGACCAAACGAAGAGCGAGCATGAAATTGTTTCAGTCGCATCGAAAGCATGGATGAGACGAGTCTTATGAAGACATGATAGATGAACCAAATCGGTTTGGTTCTAATCCTATGGTGGAAAATAAACCAAAGGGGTTTGGTTTATTTTAAACGAATGAACTGAAATTGGTTCGGTTCGTTTTAACTTAAAATAGACCAACACGGTTTGGTTTATTTTAACTTAAGTTATTGGAGCAGGTTAACGGATTTTGGTTATCAATCAATAACCATTAGGAGAATATGTTCGCTATAAAAATATGGCTTAAGGGTTTTTGTGATTTAATCGGTTCAAGGTTTTGGAAACCCTAGTAATTTTTTTCTCTTCCCCTCCCTTATTGTTGCTGCCCAACCCTAGGAGAGGTGTAGTTGCCTCCCAAGCTCCTTGTGTCACCGCCCATTGGAATTGCTGCTCCTCTTCCTTGCTGCCGACCATCCACCGGTCACTAGCAACTCCTCCGTCCATCCTCCCTTGGTTGTCAGCCATCAAGGGCAGCCGGCCAAGTCTTTGGTAGGCCATCTCCTCCACCAAAACAAGCTGTCCAGTTTTGGACAGCTTGTTGTCCACTTCGTGAAGAGGTCATTTGGTCGACGTTTTGCACTCTGACAGCAACCTACTTGTCGGGGATTGGATCTCCAGCAATCCCCTTTGGTGGAGGACCAAGGTTTCATCAATTGGTTGACGAAAACTGTTTCCGAGAAGCGAATTCGTGGAACTCGATTTTTGGATTCGAATTTGATTCGGATTGTGATTGTCTCTCGGATCACAACGACTTCAACATGAAGCTAGTACCTCTCGTGAAGTCAGGGCTCGTGGCTTTGTAAAGCTATCCCGACGATACTCAGCGTGGATATTGTTGGATCGAAAGTGTCGCTAGAGGGGGGGGGGTGAATAGCGATACGATGTCGTTAAAAAACTTTTGCAATAAGTAAAAAGCAAGTAGAGAGTGCACAGCGGAAATATAAAGTAGACAAGATATTTTTACGTGGTTCACAATCTTTCGATTGCTAATCCATGGCCCTAGTGATCCTTGATCACGTACGGAGGGCAATTCACTAAAACCACTCCTCCTCGTTGGAGGTAGGAGCAACGATTACAAAAAGAAATCAAGGCAAAGGGACACTCCCCCTTTCCTTGTTACGATTAAAGCACAAAGACAATTTAAAGAAGTAGAACTTAAATAAATATACCGACAACTCTTATAAGTAGAAGATGTAGCTTTCGTTGTCGGCGGCACTTCGTCGTAGCAAATGTGAGTAGTAGTAGCGACGTTACGACGGCGTGTTGAGAGCTCTTGAATTCTTGTTATTTGCTTGGCTTGAACATGTCTATTTATGGATATTGATCTATGAATTTAGACATAGGTAGTGTCCAAGGTGAGGTTCTTATCCCCCAAGACTTGTTCATCCACATCCTTTGCGCCAACTCAAGGATGAGGTGTTTCATCCAACCACCTTGTGCCACCTCCAACCTCCTTGTGCGCCAACTCAAGGATGAGGTGTTTCATCCAACCACCTTGTGCCACCTCCAACCTCCTTGGGCGCCAACTTGAGGATGAGGTGTTTCATCCAACCACCTTGTGCCACCTCCAACCTCCTTGGGCGCCAACTTGTTGGAGCCATTCAACTTGTGCCACATCATGGGAGCCAACCATCTTGTGCCAACTCACCTTATTTTGGCCCACCACAAGGAAGCTTGGTGATGGTTTGGATGTCCACCTTGATGCCACATCACCCTTTGTACCAAAACACGAGTCAAGTCCAAATTCACCCCCTTGAAATTCGAGCTCTTCGCGAGGCTGGAACTTGACTAGCATTGACGTAGTCAAAGGGTTTTGACCGCAGATACAAGTTAGCTTAAAATATAAAGTACGATGGTTCTAACCATCTGATCTCGACCTAGACCTTCCATTGGAGGTATTGGGTCGGATCTACGCTTAACGACCTTGCTTCGCTTTCACACGAGTTTACCTTGTAGCCTCGCTTCCGGTCTTCACCCGAGTACCTCGGCTTCCTCCGAAGTCCCTCTGGCGTTGCCCGACCACCTCGGTTCCCACCGGGTGTCGCAGATCTTCCGCTCAACTTTAGCATTTCTGCACACTTAATTGAGCTCGTAAGATAACAAATATACCCTTAACTATTGAGCCTTTTGCCATAATCAAAATACCGGTTCGACTTTGGTGCCCATCGCACAACAATCTCCCTTGATTCATGGCAAACCGACACAAAAGTTAAGGAAAAATTAACATAACAAAGAAGCTAGCATAATGATTAAGCATGAATGAGCTAGCATAAAGATTAAATATGAATGAGCTAGCATAATGATTAAGCATGAATGAGCTAGCATAAAGATTAAGCATGAGTGAGAAATATTATTTTTCAAGTTCTCCCCTTTGAGGTAACCTCCCCCTTGACCGAAGGTGAGTTCTTGAAAAATAATTTTTACTCCCCCTTAATAGTTGCTTAAGTAAACGGAATTACTTAATATAAAAGGTAAGAATTTTGTTTACTTTCTTCCTTACTTTTGTGACTTTCTCCCCCATTTGCCTTAACTCAAAAAGTTTGTAAATATATTTTAGGGTTTGTAAGTCCAAGCAAGTTCCCAATATAAATATATATATTTTTTTTTTAAAATAATAATAAGCTTGAAAATATGTTCATCTAAAATGTAACTCGGTTGGACTTGATTGATATAGAATGATCAATAAGTCTTGAAGGAGTTGATTAATTTTAAATAATTATACTCCATGGTTCATGTCGATGCACGAATCTACGTCGAACTGTGAGTAAGGTCCTAACATCTCACGCCTGCTCACGTGGCTAAGTACACAAACACATTAGTCCTATGTGTTGTGAGATGTGTTGGCTCCTTAAATCTATAGGTATAAGATTTCTAAGGTAAGACTTAGGCTAATTTCATAAAAAGAAGCAAAAGTAGAGTACATATATAGAAAAATTTAAATCCTACTCTATTACGCACATACCTAACTTTCTTCTTAATAAACTAAATTCGGCTTCGGGTAGTGGTTTGGTGAAGATGTCCGCTAGGTTTGATTTGGACTCAACATACTCTAGTTGTATAGTTCCATTAGTTACATGTTCCCTAATGAAGTGGTGTTTAACTTCTATATGTTTTGTCCTAGAATGACATATTGGATTTTTAGTTAAGTTAATTGAACTACTGTTATCTATGTAGGTTTTAATGTTGTTAAAGATTAAGCTAAAGTCTTGGAGAGTGTGCTTCATCCACAGGAGCTGAGAGACACACTCACCCATCGCAACGTATTCGGCTTCGGTGGTAGATAAGGCAACGCAATGCTGCTTCCTACTGCACCAACTTACTAGACTCGAGCCGAGGATTTGACAACAACCACTCGTGCTCTTTCTATCGAGTTTACTACCGGCATAGTCGGAGTCGGAGTAGCCGATTAGATTAAACTCGGTAGATCTAGGGTACCAAATACCTACGTTTAGCGTGCCCTTTAGATATCTAAGGATACGCTTGACTAGGGTTAGGTGAGACTCCTTGGCACAGGTTTGTAACCTTGCGCACATACTTACCGCGAATAAAATGTCGGGTCGGCTCGTGGTTAAGTATAGGAGACTTCCTATTGCGCTCCTATAGTATTTTAGGTCAACGGGTTTTCCTTCTACATCTTCGTTTATATTAACATTAGTTGCCATAGGTGTATTGATTATTTTAGCATCTTGCATTCCAAATCGATTTATTAAGTCCTTAGTATATTTTTGTTGATGTAAATATATTCCATCTTTAGTTTGTTTAATTTGTAAACCTAAGAAGAAACTTAACTCTCCCACTAAATTCATTTCAAATTCACTTTCCATAAGTGAGATGAATTCGTTTAGCAGGATCGAGTTGGTAGTTCCAAAAATTATATCATCTACATAGATTTGGGCTATAAAGATTTCTTTTCCTACGGTTTTAACGAATAAGGTTGGGTCGACTAAACCTTGGTTGAATCCTTTGGACTTAAGATAGATCGAAGCCTTTCGTACAAGCTCTTGGGGCTTGTTTGAGTCCATATAGGGCTTTCTTAAGTCTAAGGACATGGTCAGTTTATCTAGATTTTGAATCCGGAGGTTGGTCGACGTAAACTTCTTCCTTAATGTATCCATTCAAAAATGCTGACTTGACATCCATTTGAAACAATTTAAAACCTCGATGTGCAGCATATGCTAACAACATTCGGATGGACTCTAGTCTGGCTACGGGGGCGTAGGTCTCATCGTAATCTAAACCTTCGACTTGACTAAACCCTTTTGCGACTAACCTAGCTTTATTTCTAACTACTTCACCTTTATCATCAAGTTTATTTCGAAATACCCACCTTGTTCCAATAATTGATTTTTCTTTAGGTGGTGGTACTAATTCCTTCATTTCTAGTGAATTGAGCTAGCTCTTCTTGCATAGCAATAATCCAAATCGGGATCAAGAAGTGCTTGTTCAATAGTTTTGGGTTTGATTTTGGAAATGCTTGAGATTTGACTAAGGTTTCGATATGAAGCTCTAGTTCGAACCCTAAATTTGGATCACCTATAACTTGATTGATAGGATGATTTGTTTGAGTCTTAGTGTGACTCGGGTTAGGGTCATCTATCACTTGGTCGATAGGATGACTTGGGTGAGTTCTAGTTTGACTTGGGTTAGAGTCATCTATCACTTGGTCGATAGGATGACTTGGGTTAGGACGAGATTCAAGTTCAAGATCAGAGTCGGGTTCGCTATAAGTTGATTTGCTAGTGTCCTTCGTCGAAAACTATATTAATGGTTTCTTCGACTCTAAGAGTGTCGTGATTGTATACCCTATAAGCTCTCATCGGTGGTTGAGTATCCTAGAAAGGTTCCAGTAGAGGTTTTGGATTTGAATTTCCCTAGGTAATCCTTAGTGTTTAAGATATGTACCTTGCATCCAAATACCCTAAAGTACTTGATGTTCGGTATTTTATCGTGATAAATCTCGTACGAGGTCTTTTGGTGCCTCTTTACCATAAGGATCCTATTTTGGACATAGCAAGCCGTACTAACGGCCTCTGCCCAAAATCTATCGGGTAGGTTATACTCGTTTAACATTGTCCTAGCGGCTTCTTGTAGGGTTCTATTTTTCCGTTCGACTAACCCATTTTGTTGTGGGGTTCTAGGCCATGAAAACTCATGGTGGTATCCGTTTAGGTTACGTAAATCTGTAAACTGTGGTTTTTAATTCACCACCATGATCGCTTCTAAGTCTTTTAATCTTAAGGTTCTTTTGATTTTCGATTAACCTACAAAGATTGATTAGTTGGTCTAGGGTATCATTTTTATGTTTGATAAACCTAACCCAAGTAAATCTAGAATAGTCGTCAATTATGACTAAGCAAAATTGACTACCATTGAGTGACTTAGCTCCATGTGAATCAAATAGATCCATGTGTAGGAGCTCAAGAACACTTTTGGTTCGTTCTTGATTAGTTAATTGATGTTGTGTCCTAGATTGTTTACCTTGTTGACAAGCATTACATATTTTATTATCCAAGTTGTTTAGTTTAGGCAAACCTATAACCAAGCCACTCTGACTCATCTTGTGGACGAGTCTTAAAAGTGCAGTGTCCCAGTCTTGATTGCCATAACCAAGATTCCTCTTGCTGTGTCATAAGACACTTGGTTGAGGAGTTGGGTAAATTTATTGTGTAGATGTTGCTACTCCTAGTTCCTTTAAGTATTATTTTAGATGTTGCATTTATTTTGATTACGCATTCATTTTCTAGAAATATGACCTTATAATTGTTATCACACAATTGGCTTACACTAAGTAAATTATATTGAAAGTTTTCTACTAATAAGACATTTTGAATTGTAAAGTTAGAGTTGAGCTCAATATCACTGATCCGATGATTTTGAGCTTGCCGCTTATTTCCGAAGGCTACCGATCCTTGTCGCTTGAATCGTGAATCAAAATTTGAGTTGATCCACGGTCATGTGTCGGGAGCAACCACTGTCCAACATCCATTGATCCTACACATAAGGTAGTTGGATCGGATATTGGAATTACTAAAGGGTTGTTTGTAAGTTTTTAAACCTAAATCATCTCACCAATATCAACATGATCAAAACATGTTATTACAATTTGTTATTGTGAGATGACTGTCAATTTTACGTGATTAATTTTAATTAATTTAATTTAAAAAACATTATGTTAGATTCGCATATAGTCTAATCTCATCAAGTAATCTTTTCAAGAGATTAGCGTCCCGGTCGTGGCGAGGCACAGAGGCCTTCTTTGATCGGAACAACGACCACTTCCTTAGACAAAGCTAATTTCAAGAAATTGATAACTCGACTTACTTGATACTACGTCTTGGTCTAACTAGTTATTTTTGAAAAGAGGCTCCCCGAGGCTCAATCTTTTCGTAGGATTTTAGTTGGTTTATTTTTGAAAAGAGGCTCCCCGAGGCTCAATCATTTCGCAGGATTTTAGTTGGTTATGAGTCCTATCTAACCATTCTAAAAATAAAGGAAAAACTAAGCATGCAATTTCTAAGACTTAACAAAAATACATTTTGTATTGGCTCCCCCTGGACCATTGAATCGAGTGGGTCTATTCACATAGTGAATTTGGTCCTTGGGAACCCAATACATGTTAGATCCTAAAGTTGAAATCAAAGTGGTCTTAGGGACCCATGCTTGGACATTTTTCTTATGTTGGTTTACTATAGACATATATGACTTATTGGTTGTATTTGAGTTAAACCGAGTCCGGCCTTGTTGTACGGCCCTTTGTGATCAAGTAAGAGGTCAAGTCCCTTGGATCCCAAAGTGAACCTTTCCAACGTGTTCCTAAGGTCTTCGACTTGTGTTTTCAGCGAGTTCTCAACTTCAAGCTTTTCAGCAGGTTGAGTCCTCCTCTTGAATCTGAGTAGTCGAAGAGGTTAGGAGACCTCATGTTTGAGAAGGTTAACCTCCTCAATTAGGTCTCGACCTTGGACTCGGACTTAGCTAGTTTCTTATTTAAAAATTTAATTGCACCATACAAAGTATTAAGTAACGACTTACCCTTAATGATTCTTTTGAACCGGATACGGATCCGTGGCTTGTCTTGAATGGAAGCTCATCGCCGGATTCGGACTCGGACTCTTCTTGGTTTGAGTCGTGCCTCGGTCGGCTTCATTAGAGCTTGGATATCGTCTTCTTCCTCCGACAACTCCTCCCAAGTAGCGTTTAGCGCTTTCTTGGTCTTTGATGCGTTATTCTTTAGCTTTGGGCACTCGGACTTGATGTGACCGAACACATTGCACTCATAGCATCTAAAATTAGAAGTATTTGAATTAGGTTTAGGCTTACCTTGAGTTGTTGGTCGTTTCGTCTCTTGATCATCTTGAACTAGATTGACTAGTTCGGATTCTATTCAGTCTACTTCTGATTCGGACTCGTCTTCTTCCTTCGGGGTGGCTTGCTTGCGGCTTCTTCTTCTTGGAACGCAACTAACGCAATACTCTTCTCGGCACGGACCACGTTAGTTTGCTCATGTAATTCAAGTTCGAAAACAATTCGTCTAACCTAATTTTAGAAAGGTCCTTGGAGACCTTGTAGGCATCGACCATGGATGCCCACAAGGTGGTCCTAGGAAAGCGAGTTAAGAGAATACGATAAGGTCGCGATTCTCGACCTTTTGTCCGATGGCATGGAGTTGGTTGTGATGTCTTGGATACGAGCATGTAGTTGAGTTGCGGTCTCGTTTTCCTGCATTTTCAAGTTATACAATTTATTTAAAAGTAAATCTCTTTTACATACCTTCGTGTCTCGGTGCCTTCGTGTAGTTCCACTAGCTTGGTCCATAAGTCCTTTGCACTAATGAAGGGGCCGACGCGGTTGAGCTCTTCCTTGGACAACCCACATTGCAAGATTTGAGTTGCCTTGGCATCGGCTTCTACTTGTTTTTCATGGAATTTGACCATTGATCGTAACCCAAAGATTCACCATCTTCATTAATAGGAAGTGTGAAACCGGTTTGGATTACGATCCACATCTCGATTTGGGTTTTAAGAAAGCATTCCATCCGACCCTTCCAATAACGAAAGTCATTACCATTGTAAAACGGGTCAGGCGGTGCTAAACCCTTCGAGATGGGCCATTTAAAAACAAGAAGAAGAACGAAAAGAATCTTGCAAACACACACGAAAGAATATTCCAAGACTTTCGTCTTGGATTAGTAGTCTTGAGAAGTAAAAAGATATATAAAATGTAACTTGCAAAAGAAATAAACAATCAAATCACGAATGTCGTTGAAGTTCCGGAGGACAACCTTACTCGGGATCTAACCCAAGGACAACCTTATCCGGATCCTAAAGCCTCTAATGCAATTCTATATGTAGGAGAAGATAAGCAAGTGAAATAATTATAAAACAGAAATAAATAAATAAAAAATCTGTAAAAAAAGAAAACAAAGCTAGATTGGTGGTTTCACGAATCTTAGCGCCCCGACTCGATACCAATTGTTGGATCGAAAGTGTCGCTAGAGGGGGTGAATAGCGATACGATGTCGTTAAAAACTTTTGCAATAAGTAAAAGCAAGTAGAGAGTGCACAGCGGAAATATAAAGTAGACAAGATATTTTTACGTGGTTCACAATCTTTCGATTGCTAATCCACGGCCCTAGTGATCCTTGATCACGACGGAGGGCAATTCACTAAAACCACTCCTCCTCGTTGGAAGGTAAGACAGCGATTACAAAAGAAATCAAGGCAAAGGGACCTCCCCTTTCCTTGATTCACGATTAAAGCACAAAGACAATTTAAAAGTAGAACTTAAATAAATATCGACAACTCTTATAAGTAGAAGATGTAGCTTTCGTTGTCAGTGGCACTTAAATCGTAGCAAATGTGAGTAGTAAGCGGCGTTCACGGCGTGTTGAGAGCTCTTGAATTCTTGTTATTTGCTTGGCTTGAACATGTCTATTTATGGATATTGATCTATGAATTTAGACATAGGTAGTGTCAGGTGAGGTTCTTATCCCCAAGACTTGTTCATCCACATCCTTTGCGCCAACTCAAGGATGAGGTGTTTCATCCAACCACCTTGTGCCACCTCCAACCTCCTTGTCGCCAACTCAAGGATGAGGTGTTTCATCCAACCACCTTGTGCCACCTCCAGCCTCCTTGGGCGCCACTTGAGGATGAGGTGTTTCATCCAACCACCTTGTGCCACCTCCAGCCTCCTTGGCGCCAACTTGTTGGAGCCATTCAACAATGCCACATCATGGGAGCCAACCATCTTGTGCCAACTCACCTTATTTTGGGCGTCCACCACAAGGAAGCTTGGTGATGGTTTGGATGTCCACCTTGATGCCACATCACCCTTTGTACCAAAACACGAGTCAAGTCCAAATTCACCCCCTTGAAATTGAGCTCTTCTCGATTTGGAACTTGACTAGCGATTGGTATTTGTAGTCAAAGGGTTTTGGGTATGATACAAGTTAGCTTAAAATATAAAGTACGATGGTTCTAACCATCTGATCTCGACCTAGACCTTCCATTGGAGGTATTGGGTCGGATCTACGCTTAACGACCTTGCTTCGCTTTCACACGAGCTTACCTTGTAGTCTCGCTTCCGGTCTTCACCCGAGTACCTCGGCTTCCTCCGAAGTCCCTCTGGCGTTGCCCGACCACCTCGGTTCCCACCGGGTGTCGCAGACCTTCCGCTCAACTTTAGCATTTCTGCACACTTAATTGAGCTCGTAAGATAACAAATATACCCTTAACTATTGAGCCTTTTGCCATAATCAAAATACCGGTTCGACTTTGGTGCCCACTGCACCAACAGATATAGATAGAGGCGAAACTCGTGAGGGTCGATTGGTTGATGCCATTTCCATTTCATGTAATTTGTCAGGTATACCTAGATTAGTTTCTTTATTGCAAAATTTGAAATAACGATTATGTCTACAATTGATGTATCCTTGCATGTGTGTGGTGTGTGTTGTAATAAGTTAGTTATTACTCATTGTTTTTGCTTCTACTGTGTGCATGTTTACGAAACATGTTCGAACGCACACCCACGTCGGTGTTGGGGAAACCCAACAGTGGTATCAGAGTCCGACTGTATTTCGACATAATCGTAAAATTGTTTTGCGATAGTCATAATTGTATTTTTGGAAATTTTCTACTTTTGAAAAGTTTAGTAATAATTATGGAAATTTTAATTAGTAAAGAAATTCAAATTAGAAATTTTTTAATGTGATTAGGAAATTTGTTTCCTAAATTAAATTTGAATTTTCTTAATTAACATTTTCCATAAATAAAATTTGTGATTAAATTTGGAAATTCGTTTCCTAATTTAATCGGGATTTGATTTGGGAAATCAAATCGCAAAAATATTTTATATCCAAAAATTAATTATGACAATATGGAAATTATTTGTATATGCCATAATTGTATGTCATGTAATTGCATTAGATGCATATCATTATGTCATGCGTGTCATGACATTTAGATGTATGTCATGTGTGTCATGCCATGTAGATAATAGTTATTTGCATGCAAAGAGGATGAGACCTTAAATCCCTCATACAATATTAAAGCTTATACCTTCTATTAATATGGTTAGAACCAGAGTTCTGTTTCTTATTTGGGTTGTTGGACTCTCTCCAAGCTCAGCTCGAACCTGAACATGTTCAAACCATTGGAATAGTTTATTACTAATATGGTAAGAGTCAGAGGTCAATCGTTAGTTTAGGTTGTTGGACTCACTCTAAGCCTGGCTAATTGGTTGAATGCGCTCTAACCATATTAAAACTATTTCGTGATTAATGGGTCGGCTCTAACTTGGAGCATCTATTTATTGGACTCACTACAAGGTCGATGTGAAGAAAGGTGAAGTTGGGTGCTATGCATATGATGCATACTTGTTAATGTGTTAACAACCTAATGTATGTGTAAACATTCAATTAGTTGATACCACATTGTGATAGTTATATATACGTGATATGTAATCGGTATACTTGATACCTACCATCATAGCTAAGAATGTCTTGTTGGACTCACTCCAAGGTTGTTCTTATATATGTTGGATATCAGCTCATTCAGAGATGAACCTACGATCTCCCAAATTGATTTTGAGGGTTTTTGAATTTCGAAAAATGAATGGGATATATAAATATATGTTGATGCATTTTAAAATCATTTTCTCATATATGCTCGATTTGTATTTCTAGGCTAATCGCTTGATCATGATGTCTTTGAATTTGTGCTCTATTTTGGATTTGAATAAATTGACTAGGCTGAACTTCTTGGATTAGCTTAGAAACTTGAGAACAGTTCTCAAGGATGAAAAGCTTGAGTATATCCTCGAAGCACCTCTTCCCGCCCGTCCTAGTGATGACGCAACTCCGGACCAATTGTTGGCCCATCATAAATATGTGAGTGATTCTGAACTAGTGAGTTGCATCATGCTAACAGTGATGGTACCCGAACTGCAGAAGCAGCATGAGCATATGGATGCTCATACCATATCTTTCATCTTTATGAGTTGTTTGATGAGTAAGTGAGATCCGAAAGGTTCGAAGTCTCCAAGCTCCTCTTCACCTCTGAGATGTAAGAAGGTTCATCTATTGTACTGCTCAACATGCTAAAGACTGTGGAGCCTTCTGTGAAGCATGTGTAGGAGACGGTGTTGTTAGTTGATTCCTCGAAGAAAGGTTCTAAGAGGAAGTCAAAGAAACAGCAGAAGGGGAAGAAGAAAAGGGCTAAAAAGGTAGAACTAGATCAAAAGGGCACTTGCCATCATTGCGGCAAGGAGAGTCATTGGCGAAGAAACTGCAAGATTTATCTTGAGTCTGTGAAGAAGAATAAGGCATCCGATGCCTCATCTTCTTCATATATCTACGTTATTGATTGTCATTATATTTCCTTAGACACTTGGGTATTGAATACTGGGTGTGATTCATATATATGTAATAACATTCATGGGATAAGGAATAGAAGAAGACTCGTCAAAGGGAAAGTCAAATTTATATGTTGGGAATGGAGAAAAGGTTGTTGCACTCGTCATCAGAATGTATTTGTTGAAACTCCCTACAGGACTTGTCTTAGAACTGGACAATTGCTTTTATGTTCCTTCGTTGATAAAGAACATCATTTCTATTTCTTGTTTAAATAGAAATGCATACCATTTAACTTTTAGTAACAATTGTTGTTACAAACTTTGAATGGCGTTCTTTATAGGACTGGAACTTTAAGTAATGATATTTATATGTTGGACGTATCCAATGACATTTTCAATATCGAAGCGAGCAACAAGCATTCTCGAAAAGATAATCAATTAGACCCCTACATGTTGCATTGTCATCTTGGCCATGTAAGCAAGAAACGAATGTCTAAATTACACCGATGTGGAATTCTGGAATCGTTTGAATTAGATTCATATGACACATGTGAATCATGCTTAAAGGGAAAGATGACCAAGTTACCTTTTACTGGAAAATGTGAATTGGTGGGAGAGTTACTTGGTCTAATATATATTGATGTATGCGGACCTATATTAACTCAAGCTCTAGGAGGCTATAGCTACTTCATTACCTTCACCGATGATCACTCACAGTTTGGGTATGTGTTCTTGATGAAATACAAGTCTGAAGCCTTTGAAAGGTTCAAAGAATTCAGAAATGAAGTAGAGAAACAACTTGGCAAGAGTATTAAAATACTTTGATCGGATTCAGGTGGTGAATACTTGAGTAAAGAGCTTCTAGATTATCTAAGGGACAATGGTATATTGTCTCAATGGACTCCGCCGTATACACCGCAGTTGAATGGTGTATCTGAGAGGCGAAATCGAACCTTGTTGGACATGGTTAGGCCGATGATGAATCATGCGAATCTTCCCAAGTCCTTTCGGGGCTATGCACTTCAGACTGCTGTTTACTTGCTAAACAAAGTTTCGACCAAGGTAGTCTCTACTACTCCATATGAGATATGGAATAGTAAGAAACCTCATTTATCTTACTTGAAGATATGGGGTTGTCCTGCTTATGTGAAGCAGACTGTGTCAGACAAACTGGATGCTAAGTGTGATAAATGTCTATTTATTGGATACCCTAAGGAAACGAGGGGTTATCAATTCTATCGTCCTGTGGAACAAAAGGTGTTTATTTCAAGGCATGCTGTGTTTCTAGAGAAAGAGTTTCTCTTGCAAGAAAACAGTGAGAGTGTCGTTGAACTTGAAGAGGTTCAAGAGACTCCAATAGACATTGATGAGATACCTAGTCAAGCACCTCAATTGATAACTCATAGTGATGAGACATCGGCTGAACCTATTATGACACCAAATCTTTGTAGATCTGGTAGGACACGCAACACTCCTGAGAGATATGGATTTCTCATAAGGAAATCGAATGACGTGTTACTCATTGACGATGAGGAGCCTACCAGTTATGAAGAAGTTCTGAAAAGTTTAGAAAGGGACAAATAACTTGAAGCTATAAAGTCGGAAATGGATTCCATGTATCAAAATCATGTTTGGAACTTGGTGGATCCACCTGAAGGCATTAAGCCTATAGGGTGCAAGTGGATTTTCAAGAAGAAGACCGACATGGATGGTAATGTGATTACCTTTAAGGTTAGATTAGTTACGACAAAAGCAAGGTGTTGATTATGACGAGATTTATTCACCAGTAGCTATGCTTAAATCCATTTGGATACTCTTGACCATAGCGGCTCATTATGATTATGAGGTATGGCAAATGGATGTGAAAACGACTTCCCTTAATGGAAACCTTTTCGAGGACGTGTATATGATACAGCCTGAGGGTTTCACATTGGTTAATAAAACCAAGGTATGTAAACTTCGACGGTCCATTTATGGACTAAAGCAAGCATCTAGGAGCTAGAATATCCATTTTGATGAGATAATCAAAAGGTTTGATTTCTCACAAAATCCAAACGAACCCTGTGTGTACAAGAAGGTTAGTGAAAGTGCAGTCGTGTTCCTAGTGTTGTATGTCGATGACATATTACTTATAGGAAATTATATATCTATCTTATAGTCAGTTAAAATTTGATTATCCAAAACATTTTCCATGAAAGACCTGGAAGAAGTGACCTACATTCTTGAATTCAAGATCTATAGAGATAGATCAAAATGGTTGCTTAGTCTTTTGCAGTCTATATATATATACTGAGTGCTAAAGAGGTTTAGCATGTCAGAATCCAAGAAAGGTTTCCTTCCCATAGGCATGGGATACACCTTTCGAAGTCTATGTGTCCGCGCACAGAAGACGAGAGGATTTTCATAAGTAAGATTCCCTATGCATCCGCAATAGGATCTATCATGTATGTTATATTATCTACGAGGCCCGATGTATCGTATGCTCTGAGTGTCATGAGCATATACCAATCTGATCAAAGAATAGATTATTGGGCGGCTGTTAAGACAATCCTTAAGTACTTAAGAAGAACTAAGGATGTGTTCCTAATATATGGAGAGGGTGATATGGTAATACGCGGGTATACGGATGCCAGCTTTCAGACAGACAGGGATGATTCCAAGTCTCAGTCTGGGTACATATTCACCTTGAATGAAGGCGCAATAAGTTAGAAAAGTTCCAAGCAAGACACTGTAGCAGATTCTACCACTGAGGCAGAATACATTGCAGCTTCGGAAGCAAAAAAAGAAGCGGTTTTGATCAATAAGTTCATCTCTGAACTTGGTGTGGTTCCAACCATTGTTGAATCAATACCAGTCTACTGCGACGACAATGGAGTGATTGCACAGGCAAAAGAACCAAGGTGTCATCAATGATCCAAACATTTACTTCGCCGCTATCATTTGATCAGAGAGATCTTTTGTAGGAAGGAAATACAAATCGAGAAGATTCCTACAAAAAGAAACTTAGCGGATCCTTTAACTAAGGCCTTACCTCAAAGTAAGTTTGAGGGTCATGATAGAGCTTATGGTATTGAATACCGTGGCAATTGGCATTAGGCCAAGTGGGAGCTTGTTAGTGATATATGAGAGATGTTTTAAGGCAATTGCCTTATGGTTGTACCATTTATTTGATAAATGGAGATTCACTATTTGAGTATACATGTTTTCATGTATTTGATTGGATCTTAAACTCATTTACTGAATGTTCGCAATACGATTCACAGCATGAGAGAATTTGTGATTGGATCACAACTAGTGAGTATCTCTACATGTGTAATTGAGATGTATTGAAATTATCCCTAGTCGATGAATTGATGTATTCGGACACCATCAATTTTGTTGAGACTAGTACGAGTTATACTCCTTGGTTTATCCAAGCAGCTGTTCCTCACAGACTGGAGACATTAGGATGTCCGGAGTTAATAATGGATGCTAGTTATGGTAACTAGTTCATTGGAGTGACTAGCTGTAAGACTTCATATGGTTCTCTGTATATGTGGATATGTCAATGAAGTTTTTACTGCAGCTTAAGTGCGATGTTCCTTCAACTTACGGTATTCAAGTCATCTTAGTCATGAAGACTTATTCTTTGTCATTTTAAGCAAGCATCTCCGAGGAGATGTGGACCTGAGATGATTGGGTATAAGTCGAAGTGGCCGAAGGTATTTGAATAACCTACAGAGGATTCACCACTCCTTACGAGGAGATGTATACCCTATGGCCTCTCGTCGGATTGTTACTAATGTCTTTGGCCAAAGCATTACATGTTTAGAGTGTAGTACTCTTGGATACATGTGCAGTAACTAGAATCCATTGGACGAGAAAGTATTTCTCGGGCTAGGTGTGACATGGTCAGCCTAGTGGGGACTGACACATAGGTCATGTCCTAAACCAAGTGGGTATAAGATGAGTGAAGGGAACAGGGCATGATTCACTATAGCTGCTGAAAGGTTCAAAAACGTTCTGGGATCAACCATTGATTTTCTAATTAATTGGGGATCATGATGTACTACTAGGTGCCACTCATGATTGTTCTATAATTAATGGTTAATTATAAATAGCCAACATAAACCAGAAACCTATTTGGTCACACGCACTACGAGTGCTAGTCGATGAATTGATGTATTCAGACACCATCAATTTTGTTGAGACTAGTACGAGTTATACTCCTTGGTTTATCCAAGCAGCTATTCCTCACAGATTGGAGACATTGGGATGTCCGGAGTTAATTGTGGATGCTAGTTATGATAGCTAGTTCATTGGAGTGACTAGCTGTAAGACTTTATATGGTTCTCTGTATATTTGGATATGTCAATGAAGTTTTTACTACAACTTAAGTGCGATGTTCCTTCGACTTGCGGTATTCAAGTCATCTTAGTCATGAAGACTTATTCTTTGTCATTTTAAGCAAGCATCTCCGAGGAGATGTAGACCCGAGATGATTGGGTATAAGTCGAAGTGGCCGAAGGTGTTTGAATAACCTACAGAGGATTCACCACTCCTTGCGAGGAGATGTATACCCTATGGCCTCTCGTCGAATTGTTACTAAAGTCTTTGGCCAAAGCATTACATGTTTAGAGTGTGGTACTCTTAGATACATGTGCAGTAACTAGAATCCATAGGACGAGGAAGTATTTCT
The DNA here is from genome assembly GCA_025175895.1 of Wurfbainia villosa. Classification (NCBI taxonomy): domain Eukaryota; kingdom Viridiplantae; phylum Streptophyta; class Magnoliopsida; order Zingiberales; family Zingiberaceae; genus Wurfbainia; species Wurfbainia villosa. The sequence goes on from CM046005.1 coordinate 81,913,336, forward strand.
TGGGCTAGGTGTGACGTGGTCAGCCTAGTGGGGATTGACACATAGGCCATGTCCTAAACTAAGTGGGTATAAGATGAGTGAAGGGAACAGGGCACGATTCACTGTAGCTACTGAAAGGTTTCAGAAACGTTCTGAGATCAACCGTTGATTTTCCAATTAATTGGGAATCATGATGTACTACTAGGTGCCACTCATGATCGTTCTATAATTAATGGTTACTTATAAATAGCCAGCATAAACCAGAAACCTATTTGGTCACACGCACTACGAGTGTAATCCGAAGGATTTAAAACGAGCTTGAGAATAGGATTTTCATATCAAGAGAGACATGGTTTGGTTAGACCAAACGAAGAGCGAGTATGAAATTATTTCAGTCGCATCAGAAGCATTGATAAGCCGAGTCTTATGAAGACATGATGGATGAACCAAATCGGTTTGGTTCTAATCCTATGGTGGAAAATAAACCAAAGGGGTTGGGTTTGTTTTAAACGAATGAACCGAAATTGATTTGGTTCATTTTAACTTAAAATAGACGAACACAGTTTGGTTTATTTTAACTTAAGTTATTGGAGTGGGTTAACGGATTTTGGTTATAAACCAATAACCGTTAGGAGAATATGTTCTCTATAAAAACACGGCTTAAGGGTTTTTGTGATTTAATCAGTTCAAGGTTTTGTAAACCCTAGCCAATTTTTTCTCTTCTCCTCCCTTGTTGTTGCCGCCCAACCCTAGGAGAGGTGTGGTTGCCGCCTAAGCTCCTTGTGTCGCCTCCCATTGGAGTTGCTGCTCCTCTTCCTTGCCGCTGACCATCCACTGGTCGCCGGCAACTCCTCCGGCCATCCTTTCTTGGTTGCCGGCCATCAAGGGTAGCCGGCCATCTCCTCCACCAAAACAAGCTGTCCACTTTTGCATAGCTGGTTGTCCTCTTCGTGTAGAAGTCGTTTGGTCAACGTTTTGCGCTCTGGCAGCGACCTACTTGCCGGGGATTAGATCTCCGGCAATCCCATTTGGTGGAGGACCAAGGTTTTGTCAATTGATTGATGAAAATTGCTTCTGAGAAGCGAGTTCGTAGAACTCAATTTTTGGATCCTAATTTGATTCGAATTGTCATCGTCTCTCGGATCACAACGACTTCAACGCGAAGCTAGTACCTCTCATGAAGTCGGGGCTCGTGGCTTTGTGAAGCTATCCCGACGATACTCGCAAGGGTCACTTGGTTGATGCCATTTCTATTTCACGTAATTCGTCAAGTATACCTAGATTAGTTTCTTTATTGTAAAATTTGAAATAACGATTATGTCTACACTTGATATATCTTGCATGCATGTCGTGTGTGTGTTGTAATAAGTTAGTTATTATTCGTTATTTTTGCTTCCGCTGTGTGCATATTTATGAATCATGTTCGAACGCACACCCACGTCGGTGTTGGGCAAACCCAACAATTTTGGGCTCCAAGTATCTCAACATGATGCTTGAATCTCAGCGAGCCGTGTACAACAAGTCCGGACTCGGATACATAGCTAAATCCTCCTATAAATCATACATGTCATTACTTAGTCGAAACGCTAAGAATCGAGTCCAAGCATGGGTTCCTAAGTCTAGCTTAGTCAACCAAGTTGGACCAAATCAATTTTGGGTTCCCAAAAGTCAAGTTCACTTAGTGAACAAAACTCAACCTAGCTACCACTTAGGGGGAGCTAAAACCTTGCTTGTTTCCTTGTTTAGTTAAACTCTTGCATGCTTTAGTTTACTTTACTTGCTTAATTTAGAACGTACTAGATAGGAAATAAAGTAGTTTAAATTTGAACAACCTAGTACTAAGACAAAGTGAATTGATAGTAAGTTAGGTAACTTCTTCAAAGTGCATGTCTAGGAAGTGGTCGTTGCTCTGATATCCAAGAAGGTCATGTGCCTTGACACGACCTGGCGTACTAAGTCGAGTGAAACTGACCGAAGCTAACTCACTAAGTCTTTGACTAGTTAGACCAAGGCATAGTCCAAAGTGAATCAAGTACTTGATTCCTTCATTGACTTTGGCTAGGAAGTGGTTGTTGCTCCGATATACAAGAAGGCTATGTGCCTCGCCACGACTTGGAAGTCAATGCTGAAAAAACCTACTTGACTAGCTCAAACTAAGCTTGAATCTAACACAAGTTTAAAAACTTTGAAATTGCTCATTAAAATCAATTAAGATAAAAAGAAATTCTCATCTCACAAAACACATAAGAGTAACGTGTATTGAAAACCTAGCTTGTGTGAGATGATTTAGAATTTAATCGAGCTTAATTAGTTTAATACAATTCACCTAACTTAACAATTTACTTAATAACTTTACTTAAACTTAACTAAACAAATTTACCTAAACTTAATAAATTTAACTAAATTAAAACAAACTTATTCAAATAAACTAAACTAAACTAAATTAAGCCTCTAAACTAAACTTAATTAACCTACTAAATTAAACTTAATCATTTAATCAATTAAATTGAATTAAACATAAAAATTAACCAAAATTAAAAATACTCGAATTCAGTCGACTGGAATATTTTCAGTCGATTCGAAAAGAGTCAATTGAATCAACTTTAGTTGCCCCTGAGCCTCGGAAAGGTAAAATGCAACTTCAGTCGACTGAAATTGATTTAGTCGACTGAAATGAAATGGTAGATAAAGTTTAGGCGGTGAAGTAAATGGTAAAATTAATTACAGTCGACTGTAATCCAATCAACTGGACTATTTCCAGTCGACTTGATCCCGTTTATAAGAACAACATCAGCTAGTGCCAAAACGACTCACAACCACCACAATGCACCGTGAAAACCCTACTTTCAGACTTCCGAAACTTCTAGGTCATCATATCTCTTTAACATCATCCATAATGCCAAGGTAATAAGTCTAAAACTTTAATTTCAATTACTTTCGATAAATATTTAATAATTATAATTCAATTAGGGGTAAAAGAAGAGTTGTTGAGGTTGAGTCATCTACTCCATGCCTAGATATTAGATTTCCTACTGAGGGGCATAGGATTAGATTTGAGAACACACTTTATACTCCTATGCTTACTAGATACATTAGCAGATCATTTTTTAGTAATTCATGCATGCTTAGTATGGAAGTCATAATGCATTACGGGTTAGAGAAATTAGTGTATTGTAAAAACTCTATTAACACAGATATATGTGCAGAGTTTTTCAATAACTTTAGCAAAATTGATGATCTTGCATATTGTAGAGGAAACGGTGACCACTAGAGGCGGGTGAATAACTTGTTTTCGTTGCGTGATGGAATTCGTTGTGTGCTTGTCTACAAATCGTGTTAGCGCAGCGGAAATAAAGCAATAACAAAAACAAACACACAATTACACAATCATATAATGTGGTTTAGAACCGAACGGTTCCTACTCCACGGATCGAGCTCTAAAGAGTTCTAGCGATGCTAATCACACACAACTAATACACACTCCTTCTCGATACAAGTCGGAGGTGGAGAAACCTCGTACAAGTGATCTTACAATAGTAAGAAACAAATACAAGCAATATACAAATGAAATACACAATAAGTAAAGAAAATAACACTTTACAATTGCCTTTGGATTGCTTGCTTTTGGTTGCTTGAGGAATAGCCTTGGAGACCCTGATTTGCAGCAACAAATCGCCCCAAAGTAGCTCAAGAACCTGTTGTGATTTCCTCCTCCACAAGCTCCATTTAAAGCTGCTGCCTGGGCTGGAAATCGTCGATCAGTCGACTGATGCCACTATTGTCGTGAGACAATAGCTAGATCCATGCTAGAAAAATCCAATGGATCCATCATCAGTTGACTGATCATACCCATCAGTCGACTGATGGAGCCTTTACTCGACTGCTATCCCCCGTAGTCGAGTCTCGACTCCATTCTATGCCTAAATTCTTGAGCACCAATCGACTGATCACATGATCAGTCGACTGATCACATGATCAATCGACTGCCCACCTCTAGCAGTCGACTGCTGGGACACTTCCCACAGTCAAACCCTAGTTGACTCACACCAGTCGACTGATACACCTCAAACATGAGGTTTTAACCTCAAACATGATGTTTAACCCAAGTATGGTGCCCCCATACTTGCTAGACCACCCGTAGCCTAGACCTAAGCCTTCTAGCCACCTCCGTCAGCCTCGCACCTATCGGATCCCTCCAAGTTATCCATGAATTGTTCATCCATACGCTAGCCTTCAGGTGCTTTCATCGGCTATGTCATGCTAATGGTGTCTACACCGCCAAGGCACATTGGACTTACACTGCCAAGACTCCACTTGGACTTTACGTTGCCAACCATTGGACTTATGCTGCTAAGACTCCCTCTTGGACTTTACGTCGCCAATATCAAACCCCTTGGACTTTTCAAATGCTAAGACTCAAGCTTGGACTTTCCCTTGCCAACCCATGTTGGACTTTCCATGCCAAGACCCATGCTTGGACTTTTCCTTGCCAAGACCCATGGTTGGACTTTACATGTCAAGTACTCAAGACTTGGACTTTCCATGACATGGTCAACCCTAGTCAACCATCAAAATCCCCTCGAGTCAAAATCGAGTCCGGTCAATCATTACCCGGGTCGATTGCTCCAACAATCTCCCCAAAATATTATCAGACATCAATGTCAAACATCAATGTCAAATCTCCATGTCAAACATTAAAACATTGCTCGAGTCAAACTCGAGTCTGGTCAATCGTGACATGGGCCGATTGCACCAACAATCTCCCCCTTTTTGATGTTTGACAAAAACACATACCTTTGAGTTAGAACACTAACTCAAAATTTCTTACCAATTATCCCAAATTGGTAATCTCATAAATTCTCCCAAAAACATTCTCCCCCCTTTTGACTAACATTAAAAAAGTTTTCTCTCCAAAGAGGTCAATGTCTCATGTCCCAATGAGATCTTACAATCTCCCCCTTAGTCCAAAAATACCTAGGATGCCTACCCTCTTCCTAGTGATAAGTCCCATATCACTCAAGAGAGGCAATCCTATACACTCTCCCAATTTCCAAATTGGGTATCTCAAAATCCCATTTCTCCTCCTCATGAGGAAAAATAACATCCATCATCCCATGATGGATACCTCTCCCTAAAGGCTTGCTCCCCCTTGACCATTACACCGACAATGTCTTTGGGAAGTCCCTAAGCCAATAGGAATTCTAAACCATCAAAAATAAAGTCTAAAGTTCAACATTGAACTTTCCAACCACTTAAATTTGATACATCACCTTAACACCTTTCCTAATCCATATCCAATGGATTTTCACCCTTTATAATGCTTCCCAAAGCATATCCTAGGGTTAGAGTGGTTAGAGAACTTTACCGTAACTGAACATGGGCTAAACAACCGTGTTTTTCTCGAAATCAGCTTGGCAATCGAGTCCTTCAGAAATCAATCGACTGTCGTACCCATCGATCGGTGGCACCAAGCTTGATCGATTGATGCGCACAGGCGCTTCGCGAGCGATTCCGCAGTGGTTTCCGCCCGGCGGTTTCTAAGCGATTTCGCTAATTGAAAACTCAGCTTTTCAGTTATCAAATATGGACTTTGAAAATTGATAAGTAATTATACGTAACTTTAAAAATCGTGAAATTTCATATGTATAATATTTATGACCAATACAATGGGTGAAAAATATTGGAAAAATAACTTACCCATAAAATAGTGAAATTGATACAAAGTTCAAAAGTGAAGAAAAACTTCAATGTTTTAGCTCACTTTGTATCAACTTCATCAATGGTGATTGCTATCAAAAGATAGACTTCACCAAGGTTTTCTAAAGTGATTTTAAAATGATTTTGAAACCCTATATTGGATCATATTCCTTTGGCTCAATGTACATGACTTGTACACAAGCTTTCCCAATGATCCACCAATATGATAAGATGAGTTTTAGTTCATCTAGATGCAAAAACTATGCACCTTGAACTTAACTCATATCCTAGAATCTCACATATATCTAGGGTGTATAAAACACACACAAGTCAATGTGATGTGAGATGTGGGTTTTGTTCATCCTAATCTAGGGTTTCATGCATTTTCTAAGGCAACACTACTTGATTCCCTTATAAATGGGAGTTCAAGTCATGTCATTGTCCTTAAATCAATTTTAATCAAATTAAATGCATGAATGATCATGGCATAAATGATAGCATAATTAAGCATGGCCAATGATCATGATGTCATGACATATGATACAATCTAAAAACACATGACATTAAACCTTAATCCTACACATGATCATGACATATAAAATGGTTAAAAATAAATATGATGTCATGGCATGTTATATGGCAAACAAAGTATGGCAAATAAAATATATAGGTATAATAATACCTATATTTTAATATTTGTTGCCATTTGATATAATTAAGTATATTTTTCCATATTACCACTAACCTCCCATGTGTGCCACAAGCCCAAAATGGCACATAAAGACCTCTAAACCTAAATTGTGCCAATTTGATTGATTTCTCATAATTCCAAAAATATATTGGCACATCCTAAAATCTTTTAGGATTTAAGATCAAACTTATTTTCAAGGTATCCATAACCTTGAAAATTACCTAAAGTACCACCTTTACCATGGTTAGGTTAACTACCTTTCCATTTAAAGTTGGCACACCATAAACCCATCTAGCGTGAATCGATCACGCTCTTAGGAACCCAAAACCTATTTGAGCTCCTAGGATTTACTAGGTATTTCTTAGGGATAGCCTCCCTAGATACCTTCCTAATGAACCTTCTAGGCTTGTTAGCCTTGGTCATTTGGGTCTTACCATGGTTAACTCTAGGGGTAACTCCCCTTGTAACCTTCTTAGTGGCTTCCCTAGGTTTCTTTGAAACCCTAGCCACTAGGCACATACCTTGGTTACCCTTAGGGATGACTTCCCTAGTAACCTTGGCCTTCCTAGACTTAGTTTGAGTTCCATAATCAAATGGAACATTGTGGTAGGTCATTTTGGGCTTAGACTTGCCCTTGGATGGTTCTTGTTTTACAGGTTTTTGACTTTGACCATTAGACCCTAGGTTTTGACTATTTGACCCTTTAAATTGGTTTTGCATAATTTTAAGGGTCTTTTCTAATTTCTCAAGCCTTGATCTCAAGGCTTGATTTTCCAATTCTAATTGCCCAATTTTTGAATTTTGATTTGGTCTTTGGGCAATACTATTTCCTCTAGGCATATTGTAATATATGAAAAAAAAATATTAATTAACTCATTAATTAATTAGGATTAATTAGGGGATTAATTAGGCTTAAATAGTGGGCTGGGCCGAACTGGGCCTGGGCTGTAATGGACTGGGCCGAAATTGGGCTGGAAATGGGGCTTGGGCTGAACCTAATCAGATTGGGTTTGGGTTGAGCTGGGTTAACCGGATCAATGGAACGGCTGTTAAAAAGGGTGCCGAACGAAGGATCGTCTTATTTTCACCGTGATCCCCAATTTCTTCTTCGTCATCGCTCTGCTCCGCGCGATCGCATCGTCGATCTCCGTTCATCGGCGTCCGGCGCGAGCAGCTCGACGGCGCTACCACTAGGCTGATCTTCGACAGGGATCGAAGGGTTCTCGGCTGGGAAAAACCGCAGCGACACTTCCGGTAGACAGGCGGCGTCGTCGTCGCGGCAGCGAGCTGCCATTGAAGGTTGGTATCGATTGTTGTTTTTCCCTGTCGAGTTAAGGTTTGCTGCTAGCTACGACTTTCGATTTTAGCCCAGCTCAGTGTTTGGGCAGTGATCGGAGTTGGGTTTGCTTCGGTGAGCAGCCAAGAGGGAAAAGCTGGCTGTCGCGTGCCGCCGAAGCTAGAGATCGGAGCTCCGATCTTCGCCGGTAATCAGGGGACGAGTAAGGGGGATTTTGGGTGGATTGCAGAGCTCGGGATTGGAATTGGGATTTCAATGAGTCGCCCGGCTGTAAGTCTAGAATCGTAAGTTTTATTACCGTGTATTGTTTCGATCTTGATTGGATTGTTTATGGATGTTGATTATGCTATGGATTAGGGAATCGGAACTGTGGGGTTAGATGTTTACAGTAATTAGTTGATAAGGCTGTGATTGGAGTGGTAGGATCTGATTCGGAGTGGATTTGGGTGTTCTGTTATTATGAAATTTGTTGTCGATGCGGTTGATTTGGAGCTCTTTCGGTGGGCAGAAGTTGAGCCGGAGTGAACTGCCGGAGGAAATCGGAGATGGATGAGTTGTGGTGATTTCGGTATGTATATGATGATCTGTGTGCTGTTGTGATCCCGGGAATTGGTTGATACGGGTGTGTTTGTGATCACAGTGTGCTTATAGTGTTGTTGAGGTATGAAATGATTGGGATTAATCTGTGATTACGGTAATGGATTTGGAGATTTTAGTGTTTGGATCGTATGGGTTATGATGTATAAGCTTAGGAGGTGGTTATAATGTCTTTGGGAAAAGAATACGAATATAAATGAGTTAGTATTTTATTCGTATTATTATTGGAGCTTTATGCTTAATTCTAATTTGTTATTATGTGCAGGTTTGGGATACGAAGCAGGCCCGCGGCCGTGAGGATTATACGAGCTTCGTATCAGGTGGGTAATATCTACCTGGTCCGGTAGTTTGATCAATTCTAGTGCATGACAGTTTACATATGGTTATTCTTGTTTACCTTAGATCCACTCTTATTTACTCATATGCTTGTACTGTCTTTGACCTTGAGATATATACTCTGTTACGTCATTAATTATCTAGCATGGATAGGAACTGTAAAACTCTATTTTGTGCTAGCTAATAGAGGTTCAGTAAATACCTGTGGTTAGGATTATCTTTATGACCTCAGATCTGGGTTACTGGGTTGCATCACTAGGTTAGGTGATGAGTCCAAATTACGAGGTTGGTTGTTGTACCGTACACCTAGTAGTGGGTTATCTTGACGGATCTATTTATCTGTACATAGGTAAATAGGTAGTGATTACGGATTAGTTGTCCTTGCATGGTTGACTTTTAGTTGACTAGGTCTCCCCGTGAGTTAGGGAGTGTTGCGAGGATTTGTGCGTTAACTATGCATCATTACATTGCATGCATGCTGATGGCTGGGTCTCCCTTATGGATGAGACAAGTCGTCAGTCATCCTGCCTCCCCGGCCACTCGGGGTAGTGGTAGCAGGGTTGAGGGCAGAGCATTGGATGGCGCTCGCCACCGAGGATGGTGGTAGCCGAGATGCGACCGCCACTGAGCAGAGTGGTGTTAGCACTCGCCCACTATAGACGGTGGTTGTGTGACGTGCAGTTGTCCTGTGTGCAGAGCTCGTTTACTCATGGGTAGTGACGGAGCGACCAGCAGCAGGGACCCCCGGGGAGTAGTTAGCTCTTTACGCTTTTATGCTACTCATTCATACTACCCAACTCGGTCACTCGAGAGTAGTGGCGGCTGGAGTCGGGCTAGTCGTCATGCCGTGCCACCCGGGCCATACTGGGGTCGTGGTTGGACGGGTCCGCAGACATGGCCATGCATATGCATTGCTGATATATATATGTATGCGTGTATGTGATATATGTTTTACATATGCCTGTGAGATGCTGCATTTGGTTGCTGCATATGATTGTACATCATGCTACATGCCTTTTTGCATATTTTATATACCGCTGTGCATGTGTTGAGCATGAGTGTGTACTATTTGGATTATGTCATATATATCTGTTCAGGATGTTATAGATCATATGGAGGACAGACCGTCAGGTATGTACATTACTTTATGTAAGTCGATCCGTTCAGTTTATGCTATGAGTAGGACATATATGTGATTACTGATTACTATGCTTAGTACTGTATGTCTGTTGGACTCATGCTGCATACCTATAGATCTTCACATGTATACTTGTAGATCTCTTACCCTGTATGTTGTTCATGCACTTCTATATATTACCCCTGAGTTTTATACTCACCACCCTGGACCCTGGGTTTCCTGTCGCCCAGGTAGTAGATAGAAGACTTTGGCAGAGACTTGGAGCATTGCCACCTGATCCCATCTCGCTGTTTTTCCGAGGGTTTTGTTTCCCATCTCATGTATCTACATATGGACTTTTATTGCTATTGGAGATCGTGATGTATTTTGCTCTTGTGATATTCGATATGAGATTCTATTTTTGGTATGGACGGATATACTGATGTACTGATGTTGTTGAGTTGTATTTCCATTATGTTTGGCTTCCGCTATTGATGTTATATGTTTTGCTGTGATTTTATACATTTTCGATATGTGTTATACTGGCTGCGACTTTGTACCGTATGGGAATTGTCATAAGGGGGTGTCGTCCGTTGGCCGGACAGAGTCTACCTCGGGGCGTGACAATTTTATTGGTATCAGAGCTCTAGGTTGCGATGCCATGCAATAATGTTTTTGTCGGATTTTGGGACCTCGGAAATCGTTTTGATTTGATTTTATTTCGATTTTGGTAAGATGGGATTGACAGAGGCATGAGCTCCGAGTTGTCCGAAGTAAGAAATTTTAACACTTAATATTTTCTGGATTAAATATTTAAGTAAGTCGTTCAACAGGTGTGAACAGACGATATTATGGCACCTGTTCAGACTCATAAGAGAGGTCGACCATCTAAACAGCCTACCTCCGGAGGACCGATTGATCAGGAGGAACCACGACAGTCTCCTACCAGAGGTTCAGAACCTCAAGAGCCTGATGTACCCTTGACTACGCCGACTGCTACGGATTCTAGTTGGGTCAATGTCAAGGCACGTATACCAGTGTTAGCACGGTCAGCCAAGGACCGATTCACGCTATTCCGAGGCGAGTCTGATCCCTGGATTGCACGGACTTGGTTAGACAATTTGGAGGATACATTTGAGTTCATGAGTTGCACCGATGAGGAGAAGGTGGGTCTAGCAGCTTATCATCTTAGGGAGCAGGCGGTTACATGGTGGAAAATGCAGAAGACCTTGATGGGAGAGCAGAACATCACCTGGGCAGTTTTCCGAGATATATTCTGGAGGCAGTATTTTCCTTCTGCGTTCTCTACCGCACGCCGTCAGGAGTTCTTAAGCCTTAAGCAGGGGGATCGATCAGTTATGGAATACAATGCAGAGTTTACTCGATTAGCGGAATTCTGTCCGCGTCTGGTAGCACAGGATGAGGACCGGATGTTACAATTCACACAAGGTTTGGCAGCCTATATTCGAGTAAGAATGTCTAGATCCTCCATTAACTCGTACCGTGAGGCACTGGATAGGGCTCTGTCTATTGAGATGACTTCTCAGCAAATTGCAAAGGAGAAGGAGGTAGAAAAGCAGATGTCCCAGGGAAAGCAGCGGAAGTAGGATACGACCACTGAGACTCAGAAGAAAACGAATCAGAGAGGGGCTTCTCGAGGTACTACAGAGGGATCATCTAGGGCACAGAAAGGGAAGCGACCAGCTTTTGGACAGTCTGGTGGTTATCAGAAGAACCGTAAGAGCGGATACATGACTGGATGTCGAAGGTGTGGGTCTGAGAGCCATAATGTTTCCAAGTGTCCTCTGGATCGTGATGTTTGCTTCTACTGCAAGCATCCAGGACATACGAGTCGAGAGTGTACTCAAGGCAGCTTGGAGTTTTCGTGAAATTCCAAAGAAGGGAAAGAGATCCGACAAGATCATCACAGAGGTCAAAGATCTAGGACGCAGATGCAGATACCCACCCCCTCCTACACTCGGATATATCATATACACGGAGTGATTCTTCCGGATGCCGACGATTCATTATACACCCGGAGAGTTATTATTCGGACCACCTACTCGCGATATCTACTACGGCTCTGTGGATATATTATACTGCAAGAAGAGTCACCTCGAGATCATCACAGACCCATATCCATCCGGAGTGGAGGCCTTCTACTATTATATCTGGAGCGCAGCCGTCGCATGTGGAGACTGGACGAGTTTATGCCATTACCCGGGAGGATGCTCAGCGGGCCGAGGGATCGGTCATTCGGGGTATGATTTTGGTTTATTCTATACCTGCTGATACATTGATTGATACTGGTAGCTCGCATTCCTTTATTTCTAGTATATTTCTGAGAAAAATTGGGAGAATCCCTATGATTCGTTCTTGTGGATTAGCGGTATCATTACCATCTAAGCAGGTTTTGACCAGTCATCAAGTAATCGAGGGTTGTCCGTTGGATTTTGAGGGACATATACTTACGGTGGACCTTCAGGTGCTAGAGATGGTGGAATTCGACATTATACTCGGAATGGATTGGTTGGCTACATATTATGCTACAGTGGATTGTAGAGCGAGAGTAGTGACCTTCCGACCACCCGATCAGCCTGCATGGGAATTCGTGGGTACCCGTGATGATGGAGTGTCCGTTATATCTGCACTTCAGGCTCGGAGATTGTTGTCGCATGGTTGTCAGGGTTACTTATTCTCATTGGTCAAAGTGGAGAGTGAGGAGATACCACCTCTTTCCAGCGTACGGGTAGTTCGTGAGTATCCGGATATATTTCCAGATGAACTTCCGGGCTTGCCACCTCCGAGGCAAGTGGAATTCGCGATAGAGGTGATTCCAGGAACCGCACCGGTGTCAAAAGCTCCATACCGGATGGCACCGAAAGAGTTAAGTGAGCTAAAGATACAGCTGCAAGAGTTATTGGATAGGGGTTTTGTGCGTCCTAGTGTTTCACCTTGGGGAGCTCCGGTGCTGTTCGTTAAAAAGAAAGATGGATCTCTGCGGTTATGTATTGATTACCGACAACTTAATGCAGTGACCGTTAAGAACAAATATCCACTGCCGAGGATAGAGGATTTGTTTGATCAGCTCAAGGATACTTGCGTGTATTCCAAGATTGATCTGCGATCAGGTTATCATCAGCTGAGGGTAAGAGACGAGGATGTTCAGAAGACAGCGTTCCGCACGCGTTATGGACATTACGAGTTTCTAGTGATGCCATTTGGTCTTACTAATGCTCCAGCTGCATTTATGGATTTGATGAACCGGGTATTCTTGAGGTACTTAGATCAGTTTGTTATCGTATTCATAGATGATATCTTGATATATTCTCGTTCTGAGGAGGAACATGAGCACCATCTTCGGATTGTATTGGAGACATTTGACGAGCATTTATATGCCAAATTTAGTAAGTGCGCTCGGTTATCTTCGTAGGGATTTCTTGGACATGTGGTATCTAGCAGAGGTATTTGATTGATCCCCGTAAAATCGGGCGATTACCGGTTGGGAGCAACAAAGTCGAGAAGTCCATAGTTTTCTTGGATTGGCGGGTATTACTGTAGATTTGTGGAGGGATTTTCCTGTATAGCCACACCACTTACTCGCTTGACCCGAAAAGGGGTCAAGTTTGCTTGGTCAGAGGCGTGTGAGTCCAGTTTTCAGGAGCTTAAGCGTCTAGTTTCTGCACCGGTATTGGTGATTCCTTCTTCTTGCGATGGGATGGTACTGTATACTGATGCTTCTTTCCAAGGATTGGGAGCAGCTTTGATGCGATTCGGCCGTGTAGTATCTTATGCCTCCGTCACTTAAGGATCATGAGAGGAATTATCCCAGACACGATCCGGAGTTAACAACCATCATTTTTGCGCTAAAGATATGGAGACATTATCTGTATGGGCTTACTTTTGAGATCTATACGGACCATAAGAGTTTGAAATATCTTTTTACTCAGAAAGAATTGAACCTTAGACAGAGACGATGGATGGAATACCTAAAGGATTATGATTGCACCATTCAGTATCATCCGGGTAAAGCTAACGTTGTAGCAGATGCACTGAGTAGGAAGTCCCGTGGGATTCTGGCTAGTCATTTGACCGCAGTGACTGATCTTGTTTGACAGTTCTCAGAGTTGGGGTTGTCTGAACAGGGTCAAACATCCCGGGGGATATTGGTATCTATGGTTGCCCAGTCTGATATTATTGAGAGGATCAAGGAGGCACAAGCTAGTGATCAGCATCTGCAGTTCTTATGCAGCACTCTGGATTCAGGACGACAAACAGATTTCTCGTGTGACGAGATTGGAGTCCTCCGATTCAGAGGGAGATTATGTGTTCCAGACACACATCCGATTAAGGAAGAGTTATTACGAGAGGCACATCACTCGAGATTTGCTATACATCTTGGCGGTACCCGGATGTATCAGGATTTGAGGCGTTCCTATTGGTGGGACGGTATGAAGAGGGATATTGTAGATTTCGTCGCTCGATGTTTGGTCTGCCAGCAGGTAAAGGTCAACATCGAAACTCACGGATTACATAGAGAATCCCAATTCCGGAATGGAAGTGGGAACATATTACGATGGATTTTGTTACGGGGTTGCCCAGAACCCGTAAAGGACATGATGCGATTTGGGTGATTGTGGATAGGTTAACCAAATCCGCTCATTTCCTTCCGATTCATGAGACACATGCATTGGATCGACTAGCTGAGCTATACTGTAGAGAGATTGTCAGACTGCACGGAGTACCCTTGAGTATCATATCTGACAGAGATCCGTGTTTTACTTCCCGATTCTGGCAGAGTCTTCAGCATGCTATGGGCACCGAGCTTCGCCTCGATCGATTTCACCCGCAGATGGATGGACATCGAGCGCACTATTCGACTTTGGAGGACTTATTGAGATCTTGCGTCATGGATTTGGAGGCAGGGAGGATCACGCTCACTTGGTGGAGTTCGTGATATAATAATAGCTATCACTCTTCCATTCGATGGCTCCTTTGAGGCTTTGTACACGACCTCGCAGATCTCGGTATTGTGGGAGGATGTTGGGAAGCGACAGTTATTGGGGCCTCGAGTATTCAAAGACGATGCAGAGTTAGTTCGTGTTATCGACGACGACGATTGTCGAGGCTCGTGATGCATGAGAAAAGTTATGCGGATCGGAGGCGAAGACCTCTGGAGTTTTCTATAGGGGATCATGTGTTCCTACGTGTATCGCCTACGAAAGGAGTCAAGAGATTCGGAATTAAAGGAAAATTAGCACCACGCTACATTGGACCATTCGAGATATTGGAGCGGATTGGAGGTGTAGCATACCGACTGGCTCTACCTCCGACGCTTTCGAGCGTCCATAACGTATTCCATGTGTCTATACTGAGGAAATACGTACCGCATCCGGATCATGTTCTGACAGAAGTGTCGGTTCCACTCCAGCCTAACGCGACATATGAGGAGGTTCCTGTGCGGATTCTTGATCGCAAAGAGCGTCAGTTAAGGAACAAAACCATCCGCCTGGTAAAGGTTGGATGGCAGCATCACACTGATGAGGAGGCTACCTGGGAGCTGGAGGATATTATCCAAGCTCGATATCCTCACCTGTTTACGTGAGGTATGTAGTAATTCAAGAAATTTCTTATGTTGATTACTGCATATAAGTATGGAAATTTGGGGACCAAATTTTATTAAGTGGGGGAGAATGTAATATACGAAAAAAAAAATATTAATTAACTCGTTAATTAATTAGGATTAATTAGGGGATTAATTAGGCTTAAATAGTGGGCTGGGCCGAACTGGGCCTGGGCTGTAATGGACTGGGCCAAAATTGGGCTGGAAATGGGGCTTGGGCTGAACCTAATCAGATTGGGTTTGGGTTGAGCTGGGTTAACCGGATCAATGGAACGGCTGTTAAAAAGGGTGTCGAACGAAGGATCGTCTTATTTTCACCGCGATCCCCAATTTCTTCTTCGTCATCGCTCTGCTCCGCGCGATCGCATCGTCGATCTCCGTTCATCGGCGTCCGGCGCGAGCATCTCGACGGCGCCACCACTAGGCTGATCTCCGACAGGGATCGAAGGGTTCTATTTGGGAAAAACCGGCGACACTTCCGTGTAGCGGTAGCGTCGTTGCTCGGCAATGCTGCCATTAAAGGTAGGTATCGATTGTTGTTTTTCCCTGTCGAGTTAAGGTTTGCTGCTAGCTACGACTTTCGATTTTAGCCCAGCTCAGTGTTTGGGCAGTGATCGGAGTTGGGTTTGCTTCGGTGAGCAGCCAAGAGGGAAAAGTGGTCGTCGCGTCTTGCCGGGCTAGAGATCGGAGCTCGATCTTCGCGTGAATCGGGGACGAGTAAGGGGGATTTTGGGTGGATTGCAGAGCTCGGGATTGGAACTGGGATTTCCAGCGGGAGCAGCCGAAATCCAACAGAAGTCTAGAACTGGTAAGTTTTATTACCGTGTATTGTTTCGATCTTGATTGGATGGTTTATGGATGTTGATTATGCTATGGATTAGGGAATCGGAACTGTGGGGTTAGATGTTTACGGTAATTGGTTGATAAGGTTGTGATTGGAGTGGTAGGATCTGATTCGGAGTAGATTTGGGTCTTCTGTTATTATGAAATTTGTTGTCGATGCGGTTGATTTGGAGCTCTTTCGGTGGGCAGAAGTTGAGCCGGAGTGAACTGCCGGAGGAAATCGGAGATGGATGAGTTGTGGTGATTTCGGTATGTATATGATGATCTGTGTGCTGTTGTGATCCCGGGGATTGGTTGATACGGGTGTGTTTGTGATCACAGTGTGCTTATAGTGTTGTTGAGGTATGAAATGATTGGGATTAATCTGTGATTATGGTAATGGATTTGGAGATTTTAGTGTTTGGATCGTATGGGTTATGATGTATAAGCTTAGGAGGTGGTTATAATGTCTTTGGGAAAAGAATACGAATATAAATGAGTTAGTATTTTATTCGTATTATTATTGGAGCTTTATGCTTAATTCTAATTTGTTATTATGTGCAGGTTTGGGATACGAAGCAGGCCCGCGGCCGTGAGGATTATACGAGCTTCGTATCAGGTGGGTAATATCTACCTGGTCCGGTAGTTTGATCAATTCTAGTGCATGACCATATATGGTTATTCTTGTTTACCTTAGATCCACTCTTATTTACTCATATGCTTGTACTGTCTTTGACCTTGAGATATATACTCTGTTACGTCATTAATTATCTAGCATGGATAGGAACTGTAAAACTCTATTATGTGCTAGCTAATAGAGTTCAAGAAATACTGCGGGTTAGGATTATCTTTATGACCTCAGATCTGGGTTACTGGGTTGCATCACTAGGTTAGGTGATGAGTCTAAATTACGAGGTTGGTTGTTGTACCGTACACCTAGTAGTGGGTTATCTTGACGGATCTATTTATCTGTACATAGGTAAATAGGTAGTGATTACGGATTAGTTGTCCTTGCATGGTTGACTTTTAGTTGACTAGGTCTCCCCGTGAGTTAGGGAGTGTTGCGAGGATTTGTGCGTTAACTATGCATCATTACATTGCATGCATGCTGACGACTGGGTCTCCCTTATGGATGAGACAAGTCGTCAGTCATCCTGCCTCCCCGGCCACTCGGGGTAGTAGTAGCAGGGTGAGGGCAGAGCATTGGATGTGCCGCGCCACCGAGAGGATGGTGGTAGCTGGAGATGCGCACCTGGCCACTGAGCAGAGTGGTGTTAGCACTCGCCCACTATAGACGGTGGTTGTGTGACGTGCAGTTGTCCTGTGTGCAGAGCTCGTTTACTCATGGGTAGTGATGGAGCGACCAGCAGCAGGGACCCCCGGGGAGTAGTTAGCTCTTTACGCTTTTATGCTACTCATTCATACTACCCAACTCGGTCACTCGAGAGTAGTGGCGGCTGGAGTCGGGCTAGTCGTCATGATGTGCCACCCGGGCCATACTGGGGTCGTGGTTGGACGGGTCCGTAGACATGGTCATGCATATGCATTGCTGATATATATATGTATGCGTGTATGTGATATATGTTTTACATATGCCTGTGAGATGCTGCATTTGGTTGCTGCATATGATTGTACATCATGCTACATGCCTTTTTGCATATTTTATATACCGCTGTGCATGTGTTGAGCATGAGTGTGTACTATTTGGATTATGTCATATATATCTGTTCAGGATGTTATAGATCATATGGAGGACAGACCGTCAGGTATGTACATTACTTTATGTAAGTCGATCCGTTCAGTTTATGCTATGAGTAGGACATATATGTGATTACTGATTACTATGCTTAGTACTGTATGTCTGTTGGACTCATGCTGCATACCTATAGATCTTCACATGTATACTTGTAGATCTCTTACCCTGTATGTTGTTCATGCACTTCTATATATTACCCCTGAGTTTTATACTCACCACCCTGGACCCTGGGTTTCCTGTCGCCCAGGTAGTAGATAGAAGACTTTGGCAGAGACTTGGAGCATTGCCACCCGATCCCATCTCGCTGTTTTTCCGAGGGTTTTGTTTCCCATCTCATGTATCTACATATGGACTTTTATTGCTATTGGAGATCATGATGTATTTTGCTCTTGTGATATTCGATATGAGATTCTGTTTTTGGTATGGACGGATATACCGATGTACTGATGTTGTTGAGTTGTATTTCCATTATGTTTGGCTTCCGCTATTGATGTTATATATTTTGCTGTGATTTTATACATTTTTGATATGTGTTATACTGGCTGCGACTTTGTACCGTATGGGAATTGTCATAAGGGGGTGCCGTCCGTTGGCCAGACAGAGTCTACCTCGGGGCGTGACACATATTCCTACACTTCTTAGGGTTAATGCCTAAATGATTTTCTATTTTCCTAATGCTTTCCTTAGGAAGAGTTTTTCTAGGGACATTAGTCCCAAATTTCTCCCTATTTGAAAAATTAACACTCTTAGCACCTAGACAAAAATATTTATTTTTTCTAGCATGCTTTTCATTTACAATAGCAAGATTGTTAAAATTATTCCTAGCATGATTTTTGACATTTAAATTAGAATAAGAAGGTGCATTATTAAAATATACCTTAGGGTTAACCTTAGCTCCCCCTATATGTGATGCTCCTTCTTGGGTCTTTTTCTTCCCCTTTTGACATTTACTCCGGTAATGTCCCTTTTGATGGCATGTGAAGCACACCACTTGCTCCTTGCTCTTCTTGGTGGGGACTCCAACTTCATTTGACTTCTCTTGACTCTTAGGCATCGGTGGAGTCTTCTTTACTCTTTTTGGACATTTACTTTTATAGTGCCCATTTTCTCTACACTCAAAACATATTATATGCATTTTATTATTAATAACTATATTTGAGTTACCTAGGGTGGTGGTGAGGATCTCTTGAGCTTGCTCTTCCTTTTGACCGGATGTAGATGCTTCTTCTTGTTGTTCCGGTGTTGAGGATATTCTAATCTCCTCCCCCTCAATCCTAGAGGTGGAGGTCTCCTCCAAATCTTCCTCTTCTTCCATCGATCTTGATCCGGATGTTGATTCTCTATTAACTTCCAAATCCTCACTCTCTCGTGAGGAAGATGATGTGCTCTCTACTTCGGTCTCCTCCTACAATTGAGCCGATGAGCACTCTTGTTCTTTGAGCTCCTCATGGAATCTTGCCAACTTGCTCCATAGCTCCTTGACATCCATGTAATCTCCTAGCCTAGACAAAACATCATTAGGTATCAAATCTTCTAAAAGTTTTGTTACCTTGGCTTCGGTCTTTAATTTTAGCCGTTGCTCTTGGGTCCATTTCTTCAACTTTAGAACTTCTCCCTTCTTATCCCTAGGAGGTTCAAAGCCTTCTATGAGGATGAACAAATCCTCTATGTCCATCATCAAGAATGTCTCCATTCTTGCTCTCCACACCGAAAAATCTTCTCGGTCGTATGGTGGTGGAGTGTTGATGTCCCATCCTAGCTTCTCTTGAAATTTCATCTTCTTTCACTAGCGGTTTGCTCCCGGCAGTTAGTCCATAGAAGAGCTCCTAGCTCTTATAACAATTGTAGAGGAAACGGTGACCGCTAGAGGGGGTGGGTGAATAGCTCGTTTTCGTTGCATAATGGAATTCGTTGTGTGCTTGTCTACAAATCATGTTAGGGCAGCGGAAATAAAGCAATAACAAAAACAAACACACAATTACACAATCCTATAACGTGGTTCGAAACCAAACGGTTCCTACTCCACGGATCGAGCTCTAAAGAGCTATAGCGATGCCAATCACACACCACTAATACACACTCCTTCTCGACACAAGTCGGAGGTGGAGAAACCTCGTACTAGTGATCTTACAACAATAAGAAATAAATACAAGAAATATACAAATGAAATACACAACAAGTAAAAAAACAACACTTTATAATTGCCTGTGGATTGCTTGCTTTTGGTTTCTTGAAGAATAGCCTTGGAGACCCTGATTTGCAACAACAAATCACCCCAAAGTAGCTCAAGAACCGGTTGTGATTTCCTCCTCCATGGGCTCCATTTAAAGCTGCTACCTAGGCTGGAAATCACCGATCAGTCGACTGCTTGGGACCATTAGTTGACTGATGCCACTATTGTCGTGAGACAACGGCTAGATCCACGCTGAAAAAATCCAACGGATCCATCATCAATCGACTAATCATACTCATCAGTCGACTGATGGAGCCTTTACTCGACTGCTAATCCCTGCAGTCGAGTCTCGACTCCATTCTATGCCCAAATTCTCGAGCACCAGTCGACTGATCACATGATCAATCAATCGTGATCACGCAGTCAATCAGTGATCAAGCGATCTTATCACCTCTATGATCGACTCTGGGATCTTCCATAGTCGAGTAGATTGACTCGGATCGGTATGGTCCCGATCGTGATACACCTGAACATGAGGTTTTAACCTCAAACATGAAGTTTAACCCAAGTATGGTGCCCCCATACTTGCTAGAACACCTGTAGCCTAGACCTAAGCCTTCTAGCTACCTCCGTCAGCCTCGCGCCTATCGGATCCCTCCAAGTCATCCATGACTTGTTCTTCCATATGCTAGCCTTCAGGTTCTTCCATCGGTTATGTCATGCTAACGGTGTCTACACCGCTAAGACACATTGGACTTACGCTGCCAAGACTCCGCTTGGACTTTACGCTGTCAACCATTGGACTTATGTTGCCAAGACTCCCGCTTGGACTTTACGCCACCAAAATCAAACCCCTTGGACTTTTCAAATGCCAAGACTCAAGCTTGGACTTTCCCTTGTCAACCCATGTTGGACTTTCCATGCCAAGACCTATGCTTGAACTTTTTTTTGCCAAGACCCATGCTTGGACTTTACATGCCAAGTACTCAAGACTTGGACTTTCCATGACATGGTCAACCCTAGTCAACCATCAAAATCCCCTCGCGTCAAACTTGAGTCTGGTCAATCATGCCCCGGGTTGATTGCTTCAACAATCTCTCCAAAACATTATCAGACATCAATGTCAAACATCAATATCAAATCTCCATGTCAAACATCAAAACATCGCTCGAGTCAAACTCGAGTCTGGTCAATCGTGACCTGGGCCGATTGCACCAACACATATTCGACTAGAGTACAGGGTAAGGATTTTATTTTTACCCCCTCTATGTTGAGAGAGCATCTAGGAATCATGCATTCATCATTTCCGGTTGCATGCTTTCCATCCACGGAGTTACCGTACGGTGACCCCTACTCGCACATTACATTAGATAGGATACATATGCATCTATTTGGTGAGGAGAGAACTCCATCTATGAGTATCTTTAGTTCCACTAGACTCAAAGTACAAGACTATGCCTTGTACTGAGTCATAGTAAACTGCATTCTTCCACTCACCACTAGGGACATCACTATGATGCGCTCCTATCATTCACTTTTTTATTTTATACACTTAGTCATAGATTAGATTTAAACATTAGTTTACAGATGTTTCATTTCATCATTCATCATTCTAAGTCAGTTACTAGTAGGAAGGCACATTTGACTTACTGCCATGTTATCACATCCCTCTTAGCTATATTAGGGTTTGATGTTACCATAGGTAACATCAAACAACTTATTGAGTACGACATGATAGGTTCTAGGCAGTTTGGTTTAGCTAAAATGGGTTTAGATGAAAATAATATCCTTGCATGGAAGAGAGATGGTCCTCAGCCCCAACCCCAGCCTGAGCATGAGATTGACCCTGAGTACCACTCCGAGTCTGAGCATCAGAAAGCCCCAGTATTCGACAGTCTATCATCATTTCTTGGGATTCCAACACCTCCTACAGTTGCATAAAGATTATCCAGATTGGAGGATACGATGCAGCGCCAGGAGCAGAAGCATCAGGCTCGTCATCTTGAGATGATGCAGATGTTCCAGGCGCAAAGAGAGGATCATCGAGAGATGATGGAGCTTCTTAGGTCTTGGAGCATGGGTTTCCGGCACCGCGGCGTGTGTGTGTTCGATCATGTTTCGTAAACATGAACACATCGGAAGCAATAAAAATAATAAATACTTCTATTTATTACAACACACACAACACACGCATGCATATTACAACAAGTTTAGACATAACCGTAAATTTAAATTTGCAATAAAAGGAAATTTAACTACGTTATACCTTTCGTATGACGTGTAGCGGGAACGGCATCAACCGGAACGATCCTCGCTAGAATCGTCTCTATCCGTATCCACGCCGAGTTCCTCGGGATGACTTCGCTAAGCCACGAGCTTCGTCTTCGTACGGGTTACTAGCCTCGTGTTGAAGACGACGTGATCGAGAGATGATCACGATCCGAATCCAAATTCGGATCCTAATACGAGTTCTCAAAACTCGCTTCTCCGGAGAGGTATTCGTCAACCAATTGATGAATCCTTCGTCCTCCACCTCAGAGGATTACCGGAGATCGAATCCCCGGTAAGTTATCCGCTGTCGGAGCTCTAACCGTCGTCCAAACGATGCTCCGACGAGAGGAGAAGAAGCTGTCCAGAAAACTGGACAGCTTGGTGGAGGAGTAGGCGCCGGCCAAAACAAGGAAGCCAAGTGCTCACCTTTTCACCGAGGCCTAGGAAGATCACCGGAGGGTCGCCGGAGGATCACCGGCTGAAGCTTGGTCGCCGGCAAGGAGCTGGACGCAGGCAGGGGTCAGCGCCAAGGAGCTTGGGCGGCAACTCCTTCAATGGGGTTGGGCGGCAACTTTTGCTAGGGCTTGGATTAGGGCTTAATTATCCATTAAGCCCTCTTTTATAGAGAACTAATTCTCTTAATGGTTATTGGATCATAACCATTAGGCCCGTTAACCCACTCCATTAAGATAAGTTAAAATAAACCAAACCATGATGGTTTATTTTAAGTTAAAACGAACCGAACCAACTTTTGGTTCATTCGTTTAAAATAAACCAAACCCTTTGGTTTATTCTCCTCCATTGGATTAGAACCAAACCATTTTGCTTCATCCATTATGTCTTCATAAGACACGGCCCATCCACGCTTCCATTGCGACTGAAACGATTTCATGCTCGCTTTATGTTTGGTCCAACCAAACCTAGTTTCTCTCGGTCTGAGAATCCCATTCTCAAGCTCGTTTTAAATCCTTTGGATTACGCTCGTTGTCACGTGTGACCAAATAGGTTCTCGGTTTATGTTGGCCGTCTATAATTAACCATTAATTATAGAGCGATCATGAGTGGCACCTAGTAGTACATCATGATCCCCAATTAAGCGAAAAGATCAGCGGTTGATCGAACTATTTACGAAACCCTTGTGCTCGAATGATTCTGCCCCATTCCCTTCACTCATCTTATACCCACTTGGTTCAGGACATGGTCTATAGTGTCAGTCTCCACTAGGCTGACTACGTCACACCTAGCCCAAGTATCATTTCCTCGTCCTACGGATTCTAGTTACTCCACATATATCGAAGAGTACCTTACTCTAAACATGTAATGCTTTGGCCAAAGACTTTAGTAACAATCCGACGAGAGGCCATGGGTATACATCTCCTCGCGAGTGGTGAATCCTTTATAGGCTATTCAAACACCTTGATCACTTGACTTATACCCAATCATCCGGGTCCACATCTCCTTAGAGATGTTTGCTTAAGATGTCAAAGCATAAGTCTCCATGATCAAGATGACTTGAATACCGCAAGTCGAAGGAACATCGCGCCAAGCCACGTAAGAACTTCATTGACATATCTATATATCACAGAGAACCATATGAAGTCTTACATTTGGTCACTCAATGAACTAGTTACCATAACTAGCATCCACGATTAACTCGGACATCACAATGTCTCGGCCCGGTGAGAATCGGTGCTTGGATACACCAAGGGTATACCTCGTGCTAGTCTCGACAGAATTGATGGTGTCCAAATCCATCAATTCATCGACTAGGGATAATTCCGATACATCACAATTACACATGTAGAGATACTCACTAGTTGTGATCCAATCACAAATTCTCTCATGCTGTGAATCGCATCATGGACATTCAGTAAATGAGTTTAAGATCCAATCAAATACATGAAACATGTATACTCAAATAGTGAATCTTCATTTATCATATAAATGGTTCATACATAAGGAGATTGCCTTAGGACATCTCTCATATATTACTAACAGCCTGAGCATGAGATTGACCCTGAGTACCACTCCGAGTCTGAGCATCAGAAAGCCCCAGTATTCGACAGTCTATCATCATTTCTTGGGATTCCAGCACCTCCTACAGTTGCATAGAGATTATCCAGATTGGAGGATATGATGCAGCGCCTGGAGCAGAAGCATCAGGCTCGTCATCTTGAGATGATGCAGATGTTCCAGGCGCAAAGAGAGGATCATCGAGAGATGATGGAGCTTCTTAGGTCTTGGAGCATGGGTCATCCACCTCCTCCTCCTCCACCTTCCTCTTCTGACTAGGAGTGTTTTAGTTATGTCACTTGTTACTATTTGAATTTAATAATTTTTAAATCTTGTGTATGGATTGTTTTATTCTTGGTAGACTAGGATGTTTTCATGCTCATTACTCAAATTTATTTTGAAAAATAATATTATATTATTTTTAAAGAAAAGTTAAAAATCAATCTAGGACAATTTAGATTTCATGATCCTATAGATTTAAGTAAGCCTTCGTATCTCACAAACACCTAGGATTACCTGTTTGTGTATTGAGCCACGAAGATGGGCGTGAGATATTAGGACTGCACCCCTGGTTCCAGATGTAGATCCAGTGCATCGACAAGAACCAACACGGGGTTTACAAGAGCAACTCAATCACTTCGGTGACTAACTTTAATTCAAAGCTTGATGATTAGTTCTATATTATTTGAGCTAGTAAAGAGTTAGACATTTACTTTAAGGATGATTTTTAGATGTGTATTTTTTAATGTAAAAATAATATCTGGAAATTCATGCTTGGACATATTTTCTATCATATTTGCATCATCTTAAAAATTTTGAAAATTTTAAGATTTACTTGAATTTTTTAGTTATTTTTAAGTGGAGTTAGAAAATTTTGAAAAATTTTAGAATTTAAAAATATGTTATTATTTAGGGGTAGTTAGAAAATTTTGAAAAATTTTGAAAAATTTTTGAATTTGAAAATATGTTATTATTCAGGGTGAGTTAGAAAATTTCCAAAATTTTTGAAAAATTTTGGAATTTGAAAATATGTTATTATTCAGGGGTAGTTAGAAAATTTTGAAAACTTTTGAAAAATTTTAGAATTTGAAAATATGTTATTATTCAGGGGAAGTTAGAAAATTTTGAAATTTTTTGAAAAATTTTGGAATTTTAAAATATTTTATTATTCAGGGGGAGTAAAAAAATTTTGAAAAAAAAATTGAAAATTTATGAAAAAATTTTGAAAATTTTTGAAAAAAAAAAATTAAAATTTGAAAATATGTTATTATTCAATGGAAGTTAGAAATTTTTGAAAAATCTTGAAATTTAGAAATATGTTTAGGGGTTGTTAAAATTTTTAAAATTAAAATTTTGGAAAAAAAATTATCTTTTGAAAATTTTTATAAAGGGAGAGATCATATTTCTAAATGAAGAAAACCTTATTGAAAATAGGGGGAGGATTGATGTCAAAACTTAAGCATTTATTAGCTTTAAAGTTGTGGCATTTTAAACTTAATTTTGATTTTGATGTATGCCAAAGGGGGAGAGAGGAGATATAAAGTTAGAGAGAAGAGAATTATTGAAAGAGAGATGTAAAAATTTATATATGCATCTCATACATGTTTAACTTAATGCATTTCTTATATATATCAAAATTGGAATAGTGTTGTCTTATTCTCCTAACTTTAACTGATGTGTTGTCATACTTCAAAAAGGGAGAGATTGTTAATACAGTGAGCATCACTCCTTGGTTTTGATGTATGAACCGTAGTTAAAGTTAGGAATTGCTTGTGTTCTAATATAAGTGCTAAGTGTCCAGACTTAATAGGAAGTCATAGTAGGTCATGTTGACCAGATACTAGGCAGTTGACTTGACAGATCAGGAGGACTGGACACCAGACATGAAGTCCAGATAGGTCGTGTGGACTAGACATTTGGCATGAAGACCGATTGGATCAGAAGACCAAACAATCGATAAAATGTCCAGCTGGGTCAAGAAGACCTCACAGCTGGTGGAAGCCCTGGTTGGTCAGATTGGATGTCAAGAGTGGTAAGTCCGACAGACAGCCGACAGGTAAGCCTCGAGTGAAGCGGTGAGGCCGAGTCCTCTGTAAGGGGACAAAGTTAGGCGTCGATTCAACAGAAAGTCCGCGTGGGACTTATAAGTCGAGATCAAGCAGTATTACTACTACTATCATATTTGATTTTATCTATTTGTGCTAATCTCGTTTTGTAGGGATCAGTTGACTGAATGTACTCCAGTCAACTGAAGTTCAGTCGACTGGATACACACTTGGCAGGATTAGTTGGTGATCGGTCGAAGATCTGGCACCGTAGTTGAAAAGTTTTTCAGTCGACTGGGAGTTTCAGTCGACTGAAGTGGGAAACTTTCTGATGTGGAGCTGGGTGACCTGGAGTCGACTAGAGAGGATTCAGTCGACTGGAAGACCAGAAGTTCCATATCGATGGGCTGATGTGGGGTCGATTGGAAGGCATTCCAGTCGACTAGAAAAGCTTTATAAAATAAATGCTCAATCAGATCCAAAGACAACAGAATTACTATGCCGAAGTGCTGCCAAAATTCATTCTCATTCACAAGAGCTCTACTTCCTCACGAAGGCGCATTTCTGACACTCCGTGCCTACTTCAAACTCCTTAAAAGTGTCGGTATAATTTAGCTTGTATTTTTTCTATTTATATTCGCTTGTTGTACTTAATTTTAAGAGAAGGTAGAGTGTTACCTTCTCTCATTTCTATAAAAAAGTGAATCCCTCCGAAGTCAAGAGTTCTCGAATCGGAGGGTAGTATAGTGATTTCCCATCGAGGTACCTCTCGGAAGAGCTACAGGCCTTGGAGTAGCAACCCAGTTAGGGTTGTGAACCAAGTAAATTGATTGTGTCTAAATTTCATTTCATTTCTGCTGCGTACTCATATTTGAAAATATAAAATAAGCTTTAAAATTAAAGAAAATTATAAACTCCGAGATTTACCCCCCCCCCCTCTCTCAGAATATTGTGATCCTACACTGAGTATGTTTCTGATATGGTTGCGACACTTTTTCTTGAAAATCCTCCCAATCTCTAGTGTTTCACTCTCCTCCCAAGTAAATAACCATTGCAGTAGAGAAAAATTGAATTGATTATATTAACTGTAATTTTATATACAAAATGATTTAAATAACTTACTTTGAACTCATTCTACCACAAAATTTTTATTTCTTCCAGCGTGCTCGTATAAGTCATAGAAGCTTCGCCCTAATGGTTATTCATTATTTTATTTCCCTCGTGAATAACACGTACAGAATTTATAAATCTAACATAAAATAAAAACAAACCATGTTAGATACTTATAAAAATACATATTGTATTAAAAACATAGATAATTTGAAACTTGAATACTTACGAATCTCTGTGCGGAGATATGAACTCTCACATATCTTCCCTCTCAACGAGTGATTATTGTACTAGGGAAGATACATTAGCAGGTATCTATTGAGAGCCAAAATTTCCTACAACTGGAGAAGAGGTGGACGACACATTTCCTACAAGAGCATCAGACTCTGCAGGGGATGAAGCAGAGGAAGGTTGTGATCTTCTATCGCTACTCCGTCTATGATCGCCCACGTCGAAACTAACAATCATAATTATTAGAAGAATATGACAGTAAAAAAAGAATTATATTTGCATATCAAATTTATAATATGAACAATATGAAAAAATTACCATATTCATAGCAACTGGATAACCTACAAAAAAAAGACAGTTCATTAATATATCAAATATATGAAATTTAGAATTAGCCAGTAAAGTGAAACATAATTGATACTCAATAAAAGTTACCCATAATTATAAATCGAAGTATGCATTGTGATTTTCATCCTTGTCATACGTCTATTCGATATCATCATCGTCGTCATCATCATCATCATCATCGTCATCGTCATCGTCATCCTCTAAATTAAATTCCTTGTCTTCATCCTCATTTATTTCACTACATCAATGACAATTACTACGCCGCTGGGATCTCGTAACGTTGAAATATAATATTCTTCTATATGAAATGTATCGACAACTTCATCTTGTTGATATGCTATGTCTTCCCAATGTTTCTCAATTTTTTTACATGCTTTATTTTACAAACAACCCACCAATCCCTTTTGTTGTTGTTGTTGTTGTTGTAGACTAGGATATGAAGCATAAAATACTTGAATTGCTTGTTGTGCTAACACAAATGGTTCATTCCTCTTGTATAATTTTTGTAATTTATTTCAACCAAATTAAACTGTGGATGCACCCTCATGCCTTTGATAGGGTCAAACCAACAACACATAAATAAAATAACTCGTAAATCTGAACTTGGGTACATTACCTCTAAAATTTCATCTAGCAAGCCATAAAAATTATTCCTTGCACCTTTATCATTAGATGACTGAACATAAACTCCACTATTCATTGTAGCTTTCCCAGTTCCATATTCTTGAGTATGAAAATTATATCCGTTTATGAAATATGCTGGCCAAGTTTTCACCACTGAGTTTAGACCCCATGACAGATGCTTTACTAGTTCTTGCTCAATGTGAGTGTGATTATCAAGAACCTAAAGTCAAATAAGTATGTGTTAAAGTCAAGATTTATCAAATTTATTATCATAGACTACTTACATATTTTTTGAACCATGGTGCAAATTCTTCATCGCAAAAATGATCAAACTCATGCTCCAGAAGCTCAAAATATAGGGTTTGGGAAATCCTACCATAAAATTAAATATAACACGAATAATAATTTATGATATATGAAATATATAATATAACATTTATATACTCACTCGAAATACGATGTTACTTCTGGACAGTTTAGTAAAATATATGTGTGGGTTGCTCGCCACTCTTGACCAGTTAAGTATCTACTTGTACTAGGTCCACTCGGTCGACTAAGGTAATTAAAAATTGAGAATGAATTCAAATAGGGATCAACATGACCCTCATCATTTCTTCCTGCTCTACGACTTTTGCATTGAACGTGAGGTTCAAAATAATATGATGTAAAAGTTGTAACTTCCTCCACAATATGCATTAACAATAGAAGCCTTAACATGAGTCTTATTTTTCACTTTTTTTTCGAGTGATAGAGGAATCTAATAGTAATAAAAAAAATGTATTAGAAAAAAAATTATACTAAAATTGATCAAATACACTAACAATGATAAAAAAAATTAACCTTTCAAATAGATACATCCATCGAAATTGACCAGGACCTCCAACCTTAGCCTCATATGACAAGTGAACCAAAAGATGTTCCATGGAATCAAAAAATGTCAGTGGAAATATTCTTTCTAAGTTACACAAAATGATCGAAATGTCTCTCTCTAATGTCTCCATGTGTGAATGACTCAATACTGTTGAGCAAATATCATGAAGGAAAATGCTTAATTCTATAATTTCACCTCATATAAAATTTGGTAAAAGTTCCTTAAAAGAAATAGGAATTAGTCTTTCCATGAATATATGATAGTCATGACTTTTTAAACCAATCAATTTGCATTCCTTCAAATCGACACATCTACCAAGATTAGAGACATAACCATCAGGAAATCTCAATGATTTCAACCATTCACAAACAATCCGTCTCTGATCCTTATTCAATATATAAACTACTTTTGGTTTTGATCCCCTACTATTTTCATCAACATCAAGGGCGAGTCATTTACAGATGAGACGCATATCTTTTCTTACATTCAGATTGTCTTTTATTTTTCTAGTAATATCCATCATCGTATTTATCATATTATCAAAAATATTCTTCTCAATATGCATTACATCAAGATTGTGATGAATCAAATTACTCTGTCAATACGGTAAATCCCAAAATATACTCCATTTAGTCCATTTATGCATAATTCCATAGTCATATGTTGTAATATTTGGTTCTTCAATAATAGATGGAAAGTTAAGCACTCTATGCCATAAGAATTGACCAGTGAATCTCAATGGTGGAGGTGTTCTTTCAATTCTATTCTTAGTGAATTCTTTTTTATTTCTTCTGAATTTATGATTTAGCAGTAAAAATTGTCTATAACAATCAAAATAACTCAATTTCTTTCCATGTTTCAATCTAAATGACTTTGATCTCTCCATAAATATTGGACATCCTAAAATTTCCGCTGTACTCCATCCCGATAACATACCATAAGCAGGAAAATCATTTATGGTCCAAAGAAGCGCAGCTCTCATTATGAACATCTGATTAGTATGAACATCATATGTAGAAACACCCTCATCCCATAGTTGTTTTAGCTCGGCAATCAGCGGTTTTATATAAACATCTATTAACTTTTTGGGATTATGAGGGTCAGACACAATCAATGATAAAAACATATACAATGTTTTCATACACATACTGGGTGGAAGATTATACGGAGTTACGATAATTGACCACCAAGAATAAGTTCTTCCTGATTTGCCAAATGGAGCAAATCCATTAGCACATAGACCCAACATGATGTTTCGAGTTTCATTCACAAACTCCGAATATGTTCTATCAAAATTTTTCCATGCCTCTGCATCCGATGGATGACACATTAGCCCCTCTTCTGTTTCATGATTTGCATGCCAAGTCATGTATTCAACAGTGACCTTTGATGCATAAAGCCTTTGCAATCTAGGAGTTAAAGGAAAATAGAACATTTGTCTGAATGATTTACATTACTTATTACGATTCGATCTTGTGGTACTCTTGTACCTACATTGATTACAGAATTTACAAGTCTCTAAATCTACATTATCTCCCCAATATAGCATACAACCATCTCTGCACACATCAATTCTTTGCATGAGAAGGCCTAAATCTTTTACAAGTTTTTTCATACTATAATAATCATTCGACATTATGTGATCACGTGGCAATACTTCTCCAATAACTTGAACAAAATTTTTAAAACAATCTTCGAACATATTATGCTCAGCTTTAACATTCAAAAAACTTACGGTGAGAGATAATTTAGTGTGACTGTCACAACCAAACCATACGGGTTCATCTGCAGCTCTCAACACTTCTTGAAATTTGAGATATGGTTCATTGTATATATTTTCATGAACACCAGTTACTTCTACCTCCTCCAACGACGATGAATAACTAGTATACATGTGTTCAAATGTTTGAGGACAACTAGAACTTGCAGCGTTTGATTCGGTATTCAAATTATGACCTACTACATCAACTATCATCCTATGATATGAATTGAATTGATCATAATATCTTTGATCTCCACTAACTGTCCTTTGTATGTTTCGTCCAACCTCTTCATCGAATATGAACGGTTCACCATGACATGTCCAATTATAATAATTTGGAGTAAGACCAAATATACAAAGATGTTCTCGAACTTTATCACACTGAAAAAATTTACCATTATGATATTTTTTGTACGAACACCTTAATTTATTCCCATCCATAAACTCAACATTGCTACTAGCAAAATTCAAAAATTATTCTAGCCCAATAATAAATTCATCGGTTAAACCACAACGTTCTGGTAAATTCTTTTTATACATCCAATTTCTTTCTCTCTCCATTTGTCCTATTTTCAAATTTATATCAAGGATTAATTTTATTTTTTCCATATTTCATCCATATTAATCTAACAATATATTTATACTCAAAATAAATTCTTCTAGTGTTTACTATGCTTTTGTATGATATTGAATTTCAAACTATAACATATCGAACAAATATTATATATTTATAGTAAATAAAATTACTTCAAATCAAACATTAATTATATATATTATAAAATGATAATGCAATAAATTTATGAATATACACTATATATACCTACCTCGGTGTATATCAGAGCCAACCTTTTTCTATATGGCTTGCTCCGAGTGGGAGAAGACAAAGCTTACAACCTACCATTTACGGGACGAGGCTGAAACCTAGTGGGACATGTAGTGCGCGATTATAGGCGAGCAATAGATAACATGGGCGAAATTCAGAGAGGTTTTCGAGGGCCAATATTTTTCACTATCTTATCAGATGACGAATCGTCAGGATTTTCAAAATCTTCGACAGAACAATCGCACGGTGATGGAATATAATGCTAAATTTAATCGGTTAGCCAAATTCTGTCCG
Source organism: Wurfbainia villosa (assembly GCA_025175895.1). NCBI lineage: Eukaryota > Viridiplantae > Streptophyta > Magnoliopsida > Zingiberales > Zingiberaceae > Wurfbainia > Wurfbainia villosa. Next base: position 81,945,816 of record CM046005.1, read on the forward strand.
GAGTTAGTCGCTGAGGACCAGTCTCGCATTCTTCAGTTTGTTCAGGGTCTAGACGGACATCTTCAGGTGAAGCTAGCATGTTTTGGAAATTCTTCTTACTGAGAGAGATTGGTAGACTACCCACCCTTAGGTCACAAAGATTGATGGTATCTCTGCCCTCTGGGGATAAACTAGAAGTCACCCAGGAGGTTAGAGGATGTCCATTAGATTTCGGCAGCGTTATACTCCCGGTAGATTTGTTGGTTCTCGACATGATCAAATTCGACATCATACTTGGTATGGATTGGCTAATAGTGTATCATGCTACTGTGGATTTCCAAACGAGGGTGGTTACGTTCCATCCTCCTAACCAACCCTCGTGGGATTTCACTGGCACCAGAAACAATGGCATAACGACCATTTCTGCGATTTAGGCTTGGAAGCTTTTATCACACGGCTGTCAGGGTTTTCTATTATCATTAATCAACGCCGAGGACAATGGTGACTCTCAGATCTCAGACATTCCTATCATCCGATAGTATTCGGATATATTTCCAGAGATATTACCGGGCCTACCTTTTAGAAGGCAAGTGGAGTTCACAATTGGGTTAATTTTGGGGACGACACCATCATCAAAAGCTCCTTATCGTATGGCCCCGAAAGAGTTGGAGGAGCTAAAGGTCCAGCTTCAAGTGCTTTTGGATAGAGATTTTATCCGCCCTAGCTTATCTCCCTGGGGTTCTCCAGTTCTCTTCATAAAGAAGAAAGACGGTTCGATGAGATTATGCATCGACTATAGGCAGTTGAATGTCATCACCATCAAGAATAAATATCCCCTACCAGGTATTGAGGACTTGTTTGATAAGCTCAGAGGTATGTCAGTGTATTCTAAGATTGATCTATGGTCTGGATATCATTAGCTAAGGGTCAGAGATTCGGACGTTCAGAAGACAGCGTTTCGTACCCGATATGGGAACTATGAGTATTTGGTAATGCCATTTGGGCTTACCAATGCTCCGACAGTATTCATGGACTTGATGAACTGTGAATTTATGGATTTTCTAGATCGGTACGTCATTGTCTTTATTGATGACATTCTGGTCTATTCTCGTTCCGAAGAGGAACACACGCAGCATCTTCGCATTGTCTTGGATATGCTTCGACAGAAACAACTATATGCAAAGTTTAATAAAAGCGCATTTTGGTTACCCTCAGTCAGTTTTCTGGGAAACGTGGTTTCTAGCAAAGGCATTTCAGTTGACCCCTAGAAGATCGAGGTTGTCATTAGTTGGGAGCAGCCGAAATCGGTGCAGGAGGTTTGCAATTTCTTAGGCTTAGCCGAATATTACAGACGGTTCATTGAGGGTTTCTTAAGCATTGCTATGTCGTTGACACGCCTTACCAGGAAGGGCGTGAAGTTCACATGTTCAGAGGCCTATGAGGCCAGCTTTCAGGAGTTGAAGAAGAGACTGGTGTCAGCACCGATTATGGTATTGCCATGAGGGGACGACGGTTTCATCTTTTATACCGATGCGCCTCTCCAAAGTTTAGGCATAGTACTGATGCAGCACGACAGGGTGGTCTCTTATGCTTCTCTCCAGTTGAAGGAGCATAAGAAAAACTACCCAGTACATGATCTAGAGTTAGCTGCTATTATCTTTGCCTTGAAGATTTGGAGGCATCATCTGTATGGTATTACATTTGAGATTCTCACTGATCATAAGAGTCTCAAATATCTATTTACGTAGAAGGAACTTAATCTTCGACAGAGGAGACGGATAGAGTTCCTGAAGGATTATGACTGTACCATTAGCTACCACCTAGGGAAAGCCAATGTCGTTGATGATGCACTTAGCCAAAAGTCCCGAGGGACTTTAGCTTGCTACCGAGTTTTAGTGTCGGATTTGATTCAGGGTTTCAACAAGTTGGGCATTGAGGAACAAGGATCGACAGAGAAGGGCATTCTTATTACCATGGTTGTTCAGTCATTTATTAGGATAAGAGTCCGAGAGGCTCAGGCCGGTGATCAGCACTTACAGTTCATTGGCAGCCAGATAACCTCTGGACAACAGACTGAGTTCATCCGAGATGACGAGGGTATTATTTATTTTTGGGGCAGATTATGCGTACCTCAGTCTCATCCGGTCATGGAGGAGTTACTTTAGGAGGCTCATCGTTCTCGATTTGCGATCCACCCAGATGGAACCCGCATGTATCGAGATTTAAGGCATTTGTATTGGTGGAAAGGCATGAAGAAAGATATCGCAGATTTTGTAGCTAGATGTCTAGTTTGTCAACAGGTGAAGGCTAAGCACTAGAGACCAGCTGGACTACTTCAGAGGATTCCTATTCCCGAGTGGAAGTGGGATCACATTACCATGGATTTTGTGGTGGGTCTGCCTAGAACATGACGAGGCCATGATGCGATTTGGGTAGTCGTTGACTGATTAACCAAATCTACACACTTCTTAGTGATTTGAAAGACCGAATCTCTGGATCGTATGGCAGAGTTATATTGTCAGGAGATCATCAGATTGCATGGTGTTCCTTTGAGCATTATATCAGATAGAGATCCCCAGTTCATGTCCCGATTCTGGCAGAGTCTATAGCAGGCCTTAGGCACACAACTTCATTTTACTACAACATTCCATCCTCAGACAGATGGATAGTCTGAGCAGACCATTCAGACTTTAGAGGACTTGTTGAGGTCCTGCATTATGGATTTCGGGGGAAGCTAGGAGGACCACTTGCCATTAGTGGAATTCGCCTACAATAATAGCTATTATTCGGCTATCCAAATGGCACCGTTTGAAGTATTGTATGGTAGACAGTGTCGGACACCCACCCTCTGAGAGGTGGTTGGGGAGGCCTAGTTGTTAGGACCCCATAGAGCTCAGCATGAGGCAGAGTTGGTCCGTACTATCAGACAAAGGATGGCAGACACGCAGGATTGTTAGAAGAGTTATGCCGATGGGAGATGGAGACCTCTGGAGTTCTCTATTGGTGACCATGTATTTTTGCGAGTCTCACCCATGAAAGGGGTGAAGAGATTTGGCCTCTGTGGTAAGTTAGCTATAAGGTACATTGGTCCTTTCGAGATTTTAGAGAGGATCGGAGCAGTCGCTTACTACCTAGCGCTACCACTGTCCTTGGCTGGTATTCATGATGTGTTTCATGTGTCCATGCTGAGAAAGTATGTGCCAGACCCTACACATATTCTGTCAGATGTGTTAGGTCTCATTCAATCTGATGCTACTTACGAAGAAGTTTCAGTACAGATTCTAGAACACAAAGAATGACAGTTGCAGAACAAGATTGTGCGACTTGTTAAAGTCAGGTGGAGTCACCACACCGATACGGACGCTACTTGGGAGCTTGAGGAAAAGATCAGAGCTCAATACCCCCACCTGTTTACTTAAGTACGTGAAATATACTTTCAGTACTTGTGCTACTTGAGTGTGCTATCTCTTACTCATTATATATTTGAGTGAGAAATTTAGGGATCAAATTTTTATTAGTGGGAGAGATTGTGGATCTTATAAGCACTAACAATTTGACAGAGAAACTACACACACCCTCCTGAAATACCACTAACTCACGAGTGGTTGTGTGTGTAGATAATATAACTGACGATGGGCTCAACTACCAAGTAGTATCAACTTCTACCAAGGAGACGATGATCGTCAGTCATGCAATAATGTAAGATGGTGCATGTCACTAATGCACGATACACCTGTCAATGGTAGCGCTAGGCGATAAGCGACTACTCCGATCCTCTCCAAAATCTCGAAAGGGACAATGTACCTTAGAGCTAGCTTACCATGGAGGCCAAATCTCTTCACCCCTTTCGTGCGTGAGACTCGCAAGAATACATGGTCACCAATAGAGAACTCCAGAGGTCTCCATCTCCGATCGACATAACTCTTCTAACGATCCTGTGCCTCTGCTATCCTTCGTTTGATAGTACAGACCAACTCTGTCTCATGCTGAGCTATATGGGGTCCTAGCAACTAGCCTCCCCAACTTCCTCTCAGAGGGTGGGTATCCGACACTGTCTACCATACAATGCTTTAAACGGTGCCATTTGGATAGTCGAATGATAGTTGTTGTTGTAGGCGAATTCCACTAATGGCAAGTGGTCCTCCCAACTGCCCCCGAAATCCATAACACAAGACCTCAGCAAGTCCTCTAGAGTCTGAATGGTCCGCTCAGACTGTCCATCTGTCTGATGATGGAATGCTATACTAAAATGGAGTTGTGTGCCTAAGGCCTACTGTAGACTCTGCCAGAATCAGGACGTGAACCGGGGATCTATATCTGATATAATGCTCAAAGGAACACTGTACAATCTAATGACCTCCCGACAATATAACTCTGCCATATGATCTAGAGAGTTGGTCTTCTGAATCGCTAAGAAGTGTGCGGATTTAGTTAATCGATCAATGACTACCCAAATCGCGTCATGGCCTCGTCGTGTCCTAGGTAGACCCACCACAAAATCCATGGTAATGTGATCCCACTTCCACTCGGGAATAGGAATCCTCTGAAGTAGTCCAGCTGGTCTCTGGTGCTCAGCCTTCACTTATTGACAAACTAGACATCTAGCTACAAAATGTTCGATGTCTTTCTTCATGTCGTTCCACCAATACAAACGCCTTAAATCTCGATACATGCGGGTTATGCCTTGGTGGATCGTAAATCGAGAGCGATGAGCCTTCTGAAGTAACTCCTCCATGACCGGGTGAGACTGAGGTATGCATAATCTGCCCCGAAAATAAATAATACCCTCATCATCTCGAGTGAACTCAGTCTGCTGTCTAGAGGTTATCTGGTTGCCAATGAACTGTAAGTGTTGATCACCGGCCTGAGCCTCTTGGACTCTCATCCTGATAGATGACTGAGCAACCATGGTAACAAGAATGCCCTACTCTGTTGGTCCCTACTCCTCAAGGCCCAACTCGGAGAAACTCTGAATCAAATCCATGACTAAAACCCAGTAGCAAGCTAAAGTCCCTCTAGACTTCCGGCTAAGTGCATCAGCATTCACATTGGCTTTCCCTAGGTGATAGCTAATGGTACTGTCATAATCCTTTAGGAACTCTATCCATCTCCTCTGTCAGAGATTGAGTTCCTTCTGCATAAATAGATATTTGAGACTCTTATGATCAGTGAGAATCTCAAATGTAATACCATACAGATGATGCCTCCAAATCTTCAAGGCAAAGATAATAGCAGCTAACTCTAGATCATATATTGGGTAGTTTTTCTCATACTCCTTCAACTGGCGAGAAGCATAAGAGACCACCCTACCGTGCTGCATCAGTACTGTGCCTAAATCCTAGAAAGATGCATCGGTATAAAGGATGAAATTGTTGCCCCCTAATGGCAATACCAGAATCGGTGCTGACATCAGTCTCTTCTTCAACTCCTGAAAGCTGGCCTCGCAGGCCTCTGACCACGTGAACTTTACGCCCTTCCTAGTAAGGCGTGTCAATGGCATAACAATGCTTGAGAAACCCTCAATGAACCATCTGTAATATCCGACTAAGCCTAAGAAACTATAAACCTCCTACACCGATTTCGGCTGCTCCCAACTAGTGATAGTCTCGATCTTCTGGGGGTCAATTAAAATGCCGTTGCTAGAAACCACGTGTCCCAGAAAACTGACTAAGGGTAACCAAAATGCACTTTTACTGAACTTCGTATATAGTTGCTTCTGTCGAAGCCTATCCAGGACAATGTGAAGATGCTACGCGTGTTCCTCTTCGAAACGGGAATAGACCAGAATGTCGTCAATAAAGACAATGATGAACCGATCTAGGAAATCCATAAATTTATGGTTCATGAAGTCCATGAATACTACCGGAGCATTGGTAAGCCCAAATGGCATTACCAAAAACTCATAGTGCCCATATCGGGTACGGAACGCTGTCTTCTGAATGTCCAAATCTCTGACCCTTAGCTGATGATATCCGGACTACAAATCAATTTTAGAATACACTGACGTACCTCTGAGCTTATCAAACAAGTCCTCAATATGTGGCAGGGGATATTTATTCTTGATGGTGACGGTGTTCAACTGCCTGTAGTCGATGCATAATCTCATCGAACTGTCTTTCTTTTTTACGAAGAGAATCGGAGAACCCCAGGGAGATACGCTAGGGCGGATAAAATCTCTGTCCAAAAGCTCCTGAAGTTGGACCTTTAGCTCATCCAACTCTTTCAAGACCATACGATAAGGAACTTTCGATGTCGGTGTCGTCCCTAAAGTTAACCCAATTGTGAACTCCACTTGCTTTCTGGGAGGCAAACTCGGTAACTTCTCTGGAAAGACATTCAGATACTCTCAGATGATAGGAATGTCCAAGATCTGAGAGTCACCATTGTCCTCGGCATTGATCAATGACAATAGAAAACCTTGACAGCTGTGTGATAAAAGCTTCCGAGCCTGAATTGCAGAAATGGTCGTTATACCATCATTTCTGGTGCCATTGAAATCCCACGAGGGTTGGTTAGGAGGATGGAACGTAACCACCCTCATCTGGCAATTCACAATGGCATGATATGCTGTTAGCCAATCCATGTCAAGTATGATGTCGAATTCGATCATGTCAAGAACCAATAAATCTACTGAGAGTATAACGCTGCCAAAATCTAATGGTCATCCTCTAACCTCCTGGGTGACTTCTAACAAATCTAGGAATTATTTTCGGGATTTTTAGAGAATTTTAGAAATTTTTCCAGAATTTTTCTGGAATTAAACGGGGCTTGTACGGGATATTTACAGGGATAAGAAAAACAAGCTTTTAAAGGACATGTTTAGATTATTAATAGGTTTAATTAACCTAAGTTATAAACCTAGGTTTACTATTCCTATTTCCCCGATTACCTTCTCATGTGCAGTCGAATTTCCTTTCCTTCCTTCGTTTTCTCGCGATGCCCATCCACGCGCCGTCGTTTTCGTCTTGCAAGCTCGAACTGCTGCCATCGCCTTCTCCCTGCGCGCCACCCACGCCCAGCTTGCCGTCATCGCCTTTCACAGTGGCCAGGTCACCATCGCTGTGGGTGACAGCTGTGTCGCCACTCCTTTCCTTCCTCCTCGTGTGCGCTTGCTGTCAGGTCGACCCCACTGCTCGCCACATCATGCGTGCCTACTGCCAGGCCAGTCACCGCTGTTGCCACTCCTTTACCTCTTCCTTGCATCGCCAACCCCCAAGCACCGTCGACACCTCTGCTTCATCTCTATGCCACCACTACTGCCTTCCTCCGGCCGCCTCTTCTCCACAGGTCAGCCAATCTCTTCCCCTTAGCACTAGTCGACCCTTCGCGTGAGCTGAGCAGTGGCCTCGTCACTGCGACAAGAAGCGACTGCCACAAATCTTTCTAGGTTGGAAGAGTAAGTGTTCTTCATTAGATCCAGCTATTTGATTTTGATCTCAGGATCACAGTTGATAGATTTGTGGTTTAGGGCAGCAGAGTTCCTTCTGACGAACAAGAGATTTGGGGGAAATTGCCTTCGTTGGAGTTGCTAGGGCTGGTAAGCTTATCTACCTTCTTTTTTGTGTTGTTGTTAATCTGGATGGGCTGTCGTGTGATTGTGTGAGAGTTGTGATCGTTGTGATATGGTTGTAAATGAGCTATGGACGACTGTGACGACTGTGATGGCTGTGAAGGTGAGTTGTAAAGGGTTGTTAATCAGGATTTTAAATTTGTAGTTGGTAAATTGAGATGGTTACAAGAGCGATGTAGGATCTGATTTAAACGTTGTCATGTGTGCTAGAACTTAATGGTAATTATATTATATGCAGGTTTCGGTCACGAGATAGGTCCACGGGTGTAAAGACAGTTGATATTTTTCATAGTAGGCGGGTATCTTTGACTTATCTTCTTTTAGATATTGTCATATTGTTGTGCATCGTTTACTATAGCTAGTAATAGTTTTCTATGCTTTTTAGCTACCCTGGTATGTCACTACCTAGTACGTGTTGTAGCCTTTTCATATGCTTATTATATTGATGCTCTATCATTTTGATACTTGTCATTTGTTTATTTGGCACTAAGAGTAGTAACATACCTTACATACTGGGCATTGAATGAATAATGGATATACCTTGCATGTGTACCTAGACTTATGTACTTAGGTTATTTGATATGAGCTCCTATTGGTACATACCATAGGTAGCCAAGGATTGACAGGTGTATCGTGCATTAGTGACATGCACCATCTTGCATTATTGCATGACTGGTGATCAACGGCTCCTTGGTAGGAGGTGATACTACTTGGTAGTTGAGCCCATCGTCAGTTACATTATCTACACACACAATCACTCGTGAATTAGTGGTATTTCAGGAGGGTGTGTGTAGTTTCTCTATCAGGGCTCCACGGTGGTCGTTCAAGATATTGGTATTGTGACGTGGTAACAGATAGGGATCCCTCCTTTGTCGTGAGACGAGGGGATAAGACGAGGTGATGTCCCCCATATATATACATGAGGTAGGAGGGTGATACTCCGCCAGCATCCTGTCCACTCGGTCACATAGGTGTAGTGACGGCAGAGTGCATAGTTGTCACATCCCTACCTACTCGGGCGGCACACATGACCTGTCGGTGGCTTGACTGGCATCAGGGGTGACACAAGTCATTGCATCATGTGCATACGTTTTTACTATATGCATTGCTTGTTGCACTTTTGGTTGTTGCATATGATTGTCATTCACATACAAGAGGTATTATGTAGTTTGTTTTGGTGATTTTACATATGCTTGTATGGATGTATCTTATGTCAACTTAGGTGATTTTGGTATGTACAGTTTTAGGTATGTATAAGTATTTGTTTGTTTATTGTCGAGAAAGTATACCAGCATGATTATTATTGCTACTTATAGTTTACTATGCATGACTATTAGATATCCGCTGAGTTTTACTCACTCCGTTGATATCTATTTTATTTCAGGATGAAGCCTTTCGGAGGGTCCAGTTGCCAGTCCCCTAATCTGACGACTCCGTTATTTCCTTTTCAGTTTTCCATATTTTTATCACTAGTACTCTATGTTTTAAATTTGTAGTATTTTATACTTGTGGTTGTTTTTGGTTATGTGTATGTGGTTGTGTATTCTTGATCAGATGGTAGAAGAGGTAAGTCTAGAGGTTTTAGGCTTCTTATTTATTTTGGTTGTTTGTCTGAGGCCCATATATTATATGTATTATGGTGTTTTATGTTCTGGTCATGTTGGTGTTAGTAATATATGAGAGATGTCTAAGGCAATCGCCTTATGTTTGAACCATTTATATGATAAATGAAGATTCACTATTTGAGTATACATGTTTTCATGTATTTGATTAGATCTTAAACTCATTTACTGAATGTCCACGATATGATTCACAGCATGAGAGAATTTGTGATTGGATCACAACTAGTGAGTATCTCTACATATGTAATTGTGATGTATTGGAATTATCCCTAGTCGATGAATTGATGGATTTGGACACCATCAATTCTGTCGAGACTAGCATGAGGTATACTCCTTGGTGTATCCAAGCAGTTGATTCTCACTGGATGGAGACATTGTGATGTCCGGAGTTAATCGTGGATGCTAGTTATGATAACTAGTTCATTGGAGTGACCAGCCGTAAGACTTCATATGGTTCTCTGCATATATAGATTTGTCAATGAAGTTCTTACTGCAACTTAAGTACAATGTTCCTTTGACTTACGGTATTCAAGTCATCTTGATCATGAGGACTTATGCTTTGACATCTTAAGCAAGCATCTCTGAGGAGATGTGGACCCGGGATGATTGGGTATAAGTCGAAGTGATCGAAGGTATTTGAATAGCCTATAAATAATTCACCACTCCTTGCGAGGAGATATATACCCATCGCCTCTCGTCGGATTGTTACAAAAGTCTTTGGCCAAAGCATTACATGTTTAGAGTAAGGTACTCTTGGATACATGTGCAGTAACTAGAATCCGTAGGACGAGGAAATGATACTTGGGTTAGGTGTGACATAGTCAACCTAGTGGGGACTGACACTATAGATCATGTCCTGAACCAAGTGGGTATAAGATGAGTGAAGGGAATGGGGCACGAATCATTATAGTTGTTGAAGGGTTTCAGAAATAGTTCTAGATCAACCATTGATCTTTTCGGTTAATTGGGGATCATGATGTACTACTAGGTGTCACTTATAATCGTTCTATAATTAATGGTTAATTATAGACGGCCAACATAAACCGAGAACCTATTTGGTCACACGCACAACGAGCGTAATCCGAAGGATTTAAAACGAGCTTGAGAATGAGATTCTCAGACCGAGAGAAACTAGGTTTGGTTGGACCAAACAAGAAGCGAGCATGAAATCGTTTCAGTCGCAATGGAAGTGTGGATGGGTCGTGTCTTATGAAGACATGATGGATGAACCAAATTGGTTTGGTTCTAATCCAATGGTGGAGAATAAACCAAAGGGATTTGGTTTGTTTTAAACGAATGAACCAAAGTTGGTTCGGTTCGTTTTAACTTAAAATAAACCAAATCGGTTTGGTTTATTTTAACTTAAATTAATGGAGCGGGTTAACGGATTTTTGGTTATGAACCAATAACCATTAGTAGAATTTGTTCTCTATAAAAATAGGACTTAAGGGTTTTTGTGAAAACCTAATCTAATCTTGCCGCCCCTCTCCCTCCTCTCCTTGTAGTCGGTGCCCAAGCCCTTGCCACCACCCACCCCTTGTGCCACCGTCCAAGTTGTTGCCGGCGTCCAAGATCCTGTCGGCGATCCTCCGGTGATCTTCCTTGGCTCCGGCGACAAGGTGAGAATCTAGCTTTCCTTATTTGGCCGGCGCAACATCCTCCACCAAAGCTGTCTAGTTTTCTGGACAGCTTGTTTCCTTCTTGTCGGAGTGTCGTTTGGACGACGTTTGGAGCTCCGACAGCAGCTTCCTTGCCGGGGATTCGATCTCTGATAATCATCATAGGTGGAGGATGAAGGATTCGTCAAACGGTTGACGAATACCTCTCCGGAGAAGTGAGTTTTGGGGACTCGGTTTTCAATCCGAATTTTGATTCAGATTGTGATCTTCTCTCGATCACATCGTCTTTGACACGAGGCTAGTGACTCGTACGAAGACGAGGCTTGTGACTTTGTGTGGTGTGTGTGATGTAATAAATTAGATTTATTGCCTTTTATTTCTTCCGCTACACACATGTTTACGAAACATGTTCGAACACACACTCGCCGCGGTACTGGAAACCCAACAGTTGGCCGATGTATAGTGGGGCATGTGGGCCTTGTATACATGTTTCAATTGTCCACAGTACAGGGGAGGTGTTGTCCAATTTTCGTCAGACAACTACCCCTCTCGAGGCGTGACAGTGTAAGCAACGGATGAGCTCACAGCTGAAGACTTCACGAATACACAGATCACCTGAAGGATGAAGTACAAACCTATGAAAAATAAAACATTAGTTTTGTATTTAAATTACACATTACTGAGCAAATTTGAATAACATATTGACTCTACTATGACCGAGTACATGATGCATAGGAACAGGGTCACCAAAAAAGTTGTGCAAGATCGAAGGGTGACGATTAATGACCCAACTAAGTCGTGCAAAGCCTAAAACAAAATAAATTAAATGCTCCAACTGGGGTGACGATGAACCACCAAGGTAGCACCATTGCTACCGGCACCGCTGCTTCGCCGGCGCCGCCGCCACCGGTGCCGCTACTAATCGCCACCGCTGCTAGCGCCACGCTAACCGCGCCATCGCTATCGCCATCGCGCCGCTCGGCCGCTATCCGCATCACAAAACCTGTCGTGAGGCCTCGCAGTCGGCACTTGTTGAGAGGCCTCGCGGCACCTCGCGATCTCGTGGGCTCACAGAAGTGGCTGCGAACTCACGGCCTCGCGGGGCAGTGGCCGCGAGGTCGCGACAAACGTCGTGCTGCTAAGCGAGCTAGTTGGCACCGCTGCTAGCTACCCACTGACAGCTGGCACTACTACCATTTGGCATCGCAAAACCTGTTGTGAGGCCTCGCAATCGGCACTTGCTGTGAGGCCTCGCGGCACCTCGCGATCTTGCGGCTTCACGAAAGTGCCCGCAAGCTCGCGGCCTCGCAAGGCAGCGGCCGCGAGGTCGCGACAGATCTCGTGCTGCCGCGCGAGCTCGTGGCAGACCTTGCGCTATCACTTGAGCTCGCAGCCACCGCAAGGTCACGGCAGATCTCGCACTACCACGCGAGGTCGCGACAGCGACGCCGTGAGCTCGCATCGCAGCGGTGTTGTTGCTGCGACCTCCTGGCAGCGATGCCGCTCTCCAACAGTTGAAGAAGGGAAGAGAGGAGGCATACCGACAGATCGAGCGATGAGGACGAGCACTTGAGGAGGGAGGAAAGGGTGATAATTAGGGAGAAATCGACGACAATTTCTAATTTTTTGCAATATTCGTTGCCGATTTGGCGAAGAATACAGTATTCGTAGTCAACTAAAATTACCAATTGATACCGCCATTACCTCTTCTTTATAAAGAGCTCATAGGCAAAGCGCTACCCGAACCAATTAGAGGGTTCAATAGAAGGAAAAGAGAGGAACGGGTCTGGCGCAAGTGCCTGAAATAATTGGTACGGGAAAGTTAGCGAGGGTACTTCATTGGGAAGTAGGCCAACAGGGCGGATAAGAATCGGTTCGGTCAAATAAGCCCAAAGACAGATGGGGCGGATGTGAATCGGTTCTGTCAAATAAGCCCAAAGACAGATGGGGCGGATGAGAATCGGTTCGGTCAAATAAGCCCAAAGATAGGTGGGGCGGATGAGAATCGGTTCGGTCACATAAACTTAAAGACAGACGGGGCGGATAAGAATCGGTTCGACCAAATAAGCTTAGAAGGCCAACGGGGCGGATAAGAATCGGTTCGGCCAAATGAGCCTTAAGGCTATACTATCTGTGAGCCGGAGACCTAAGTTAATTTTACCAGAAGTAGATGGTTGAGGGGGACGGGCTAACCTAGTTTCCTGGAATAGGGATGAGGGGGTGATATGTAACAGAAAGAGAGGTCCCCACAGAAGATTCCGAAGAGCCTTCGCCCTCGTACCTGTAACAGAATTATTCTCCAGGTGGACATGGTGGCGACATGTACGATGAGGACAGTCTGCGAGATAGTGATGGATTAGAGGAAGAGGATAAAAGGCAAAGAGAGAAGAAAAGAAGAGGGATCCGGAATCATTCCATCAGACACGAAACGAAGACACAGGAGGAGAAGGAGGAGAGTTGTCGTCACTTCATCGGAGAAGAAGAGCAGCGGCCTTGATCTTGAGTTGCACGTACTCTTTCTTGTATTTGTAACCCAACTGTAAGAGGTTTTCTCCTCCGCCTCGGGAAGTTTCCTTTCCGTAAAGGAGGGCATTCATAGTGGAAAGTGCTTGGGCATTGTCCCCGGTGAGAGAGCGCACCTTCGTGGAGTAGGAATACTCATTCCGAACCACGTTATATCTTGTGTTCTAGTTTCTGTTGTCTGTTTGGGGGTTTTGCGTTTCTTGACTTCGTCTTCTACATCCATTTTACTGTTGCGGCCTGTGAGAACCCCCCAAAAACTCCCTTCGTGCCTTTGTCGCGTCGAAAGGGGGTAAAGCGAATTTTCCTCGCCGCATCAGTTGGCGCCGTCTGTGGGAACATTTGAGTTGGACGTCGAGATGCAACCGGAAGAGATACAACAGCTCGTTGCCTCCGCAGCGGAGGAGTGCCCCATCATCCTCCTACCATCACAGTTGAAGGCCCTAATGGACGACGCTATTACATAGGCCCTTGCTAGAGAAAGGAGACGGACCGGATATATGCATCCTCACTCCGGTGAACCTTCTTCCCGGGGCCCACCCCCAAAAATGCCTCCTCCATCTCGTACCGCCGTCAATGTGGAAGTAGTGCCTGGAGAAGGACTTGGGGGAAGGGCACCTCAGAACACTATGCCCTTAACCCAAACTCGAAGGGAAGAATAGGGCGAAAGCCAATCGACCAAACCTCCAGAAGTTTACGAACCCAGTCCCTTTACCATGGACATCCTCTCTGAAGTCCCCCCATCTTACTTCCGGAATCCTCGGATCGATAAGTATGATGGCTCGACGGATCCCGAAGAGCACCTATCGCAATTCAACGGAGCAGCCTCGCTCCACTGTTATACCGACTCTCTCAAATGCCGAGTTTTCCAGACCACCTTAACCGGCTCGGCACAAAAATGGTTTAATACTCTGCCCCCAGGATCCATCACTTGTTTCGCTGATTTCTAGGGGATGTTCAGCCGGGAGTTTGCCAGCTGCAAGGTGTATAAGCATGACGCCTCTATCCTAATGCACATCACTCAAGAACCCTCAGAATCCCTTAGAGGGTATCTCCACCGATTCACTTCTGCAGCTAGGGGAATCCCCTCTGCCAGATCAGAAGCTTTCAGAGGCGCTATTCTGCACGGGTTGAAGGAGGGCCCCTTCCTCAGTTCCTTGTTAAGACAACCTGCTGACAGTTATGAGGAGCTGCTGGGCCGCGCGGAGCAATTTATCAGCGAGGAGGAAGGATTGAAGGTGCGGAGAGCTGAACGAGCTGCCGTAGTAGTTCCAACTGAAAGAGCTCGCCCCGCCCCTCCTCAAGCACCCCCTCGGCGGGGATATGTGCGACCTTTTCGACAAGAGGCTCCTAGGCCTCATCCACTGCTACAGGGCATTCGCCCCGTACCGCCGTTACAAATTATGGCCACTGAAGCACTTCCTCTTGCGAGGACTTGAAAGGAGCGGGAGATGGAATTTTATGACCAATAGGGTCTGCTGCAATGACCCTTAGGATACAGGGGGATCCCACGTAACCCCCCCCCCCCCGCCCCATTCTTCTACCAATATCATAAGGAATATGGCCACGCTAGTGGCCGATGCTTTAAGTTACAGGAGGAGCTGGATCGTCTCTGAACCGCATATCCGCAATTGCGTTTCCAGACAGGAGGACCAGCACGACGAGGTCCCCGACCCGATGTAGCCCGTCAAGGGTCGTATAACCAACAAACTCAAGTCACTTTCTTCCAAACGTCGTCCCAGGAGGTTGTTTCTCAAGAAGGCCCATCAGGTGAGGGCCCCTCATCCAATCTAAATAACGCTCCCACATGGGGGGTTATCCATGTTATAGCCGGAGGACCTACTGACGGGGACTCCAACTGGGCACGGAAGTCATATGCCCGTCTCATGGAGAGTTTGGCCATTATCATTGACCAGACTGTACAGACTGCACCGTCCGTTTCATTCGGGCCAGAAGATCTACAAGGTGTCCTTCTGCCCCACACAGATGCCTTAGTTATCCGAATATCCCTAGCCAATTATGAAGTGGCTAGGGTGTTGGTCGACTCGGGAAGCTCTGTTAATATCCTTTTTCAGGAGGCTTTCGGACAGATGCAGCTGGGAAATGCCCAGCTAGAAGATGTGGCTACACCCCTGTTTAGGTTCGCAGGGCATGTGGTCCACCCTATCAGGCGATTGATTTGCCCTAACTCGGGCGTAAAGCCCGGCCAGCTGATTATACCTTTCCTCATTGTGGATGCTCCGTCCACTTATAATGCTATCCTTGGTCATCCTTTCCTTACTATCTTTCAGGCAGTGGCTTCCCCGTACCACCAGAAGTTGAAGTTCCCAGTTGGATCGTTGGTGGGAGAAGTGCGAGGGGAACAGAAGGCCGCCCGTAGCTGTTATGTACAAATGGTTCGGAATGACCAAAAGAAAGCCCAAACCGATGATCTCAAAGGCAAAGCTATCATCATATCTGATGTCTGCATCTTGGAGGAATCCCCCCCTCCAAAGCCGACAAAATAGAGGAAGGAGAGTTGGTGGAAATCGCTCCAGGCAAGGCCACACGAGTGGCGCAGCAGCTGGAAGCCAAAGAGGAGCTGGTGGTCTGCTTGCGGGAGAACGAAGACATCTTTATGGGAGATGTGCATGATCTCACCGGGATCGATCCTCGCGTGGCTGAACACCATCTCAATATAACCAGAGGAGCCCGACCTGTCCAACAGAAGCGACGACATTTGGGACCTGAGAAGGACAAGGTCATAGCTGGAGAGGTGGAAAAATTGCTAAAGGCGGGTCATGTAAAGGAAATCCAGTTCCCCGAATGGGTTTCTAATGTAGTCTTGGTCCCCAAGCCTTCTGGGCAGTGGAGGATGTGTATCGATTTTCGTGATTTGAATAAAGCGTGCCCTAAAGACTGCTACCCCTTGCCTCGTATTGATCAGTTGGTAGACTCCACTATAGGCTATGAAGTGGTGTCCCTAATGGATGCATATCAAGGATACCATCAAATACCTTTGGCTGAAGAAGATCAAAAGAGGGTTATGTTGGGAATTGAATGCCCGCTAGAGGGGGGGGTGAATAGCGTAGATGACCGTACGTAGATGGAATTTCTTTCGCGTTCGATCGTCTACAATCTTGTTAGCACAGCGGAATAGTAATAACAAATAAATATAACAAGACACACAATCACAACACGATCATATAACGTGGTTCGGAACCACACGGTTCCTACTCCACGGATTGAGCTCTAACGAGCTCTAGCGATGCCAATGCAATCACTAATCAATAAACTCCTTCTCGACAACAAGTCGGAGGTGGAGAAACCTCGTACACAAGATTACAACAATAATCTAAAGAAATACAAGCAAATACAAAGGAAATGTAAAGAACACTTTACAAAACTAGGGTTTGAGCGCTTTGCTTGTTGGTTGCTTGGATGAGGTTGAAGGGCCCTGAAATGCACCTGCAAATCGCCTTCAAATCGCCTCAAGAAAGCTCCCCAAGAACTGATGCCGCAATCTCCACGAACAGCTTCCTTTTATCTCGCGTCGGCCGATTTCCGCCTAGCGATCATCGCCATAAATCACCGGTCGATCGCCAACATCAGATGTGAGACAACGGCTCAATCCACGTTGGACAAGTTCCACGCCAACATTGGCGATCGCTAACGCCTGTAGTCGATCGCCCGGCCGGCCACGGAGCGCTTCGCAGCTCGCAACTCGACCGGCAATGATCGCCATCCTTAGCGATCGTTGCGATATCGCCGATCGGCTCCCATGAGCAGTCGACTGCCAGAGCCCTAAAAGCTCTCAAACGGCAGTCGAACTCGAGTCGACTCCTGGCAGTCGAACCGGCCATAATGCCAGTCGACTGCCAACCTCAAGAATGAGGTTTTAACCCAAGTATGGTGCCCCCATACTTGCTAGACCACCCTTAGCCTAGACCTAAGCCTTCTAGCCACCTCCATCAGCCTCACGCCTCTCGGATCCCTCCAAGTCATCCATGACTTGTTCATCCATCGCGCTAGCTTCTAGGTGCTTCCATCGGCTATGTCATGCTAACGGTGTGTTCACCGCCAAGGCACATTGGACTTACGCCGCCAAGACTCCGCTTGGACTTTACGCCGCCAATATCAATCCCCTTGGACTTCCCAAATGCCAAGACTCAAGCTTGGACTTTCCCTTGCCAACCCATGTTGGACTTTCCATGCCAAGACCCATGCTTGGACTTTCCATTTGCCAAGACCCATGCTTGGACTTCTCATTTGCCAAGACCCATGCTTGGACTTCTCATGCCAAGTGCTCAAGACTTGGACTTTCCCAATTGCCAAGTGTCCCACTTGGACTTTCCATGTGCCAAGTACCCATGACTTGGACTTTACCTTGCCAAGACCCATGCTTGGACTTTCCCATAATCACATGGTCAACCCTGGTCAACCATCAAGTCAATTATAACCTAGATCGATTGTATAAACAATCTCCCCAACATATTAACCGACATCAATGTCCAACATCAATGTCAATCATATGTCAAACATACTTTGTCAAACATACTTTGTCAAACATCAAAACATCACTCGAGTCAAACTCGAGTCCTGGTCAATCGTGACCTGGGCCGATTGCACCAACAATCTCCCCCTTTTTGATGTTTGACAAAAACCAAATAAAACCATGAGTTAGAACACTAACTCAAATCCCTTACCAATTATCCCAAATTGGTAAACACTCACCAAATGTTCTTCCCTAAACATTCAAGTGAAAAAGTAAATCAAATGTTCTCCCCCAAACATTCTCCCCCTTTTTGACTAACATCAAAAAGGTTTTCTCTCCAAGGAGGTCAATGTCTCATGTCCCAATGAGATCTTACAATCTCCCCCTTAATCAAAAATACCTAGGATGTCTACCATCTTCCTAGTGATAAGTCCCATATCACTCAAGAGAGGCACTCCTATCTCACTCTCCCAATTTCCAAATTGGGTATCAAACACCCATCAATTTTCAATTGATAACATTCTCTCCATAAAAAACATCCATCATCCCAAGATGGATACCTCCCCCTAAAGGCTTGCTCCCCCTTGACCATTGCACCAACAATGTCCTTGGAAAGCCCCTAAGCCAATAGGAACTCTAAACCATCAAAATTAAGGTTCTAAGTTCAACATAGAACTTTTACTCACCCTAAATTTGATACTTTGACCTAACACAACTCCTAATCCATATCCAATGGATTTTCACCCTTCATAATGCTTCCCAAAGCATATCCTAGGGTTAGGAGTGGTTAGACTATAGAACACGGGCTAAACAAACCTTGTTAACCCAAAATCAGACCTGCAATGATCGACAAGACGATCTTGCCACTCATCGATCGCCACCAAGTGGCAATGATCGTATTTAAAATTCCCGAATTTCAACTATCAGAACGAAATTCAAAAATTCATAAATAATTATACGTACATCGAAAAATCACGAAATTTGATACGTATAATACTTATGACCAAAACAATGGGTGAAAAATGTTTGAAAAATATTTTACCCATAAAATAGTGAGTTTGATATAAAACTCAAAACCATTGAAATTTTCAATGTTTTGGCCCTATTTTGTATCAACTTCATCAATGGTGATTGCTATCAAAAGATAGACTTCACCAAGGTTTTTCAAAATGATTTTAAAATGTTTTCAAAACCTTATTTTGGATCATATTCCTTGGGCTCTATGTACATGACTTGTACACAAGCTTTCCCAATGATCCACCAATAAAATTAGATGAGTTTTGGTTCAACTAGATGCAAAAACTATGCACCTTGAACTCAACTCATATCCTAGCATCTCACATGTATCTAGGGTGTATAAATACACATACTGTTAGTGCATATAAGATCCACATATCTCCACAATGGTATGATATTGTCCACTTTGGGTCTAAGCCCTCATGGTTTTATTTTTGGGCTTTACCCAAAAGGCCTCATACCAATGGAGATATTTTTTTTCTTATAAGCACATGATCTTTTCCATGTCTTACCAATGTGGGACTTTGATTGTATTCCCCATACTCTCAACAATCCCCCCCTCAAACGAAGGACCACATTGGGCCCCCCCCAAGCCTATCCCTCCTCGAAGGATTTTCTCTGCTTGATGTCCGATCTTCAACCCACCAGGACTTCCTGTCAGTTGTTCGGTCCCCCCGACCCAACTAGACTTCCTTCCTGATGTCTGGTTCTCTTGATCCGGACGTGAGAGCTCAACTTTCTTCGTTCGAGGTTCATGGCTTGACATGGACCATGGCTCTGATACCAATTGTTAGTGCATATAAGATCCACATATCTCCACAATGGTATGATATTGTCCACTTTGGGTCTAAGCCCTCATGGTTTTATTTTTGGGCTTTACCCAAAAGGCCTCATACCAATGGAGATATCTTTTTTCTTATAAGCACATGATCTTTTCCATGTCTTACCAATGTGGGACTTTGATTGTATTCCCCATACTCTCAACACATACATGTCAATTGGATGTGAGATGTGGATTTTGTTCTCCCTAAACTAGGGTTTCATGCATTTTTCTAAGGCAACCCTACTTGATTCCCTTATAGATGGGACTCCAAGTCATGCCATTGTCCTTAAATCAATTTCAATCAAATTATCTTAAATGCATGAGTGATTATGGCATTAGAGATGATATAGATAAACACATGCTCATAATCATGATGTCATGACATAATATGAAATCTAAAAACACATGACATTTAATCCTTAATCCTAAACATGTACATGACATATAAATGATGAGAATGAACATGATGTCATGTCATGGCATATGGCAAATCAAAGCATGGCAAATAAGATATAAAGGTATGTAATACCTAAATTTTAATATTAATTGCCATTTTATATAATTAGATATATTTTGCCATATTTCTATTTTTCTCCCAAGTGTGCCAAAAACCCAAAATGGCACACTAACCTCTAAACCTAAATTGTGCCAAAATGGTCATTTTATCAAACTTCATAATTAATATTGGCACATCCTAAAATCCTTTTAGGATTAATTCAAATCTATTTCCAAGGTAACCATAACCTTGAAAATATCCTAAAGTGCCACCTTACCATGGTTGAGTTAACTACTCATCCAATCAAGGTTGACACACCCTAAACCCACTTAGCATGAATCAATCACGCTCTTAGGAACCCAAAATCTATTTGAGCTCCTAGGGTTGATTAGGTATTCCTAGGATAACCTCCTAGATACCTTTCTAATGACCCTCCTAGGCTTGTTAGCCTTGGTCATTTGGGTCTTACCTAGGTTGACTCTAGGGTGACTCCTTGCAACCTTCTTAGTGGCCACCCTAGGTTTCCTAGAAACCCTAGCCACTAGGCACACCCTTTGGTCAACTCTAGGATGACTTCCTATTGACCTTGGTCTTCCTAGACCTAGTTTGTGTTCCATAATCAAATGGAACACTATGGTAAGCCACCTTAGGCTTAGGTTTGTGACCCAAACCTTTCTTGCCCTTGGTTGACTTTTGACTCTTAGGTCCTAAGTGTTGACTGTGACTATTGGACCCTTGATTTTGACCACTAGACCCTTTAAATTGATTTTGTATATTCCTAAGGGTCTTTTCAAGTTTTTCAAGCCTTGACCTTAAGGCTTGGTTCTCTAATTCTAATTTCCCAATTTTAGAATCTTGATTTAAATCTTGGGCATTTGACTTTCTTGGCATATGCCTAGTCCATTTTGGATTAAAACCTAGATGTTCTTGTATTTTCTTAATAGATTCACTAGGTATGGTTTTTCTAGGGACATTAGTCCCAAATTTCTCCTTATTACTAAAATGGACACTTTTAGCTCCTAAGCAAAAATATTTATTCCTATTAGCATGCTTTTCATAAATTGCAAGAGAATTTAAATTCCTAGCATGCCTTTGCCTATTAACTAAAGAAGGTGCATTATTGAAATATACCTTAGGGTTTGCCCTAGAGGCTCCCTACATGTGTAGCTCCTCTTTGGTCTTTTTGCTTCCCTAGGACATTGATTCCTATAATGTCCCCTTGAGTTGCACTTGAAGCATATGATATGCTCCTTGCTCTTGATATTTGGGGAACCGTCATCCTTGACTTTTGGAGCTGGTGGAGCTTTCCTAATCTTCTTTGGGCACTTGCTCTTGTAGTGCCCAAATTCCCTACACTCAAAGCACATGATATTATTTTTATTTGAGATTGATGTGTTTGAGTTACCTAGTTCGGTGGTAGGTGCCGAGTTGTATTTTGAGCTTCCTCATCTTGATTGGATGTTGAAGCTTCTTCTTGTTTCTCCGGTATGGAAGTTCTCTCCTCCTCAATCCTTGAGGTGGATGCTTCTTCCACTTCCTCCACCAACCCGGAAATTGACTCCCTATCAACTTCCGATTCTACTTCCTCTTCCTCTTTGGATGTTGATGATCTCTCAACCTCCAAGTCCTCACATCCTTGTGAAGATGATGCATTAGCCTCTTCGGTCTCTTCCTCTTGGACCATTGATGGGCTTTCATGGAGCTTTGCCAAATCGCTCCATAGCTCCTTAGCATCCATGCATTCACCTAGGCTACACAAGAATTCATTTGGAATTAAATCAAAAATGAATTTGATTACCTTCTTGTTTTTCTCGAATCTTTGGAGTTGATCTTCACTCCATCTCTTCTTCTTGAGGAAACCACCTTTTGGTCCTCTAGGATACTCAAATCCTTCCATTAATAGAGACCATTCCTCGAAGTCCCTCATCATCAAAAAATCTTCAATTCTTCTCTTCCAAGAATCGCCTTCTTGTCCATATATAATGAGTACGGACCGGTGTGTTGATGTCCCAACCTAGCTTGTCTTGAAATTCCATCTTTACCCTCTAGCGTATTGCTCCCGGTTGTTAATCCGTTGAAGAGCCACCAGACTCTGATACCACTTGTTGGGAATTGAATGCCCGCTAGAGGGGGGGGTGAATAGCGTAGATGACCGTACGTAGATGGAATTTCTTTCGCGTTCGATCGTCTACAATCTTGTTAGCACAGCGGAATAGTAATAACAAATAAATATAACAAGACACACAATCACAACACGATCATATAACGTGGTTCGGAACCACACGGTTCCTACTCCACGGATTGAGCTCTAACGAGCTCTAGCGATGCCAATGCAATCACTAATCAATAAACTCCTTCTCGACAACAAGTCGGAGGTGGAGAAACCTCGTACACAAGATTACAACAATAATCTAAAGAAATACAAGCAAATACAAAGGAAATGTAAAGAACACTTTACAAAACTAGGGTTTGAGCGCTTTGCTTGTTGGTTGCTTGGATGAGGTTGAAGGGCCCTGAAATGCACCTGCAAATCGCCTTCAAATCGCCTCAAGAAAGCTCCCCAAGAACTGATGCCGCAATCCACGAACAGCCTTCCTTTATCTCGCACGGCCGATTTCCGCCTAGCGATCGCCATAAATCACCGATCCGCTAACATCAGATGTGAGACAACGGCTCAATCCACGTTGGACAAGTTCCAACGGGACTCTCACTACCGATCGCCAACATTGGCGCCGATCGCCTACGGCTACGGAGCGTTACGGCCGCATCGACCGGGCGATCGCCATCTCTCGGCGCCGATCGCTTGCCGACATCACCGATTGCTCCCATGAGCTGACCGCGAGAGCCCTAAAAGCTCTCAAACGGCAGTCGAACTCAAGTCGAACTCAAGTCGACTCCTGACAGTCGAACCGGCCATAATGCCAGTCGACTGCCAACCTCAAGAATGAGGTTTTAACCCAAGTATGGTGCCCCCATACTTGCTAGACCACCCTTAGCCTAGACCTAAGCCTTCTAGCCACCTCCATCAGCCTCACGCCTCTCGGATCCCTCCAAGTCATCCATGACTTGTTCATCCATCGCGCTAGCTTCGGTGCTTCCATCGGCTATGTCATGCTAACGGTGTGTTCACCGCCAAGGCACATTGGACTTACGCCGCCAAGACTCCGCTTGGACTTTACGCCGCCAATATCAATCCCCTTGGACTTCCCAAATGCCAAGACTCAAGCTTGGACTTTCCCTTGCCAACCCATGTTGGACTTTCCATGCCAAGACCCATGCTTGGACTTTCCATTTGCCAAGACCCATGCTTGGACTTCTCATTTGCCAAGACCCATGCTTGGACTTCTCATGCCAAGTGCTCAAGACTTGGACTTTCCCAATTGCCAAGTGTCCCACTTGGACTTTCCATGTGCCAAGTACCCATGACTTGGACTTTACCTTGCCAAGACCCATGCTTGGACTTTCTCATAATCACATGGTCAACCCTGGTCAACCATCAAGTCAATTATAACCTAGATCGATTGTATAAACAATCTCCCCAACATATTAACCGACATCAATGTCCAACATCAATGTCAATCATATGTCAAACATACTTTGTCAAACATCAAAACATCACTCGAGTCAAACTCGAGTCCTGGTCAATCGTGACCTGGGCCGATTGCACCAACAGGTTAGCTTTGTGACGGCAGGAGGGTTATATGCTTATGTGGTAATGTCGTTCGGATTAAAGAACGCAGGGACCACCTATCAGCGCCTTATGGACAAGATCTTTGCAGAGAAGAAAGGGAAAAATGTGGAAGTCTACGTGGATGACATCTTGGTCAAATCAAAGACCACTGAGGATTTAGTCAAGGATTTAAATGAAACATTCGCTACATTGAGACAGTTTAATATGAAGCTGAACCCTAACAAATGCCTGTTCGGGGGTAAAAAGCGGCAAGTTCTTGGGATACGTAGTAACTGAGAAGGGGTTGCAAGCCAACCCTGAGAAGGTGCAGGTGTTGTGCAACATGAAATCACCCACTAATCTGCGAGAGACCCAAAAGTTGGTGGGTAGGATTGTTTCTTTATCCCGATTCATAGCCAGATCGGTGGACAAAGGGCTACCTTTCTTCAAGATTCTGCGTGAGGCTACTAAATTTCAGTGGGACGATCAATGCGAGCAGGCTTTCTAGGAGTTGAATAAATATTTGGTGGGACTCCCACTGCTAGCCAAACCAGTGGCTGGAGAACCATTATGGATGTATTTAGCCGTCTCAGAGGGAGCTATTAGTTCGGTTTTATTGAAGCAAGAAGGCTCTCACCAGCAGCCTATTTATTATACCAGCCATATCCTGAAGGGGGCTGAATTCCGTTATATAGAGCTGGAGAAGCTGGCATATATTCTAGTGTTGATCGCCCGCAAGTTGAGGCCATATTTTTTGGCTCATCCCATCACTGTTCTAACTCACAGCGAATTGGGCAAGGTCGTCACTAAGCCCAATTTCTCCGGAAGATTGGCCAAATGGGTGGAAGAACTAAGTGAATATAATATTCACTACCAACCCTGAACAGTTATTAAGGCCCAAGCGCTCGTTGATTTTCTAGCGGAGGTACCTTGCGGCCCGGAAGATGGTTCGTCGGCAAAAGAGGAAGGATCAGATGCATGGAGCATATTCGTAGACGGTTCTTCAGGATCTACGGGCAGCGGCGTCGGTGTTCTGTTAATTTCCCCTGATAAGCCGTACGCCTGGGATATCGGGCATCCAATAATGAGGCAGAATATGAAGCCATTCTAGCGGGATTGCAGGCTACTAAGGCGGTGGGGGCTTCTTCAATTGTAATCCATTCGGATTCCCAGTTGGTAATATCACAACTTCAAGGTTCTTTGGCGGTTCGAGAGGAAAGGCTGCATAGGTACTTGAAGGCTTTTGAGAAAGAAAAAGCTCAATTTCGGCAAGTCCTCTTAAAGCAAATCCCACGGGAGAATAACGGGAAGGCAGATGAATTGGCTCGGATGGCTAGTGCTATGGAAGGAGTGAAGTCATTGGAAACGGTCCATGCAAAAATCCATACTTCCTTAGCGATATGCAACGTGGAGGAAGACGCACCCGAATCAATCCTAATTCCTGATTGGAGGACTGACATCACAACTTATTTACGGCACGGGAAGGTCCCTGAAGAAAAAGTAGCGACATCTGCTTTAATGTGCCGAGCCAGACGGTTTACCCTCTTAAATGGAGACTTATACAAGACCTCTTTCGGACGACCCTTATTGAAATGCTTGGGAAGTGAGGATTCGGAATGGGTACTCTGGGAGATTCATGAAGGTTGTTGCAGTAATCATCTAAGAGGGAGAGCTTTAGCAAGGAAGGCCCTATTAGCAAGATAATTTTGGCCTACTCTCTAACAGGATGGCGCTCGTATAGTGCAGGCTTGCCCAGCTTGTCAGAAGCATAGCAACCGGTCCGAACGGTCGGCTGAATTAATGAAAGTTGTGGTCGCTTCATGTCTTTTTGATCAATGGGGAATGGATATAGTGGGTCCGATGCCAGTGGCACCTTTACAGAAGAAATTTTTGTTGGTGGCTGTAGATTACTTCTCCAAATGGGTGGAAGCAGAACCCCTGGCCAAAATTACCGAGAATGTTGTGATGCAATTCTTATGGAGGAATATTGTCTGTCGATATGGTATTCCTCGGAAGATAGTTAGTGATAATGGACGTCAGTTCCAAGGAAAAAAGATCAAAGAATGGTACCAAAGTCTCAACATTCAGCAAGCTTTCACTTCGGTAGCTCACCCTCAAGCTAACGGGCAAGTGGAAGTGACTAACAGAATTCTCATTCAAGGATTAAAGACCAAATTGGGGGCTCAGAGAGGAAACTGGGTAGAAGAATTGCCAGGACTCCTGTGGGCCTACCGAACTACACCAAAGAAAGCGCAGCGAAACTCCCTTGATTTAGTATACAGAGGAAGTCGTTATTCGAAGCTCTTTTAAGTAGCGCTCGGATAGAGATGTACGAACCAGATCAGAACCAACTTATCCGAAGCACTGAGTTGGACTTGGTGAAGGAAAAGCGGGAGATGGCACAGAGGCGAGCGGAATTTTACAAGCGAAGAGTGCAGCAAGCCTCTAATAAGAAGGTGATACCTCGAAGATTTCAAGAGGGGGATTGGGTGTTGCGAAAAGTTAACCCCACTGGAGACCCTGGAAAGTTGGCTCCGAACTGGTAAGGGCCTTATGAAGTAACATGTCGCGTAGAGGGGTCAACATATTACCTGAAAGATGACCAGGGCAAAGAATTTCCACGACCCTGGAACGCCATTCATTTGAAACTTTTTCACACTATATGAGAAGTGAGGGATAGAAGAAAAGGAGTTGTGGGGTTCCCGAGGGGGTGTACTCCCTAACTTGATTGTATTAATTAGATGCGAAGTAACCCCAAATTTTATTAATGAGTCATTTACAATTGCGATATAGTACCTTTAATAAACTTTGAAAAAGAAAAAGAAGATGGAAAGGAAGCTCCCATTTCGAAGCAATACATCGAATTACAGCTTAAATCGGTTGGGAGGATAACGTCGAAAGACAGCCTCCCAATTTAAAGAAAACGAAGGATAAGTTGGAGGAGGTAATCCTTGATCAGCATATTGCTGAACCGCTTCATTAAATCTGTCCTAATAAGTGGCACGCAACAAGATGATGAGTCACTCCTGTCGGTTCGGGCGGTCCGAACTTCGGTCTCGATGGAGTCTGTGACACTTCTCTTGATGCTCCCGAAGTTCTCGATGCATGTCACTGTAACGCCTAGATACTTCCATAATGGCATCCGCCAAGACTAAAATATCGTCGGCTTGGGAAGTTTGGTCTTGTTGCATAAGGTGCGTCATCTCCACCATATTTTGATGCATCGAAGCTGAAATTCCCTCTACTGCTTCAGAGTAGGATCTGGTTCGGACGATTTCAGTGCTCAGTCTCTGGAGGGAAGTTTCTTGCCTGCGTAGACGGGCATGAGCATGCGCCCTGGAATTTATGATGGATGAGTTTTCTTGTACCTCCTTGCATAACTAGGTGCGGAGGTCCCCTATTTTATCCTGTGCCTTTCGGTATTGAATCTGAAGACGAGCGATGGTGTCGGAGTCCTGTTGTTTCCCCTGGAGGAGCTCTGCTACTTGCCCTTGAAGGTGTATTAATTCTCGAGAAGAGGAAGACTCCTCGTCAAGATGAGCCGGCTGGACTTCCCGCTGAAGGAAGGATGGCTTCACACTCGCTCGATGTTGTTCTTGTAACGCAATGAATAGTATCATCTTTTAAATTTGTTGGCGAAGCCGCCAATTGCTCTCGCATAGGTGCGATTGTTGCAACAGAGTCGTTTCTTGATTCTCGGTAGCTAAATCTTCCCATTGCTGCTGCTCCAATTCCAAAACTTGAGCTTGGTATTAATGAAGAGAGCGGTCCAACTCTTGGTAGTTGGTCAAGGCCTGCACGCTGGTTGTGGAAAAGAAATTGATTAGTAAGATAAAGTTAGGGAAGCTGATTGAAAAAAACATACCAAATCAAGGGCATGGTGTAGGCCTTCCATGCGAGGAACCAATTCCTCTAAATTCAAAATCCGAAGACTCCTGGGGGAAAGGGAAGAAGATGGGACAGATGATGTTGAGGGGGGAATTTCACTTATAATGGGGAGAATGGGGGTGGTATCCATGGGTTGAGAAGGGAAAGAAGGAGGGCCGTTAGTCAAAAGGCTCATGGGGGTGGTAGTCAGAGGCAGCATATCAAGAGCCGGAGGAAGAACATGTGCCATAGCCGGCTGTGAGGTAAGCATGGCAGGAGGGATGGAGGGAAGCTGGTTGGACGAGGAATCTAGAGAGGATGATATGATGAGCACAGGGCTGGAGGAGCCTTCGATGGGAAGGAGAGAAGTAGAAGGACACTGGTTAGTGCCCATAGGAGGAGAAGGGCTCTTCAGGCGATAAGTGGAGGGGGAAGTAGGCAGTGAGGGGATATCAATCGTCATGGGTTCAGAGGTGGAATCGTATTCAGGGTAAAAAGAAGGCAGAGGTGAGCCAGCCTCTGTCGTTGGCTGACATGGAAGTATATCCTCCCCAGGTTTATCCTCAGATTGCGGTGAAGGAGAAGGCGACTTCCGAACATGTATGGTGGAAGGAGAAAGAGTGGGAGAGCTAGGGTTTGTAAATGACGGAGGAAATGAGAAGGGGTTGATTGTTAGGGCAATCTCTTGCCGTAATATGGTTTTGATGGTGTGGCAAAGGGTTTAAGTTAGTTTGATATGTTGATTTGATATGTGCGTTGAAGTCGTGCAGGACTTAGTAATTCGCACATGGAGCCTTGGCGGGTTCACCCTCACAACCTCGGTCCTTGAGTCGGTGAAGGATGACTTTGCGAAAGTTGTGCGCTTGGAGCATCCGAGGGACCGCCGGACAAGATGACTTGAAGTGAAGCCAAGGAAGCAGACTTCGGAGGCAAGAGACGCGAAGGAGCATTGCAGAGCCGTGCGCCTGATGCTGCCGAGGGACTGTTAGGGCAATCTCTTGCCATGATAAGGTTTTGATGTGTGTGGCAAAGGGTTTAAGTTAGTTGGTTATGTTGATTTGATATGTGCGTTGAAGTCATGCAGGGCTTAGTAATTCGCACATGGAGCCGTGGCGAGTTTCACATCTCATGACTCGTGCCTTGAGTCGGTGAAGGATAGCTTTGCGGAAGCCGTGCGCTTGGAGCATCCGAGGGACCGTCGGACGAGAAGCTTGGAGTGAAGCCGAAGGAAGTAGACTTCGAGGCAAGAGACGCGAAGGAGCATTGCAGAGCCGTGCGCCTGATGCTGCCGAGGGACGTGGCCGAGAACGAAGAGAACTTCAAAGGCGAGGGACTCCGAGAAATGAGAGTGAGCGATTGTAACCCAGGGAAGGGTAGCTCTTAGGTGAAACTTGGCCATTTGGCCAAGTGTCGGATGGGTTTTCCCGACACGATCATTTGCCATGTCATGGCGATCGACGCTCGAATCGATGGTCGATCGATCGGTGTAAAACCGATTAAGTGCTTAGCGATCGGCATTGCCATGGATCGTGATCGGCGATATCGGCAATGATCGCCGAGGAAGGCGGTCGGTGATGGAAGCAGGCCGCAGACGCAGAATGGAGTCGACTCGGTGAGCACTCGATGATCGAGCATCGGTCGTGATGGTCCCATCGGTCGGTGATGCAATACCGCTGGATGGATGGAATCCAGCGTGGAAAGCGGCCGTTATTGGGCAGCGGCTCACGAGATCGATCGTGATCGAGGCATCGATCACCGATCTGTGTCAACGGGAAGAAACCCTCTTCCTCTATAAAAAGGAAGGGGGTAAGGGTTTGGGAGCCTAATGCTTATGCTCTAATACTCTCCCAAAGATCCCTAAAGCTTTCCATCCTCTTACTCAAGCTTATTTCCATTCTATTTGTAAGAGGAGTGTTTGTAAAGGTTACCTCCACCTAGCTTGGTGCAAAGGAGAGACCAATAGTGATTGGGTTTCGGAGTGATTCACCGTGGACGAATCGGACCGTGGATTAGCGGCATAGCCGTGAACCACGTTACATCTCGGTGTTTGTCTTGCTTGCTTATATTTTGCTTGTATTTATTTACATTTGTATATTCCGCTTGCGCTAATATTTTGTAGACAAGCAAAATACGACGTCCGACGAATTACGGCTACCCCCCCCTCTAGCCGGCCAACCGATCTCCAAACAGGGACGTGGCCGCGAACGAAGAGAGCTTCAGCGAGGGACTTCGAGTGAGATGAGAGAATGAGTGAAATGTAAGTAGCTCATTAGGTGAACTTGGCCGAATGGCTGAGTGTCGGAGACTTGACCGCAAGGGTTAAGGTTTACCCGACCGCCGGAAGCTCAAACTTATGTTAAGTTTGAGTTTTACACGGCATCAGTCGACTGCCAAGTCATGGCAGTCGACTGCTCTGAGTCGAGTGAGTTCGACTGGTATCCGATTGGGGATTAGCGTGATCGGATCGCCATATCATGGCGATCGTGCCAAGACAAGATCATTCGGCAAGAAGCGGCCGATCGGTAGTCAATAGGGTTTAGCCCGAGAACCGTTAAATGGCCATAGGCGATCGACTACGGAGGCGTGACCGATCGGTGAGGTGAATCGCCGATCGGCCAAGAGTTCCGTTGGACTACAACGGTCGGGATCCGACGTGTTCGGAGGCCGTTGTAGTGACGACATTCGACTGCCAAGGGCGGCAGTCGACTGGTGGCGGCCAACGGGAAGAAATCAGCCCTCTCTATAAAAAGAGAGGGTGTAAGCCTTTGGAAGACAAATGCTTATACTCTAAGTGATATTCCTAGTGCCCCACAAGCTCTAAACTCTTCTTACTTGTTTTTACTCCATTCTTATTGTAAGAAGAGTGATCTTGATTGTAAAGGTTACCTCCACCTAGCTTGGTGCAAAGGAGAGACCAATATTGATTGGCTTTGGAGGAGTGATTCACCTCGGACGAATCGGGATCGTGGATTAGCGGCATAGCCGTGAACCACGTTACATCTTATTGTTAGCGTTTGTATTTTCATTTATTGCTTTGTCTTTATTGTTTATGCTTCCGCTTGCGCTAACGATTGTGTAGACGAGCAAACGAACGCGAGAATTCCAACATCCATTGGAAGAGGGCTATTCACCCCCCTCTAGTCGGCCGTACCGATCCCCTACAAGTGGTATCAGAGCCAAGGAAAGCTTGTCGAGGACTAACCGCCACAACAAGCAACTTTCAAAATGGCCGACTCCAACATCCATCCTCCGAAGTTTGAAGGAGAATTCGCTTGGTGGAAGAAGCGAATGGAGGTATTTTTCGAAACGGATTTTGATATAATGATTACAATGGAATCCGGTTTCGTTTTGCCTAGGGATGAAGAAGGGAAGCCAATAGAGAAATCTAGGTGGACCAAAAGGAAAAAAGGAAAGAGCACCTTGCAAATTCAAAAGCCAAACATCATCTTTTCAATGTGCTCCCCCAACAAGAGATCAACCGGATCAGAGAATGTGCTAGTGCCAAAGAGATGTGGGAGAATCTTATAGAACTCCATGAAGGCACATCCGAGGCCAAGCTAGCAAGGAGAGACATCCTCCGCTCCCAACTATCCAATATAAAACTAGAAAAGGGAGAAAAGGTAACCTCACTACACTCTAGGTTTAAAGAAATTTTAATTGGGCTAACAAGTGTAGGTGAGAAGCTATCAAACCGGGACATGCTCATGAAGGCTATAGATGCCTTTCCCCGGTCCTCAAAGTGGAGCTCCATGGTGGATTCGTTCTACATCTCCAAGAACTTGGAAGTAAGTACCTTGGAGGAATTTTTCTCAACAATGGAGCTCCACGAAACTAGGCTTGAAGGAATACAAGAGGAGCCTAGAATTCAACCCTCAAGAGGAGTAGCATTGTTGGCAAATAAGGGGAAGAAGAAGATAGAGATCTCCTCCTCCGATGATGATGAAGCGTCTTCCTCCTCCATGGATAGCACGGAAGAAGCCTACATGGTAAGGAAGGTAAGACGTGCATTTAAGAATTTTAGATTTGATAAATCTCATGATAGGAATAGAAGACCAAGGGGGAAGGTCATATGCTACAATTGCCAAGGAGAAGGGCACATAAGGGATAATTGTCCCCTCCTAAACAAAAGCAAAGAAGAAAAGAAAAAGAAGGAAGAAAAGAAGAAGAAAAAGGGGAGCAAGAAGAAAAAGGAAGAGGAGAAGAAGACAAAGGAAAAGGGAAAGGTCAAAGCCCTAAAGGCAAGGACTTGGGATGACCCATCCTCATCCTCTTCATCATCATCGGATGAGGAGAATGCCTTTGTCACCAATTTGGCCTTGATGGCCTTTGATGACTTGGATTGCTCTTCCTCCGAAAATGAAGGATCAAGCTCAAGAGGAGAGAGCTCAAGTGAAGGGGGAGCTTCTACATCCTCCTCATCCGAAGAAGAAGAAGAAGATATGGAAACTATGGTAACGAAAGCTTCTCCTAAGAAAATAGTTTCCATAATTTCTAGTTTAACTAAGGACTTATTTGGAATGAAAAAGAAAAATAAAAGCATGCTTAATCAAATTAAGGCATTAGAATATAAGCTAGAAAATGCATGTTTAAATAATAATGATACCTCTTCTTGCCATGATGATGCATGCTCACATGATTATATGCCTTTGGATGTTAATGATGCATGCATAGAGGAAAATAGGGTATTAAGGGAAAAGGTAGATTATTTAACCAAAGCTCTAGAGAAATTCACAATTGGCTTCAACACATTAAATATGATTATTGGGAGCCAAAGAGCAAGTTTTAACAAAAAAGGCCTAGGGTATAA
Organism: Wurfbainia villosa; assembly: GCA_025175895.1. Taxonomy (NCBI): domain Eukaryota; kingdom Viridiplantae; phylum Streptophyta; class Magnoliopsida; order Zingiberales; family Zingiberaceae; genus Wurfbainia; species Wurfbainia villosa. The sequence continues at coordinate 81,978,280 of CM046005.1, forward strand.
GGAAAAGAAAAATGAAAAGGCCTACAAATGCCTTATAGCTAGGGGACAAGATAAAAAGAAGGTAATAGCTAGGAAATGGATCCCCAAGGACTACTTAGTGAACCCAATAGGAAAGAATTTATTTTGGGTTCCAAAATCCATCCTTAAGGGTTAGAAAACCCCTAGGGTAGTCAACCATATGGAATTAATCTATATCATATTTTGGTTGACTTAGGATGACGGGACAACATTTTTTTTAGATAGTGTTGGGTGATGATAACATACCCATAAATAGATAATAATGCTTAAATCATGATGATTGATGTAATTCCTATGTATAATTATAATCATGATTTATGTCTTTGAAATTTTGGCACGATATCATAAGAAATAGGCTTGAATCATGCTTTAGGTGATACTTTGTTTATTATCATCATATAATACCTAATGCATGACTATTATTTAATGAATACATGTATTTCATGATCATAATGTATAATTCATTCATATATGCCTTTATGATCATGAGGATTATTAGGTTGATACTTAACCTTGATAGAATTACATGAATATATTGGTTAAGTATATACAAATACCCCCTAGGATGCATCTCACACTCACTATAGGCTAACTTGATTGCAAACTTAGCATGGGTGAGATGTTAGGATGATACAAATGTCCACTAATGCCTATGGCATTTAGATGGTCATTTAAAGTATCAACATAGCAATAATAGACCAATCATGGGGAAGGCTTATGTTTAATTCATAGACATATTGCCCAAAGATCATGGTTGGATAGTTCATATGTTTTCAAAACAATTTCTTAATCTAAAATCTATGTATTCATATTTTGAAACAATTAGATGCAAGACTAGGTATTAAAATGGATACTCTTATGATCAAAAACCTAGTAGTTTTTAAAGCTTTTGGATTTTTGGCAAATACGTGGAAATATAATGATTTTTCATGAAAACATATTTTTCACTGATAGATATACTTAAAAGAAATGTGTTCCCAAAATTTCATGATTTTTCGAATTTTTTGGAATTAATAATGCATTTTTGAAATTCATCCAAAAAATCAGAAATTCGGATTTCCTTGTGCGGTCATTGCCACATCTTGATAGCAATGATCGATTGATCAAACAAGTCTGATAACTGATTTCATCAGGTTTCGACTGATTTTAATATATGTTTCTCTTATACTTGATGCCATGAGTGTATAAATTAGGATTAATCTTTTTGATGGTGTCAAAGAGGGAGAAATGTATGTTTAAGTAAAAGGGAATATATTTTGGGGGAGAAATGATTATGCTTATGATAGGGGGAGAAAATTTGTATAGAGAGTTTCATGGATTAAGGGGGAGTTTCATGTTGTTATATCATGTTTATCTTTACATGCTTTCTTACCTTAGAATTTATATCAAATGTTTTTACCTAACTTAAACGGATTGTCACACATCAAAAAGGGGGAGATTGTTAGGGCAATCTCTTGCCGTAATATGGTTTTGATGGTGTGGCAAAGGGTTTAAGTTAGTTTGATATGTTGATTTGATATGTGCGTTGAAGTCGTGCAGGACTTAGTAATTCGCACATGGAGCCTTGGCGGGTTCACCCTCACAACCTCGGTCCTTTAGTCGGTGAAGGATGACTTTGCAGAAGCCGTGCGCTTGGAGCATCCGAGGGACCGCCGGACGAGATGACTTGAAGTGAAGCCAAGGAAGCAGACTTCGGAGGCAAGAGACGCGAAGGAGCATTGCAGAGCCGTCCGATGCTCTTAGGAGGCGTGGCCGCGAACGAAGAGAGCTTCGGCGAGGGACTTCGAGTGAGATGAGAGAATGAGTGAAATGTAAGTAGCTCATTAGGTGAACTTGGCCGAATGGCTGAGTGTCAGAGACTTGACCGCAAGGGTTAAGGTTTACCCGACCGTCGGAAGCTCAAACTTATGTTAAGTTTGAGTTTTATGACATCGATCGGGCCGATCGCCAAGTCATGGCGATCGCTTCCAGTCAGTGAGTTTGACCGGTATAAGATTGACCGGATTTAGCGGCAATCGATCGCCATACATGTGCATCATTGCCAAGAAGGCCGATCGGCCAAAGCGCGATGATCGTCAATAGAGTTTTAGCCAGACCGTTCGTAGCCGATCGGCGATCGACTATGGAGGCAAAGAATGATCGGTGAGGTCCGATCCGCTAAGAGTTCCGTTGGACTACAACGGTCGGGATCCGACGTGTTCGGAGTTGTTAGTGGCAATGATCGCCAAGGGCGGCAATGATCGTGGCGGCCAACGGGAAGAAATCAGCCCTCTCTATAAAAAGAGAGGGTGTAAGCCTTTGGAAGACAAATGCTTATACTCTAAGTGATCTTCCTAGTGCCCCACAAGCTCTAAACTCTTCTTACTTGTTTTTACTCCATTCTTATTGTAAGAAGAGTGATCTTGATTGTAAAGGTTACCTCCACCTAGCTTGGTGCAAAGGAGAGACCAATATTGATTGGCTTTGGAGGAGTGATTCACCTCGGACGAATCGGGATCGTGGATTAGCGGCGTAGCCGTGAACCACGTTACATCTTATTGTTAGCGTTTGTATTTTCATTTATTGCTTTGTCTTTATTGTTTATGCTTCCGCTTGCGCTAACGATTGTGTAGACGAGCAAACGAACGCGAGAATTCCAACATCCATTGGAAGAGGGCTATTCACCCCCCTCTAGCCGGCCGTACCGATCCCCTACATTGATTACCCCGGTTTCCTCGGGGATGGAGATAACAAGGGTTCCAGGAGGAGGAGAGGAAGAAAGGCGAGATGGAGGTGTGGTGTTGATCGGGGAAGGTGAAGAGGAAGACGAAGCTGACGGCTGACCGACGCCTCGCTTGAGGTGTGAGTAACGACTCGCTATTTCTTGAAAGAAGGTGGAATGCATCTTGTTGGTCTGAGAATAAGGAAAAAGGGCTGAAGTAGGGGATTGAGGCAACGGGGTATGGCGGCAGAAAAACGAACAGACGAAGAAGAAGGAGACGAAAAGGCGAAGGGTTGAAGATAGCAAGAGAAACGAAGACGAAGGACCCCCTATAAAAGGAGGGAAGAATGGGCTTGTAACCACTATTGGGCTCCTCATTTATAGTGAAAGAGGCCCTAAGTGGAAGGGAAAGAAGGGTTTATTTTTCTAATGGCCCATTATGTACTAAAGCCCTCATTTTCATGGGAAGGAACGGATGTAGGTGTTCCCCTTCGGGAGGAAAGCAGAAAGAAGGATGATATGGAGGCGTCGCATTCTTTATATTGAAGGCCTTTAGGCAATATATATTATTATTTTATCCCCGCGAAGCGGAAGAAATCCCCGTATGGTGGCGGAATGGAAGAACTGAGGTCTCCTCAGTTATATATCATTTTTATTCCCGCGAAGCGGAAGAAATCCCCCTGTGGTGGTGGAATGGAAGAACCGAGATTTCCTCGGTTATACTTAATTTTTATCCCTGCGAAGCGGAAGAAATCTCCGTGTGGTGGTGGAACGGAAGAACCGAGATTTCTTCGGTTATACTTAATCTTTATCCCCGCAAAGCGGAAGAAATCCCCGTATGGTGGCGGAACGGAAGAACCGAGATTTCCTCGGTTATACTTAATTTTTATTCCCGCGAAGCGGAAGAAATCCCTGTGTGGTGGTGGAACGGAAGAATCGAGATTTCCTCGGTTATACTTAATTTTTATCCCCGCGAAGCGAAAGAAATCTCTGTGTGGTGGTGGAACGGAAGAACTGAGGTCTCCTCAGTTATATATCATTTTTATTACCATGAAGCGGAAGAAATCCCCGTGTGGTGGTGGAACGGAAGAACCGAGAATTCCTCGGTTATACTTAATTTTTATCCCCGCGAAGCGGAAGAAATCCCCATGTGGTGGCGGAATGGAAGAACCAAGATTTCCTCGGTTATACTTAATTTTTATTCCATGAAAGAAATCCCGTGTGGTGGTGGAATGGCAAGCGAAGAAATCCTCGCGGTGGTGGTGGAACGGAAGAACCGAGATTTCTGCTATAATTAATTTTTATCCTTTTAAGAAATCCCCATGTGGTGGCGGAACGGAAGAACCGAGATTTCCTCGGTTATACTTAATTTCTATCCCCGCGAAGCGGAAGAAATCTCCATGTTGTGGCGGAACGGAAGAACTGAGGTCTCCTCAGTTATATATCATTTTTGTCCCCGCAAAGCGGTAGAAGTTGAAGTCCTTATTTAACTTTGTATTATTTTATTCCCGTGCAGCGGTAGAGCAGCAGAGTTGGCTCATTTAGCGACTCTATATTATTATATTCCCGGTAAGGTAAAAAGGCATAAGAGGCGAAATATGCCTCAGCTATATGTCAGTCTATGTAAATATGAAAAAAGTAAAGTGTGGCATAACTCAAGAGACACTGGAAGAAGAAGATAAATAGGAAAAGTTCACTAATGTGGGAAAATTACATATTCTAATTCATTTACAAAGAGGAGATAACAAAAGAAACTCTTATACATCTAGGGTATTACAGTTCTTTGTTGGGAGGAACGGATAAAACTCCTTTGCGCGGTCGAGGTTGGCACAGTAGTTGCCGAAGATAAGACTGCTGCAGGAAGATTTGCTTGGATAGCTCCTTTTGGGACCCGACCAATTGTTGATGCAAAGAGCTCATCTTGAAGCTTCCTCACCATTGTTGCAAATACCTCACCTGCTCCTCCAGGTTAGCTATGTAGCGGCGATCGTCTATCTGTTCTTCAGCAGGAGAGGAATGGCTGCCCTGTTCCGATGGTTGGTCCATGACAAAGGGAAAGAAAAGGGAAATATGGAAGCTATATGGTAAGGGTTGGAAGTCTTTTTAGCAAGGAAGGAGAAGGGTGCATTTGTTTGTAGAAGAGATGGGGATAATAAATGCCAGCGAAGAAGGGGAAGCGTAGAGACAGTAGGTGGAGGGTCACCGGAACTGTAACTGTAATTAAGAGGGTCCGAATCCCCGGGAGATGGTAAAAGAAGGTATGTTCGGGCCAGATTACAGTCCTTCTGAGGACAGAAACCTTACTTCTACAGGAAAATGACAAAAGTAAATATCAGTTCCCTCCCTCATTTTTATTAACATGTTTGAAAAGGATTACATCGTTTAATCTATAAAGGCTTTTTGTTGCTCTTAATAGAAGAAGAATTCGAAGGTTCTTGGGGTGGGGAAGATGCCAGGATAACCCTATAGCGCTCGCCTTGAGCCGGAGGTAGCCCTGATAGACCTTCATCCAAAGGAGGTGAACGAATCCTCGCGAAGGAGACTGGGAGGAAGGCCATCGCCGGTGGAAGTGGGGGAAGTTCGACAGCAGCACGGGGGTCTCCCACTGTGTACTCCCATGTGAAGGGAGGATTCCACACCCTATTGCGGAACGAAGGAAATGGTGCACGAAAAGACCTCTCTGTAGGAGGGGTTGGAGCTAGATTGGGAGGCGGAAAAGGAAGAGGGCTAAAAGCTGAGGTGGCGGTTGAGCGGGTCTCCAAATTTTCAATGTTTTCAGAAACCCAGTCTTGTAGCTCAAAAGATTCTAATTCTGAAGAAATCTCGATGGGGTGCCCCACTGAAGCCATGAGAGTGAGATAGAGGGACGAAGACATGGAGGGCGATGATTTATAGTGGAAGGAAAGCGACGGCAGAAGTTTTTGGGAAGGGGAAGAAGATGAAGAGACCGATATCGTTTCCGAAGCAATTGGAGGGATAGGGAAGATCAACAGGCGAAAGTCATTTAAAGTGTCGCCCAAACCAAAATCGGGTCGGATATGAATAAGATCATTTGAGACCTTCCAAGTAAGTCCCCGAACCAACTCGATGATTGCGCCATACGACACAAGAAAAGAAATGATAGTATAGAAAGAGGAAAGATTGAAGTTGGTCCAGAATTTCCGACCCGCAAGGAGACATACAAGGATGATAATAAAAGTTATAGTTAACATAATTGTTTTTCATTGATAAGGAAAAAGTCATTACAAGAAGCGGAACATTAGAAGTTACAATTCAAATAGTTCAGGAGGACACTTGGCTAGGGCGTCTACAGGATTTAAGTAGCTGGTGTCCGTACCAGGGGGCGGGTATCCTCGTTCGGCATTTTGAGCCGAAGACCCCTCAAAGCCTAGTATGAATAGATCTACCCCCTTCTTGACGTATCGCCCCTTAAGATCGGCTTCTTGCTCCTTCAGCTGATCTTGACATTTGTCCAGCTGGGCTTGACTTTCCACCAATTCGGCCGCCAAGGCATCTTTTTCGGTGGCTATTTGTATGGCTTGCCATCCCAGAGTTAAAAGGGCCTCAGAGTACTCTTTGTGAAGGGTGGACTGTTGCCGAGCCACCGATGATAAGGCTTGAGGAAGAGCCGCCACCATGGAGGAAAGCTCCTGACATTTTTCTATACAGGATTTCTTGTGCTCGACACTCTGATTGAAGCTCAGAGCGTTCTTGCTAAAGCTGTAGAATTGTAGTCGAGGAGTCAGCAGCTTTGATCATGGCATCCCCAAGGTGCCCTTTATATTCCTTCAGTTCAAGGGCCAAGACGTCCACCTATTGCAGTTCACTAGATTGGAGGAAAACTTGTCGTTCGAGTTCCTCATTCTTTTGCTGCAGTTCCTCCTTCTCGCTTTGGACCAAGGCCAATTGCATCATTGCATCTTCACATTGGCCCCTCAGGTCAGCTTCCTTCGCCTCTCGCTCGCTTAATTGCCGAACGAGCTCTTTCTGTTGCGCTATAGCGGCGAAGTGGCGGGTCTCCATGCTGGATTGGAACTGAGCCAGCTGGACTACCATGTTGTAGTGCTGGGATGAGGCCTGGAAGAAGGAAAGCAACGTCAGTATATGTTGACGCATAGAGACATACAGTAAATAGGAAGAAGAGATAGCAAATACCTCGGCCAGCAGTTTGCTCACTTTTTCACAAGGGCCCTGTACGCCCGATTGATTTAAAAATTTCACCTCCGAGGGATGACGAATCTTCAACAAGGACCCCAATGTGGCCCTCGGAGGGATGGGAAGGGGAAGATCCTCTTCTTCAGAGGGAAGTGTGGGTCCAACGTGCCGAAGAGGGGTAGGAGAAGCGAGTGCATCGGCAGGGATAGGAGTAGAGAGGGACTCGGTGTGGGAAGGTAGAGGCGAGTTATGTGCATAAGGGGATAAAATGGGAGAATAAGAAGGAGAGTCCCCCCCTTGAGGAGATGAAGACGGGACGGATAGGGTAGTGTCCCTTTTTCTCGGTTCATAGATGGTCAGAGATTGCGAACTAGGTTGACCGGCAGAAGGAGGGGGAAGAGCAGAGGAACTCGGGGCTCCTTTCTTAGCTAGCCGCAGTTTCTTCCGAGGGGATGAAGGAGCTGCTACTGATTTACCTCTCTTGGTGGAGGCCTTCTTCTTCTTGGCAGCCTCAATCGCCTCTCCTTCCACCAAAGCTTCCTGCATTAGGTTATCTGCAAAATGTATTGGTAAGAAAGACGGATAACGCAGGAAGAAAATTATATTGCAAGGTAAGTGTCATCCTACCTACAGCAATCGAGGTCGTCGAAGGGAGGGGGGATAGTCCAAAGTGTCTTAAAAGGGGAGTCTTTATTAGATGATTCGAGCAGTAGTGTGACTCTCCTAATATTCTATAAACCTCCGGGAAAGGGCATTTGGTCCTCATTTCCCAGAAGGAAGGCAGCTCGGGAAGGTCTACCTTCCAGGTATCGGAATAAGGTAAAGATGACGGAAGTTGTACAAAAAAGTATAATTCTTCTCATCCCTTATGGGAAGTAGGCAGGTTCACTAAGAATTGGCAATCTGGGCGACTAGATAGATAAAAGAGACCTACCTTAGAAGATTTCAATTGAAAGAAGCAATGGAATATTTCAGGGGTTAGGGAGAGGTTTAGGTGTTGAAACACTATATGTGCTCCCGATAGAATTCGAAAAGAGTTGGGGCTGAATTGGTTCAGGGGTAATCCATAGAAGTCTAAAAGGTCTAAATAGATAGCCAGTGCTGGTAAGGATAGGCCGTTAAGAAACTGTTCAGAGAAGAAGCAAGTCAGACCAGGAGGAGGACAGTTTGGTCGATGCATTTTGGTCGTAAAGCAACATTTTAAGGAAGGGTCTATAAACTTGTCCTTAAGATTACAGAAATAGTGGTCGCGGTCTAGTTGAGTTATGATATGCTCATACCACACAGGGGAAGGGATGGTCTTAGGGGCCATAGGTATAAAGTAGGACAGAGCACTTACTTGGAGGGTGAGAAGAAGAACGTATAAGAAGGAGAGGGTTGGGTCGCTGGAACACCGCCGGTGAAAGTCGCAGGAGAGAAGAAGTGAAAGGGACAGGATTGCTGGACACGCTAAGTAATACCTAAAAAGAAAAGACGGAGGTTTATATAGGTTCAATTGTGGAGAAAAAGAGGAGCGAGGCCCATGAGCCCATTAGGCCGCCTCAAGTATATGCTGTAAAGCTTCAAGGAAGGAGTAAATTTGAATTAGTAAGGCCAAGGAGGGAGTAGGAACCTTATATAGTGGGAAAGTCAAGCTTATAACTTCGCTTGACTATTTTTTATGGTTGACTAATGATATCGCCATTACCTCTTCTTTATGAAGGGATCATAGGCAAGGCGCTACCCAAACCAATTAGAGGGTTCAGTGGAAGGAAAAGAGAGGAACGGGTCGAGTGCAAGTGCCTGAAATAATTGGTACGGGAAAGTTAGCGAGGGTACTTCATTGGGAAGTAGGCCAACAGGGCGGATAAGAATCGGTTCGATCAAATAAGCCCAAAGACAGATGGGTCGGATGAGAATCGGTTTGGTCAAATAAGCCCAAAGACAGATGGGGCGGATGAGAATCGGTTCGGTCAAATAAGCCCAAAGACAGGTGGGGCGGATGAGAATCGGTTCGGTCACATAAGCTTAAAGACAGACAGGGCGGATAAGAATCGGTTTGACCAAATAAGCCTAGAAGGCCAACGGGGCGGATAAGAATCAGTTCGGCCAAATGAGCCTTAAGGCTATACTATCCGTGAGCTGGAGACCTAAGTTAGTTTTACCAGAAGTAGATGGTTGAGGGGGGCAGGCTAACCTAGTTTCCTGGAATAGGGATGAGGGGGTGATATGTAACAGAAAGAGAGGTCCCCACAGAAGATTCCGAAGAGCCTTCGCCCTCGTACCTGTAACAGAATTATTCTCCAGGTGGACATGGTGGCCACGTGTACGATGAGGACAGTCCGCGAGATAGTGATGGATCAGAGGAAGAGGATAAAAGACAAAGAGAGGAGAAAAGAAGAGGGATCTGGAATCATTCCATCAAACACGAAACGAAGACACAGGAGGAGAAGGAGGAGAGTTGTCGTCACTTCGTCGGAGAAGAAGAGCAGCGGCCTTGATCTTGAGTCGCACGTACTCTTTCTTGTATTTGTAACCAAACTGTAAGAGGTTTTCTCCTCCGCCTCGGGAAGTTTCCTTTCAGTAAAGGAGGGCATTAATAGTGGAAAGTGCTTGGGCATTGTCCCCGGTGAGAGAGCTGTTGGGTTTCCGGCACCGCGGCGTGTGTGTGTTCGATCATGTTTCGTAAACATGAGCACAGCGGAAGCAATTAAAAATAATAAATCTATATTTATTACAACACACACAACACACGCATGCATATTACAACAAGTGTAGACATAACCGTAAATTAAAATTTGCAATAAAAGAAATTATCTACGTTATACCTTTCGTATGACGTGTAGCGGGAACGGCATCAACCGGAATGATCCTCGTAAGAATCGTCTCTATCCGTATCCACGCCGAGCTCCTCGGGATGACTTCGCTAAGTCACGAGTTTCGTCTTCGTACGGGTTACTAGCCTCGTGTTGAAGACGACGTGATCGAGAGATGATCACGATCCGAATCCAAATTCGGATCCTAAAACGAGTTCTCAAAACTCGCTTCTCCGGAGAGGTATTCGTCAACCGTTTGACGAATCATTTGTCCTCCACCTCAGAGGATTACCGGAGATCGAATTCCCGGTAAGTTATCCGCTGTCGGAGCTCTAACCGTCGTCCAAACGACGCTCCGACGAGAGGAGAAGAAGCTGTCCAGAAAACTGGACATCTTGGTGGAGGATATAGGCGCCGGCCAACCAAGGAAAGAAAAGGCTCACCTTGATGCCAAACCTATAGGAGATCACCGGAGGGTCGCCGGAGTGTTCACCGGCTGAAGCTTGGTCGCCGGCAATGACTTGGACGGCGGCACAAAGGCTGGGCGGCGGCACACCTAGGGTTGGCGCCGACTAGTGGAGGAGAGGGAGGGGGCGGCACAACTAGGTTGGGCGGCAACTCCAATTAGGGTTTTAGGATTAGGGTTTAAGCCCTATTTTATAGAGAACTAATTCTCTTAATGGTTAATGGATCATATCCATAAAGCCCGTTAACCCGCTCCATTAAGATAAGTTAAAATAAACCAAACCATGATGGTTTATTTTAAGTTAAAACGAACCGAACCAACCTTTGGTTCATTCGTTTAATATAAACCAAACCCTTTGGTTTATTCTCCTCCATTGGATTAGAACCAAACCATTTAGGTTCATCCATTACGTCTTCATAAGACACGGCCCATCCACGCTTCCATTGCGACTGAAACGATTTCATGCTCGCTTTATGTTTGGTCCAACCAAACCTAGTTTCTCTCGGTCTGAGAATCCCATTCTCAAGCTCGTTTTAAATCCTTTGGATTACACTCGTTTTGCGTGTGACCAAATAGGTTCTCAGTTTATGTTGGCCGTCTATAATTAACCATTAATTATAGAACGATCATGAGTGGCACCTAGTAGTACATCATGATCCCCAATTAACCGAAAAGATCAACGGTTGATCCAGAACTATTTCTGAAACCCTTCAGCAGCTCGAATGATTCGTGCCCTATTCCCTTCACTCATCTTATACCCACTTGGTTCAGAACATGGTCTATTGTGTCAGTCCCCACTAGGCTGACTACGTCACACCTAGCCCAAGTATCATTTCCTCGTCCTATGGATTATAGTTACTCCACATGTATCGAAGAGTACCTTACTCTAAACATGTAATGCTTTGGCCAAAGACTTTACTAACAATCCGACGAGAGGCCATGGGTATACATCTCCTCGCAAGGAGTGGTGAATCCTTTATAGGCTATTCAAACACCTTCGATCACTTCGACTTATACCCAATCATCCCGGGTCCACATCTCCTTAGAGATGTTTGCTTAAGATGTCAAAGCATAAGTCTCTATGATCAAGATGACTTGAATACCGCAAGTCAAAGGAACATCGCACTTAAGCTACAGTAAGAACTTCATTGACATATCTATATATGCAGAGAACCATATGAAGTCTTACGGCTGGTCACTCCAATGAACTAGTTACCATAACTAGCATCCACGATTAACTCCGGACATCACAATGTCTCCAGCCAGTGAGAATCAGCTGCTTGGATACACCAAAGAGTATACCTCGTGCTAGTCTCGACAGAATTTATGGTGTCCAAATCCATCAATTCATCGACTAGGGATAATTCCGATACATCACAATTACACATGTAGAGATACTCACTAGTTGTGATCCAATCACAAATTCTCTCATGCTGTGAATCGTATCGTGGACATTCAGTAAATGAGTTTAAGATCCAATCAAATACATAAAACATGTATACTCAAATAGTGAATCTTCATTTATCATATAAATGGTTCATACATAATAAGCGTTGCCTTAGGACATCTCATATATTACTAACAGACTCCCACTTGGCCTAATGCCAATCGCTACGGTATCCAATACCATAAGCTCTAACATGACCCTCAAACTTATTTTGAGGTAATGCCTTAGTTAAAGGATCCGCTAAGTTCCTTTCGGTGGGAATTTTCTCGATTTGTATTTCGTTCCTACTGATGATCTCTCTGATAAGATGATAGCGGCCATGTTTGGATCATTGATGAGACCACATCAAGTTCATAGATGAACTTCTTGATCCAAACCGCTTCCTTTCTTGCTTCCAAAGGCTGCATGTATTACGCCTTAGTGGCGAGAATCGCTATAGTGTCAAGCTTGGAACCTTTCCAACTTATTGCGCCTCCATTTTCAGGTGAATACATACCGGACGAGACATGGAATCATCCTTATGCATGCGGAACGGCATCCGTATACCCACGTATCACCATGTACCCTTCTCCATATATTAGGAACGCATCCTTAGTTCTTCTCAAGTACTTAAGGATCGTCTTATGACCACCCAATGATCCATTCTGGATCGGGTGGTATCTGCTCGTGACACTCGGAGCATACGATACATCGGGCCTCGTACATAACATAGCATACATGATAGATCCTATTGCGGATGCATAGGGAATCTTACTCATGCAAATCCTCTCGTCTTACGTCGCGGACACATAGACTTGAAGGTGTACCCCATGCACGATGGGTAAGAAACCTTTCTTGGATTCCGACATGCTAAACCTCTTTAGCACTTTTCGGTCTATATATGGCTGCGAAAGACCAAGCAACGTTTGATCTATCTCTATAGATCTTAATCCGAGGATGTAGGTTGCTTCTCCCAGTCTTTCATGGAGAATGTCTTGGATAACCAAACCTTATGTAAGATTGACACATCGTTTCCTATAAGTAATATGTCATCGACATACAATACTAGGAACACATTGCCTCCCACTAACCTTCTTGTACACACAAGGTTAAATTCGGATTTTGTGAGAAATCAAACTTTTGATGTCTCATCAAAAGCGGATATTCCGACTCTGGATGCTTGCTTCAATCCATAAATGGACCGTCGCAATTTGCATACCTTGGTTTTATCAACCGATGTGAAACCCTCAGGCTGTATCATATACACGTCCTCGAGCAGGTTTCCATTAAGGAAAGCTATTTTCACATCCATTTGTCATATCTCATAATCTTAATGAGCCGCTATGGCCAGGAGCATCCGAATGGATTTAAGCATAGCTACAGGTGAATAGGTTTCGTCATAATCAACACCTTGTTTTTGACGATATCCTTTCGCCACCAATCTAGCCTTATAGGTAATCACATTACCATCCATGTCGGTTTTCTTCTTGAAAACCCACTTGCACCCTATAGGCTTTATCCCTTGGTGGTCAACCAAGTTCCAAACTTGGTTTTCATACATGGAATCCATTTCCGACTTCATGGCACCAAGCCACTTATCCCTTTCTGAACTTGTCAGCACTTCTTCATAACTGGTAGGCTCCTCATCGTCAATGAGTAACACGTCGTTCGATTCGCTTACGAGAAATCCATATCTCTCAGGAATATTGCGTGTTCTACCAGATCTACGAAGATGTGGTGTTACAATAGGTCCAGTCGATTGCTCATCACTATGAGTTGTCGGCTGTTGTGCTTCACCAGGTATCTCATTAATGTCTATTTGAGTCTCTCGAGCCTCCTCAAGCTCGATGACACTCCCACTGTTTTCTTGCAAGAGAAACTCTTTCTCTAGAAACACAGCATGCCTTGAAACAAACACCTTTTGTTCCACAGGATGATAGAATTGGTAACCCCTTGTTTCCTTAGGGTATCAACAAATAGACATTTATCGGACTTAGCATCCAATTTGTATGCGATCTGATCCTTCACATAAGCAGGACAACCCCATATCTTCAAGTAAGATACATGAGGTTTCTTACCATTCCATATCTCATATGGAGTAGTTGAGACTACCTTAGCAGGCATTACATTTAACAAATGCAAGTATGCCCCCAAAGGACTTAGGAAGAGTTGCATGATTCATCATTGACGACCATGTCCAACAAGGTCGATTCGCCTCTCAGATACACCATTATGCTGTGGTGTATAGGGCGGAGTCCATTGAGACAATATGCCATTGTCTCTTAGATAATCAAGAAACTCTTGACTTAAGTATTCACCACCTCGATCCGATCAAAGTATTTTAATACTTTTGTCATGTTGTTTCTCTACTTCATTTCTGAATTCTTTGAACCTTTCAAAGGCTTCAGACTTGTGTTTCATCAAGAACACATACCCAAACCGTGAGTGATCATCGGTGAAGGTAATGAAGTAGCTATAGCCTCCTAATGCTTGAGTTGACATAGGTCCACATACATCAGTATGTATTAGACCTAGTAACTCTCCCACTCGTTCACCTTTTCCAGTAAAAGGTAACTTAGTAATCTTGCCTTTTAAGCATGATTCGCATGTATCGTATGAATCCAATTCAAACGATTCCAGAATTCCACATCGGTGTAATTCGGACATGCGTTTCTTGCTTATATGGCCAAGACGACAATGCCACATATAGGAGTCTATTTGATTATCCTTTCGAGCATGCTTGTTGCTCACCCGATGTGAAAATGTCCTTTGGATACGTCCAACGTATAAACACCATTGCTTAAAGTTCCAGTCCCATAAAGAACTCCATTCAAAGTTATGTAACAATAATTGTTACTAAAAGTCAAATGGTACCCATTTCTATTTAAACAAGAAATAGAAATGATGTTCTTTATCAACGAAGGAACATAAAAGCAATTGTCCAGTTCTAAGACAAGTCCTACAGGGAGTTCCAACAAATACGTTCCGATGGCGAGTGCAGCAACCGTTTCTCCATTCCCAACACGTAAATTTGACTCTCCCCTTGACGAGTCTTCTTCTATTCCTTAGCCCATGTATGTCATTACATATATGTGAGCCACACCCAGTATCGAATACCCAAGTGTCTGAGGAAATAGAATGACAATCAATAAAGAAGATTTCTGAAGAAGATGGGGCATCCGATGCCTTATCCTTCTTCACGGACTCAAGATAAATCTTGTACTTTCTTCGCAAATGGCTCTCCTTGCCATAATGATGGCAAGTTTCCTTTTGTGCTAGTTCTACCTTCTTAGCCCTTCTCTTCTTTCCCTTCTACTGTTCCTTTGACTTCCTCTTAGAATCTTTCTTCGAGGAATCAACTAACAGCACCGTCCCCTGCTCATGCTTCTCAGAAGACTCCACAGTCTTCAGCATATTGAGCAGTGCCACAGATGAACCTCCTAGCATCTCAGAGGTGAAGAGGAGCTTTGAGACTTCGAACCTTTCGAATCTCACTTGCTCATCAACCAACTCACAAAGATGAAGGACTACGATATGAGCATCCATATGCTCATGCTTCTTTCGTAGCTTGGGTTCCATCGTGGCTAGCATGATGCAACTCATTTGTTCAGAATCACTCACATGTTTCTGATAGGCCAACAATTGGTCCAAAGTTGCATCGTCACTAGGACGGGCGGGAAGAGGCGCTTCGAGGACATACACAAGCTTTTCACCTTGAGAACAATTCTCAAGTTTCTAAGCCAGTCCAAGAAGTTCGGCCCAGTCAATTTATTTGAATCCAAAATGGAACGCAAATTCAAAGACATCAGGATCAATCTTAGAAATACAAAACGAGCATATATGAGAAAATGATTTTAAAAATGCATCAATATACATTTATAAATCCCATTCATTTTTTGAATTTCAAAAAACCCCAAAATCACTTCGGGAGATCGTAGGTCCATCTCCGAATGAGATGATATCCATCATAGTTATGAACAACCTTGGAGAGAGTCCAACAAGCCATTCATAACTACGACGGTAGGTATCATCTATACCGATTGCATATCACGTATATGCAACTATCACAATGTGCTATCAACTATTTGAATGTTCACACATACATCGGGTTGTTAACACATTAACAAGTATGCATCATATGCATAGCACCCAACTTCACCTCCCTTTACATCGACCTTGGAGAGAGTCCAACAAGCCGATGCTCCAGGTTAAAGCCAACCCATTAATCGGGACATAGTTTTAATATGGTTAGAGCGCATTCAACCAATTAGCCCAGCTTGGAGAGAGTCCAACAACCAAAGCTAACGATTGACCTCTGACTCTTACCATATTAGTATTAAACTATTCCATGGTTTGAACATATTCAGGTTCGAGTCGGGCTTGGAGAGAGTCCAACAACCCAAACAAGAAACAGAACTCTGGTTCTAACCATATTAATGGAAGGTGTAGGCTTTAATATTGATTAAGGGTTTTTATGTCTCATCCTCTTTGCATGCAAATAACTATTATCTAAATGGCATGGCATACATGGCATACATCTACATGTCACGACACGGATGGCATAATGTTATGCATCTAATGCAATTACATGGCATACAATTATGTCATGTATATAATTTCCTTATATGTCATAACTATTTATGGAAATAAAATATGTTTAAGATTTGATTCTCCAAATCAAATCATAATTAAATTAGGAAACAAATTTCCAAATCTAATCACATATTTTATTCATGGAATTATTTGATTAAGGAAAATCTATTTAGGAAACCAATTTCCTAAATCATTAAAACTACTTATGGAAATAAAATATTTTAAGATTTGATTTCCCAAATCAAATCATGATTAAATTAGGAAACAAATTTCCAGAATCTAATCAAATATTTTATTTATGGAAAATATCAATTTCCATAAATACTTCCAACTTTCCAAAAGTGGAAGATTTCCATAAATACTTCTAGACTTTCCAAAATTGAAAAATTTCCATAAATACTTCTAAATTTCCAAAATTTAGAAAATTTCCAGAAATACATTATGACTATCGCAAAACCATTTTTACGATTATGTCGAAACACAACCTGGCTCGATACCCTTTGTTGGTTTTAATGGCGGTGTTCGATCATGTTTCATAAACATGAGCACAGCGGAAGCAATTAAAAATAATAAATCTATATTTATTACAACACACACAACACACGCATGCATATTACAACAAGTGTAGACATAACCGTAAATTAAAATTTGCAATAAAAGAAATTATCTACGTTATACCTTTCGTATGACGTGTAGCGGGAACGGCATCAACCGGAACGATCCTCGTAAGAATCGTCTCTATCCGTATCCACGCCGAGCTCCTCGGGATGACTTCGCTAAGTCACGAGCTTCGTCTTTCACGGGTTACTAGCCTCGTGTTGAAGGCGGCGTGATCGAGAGATGATCACGATCCGAATCCAAATTCGGATCCTAAAACGAGTTCTCAAAACTCGCTTCTCCGGAGAGGTATTCGTCAACCGTTTGACGAATCCTTCGTCCTCCACCTCAGAGGATTACCGGAGATTGAATCCCCGATAAGTTATCCGCTGTCGTAGCTCTAACCGTCGTCCAAACGACGCTCCGACGAGAGGAGAAGAAGCTGTCCAGAAAACTGGACAGCTTGGTGGAGGATATAGGCGCCGACCAACCAAGGAAAGAAAAGGCTCACCTTGATGCCAAACCTATAGAAGATCACCGGAGAGTCGCCGGAGTGTTCACCGGCTGAAGCTTGGTCGCCGGCAATGACTTGGACGGCGGCACAAAGACTGGGCGGCGGCACACCTAGGGTTGGCGCCGACTAGTGGTGGAGAGGGAGGGGGCGGCACAACTAGGTTGGGCGGCAACTCCAATTAGGGTTTTAGGATTAGGGTTTAAGCCCTATTTTATAGAGAACTAATTCTCTTAATGGTTAATGGATCATATCCATAAAGCCCGTTAACCCGCTCCATTAAGATAAGTTAAAATAAACTAAACCATGATGGTTTATTTTAAGTTAAAACGAACCGAACCAACCTTTGGTTCATTCGTTTAATATAAACCAAACCCTTTGGTTTATTCTCCTCCATTGGATTAGAACCAAACCATTTAGGTTCATCCATGACGTCTTCATAAGACACGGCCCATCCATGCTTCCATTGCAACTGAAACGATTTCATGCTCGCTTTATGTTTGGTCCAACCAAACCTAGTTTCTCTCGGTCTGAGAATCCCATTCTCAAGCTCGTTTTAAATCCTTTGGATTACACTCGTTGTGCGTGTGACCAAATAGGTTTTCGGTTTGTGTTGGCCGTCTATAATTAACCATTAATTATAGAACGATCATGAGTGGCACCTAGTAGTACATCATGATCCCCAATTAACCGAAAAGATCAACGGTTGATCCAGAACTATTTCTGAAACCCTTCAGCAGCTCGAATGATTCATGCCCCATTCCCTTCACTCATCTTATACCCACTTGGTTCAGGACATGGTCTATTGTGTCAGTCCCCACTAGGCTGACTACGTCACACCTAGCCCAAGTATCATTTCCTCGTCCTACGGATTCTAGTTACTCCACATGTATCGAAGAGTACCTTACTCTAAACATGTAATGCTTTGGCAAAGACTTTAGTAACAATCCGACGAGAGGCCATGGGTATACATCTCCTCGCAAGGAGTGGTGAATCCTTTATAGGCTATTCAAACACCTTCGATCACTTCGACTTATACCCAATCATCCCGGGTCCACATCTCCTTAGAGATGTTTGCTTAAGATGTCAAAGCATAAGTCTCTATGATCAAGATGACTTGAATACCGCAAGTCAAAGGAACATCGCACTTAAGCTACAGTAAGAACTTCATTGACATATCTATATATGCAGAGAACCATATGAAGTCTTACGGCTGGTCACTCCAATGAACTAGTTACCATAACTAGCATCCACGATTAACTCCGGACATCACAATGTCTCTAGACGGTGAGAATCACCGCTTGGATACACCAAGGAGTATACCTCGTGCTAGTCTCGTAATTGATGGTGTCCAAATCCATCAATTCATCGACTAGGGATAATTAGATACATCACAATTACACATGTAGAGATACTCACTAGTTGTGATCCAATCACAAATTCTCTCATCTTTGTAGAATCGTATCGTGGACATTCAGTAAATGAGTTTAAGATCCAATCAAATACATAAAACATGTATACTCAAATAGTGAATCTTCATTTATCATATAAATGGTTCATACATAAGGCGATTGCCTTAGGACATCTCTCATATATTACTAACAAGAGCTCACCTCCGTGGAGTAGGAATACTCATTCCGAACCACGTTATATCTTGTGTTTTAGTTTCCGCTGTCTGTTTGGGGGTTTTGCGTTTCTTGACTTCGCCTTCTACATCTATTTTACTGTTGCGGCCTGTGAGAACCCCCCAAAAACTCCCTTCGTGCCTTCGTCGCGTCGAAAGGGGGTAAAGCGAATTTTCCTCGCCGCATCACCAATGAAAAAATTTTCATCGCTAAAGTCATCGCAAAATTTGCAACGAATTACTAAATTGTTACAAATTGTGCGATGAATTTACATTTCATCACAAAATTCTGCGATGAAATTTATTTTTCATTGTAAAATTGGCGATGAAAATTAAATTCGTCGTCAAATTAGCGACGAATATTAAATTCGTCGCCAAATTGGCAACAAACATTAAATTCGTCGTAAATTTCTTAATTCCCACCGTTGATTTTTTTCCCAAATATTTGAAAATATCTGATGAAAATATTTCGTCGCCAAATTTATCGCAAATTATGCAACGAATTATGAATTCGTGGTAAAAATTTACAATGAAATATAAATTCGTTGCAAATTTTTGCAACGAATTATATTTTCGTTGCAAATTTTTTCAATGAATTCATTATTCGTTGCAAAATTCTACGACGAATTTATATTTCATTGTAAATTTTGCAACAAAATTTATTTTTCATCGCAAATTTACAATGAAAAATAAAATTCGTTGCAAAACTATGACGAAATTTACGACAAAATTTAATTTGTTGCAAATGTAAATAAGTTTACAATAAAAAAAATTTGTTAGAAATTTCGTTACTGATTTGTGTCAAATTCAGTTACATGTGCTGTCATACCTTTATTGCAGATTTACATAATTATTTTAATTTAATCAAGTCTATTTTGATGTATTTTTTGTAGTGTTTGGAATGTCAATACCAATACAAGATTTTTTATTGCCAAAATTTATTGAACTTCTCAATTGGGAAAAAAAAAATATAAATGCACCATTTAAAGATTTTACCTTGAATATGTGTTAGAAAAGAATTTTTCATATTAAATATTTACCAATTTGTTGGATTTTAGTGAACGTAGGCAATTGGACTAAACAAACCTAGCATAAGGGGACCTTTTACATTGATCCTAATCCATGTGAAGATACTTGACTCATTAATTTTGATTAAATATTTAACAATTTGTTTGACTTTAGTGAACATAGGAAATTGGACTGAACAAAGCTAACATAAAGAGACCTATTACATTAATCCTAATCCATAGACGAGACTCATTAATTTCGATAGCTTTTACATTAATTAAATATTTCATTAGTGTGCAGTTAGGATCGGATAACAAAATAAATATAATAACTAAATAAGCTAGATAGGAGCCCTTCACATGAAGAACCCTTCATCTTAGGATTTCCCCCCCCCAATTGGATCTCATTCGACTTAATCAGTGAATTGACTGAAAATGTATATTCATTTCTAGTAAAAAAATAGATATTGCATTGTTTAAATAAATATTTTGATTTTAAAACTTTTGCAAAGTAACATGATTATATTTTTGTAAGATATGTTTTTATGGATATAATTTATGTAAAAGTTTATTTTGTTATCTTGACAGCGTGACTTTATACATGGAAAAACATAAAGTTGTAGTATAGGTTTATAGGAATGCTCTAATTTTCGCAAAGAAATATAAAGTTGTATTTCTTTGCGAAAATTAGAGCATTCCTATAAACCTATACTACAACTTTATGTTTTTCCATGTATAAAGTCACGCTGTCAAGATAACAAAATAAGAAGATATAAAGAATACATGATTCATTATTATAATTCAATTCTATAAGAAGATATAGAGAATACATTATTCATTATGTAGGAATGTTACCTTCAATCGTAGTTTGAACGTTATAAATGATGTTTTGTTATATATATCATTATAATTAAAACATTTACATTTGTGTTAAAGAAGAATCATATTCTACTGGTGGCCAGGAAAATTGTATAAATACATTAACGATGTTCCATAATTTTTTTTTGTGAAAATTAAATCATTAGAGCATTTTGTGACTCAGAATCATGATATATCCTGCAAACCCTAAGGATTGGATTTTGGTCTTCTAGTTAATTAATAGCTGGTCGATCTAACCGGCTTTAAGGAAAATATCAGGAATAAAAAACAGCTTTTAACAGTGCAATTAAGTTGGATGACTAACCAGTTGCCTCTCAATTAAAGCTCCTTTATGACAAGTTTTTTCTTGGTGCAACCTCATTCAATGCAGCAGCGAGAGAGAGAGAGAAGAGAGAGAGAGAGAGAGAGATCCATTTGTTCTGATATCTTCTTCATCAAGAAATCCCTGTTTATTTTTATTTTTCATTTATTTCATATATTGATATCTTTGCTGACTTTAGAAGACCATAAGACTAGAGTAAAATGATTCTTCCTGCTTTCTTATCTGACAGCTCTTTCGTGGAAGAAATAGGAGCCTGTTCCTGTAATATATAGTCATAGAAAATTAAGAATTGAGTGGAAAAAATTGATAGCAAAACATGGGAAGGCCGCCTTGCTGTGACAAAGGAGGAGTGAAGAAGGGGCCATGGACTCCAGAAGAGGACCTTGTGCTTGTCTCCTACATCCAACAACATGGCCCTGGGAACTGGAGATATGTTCCTACAAACACTGGTTATTTTTTCTCTCTTTAATTCCCTGACTTCCATCTTCTTTCTTTGAGGATTAGGTCTAAATTAAGGTTTTCTTGATCCTGCCCTACTTTATTATTAATACTATTTTTTGGCGGGTACATGTTTGATGCACTAGGGCTGATGAGGTGCAGCAAGAGCTGCAGACTTAGATGGACTAATTATCTGCGGCCGGGGATCAAGCGTGGCAACTTTACAGATCAGGAAGAGAAGCTGATCGTCCATCTCCAAGCTCTTCTCGGCAACAGGTACACGGATCGATCATTCCTTGCTTATCTGCTCGTGTAGACTATAAATCTCATTGTTTATTACTGTTTGTTGTTTGGCAGGTGGGCAGCGATCGCATCGTACCTTCCTGAGAGGACAGACAACGACATCAAGAACTACTGGAACACTCACCTCAAGAAGAAGTTGAAGAAGATGCAGAATCCTCATCAAGATGGCAGCGCCATGAATTCATCATCAAGCCCCCAGCACAGCCTCTCAAAGGGCCAGTGGGAGAGGAGGCTCCAAGTCGACATCCACATGGCCAGGAAAGCCCTCACCGATGCCTTGGCCTTGCAAGCCAAGCCTAAAGCTCCACTCTCATCCGCAGCCACTGTCACTACCACTGCAGCTGGCAGCACCTATGCCTCGAGCACTGAGAACATTTCTCAGTGGCTCCAAGGATGGATGAATAACCATACTCCCTCTCCTAAGACTATGCAAATAGGTCACTGCGCCTCCACCTTGGGCCACTGCTCCTCTGCAACGGCTGCAATCAGCAAGAACGACGTTTCGGCTATCGAGTCCTCCTTGTTTAGTCTTGACTCGCCATCTGCGGGGGTGTCTGACACTAGCTTTTCTCATGGTGACATCAAGGCCATCCTTCCCACTTCTGTGTTTGAGACTTGGCTATTCGAAGAAGAGAACAATAGATCGAGCCCACTAGTCGATGCCATTAATTAATTAGTTTGTGTGTTTCTTGTTACAATCAGTGGAGTGTGATCACAAAGATCAACTCATATAAGAAAACTAAGTGTAAATATACATAATGCTTCGGGATGATGCATGTTTATTCAACCCATTAATAGTACATACTAGAGGGAATTGCTCAAGAAATGTGTGATTGTCATGTTTTTTTTATATTTTTTTAGAGGAATTATGGTAGTTTTAGGTGGTATAAGTGGGATCATGCGCTTGTGGCTTGACCTTTTGCATTGAAAATGTAATATCAGTACTTTGTGTGTTCTTCTAGTGTATTGAAAGATCCTATTGAAGTTAAAATTTTGTTATTAGTTCCCAATAAATTATGAATTGTACAATTAGATACAACAGTAGTTACTTTTCTTTATAATGCTGTAAGTTATAAGACAATTGATTTGGTGCTCTTTGGTCATGATTGGATGCTAAATAAATTTGTTTCTGATGGGCTGGCTCCCTTTGAATGGTTGAGACATAATTATCCAGTCGGTCGAACGCTTCTTTGTGGAGGTGAATTAATCTTCCATCACTGTTAGATATCTTAGCCATTATATCTTTGTCATACAATTAAATAAAACGTCTATCTCCTTTTCCACATTTCTCCACCCTTGCTTATGTACTTGGAGGTGTTTATCCTCTCAAGTGCGGCCATCATCAAGGAGGATGTGTCTATCCTCTCAAGGAAAGGGAAGAGAAAAATATAACTTGCGCAGTTTTACTATGTTTTGGGTTTTTTTTTCATGAAGAACAAGAACTAGAAGGGCACAAAAGCCATCCTTTCGAGTCTACCGGCATGATTATTCTCAAGCAGATTGTGAATGCGACCCCTAGATTATCTTTTGGTACCTTCAATTTGGGTAGCCAAATTGTCACATTTTTTGCATAGTTAGTAAATAATAAAAGTCCTAAAAGTACTACTACATTATATTGGATCTTTAAGTTGCCTCTAGCAAAGGGAGGTGAGGGTGAATAGCAAAAAATCTAAAATAGAAAAAGAAACCGAAGGAAAATCCTAATTAAAGATTTAGATAATGCACTAAAATAATAAAAAATTGATACGGAACGTCAACAAAAGTCATATAATTTTGTTTTGAATTCATAAGTCCTACTTCATAAAGCAGTTAGACTTTTAAAGTGATCCTGCTCTGATAATAAACGTAGAATTAATAGCAATGAGAGGATGAATGGTTTAATATCTAAAATGGGAAAAAAAAATCTTGAATCCAAGATTTAATTAAAGATTTAGGTAATAAAAACTAGCAAGCAATGTTAACAAAAGGTTTGTTAAGAATCCACGTGTCATACTCTATGCCCTATAGACTTATAACGTGGCTAGACTTTTAGAATGATCCTAGACTAACACCAAATGCAAGATAAAAGTGGTGGCTAGGGGATGGTGAATTGCTAGCAATCTAAAAAAATAAAATAAAACTTAGTCCAAAGCTTCAATAAAGATTTAGACACTACATCAAAATAATAATAAAAAAAAGACAAACAAAAGTTACTTAGCGCCGTTTAGAATCCCCATGTCCTATTTCATAGCTTATAAATGAGAGAGGGAGAAACTTTATACAAAATACTTTATGATAAGTGATACTCTAATAATATATTTAAGAGGAATGGAGCAAATCAAAAGCCCCCATAAAAGATTTTTTACATTGGACATTCTCAAATGGCTTGAAAGTGTCATCTGTTAGTGAAAGTCTTAGAGTCAATCATGTGATGATTGTTGTATGGACTTTATTGTATCATATTCCTATTTATAAAGACATGGTTATTATATTTACTTGTATTAGTGCCAAATAACTAAATATAATAATGTCCTTAAGTAGTAGATTCTTATCTATATCAATCGATTGGTTGAATCGATAATGAGATGATATAGAGAACACTACTCTTAATCATTCCTAGTCGAGTATTAACATTCAGGGACAATGTTAATGCGTAGAGACTAGCATGTAGGTCAACAAGATGACTTGATCTCACAAGTCATAGATATGAGATATCAAGTTGACACATGAGTATGCATTGGAGAATGTATACTGAATGACCCGCCATGAGAAAGTATCATGGATCGTTATATGAGTGTCATATACTTTCTCATGTGGCTATTAGTATGACTATTAGTCCTTAGACCTGAAGTCACCATGGTTCCCTACATAAGAAGTTGCATACTTTGGCTTCGTCAAACGTCACCCGTAAATGGGTGGACTATAAAGGCGATTACTGGGTATGTAACAAATTATGCGGAGGGATGTGAGTGATGTAGATGGGATCTATCCCTCCTATATGACGGGGGTGACATCGATATTCTTGATAGAGTGAGACCACGAAGTGCATGGTCATGCCCAAATGAGTCAATATGAGATATTGAGCTCATTTGATTAGAGTGAGTCTACTTGGAGTTCAAGATTTAGATTGTACCGAGGATGACACGGTCTATGCCTCGATTGGTCAATCTAGATGTCAAGGATAGAGGGACATTGTCACATATTGTGAGAGTCACAATTAGTAGTCACAAAGGTGATGTTGGAGCTCAACATTCTTGTAACTTGGGTAGTAATGATGTGTTGCTAGATACCGCTCATTGCTTATGTTCCTAAATCGGTTTAGGGACATTGTCAACGTTACAAGAACCTATAGGGTCACACACATAAGGGCAATTAGATGGAGATTAGGTTCATATGATGAACCATGAGGATTAGGTTCATGGGATGAACCAAATTGGATTAAGAGTAATCCAAATTAGACTAATTGAGTTAGACTCAAGTTGATTCAAGTGTTGAATGAGTCTAATTTAGATTTGATTCATCAAATCAATTTAAATTAATGAATAGAGATTCATTAAATTAAAATTGACTTGAATCAAATGGTTGGATTTGATCAACCATAGGAGATAATAGGTCAAGTTTGACTTGACTTGAGAGGGAAGATGAATGGTCAATTTTGACTTGACCAATTGTCATGTCATGGTGACTTGGCATGGGGCCGGCCAAAGATGATGCTCCACATCATCATGGACACATCATGGGGTGCCACCTCATGAGGGAGACCAAGAGTCATTGGCTCTTGGAGTTACATGCATGCAATTAACCCCCTTATAGTGGGTTATGGGTGATGTGAAGTTAAGTTGTGTAACTTCATCTTCTTCCTCTTCTCTTCCCTCAAGCTCTCTCTTCCTCATCTAGCCATGAACGTCCAAGGGGTTCTAGCACACTCTAAGGTATTTTTCTCCACCATTTGTCCGTGTGGATACTTGTAGAGGAGTGTACACTTGACACTCTCGAGTTCCGGCGAACCTTTTGGACGAGCGGGATTTGCGAAGGGCGTCGCATCGAGGGTAACGTCCTTATCATGTAGATATAAGGTAGATCTAGGGTTTTATACAAGCACATACATGTTTTTGTTTTAATACTTCTTCGCACGGATCCATGGCCGGGGCTTCCGAGGTTTCCGCAACGCAAAAAGCGGTTTTTGCGGCTCGGAAAAACCCAACAGTGGTATCAGAGCCACGTGCGAAGCATGTATGTGTTTCGTCTTTGTAATTTTTGTATTAGATATAAAAATTACAGATTTATATGTTTCTGTAAATTTCCTTATTTTATAAAATTTTTGGGTATTTTTCTCAAAGAGTCGAAGCAACAAGTGTTGGGACACTTGTAGGCTTCAACCGTCGAGAAAAACTCTCCGAAACGGCGAGTTCTCGCTTTAGGTTTTTGGGACAGCGACTTAAGTCATTGTAGGATCGTAGTAGGGACACTGGCAAAGTTTATTTTGCGAGTAGGGGCACTGCCCCTATCCCCGAAAGGGGCCATGTCCCGCGATCGCGCCCGGAAACCGCTTAGCGGGACCGTTACGAAGAGGTGACTCATAAATTTGAAATAAATTAGGAAAAAATATAGAAATTTTATGTAAAAATACATAATTTAGAATTATGTATAATTCTGTGATTGTCATGGCTCAATGACCCCAATTTGATTGGATTATGTGTGTTGTAATTCATAATACGGCCTGCGTGCCATTTTGTGGTTATGCGTGTTGTATAGTATATGCGACCTGCGCGTCGTACCTCTTCTTTTTGATATTCTAGTTGTAAATAGTTTTAGACTCGAATGTAACTCGAGTTTCATATTTTGTAATGTACAAAAATGGAGCAGTGGAAAGTCCACTTGAAGACGAGCTTACGAGAAGGGTGACGACGACACATGGCGGTCAAAGGAAGTGCTTGGAGAAGCCGCTAGCCTTAGGTTGACCGTCCGATCTTCTCATTGGCTTGAGAAGATCGTAGAAGGGCCATGACTATATCACATTTAATTATATATATATATATGTTGATATATATATATATATATATATATATATATATATATATATATATATATATATATATATATATTTAATTAATTTTGCTTGTATGTATGTGATGCATGCTAGTAGAATAATGCTTGTATGTATAAGATGCATGCTAGGTTAATTTTCTTGTATGTATATGATGCATGCTAGAATAATGAATGTATGTATGTGATGCATGCTAATATAGGATAATAAAGGCCTAAATGCGTATAAGATACACATTACGATTAGATTAGATCATAATCGAATCAACTCGAAAATGCCTACCGAGCCTTGATACCCATCACTACCTCGATCATTTGTCGTTCTTGAATCTGCCAAAGCAGAGCAACACATATTATCTTGGTAGGGTGCGGAGGGACAATCTTGGTCCCGCCTATCATGCTTGGGTTAGAGTAAACTCGATTAGATTGAGCAAAACTAGTTAACTCAATTGGATCGAGTAGAACTATAGGCATATTCCAATCGTTGGAAAGATAGGTTAAGATCGCATTTACACTAAACCTTGGGCGATTTAGCCAAAACTAACTCAAGGTCTTTTGTAAATGTGGGTCTTAATCCTATAAACAAGAGTTGCATAGAGATGTAATCGGTATTGTGTTACCCACCGATCGTACTAAGTCTTGGGTGATTTAGCCAAAGCTAACTCAAGGCTTAGTATAATGTGGATCTTGTCCCGCAAGAATTATAGCTAGTTTGTATGAATCTAGTAATGTGGTTTGACCACATCCATAACTCGATTCTACAAAATTCCTATAATTCAGTGAGAGCATCATTTGATTAAAGGCCTAATTAAATGATAAAAGGAATATGATATTAATCCTCTACATTGTATGTTGTAGATTACTATGTCCACAAACACGAACACTCTCTCTCTGTGATCTGTCCTTGAGAAGGACAAGCTCAATGGAGCAAATTTCCTGGACTGGTACAGGAACTTGAGAATTGTTCTCACCCAAGAAAGGAAGTTGTACGTTCTGGAGTAGCCCATTCCGGAGGCACCTCCTGCCACTGCCTCGCGAGCTGACAAAGATGCTTACAAGAAGCATCAAGATGATGCATTAGATGTGTCATGTCTTATGCTCGCGACCATGAACTCTGAGCTTCAGAAGCAACATGAGTTCATGAATGCTTATGATATGGTTGGACATCTTCGTCAACTATATCAAGGACAAGCTAAGCATGAGAGATATGAAGTCTCTAAGGCATTATTTGGGTCCAAGATGCAAGAAGGGACTCCCGTAGGTACATATGTACTTAAGATGATTGGGTACGTAGAAAACCTACAAAGGCTGGGATTCCCACTTGGCCAAGAGCTGGCCACTGACCTGATCTTGCAATCTTTGCCACAAGCCTTCAATCAATTTGTCATGAATTATAACATGAATGAAATTGATAAGCCACTGCCTGAAATGCTCAGCATGTTGAGAACTGCTGAGCTTAACCTTAAGAAGGGAAAATCTGACACCATTTTGATGGTATAAAAGAAGAAAGGCAAGGGCAAGCCTAAAGGTAAGGGAAAGTCCCAAGCCAAGGGCAAAGGCAAAGAACTTAAACCCAAAGGAGGGGTAGCCAAGGAAGGGGCTTGCTTCCACTGCAAGGAAGCTGGACACTGGAAGATCTTAAGAAGAAAAGAAGTGAGACTTCTACTTGGTATAAATGTTATAGAAGTCAATCTATCTATTTCTTCTTCATCATGGGTATTAGATATCTGGATGTGCATCTCACATTTGTACCAATGTGCGGTATTGAGAAATAGCGGGGCATTGACAAAGGGCGAGGTGGACTCTACGAGTAGGCAATGGAGCAAGAGTTCTTTATTCTTATGATCTATCTTTGCCCTCTGGGCTTGTATTAGATTAAATGAATATTATTTATGTACTTGCTTTAACTAGAACATAATTTGGTTTCTTGTTTGGACAAGAAAGGATTTTCATTTATAATAAAGAACAAATATTGTTGATTTATTTAAATGATATGTTCTATTGTAGTGCACCTCTAATGAGCGGACTCTACTTTCTAGACTTAGAGAGCCCTATCTATAACATAAGTACCAAGAGGTTCAAGTCAAATGAGTTGAACCAAACCTATCTCTGGCATTGTAACTTAGGTCACATAAATGAGAGTAACTTATCTCGGCTCCATAAGGATGGGGCTAGACTCATTTGATTTTGAATCATATGAGACATGTGAATCTTGCCTTTTAGGCAAGATGACCAAGACTCCCTTTAGTGGACCGGTGAAAAGAGCAGATTTGTTAGGACTTATACATAGTGATGTATGTGGTCCTTTCATATTCTTTGCTAGAGGTGGTTCTGGTACTTCATTACATTTATTGATGATTTGGTAGATATGGTTATGTGTATCTCATGACACATAAATCAGAATCCTTTGAAAAGTTCGAAGAATTCAAGAATGAAGTACAAATCCAGCTTGGCAAGAGTATTAAGATATTTCGCTCAGTTCGAGGTGGTGAATACCTTAGCCATGAGTTTCGTGACTATCTAGCGGAGTGTGGGATTCTATCCCAACTCACTCCTCCTGGAACACCACAGTGGAATGGTGTATCCAGAAAGGAGGAATCGTACCCTATTGGATATGATACGATCTATGATGAGTCACCAGATCTTCCTATATCCTTTTGAGGGATATGCTCTGAACACGGCCTTTACCCTTAGCAGTGTACCATCCAAGGTGTGATAAAGACACCATATATGATATGGGACGGGGAGAAATCCCATGATGTCTTTTATGAGGATTTGGGGTTGTGAGGCTTACGTTTGACGTCAAGTCTCAGACAAACTGGGACCCAAATCCGATAGGTGCTATTTTGTTGGATATCCCAAGGATACAAAGGGATATTACTTCTACATTCGGTCGGCTACAAAGTGTTTGTGGCAAAGGCGGAGTTTTTCTAGAAAGGGATTTTGTTTCTAGAAAAACTAGTGGGATCTACCGATCTTGAAGAAATTCAAGATAAGGACCATAGCACTGAGGCCTTGATGGAGGTTGAACAGGAACCACAAAGTGTTGTGGGTGATGAGGTTATTGCACAAAGAGTTGTGGAACAACCACCTGTTCATGTAGACCTACCTCTTCGCAGATCTGATAGGGTACGTCGTCAGCCTGAGAGATATTCATTTCTCTTGTCTGACCATGATGACGTAATGCTCATTGAGAATGAGCCTACCTCCTATCAGGAAGCTGTGATGAGCCAGTTCGAGAAATGTAGAAACCATGAGATCTGAGATGGAATCCATGTACACCAACCAAGTATGGACTTTGGTTGATCCACCTGAAGGGGTCAAACCCATTGGGTGTAAGTGGGTCTTTAGGAGAAAGACTGACATGGATGGACTTACGCATACCTATAAGGGTCGATTGGTGGCTAAAGGTTTCAAGCAAATTCATGGTATTGACTATGATGAAACCTTTTCTCTAGTGGCGATGTTTAAGTCCATTCGGATCTTGCTTGCTATTGCAGCATACCACGATTATGAGATCTGGCAGATGGATGTCAAAACCGCGTTTCTGAATGGAAACTTGCTCGAGGATGTGTACATGACACAACCTGAGAGTTTTGTAGATCCACAGCATACTGGGAAGGTATGCAAGCTGCAAAGGTCCATTTATGGGCTAAAGCAAGCTTCTCGGAGCTGGAATCTTCGATTCGATGATGCGATCAAACAATTTGGTTTCATCAAGAATGAAGATGAACCCTATGTCTACAAGAGGGTTAATGGGAACACAGTTGTCTTCCTTGTATTGTATGTGGATGACATAATGCTCATTGGGAATGACATCCCTTCGCTACAGTTTGTGAAGACTTGGCTCGGGATGTGCTTCTCAATGAAAGACTTAGGTGAAGCAGCCTGTATTCTAGGCATCAAGATCTATAGAGATAGATCTAAGAGATTGCTTGGCCTAAGTCAGAGTACATACATTGACACGGTATTACTTCGGTTTGCCATGCAAAATTCCAAGAAAGGACTTCTGCCAATGTCACATGGTGTGAGTCTTTCGAAGACTCAAAGTCCCTCTTCTAGAGAGGAGGGAGACCGCATGGATAAGATCCCTTACGCATCTGCTATAGGATCTATCATGTATGCCATGCTATGTACTCATCCTGATGTCTCGTATGCTTTAAGCATGACGAGTAGATACTAGTCAGATCCAGGTGAGCATCACTGGATAGCAGTCAAGAATATTCTTAAGTACTTGAGAAGGACTAAAGAATATTTCTTGATATTTGGAGGCGATGAGGAGCTAGCTGTAAAGGGTTACAGCGATGCCAGCTTCCAAAATGACCAGGATGATTATAGATCGCAGTCAGGGTTCGTGTTTTGCTTTAATAGTGGCGTGGTGGAATAGTTCGAGGCGAGGACCACGATTCTTGATTCTACAGAGGTCGAATATATCGGTGCTTCCATCTCATTCGAGAGATTATCGATAGAGGAGATGTGAATATTTGCAGAGTACCCACAGAGGCTAACATCGCAGATCCCTTGACCAAGGCTTTGGCACAGAAAAAGCATGATGGTCACACTAGGTCATTGGGTATTAGATACTACGGTGATTAGCACTAGTGCTAGTGGGAGATTGTTAGTGAAAGCCCTAGAGTCAATCATGTGATGATTGTTGTATGGACTTTATTGTATCATATTCCTATTTATAAAGACATGGTTATTATATTTACTTGTATTGGTGCCAAATAACTAAATATAATAATGTCCTTGAGTAGTAGGTTCTTATCTATATCAATCGATTGGTTGAATCGATAATGAGATGATATAGATAACACTACTCTTAATCATTCCTAGTCGAGTATTAACATTCAGGGACAATGTTAATGTGTAAAGACTAGCATGTAGGTCAACAAGATGACTTGATCTCACAAGTCATGGATATGAGATATCAAGTTGACACATGAGTATGCATTGGAGAATGTATACTGAATGACCCGCCATGAGAAAGTATCATGGATCGTTATATGAGTGTCATATACTTTCTCATGTGGCTATTAGTATGACTATTAGTCCTTAGACCTGAAGTCACCATGGTTCCCTACATAAGAAGTTGCATACTTTGGCTTCGTCAAACGTCACCCGTAAATGGGTGGACTATAAAGACGATTACTGGGTATGTAACAAATTATGCGGAGGGATGTGAGTGATGTAGATGGGATCTATCCCTCCTATATGACGGGGGTGGCATCGATATTCTTGATAGAGTGAGACCACGAAGTGCATGGCCATGCCCAAATGAGTCAATATGAGATATTGAGCTCATTTGATTAGAGTGAGTCTACTTGGAGTTCAAGATTTAGATTGTACCGAGGATGACACGGTCTATGCCTCGATTGGTCAATCTAGATGTCAAGGATAGAGGGACATTGTCACATATTGTGAGAGTCACAATTAGTAGTCACAAAGGTGATGTTGGAGCTCAACATTCTTGTAACTTGGGTAGTAATGATGTGTTGTTAGATACCGCTCATTGCTTATGTACCTAAATCGGTTTAGGGACATTGTCAACGTTACAAGAACCTATAGGGTCACACACATAAGGGCAATTAGATGGAGATTAGGTTCATATGATGAACCATGAGGATTAGGTTCATGGGATGAACCAAATTGGATTAAGAGTAATCCAAATTAGACTAATTGAGTTAGACTCAAGTTGATTCAAGTGTTGAATGAGTCTAATTTAGATTTGATTCATCAAATCAATTTAAATTAATGAATAGAGATTCATTAAATTAAAATTGACTTGAATCAAATGGTTGGATTTGATCAACCATAGGAGATAATAGGTCAAGTTTGACTTGACTTGAGAGGGAAGATGAATGGTCAATTTTGACTTGACCAATTGTCATGTCATGGTGACTTGGCATGGGGCCGCCCAAAGATGATGCTCCACATCATCATGGACACATCATGGGGTGCCACCTCATGAGGGAGACCAAGAGTCATTGGCTCTTGGAGTTACATTAATGCATGTAACCCCCTTATAGTGGGTTATGGGTGATGTGAAGTTAAGTTGTGTAACTTCATCTTCTTCCTCTTCTCTTCCCTCAAGCTCTCTCTTCCTCATCTAGCCATGAACGTCCAAGGGGTGCTAGCACACTCTAAGGTATTTTTCTCCACCATTTGTCCGTGTGGATACTTGTAGAGGAGTGTACACTTGACACTCTCGAGTTCCGGCGAACCTTTTGGACGAGCGGGATTTGCGAAGTGCGTCGCATCGAGGGTAACGTCCTTATCATGTAGATCTAAGGTAGATCTAGGGTTTTATACAAGCACATACATGTTTTTGTTTTAATACTTCTTCGCACGGATCCGTGGCCGGGGCTTCCGAGGTTTCCGCAACGCAAAAAGCGATTTTTGCGGCTCGGAAAAACCCAACATCATCATCTTGATCCATGTGGCTTTCCACGTGGACGGTGGTCCTCATAGTTTGTTACGCAATAGCTACCCCTAACACTTCATAAGATATAAAAGTAGGAGACGAAGGGGAGAGAGGAGGGGCTACTTTCATTCTTCTTACACAGACTATTTCTCTATTACTGTTTTAGATATTTATTACCTGCTTCTTCTTCTCTCTCTTACTCATACAAGCTCTAACTTAAATATCGGAGGGCCACCGCCGTATAGGCCAGTGGTGGTTTAACGTGTGTTAACTTTGGCAGGAAGGGAGCAAGGAGATGGTTTGCTGTTGTGGTCAGAGAGAACCCCTCCTCGACGGTCCAATCTCGAGGAGTGAAAATTTTGAGCCGTATCAATTGACGCTGTCTATGAGAACTATTAGAGCAAGACGTAGAGATGTAATCCTGAGAAATTCCTCCTCCTGCAACTTCCACCCCTGAAGAAACTCCTATTACCATATTGCCTTCTCAATTGGTCGCGATGATAAATAAAGCAGTGGTCAATGCTCGAATGCAGGATGAGAGGAGGATGGGATATCTTCAACCACACTCTGGAGAGCCATCTCGGAGAAAGCAACCATATGGTGGATTCTCCCGTTACTAGCCAATAAGAAATGGAAGTGCTACCAGGAGAAGGACTGCAGGGGTGAGCTGATAGGTATCCCCTCCCTATTTTACCTGTCAGGAGGGAGGATCAAGGGGAAAACCATTTGACTAAGACTCATGAGACATATAAGCCTTCTCCCTTCACTGAGGATATAGTTCTGGAACATCCACAGTCTCATTTTCACCCTCCTTACATGGGGTCATTGTTGGGGAATTGATCGTCGCTAGAGGGGGGTGAATAGCATTTCGTACGTTGATGATGGAATTTGATCATGCACTTGCTACAATTATATTAGTACGCAGCGGAAATGGAAAATATAATACAAATACAAATACAAGCACACTACACAAGATATAACGTGGTTCGGAACCTCAAGGTTCCTACTCCACGGGTTGAGCTTAACGAGCTCGAGTGATGACAACACCACTAATAAAACTGCTTCTCGACAACAAGTCGGAGGTGGAGAAATCTCGTACAAGAATTACAACAGTAATACAGTAGAAATACAACAAGAAAAACTAAGCAATACATAAAACAAGTAAAGAGCACTTTACACAAGAACTTTGGATTGCTTGCATGTTGCTTGCTTTGGATTGACCTTGAAGTTCTGGAATGTAGAAGCAATTCCCCTCCAAAATCGCCCCAAAAATCGCTGCCCAAATCCTCCATGAGCTGCTCCTTTTATGCCTGCATCGAGCTGAATTTGTGCCTAGCAATCAACTGTCATAAGGCCCAAGTCGACTGCCGACAGTACCGTTGTGAGACAACGGCTTAATCCACATCGGCATCCTAGCCAACGGATATACTGGTAGTCGACTGTCATAATCCGGTGATCGTAGCGAAGTCATAGCCGACTAGCGATCGACTCTGCGAGCATTACGTACTCGTAACCCGGCGACAATCAGCGCCATCCATGGTAATCATTGCTCAAGCCATCGATCATTGAATCTTTGGCGGTCATTGCCGAGCTATTCCTCTGATTGAACAACGATCAGTCGGCGGTTCCAGCAGCCATAATCCCAATCAACTGCCACGAGTCAACTCGGCGGTCAAGTGTAAAAACACTTAACCAATCGACTGGTCTAAAACCTCAGTCGACTGATAACCTCAAACATGATGTTTAACTTCAAGTATGATGCCCACATACTTTCTAGACCACCCTTAGCCTAGGCCTAAGCCTTCTAGCCATGTCCGTCAGGCTCACACCTATTGGATCCCTCCAAGTCATCCATGACTTGTTCATCCATACGCTAGCCTTTAGGTGCTTTCATCGGCTATTGTTATGCTAAGTTGGTCTATACCGTCAAGGTACATTGGGCTTACGCTGCCAAGACTACCGCTTGGATTTTACGCCGCCAACCATTGGACTTATGCTGTAAAGACTCCACCCTTGAACTTTGTTAGACCTCGGTGGCCGCTAGAGGGGGGGTGAATAGCGTCATCGCTTGTCGATGGATTATGATCGCGTGCTTGCTACAATTCGATTAGTGCGCAATGGAATAATAATAAAAATAATAACATGAATACAAGCACACAAACAATCACAAGATCAACACCAAGATATAATGTGGTTTGGAACCGTATGGTTCCTACTCCACAGATTGGGCTCTAAAAGGCCTAGCGATGCAAACACACACCACTAATCACAAATACCCCTTCTCGACAATAATTCGGAGGTGGAGAAACCTCTTATAGTGATTACAAAAGTAATGCAACAAATGCAAGATAATACAAGTATGAAATGCACTACAAATAAAGGAAAAACACTTTACAAAGAGATTTTGATTGCTTGCTTATTTGGTTGTTTGAGCTGCACTTGGAGAGCCTGAAATGCACCAGCAAATCACCCCAAATAGCCCTAGTAACCACTGCCAAAAATCCTCCCTTCGTGCTCCTATTAAACCTGTAACTTGGGCTGATTTTCGCCAAGCAATCGATTGATCGTCCCGATCAGTCGACTACTCCTATAGTCGTTGTCTCACAACGACATGAGCCACGTTAGATAAGTTCCAACGAATAGACCATCAGTCGACTGATAGAGTCATCACTCGATTGTCAAACCCTAACAGTGGACTCGGGAACCTTCTGTGCCCGAATTCTCGACCCGGCGGTCAGCGATCTCGGATCGATCATTTGCTCGAATAACGATCGATGCCGCAATCTTTGGCGGACGGCTGCCGGGCCATTTTACGGCGATTGGACTCTGTCGACTCACATCGATCGGTGACCATAGTCGATCCAGTGATACACCTCAAACATGAGGTTTTACCCCAAGTATGGTGCCCCCATACTTGCTAGACCACCCTTAGCCTAGACCTAAGCATTCTAGCCACCTCCGTCAGCCTCACGCCTATCGGATCCCTCCAAGTCATCCATTACTTGTTCATCCATATATTAGCCTTCAGGTGCTTCCATCAGCTATTGTCATGCTAATGTGGTCTACACCACCAAGGCACATTGGACTTACACTGCCAAGACCCCGCTTGGACTTTACACCGCCAAGACTCCGCTTGGACTTTATGCCACCAACCATTGGACTTATGCTGCCAAGACTCCACCCTTGGACTTTACGCCACAAATATTCCTCTTGGACTTTCCAATTTCCAATACTCAAGCTTGGACTTTCCCTTGCCAACCCATGTTGGACTTTCCATGCCAAGACCCATGCTTGGACTTTCCATGCCAAGTACACAAGACTTGGACTTTCCCAAATGCTAAGTGTCCCACTTGGACTTTCCCATGACAATGGTCAAACCATCGTCAAACATCAAATATGACCTGCATCGATTGCGCCAATAATCTCCCCAACACATTGTCAGACATCAATGTTAGACATCAATGTCAAACATCAAAACACTACTCGAGTCAAACTTGAGTCTGATTAATCGTGACCTAGGCCAATTGCACCAACAATCTCCTCCTTTTTTATGTTTGACAAAAATCAAACACCTTTGAGTTAGGACCCAACTCAAATTCCCTTACCAATTATCCCAAATTGGTAGTTTCACTTTCTCCCCCTTTTTGACATACATCAAAAAGGTTCTCCCAAGGAGGTCATTGTCTCATATCCAATGAGATCTTATAATCTCCCCCTTGATCGAAAAATACCTAGGATGCCTTCACTCTTCCTAGTGATAAGTCTCATATCACTCAAGAGAGACACTCCTATGAAGTTTCCCAATTTCCAAATTGGGCATCTCAAATTCTCATTTCTCCCCCTCATGAGGAAAAATAACATCCATCATCCCATGATGGATACCTCCCCCTAAAGGCTTTCTCCCCCTTGACCATTGCACTAACAATGTCTTTGGGAAGTCCCTAAGCCTATAGACACTCTAAACCATCAAAAATAAGGTTAAAAGTTCAACATTGAACTTTTCCACACCTTAAATTGATACACACCCTAAACCAATTCTTCTAATCCATATCCAATGGATTTTCACCATTTCTAATGCTTTCCAAAGCATATTCTAGGGTTAGGAGTGGTTAGAGAATCCTAATATAGCTGAAACATGGGCTAAACATCCTTATTTACCCGAAATCAACCTATCAATAGACTCTTCCATAGAATAGTCAACTGAAATCATCATCATCGACTGATAATCTGTAACAGTCGACTGATCTCTGATTTTTAGAAATCAGGTTTTCAGAAATGAAGTTTAAAAATGCATAAGTAAATATACGTATTTCGAAAAATTTTAAAATTTCATATGCACATTACTTACATGGAATATAATGGGTGAAAAATAGTTTAGAAATAAAATACCCATTAAAATAGGAGATTGATACAAAGTTCACAAACCATTAAAACTTTAATATTTTTGATCTACTTTGTATCAACTTCTTTAATGGTGATTGCTATCAAAAGATATACTTCACCAAGGTTTTCTAAAAGGATTTTAAAATGATTTTGAAAACCTATTTTGAACCGTGGACTATTGGCTAGATGTACATGACTTGTACATTAGCTTTCCTCATGATTGATATTTATAATTGAAATAAGTTTAAGTTCATCTAGATGCAATATCTATGCACCTTGAACATAACTTATTTTCCTAACATCTCACACGTATCTAGAGTGTTGGATCATTTAGAGTCGCTAGAGGGGGGAGGGGTGAATAGAGAAAAATAATTTTCGTTCGTTCGTTCGATATAAAATGCGAGTGAGAGTAAATGCAGCGAAAAAAACTATGGCTCGTTTGTTTTTACTTGGTTCACAACCTTCGACTGCTAGTCCAAGGCCCTAACGGTCCTAGACCATGTACGGAGGGCAAAACACTAACAACACTCCTCCTCGTTAGAGGTAGGAGTAAGCGAATACAATCGATACGAAAAAACTCAAGGTAGAGGGACACTCCCCCTCTCCTTGTTATGATTAAAACTTGATAAGTATAGATTTAAAGACAACAATAAAGAATATACCAACGACTATTAAAGAAATGGAACTTGGGCTCTTGTCATCGGAGATGCGGTAGTACTTCGTCGTCGTAAGGTCATCGTAGAAGAATATCGTAGTGGAGGCATTTTGGAGAGCTTTTGATGATGAAAATGGGGTGGAGAACCCCTACTTTTATAGCCTTGGAAACCCTAGACATTCAGATCTTCAACCAATTAGAGCAAGTCTTCTAGCCCTTGAGAAATGGAGATAAGCTTTGACTCTCCTTGAAGCTGATCCTTGACCAACATCGACTGCTACCCTTACCAGTCGACTGATTGAAGCATCAGTCGACTGATGCAAGCCACCAGTCGACTGATGGTAGGGTTTCCAGCTACAATGAAGAGTTAGCTCGAAAATACAGTTAATATAAGTAAATTAAATGGTCATTTACCATCCGATCTTGACTTAGACCTTCCATGGTAGGTCTTGGTCAGATCGTCGCCTAAGAATGTCCCCGTACAGAGGACATGACCTTACTTGCGCTCACTCACACAAGCCTACCTCAACATTTACCTTGTAGCTTCTGCTTCCGATCTTCAACCTGATTCCTTCGGCTCCCTCCGAAGTCATCCTGGTGTCACACGACCACCACAACTCCCTCCGGGTGTCGCTGACCTTCAACTCTAGCTTTAGCACTTTCTGCACACTTGATTTAGCTCGTGAGATAATAAAATAAGCTTAACTTTGTATTATTTGCTATAATCAAAACTCAGGTTCGACTTAGGTGCCCACTGCACCAATAATCTCCCCCTTTTTGATCTATGACAAACTCATACAAAGTTAAGGAAATAATATGCATGAAGAATTAAAAATTAAGTAGGAGTAATAGAGACTTTCTTTCAAGTACTCCCCCTTGAGGAAACCTCCCCCTTGACCGAGGGTGAGTCTTTGAAAGGTCTTAACCCTCCCCCTTGATGTTTGCTACTTAGGAAGAGTTTAAGTAATTAACAATTACTTAAAGTTGGCCTTAGTATTAAAAATAAGTTTAAGTTAAGAAGATTACTTAACTTGGCCTCCCCCCCCCCCCCCCCCCCTTTTTCAACTAATAGAAATAACCTTTTTCAACTAATAGAAATAAATTTGCAAACATTACGTTAAGTAAAACATTAAATTTTGGCCATGAGAATATAGAATTAAGTTACTAAGTTAAGTTATCAAAAAGTGATCCCTTAACTTTGGCCTTTTCTTCCCCTTTTGCCATAAATCGGAAAGAGTGGGGAGTTTTGAGAAATCTAGTTTTAAGTTTTAGTTCCAAGTCCAAGCATGTTCCATATAATTTTGAAAATAATATATTAAAAATAAGCTCATCTATTAAATGTTCAACTCTATTTGACTTGATTGATATGAAAGATCAATAAGTCCTGGTCAGAGTCCGTTAATATATATATGATTATACTTTGTGGGTCATGGCGATGCACTAGCTCTACATCTGGAACCAGGAGTAAGGTCCTAACATCTCACGCCCATCTACATGGCTAAGATCACAAACACATTAGTCCTATGTGTTGTGAGATGTATTGGCTCCTTAAATCTATGAGTACATGATATCTAGGGTATACCCTAAGCTAGTTCCATTAACATGAAAAGAAAAGTAACTACTAGAGTATAAAAAGAATGTAGGTCCTACTCTATTATGCACATGCCTAATTTTCATCTTAGTAGACTAAATTCGGCTTCGGGTAGCGGCTTGGTAAAAAGATCGGCTAGGTTTGACTTGGATTCCACATATTCAAGTTTAATGGTTCGTTAGCTACATGTTCTCGAATAAAGTGGTGTTTAACTTCTATATATTTGGTCCTAGAATTGCAAATAGGATTTTTGGTTAAGTTGATGGAGCTAATATTATCTATGTGAGTTTTAATATTGTTGAAGTTCAAGTTAAAATCTCAGAGAGTGTGCTTCATCCAAAGAAGTTGAGTCACACACTCACCCATCATGACGTATTTGGCTTCGGTGGTAGATAAGACAACACAGTGTTGCTTCCTACTGGCACCAACTCACTAGACTCGAGCCGAGAAGTTGACAACAACCAGTCGTGCTTTTCCTATGAGTTTACTACCGGTATAGTCCAAGTCAGAATAGCCGATTAGTTCGAATTCGGTAGATCTAGGGTACCAAATGCCTCCGCTTAGCGTGTCCTTTAAATACCTAAGGATATGCTTGACTAGGGCTAGGTGAGACTCCTTGGCACAAGTTTGAAACCTTGCGCACATACTTACTGCAAATAAAATGTCGGGTCGACTCGCGGTTAAGTATAGAAGACTCCCTATCACACTCCTATAGTATTTTAGGTCGATAGGCTTTCCTTCTAAGTCCTCTCCTATATTGACATTAGTTTCCATGGGTGTATTGGTGGTTTTGGCATCTTGCATTCCAAAATGTTTAATTAATTCCCTAGTATTTTTTTTTATGTAAATATATTCCATCCTTAGTTTGTTTAATTTGTAGTCCTAGAAAGAAACTCAATTCACCTACTAAATTCATTTCAAATTCACTTTCCATAAGTGAAATGAATTCGTTTAGTAGGATCGAATTGGTTGTTCCGAAAATGTTATCGTCTACGTAGATTTGGGCTATAAAGATTTCCTTGCCTACGATTTTTACGAAAAGAGTTGTATCGACTAGGCCTTGGTTAAACCCTTTTGACTTAAGATAAATTGAAAGTCTCTCGTACCAAGCTCGAGGAGCTTGTTTGAGTCCATAAAGAGCTTTCTTTAGTTTAAGAACATGGTCGGGTTTATCTAGACTTTTGAATCCTGGGGCTTGACTAATGTACACTTCTTTTTTAATAAGTTCATTCAAAAATGCTGACTTGACATCCATTTGAAATAATTTAAACCCTCGATGTGCAACATATGCTAACAACATTCGGATGGATTCTAGTCTAGCTACGGGGTCATAGGTTTCATCGTAATCTAATCCTTCGACTTGACTAAAATCTTTGGCGACTAACCTTGCTTTATTTCTAACTACTTCACCTTTGTCATCAAGTTTGTTTCGGAAGACCCACCTTATTCTAATAACTGATTTATCTTTAGGTGGTGGTACTAATTCCCAAACCTCGTTCCTAGTGAATTGAAGTAGCTCTTCTTGCATTGCAATAATCCAATCGGGATAAAGAAGAGCTTGTTCAATGGTTTTCGGTTCGATTTTCGAGATCAAGGAGATTTGACTAATATTTCTATAGGATGATCTAGTTCGAACCCCTAAGCTAGGATCACCTATCACTTGGTCGATAGGATGATTCGTTTGAATCCTAATTTGACTTGGGTTAGGGTCACCTATCACTTGGTCGACAGGATGACTCATTGGAATTGGGTTAGGATTAATACTAGACTCGATCTCAGGGTCAAAGTCAAGTCTGGTATGAGTCAGTTAGCTAGTTGGTGTTGCTACGGGTTTTTTAGGTTCGTGTCCTTCATCGAACACTACATTAATGGTCTCTTCAACTTTAAGGGTGTCATGGTTGTATACCCTATAGGCTCTACTTGTAGTCGAGTATCCTAAGAAGATTCCGGTAGAGGTTTTGGAGGTGAACTTTTCTAGGTAATCCTTAGTGTTCAGGATATGTACCTTACATCCAAATACCCTAAAATACTTGATGTTAGGTACTTTGTCGTGATAGATTTCATACGAGGTCTTAAGGTGTCTCTTTACCAAAAGGATCCTATTTTGGACATAGCAAGCCGTACTAACGGCTTCTGCCCAAAACCTATCAGGGAGGTTATATTCGTTTAGCATTGTCCTAGCGGCTTCTTGTAGGGTTCTATTTTTACGTTCGACTAGGCCATTTTGTTGTGGGGTTCTAGGATATGAGAATTCATGGTGATATTCGTTTAGGTTACAGAAATCTGTAAACCTATGGTTTTCGAATTCACCACCATGATCGCTCCTAAGTCTTTTAATTTTAAGGTTCTTTTGATTTTTGATTAGTTTAAATAGGTTGATGAGTTGATCTAGGGTATCACTTTTATATTTGATGAACCTAACTCAGGTAAACCTAGAATAGTCATCCATTATGACTAAGCAGAATTGACTACCATTAAGTGACTTAGCTCCATGTGAATCGAATAGATCCATATGTAGGAGCTCAAGAACACTTTTGGTTTGTTTTTGATTAGTCAGTTGATGTTGTGTCCTAGATTGTTTACCTTGTTGACAAGCATTACAAATCTTATTGTCTAAGTTGTTAAGGTTGGGCAAATCTCTGACTAAGCCACTTTGACTCATCTTGTGGACGAGTATTGAGTGCGAGTGACCGAGTCGTCGGTGCCACAACCAAGATTCCTCTTGCTGTGTCATAAGACACTTGGTTGAGGAGTTAGGTAGATTAATAGTATAGATGTTGCTATTCCTAGTTCCTTTAAAGATTGTTTTAGAGGTTTCATTTATTTAAATTATGCTTTCATTTTCTAGAAATATGACCTTATAGTTATTATCACACAACTGACTTACGCTAAGTAAATTATATTCAAAATTTTCAACTAGTAAAATATTTTGAATGATAAAGTTTGAGTTGAGCTCAATATCACCTGATCCGATGATTTTGAGCTTGCCGTTGTTTCTAAAGGCTACCGATCCTTGTCGTTTGAATCGAAACTTTGAAAACTTAAGTTCATCCCCGGTCATGTGTCGGGAGCAACCACTATCCAACATCCATTGATCCTACACACAAGGTAGCTGGATCAGATATTGGAATTTAAGGGTTAGTTGAAGATTATTAGTCCTAGGTCATCTCACCCATTTCTACATGATCAAACATGTTATCTTTATGTGTTCTTGTGAGATGAATTCAATTTTACATGATTAATTTTAATGAATCGAAACTACTCAACCTTGCATTAGATTCGGATTTGACCCTAAGCTCATCAAGTCACCTTTTCAAGATCTTGGCTTCTAGGTCGTGGCAAGGCACAGAGACCTTCTTTGATCGGAAAAATGACCACTTCCTTAAACAAAGCCAATTTTGAGAAAATAGTAATTTGACTCACTTAAGACCACTTCCTGATCTAACTAGTCTAAGATATGGTGAGGTAGCTGTAGGGGATAGATCGGCCGGCTAGAGGGGGGGTGAATAACCCTCTTTCGTTGGATGGTGGAATTTGCTCATCTACAAAGATTATTAGCGCAAGTGGAATATGAAAATACATATAGACAAAGCAAAAGATAAACAAACAATGCTAACACAAGGTCATAACGTGGTTTACGGCTACGCCGCTAATCCACGATACCCGATTCGTCCTCGGTGAATCACTCTGCCAAAACCAATCCACTATTGGTCTCTCCTTTCCACCAAGCTAGGTGGAGGTAACCTTTACAAATCAAGATCACTCTTCTTACAATAGAAATGAAGTAAAAGCAAGTAAGAAGAGTTTAAAGCTTGTGGGGCACTTGGATGATCACTTAAAGCATAAGCATTAGCCACTCAAAGCCCCACACCCTCTCTTTTTATAGAGAGGAAGCTTTTCTTCCGTTAGCGCCACCCGGATCAGGCTGCGCCCTTGGCGATCGTATCGCCACTCAGCGGCCTCGAACACGTCGGATCCCGACCTGTAGTCCTGATTCGGTGACGCGATATCCTCTGGCGATCATTGCCATTCCATGGCAGTCGACTGCTGGGCATAAACCCATCAGTTGGATACCAGTCAAACTCATTCGACACAGAGCAGTCAACTGCCATTCCATGGCAGTCGACTGATGTCGGGAAAACTCATCCGACACTTAGTCATTCCGCCAAGTTCACCTAATGAGCTACTTACAATTCACTCATTCTCTCATCTCACTCGAAGTCCCTCGCCGAAGCTCTCTTCGTTCGTGACCACGTCCCTCGGCAGCATCAGGCGCACGACTCTGCAATGCTCCTTCGCATCTCTTGCCTCCGAAGTCTGCTTCCTTGGCTTCGCTTCAAGTCATCTCGTCTGGCGGTCCCTCGGCAACATCAAGCGCACGACTCTGCAATGCTCCTTCTCTGACTCAAGCATGAGGTAGTGAGTGGTGAACCCGCCAATACTCCATGTGCGAATTACTAAGTCCTGCAAGACTCCAATGCACATATCAAACCATAATAACACCCTAACTTAAACCCTTTGCCACACACATCAAAACCTTTTCATGACAAGAGATTGCCCTAACAATCTCCCCCTTTTTGATGTGTGGCAATCCGTTTAAGTTAGGTAAAAACATTTGATAAAACATTAAGAAAGGAAAGCATGTGAATAAACATGATTAGTAACTCTCCCCCTTAATACATTAAACTCCCCCTAAATATGTTCCCCCTTACTTAAACATATAGTTTTCTCCCCCTTTGACACCATCAAAAAGATTAAAAACAAGTTTATA
Organism: Wurfbainia villosa; assembly: GCA_025175895.1. NCBI lineage: Eukaryota > Viridiplantae > Streptophyta > Magnoliopsida > Zingiberales > Zingiberaceae > Wurfbainia > Wurfbainia villosa. The sequence continues at coordinate 82,022,964 of CM046005.1, forward strand.
TATCATGACATCAAGTCTAAAGAAAAACATAACCAAAAACATGCCTTAAAACCGTGTATCAAAAATTGTTGGGCTATTTTTCAGGTGAGCAGTCGACTGCTATCAGTATGACAGTCGACTGACACAATGAATTTCGAAATTCTGATTTTCTGGACGAATTTCAAAAATACATTATAAATTCCAGAAAATTCTAAAAATAGTGAAATTTAGGGAACAAATTTCTTTTAAGTATATATATCAATGAAAAATAGTTTTTCATGAACAATCATTATATTTTCTGAGATTTGCTAAAAATCCAAAAGCTTTAAAAACCACTAGTTTTTGAGCATGTTAGTATCCATTTTAACATCTAGTCTTACTTTGGATTGTTTCAAAACATGAATACATGAATTTTAAAGTAAGAAATTGTTTTGAAAACATATGAAATATTCAACCATGATCTTTGGGCAATATGTCTATGAATTAAACATAAGTCTTCCCCATGATTGGTCTATTATTGCTATTTTGATACTTTAAATGACCATCTAAATGTCATAGACACTAGTGGACATTTGTATCATCCTAACATCTCACTCATGCTAAGTTTTCAATCAAAGTAGCCTATAGTGAGTGTGAGATGTATCCTAAAGGTATTTGTATGTACTTAACCATTATTTTCATGCAATTCTATCAAGGTTAAGTATCATCCTATCAATCCTCATGATAATAAAGACATATATGAACTAATTTCACATTATGATCATGAAACAAATGTATTCATCAAATAATAATCATGCATTAGGTATTAAATATGATAATAAGCAAATATTACCTAAAGCATGATTTAAACCCTATTTCTCATGATTATGTACCAAATATCAAAATCATAAATCATGATTTCAAACATACATAGCAGTTTCATTAACTATCATGATTTAAGCATTATTATCTATTTATAGGTGCATTATCATCACCTAACACTATTAAAAAAAATGTTGTCCCGCCATCCTAAGTCAACCAAAATATGATATAGGTCAAGTCCATATGGTTGACTATCCTAGGGTTTTTCTAACCCTTAAGGATGAATTTTGAAACCCAATACAAATTCTTGCCTATAGGGTTCACTAGAAATTCCTTAGGAATCCATTTTCTAGCTATTACCTTCTTCTTATCTTGTCCCCTAGCAATTAGATATTTATAGTCCTTTTCATTTTTCTTTTCCTTATATCCTAGGCCTTTTTTGTTAAAACTTGCTCTTTGGCTCCCTATGATCATGTTCAAAGTGTTTGAGCCAATAGTGAATTTTTCTAGGGCTTTTGTCAAATAGTCTACCTTTTCCCTTAAAGCCCTATTTTCTTCTATGCATGCATCATTAACATCTAATGGCACATAAAGATCATGTGAGCATGCATCATCATTATTATCATTAAGACATGTTTTTTCTAATTTTTCTTCTAATTCCTTAATTTGATCAAGCATGCTTTTATTCTTTTTCTTTGCTCTAAATAGGTCCTTAGTGAGGCTAGAAATCATAGAAACTATTTTACTAGGTGAAAGGTTAGTTACCATAGTTTCCATGTCCTCTTCTTCGGATGAGGAGGTAGAGGAGGCTCCCCCTTCACTTGAACTTGATCCTTCATTTTCGGAGGAGGAGCAATCCAAGTCATCAAATGCCATCAATGCTAAGTTGGTGACAAATGCGTTTTCTTCCTCGGATGATGATGAGGAGGAGGAGGAAGGGTCATCCCATGTCTTTGCTTTGAATGCCTTGGCCTTCCCTTTTTCTTTGGCCTTCTTTTCTTCTTCCTTTTTCTTTTTGCTCCCCTTTTTCTTCTTCTTTTCTTCTTTCTTCTTCCTCTCTTCTTTGCTCTTGTTTAGGAGAGGACAATTGTCCCTTATGTGCCCCTCTCCTTGGCAATTGTAATAAATGACCTTTCCCCTTGGTCTTCTCCTCCTATCATTAGATTTATTAAATTGAAAACCTTTTAAAGCACGCTTTACCCTCCTTACCATGTAGGCTTCTTCTGTGCTATCCATGGAGGAGGAGGAGGACGCTTCATCGGAGGAGGAGGGGATCTCTATCTTCTTCTTCCCCTTGTGTGCCATCAAGGCTACTCCTCTTGAAGGTTGAAACTTTGGCTCTTCTTGTATTCCTTCAAGCCTCGTTTCATGGAGCTCCATTGTTGAGAAGAACTCCTCCAATGTGCTCACTTCCAAGTTCTTGGACATGTAGAAGGAGTCCACCATTGAACTCCATTTCGATGACCGGGGAAAAGCGTCGATTGCTTTCATAAGCATATCCCGGTTCGAAAGTTTTTCTCCTACACTTGTTAGTCCAATCAAAATTTCTTTAAACCTAGAATGCAATGAGGTTACATTTTCTCCTTTTTCTAATTTTATGTTGGATAGTTGGGAGCGGAGGAGGTCTCTTCTTGTAAGCTTGGCCTCCGAGGTACCTTCATGGAACTCTACTAGCTTCTCCCACATCTCCTTTGCACTAGAGCATTCCCCTATCCTATTCACCTTTTGTTGGGGAAGCACATTGTAGAGGTGGTGCTTGACCTTTGAATTTGCCAAGTATTCTTCTCTTTGCCTCTTGCTCCACCTTGCTTTCTCCAATGGCTCCCCATCTTCATTCCTAGGCAACTTGAAACCGTTTTCCATAATTAATAAAATTTCAAAGTCAGTTTCAAAGAATACCTCCATTCTTTTTTTCCACCAAGAGAATTCGCCTTCGAATTTTGGTGGGTGAATGTTTGAGCCGACCATCCTTGAATGTGCTTGTTGTGGTGGTTAGTCCTTGACAAGCTTTCCTTGGCTCTGATACCACTTGTAGGGGATCGATCGGCCGGCTAGAGGGGGTGAATAGCCCTCTTTCGTTGGATGGTTGAATTTGCTTGTCTACAAAGATTATTAGCGCAAGAGGAATATGCAAATACAAATAGACAAAGAAAAAGATAAACAAACAATGCTAACACAAGGTCGTAACGTGGTTCACGGCTACGTCGCTAATCCATGATCCCCGATTCGCCCTCGGTGAATCACTCCACCAAAACCAATCCACTATTGGTCTCTCCTTTGCACCAAGCTAGGTGGAGGTAACCTTTACAAATCAAGATCACTCTTCTTACAATAGAAATGAAGTAAAAGCAAGTAAGAAGAGTTTAAAGCTTGTGGGGCACTTGGATGATCACTTAAAGCATAAGCATTAGCCTCTCAAAGCCCCACACCCTATCTTTTTATAGAGAGGAAGCTTTTCTTCCCGTTGGCCGCCACCAGTCGACTGCTGCCCTTGGCAGTCGACTACCTCCACTCCAATGGCCTCCGAACACGTCAGATCCCGACCTTTGTAGTCCAACGGAACACTGGCGACCAACGATGGATCCCATCACGATCACGCCTGTAGTCGACTACCTAGTCGGCCACGAGCTCAGGTTCGCGATATCCTTCTGGCGATCGCCATTCCATGTGATCGCTGGGCATAAACCCATCAGTCGGATACCAGTCGAACTCATTCGACTTAGAGCAGTCAACTGTCATTCCATGGCAGTCGACTGATGTCGGGAAAACTCATCCGACACTTAGCCATTCGGCCAAGTTCACCTAATGAGATACTTACAATTCACTCATTCTCTCATCTCACTCGAAGTCCCTCGCCAAAGCTCTCTTCGTTCGCGGCCACGTTCCTCGGTAGCATCAGGCGCACAGCTCTGCAATGCTCCTTCGCGTCTCTTGCCTCCAAAGTCTGCTTCCTTGGCTTCGCTTCAAGTCATCTCGTCCGACGGTCCCTCGGCAGCATCAAGCGCATGACTCTGCAATGATCCTTCTCCGACTCAAGCACGAGGTAGTGAGTGGTGAACCCGCCAACACTCCATGTGCGAATTACTAAGTCCTGCAAGACTCCAACGCACATATCAAACCATAATAACACCCTAACTTAAACCCTTTGCCACACACATCAAAACCTTATCATGGCAAGAGATTGCCCTAACAGTAGCTTCAGCTAGTTCCACTCGGTCAAGTGAATCGAACTAGATATGCCTTATCTAGCTCGAGTACCCAAGACTTCGCTTTCCTAGTGTACTATCATCTCGCCGCATCCTGGTACTATGTTATTAAGTATTTACGAGTTATAGTCCCTATCTAACCATTCTAAAAAGAAAAGAAGGGAAAAAAACTAAGCAAGCAATTTCTAAGTCATAGCACGAACAAGTTTTGTACTAGCTCCCCCGGGACCATTGAATCGGTTCGGTCTTTTCACATAGTGGATTTGGTCCTTGGGAACCCAGTACTGGTTAGATCCTAATTGAGAAATCAAAGTGGTCTTAGGGACCCATGCTTGGACATGTATTCTATTTCGACTTACGATTGACATATACAACTTGTTAGTCGTATTTGAGCTAAACCTAAGCCCGACCTTGTTGTACATGGCCCTTTGCGATCCAAGTAAGAGGTCAAGTCCCTTGGATCCCAAAGTGAACCTTTCCAACGTGTTCCTAAGATCTTCGACTTGACTTTTTAAAAGTGAGTTCTCCACTTCGAGCTTTTCAACTCGAGTTGAGTCCTCCTCTTGAACTTGACTAGTCAAAGAGTTAGGGAGACCTCGTGTTTAAGGAGTTTAACCTCCTCGAACAGGGTCTCGACCTTGGACTCGGACTTAGCTAACTTTCTAGTTAGAAACTTAATTGCATTATATAAAGTACTAATGAGGGACCAACTTACCTTGAGAGTATCTCTTGAACCGGATTCATATCTGTGGCTTGTCTTGAATAGAGATTCATAGTCTGACTCGTCCTCGGGTTCAGATTCTTGCTCAGATTCAGACTCCGACTCTGATTCGGTTAGTTTAGCCATGAAGATGAGTTCATCATCTTCTTCCTCCGATGCCTCTTCCCACGTAGCATTGAGCGCCTTCTTGAACTTCGGTGCTTTGTTTTTGAGCTTCGGACATTCCGACTTGACATGTCCGAACCTGTTGCATTCATAACACCTAATGTTAGAATTAGCTTTAGATTTACCTTCCTTGGGTTGAGTGATGGGTCATTTTTGGCTCTTAATCATCCTCCAAACTAGGTTGACTAGTTCGGTCTCCATCTCCAGATCGACCTCCGACTCGTACTCATCTTCTTCTTCCTTTGGGGGTGACTTACTTGCAGGCTTCTTCTTTTGACCTGCAATAAGAGCTATACCTTTCTCGGGTACCGAATTAGACTGTTCGTAGAGTTCGAATTCTGAAAATAATTCATCTAACCTAATTTTTGATAAGTCCTTAGAGACCTTGTAGGCATCGACCATGGATGCCCACAAGGTAGTCCTAGGAAATGAATTCAAAACATACCTTATTAGGTTGCGGTTTTCGACCTTTTGTCCGATGGTGTGCAAATTGTTGACGATGTCTTGTACATGGGCGTGTAATTGAGTCACCGTCTCATGTTCCTACATTTTTAAATTATATAATTTATTAAAAATAAGGTCCCATTTGCATACCTTTACTTCGTCGGTTCCTTCGTGTAGTTCCACTAATTTGGTCCACAAGTCCTTTGCACTGATGAAGGGGCCAACACGATTGAGCTCCTCCTTGGACAAACTGCATTGGAGGATTTGAGTCACCTTGGCGTAGGCTTCGACTTGTCTTTTTGTAGCATTGGTCCATTGGTCATAATCCAAGGATTCACCCACTTCGTTAGTCAGAAGTGTGAATCCTGTTTGGATGATGATCCACATCTCGATTTGGGTCTTAAGGAAGCACTCCATCCGATCCTTCCAATAACGGAAGTCATCTTCATTGTAAAACGGTGGTCGGACGGTGCTAAAACCCTCGAGATGGGCCATTGACACAAAAAGAGTAAGTAAAATGAAGAAATCTAGCAACGACAAAAACAAACGAAATGTACCAAGACTTGCGTCTTGGATTAGTAGTGTGGGAGAGAATTTAAATGAACGAAAAAGACTCGAAAAATTTAAAATAAATCTGTAAAAAAAAAATAAATTGGTGGTTTCACCAAATCTTAGCATCCCCAGCTCTGATATCAATTGTTGAATCATTTAGAGTCGCTAGAGGGGGGGGGGTGAATAGCAAAAAATAATTTTCATTCGTTAATTCGATATAAAATGCGAGTGAGAGTAAATACAGAGAAAAAAAACAATGGCTCATTTGTTTTTACTTAGTTCACAGCCTTCGGCTGCTAGTCCAAGGCCCTAACGGTCCTAGACCGCGTACGGAGGGCAAAGCACTAAAAACACTCCTCCTCGTTAGAGGTAGGAGTAAGCGAATACAATCGATACGAAAAAACTCAAGGTAGAGGGACACTCCCCCTCTCCTTGTTATGACTAAAACTCGATAAGTACAGATTTAAAGACAACAATAAAGAATATACCAACGACTATTAAAGAAATGGAACGTGGGTGCTTGTTGTTGGAGATGCGGTAGCACTTCGTCGTCATAAGGTCATCGTAGAAGAGTATCTGTTAGGGCAATCTCTTGCCGTGATATGGTTTTGATGTGTGTGGCAAAGGGTTTAAGTTAGGTTGTTATTGTGATTTGATATGTGCGTTGGAGTCTTGCAGGACTTAGTAATTCGCACATGGAGCCTTGGCGGGTTCACCACTCATAACCTTGTGCTTGAGTCGGCAAAGGAGCATTGCAGAGCCGTGCGCTTGATGCTGCCGAGGGACCACCGGACGAGATGACTTGAAGCGAAGCCAAGGAAGCAGACTTCGGAGCCAAGAGACGTGAAGGAGCATTGCAGAGTCATGCGCCTGATGTTGCCGAGGGACGTGGCCGCGAACGAAGAGAGCTTCGGCGAGGGACTTCGAGTGAGATGAGAGAATGAGTGAATTGTAAGTAGCTCATTAGGTGAAACTTGACCATTTGGCTAAGTGTCAGATGAGATTTCCTGACACCAGTTGACTACCATGTTATGGTAGTCGACTACTCTAAGTCGATGGTGACTCGACTAGTGTTCGAGTACGGTTCAAGTGCCAATAGTCGACTGCGAGACCACCAGTCGACTGATGAAGGCATTAGTCGACTGGTAGCAAGTGTTTCGGGCACAGAATGGAGTCGAGCTCGCGAGCACTCGACTGATCGAGCATCAGTCGACTGATGGCAATATCAGTCGACTGATGCCGGTGTCGTTGGATGAAATCTAATGTGGAAAGCAGTCATTATTGGGCAACGGCTACATGACCAGTTGACTGATAGGGACATCAGTCAACTGCTCCTGTGTCAACGGGAAGAAACCCTCTTCCTCTATAAAGAGGAAGGGTGTGGGGCTTTGGGGGCCTAATGTTCATGCTCTAATCTTCTCCCAAAGTGCCCTAAAGTATTCCCACTTTTCTTACTTGCTATTATTCCATTCTATTGTAAGAAGAGGGATTGTAAAGAGGTTACCTCCACCTAGCTTGGTGCAAAGGAGAAATCTAGTGGATTTGGAAAAGGAGTGATTCACCTTGGACGAATCGGGATCGTGGATTAGCGACGTAGTCGTGAACCACGTTACGACTTGGTGTTAGCATTGGTTTTATTCTTGTTGCTTTGATTTGCTTGTTTAGTTTTGTTTTTCGTTGCGCTAATTTCTTTGTAGACGAGCAAATTACGTCATCGAACGATTGAGGGCTATTCACCCCCCTCTAGCCGGCCACATCCACACTTCATCGATCCTACAAGTGGTATCAGAGCCGAGGAAAGCTTGTCGAGGACTAACCGCCGCAACAAGCACTTCATCAAAAGATGGCCGACTCCAATATTCATCCGCCAAAGTTCGAGGGAGAATTCTCTTGGTGGAAAAAGAGAATGGAGGTATTCTTCGAAACCGACTTCGAAATTTTATTAATTATGGAAAACGGTTTCGAGATGCCTAAGAATGAAGAAGGGGAGCTATTGGAGAAATCAAGATGGAGTAAAAGACAAAGAGAGGAGTATTTGGCGAATTCAAAAGTCAAGCACCAACTCTACAATGTACTCGCTCAACAAGAAGTGAATAGGATAGGGGAGTGTGCAAGTGCCAAGGAGATGTGGGAGAAGCTAGTAGAGCTTCATGAAGGCACTTTGGAGACCAAGCTTACAAGAAGAGATCTCCTCCGCTCCCAACTATCAAATATCAAGCTTGACAAGGGAGAAAAGGTAACCTCCTTACATTCTAGATTCAAAGAAATTTTAATTGGGCTAACTAGTGTAGGAGAAAGACTTTCGAACCGGCACATGTTCATGAAAGCAATTGATGCTTTTCCCCGGTCATCGAAATGGAGCTCAATGGTGGACTCCTTCTACATTTCCAAGAATTTAAAAGTGAGCACCTTGGAGGAGTTCTTCTCAACCATGAAGCTCCACGAAACAAGACTTGAAGGAATAATAGAAGAGCCAATATTTCAACCTTCAAGAGGAGTAGCACTTTTGGCCAACAAGGGGAAGAAGAAGATGGAGATCCCCTCCTCCGATGAAGCATCTTCCTCCTCCATGGATAGCACGGAAGAAGCCTATATGGTAAGGAGGGTAAGGCATGCATTAAAAGGTTTTAGATTTAATAAATCTAATGATAGGAGTAGAAGACCAAGGGGGAAGATTATTTGCTACAATTGTCAAGGAGAGGGACACATAAGGGACAATTGTCCCCTCCTAAACAAGAATAAAGAGGATAAGAGAAAGAAGGAAGAAAAGAAGAAGAAGAAGGGGAGCAAGATGAAAAAGGAAGAAGAAAAGAAGGCCAAGGAAAAAGGGAAGGCAAAGGCATTAAAAGCAAGGACTTGGGATGACCCTTCCTCCTCCTCATCATCATCATCTGAGGAAGAAAATGCCTTTGTCACAAATTTGGCATTGATGGCCTTTGACGACTTAGACTCATCCTCCACTGAAAATGAAGAATCAAGCACAAGTGAGGAGAGCTCTAGTGAAGGGGGAGCTTCTTCACCATCCTCATCCGAAGAAGAAGAAGAATACATGGAAGCTATGGTAACAAATCTAACTCCTAAGAAAATAGTTTCCATGGTTTCTAGCTTAACTAGGGATTTATTTAGAGCAAAGAAGAAAAATAAGAGCATGATAGATCAAATTAAGGATTTAGAAAATAAGCTAGAAAAAGCATGCTTAAATGATAATGATAATATTTCTTCTAGCTTAAATGATGCATGCTCACATGAATATATGTCATTTAATGTTAGTGATGCATGTATGGATGAAAATAAGGCTCTAAGGGAAAAGGTAGACTATTTGACCAAGGCCCTAGAAAAATTTACAATAGGCTCCAATACCCTTAACATGATAATTGGGAGCCAAAGAGCAAGTTTCAATAAGAAAGGCCTAGGATATAAAGAAAATAAAAATGAAAAGGCCTATAAATGCTTAATTGCTAGGGGTCAAGATAAAGAGAAGGTAATAGCTAGAAAATGGATCCCTAAAGAATTTTTAGTGAACCCCATAGGAAAGAACTTATTTTAGGTTCCTAAATCCATCCTAAAGGGTTAGGAAAACCCTAGGATAGTCAACCATATGGAATTCACCCATATCATATTTTTGATTGACTTAGGATGTCGGGATAACATTTTTGAAATAGTGTTAGGTGATGATAATGCACTTATAAATAGATAAATCATGCTTTAGGTGATATTTGCCTTATTATCATCATGTAATACCTAATGCATGATAACAATTTGATGAATACATGTGTCTCATGATCATAATATAAAATCAATGCATATGTATATTTATGATCATGTGGATTGTTAGGATGATACTTAACCTTGATAGAATTGCATGAAAATAATGGTTAAGTATATACAAATACCTTTAGGATACATCTCACACTCACCATAGGCTACCTTGATTGAAAACATAGCATGAGTGAGATGTTAGGATGATACAAATGTCCACTAGTGCCTATGACATTTAGATGGTCATTTAAAGTATCAAAATAGCAATAATAGACCAATCATGGGGAAGACTTATGTTTAATTCATAGACATATTGCCCAAAGATCATGGTTGGATATTTTATATGTTTTTAAAACAATTTCTTACTTTAAAATCTATGTATTCATGTTTTGAGACAATCCAAAGCAAAACTAGGTGTTAAAATGGATACTAACATGATCAAAAACCTAGTGGTGTTTAAAGCTTTTGGATTTTTGGCAAGTCTCTGAAAATATGATGATTTTTCATGAAAAACTATTTTTCATTGATAAAGAATCCTAAAAGAAATGTGTTACCCAAATTTCACTATTTTTAGAATTTTCTGAAATTTATAGTGCATTTCTGAAATTCATCTAGAAAATCAGAAATTCAGAATTCATTGTGCTACGATTGCCATAATCGATAGCAATGACTGATGGATCAGAACATTTTATCAGGTTTTGACTGATTTTAATTTTTGTTTCTCTCTATACTTGATGCCATGATATATAAACTTTGTTTAATCTTTTTGATGGTGTCAAAGGGGGAGAAAACTATATGTTTAAGTAAGGGGGAATATATTTAGGGGGAGTTTCATGTATTAAGGGGGAGAGTTGCTAATCATGTTATTCACATACTTTCTTTCCTTAATATTTTATCAAATATTTTGCCTAACTTAAACGGATTGCCACACATCAAAAATGGAGAGATTGTTAGGGCAATCTCTTGCCGTGATATGGTTTTGATGTGTGTGGCAAAGGGTTTAAGTTAGGTTGTTATTGTGATTTGATATGTGTATTGGAGTCTTGCAGAACTTAGTAATTCGCACATGGAGCCTTAGCGGGTTCACTACTCATAACCTCGTGCTTGAGTCGGCGAAGGAGCATTGCAGAGTCGTGCGCTTGATGCTGCCGAGGGACCGTCGGACGAGATGACTTGAAGCGAAGCCAAGGAAGCAGACTTCGGAGCCAAGAGACGTGAAGGAGCATTGTAGAGCCGTGCGCCTGATGCTGCCGAGGGACGTGGCCGCGAATGAAGAGAGCTTCGGCGAGGGACTTCGAGTGAGATGAGAGAATGAGTGAATTGTAACTAGGTCATTAGGTGAAACTTGGTCATTTGGCTAAGTGTCAGATGGGATTTCCCGACATCAGTTGACTACCATATTATGGTAGTCGACTACTCTAAGTCGACGGTGACTCGACTAGTGTTCAAGTCTGGTTCAGTGCCATGATCATTGCCATGGAATGATAGTCGATCGCGAGACACCGATCGGTGATGAAGGCATCGACCGACCGCAAGTGTTTCGGGCACAGAATGGAGTAGAGCTCGCGAGCACTCGACTGATCGATCATCAGTCGACTGATGCCGGTGCCGTTGGATGAAATCCAACATGGAAAGCAGCCGTTATTAGGCAACGACTACAGGACCAGTCGACTGATAGGGACATCAGTCGACTGCTCCTGTGTCAACGGGAAGAAACCCTCTTCCTCTATAAAGAGGAAGGGTGTGGGGCTTTGGGGGCCTAATGTTCATGCTCTAATCTTCTCCCAAAGTGCCATAAAGTATTCCCACTCTTCTTACTTGCTATTATTCCATTCTATTGTAAGAAGAGGGATTGTAAAGAGGTTACCTCCACCTAGCTTGGTGTAAAGGAGAAATCTAGTGGATTTGGCAAAGGAGTGATTCACCTTGGACGAATCGGGATCGTGGATTAGCGGCGTAGTCGTGAACCACGTTACGACTTGGTGTTAGCATTGGTTTTATTCTTGTTGCTTTTGTTGGATCGATGCGGTTCGCTAGAGGGGGGGGTGAATAGCGAAAGAAAATTTTTCTCGTACGAACTCGTTTTAAAAGAAAACTTATATGCAGCGGAAAGATAAGCAAAACAAAAAGTAAAGGAGACAATAGACACAAGAGATTTACTTGGTTCGTAGCCGAAGGCTACTACTCCAAGGCCCTAGTGGTCCTTGACCACGTACGGAGGGCAAAAGCACTAAAGGAACTCCTCCTCGTTAGAGGTAGGAGTTAATCGATACAAGAAGAAACCACAAAAACTTGAGGTAGAGGGACACTCCCCCTCTCCTCGTATACGATAAAAGCTCCGGAAATATAAATGACAAACTGATAACAAAAACTAAGACCGACGTACAATAATAAAGAAAGTTAAACCTAGACGTCAGAATGGAAGGAATTCATTGTCGTAGAGTTGCAGCGTAACGGAGGCTTTTGAGCACTTAGAATTGTTGTTAAAACCCTAGGTTTGGCCCTCCTTTTATAGCCTTTGAGCCCCTTTTCGAGTGGGTCTTCAACCAATCACAAATGGACACCAAACCGCTTTGAGGTGGAGTGATAAGCCTTGACTCCTCGAATCTGATCATTGACCATCAATCGATGGCATCATCATCGATCGATGGCATCGGCCGATTGATGACCTTCAGCGATCGATACGATACACGACGGTCGAGTCCTCCAAGTCGGCGTCAAAGTTAGCTCAATAAAAACATAATTTCGATGGTCGTCGACCATCCGATCTCGACCTAGACCATCTATAAGATGTCTTTGGTCGGATCTACGCTTAAGATCATCCCCGTAAAGAGGATACGACCTTACTTACTCTCGCACACACGAGCTTACCTCGATACTTACGTGTCGCTTTTGCTTCCGGCCTTCCACTCGATTCCTTCGGCTCCCTCCGAAGTAACTCGAGTATCGTCCGATCACCACGGCTTCCTCCGGGTGTCGCTAGCCTTCAGCTCCAGCTATATCAATCTTCTGCACACTCGATTCAGCTCGTGAGAAAACAAAATAGACTTAACTTTTGTGTCTTTGCTATAATCAAAACACAGGTTCGATTTCGGTGCCTCACTGCACCAACAATCTCCCCCTTTTTGATATATGGCAAAAACACACAAAGTTAAGGAAATTAAGTGCATGAAACAGTAAAGACAAGAAGCAAAAGTAGGAGTAGTAAAAATATTTCTCAAGTTCTCCCCTTAGAGGAACCCTCCCCCTTGACCGAGGGTGAGTACTTGAAAAAGACTTTTAGTTCTCCAAACACAAAAGTTAAGTTAGGCTTCTTAGAGTCAAAAATAAGTGCAAGTTAAGTAATCAAAAGTTAAGTCAAAAGGTTAATTATTCAAAAGGTTTAACTTTTGATTTCTTAACTTGGGCCTTTAAAGTTTTCAATTCCGAAGAGTTGAAACCTAAACCTTACTCCCCCTTAACTTAGGCCAGAATCAAAGTTTTAAGTTAAGTTATCAATTTCAAAAATTTGAAATTGAACTTTTGGCCTTTTCTTGAACCTTAACTTTGGCCTTTTCTCCCCCTTTTGACATAAATCAATGAAAAAGTGGGGGGGTTTTAAGAAAACCCTAAGTCCAAGCATGATGATTTTAAAAATAGTATGTGAAAATAATTCATCTAAATGTTCAACTCTAGTTTGACTTGATTGAAATGATATTATCAACAAGTCCTGATTAGAGTTGGTTAATATTAGTTGCATATTTATACTCCGAGGTTCATATTGACGCACTTGATCTACATCTTGGAACTCGAGTAGGGTCCTAACATCTCACGCCCATCTACGTGGCTAAGTACACAAACACATTAGTCCTATGTGTTGTGAGTTGTACTGGCTCCTTAAATCTATAGGTGCATGTTATCTAAGGTATGTCCTATGCTAGTTCCATCAAAATGAAAAATAAGAAATAGTAGTAAGAAAATATAGTTTGCAAGTTCTTATTCTATTACGCACATGCCCAATTTTCATCTTAATAGACTAAATTCGGGTAGGGGTTTAGTAAATAGGTCTGCTAGGTTAGATTTCGATTCGACGTACTCGAGTTGTATGGCTCCGTTGGCCACATGTTCTCGAATGAAATGGTGTTTGACTTCTATATGTTTGGTCCTAGAGTGACATATTGGATTCTTGGTAAGATTAATTGAACTAATGTTATCTACGTGAAGTTTAGTATTCGTAAAGTCTAACTTAAAGTCGCGGAGAGTGTGCTTCATCCAAAGAAGTTGAGTGACACACTCACCCATCGTGATGTATTCGGCTTCGGTGGTAGACAAGGCAACACAATGTTGCTTCATACTGCACCAACTCACTAGACTCGAGCCGAGTAGTTGACAACAACCGCTCGTGCTCTTTCTGTCGAGTTTACTACCAGCATAATCCGAATCGGAGTAGCCGATTAGTTCGAACTCAGTAGATCTAGGATACCAAATACCGACATTAAGTGTACCCTTTAGATATCTAAGGATACGCTTAACTAGGGTTAGGTGAGACTCCTTGGCACAGGTTTGAAATCTGGCGCACATACTTACTGCAAATAGGATATCAGGTCGGCTTGCAGTTAAGTATAGGAGACTCCCTATTACACTCCTATAGTATTTTAAGTCAATGGACTTACTTTCTAGGTCTTCTCCTATGTTAACATTAATCGCCATTGGGGTGTTTATTATCTTAGCGTCTTGCATTCCAAATCTTTTAATTAACTCCTTAGTGTATTTTTGTTGATATAGATATATACCATCCTTAGTTTGTTTAATTTGTAGACCTAAAAAGAAACTTAACTCGCCTACCAAGTTCATTTCGAACTCACTTTCCATGAGCGAAATGAACTCGTTTAGTAAGGCTGAGTTAGAGGTTCCAAAAATTATATCGTCTACGTAAATTTGAGCTATGAATATTTCATTACCTAAGGTTTTTACGAAGAGAGTTGGGTCAACTAAGCCTTGGTTAAACCCTTTTGAATTAAGATGGATTGAAAGTCTCTCGTACCAAGCTCGAGGAGCTTGTTTAAGTCCATAGAGAGCTTTCTTAAGTTTTAGAACATGGTCGGGTTTATCTAGATTTTCGAATCCGGGGGGTTGGCTAACATAAACTTCTTCTTTAATGTATCCATTTAGGAATGCCGACTTAACATCCATTTGAAACAGCTTAAATCCTCGATGTGCGGCATAAGCTAGCAACATTTGAATGGATTCGAGTCTAGCTACTGGGGCATAGGTTTCGTCGTAATCTAAGCCTTCGACTTAGCTAAAACCTTTGGCGACTAACCTAGCCTTGTTTCTAACTACTTCACCTTTATCATCAAGCTTATTTCGAAACACCCACCTTGTTCCAATTATCGTTTTGTCTTTAGGTGGTGGTACTAATTCCCACACCTCGTTCCTAGTAAATTGAGCTAGCTCTTCTTGCATTGCAATAATCCAATCGGGATCAAGAAGAGCTTGTTCAATTGATTTGGGTTCTATCTTTGAAATTAAGGAAATTTGACTAAGGTTCCTATAGGATGCTCTAGTTTGAACTCCTAGATTAGGATCTCCTATCACTTGATCGATAGGGTGGTTAGTCTGAATCCTAGATTGGGTTGGGTTTGTGTCACCTAATGCTTGATCAATGGGGTGACTTGGTTGAACACTAGTTTGGTTGGAGTCATCTATCACTTGATCAATAGAGTGACTAGGTTGACCTAGGTTAGGATTAACACTAGACCTGATCTCCGGATCAGAGTTAGGTCTAGTATGAATCGGCTCGCTAATTGGGGTTGCCGGGGGTTTTGTTGGTTCATGTCCTTCATCAAATACTACATTGATAGTCTCCTCAACTCTAAGGGTGTCGTGGTTATATACTCTATAAGCTCTACTTGTAGTCGAGTATCCTAGAAAGATTCCGGTCGTGGTTTTGGAAGTAAATTTCCCTAGATAATCCTTAGTGTTTAGAATATGTACCTTACACCCAAATACCCTAAAGTACTTGATGTTAGGTATTTTATTGTGATAAATCTCATACGAGGTCTTAAGGTGCCTCTTTACCATAAGGATCCTATTTTGGACATAGCAAGCCGTGCTAACGGCTTCTGCCCAAAACCTATCGGGTAGGTCGTATTCGTTCAACATGGTCCTAGCGGCTTCTTGTAGAGTTCGGTTTTTCCGCTCCACTAGGCCATTTTGTTGAGGGGTCCTAGGGAAAGAGAATTCATGGTGGTATCCATTTAGGTTACAGAAATCGGTGAACCTTTGATTTTCGAATTCACCACCATGATCGCTTCTAAGTCTTTTAACCTTAAGGTCTTTTTGATTCTCGATTAATTTGAATAGATTAATTAATTGATCTAGGGTATCATTTTTATGTTTGATGAACCTAACCCAGGTAAACCTGGAGTAGTCGTCAATTATGACTAAGCAATATTGACTTCTATTGAGAGACTTGGCTCCATGTGAATCGAACAGATCCATATGCAGGAGCTCAAGTACACTTGAGGTTCGTTCTTGGTTAGTTAACTTGTGTTGTGTCATAGGTTGTTTTCCTTGTTGACAAGCATTACAGATTTTATTAACCAAGTTGTTGAGGTTGGGTAAGCCTCTGACTAAGCCACTCTGACTCATCTTGTGGACGAGTCTTGGGTTTGAGTGACCGAGTCGTCGGTGCCACAACCATGATTCCTCTTGCCGTGTCATAAGACACTTAGTTGAGGAGTTGGTTAAATTGATCGTATAAATGTTGTTATTTCTAGTTCCTTTAAGAATTGTTTTAGAGGTTTCATTGGTATTAATTATGCATTCATTTTCTAGAAATATAACCTTATAGTTATTATCACACAATTGGCTTACACTAAGTAAGTAAAATTCAAAATTCTCTACAAGTAATACATTTTTAATAACAAAATTCGTGTTAAGCTCGATATCACCTGATCCGATGATTTTGAGCTTGCCGTTATTCCCAAAGGCTACCGATCCTTGTCGTTTGAATCGAAGCTTTGCAATTTGAGTTGATCCCGGTCATGTGTCGAGCAATCACGTCAACATCCATTGATCCTACACACAAGGTGGTTGGATTGGATGTTAGATTTTTGTTAAGAAAATTGGTTGTAAGTTGTTAACCCTAGGTCATCTCACGAGTCTATATGATCAAGCATGTTATACTTATGTGTTTTTTGAGATGACTTTCAATTAAGTTGATTGAGTGGATTTAGGTTCAAGTAATTTTATGTTAGATTTGGATTTAACCCTAGGCTTGTCAAGTTTACCTTTTCAAGATCATGGCTTCCAGGTCGTGGCGAGGCACAGGGGCCTTCTTTTATCGGATCATCGACCACTTCCTTAGACAAAACCATGTTCAAGAAAATGATGACTTGACTCACCTAAGATTATTTCCTAGTCTAACTGGTTATTTTTGAAAAGAGGCTCCCCGAGGCTCAATCTTTTCAAAGGATTTTAGTTGGTTATTTGAAAAGAGGCTCCCCGAGGCTCAATTTTTTCGAAGAATTTTAGTTGGTTATGTACGTGTTCTAAGAGAGTTCACAAGTTTTAAAGCACAAACTTTCTAAGTTAAAAACATGCAATTTCTAAGTTAAAGCACAAACTTTCTAAGTTAAAACATGCAATTTCTAAGTTAAAGCACAAACATATTTTAATCGCTCCCCCTAGACCGTTGAATCGGTTCGGTCTATCCACATAGTGGATTTGGTCCTTGGGAACCCAGTACGAGTTAGATCCTAGAGTTAAAATCAAAGTGGTCTTAGGGACCCATGCTTGGACACATTTTTTATGTCTACTTACGATCGACATATACGACCTATTAGTCGCATTTGAGTTAAACCCTAGTCCAGCCTTGTTGTACACGGCCCTTTGAGATCCAAGTAGGAGGTCAAGTCCTTTGGATCCCGAAGTGAACCTTTCCAATGTGTTCCTAAGATCTTCGACTTGACTTTTCAAGAGAGAGTTCTCAACTTCGAGTTTTTCAACCCGAGTTGAGTCCTTCTCTTGAACTAGACTAGTCGAAGAGGTTAGGGAGACCTGGTGTTTGAGGAGTTTAACTTCCTCAACTAGGGTCTCGACCTTGGACTCGGATTTAACTAATTTCCTAGACAAAAACCTAACCGTATTTTGTAAAGTATTAAATAAATTTCGACTTACTTTAAGGGTATCTTTTGAACCGGATGCGTATCCGTGGCTTGAATTGAAGGTAGCTTCGTAGCCGAGTCATCCTCAGGTTCTGACTCAAGTTCAGGTTCGGTCTCCGTGTCTGACTCAATCGACTTCGCCATGAAGACGTGGTCTTCGTCTTCTTCGGATGACGCTTCTTCCCATGTCGCGTTGAGGGCCTTCTTGTGCTTAGGTGCTTGGTGGTTGAGCTTGGGGCACTCGGACTTGATGTGTCCAAACCTGTTACACTCATAACACCTAATGTTAGAACTTTTAGACTTACCTTGGTTGGGTCGAGTCGTGGTTCACTTTCGTCCCTTGGCTATCCTTCGAGCTAGGTTCATTAGTTCGGCAGTCAACTCCGGGTCAACTTCTTCTTCGGACTCGTCTTCCTCCTCGGTTGGTGGTGGCTTGCTTGCGATTTTCTTCTTCTTTGAACCTGCAAACAAGGCTATACCCCTCTCGGGCTCCGAGTTAGACTACTCATGAAGTTCAAAATCCGAAAAGAGTTCATCTAACCTAATTTTAGAAAGGTCCTTGGAGACCTTATAGGCATCGACCATGGATGCCCATAAGGTAGTCCTCGGAAAAGAGTTTAGGACATACCTTATAAGGTCGCGATTTTCGACCTTTTGCCCGATTGCATGTAGGTTGTTGACTATGTCTTGGACATGGGCGTCGCGGACTCGTGTTCCTGCATTTTTAGTGTGTACAATTTATTGAATAACAAATCACGTTTGCAAACCTTAGCTTGATCCGATCCTTCGTGTAACTCGATTAGTTTTGTCCAAAGATCCTTTGCGCTTATGAAGGGGCCGACGCGATTTAGCTCCTCCTTGGATAGGCCACATTGGAGGATTTGTGTTGCCTTGGCGTCGGCTTCGACTTGTCGTTTTGTTGCAACGGTCCATTGATCATAATCCAAGGAGTCACCCACTTCATTAGTCGGAAGTGTGAAACCCGTTTGGATTATGATCCACATCTCTATTTGGGTTTTTAGAAAGCATTCCATCCGACCTTTCCAGTAACGGAAATCATCTCCGTTGTAAAACGGAGGTCAGACGGTGCTAAAACCCTCGAGATGGGCCATTAGAACAAAAAGACAAGGAGACTAAAATGAAAACCTAGCAACAACAAAAACACACGAAAGTACCAAGACTTGTGTCTTGGATTAGTAGTGCGGGAAATAAAAAGAAATAAACGAAAAATAGAAAGTTAAGCAAAGAAATAAGAAACTAAATAAAAAGTAAGTACTCACAACCTTCGATGTCCCCGAAAGGCTACTAAACGTCGTTTTTTGAGGATGAAAACAGCTTGTTACGGGGGTAAACCCCCATAAGAAGTGTAGATCTCTGCGAGAGCTTCGATTTGGTAGGTAGACCGTGTCGTGGGTCAACTTGTACGAAAAGTTATGCCCGTTTGACCGTCGGCTACTCCAAAAGCGAATACTTGCAAAACAAAATCAAATGAAGAGTACCAAGACTTCGTCTTGGATTAGTAGTGCGGGAGAAAAATTTAAACGAACGAAAAACAAATCTGTGAAAAAAAGTTAGATTGGTGGTTTCACCAAATCTAAGCGCCCCCGGCTCTGATACCAATTGTTGGATCGATGCGGTTCGCTAGAGGGGGGGGGTGAATAGCGAAAGAAAATTTTTCTCGTACGAACTCGTTTTAAAAGAAAACTTATATGCAGCGGAAAGATAAGCAAAACAAAAAGTAAAGGAGACAATAGACACAAGAGATTTACTTGGTTCGTAGCCGAAGGCTACTACTCCAAGGCCCTAGTGGTCCTTGACCACGTACGGAGGGCAAAAGCACTAAAGGACCGCCTCCTCGTTAGAGGTAGGAGTTAATCGAGACAAGAAGCCCCCCCAAACACTTGAGGTAGAGGGACACTCCCCCTCTCCTCGTATACGATAAAAGCTCCGGAAATATAAATGACAAACTGATAACAAAAACTAAGACCGACGTACAATAATAAAGAAAGTTAAACCTAGACGTCGGAATGGAAGGACTTCGTTGTCGTAGAGTTACAGCGTAACGGAGGCTTTTGAGCACTTAGAATTGTTGTCAAAACCCTAGGTTTGGCCCTCCTTTTATAGCTTTTGAGCCCCTTTTCGAGTGGGTCTTCAACCAATCACAAATGGACACCAAACCGCTTTGAGGTGGAGTGATAAGCCTTGACTCCTCGAATCGATCATTGACTATCCCGATCGATGGCCATCATCACGATCGATGGCAGATCGATCGATTGATGACCTTCGGCAATGATCGATACAGCAATCGAGTCCTCCAAGTGGCAATGACCGATGATGCTTCGCAAGTCAAAGTTAGCTCAATAAAAACATAATTTCGATGGTCGTCGACCATCCGATCTCGACCTAGACCATCTATAAGATGTCTTTGGTCGGATCTACGCTTAAGATCATCCCCGTAAAGAGGATACGACCTTACTTACTCTCGCACACACGAGCTTACCTCGATACTTACGTGTCGCTTTTGCTTCCTGCCTTCCACTCGATTCCTTCGGCTCCCTCCGAAGTAACTCGAGTATCGCCCGACCACCGCGGCTTCCTCCGGGTGTCGCTAGCCTTCAGCTCCAGCTATATCAATCTTCTGCACACTCGATTCAGCTCGTGAGAAAACAAAATAGACTTAACTTTTGTGTCTTTGCTATAATCAAAACACATGTTCGATTTCGGTGCCTCACTGCACCAACAACTTTGATTTGCTTGTTTAGTTTTATTTTCCGTTGCTCTAATTTCTTTGTAGACTAGCAAATTACGTCATCGAACGATTGAGGGCTATTCACCCCCCTCTAGCCGACCACATCCACACTTCATCGATCCTACAATATCGTAGCAGAGGATTTTTGGAGAACTTTTGATGATGGAAATGGGGTGGAGAACTCCTACTTTTATAGCCTTGGAAACCCTAGACGTTCAGATCTTCAACCAATGAGAGCAAGCCTCCTAGCCCTTGAGAAATGGAGATAAGCTTTGACTCTCCTCGAAGCTAATCCTTGACCAACAGTTGACTGCTACCCTTACCAGTCGACTGATTGAAGCATTAGTCGACTGATACAAGCCACCAATCGACTGATGGCAGGGTTTCCAGCTGTAATGAAGAGTTAGCTCGAAAATACGATTAATATAAGTAAATTAAATGGCCATTTACCATCTGATCTCGATTTAGACCTTCCATGGGAGGTCTTGGTCGGATCGTCGCCTAAGAATGTCCCCGTACAAAGGACATGACCTTACTTGCACTCACTCACACAAGCCTACCTTAACATTTACCTTGTAGCTTCTGCTTCCGTTCTTCCATCTGATTCCTTCGGCTCCCTCCAAAGTCATCCTGGTGTCGCACGACCACCACGGCTCCCTCAGAGTGTCACTGACCTTCAGCTCTAGCTTTAGCACTTTCTATACACTTGATTTAGCTTGTGAGATAACAAAATGAGCTTATCTTTGTATCGTTTGCTATAATCAAAACTCAGGTTCGACTTAGGTGCCCACTGCACCAACATAGGGTGTATAAAACACACACAAGTCAATGTGATTGTGAGATGTGGAATTAGGGTTACTATGACTTCATGCATTTTCTAGGCAACTCTATTTGATTCCCTTATACATTGGATTTTAAATCATGCCATTATCCTTAAATAAATTTTATTAATGCATGAATGATCATGACATAAATGATAACATAAATAAGCATGGCCAATGATCATGATGTCATGACATATAAATAGGCTCTAAACATGAACATGACATTTTATATAATTCAAAGTAGATATGATATCATGACATGACAAAATAGAGTATATAAACACATTAACACTCACACAATCAGACAAAGACAGATAATTTTTCATAAATAAAATATTTCATTCATCATAAATGCAGGTCTACAATCAAAATAAATGTTCAAGAAAAAAACTCTCGACCTCACTATGAAAAGGAAAAAAAAAAGATCCCTAATCTGTGCCTAGCTATCATCCCTGGGGCCATCTCCTGGAGGTGGTGGAGGCTGCTGACCCAGGGTCCAGGTCTGCATCATCTCATATATATCAATCTGGCGCTACTCCATCTGGCTCTGGCGCTGCTCTATCAAGCTGAGCTGCTGACCCAACTCCTGACCCATGGAGGACATGCGATCGGCCATGGCGGACTGCTCTAGACTGAGCTCCGCCCAACTTGTGTCAGGTTCCTCATAAAAATTCTCAAAGCGAGACTCCAAGTGTGTGACCCGTGTCGAGAGACCCTCTGAAGAAGCATCAGATAACATCTGGTAATCCTCCTCAGCAGCGGGCCCCTCATGCTCGGCCGTGGGCTCTCCAGCCTCTATAGCTGGCTCCTCATGCTCCATGGGCTGAGGCCGAGCCACCCACTCCATCTGTCCAGGTCCAGTTCGCATCCCAGTCAGTGTAAAGTTCTGCACCGTGATGCGGTCGTATTCGTCTGATAGCGACCTCAGTGATCCCCTGGATATGTTAATGTCGATGGACTCTAACCATGCTGTAATGACATGTCCAAATGACATATGAACTTTCCCCTATACAGGGGTTACAAAATGAACAATGCAATGAAATATGTTCAATGCAATGTTTATGTCCAAATGATGATGCGTGGCATACATAAGAAAAAGATGGGGAGGTCGGATCTTGGCTTGACCCCGAGTCACTATAGGTAGAATACACCCAAAAATGACTTTGTAAAGAACATTGTCAGGTGCAGATAAGTCATTGATTGGAAATAGATTTTGAGTTGGTGGACGAGGACGAAGAAAGAAATGTTGATGCATGGACTCTAATGATATATGGTCAAATGGAGTAGGAAGAGGTGCATCAAAGGAAGGGTAAAATGCGAAAGTGTCATCCGATGCCCGACACTCAAGGAACTCCTGCAAAATCACAGGAGTGAATTCCAGGTCACGTTTTGCAATGTGAGTGGTGTAGGTCGGGCTATCATCGACTTTCCTCAAATTTTGGTAAAACTCTTTAAGTAGATCATCATTTATGGAATGCATACAAAAGACGACCTTCATCAACTGATAATGCCATACAATCTGAAGGACATCGCCACAATAGGTTCTAAATAATCGCTCGTCCAAGTCCCTAACCGGCATTGGTTGGTACACAAGTGACCAAGCCTCACTAGACTCACTCCTACGTTGTTTTCTACATGAATGCAATGAATGTAATGCAATGCAATGTGATGACACCAACAACATGATTAGATTAAGATATGGTATATGTAAAAGATGGGGTTTAAGGTTTAGAAGTATACTTTGGTGCCATTTTTGAGTTTAGGCTTGTGAGGAACGAACTGAAATGTCTGATTGCTGGAGAGGATGCCGGAGGTTTGCCGAAAGAAGCTCTCGTCGAAACCCTAACTCGTGGAGGAGAGTGGAAATTGTGAGAGGTGCCATTAGCGTGATAGAAGGACCCAAAACATGAAAAATAGGGTTAGGTTCCAAACCTAAGGCCTTGAGTTGCCGGCGTGGACACGAGACAGACGGTCGGAGAGTTTTGAGAGTGATCGGAGAAGAAATCACGTGAGAAGGAGCGTGAAGAAGTCGAACCCTAGTAGTTCGGCGTTATAAAATTGCGACTCCAGTCAACTGATGTGCCAGATCAGTCGACTGATTGTGGTTCAGTGAACGGTTAACAAAACTAGAAGTCGAATGAATTAGCTTGACACTCGACTGATGAAGCTTCTGTGTCAAGCTATAGTAGCATCAGTCAACTGTTATGGGGTCGTCAGTCGACTAATGTGACAAGCACTCAACTGTTGGACTGGCCACTCGACTGTTGGCTCTTCTGTCTCGAACAATAGTAGCATCAGTCTACTGTTGTGGATCTTCAGTCGACTGATAGATAATCAGTCGAGTGATGGAAGCAACACTCGACTGCTAGACTTGCGATTAAGGTCGCAATAGTGTATAGTGTTATCGATCATTATGTCCGTGACGATCGATATCTGATTTTTAGTTCTGAAATTAAGTGAATTTTGATTTCTTTACTCAATTTGTTTCATTTTAATGTGTTTATGCATGTATATCAAATATATTAGTGTTATGCCTGTGTTTACGTATTTGTTAATGTATTTTGGTATTTTATTTCATTTTCACAAGCATTAACATCGAAAAGTTTTAAATCCTAGCATCTCACCCTTTCTAAGTATTGAAATACACAATCAAGGTGAATGATATATTTTGTGAGATGCAATACACCATAAACCTACCTTCCATGCAAACATATGGTAAGACACATGAAGCATGGCAAGTATGTGACATCAAGATATATAGTGCTTGAGTGTTTATCTTAAATACAATTTCTAAACCTTAAGACAATTTTCCTGATACATGAATTCCCAAAGTGTGCCAAAACCCTAAATTGCACACTAATATCTCTAAGTCTAAATGTGCCAAGTTTAATCAATTTTTCACAATTCTCAAGGCATATTGGCACATCCTAAAATCTTTTAGGATTATAATCAAAACACATTTCGAAGGTACCCATGACCTTGAAAATGACCTAAGGTGCCACCTTTACCATGGTTAAATTAACTACCTATCCATTTAAAGTTGGCACACCTAATCCCATTTAGCATGAATCGATCACGCTCCTAGGAACCCAATACCTATTAGAGCTCCTTGGATTTACTAGGTATTCGCTAGGGATAACTTCCCTAGATACCCTCCTAATGACCCTCCTAGGTTTAGATGCCTTGGTCATTTTAGTCTTACCTAGGTCAACTCTAAAGGTAACTCCCCCTTTGACCTTCTTAATGGTTTCCCTAGATTTCCTTGAAACCCTAGCCACTAGGCACCTACCTTGGTCAACCTTAGGGATGACTTCCCTAGTGACCTTAGTTTTCCTAGACCTAGGTTGTATTCCATAATCAAATGGAACACTATGGTAGGTCTCCTTGGGCTTAGGTTTGTGACCCAAACCTCTCTTGCCCTTAGGTGGACCTTGCTTCCTAAAACCTAGGTTTTGACTCTTAGACCTAGATTTTTGATCCTTTGACCCTTGTATTTGATTTTGCATTTTTGCAAGGGTCTTTTATAGTTTCTCAAGCCTTGACCTCAAGGCTTGGTTTTCCAACTCTAATATCTCAATTTTTTATTTTTTCATTAATTCTTTGGACATTGTTTTTCCTAGGCATTTGTCTAGTCCATTTAGGATTGATGCCTAGGTGATCCTCTATCTTCCTAAAGGTCTCCCTATGAAGGGCTTTTCTAGGGACATTAGTCCTAAATTTCTCCTTAGTTCTAATGTTTACATTTTTTATCTCCTAGGCAATAAAATATATTTTTACTAACATGCTTTTCATGAGTAATAGCAAGTGAATTAAAAGCATGCTTTTGACTTTTAATTGAAGAAGATGCATACTTAAAGGTTACCTTAGGGTTTGCCTTAGCTCCCTCTACTTGTGATGCTTCTTCTTTTCTCCTTAGGCATTGACTCCTATAGTGGCCCCGTTGTTGGCACTTGAAACACACCACGTGCTCCTTGCTCTTCCTAATTGGGGTTCTGGCTTCATTTGACTTCTCTTGACTTTTAGGCACCGGTGGAGTCTTCTTAACTCCTTTTGGACACTTACTCTTGTAGTGCCCTTGCTCCCTACACTCAAAGCATATAATATGAATTTTATTCTTAATCGAAATGCTTGAGTTACCTTCCATGGTAGGTAAATCCCGAGCTTCCTCTTCCTCTCGACTGGAGGTAGATGGTTCTTCTTGTTGCTCCGGTATTGAGGATGCCCTAATCTCCTCCAATTCTTCCTCTTCCTTTTGACCCGGATGTTGACTCCTCTTCAACTTCCGAATCCTCACTTACTTGTGAGGATGATGTGCTTGCTTCCTTGGTATCCTCCGATTGAGCCAATGAGCACTCTTTGGCTTCTTGTGATTGTTCTTCACTTAAGCTGGTGATAGTCCTTCTTCTTGAACCGATGATGAACCTTCATGGAGCTTTGCCAATTTGCTCCGCAGCTCCTTGGCATCTTGATATTCACCTATTCTAGACAAAATATCATTAGGTATCAAATCTTCTAGAAGTTTTGTTACCTTGACTTCGGTCTTGAACTTAAGACATTGCTCTTGGGTCCACTTCTTCAACTTTAAGACCTCTCCCTTATTATTCCTAGGTGGTTCAAAACCTTCCATGATGATGAACCAATCTTCTATGTCCATCATCAAGAATGTCTCCATTCTAGCTCTCAATGTCGGAAAATCTTCTTGATCGTATGGTGACGGTGTGTTGATGTCCCATCCTAGTTTTTCTTGAAAATCCATCTTCTTGCCCTCTAGCGGTGCTCTCTTGGTTGTTAATCCGTAGAAGAGCCCCGGGCTATGATACCAATTGTTAGTACCTATAAGATCCACATATCTCCATAATGGTATGATATTGTCCACTTTGGGCCTAAGCCCTCATGGTTTTTTTGTTGGGCTTTACCCAAAAGGCCTCATACCAATGGAGATATCTTCCATCTTATAAGCACATGATTTTTTCCATGTCTTACTAATGTGGGACTTTGATTGTATTCTTAATATTCCCAATAATCCCTCCCTCAAATGAAAGACCACATTAACCCCCCTCCCTCTCAAGCCTATCCATCCTCGAAGGACTTGCTCTGCTTGATATCCGATCCTCAATCCACCAGGACTTCCTGCCGACTGTTTGTTCCACCTGACACAGCTGGACTTCCTACCAGTTATTCGGTCCTCCCGATCCAATTGGACTTCCTGCCTGGTGTCTGGTTCTCTTGATCCGAACATGGGAGCTACACTTCCTTCACTCGAGGTTCATGGCTTGACATGGACCATAACTCTGATACCAATTGTTAGACCTCGGTGGCCGCTAGAGGGGGGTGAATAGCATCGTCGTTTGTCGATGGATTACGATCGCATGCTTGCTACAATTTGGTTAGTGCACAGTGGAATAATGATAAAAATAATAACACGAATAATAGCACACAAACAATCACAAGATCAACACCAAGATATAACATGGTTTAGAACCGTATGGTTCCTACTCCACGGATTGGGCTCTAAAAGCCCTAGTGAAGCAAACACACACCACTAATCACAATACTCCTTCTCGATAATAAGTCGAAGGTGGAGAAACCTCTTACAGTGATTACAAAAGTAATACAACAAATGCAAGCTAATACAAGTATGTGTTAGTAATATATGAGAGATGTCTTAAGGCAATCGCCTTATGTATGAACTATTTATATGATAAATGAAGATTCACTATTTGAGTATACATGTTTCATGTATTTGATTGGATCTTAAACTCATTTACTGGATGTCCACGATACGATTCACAGCATGAGAGAATTTGTGATTGGATCACAACTAGTGAGTATCTCTACGTGTGTAATTGTGATGTATCGGAATTATCCCTAGTCGATGAATTGATGGATTTGGACACCATCAATTCTGTCGAGACTAGCACGAGGTATACTCCATGGTGTATCCAATCAGCTGATTCTCACTGGCTGGAGACATTGTGATGTCCGGAGTTAATCGTGGATGCTAGTTATGGTAACTAGTTCATTGGAGTGACCAGCCGTAAGACTTCATATGGTTCTCTGCATATATAGATATGTCAATGAAGTTCTTACCGTGGCTTAAGTGCGATGTTCCTTTGACTTGCGGTATTCAAGTCATCTTGATCATGGAGACTTATGCTTTGACATCTTAAGCAAACATCTCTAAGGAGATGTGGACCCGGGATGATTGGGTATAAGTCGAAGTGATCGAAGGTGTTTGAATAGCCTATAAAGGATTCACCACTCCTTGCGAGGAGATGTATACCCATGGCCTCTCGTTGGATTGTTACTAAAGTCTTTGGCCAAAGCATTACATGTTTAGAGTAAGGTACTCTTCGATACATGTGGAGTAACTAGAATCCGTAGGACGAGGAAATGATACTTGGGCTAGGTGTGACGTAGTCAGCCTAGTGGGGGGGACACAATAGACCATGTCACGAACCAAGTGGGTATAAGATGAGTGAAGGGAATGGGGCACGAATCATTCGAGCTACTGAAGGGTTTCAGAAATAGTTCTGGATCAACCGTTGATCTTTTCGGTTAATTGGGGATCATGATGTACTACTAGGTGCCACTCATGATCGTTCTATAATTAATGGTTAATTATAGACGACCAACATAAACCGAGAACCTATTTGGTCACACGCACAACGAGTGTAATCCAAAGGATTTAAAACGAGCTTGAGAATGGGATTCTCAGACCGAGAGAAACTATGTTTGGTTGGACTAAACATAAAGCGAGCATGAAATTGTTTCAGTCGCAATGGAAGCGTGGATGGGCCGTGTCTTATGAAGACATAATGCATGGACCAAAATGGTTTGGTTCTAATCCAATGGATGAGAATAAACCAAAGAGTTTGGTTTATTTTAAACGAATGAACCAAAAGTTGGTTCGGTTCATTTTAACTTAAAATAAACCATCATGGTTTGGTTTATTTTAACTTATCTTAATGGAGCGGGTTAACGGGCTTTATGGATATGATCCATTAACTATTAAGAGAATTAGTTCTCTATAAAATAGGGCTTAAACCCTAACCCTAAAGCTAATGAAGTTTTGGCCGCCCAACCCTAGCCTCCTTTTGTTGTTGCCGCCCAACATGGTGTTGCCGCCAACTTCATGGAGCTGCTGCCACCTCCTTGCCGCCGGCATCCAAGCTTCAGCCGGCGATGCTCCGGCGACCCTCCGGTGATCTCTTGTGGGTTCGGTGATAAGGTGAGCTCCACATCTCCTTTGGCCGGCCTCTATTCCTCCACCAAAAGCTGTCCAGTTTTTCTGGACAGCTTGTTTCTTTGTTGTCGGAGCGTCGTTTGGATGACGGTTAGTGCTCCGACAGCGGCTAACTTACCGGGGATTTGATCTCCGGTAATCCTCTGAGGTGGAGGACGAAGGATTCGTCAAACGGTTGACGAATACCTCTCCGGAGAATCGAGTTTTGAGGACTCAGTTTTGGATCCGAATTTGGATTCGGATTGTGATCATCTCTCGATCACGTCGTCTTCAACACGAGGCTAGTAACCCGTACGAAGACGAAGCTCGTGGCTTAGCGAAGTCATCCCGAGGAGCTCGGCGTGGATACGGATAGAGATGATTCTTACGAGGATCGTTCCGGTTGATGCCGTTCCCGCTATACATCATACGAAAGGTATAACGTAGATAAATTTCCTTTTATTGCAAATTTTAATTTACGGTTATGTCTACACTTGTTGTAATATGCATGCGTGTGTTGTGTGTGTTGTAATAAATGTAGATTTATTATTTTTATTGCTTCCGCTGTGTTCATGTTTACGAAACGTGATCGAACACACACACGCCGCGGTGCCGGAAACCCAACAGTGGTATCAGAGCCCAGGTTGTGTTTCGACATAATCGTAAAATGGTTTTGCGATAGTCATAATGTATTTATGGAAATTTTCTAATTTTGGAAATTTAGAAGTATTTATGGAAATTTTTCAATTTTGGAAAGTCTAGAAGTATTTATGGAAATCTTCCACTTTTGGAAAGTTGGAAGTATTTATGGAAATTGATATTTTCCATAAATAAAATATTTGATTAGATTTGGAAATTTGTTTCCTAATTTAATCATGATTTGATTTGGGAAATCAAATCTTAAAATATTTTATTTCCATAAGTAGTTTTAATGATTTAGGAAATTGGTTTCCTAAATAGATTTTCCTTAATCAAATAATTCCATGAATAAAATATGTGATTAGATTTGGAAATTTGTTTCCTAATTTAATTATGATTTGATTTGGAGAATCAAATCTTAAACATATTTTATTTCCATAAATAGTTATGACATATAAGGAAGTATATACATGACATAATTGTATGTCATGTAATTGCATTAGATGCATAACATTATGTCATGCGTGTCGTGACATGTAGATGTATGCCATGTATGCCATGCCATGTAGATAATAGTTATTTGCATGCAAAGAGGATGAGACATAAAAACCCTTAAACAATATTAAAGCCTACACCTTCCATTAATATGGTTAGAACCAGAGTTCCGTTTCTTGTTTGGGTTGTTGGACTCTCTCCAAGCCCGGCTCGAACCCGAATATGTTCAAACCATGGAATAGTTTAATACTAATATGGTAAGAGTCAGAGGTCAATCGTTAGCTTTGGTTGTTGGACTCTCTCCAAGCTGGGCTAATTGGTTGAATGCGCTCTAACCATATTAAAACTATGTCCCGATTAATGGGTTGGCTTTAACCTGAAGCATCAGCTTGTTGGAATCTCTCCAAGGTCGATGTAAAGGGAGGTGAAGTTGGGTACTATGCATATGATGCATACTTGTTAATGTGTTAACAACCCGATGTATGTGTGAACATTCAATTAGTTGATAGCACATTGTGATAGTTGCATATACGTGATATGCAATCGGTATAGTTGATACCTACCGTCGTAGTTATGAATGACTTGTTGGACTCTCTCCAAGGTTGTTCATAACTATGATGGATATCAGCCCATTCGGAGATGGACCTACGATCTCCCGAAGTGATTTTGGGGTTTTTTGAAATTCGAAAAATGAATGGGATTTATAAATGTATATTGATGCATTTTAAAATCATCTTTCTCATATATGCTCATTTTGTATTTCTAAGTTAATATATTGATCATGATGTGTTTGAATTTGCGTTCCATTTTGGATTCAAATAAATTGACTGGGCCGAACTTCTTGGACTAGCTTAGAAACTTGAGAATTGTTCTCAAGGTGGAAAAGCTTGCGTATGTCCTCGAAGCGCCTCTTCCCGCCCATCCTAGTGACAATGCAACTCTGGACCAATTGTTGGCCTATCAGAAACATGTGAGTGATTCTGAACAAATGAGTTGCATCATGCTAGCCACGATGGAACCCAAGCTACGAAAGCAGCATGAGCATATGGATGCTCATATCGTAGTCCTTCATCTTTGTGAGTTGGTTGATGAGCAAGTGAGATTCGAAAGGTTCGAAGTCTCAAAGCTCCTCTTCACCTCTGAGATGCTAGGAGGTTCATCTGTGGTACTGCTCAATATGCTGAAGACTGTGGAGTCTTCTGAGAAGCATGAGCAGGGGACGGTGCTGTTAGTTGATTCCTCGAAGAAAGGTTCTAAGAGGAAGTCAAAGGAACAACAGAAGGGAAAGAAGAGAAGGGCTAAGAAGGTAGAACTAGCACAAAAGGAAACTTGCCATCATTATGGCAAGGAGAGACATTTGCGAAGAAAGTGCAAGATTTATCTTGAGTCCATGAAGAAGGATAAGGCATCGGATGCCCCATCTTCTTCAGAAATCTTCTTTATTGATTGTCATTCTATTTCCTCAAACACTTGGGTATTTGATACTGGGTGTGGCTCACATATATGTAATGACATACATGGGCTAAGAAATAGAAGAAGACTCGTCAAATTTACGTGTTGGGAATGGAGCAACGGTTGCTGCACTCGCCATCGGAACGTATTTGTTGGAACTCCCTGTAGGACTTGTCTTAGAACTGGACAATTGCTTTTATGTTCCTTCGTTGATAAAGAACATCATTTCTATTTCTTGTCTAAATAGAAATGGGTTCCATTTGACTTTTAGTAACAATTGTTGTTACATAACTTTGAATGGAGTTCTTTATGGGATTGGAACTTTAAGCAATGGTGTTTATACGTTGGACGTATCCAGTGACATTTGCAATATCGAAGCGAGCAACAAGCGTGCTCGAAAGGATAATCAAATAGACTCCTACATGTGGCATTGTCGTCTTGGCCATGTAAGCAAGAAACGCATGTCCGAATTACACCGATGTGGAATTCTGGAATCGTTTGAATTGGATTCATACGATACATGCGAATCATGCTTGAAAGGCAAGATGACTAAGTTACCTTTTACTGGAAAAGGTGAACGAGTGGGAGAGTTACTAGGTCTAATACATACTGATGTATGTGGACCTATGTCAACTCAAGCTTTAGGAGGCTATAGCTACTTCATTACCTTCACCGAT
Organism: Wurfbainia villosa; assembly: GCA_025175895.1. Classification (NCBI taxonomy): domain Eukaryota; kingdom Viridiplantae; phylum Streptophyta; class Magnoliopsida; order Zingiberales; family Zingiberaceae; genus Wurfbainia; species Wurfbainia villosa. Next base: position 82,054,802 of record CM046005.1, read on the forward strand.
GATCATTCACGGTTTGGGTATGTGTTCTTGATGAAACACAAAGTCTGAAGCCTTTGAAAGGTTCAAAGAATTCAGAAATGAAGTAGAGGAACAACATGACAAGAGTATTAAAATACTTCGATCGGATCGAGGTGGTGAATACTTGAGTCAAGAGTTTCTTGATTATCTAAGAGACAATGGTATATTGTCTCAATGGACTCCGCCATATACACCACAGCATAATGGTGTATCTGAGAGGCGTAACCGGACCTTGTTGGACATGGTCAGGTCAATGATGAATCATGCGACTCTTCCCAAGTCCTTTTGGGGCTATGCACTTCAGACAGCTGTTTACTTGTTAAACAGAATGCCTACCAAGGTAGTCTCAACTACTCCATATGAGATATGGAATAGTAAGAAACCTCATGTATCTTACTTGAAGATATGGGGTTGTCCTGCTTATGTGAAGCGGACTGTATCAGACAAATTGGATGCTAAGTCTGATAAATGTCTATTTATTGGATACCCTAAGGAAACAAGGGGTTACCAATTCTATCATCCTGTGGAACAAAAGGTGTTTGTTTCAAGGCATGTTGTGTTTCTAGAGAAAGAGTTTCTCTTGCAAGAAAACAGTGGGAGTGTCGTCGAGCTTGAGGAGGCTCGAGAGACTCAAATAGACATTGATGAGATACCTGGTGAAGCACAACAGCCGACAACTCATAGTGATGAGCAATCAGCTGGACCTATTGTAACACCACATCTTCATAGATCTGGTAGAACACGCAATATTCCTGAGAGATATGGATTTCTCGTAAGTGAATCGAACGACGTGTTACTCATTGATGATGAGGAGCCTACCAGTTATGAAGAAGTGCTGACAAGTTCAGAAAGGGATAAGTGGCTTGGTGCCATGAAGTCGGAAATGGATTCCATGTATGAAAACCAAGTTTGGAACTTGGTTGACCCACCTGAAGGGATAAAGCCTATAGGGTGCAAGTGGGTTTTCAAGAAGAAAACCGACATGGATGGTAATGTGATTACCTATAAGGCTAGATTGGTGGCGAAAGGATATCGTCAAAAACAAGGTGTTGATTATGACGAAACTTATTCGCCTGTAGCTATGCTTAAATCCATTCGGATGCTCCTGGCCATAGCGGCTCATTATGATTATGAGATATGGCAGATGGATGTGAAAAAAGCTTCCCTTAATGGAAACCTGCTCGAGGACGTGTATATGATACAGCCTGAGGGTTTCACATCTGTTGATAAAACCAAGGTATGCAAATTGCGACGGTCCATTTATGGATTGAAGCAAGCATCCAGGAGCTGGAATATCCGTTTTGATGAGACAATCAAAAAGTTTGATTTCTCACAAAATCCAGACGAACCTTGTTTGTACAAGAAGGTTAGTGGGAGTGCAGTAGTGTTCTTAGTATTGTATGTCGATGACATTTTACTTATAGTAAACGATGCTTCATTCTTACAGTCAGTTAAGTTTTGGTTATCCAAGACATTCTCCATGAAAGACACAGGAGAAGCAACCTACATCCTTGGGATTAAGATCTATAGAGATAGATCAAACGGTTGCTTGGTCTTTTGCGCTCTACATATATAGACCGAGTGCAAAGAGGTTTAGCATGTCGGAATCCAAGAAAGGTTATCTCGCCCATCGGGCATGGGGTACACCTTTCAAGTCTATGTGTCCGCGCACGTAAGACGAGAGGATTTGCATGAGTAAGATTCCCTATGCATCCGCAATAGGATCTATCATGTATGCTATGTTATGTACGAGGCCCGATGTATATCGCGCTCGAGTGTCACGGCGGATACCAATCCGATCCGAGAAATGGATCATTAGGCGGTGTTAAGACGATCCTTAAGTACTTGAGAAGAACTAAGGATGTGTTCCTAATATATGGAGAAGGGGACATGGTGATACGGGGGTATACGGATGCCAGCTTCCTGACAGACAAGGATGATTCCAGTCTCTCACCGATCGTGTTCACCTTGAATGGGGGCGCGATGAGTTGGAAAAGTTCCAAACAAGAGGCATGGCGATTCTACCACGAGGCGGAATATATTGCGGCCGGGCGGCAAAGAAGCGGTTTGGATCAAGAAGTTCGTTCATGAACTTGGTGTGATTCCGCCATTGTTGAAGCAATACCGGTCTCTGCGACAACAATGGAGCAATTGCCGCAGCGAAAGAGCCAAGGTCTCATCAACGATCCAAACATGTGCTTCGCCGCTATCATCTTATCAGAGAGATCATCAGTAGGAACGAAATACAAATCGAGAAAATTCCCACTGAAAGGAACTTAGCGGATCCTTTGACTAAGGCCTTACCTCAAAATAAGTTTGAGGGTCATGTTAGAGCTTATGGTATTGGATACCGTAGCGATTGGCATTAGGCCAAGTGGGAGTCTGTTAGTAATATATGAGAGATGTCCTAAGGCACTCGCCTTATGTATGAACCATTTATATGATAAATGAAGATTCACTATTTGAGTATACATGTTTAATGTATTTGATTGGATCTTAAACTCATTTACTGAATGTCCACGATACGATTCACAAGATGAGAGAATTTGTGATTGGATCACAACTAGTGAGTATCTCGTGTGTAATTGTGATGTATCGGAATTATCCTAGTCGATGAATTGATGGATTTGGACACCATCAATTCGCCGAGACTAGCACGAGGTATACTCCATGGTGTATCCAAGCGGTGATTCTCACCGGCCGAGACATTGTGATGTCCGAGTTAATCGTGGATGCTAGTTATGGTAACTAGTTCATTAGAGTGACCGGTAGTAAGACTTCATATGGTTCTCTGCATATATAGATATGTCAATGAAGTTCTTCTTGTGGCTTAAGTGCGATGTTCCTTTGACTTGCGGTATTCAAGTCATCTTGATCATGGAGACTTATGCTTTGACATCTTAAGCAAACATCTCTAAGGAGATGTGGACCCGGATGATTGGGTATAAGTCGAAGTGATCGAAGGTGTTTGAATAGCCTATAAAGGATTCACCACTCCTTGCGAGGATATGTATACCCATGGCCTCTCGTCGGATTGTTACTAAAGTCTTTGGCCAAAGCATTACATGTTTAGAGTAAAGTACTCTTCGATACATGTGCAGTAACTAGAATCCGTAGGACGAGGAAATGATACTTGGGCTAGGTGTAGCGAGTCACTAGTGGGGCTGACACAATAGACCATGTCCCAACCAAGTGGGTATAAGATGAGTGAAGGAATGGGGCACGATTCATTCGAAGCTCTTGAAGGGTTTGAAATAGTTCTGGATCAACCGTTGATCTTTTCGGTTAATTGGGGATCATGATGTACTACTAGGTGCCACTCATGATCGTTCTATAATTAATGTTTAATTATAGACGGCCAACATAAACCGAGAACCTATGTGGTCACACGCACAACGAGTGTAATCCAAAGGATTTAAAACGAGCTTGAGAATGGGATTCTCAGACCGAGAGAAACTATGTTTGGTTGGACCAAACATAAAGCGAGCATGAAATTGTTTCAGTCGCAATGGAAGCGTGGATGGGCCGTGTCTTATGAAGACATAATGGATGACCAAAATGGTTTGGTTCTAATCCAATGGATGAGAATAAACCAAAGGGTTTGGTTTATTTTAAACGAATGAACCAAAAGTTGGTTCGGTTCGTTTTAACTTAAAATAAACCATCATGGTTTGGTTTATTTTAACTTATCTTAATGGAGCGGGTTAACGGGCTTTATGGATATGATCCATTAACCATTAAGAGACTTAGTTCTCTATAAAATAGGGCTTAAACCCTAACCCTAAAGCTAATGAAGTTTTGGCCGCCCAACCCTAGCCTCCTTTTGTTGTTGCCGCCCAACATGGTGTTGCCGCCAACTTCATGGAGCTGCTGCCACCTCCTTGCCGCCGGCATCCAAGCTTCAGCCGGCGATGCTCCAGCGACCCTCCGGTGATCTCTTGTGGGTTCGGTGATAAGGTGAGCTCCACATCTCCTTTGGCCGGCCTCTATTCCTCCACCAAAAGCTGTCCAGTTTTTCTGGACAGCTTGTTTCTTTGTTGTCGGAGCGTCGTTTGGACGACGGTTAGTGCTCCGACAGCGGCTAACTTACCGGGGATTTGATCTCCGGTAATCCTCTGAGGTGGAGGACGAAGGATTCGTCAAACGGTTGACGAATACCTCTCCGGAGAATCGAGTTTTGAGGACTCGGTTTTGGATCCGAATTTGGATTCGGATTGTGATCATCTCTCGATCACGTCGTCTTCAACACGAGGCTAGTAACCCGTATGAAGATGAAGCTCATGGATTAGCGAAGTCATCCCGAGGAGCTCGGCGTGGATATGGATAGAGACGATTCTTACGAGGATCGTTCCGGTTGATGCCGTTCCCGCTATACGTCATACGAAAGGTATAACGTAGATAAATTTCCTTTTATTGCAAATTTTAATTTACGGTTATGTCTACACTTGTTGTAATATGCATGCGTGTGTTGTGTGTGTTGTAATAAATGTAGATTTATTATTTTTATTGCTTCCGCTGTGTTCATGTTTACGAAACGTGATCGAACACACACACGCCGCGGTGCCGGAAACCCAACAGTATGAAATGCAATACAAGTAAAGGAAAAACACTTTACAAAGAGCTTTTGATTGCTTCCTTATTTGGTTGCTTGAGCTGCACTTGGAGAGCCTGAAATGCACCAGCAAATCACCCCAAATAGCCCTAGTAACTGCTGCCAAAAATCCTCTCTTCGTGCTCTTATTAAACCTGTAACTCGGGATAATTTTCGCCTAGCAGTCGACTGATCAGGACCATCAGTCGACTCCTCTTGTAGTCGTTGTCTCACAAGGGCATGAGCCACGTTGGATAAGTTCCAACGGATAGACCATCAGTCGACTAATCATACCCATCAGTCGACTGATAGAGTCATTACTTGACTGTCAAACCCTAACAGTCGACTCAGGAACCTCCTGTGCTCGAATTCCCGACCAGCAGTCGACTGATCTCCAGATCAATCGATTGTTCAGGCCAGATCGATCGCCCAATCGTGATCATTGCCGCCATTTCTGGCAATCGAACTCCTGCCGACTCACATCGATCGGCCGACCATAGTCTCGATCAGCAAACATGAGGTTTTACCCCAAGTATGGTGCCCCCACACTTGTTAGACCACACTTAGCCTAGACCTAAGCCTTCTAGCCACCTCCGTCATCCTCACGCCTATCGGATCCCTCCAAGTCATCCATGACATGTTCATCCATACGCTAGCCTTCAGGTGCTTCCATCAGCTATTATCATGCTAATGTGTTCTATACCGCTAAGGCACATTGGACTTACGCTGCCAAGACTCCGCTTGGACTTTTGCTGCCAACCATTGGACTTTTGCTGCCAAGACTCCACCCTTAGACTTTACGCCGCCAATATTCCCCTTGGACTTTTCAATTGCCAAGACTCAAGCTTGGACTTTCCCTTGCCAACCCATGTTGGACTTTCCATGCCAAGACTCATGCTTGGACTTTCCATGCCAAGTACACAAGACTTGGACTTTCCCAAATGCCAAGTTTCCCACTTGGACTTTCCCATGACAATGGTCAAACCATCGTCAAACATCAAATATGACCTGGGTCAATTGCACCAACAATCTCCCCAACACATTGTCAGACATCAATGTCAAATATCAAAACACTACTCGAGTCAAACTCGAATCTGGTCAATCGTGACCTGGGTCGATTGCACCAATAGACTTTACGCCGCCAATATCACCCCTTGGACTTCCCTTGATAACCTATGTTGGATTTTCCATTTGCCAAGACTCAAGCTTGGACTTTTTCTTGCCAAGACCCATGCTTGGACTTCTCCATCATATGGTCAACCCCATGTCAATCATATAGTCAAACAATGGTCAAACCATCGTCAAACATCAAAATATCCCTCGAGTAAAACTCGAGTTTGGTCAATCATGACCCGGGCCAATTGCACCAACAATCTCCCCAAAACATTATCAAACATCAAAACACTACACGAGTCCAACTCGAGTCTAGTCAATCGTGACCTGGATCGATTGCACCAACAATCTCCCCCTTTTTGATGTTTGACAAAACCCCCAAAACCATTGAGTTAGGCTACCTAACTCAAATCTCCTTATCAATTCTCCCAAATTGGTAATTTCATAAATTCTCCCCCTTTTGGACATACATTAAAAAGGTTCTCTCCTCAAGGAGGTCAATGTCTCATATACTAATGAGATCTTATAATCTCCCCCTTGGTCCAAAAACACCTAGGATGACTTCACTCTTCCTAGTAATAAGTCCTATATAACTTAAGAGAGACTTCATATAAACTCTCCTAATTTCTAAATTGGGCATCTAACATTCCCAAAATTCTCCCCCTCATGAGGAAGAACACATCCATTATCCTATGATGGATACCTCCCCCTAAAAGCTTGCTCCCCATTGACCATTGCACCAACAATGTCCTTGGAGAGTCCCTAAGCCTATAGGAACACTAACCAATCAAAATTAAGGGCAAAAGTTCAAACATGAACTCTCACACACCTTAAAATCGATACACACCCTAAAAAACTCTCCTAATCCATATCCAATAGATTTTCACCCTTTCTAATGCTTTCCAAAGCATATCCTAGGGTTAGGAGCAGTTAGGGTAACCTATCATAGCTGAAACATAGGCTAAACATCCTTGTTTACCCGAAATCAGCTTTGACAGTCGACTCTTACAGTCACCAGTTGACTGTCATAAGTGACAATCAACTGATTTCTACAAATGTAGAAATCAAAATTTAAAATTGAAATTTTAAAATACATAAGTAAATATACATATTTTGAAAAATCTTGAAACTTCATACGTATACTACTTATAACAAGCATTATGAGTGAAAAATATTTGAAAAATAAAATACCTATAAAAATAGGAGATTGACACAAGGTTCAAAACCATTAAAAAGTTCAATGTTTTAGCCCTACATTGTATCAACTCTCTCAATGGTGATTGGTATCAAGAGATAGACTTCACCAAGGTTTTCTAAAATGTTTTTGAAATATTTTTGAAAACCTATATTGGATCATGATCAATGAACTCAATGCACATGACTTGCACATTAGCTTTCCCCATGATCCACCATGGTATAAGATGAGTTTGAGTTCATGTAGATGCAAAAACTATGCACCTTGAACTTAACTCATTTCCTAGCATCTCACATATGTCTAAGGTGTATGAAAACACATACAAGTCAATTTGATGTGAGATGTGGGTTTTGTTCATCCTAATCTAAGGTCTTCATGCATTTTCTAAGGCAACACTACTTGATTCCCTTATACATGGGACTTCGAATCATGCCATAGTCCTTAGATCAATTTTAATTAATGCATGAATGATCATTGATACTGCTGCTACCTTTTCCCGCGAGCGAAACGAAAGAACCCGTGCATAAAGGCATTGTCCGAACCAAAGAGTTGGTTCGGCAGAGGGGGTCTAAGAAAATTGGTTCGGTCGCATAGATCTAGGTGAAAATGGCTCGGGGTGGTGGTTCAAGGGAATTGGCTCGACCGAGCGGGTTTGTAGATTGGCTCGGTATGGAAAGTATAGGAATTGGCTCGGTAGGGCGGGCCTGAAGTTTGGTTATGTACGGGGAGAATAGGAGTTGGTTCAAGTCATTGTAGGAAGTCTGAGGTGAGAAGTCTAAGAGCTAGGCCAAGCCTAGGCGGTAGGTTTAGGTTAACTCTACGAAGGGCAAGAGAATGAAAGAGACGGGCCAGAATATTTCCCAAAATGGTGGTGAGGAGTTTGTTACGCAACAGATTAGGACCCCACGTAATGCTAGGAGGAGTCTCCATGCTCCATTTCTGTAACAGAATGATTCTCCAGGGATGGAAGATGGCCACGTGTATGGTGATGGAGGATGGTAGTTGCATGACAGCTGTGAGGAGGATAAAAGCCAGAGGAGGGGCGAGAAGAAAGGGATCCGCAACTTCCAAGTGAAGGACGAAGGCACGCTCAAAGGGGAGAGCCACCACATCGCTAGAGAAAGAGAGGAAGAGAAGTAGCGAACTCCATTGGTGCAACATCTGTGTACTGAGCTAATTGTAAGAGGTTTTTTCCCTCCGCCTTCGGAAGATTTTTCCGTGAAGGAAGAAATTCATAGAGAAAGTTCTTTGGCATCGTAGCTCGTGGGAGAGCTCACCCCTATGGATTAGGAATCCTTATTCCGAACCACGTTAAATCCTGTGTCGTTGTTCTTTGTTTTGGTTGGTTTGCGCTTTCCTTTCTTATTCTATTACTGTTGAGGTCGAAGAGAACCCCCCGAAGCTTCCTACACGCACTTTGGCATTGAAGGGAAGCCAGAAAATCCGTTTACGATCGCATCAATCATGACATAAATGATAATATAAATAAGCATGGCCAGTGATCATGATGTCATGACATATGATTAAATCTAAATATTCATGACATAAACCTAAGCATGATCATGACATATAAATGATAAAAATAAATATGATGTCATGACATGTTATATGACAAATCAAGCATGGCAAATAAAATATAAAGGTATATAATACCTAAATTTTAGTGTTAATTGTCATTTGTTAGAATTAAACCCATTTTGTCATATTATCACTAATCCCCCAAGTGTGCCAAAAACCCAAAGTGACACATCATGACCTCTAAACCTAGTTTGTGTCAATTTGATTGATTTTTCATAATTCTCAAAATATATTGGCACATCCTAAAGACCTTTAGGATTATGATCAAAACTTATTTCCAAGGTATCCATAACCTTAAAAATGACCTAAGGTTCCACCTTTACCATGGTTGGGTTAACTACCCATCTATTTAAAGTTGACATGCCCTAACCCATTTAGTTTGAATCAATCACGCTCCTAGGAACCCAAAACTTATCTGAGTTCCTTGGATTTACTAGGTATTCCTTAGGGATAACCTCCCTAGATACCCTCCTAACGACCCTTCTAGGCTTGGTAGCTTTGGTCATTTAGGTCTTGCCTAGGTTAACTCTAGGAGTGACTCCCCTTGTAACCTTCCTAGTGGCTTCCCTAGGTTTCTTCGAAACCCTAGCCACTAGGCATTTACCATGGTCAACTCTAGGGATGACTTCCCTTGTGACCTTGGTTTTCCTAAACCTAGATTGAGTTCCATAATCAAATGGAACATTATGATAAGTCTCCTTGGGCTTAGGTTTGTGACCCAAACTTTTCTTTCCCTTGGATGGTTCTTGTTTCCTAGGCCTTTGATTTTGACTCCTAGACCCTAGATTTTGGCACTTTGACCCTTGCATTTGATTTTGCATCTTTCTAAGGGTCTTCTCCATTTTATCAAGTTTTGACCTCAAAACTTGATTTTCTAGCTCTAATTGCCCAATTTTTGAATTTTGATTTAATCTTTAGGCATTGTTCCATTTCCTAGGAATATGCCTACCCTTCTTAGGGTTAATGCCTAAATGGTCTGTGGGTCGATGTTGGTCGGCTAGAGGGGGGTGAATAGCCCTCAATCGTAAGATGATGGAATACGATCGTTCTCATTGCATGCTCGTCTACAATTGTTGTTAGCACAGCGGAAATAACAATAATAATGATAACAACAATACAAGCACACAAAATATGCAAAGATATACGTGGTTCGGAATCGAATGGTTCCTACTCCACGGGTGAGCTCACCGAGCTCTAGTTATGCACACGACAGTAACTAAACTTCTTCTCGACTACACGTCGGAGGTGGAGAAACCTCTCACAAGTTATTACAACAAGTAATATGAAATACAACAAGAAATACAAAGACAATACAAAAGAGAACTTTTACACAATTATTTTGATCGCTTTCTTGTTGCTTGCTTTTGCTTGCTCTTGAAGGTCTGGAATGCAACAACAATTCCCCTCCAAAGTCACCTCAAAAGCCTTGGCGAAATCCCCCATCTTGAGCTCCATTTATAACCTGCATCAAGCTGATTTTTCGCGCATCAATCGACTGATCGTGACCATTAGTCGACTGGTCCTGTAGCTGTTGTCTCACAATGGCTAGATCCACGTTGGTCAAGTTCCAACGGATCACACATCAGTCGACTGATGGCACCCATCAGTCGACTGGTACCCATCAGTTGAGTGCTAGCGAGCTCGACTAGCTTCTGTACCCGTGCACAGTGCTATCAGTCGACTGCTTCCCTTAAGCAGTCGATTGATGTTGTCAACAATCAACTGCCCTCCCATAGCAGTCGACTGATCAGCCAGACTCTGTTCCGTCGAACACTGGTCGAACCCATACGACCTAAAGCAGTCGACTGGCACCTATGTCAGTCGACTGATGTCGGGTAAAACCTCAAACATCAAGCTGTTTGAGCATCTGAAAACCAGTCTTAGCTACTTGGCCAAGTCCACCTCATCCCTCATGGAGTTCCCCCCCGAATCTCTCTTCCCTCGGCCTACGTCCCTCGGATGCACCAAGCACACGACTTCGCAATGCCATCCTTTGCGTCTCTTGCCCTCGAAGTATGCTTCCCTTGGGCCTCACTCCATTTGCTTCCCGTCCGGCGGTCCCTCGGATGCATCAAGCGCACGGCTTCGCAATGCCATCCTTCACCGACTCAAGGACCCCGAGCCTAGTGAACTTGCCAAGTCCTCAAGACTTCCCACATGCACCAAGCGCACGGCTTCGCAATGCATTTCTCACCAAGCACAAAGCGCACGGCTTCGCAATGCTTTGGATTTCCCATGCCAAGCACCAAGCGCACGGCTTTGCAATGCTTTGGACTTCCCATGCCAAACACCAAGCACACGGCTTCGCAATGCTTTAGACTTTCCCACACCAAGCTCCATGCTTGAATTTTCCATGCCAACCCCATATTAGACTTTCCCATGACACTCCCATGTCATGAGTTTTATCTATCATCAAAATACTTCTTGAGTCAAACTCGAGTCAACCTAGGTCGATTGCACCAACAATCTCCCCCTTTTTGATGATTGACAAAACTACCATCTCAAGTCTACCAATTCTCCCATATTGGCAATTCTCACATCCCAATGAGAATTCCAACGAACCCTAATTGGTAACTTGGTAACTTCTCCCCCTTTTTGACACTATATCAAAATGGTCCTCCCCAAGGGTATGAATGTCTCATATCCCAATGAGATCTTACAATCTCTCCCTTGGAGGTACACATGCCTACAATCTTTCTAGTGATCCCATATCACTTAAGAGAGGCAACCCAATTTTCCTCCCATGAGGAAAAAGACACATCCATCTTCCCATAATGGATACCTCCCCCTAGAGGCTTGCTCCCCCTTGACCATTGCACCAACAATGTCCTTGGAGAGTCCCTAAGCCAATAGGAACATTAAAACAATCAAAATTAAGGCAAAGTTCAACAATGAACTTCCATCCACCTTAAAATTGATACACTCCCTAAACACTTCTCCTAATCCATGTCTAATGGATTTCCACCCTTTTTAATGCTCTCCCAAGCATGTCCTAGGGTTAGGAGTGGTTAGGGGACCAAAACACAGCTGAACATGGGCCTAACCACCAAGGTTTACCCGAAATCAGCTTGTGCCAGTCGACTCTATCAGCTACCAGTCGACTGGACTTGGCATCAGTCGACTAGACATCATTCCAGTCGACTGATAACTACATTTGTAGTTTGCTGAATTTCAGAAATAAATGTTTGAAATTCGTAAGTAAATATACATAGGTTGATAAATCTTGAAATTTGGTATGTATATTACTTATCACAATCATTATGGGTGAAAAATATTAGAAAATTGTTTTACCCACTAAAATAGGAGATTGATACAAAGTCCAAAAGTTAAGAAAAGCTTCAATATTGAGCCCTCTTTGTATCATCCCATTCAATGGTGATAGCTATCAAAAGATAGACTTCACCAAGGTTTTTCAAAATGTTTTTTGAAACCTTTAATCTATTTTTCCTAAACATCTCACGTATATCTAGATGTGTAAAACACATACAAGGCAATTAATCTAGTGAGATGTGGGTTTTGTTCTTTAATGGTCTCATGCATATTTCTAGACAATATTATTTGATTCCCATCAAATCATGCCATAGACCTTAATTTCATTTTATTTTATGCATGATATGATTATGATATAACTAAACATGTGCCAAAATCATGATGTCATGGCATGTGAATGATATTTTATCATACATGACATATAGGGATAAGTCTAAAACATGATCATGACATTTTTAGAGATAAAGATGAAAATGATGTCATGACATGACAAGACAAATAAATCATGGCAAAGAAAAATATACTAAGGTATGGAATACCTAAGTGTTAAGTCCAAATTTCCATTTCTAGGAATTAATTGCATTTTGCCTTAAAGCCATTTATCCCCCTAGTGTGCCAAAAACCCAAAATGGCACACCAATACCTCTAAGACCTAATTGTGCCAATTTAATCATTTTTCATCTTCTCAAAGTATATTGGCACACCCTAATGTGTCAACTCACCATGGTTAGGTTAACTACCCATCCACTTAGGGTTGACACACCCTAACCCATCTAGCGTGAATCGATCACACTCCTAGGAACTCAATACCTATTGGAGCTCCTTGGGTTAACAAGGTATTCACTAGGGATAACTTACCTAGATACCTTCCTAATAACCCTTTTAGGCTTTGAAGCCATAGTCTTTTGGGTCTTTTCTAGGTCAACTCTAGAGGTAGCTCCCCCAATGACCTTCTTAGTGGCTTTCTTGGTTTTTCTTGACTCCTTAGCCACTAAGCACACACCATGGCTAGTCTTAGGGATAACTTCCCTATTAGCCTTGGTTTTCCTAGACCTAGAAATTGTTCCATAATCAAATGGAACATTATGATAAGTCTTCTTGGGCTTAGGTTTGTGACCCAAACCTTCCTTGCCCTTAGACCATTTTTGAACCCTAGGTCTTGACTTTTGGGCATTTGACCCTAGAATTGAATTTTCTATGATTCTAAGGGTTTTCTCCATTCTCTCAAGTCTTGACCTCAAGACTTGGTTCTCTAGTTCTAATTTTTCCAATTTTGAATTTTCATTAGGTTTTTGGGAAATGTTCTTCCTCTTAGGCATGTGTCTACTCTTCTTAGGGTTAATGCCTAGATTCTCTTCTATTCTCATAATGGACTACTTTGGTAAAATATTTCTAGAATTATGAGTCCTAGGTTTATCCTTAGTTATATGAACATGCTTGGCACCTAAGCAATAAACCTTATTATTTTTACTAGCATGCTTTTCATTAATAATAGCAAGAGAACTAAAATAATTTTTATCATGCTTTTTAACTTTAGGAATTGAAAGTGCATTATTTAAATATACCTTAGGGTTAGCTTTAGAAGCTCCCCCTACATGAGTTACACCTTCTTGCCCTTTCTTCCTCCCCCTAGGGCATTGGCTTCAGTAGTGCCCCTTTTGATTGCATTTAAAGCACACAATGTACTCTTTACTTCTAGTTGTGGGGACTCCGGCATCCTTTGACTTTGGGTTGACTTTTGGTGCCGGTGTTTTCTTCTTATCCAATTTTGAGCATTTACTCTTGTAATGCCCTTTCTCCCTACACTCAAAGCATATTATGTGATTTTTATTTAAAATAACAATACTTGAGTTACCTAGGGAGGTGGAGGATTCTTCTTGATCACATCTTCCGGAGGTAGATGCTTCATTTTGACTTTGCTCTGGAATAGAGACCCTTTCCTCCCCCTCAATGCTAGAGGTGGAGGTTTCCACCAAGTCATCCACATCTTTGAATGTGGATGGGCTCTCTTCCATGGCATCTTCCTCTACTTGTGCCGGTTGGAAATTTTCTTGGAATTTCATTACCTTATTCCATAGCTCCCTTGCATCCCTATAGTCACCCAATCTAGACCAAATAGTGTTAGGGATCAAATCACTAAGTAATTTGATTACCTTGAGATTTGTCTTGAAGTCCTTGATTTGGTCTTGGGTCCACCTTGACTTCTCAATGGGATTGTTTTCTTTGTCTCTAGGCATTTCAAAACCATTTTCTATAATAAGCATGAAATCAAAATCGGTTTCGAGATATACCTCCATCCGTTTCTTCCACCAAGCAAAATCTCCATCGAATTTCGGTGGATGGATGTTATAGTCGGCCATCTTATAGTGCTTGTGTTGGCGGTTAATCCTTGACAAGCAACTTGGCTCTGATACCACCTGTGGGGTCGATGTTGGTCGGCTAGAGGGGGGTGAATAGCCCTCAATCGTAAGATGATGGAATACGATCGTTCTCGTTGCGTGCTCGTCTACAATTGTTGTTAGTGCAATGGAAATAACAATAATAATGATAACAACAATACAAGCACACAAAATACGCAAGGATATATGTGGTTTGGAACCGAATGGTTCCTACTCCACGGGCGAGCTCACCGAGCTCTAGTTATGCGCACGACACTAACTAAACTCCTTCTCGACTACATGTCGGAGGTGGAAAAACCTCTCATAAATTATTACAACAAGTAATATGAAATACAATAAGAAATACAAAGACAATACAAAAGAGAACTTTTACACAATTGTTTTGATCACTTTCTTGTTACTTGCTTTTGCTTTTTCTTGAAGGTATGGAATGCAATAACAATTCCCCTCCAAAGTCACCTCAAAAGCCTTGGCGAAATCCCCCATCTTGAGCTCCATTTATAACCTGCATCAAGCTAATTTCGCATGCATCAATCGACTGATCATGACCATCAGTCGACTGGTCCTGTAGTCGTTGTCTCACAACGGCTAGATCCACATTGGTCAAGTTCCAATGGATCACACATCAGTCGACTGATGGCACCCATCAGTCGACTGGTACCCATTAGTCGAGTGCTGGCAAGCTCGACCAGCTTCTGTGCCCATGCACAGTGCTATCGATTATTACTTCCCTTAAGCGATCGGTGATGTTAATCAACGATCATTGCCCTCCCATGACGGTCGGTGATCGGCAGACTGTCTGCGGTCGAATACTGGTCGAACCCATACGACCTAGAGCAGTCGACTGGCACCTATGCTAGTCGGCTGATGTCGGGTAAAACCTCAAACATCAAGTTGTTTGAGCATCCAACAACCAATCTTAACCACTTGGCCAAGTCCACCTCATCCCTCATGGAGTTCCCCACTGAAGCTCTCTTCTCTCGGCCTATGTCCCTCGGATGCACCAAGCGCACGGCTTCGTAATGCCATCCTTCACCTACTCAAGGACCCCGAGCCTAGTGAACTTGCCAAGTCCTCAAGACTTCCCACATGCACCAAGCGCACGACTTCGCAATGCATTTCTCACCAAGCACCAAGTGCACGGCTTTGCAATGCTTTGGATTTCCCATGCCAAGCACCAACTGCATGACTTTGCAATGCTTTGGACTTCCCATGCCAAGCACCAAGCGCACGACTTCGCAATGCTTTGGACTTTCCCACACCAAGCTCCATGCTTGGATTTTCCATGCCAACCCCATGTTGGACTTTTCCATGACACTCCCATGTCATGAGTTTTGTCTATCATCAAAATACTGCTCGAGTCAAACTCAAGTCAACCTGGGATGATTGCACCAACATGTTCTTCTATTTTCCTAATACTTTCCTTAGGTAGGGTTTTTCTAGGGACATTAGTCCCAAATTTCTCCTTATTTTTAAAGTTATATGATTTAGCTCCTAAGCAATAAAGTCTATTTTTACTAACATGCTTTTCATGAGTAATAGCAATAAAATTCCTAGCATGTTTTTGCCTATTAATTAAGGAGGGAACATAATTAGAGGTTACCTTAGGGTTTGCCTTAGCTCCCCCTACATGTGTAGGTCCTCTTTGTCCCTTTCTTCCCCCCCCCCTAGGGCATTGGCTCCTATAATACCCTCTTTGGTGGCACTTGAAGCACACGTGCTCCTTTCTCTTAATGGTTGGGGCTCCAGCATTCTTTGAGATTTCTTGAGGTTTTGGTGTCGGTTGACTTTTCTTGACCTTCTTAGGGCACTTTCTCTTATAGTACCCATATTCCCTACACTCAAAACACGTTATATGATTTTTATTATTAATTGAAGTGTTTGAGTTACATAGGTTAATAGTGAGGCCGGAGTGAGTTCTTCATCTCTCCCGGAGGTAGATGGCTCTTCTTGCTCTTGCTCCGGTGATCTAATATCCTCCCCCTCAATTCTAGAGGTGGAGACTTCTTCTACTTCTACCTCTTCGTCCACCGATCCCGATCCTGATCCCGATATTGATTCTCTATCAACTTTCGAATCCTCACTTTCTTGAGAGGAAGAACTTGTTTCTTCGGCGTCCTCCTCTTCTTGAGCCGATGAACATTCTTCGGCTTCTTGTGATTGTTCTTCACTTGAAGCCAGTGATGGTCCTTCATGGAACTTTGCCAATTTGCTCCAAAGCTCCTTGGCATCTTGATATTCACCTAGTCTAGACAAAATATCATTAGGTATCAAATCTTCTAAAAGTTTTGTTACCTTAACTTCAGTCTTGAACTTTAGGCGTTGCTCTTGGGTCCACTTCTTAAATTTTAGGACATCTCCCTTCTTATCCCTAGGGGGTTCAAAACCTTCCATGATGATGAACCAATCTTCTATGTCCATCATCAAGAATGTCTCCATTCTCATCCTCCATGCAGGAAAATCTTCTTGGTCGTATGGTGGAGGTGTGTTGATGTCCCATCCTAACTTTTCTTCAAACTCCATCTTCTTCTTCACCCTCTAGCGATGCTCCTTTAGTTGTTAAGCTTTGAAGAGCGACCTCACTCTGATACCACTTGTTGGGGAATTGATCGTCGCTAGAGGGGGGTGAATAGCATTTTGTATGTTGATGGTGGAATTTGATCGTGTGCTTGCTACAATTATATTAGTATGCAGCGGAAATAGAAAATACAATACAAATACAAATACAAGCACACTATGCAAGATATAATGTGGTTCGGAACCTCAAGGTTCCTACTCCACGGGTTGAGCTCAACGAGCTTGAGTGATGACAACACCACTAATAAAACTCCTTCTCGACAACAAGTCAGAGGTGGAGAAACCTCGTACAAGAATTACAACAGTAATGCAATAGAAATACAACAAGAAAAACTAAGCAATAGACAAAACAAGTAAAGAACACTCTACACAAGAACTTTGGATTGCTTACTTGTTGTTTGCTTTGGATTGGCCTTGAAGGTCTGGATGAAGGTTTTGCGGAACCGAAGCTCTGATACCAATTGAAGGTAGGAAACTTCGCTTCCCACTTCAACTCGGTCGCTTGTTCATGGCGATCCCGTCTACGTCCTTGGATAAAAAAAAATTAATCCTTGACATAGAGGGATTACCCAAGCAACCGTTCCATCGCCGTGCTATTCGATTAGATTAGTCACTTGAACAAACTTGTTGTTCAAGCAACCAACTTTTATTATTCGAATAGCCATGGAATAGATGATGTACGGATCACCGGTTTTTGTGTTTGTATTCGGGGTCCAAGTAAATTAGCCACATAATAAAACATACAACATGCATATAATAAGAAAAGATCATAAACAAGCATTATACCTCTCGATCTTCTATTGTATGTCCTTCCTTCTTTTGGACGTCGTGTGGGCGATCTTCCAAAAGTCGAAGCCTCCTAGATCACGTTCTTCCTTTCTTTGCTCGCTCAGAACAAAAGAAAGAATAAAACAAAACTCTTCTCCTATCTAGAACCGACCACCAAGCCACCTTGCTTGGTGGTTGCTGCCGGCCAAGGAGATGAAGATAGAAGTATGGCGCCGACCAAAAAGCTCCAAGGGAAGAATCCCTAGCTCTTGCCGACGGCCAAGGAAGAGGGGAAGAGGGCCCTAGGAGAAGATGGTGGTGTTGTTGCCGCCGGCCAAGAGGAGAAGCCAACCCTAGGTTGCCGCCCAAGATGAGAAGCAAACCCTAGCCACCTCTTGTTTGCCGACCAACAAACCCTAGCCTCTCTTAGTTGCCGCCCAAGCCAAGGGAAGCAAAACCCTAATCTCCCAAAGTGTCATCCACGCCCAAGCCTTGGACTCCTTTTATAGAGTTAGGCTTAAGCCTCCTTTTAATCTCCACCGTCAGATCTAGGGATTTAATCTCAACCATCGGATTTAGAGATTTAATCTCAACCGTCGGATCTAGAGATTTAATCTCCACCATCGGATCTAGAGTTTTAATTTCCACCATCGGATCTAGGCTTCATGAGGGTTTTAATAGGCTACAATAGGGACCATGAGGAGGAGTTGGATCTTGGCCACCCAATGGATCAAGCCCACATAAAGTCCGATCCATTAATGATAATCCATTCCACTAGAGGATTATCATTGATCTACCTCACCAACCCCCATAAGTTAATATGGGCTCTATATATTATTTGTACATATATCTCCCCGTGTTTAAGATCTCGAATGTCCGTCAATTAATTAATTTACTGACAATTAATTAATCAACATCTAACTTCATGAGTAGTACCACTCAACCTTATCATCATGTCGGACCAAGTCCACCTGCAGGGTTTACATGATGAACCTTATGAGTTCCTCAAGGGGACATCATCATGCTAATATATAGGACACGATTTTCTCCTATAATCAACGGTACACCATATAAATAATATCATTTCCTAACTTACCGAGTCTATCGATTTACTCTATAAATCTCGCCCATTGGTAAATCAAAGAAATAAATACTAAGTATATGTGCCTATTATTATATCGGGATTAAGAGCATGTACAACATAATATCTGAGGTCCGATTCGATTATGTCGTCAGCAATAAATCGAATCACCTCTAAGTCAGTCCAGCTCAATACACACAAAATGTACTAGTGTAATTCAATGGCCAAGACAAACCAATATCAAATCACACTACAACCATTCCAATGGTTTGTCCAAAGTCATCTAGGTTGTGAGCCTTTACTTATACTTTACAAGGAACCGATAACATGATCTCCCGTATGACACTACACACCATGTTATCTACAATGTAATGTATTAGACAATATGAATAACCATAAATATGAAAACAATGATCATGTGATTCTTATTTCAAAATAAAGATGTTCATACAAAAGATAGACTTTTCAATATACATCCCAATAATCTCCCACTTATACTAAAAGACTATGCTGTCCTCAAACTGCCATACATCTGATTTCCATTCCCTCCACATGCCTATCAAAATCTCTCGCTGGAAGGGCCTTAGTGAAAGGATCTACCAGGTTATCCTCCGATGCAATCTTGGCCACAACAACTTCTCCTCGCTTTACGATTTCTTGTATCAAGTGGAACTTACACTCTATGTGTTTACTTGCCTTATGGGCTCGTGGTTCCTTCGAGTTTACAACTGCATCACTATTATCACAATAAATTATGATAGTTCTGGGCAAACCAGGAATCACATCCAAGTCCATCAAGAAGTTCCTGAGCCATACAACTTTTTTGGCCACCTCAGAGGCTGCCACATACTCAGCTTCCATGGTAGAGTCCGCCACGCATTTCTGCTTGACACTCCTCCATACAATGGCTCCACCTCCCAAAGTAAACACAAAACCTGAGGTAGACTTACTTTTATCCCTATCTGATTGGAAGTCGGAATCTGTGTAACCCACAGGGAGTAATTGGTATGCCTGGTAAACTAGCATATAATCCCTAGTCCTTCTCAAGTACTTCAATATATGCTTTACCACAGTCCAATGTCCTTGTCATGGATTACTCTGATATCTGTTGACCATGCCCACGGTAAAGCAGATATCCGGTCTCGTACATAGCATGACATACATGAGGCTCCCTACTACTGAAGCATAAGGAACCTCCTTCATCTCCTCTATCTCCTTAGATGTTCTAGGACACATCTCCTTAGATAAAGGAACTCCATGCCTGAAAGGTAGAAACCCTTTCTTGGAGTTCTGCATGCTAAAATGATCCATAATGGTGTCTATGTATGAAGCTTGAGACAAGTACAACATCTTTTTCTTGCGATCCCTTATAACCTTGATCCCAAGGATGTGTCCAACTTCTCCCAAGTCCTTCATATCAAACTGTTTGGACAACCATACCCTTACGTCCAATAACACCTTGGCATTGTTGCCAATTAGCAAAATGTCATCTATGTATAGTATAAGAAATACCACTACGTTTCCATCATATCTCTTGTATACACAAGACTCATTCAGACTTTGAATAAATCCATAAGATTGGATTACCTCATCAAAGCAAATGTTCCATGATCTAGAAGCTTGATTCAATCCATAAATGGACCGATTAAGCTTGCACACAAGATGTTCTTTGCCCTTTGCAATGAATCCTTATGGTTGCTTCATATAGATGTTTTCCTTAAGACTTCAATTAAGGAAAGTTGTCTTGATATCCATCTTTCATACCTCATAATCCATATGAGCAGCGATACATAAGAGAATCCGGATAGACTTAAGCATGGCCACCGGCGAAAAGGTCTCCTCATAATCGATGCCCTCTTTCTGAGTATACCCCTTCGCAACAAGCCTTGCTTTGAAGGTTTCAACCTTCCCGTCTATTCCTCTCTTTCTTTTGTAGATCCACTTGCATCCAATGGTTTTTACATCATTTGGTGGTTCTACTGGCTCCCAGACCTACTTTGAATCCATAGATTCAATCTCAGCATTCATTGCACTTTGCCAAGATGCCGCATCTTTATCTTGGATTGCCTCGTCATATGTCCAGGGATTAGGTTCATGTTCGCCAGAGACTAAATTAGAAGATTCTCTCAAGAACATGAATCTATCAGGCTGTCAAACAACCCTCCCACTACGATGAGGTATCACCTGTGTATCCTCTGTGACACACGGTATAGTGACTTGTGGTATATCCTCTTGTACCGGTGGTACTGAAGTAGTGACTTCCCCTCTCAATTCCTCCAGAACAGTCTTACTCATGGGCTTGTGGTTCATCATATAGTCTTCCTCTAGAAATCTGACATTCGTGATAATGATCACACTCTGATCTCTACGACTATAAAACAAACCACCTTTCATTCCTCTAGGATAGCCAACGAACATGCACACTTCTGTATGAGGTTCCAACTTACCAGCATTTGCCTTCAACACATGTGCTGGACTCCCCCAAATCTGAATATATCTCAGACTAGGCTTTCGCCCAGTCCACAATTCTGTGGGAGTAGAAGGCACTAATTTAGATGGAACCAAGTTCAGAATATACACCGCCGTATCCAGAGCATACCCCCAGAACGAATCTGGCAACTCAGAATAACTCATCATTGATCTAACCATCTCCATAAGAGTCCTATTCCTTCGCTCTACTACACCATTCTGCTGGGGTGTGCCAGGTGCAGACAATTGAGATTGAATCCCAGCCTCTGATAAATAATTCCTAAACTCTCCCAAGAGGTACTCACCACCACGATCAGATCGTAGTGTCTTGATACTTTTACCTTGACATTTCTCCACATCAGCCTTGAATTCTTTGAACTTGTCAAAGCATTCATACTTGTGGCACATCAAGTAAATGTATCCATATCTTGAATAATCGTCTATGAAAGAGATGAAATACTCAAAACCACCTCTTGCCTGGATAGACATAGGACCACACAAATCAGAATGAACCAATTCCAACACATCTTTGGCTCTATACCCCTTGGCCTTGAAAGGCCTCTTGGTCATTTTACCTTCCAAGCAAGACTCACAGGTTGGGAAGTCTTCCACGACTAATGAACTCAGAGGTCCATCAGCTATCAACCTTTGAATTATGCTTAGGTTAATATGACCAAGCCTTAGATGCCAAAGATATGTTTGGTTCATCTTCGAAGGTTCTTTTCTCTTATTGGAGTTAGAAGATGAGTTATTAACTTCTATTTGCATTGTGGGAGCTTTTGGTTCAAGAGTATATAAATTTCCTATCAATGCACCAGAACTGATAATCTCCCTATTCCTTTTTATAACAACTCTATCATTAAAAGAAATAGAATATCCATCCATAAACAATTTAGAAACTGAAATTAAATTCTTTCTAAATAAAGGTACATAAAGACAATTTTTAAGAACCAAAACTTTATTCTTCTCAAAAGATAAATAAACATCTCCCACTGCAACAGCCGCCACCTTCGTGGCATCGCCCAAGTAAACGGTAATCTCCCCCCTCAACCAGTCGTCTGGTTTCCTGGAACCCCTGCAAAGTATTGCAGACATGATCAATGGATCCCGTATCTACACACCAAGTGCCAGTAGATAACACCGCTAAGCATGTTTCAACAACTAGACCAAAAGATATACCTTTGTTCTGCTTCCGGTTGGGGCAGTCCTTCTTCCAGTGTCCAGTTTGCTTGCAAGTGAAGCACTTGCCTTTCGGCTTCTTCACTCCTCCTTGAGTTCCTCCTGCCACCTTTGCCCCAGCTTGTTTCTTCTTCTTCTTGCCTTTCGGCTTAGAAGTAGAAACCTTTTGGGCAACCATGGCCTGAGCCTGAGCACTCTGACGAAAAAGCCCCTTTGTTGCCTGGAGTTCTATCAGAAGCTCCGCCAATGAATACAACTTTTTGTTCATGTTGTAGTTTAGGAGAAACTGCTCAAAACTCCTAGATAGAGACTGGAGAATGATATCGACCTGGGTTTCCCCATCGATCTCAGCTCCGAGGACTTCCAGCTCATTTAAATGAGGCATCATCTTGAGAACATGATCCCTCATGGGTTTTCCCTCGATCATGGTGGTCGTCATCAAGTTCCTCATGACTTCCTACCTTGCAGCCCGATTCTGGTGTCCGAAAATCTCTTTGAGGTTGAGCATCATGTCATAAGCAGTGGGCATGACTTGATGCTGATGTTGAAGTACATTTGACATAGATGCCAAAATATAACATCGTGTCATCTCATCAGCCTTAATCCACTTTTTATAACTCTCCTTCTCTTTTTCCCCAGAATCATCCATAGGCTTAGGAGGACACTCTTCGAAGAGTACATATTTGTACTCCTCAGTAGTCAAGACAATGTCAAGATTCCTCTTTCAATCAGCATAATTGGGTCCAGTACGTTTATTTTCTTTCAGTATCATAGCAAGTGGGTTGAAAGACATTTTGAAAAACCTAAGAATCACATAGATCAAAACATTAGATTTCAAAAAATTATTGATTCCTCAAACAATAAAATTTTAAAATCAACCAACACCGAGAATATCGTATGTCATGATAGTGTGGAAGTATACGAATTCTACATTTGTAAGAGGAGGTTTTACCCATTAATTTTACTATCTTGTCAAACTAACTTTTTGACAAATAAAATTAATAGTTGGTTCCTCTTTGTCCCTACAAATAAAAGCAGTGACTCCGATGGGGAGGATACTCCTATTTACATCTAAGTGTTCACCATTACTTGGTACCAAAGTAATTATCTCGGGTTATGTGTCTTGCGATGGGAAAGTACACACGCTCCTTAATAATTTCCTATAACCATATTTGACCTTGTGATCCACAAACAAACTCATCCGATGGGGAGGAAGGCACTAAGAGCCGACGCACAAGTTTGTTTGCATCACATGTCAAATCATAATGGAGGCCGTGAGAATTTATAAAATTATCCCTCTCCCACTTAGTAATTTAAAATTGAGGAATTTTCCTAGCTTACGACATGCATATCAAACAAAAAACAATAAATATAAAAAAATATTTTCCAACTATTATGGCTTTTGTCTCCAATATGCCTCCCGTTGTATCGCCATCTCGTCCGCTCCTCCCTACGTCATGTACGAGCCATCCGGAGATCCGAGCTGAGACTAACTATTTTAATTTACATCCATCGATCCTATACTCCTCGAAGGAGTGTACATGAAATCTAGATTGAAAGTAAACTAAAATATATGAGTGGCTAAATATTGCCGTATCTAATTACAAAAATTAAAAATGAAGCCTCGTCAACCCCGAGGATTCAAATAATATTACACACATGCAATCACATACACACATGACCATAATAGTTGGATCATATGCCTGCAACCAAATAGTTAGCCTATGCACATCCTACTATCATCCGACACATACAATATATGATAAGTGCATAAAATAACCGAATCCTAAACACACAAAATCGAAAACCGTGGCTCTGATACCACTTGAAGGTTTTGCGGAACCGAAGCTCTGATACCAATTGAAGGTAGGAAACTTTGCTTCCCACTTCAACTTGGTCGCTTGTTCATGGTGATCCCGTCTACATCCCTGGATAAAAAAAAATAATCCTTGACATAGAGGGATTACCCAAGCAACTGTTACATCATCGTGCTATTCGATTAGATTAGTCACTTGAACAAACTTGTTGTTCAAGCAACCAACTTTTATTATTCGAATAGCCGCGGAATAGACGATATATGGATCGCCGGTTTTTGCATTTGTATTCGGGGTCCAAGCAAACTAGCCACAAAACAAAACATACAACATGCATATAATAAGAAAAGATCATAAACAAGCATTATACCTCTCGATCTTCTATTGTATGTCCTTCCTCCTTTTGGACGTCATGTGGGCGATGATCTTCCAAAAGTCGAAGCCTCCTAGATCACATTCTTCCTTTCTTTGCTCTCTCCAAACAAAAGGAAGAATAAAACAAAACTCTTCTCCTATCTAGAACCGACCACCAAGCCACCTTGCTTGGTGGTTGCCGCCGGCCAAGGAGATGAAGATAGAAGTATGGCGTCGGCCAAAAAGCTCCAAGGGAAGAATCCCTAGCTCTTGCCGCTGGCCAAGGAAGAGGGGAAGAGGGCCCTAGGAGAAGATGGTGGTGTTGTTGCCACCGGCCAAGAGGAGAAGCCAACCCTAGGTTGCCGCCCAAGATGAGAAGCAAACCCTAGCCACCTCTTGTTTGCCGACCAATAAACCCTAGCCTCTCTTAGTTGCCGCCCAAGCCAAGGGAAGCAAAACCCTAATCTCCCAAAGTGTCATCCACGCCCAAGCCTTGGCCTCCTTTTATAGAGTTAGGCTTAAGCCTCCTTTTAATCTCCACCGTCGGATCTAGGGATTTAATCTCAACCGTCGGATTTAGAGATTTAATCTCAACCGTCGGATCTAGAGATTTAATCTCCACCATCAGATCTAGAGTTTTAATTTCCACCATCGGATCTAGGCTTCATGAGGGTTTTAATAGGCTACAATAGGCACCATAAGGAGGAGTTGGATCATGGCCACCCAATGGATCAAGTCCACATAAAGTCCGATCCATTAATGATAATCCATTCCACTAGAGGATTATCATTGATCTACCTCACCAACCCCCATAAGTTAATATGGGCTCCATATATTATTTGTACATATATCTCCCCGTATTTAAGATCTCGAATGTTCGTCGATTAATTAATTTATTGATAATTAATTAATCAACATCTAACTCCATGAGTAGTACCACTCAACCTTATCATCATGCCGGACCAAGTCCACCTACAGGGTTTACATGATGAACTTTATGAGCTCCTCAAGGGGACATCATCATCCTAATATATAGGACACGGTTTCCTCCTATAATCAACGGCACACCATATAAATAATATCATTTCCCAACTTACCGAGCCTATCGATTTACTCTATAAATCTCGCCCATTGATAAATCAAAGAAATGAATACTAAGTATATGTGCCCATTATTATATCGGGATTAAGAGCATGTACAACATAATATCTGAGGTCGGATTCAATTATGTAGTCAGCAATAAATCGAATCACCTCTAAGTCGGTCCTGCTCAATACACACAAAGTGTACTAGTGTAATTCAATGGCCAAGATAAACAATACCAAATCATACTACAACCATTCCAATGGTTTGTCCAAAGTCATCTAGGTTGTGAGCCTTTACTTATACTTTACAAGCAACTGATAACATGATCTCCCGTGTGACACTACACACCATATTATCTACAATGTAATGTATTAGACAATATGCATAATCATAAATATGTAAACTATGATCATGTGATTCTTATTTCAAAATAAAGATGTTCATACAAAAGATAGAATTTTCAGTATACATCTCAACACTGGAATGCAGCAGTAATTCCCCTCCAAAATCGCCCCAAAAATCGCTGCCCAAATCCTCCACGAGCTGTTCCTTTTATGCTTGCATCGGGCTAGATTCGCATCTGGCAATCGACTTCCATAAGACCCTAGTTGACTGTCAATAGTACCATTGTAAGACAACAGCTTAATCTATATCGGCATCCAAGCCAACAGATACACTGGCAGTCGACTGCCAGGGTCGTAGCCGACTAGCCAGTCGGCTATCGAGCATTTTATGCTGATAACCCTGACCAACAGTCGACTACCGTGGATGACAGTCGACTGCTAAAGCCATCATTCGACTGCCTAATGCTAGCAGTCGACTGCCAGGCTATTTCCTATAGTCGAACACTAGTCGAGTATGAGCAGTTCAACTGGCCATAATCCCAGTCAACTGCCACGAGTAAACTCGGTTGCCAAGTGTCAAAACACTTGACTAATCGACTGTCCAAAGCCCTAGTCGACTGATAACCTCAAACATGAGATTTAACCCCAAGTATGATGCCCTCATACTTGCTAGACCATCCTTAGCCTAGACCTAAGCCTTTTAGCCACCTCCATTAGCCTCATGCCTATTGGATCCAAGTTATCCATGACTTGTTCATCCATACGCTAGCCTTCAGGTGCTTCCATCGTCTATTGTCATGCTAACTTGGTCTATGCCACCAAGGCACATTGGGCTTACGCTGCCAAGACTACCGCTTGGACTTTACGCCGCCAACCATTAGACTTATACTACCAAGACTCAACCCTTGGACTTTACGCCGCCAATATCACCGCTTGGACTTCCCTTGTCAACCCATGTTGGACTTTCCATTTGCCAAGACTCAAGCTTGGACTTTCCCTTGCCAAGTCCCATGCTTGGACTTTCCATGCCAAGTACCCATGACTTAGACTTCTCCATCATATGGTCAACCCCATGTCAACCATATAGTCAAACAATGGTCAAACCATCATCAAACATCAAAATACCCCTCGAGTAAAACTCGAGTCCGATCAATCATAACCTGGGTCAATTGCACCAATAATCTCCCCAAAATATTATCAAACATCAAAACACAACTCGAGTACAACTCGTGTCTGGTCAATTGTGACCTGGGCCGATTGCACCAACAATTGATGGCATCTCCGATCCTGAAGAACATCTGTCCCAGTTTGAAGGTACAGCCGCCCTTCATTGCTACACCAATGCTCTCAAGTGTCGAGCCTTCCACACCACTTTATCATCCTCCACCAAGAGAGGGTTTGGTTCACTGCATCTTGGCTCAATCACTTGCTTTAAAGATCTGAAGGGAGTTTTTCTTAAGCATTTTGTAAATAATAAAAGGTACAAGTATACTACTTATAGCTTACTTCATTTGAAGTAGGAATCGTACGTCGAAATTTGGTGGTGCCTTCGGCAACACCGGATTTCTAAATGGTCGCTATTTCTCATGACTTGAAGGGAGGGTCGTTCCTTAGTTCTTTGTTGAGGAAACCCGTTGCAAGTTATGAGGAAATACTGGGTCGAGCTAAGGAATATATTAATGAAGAATAGGTGTTGAAGGTACGTAGGGTTGAGAAAAAGTCTATCTCTACTCCCACAGAAAGAAACCAATCCCATGTTTAGCGGGGTCCCTGATTGAATAGTGAATTGTCGTGGTACCGTTCCAAATTAATTATCAAACCCTCTCTACACTAATATAGCATAGTGAATGACCCATATCGTTTCCCAACGAGTGTAATCGATAGAATAATAATCTTAGGATTTCTAATTATTGCTTTGGATTTTCCAATTCAAATGGGGGTTTGGAATGTACACGACTAATCCTACTGAATGAAAGATAATGCAAGTAATTAAAGCCTTAATCTAACTAAATATGATGGTAATGAAATTAAAGAAGATATAAACTAAGCATTCAAAGAAGATCATTCAAAACATAAGGACAGTACAGGAAATTAAACAACAATTCAAATGCAAAATAACATGAGTGTAAGGGAAAACATGGCATCAATCTAACCTAGTATTAAATACTTCTAACTAATGGAAATAACACTTAAACATGCAAGAAATAAAACTAACAAACAATTAAGCTAAGCTATCAATTAACCAATCAAACTCATTAACTACAAATTAACTCAAAACTAAGCAACCTAATTAAACTACAACTAAACTACCAAATGAAACTACTAATTAACTCCAAGACAAACTACAAACTAACTACAAATTAGACTACAAGTTAAACTACAAATCAACTACAATTACACTACAAGTCAATAACTTAAGCTACAGATGAACCTATAACAACAACAAATTGGGAGATGATAACAAGTTTAATTCACTAATTCCAAATGTAACATAAACAAACCATGCAATTTTAACGTAAACAAACTATCTAAATAAATTCCAAATATAGTGAATAGACGATCCTCAACACTCGAAGAAGGGACCTCCCTCTCCGGCGATGGCAATGACCTGAACAGTTTCCTTCCACGGTGGATGTAGAGCTGCCTAGTCCCAGCAGCCGATGGATGGAAAACTGGATGGATGCGAACCTACTGCTCCAACGATGGATGCGAAGTTGCCCAATCCCAGTAACCAAGGGATGGATTGCGGAGGCGGAGCTACCCAATAGGCGCAGCCTACGGAGGAAGTGGAGTGTCGGAGAAGAAGGTGGAATCGTCGGAATCTCTACCTCTTCTTGCTACCAACCGAGTTGCCAAACCACCGCATCTCGGGCTACCGAGAGGATGGGATGAGATTGTCGTCGGTTGATGGAGGAAAGGAGGTCACTGAAAGGAGCTGTCGAAGCTATCATCGTCGCCATCGCCGCTTGAGGACAGCCGTCGCTTGTGAGTGAAGAAGAAGTCGCCACCGCTGCACTGCACGTCATGGGGAAGAAGAAATTGCTTCTGTCGCACGATCTGTGTCGTGATTGGGAAAATATGGAATTTAAGGAAGATTTTCCTTGGTCGTTCGATCGAAGTCCCTTCTGATCTTAGTTGTCCATTAGAGCTAGGTTAAATGCTTTGATTAATCAATTAAGGGTTGTGCATCCAACGACTCATATTTCTCCGATTTTGAATGGAAAGATCTGATCAAACTGAAGGGATGATCACGATCGGTCGAATCTGGATGCAGGACTAAGATGTCCAGATCTAAATGTACGGACCAGATTTCACCAGATCAGGATAGATGGCTCAGAATCAAGCCGCTTTCATCGAACGATCCATATTGCTCAGATCTGATCTCTTGATTGAATTTCCTCCGATCCTGATGAAGTCTCAGATTAAGTTAGCTTGAAATGTCCATTATGACCCTAGATGAAAGCATATTTAATCTAACTTGAGTTTAGTTCATTGTCTCATCTCAATCTCCTACAAACAAAGATACAATTTGCATATAAGTCCAAAATTTAGGAGAATTTACAATAAGGTCTAAAATGAATCCGAACTCATAAAACATGTTAATAATCAACAATAAATCACTCGAGAGGATAAAAACAATGATATTAAGAACCAAAATAACACAATAAAATAATAGTTATTAATTCTCCCACACTTATTCTTGCGCATCCCGAGCAAGTAAAGAAAACTAAAAGTAAATTGAAAATATATTTCCCTAGCAATTCCCAAGCATACATAAAACATCGTGAAAGAAAGTTACCTAGGATTGTCAAATCTCAAAAAATCAAGCAATCATGGACTCAAATCTTACACAGGTTAACAAACATGGTGACTTCAATCCAACCTAAATAGGCTATGAATGATTAAGCCTCACAAGATAAGTGGTGGTTTCTCTCGCTCTCATAAGCAAATAATAGTGGAGTTCACTCAAGCTACTCATGGTTTATGCACTACCATATACTTGCTTTTCTTCTACCTTCACCACTATATACACATAAGAATGCACAATCATTGAAGGCTTATTAGGAATGTAAGGGAAACATGAATAAAAGAAAAATGATAGTATGTGTGTAAGGAAAGAAAGGTAAAAAATAAAATAGCTAAAGAAATGCAAGAAGATATGGAAATACTAGAATGCTACATAGATAAGTACAAGAAAGCAATGCCCCAAAAGTTTTCATCCAAGCTAGCTTTTCATAAGTCACTAAACATGTAAACTACCCCTATCACTTTCACAATACAAATCCATAGATGATATACAATAAATCTCTCAATATTTGCAATAAGGGATGTCTATTACAACAATACTATCACACATATAAAAAAATTGCACAACATGACAAAGATTTTTTTTCTTTATTGCCTTTATTGCTGTGGCCAAATGTTTGTTTTTTTTCAACTTTTTTTTTCAATTTTTTTTCCATGGTTTTTTTCCATTTTTTTCTTGACATGTAGTTCTCTTCACTATGCTCTAAAAAAAATGCATCAAGCTCAGCTATAAAAATAAGAACATAGCTTGTCCATGGTGATCAAGCAAGACTTTCTTATGCTTACATTGAATTCTCCTAAGCTACTCTCTCCCCCACACTTAAACTTTTGTCCATCCTGGGCAAAATACTCCTCATAGAACATCAAAGTATTCCACATCCAGAAGAGTAACAAAGAAGAAAGTAATGTAAGGAAAGAAAAATGACATGATGAACTGCTACAATATTATTCAGTAAGCATGTGGCGATAAAAAAAGTAAAGGGAAATATGGGAGAATGCCTTCATAATAATCATGCAAATCTATGGTTGTGTAGTCTCGAAAGAATCAAAGTAAGTTCTAGAGTTACAATAACCACAAGTACACCACACACAAGCAATAAAAACAGGCACAATCCTCACTAGGAATGAAAAAAAGCCATCTAAATCTATCAATACAGAATCCGTCACCAAGTAGTAACCATATGCAATCAAATAATCCGTTAATGACAATAAATCCTCGAAACTCGATAATTAAATTTAACTAGCTTTCACGACTTCTAAGATGATATAAAGGAATGCATAGGAAATTTTTCAAAACATCGACAAAACAAAACCTCAACAAACGAAAATAAACATAACAAGTAAAACAAAAACAAATAAAGTAAAAGAATTGTATATACAATGATAGAAAAGAAGATAAGATGGAGCAAACTCCCCTGAGGTCCTGGTGGTTGGAGGCAGTTTAGTAAGAATATCTAGGTTGGGAGTGGGATGGATTGATAGAAAGCGAGCACCTCCTACATGTGATCAGAATAGTCCTATGCTGCTCCCTCTAATATGATCGCCTTCTTATATGTCTTCTCTGGTGGTTAGAGGTGATACAGTAGAAGTTTCCAGCTTGAGGGCTTGATTATTGCATTATCTGTCAGGGCCTTCATTAGCAACAATCTTGGAGACTTGATTTCAGGTGGGAGTGTCCAGTCTGGGGGTATCCAGCTATCCACCACTCCCATGTCATCATCCTCAACATCTGACACAACAACACCTTCATCAATGAATTCACATCCATCAGTGTCCGAAATCACATCACAACATAATGGTTTATAGGAGTCTTGTGGAGTAGTTGAATCATAGATATGCCTATCACCCACTCCACAATCCATCTCCCTAAGCATGTCGATATCCACAAGAATGGACTTTGATGAAGGATGAATCAACTCTTGTGCTTACATCTGGCTGATGGATATTGCAATTTGATCTAGCTACAATTTAATCCACTGTAGTCTCCATATTGCTGATAATACTGATCCATGTTTCTCAGAAAAGATAATTCATGGTCTTTCCTGAAACACCAACAAACAAATCAAAAGACACAGGAAGTAGACATTACAAAATACATGGATATATAGAAAATGAAAGAATGAAGCCCTAAACAATTTTTTTTTGAAAAATAGGTGAACAATCCTAAATCTACTAAGCACCATTACACTCCTCGGCAATGACGCCAAAATTTGATGTTGAACGATTGAATTGTCGTGGTATCGTTCCAAATTAATTATCAAACCCTCTCTACACAAATATAGTATAGTGAATGACCCGAATCGTTTCCCAATTAGTGTAATCGATAGAATAGTAATCTTAGGATTTCTAATTATTGCTTTGGATTTTCCAATTCAAATAGGGGTTTGGAATTTACAAGACTAATCCTACTAAATGAAAGACAATGCAAGTAATTAAAGCCTTAATCTAACTAACTATGATGGTAATGAAATTAAAGAAGATATAAACTAAGCATTCAAAGAAGAGCATTCAAAACATAAAGACAGTATAGGAAATTAAACAACAATTCAAATGCAGAATAACATGAGTGTAAGGGAAAACATGAAATCAATCTAACCTAGTATTAAACACTTCTAACTAATGGAAATAACACTTAAACATGAAAGAAATAAAACTAATAAACAATTAAGCTAAGCTAGCAATTAACCAGTCAAACTCATTAACTATAAATTAACTCGAAACTAAGCAACCTAATTAAACTACAACTAAACTACCAAATGAAACTACTAATTAACTCCAAGACAAACTACAAATTAGCTACAATTCAAACTACAAACTAACTAAAAATTAGACTACAAGTTAAACTACAAATTAATTACAATTACACTACAAGTCAATAACTTAAGCTACAAATGAACCTACAACAACAACAAATTGGGGGATGATAACAAGTTTAATTCACTAATTCCAAATGTAACATAAACAAACCATGCAATTTTAACGTAAACAAACTATCTAAATGAATTCCAAATATAGTGAATCTACGATCCTCAACACTCGGAGAAGGGACCTCCCTCTCCAGTGACGACAATGACCCGAACAGTTTCCTTCGGTGGTGGATGTGGAGTTGCCTAGTCCCGGCAGCCGATGGATGGAAAACTGGATGGATGCAAACCTACTGCTCCGACGATGGATGCAGAGCTGCCCAATCTCGGCAGCCAAGGGATGGATTGTGAAGGTGGAGCTACCCAATCGGCGCAGCCTATAGAGGAAGTGGAGTGCCGAAGAAGAAGGTGGAATCGCCAGAATCTCTACCTCTCCTCGTTGTCGATCAAGCTGCCAAACCACCACATCTCGGGATGCCGCGAGGATGGTATGGGATTGCCGTCAGATGATGGAGGAAAGGAGGTCACCGGAAGGAGCTGGCAAAGCCGTCGTTGCTACTGCTTGAGGACGGTCGCCGCTCGCGAGTGAAGAAGAAGTCGCCGCCACTGCACTGCGCGTCGTGGGGAAGAAGAAATTGCTTCTATCGCGCAATCTGTGTCGCGATTGGGAAAATGTGGAATTTAAGGACTATTTTCCTTGGTCATCCGATCAAAGCCCCTTCTGATCTCATCCATCCATTAGAGCTAGGTTAAATGCTTTGATTAATCAATTAAGGGTTGTGCATCCAACAACTCATATTTCTCCGATTTTGAATGGAAAGATCTGATCAAACTAAAGGGATGATCACGATCAGTCGAATCTGAATACAAGGCTAAGAAGTCCAGATCTAAATGATGGACTAGATCTCACCAGATCTGGATAGATGACTTAGAATCACGCCGCTTTTATTGAACGATCCATATTGCTTAGATCTGATCTCTTGATTGAATTGCCTTCGATCCTGATGAAGGCTCAGATTAAGTCATCTTGAAAATGCCCATTATGACCCTAGATGAAGCCATATTTGATCCAACTTGAGTCTAGTCCATTGGCTCATCTCGATCTCCTACAAATAAAGATAAAATTTGCATATAAGTCCAAAATTTAGGAGAATTTACAATAAGGTCCAAACGAATCCGAACTCATAAAACATGTTAATAATCAACAATAAATCACTCGAGAGGATAAAAACAATGATATTAACGACCAAAATAACACAATAAAAGGGTAGTTATCAGTCCCCCCATAAGAGAATATGTTAGGCCTATTGGGATCGATTTGTGTGCTAGAGGGGGTGAATAGTGTCTTTGTGATTCGTTCGATTGCGTTCGCAATTGTCTCTACAAAAAGTTAGCAGTGGAATACGAAACAATAGAAATACAAATACAAAACAAGGCAACACACAATACACAATATTTTATGTGGTTTTAAACATACAGTTCTTACTCTACGGCTGGATTTTAGTGTCTACACCACTAAACCTCTTCTCCTTCTCGAAAACACTCCGGAGGTGGAGAAACCTCTTACAATGATCTTACAATAATAAGAATACAACCAACTACAAATATACAAAATCAAATACAAGAAACAAGTGAAAACACTTTACAAATGAGAGCTTTTGAATGCTTGATCTTTTGTTTGCTTAGAGTGTCTTTGAAGGTCTGGAAAGCAACAATATTTCCCCTCTAAAAGCTTCAAGAACCGGCTACTCCAAATCCTCCACGAAGTCTCCTTACAAAGCTAAGCTCGAGCTGATTTTTCACCGTCCAATTGATTTCTCCTACCTAGTAGTGGACTGGTCACAGTATTGTTGTCTCACAACAGCTTAATCCAAGTTAGATTACTCCAATGGATACCTTAGTAGTCGACTGCCCTTACCAGTAGTCGACTGCCAAGTCAGTAGTCGATTGACCAATCGACTACTAGACATTCTGTGCTCTGGCCACCTATGACCAGTCGACAACTCAACCCTAGCAGTCGACTGCTAGTGGCCAGTCAACTGCTAAACCTAACAGTCGATTACCAAAGCCACAGATAACAGTTGAGCTTCAGTCGACTACATGACCAATCGACTGGTCGTAATCTCAGTCAACTGTTCGAGTCAAACTAGGCTCCCAAGTATCGTGTACTTGGGCAATCAACTAGTAAACCTCAAACATGAGGTTTAACCCAAGTATGATCCCCTCATACTTGATCGACCACCCTTAGCCTAGACCTAAGTCTTCTAGGCACCTATATCATTCTCATGCCTTCAGGGTTCATCCGAATCCTCCACAACTCCTTCACCTTTTGTATTATCCTTTAGGTGCTTCCATCAGCTATGTCATGCTAACCGGGTCTCCTTTGCACAGGTTCATTTAGACTTATGGAACCAAGACTAAATGCTTAGACTTTATGCTGCCAAAAACCTAATCCTTGGACTTTCACTTCCAAGACTACACACTTGGACTTATGTGGCCAAGACTTCAAACTTGTACTTTCCATGACAAGACCATTCTTGTACTTTTCATGCCAACTATTCAAACTTGGACTTCCATGCCAAGACCATGCTTGGACTTTCCATGCTAAGACCATTGTTGGACTTTCCAAGCCAAGTTTCCAAACTTGGACTTCCATGCCAAGACCATTCTTAGACTTTCCATGTCAAGTATCCAAACTTGGACTTCCCCTCGAGTCTTGTTGGTGCAATCGACCCAGGTCACGATTGACCAGACTCGAGTTTGGCTTGAGTAGTGTTTTGATGTTTGACAGTGATGTTTGACAATGTGTTGGGGAGATTGTTGGTGGAATCGATCCGGGTCATGATTGACCAAACTCGAGTTTGACTCGAGTGGTATTTTGATGTTTGACGATGGTTTGACTATTGTCATGGAAAAGTCTAAGTCATGGGTACTTAAGATGGAAAGTCCAAGCATGGGTCTTGGCAAGGGAAAGTCTAAGCTTGAGTCTTGACATTTGGAAAGTCCAACATTGGGTTGGCATGGAAAGTCCAAGGGTGTAGTCTTGCCATGTAAGTCCAAGGGTGTAGTCTTGGCGGTGAAAGTCCAAGTCATGGATACTTGGAAATTGAGAAGTCCAAGGGGAATATTGGTGGCATAATGTCCAAGGGTGGAGTCTTGGAAGCATAAGTCCAATGGTTGGCGGCATAAAGTCTAAGTGTGTGTTGGGGCAGTAGGCACCTGAATCAAACCTAAGTTTTGATTATAGCAAATACATAAAGTTAAGTTCATTTTGTTATCTCACGAGCTGAATCAAGTGTGCACGAATGCTAAGCTTAGGCAGAAGGTCGACGACACCCGGAGGGAACCGTGGTGGTCAAGCGACACCGGGAGGACTTCGGAAAGAGCCGAAGAACTCAGATGAAGACCGGAAGAGAAGCTTCAAAGGTAAAGGTTGAGGTAAGCTCGTGTGAGTGAGTGTAAGTAATGTCGTGTCCTCTGTACGGGGACATCCTTAGGCGATGATCTGACTAAAGACATCCAAAGGAAGGTCTATGTCGAGATCAGACGGTTGGTGGCCGTCGAAATCACTTATTTTTGAGCTAACCTTCTATTGTAGCTGGAAACTCTAACAACAGTCGACTGTCGACTGCTGCTTCCATCAGTCGACTGCTAGGGTTGATCAGTCGACTGCTAGTCAAGGATCATCCTCGAGGAGAGTCAAAGCTTAGCACCATTTCTCAAGGGCTAGGTGGCATCACCTCATGAAATCTCATCTCAATGATTAGGGTTTCTCAAGGCTATAAAAGAAGGTGTTCTCCACCCAATTTCCATCATCAAAAGCTCTACAAAAAGCCTCTGCAATGCCTTGACTCTCCGACAACTCTACGACGACGAAGCTCTACTACTCCGACGATTAAGCTCAAGCTCTTATCCCTTCCTCATCGGTATAAGTTTTACTTAAAGTTGTCTATTGTATTTCTTTCATTTTCTTAGAGCTTTCTTTCATAACAAGGAGTGGAGGAGTGTCCCTCTACCTTAATCTCTTTTGAGCTTTTTGTATTCCATTGTCTCCTACCTCCAACGAGAAGGAGATTGTTTTAGTGCATTGCCCTCCGTACGTGGTCTTGAACCATTAGGGCCTTGGATTAGCAGCCGAAGGCTGTGAACCAAGTAAAAACAAAGAGTGTCTTATTTATTTTCCGCTGCACTTTACTCTTATCGCTTTTCTTAATCGAATGTTCTTGAAAAGTTTTCTCGCGCGCTATTCACCCCTCCTCTAGTGCTCAAATCGATCCAACAAGTGGTATCAGAGCCAGAGGTGCTACAATTTGATTAAACCACCAGTCTAGCAATTTCTTATAGATTTTTTTTTATTATTTTTGGTTTTGTGAGATTTTCGTTTAAATTAAATTCGTTCTCCCGCACTACTAATCCAAGATGAAAGTCTTGCTACATTTTGGTTGTTTTTGTTTTTGCGAGGTACTCGTTTTCTTTATTTTGTCTAAATGTCCCATCTCGAAGGGTTTATCACCGTCCGACCTCCGTTTTACAATGGAGACGACTTCCGTTATTAGAAGGGTCGGATGGAGTGATTCCTAAAGACCCAAATCGAGATGTGGATCATAATCCAAACTGAATTCACGCTTCCTACTAATGAAGTGGGTGAATCGTTGGATTATGATCAATGGACTAATGCCGTGAAAAGACAAGTGGAAGCCAATGCCAAGGCGACCCAAATCCTTCAATGCGTCTTGTCCAAAGAAAAGCTAAACCACGTCGGCCCCTTCATTAGCGTGAAATATCTATGGACTAAACTCGTAGAGCTACATGAAGGAATCGACGATGCGAAGGTATGTAAACGTGACTTGCTTTTCAATAAGTTGTATAACCTTAAGATGTAGGAACACGAGATGACAATACAACTACATGTCCCTATTCAAGACATCGTCAATAGCTTGCATGCCATCGGACAAAAGGTCGAGAATCGAAACCTTATAAGGTATGATTTAAATGCTTTCCCTAGGACTACCTTGTGGGCATCCATGATCGATGCCTACAAGGTTTCTAAGGACCTTTCAAAAATTAGATTAGATGAGTTATTTTCTAAATTTGAACTCCATGAATAGTCTAATTCAGTTCCCGAGAAAGGTATTGCCTTACTTGCAGGTTCTAAGAAGAAGGTCACAAACAAATCACCCCCCAAGGAAGAGGACGAGTACGAGTACGAGTCAGAGGTAGATTCCGAAATGGAAACCGAACTAGTAAATCTAGTTCGGAAGATGATCAAGAGCCAAAGATGACCCATCAATCAAGGTTAATCTAAATCTAAATCTAATTCTAATTTTAGATGTTTTGAATGCAATAGGTTCGGACACATCAAGTCGGAGTGTCTGAAACTAAAGAACAAAGCACCCAAGAAAGCGCTTAACGCTACTTGGGAAGAATCGTCGGAGGAGGAAGACGACGATCTCATCTTTATGGACAAGCTGACCGAGCCCGATGAAGAGTCTGAACCTGAGGAAGAGTCCGAGTTCAGATATGACGATGAGTCGCTATTTAAGACAAGCCACGGATACACATTTGGTTCAAAAGAGTCACTTAAGGTAAGTCGATCCTTGCTTAGAACTTTATACAATGCAATTAAATTATTAACTAGAAAGTTATCTATGTCCAAGTCCAAGGTCGAGACCTTAGTTGAGGAGGTGAAACTCCTTAAACATGAGGTCTCCCTAACCTCTTCGACTAGTCAGGTTCAAGAGGAGGACTCAACTCGAGTTGAAAAGCTCGAAGTTGAGAACTCACTTTTGAAAAGTCAAGTCGAAGACCTTAGGCATACGTTGGAAAGGTTCACTTTGGGATCCAAGGGACTTGACCTTTTACTTGGATTGCAAAGGGTCATGTACAACAAGGTCAGGCTTGGGTTTAGCTCAAATACGATTAATAAGTCGTATATGTAAATTGTAAGTCGAAATAGAAAACATGTCCAAACATGGGTCCCTAAGACCACTTTGATTTCTCAATTAGGATCTAATAAGTATTGGGTTCCCAAGGACCAAATCCACTATGTGGAAAGACCGAACTGATTCAATGGTCCAAGGGGAGCTAGTACAAAATTTGTTTGTGCTATTACTTAGAATTTGCATGCTTAGGTCTTTTTATTTTTATTTTTAGAACAGTTAGATAGGAACTATAACTTGTCAATTCTTGACAACATAGTATTAGAACGCGGTGAGATGATAGTACACTGGGAAAGTGAAGTCTTGTGTGTCCGAGTTAGATAAGACATATCTAGCTCGGTGCACTCAATTAAGTGGAACTAGCTGAAACTACCTCACTGTATCCTTAACTAGTTAGACCAGGAAGTGATCTTAGGTGAATCATGTTATTATTTTCTCGAACTTGGCTTTTTCTAAGAAAGTGGTCATTGTTCCGATCAAAGAAGGCCTCTGTGCCTCACCACGACCTGGAAGCCAATTTCTTGAAAAGGTGACTTGGTAAGCTTAGAGTTAAATCCGAATCTAACCCAAGGTTGACTAGTTTCAATTCATTAAAATTAATCAAGTAAAATTGAAGTCATCTCACAAGAACACATAAGGATAACGTGTTTGATCATGTAGAAATGGGTGAGATGATCTAGGACTAATAATCTTCAACTAACCCTTAAAATTCCAAAATCCGATCCAACTACCTTGTGTGTAGGATCAATGGATGTTGGACAGTGGGTTCTCCTGACATATGATCGGAGACCAACTTAAATTTTCGAAGCTTAGATTCAAACGACAAGGATCGGTAGCTTTCAGAAACAACGATAAGCTCAAAATCATCGGATCAGGTGATATTGAGCTAAATTCTAATTTCACAATTCACAATGTTTTATTAG
This sequence comes from Wurfbainia villosa, assembly GCA_025175895.1. Classification (NCBI taxonomy): domain Eukaryota; kingdom Viridiplantae; phylum Streptophyta; class Magnoliopsida; order Zingiberales; family Zingiberaceae; genus Wurfbainia; species Wurfbainia villosa. The sequence goes on from CM046005.1 coordinate 82,094,171, forward strand.
TTGAAGATTTTCAATATAATTTACTAAGTGTAAGTCAATTGTGTGATAATAACTATAAAGTCATATTCCTAGAAAATGAATGCTTAATTAAAACAAATGAAACTTCTAAAACAATACTTAAAGGAACTAGGAATAGCAACATCTACACAATTAACTTACCTAATTCCTCAACCAAGTGTCTTATGACACAACAAGAGGAATCCTGGTTGTGGCACCGATGACTTGGTCACTCACACCCAAGACTCGTTCACAAGATGAGTCAGAGTGGCTTAGTCAGAGGTTTGCCTAACCTTAACAACTTAGACAATAAAATTTGTAATGTTTGCCAACAAGGTAAACAACCTAGGACACAACATCAACTAACTAACCAAGAACGAACCAAAAGTGTGCTTGAGCTCATTCATTTGGATCTATTTGATTCTCATGGAGCCAAGTCACTTAATGGGAGTTAATTTTTCTTAGTCATAATTGATGACTATTTTAGGTTTACCTGGGTTAGGTTCCTTAAAAACAAAAGTGATATCTTAGATCAACTCATCAACTTGTTTAAATTAATTGAAAACCAAAAGAACCTTAAAATTAAAAGACTTAGAAGCGATCATGGCGGTGAATTCGAAAACCACAGGTTCACAGATTTTTGTAACCTAAATGGATATCACCATGAATTCTCATGTCCTAGAACCCCACAACCAAATGGCCTAGTCAAGCGGAAAAATAGAACTCTACAAGAAGCTGCTAGGACCATGTTGAACGAATGCAATCTACCCGATAGGTTTTGGGCAGAAGCCGTTAGTACAGCTTGTTATGTCCAAAATAGAATCCTAATGGTAAAAAGGTACCTTAAGACCTCATACGAAATCTACCATGACAAAGTACCTAACATTAAATACTTTAGGGTATTTGGATGTAAGGTACATATCCTAAACACTAAGGACTACCTAGAAAAGTTCACATCCAAAACCACCACCGGTATCTTTCTAGGATACTCAACTACAAGTAGAGCCTATAGGATATATAACAATGACACCCTTAAAATTGAGGAAACCATTAATGTAGTATTCGACGAAGGACATGAACCTACAAAACCCGTAGTAAAACCAACTAGTGAATCGATTCATACCAGACTCGACTCTGACCTTGAAATTGAGTCTAGTATCAATCCTAATCCGAGCCAGTCTAGGATTCAATCGAGTCATCCTATCGATCGAGTGATAGGTGACCCTAACCCAAGTCATCCTCATATTCAATCGGATCATCCTATCGACCAAGTGATAGGTGATCCTAGCCTAGGGGTTCAAACTAGATCATCATATAGAAATCTTAGTCAAATCTCCTTGATTTCGAGAATTGAACCCAGAAATATTGAACAAGCTCTTCTTGATCCCGATTGGATTATTGCAATGCAAGAAGAGCTAGCTCAATTTACTAGGAACGAAGTTGGGGAATTAGTACCGCCACCTAAAAATAAATCAATTATTGGAACAAGGTGGGTCTTCCGAAATAAACTTGATGACAAAGGTGAAGTAGTTAGGAACAAAGCGAGATTGGTCGCAAAAGGGTTTAGTCAAGTAGAAGGGTTAGATTATGATAAAACCTATGCCCCCGTAGCTAGATTAGAATCCATCTGAATGTTGTTGGTATACACTGCACATCGAGGATTTAAATTATTTCAAATGGATGTCAAGTCAGCGTTCTTGAATGGACTTATTAAGGAAGAAGTGTACGTTAGTCAACCGCCAAGATTCGAAAGCCTAAACAAACCCAACCATGTATTTAGACTCAAGAAAGCTTTATATGGACTAAAATAAGCTCCTAGAGCTTGGTATGAGAGACTTTCTGTATACCTTAAGTCTAAAGGGTTTAGCCAAGGCTTAGTCGACCCAACTCTTTTCGTAAAAACCGTAGGCAAAGAAATTGTTATAGCCCAAATCTACGTAGATGACATAATTTTTGGAACTACTAATTCAATCCTACTAAACGAGTTCATTTCACTCATGGAAAGTGAATTTGAAATGAGCTTAGTAGGATAATTAAATTTCTTTCTAGGATTACAAATTAAAAAAACTAAGGAAGGAATTTATTTACATCAACAAAAATATGCTAAGGAATTAATTAACCGATTCGGAATGCAAAATGCTAAAATCATTAATACACCCATGGCAACAAATGTTAATATAGGAGAAGATGTAGATGGAAAACCTATTGACCTAAAATACTATAGGAGCGCAATAGGGAGTCTCCTTTACTTAACTGCGAGTCGACCTGACATACTATTCGCAGTAAGTATGTGCGCAAGGTTCCAAACCTGTGTTAAGGAGTCTCATCTAACATTAATTAAGCGTATCCTTCGGTATCTAAAGAACACACTAAGCGTAGATATTTGGTACCCTAGATCTATCGAGTTCGAACTAATCGACTACTCCGACTCGGACTATGCCGGTAGTAAACTCGATAGAAAGAGAACGAGTGGTTGCTATCAACTTCTCGACTCGAGTCTAGTGAGTTGGTGCAGTAGGAAGCAACACTGTGTTGCCTTATCTACCACCGAAGCTGAATACGTCACGATGGGTGAGTGTGTGGCTCAGCTTCTTTGGATGAAGCACACTTTCCAAGACTTTAACTTAAACTTCAACAATATTAAAACTCACATAGATAATATTAGCTCAATCAACTTAACCAAAAATCCTATATGCCACTCTAGAACCAAACATATAGAAGTTAAACACCACTTTATTCGAGAAGACGTAGCTAACAAAACCATTCAACTCGAATATGTGGAATCCAAGTCAAACCTAGTCAATCTTTTTACCAAACCGCTACCCGAAGCCAAATTTAGTCTATTAAGACGAAAATTGGGTATGTGCATAATAGAGTAGGACTTACATTTTATATATATATATACTCTATGATTTACTTTTCATGTTAATGGAACTAGCTTAGGGCTTACCCTAGATATCATGTACCTATAGATTTAAGGAGTCAATACATCTCACAACACATAGGACTAATGTGTTTGTGTACTTAGCCACGTAGATGGGCATGAGATATTAGGACCTTACTCCTGGTTCCAAATGTAGATTTAGTGCATCGACATGAACCACAGAGTATAATTACACAAATTAACCAACTCTAATAAGGACTTGTTGATCATTTCATATCAACCAAGTCAAATAGAGTTGAACATACAAATAGATAAGCTTATATTAAAACTACTATTTTCAAAATTTATTTGGAACATGCTTGGACTTAAAACTAAATTCAAAAACTATGTTTTTCAAAACCCCCCGCTTTTGGATTTATGGAAAAAGGGGGAGAAAAGGCCAAAGTTAAGAAATCAATTTCTTTTTGGTAACTTAACTTAGTACATATCTTATATCATTCTAATGGTCCAAGTTAAATAAATGTTTACTTAACTTTTAGAACTTAACCTTCTTAATTAAATAAGGGGAGAAAGGCCAAGGTTAAGAAATCAATTTTTGATCTCTTAACTTAAACTTATTTTAAACACTAAGGCCAATATTAAGTAATTTCGATTACATAACTCTTTTTAAAGTAGCAAACATCAGGGTGGAGGGTTAAGACCCTTTTCAAGTACTCACCCTCGGTCAAGGGGGAGCACTTGAAAAAGAGTTTTTCTCATACTCCTACTTAATTTGAGAAGTTAAGAATACTCTTTTAGATTTCATATGCATGCTTCATAATATTCAATTCACTTAATTTATTTCCTTAACTTTGTGTGGGTTTGCCATAGATCAAAAAGGGGGAGATTATTGGTGCAGTAGGCACCTGAATCAAACCTGAGTTTTGATTATAGCAAATACACAAAGTTAAGTTCATTTTGTTATCTCACGAGCTAAATCAAGTGTGCAGAAATGCTAAGCTTAAGCAGAAGGTCGGTGACACCCGAAGGGAACCGTGGTGGTCGGACGACACCAGGAGGACTTCAGAGGGAGCCGAAGAACTCAGGTAAAGACAGGAAGCAAAGCTTCAGAGGTAAAGGTCGAGGTAAGCTCGTGTGAGTGAGTGTAAGTAATGTCTTGTACTCTGTAGGTGGACATCCTTAGGCGATGATCTGACTAAAGACTTCCTAAGGAAGGTCTATGTCAAGATGCAGTTGGAAACTCTAACAACAGTCGACTGCCAGCTGTTGGCAGTCGAATGCTGCCTCCATCAGTCGACTGCTAATCAAGGATCACCCTCAAGGAGAGTCAAAGCTCATCACCATTTCTCAAGGGATAGGTGGAATCACCTCATGAAATCTCATCTCAACGATTAGGGTTTCTCAAGGATATAAAAGAAGGTGTTCTCCACCCCATTTCCATCATCAAAAGCTCTCCAAAAAGCCTCTGCAATGCCTCAACTCTCTGACAACTCTAAGACGATGAAGCTCTACTACTCTGATGATTAAGCTCAAGCTCTCATCCCTTCCTCGTCGGCATAAGTTTTACTTAAAGTCATCTATTGTATTTCTTTCATTTTCTCGGAGCTTTCTTTCATAACAAGGAGAGGGGGAGTGTCCCTCTACCTTAATCTCTTTCGAGCTTTTTGTATTCTGTTGTCTCCTACCTCCAATGAGGAGGAGATTGTTTTAGTGTATTTCCCTCCGTACGTGGTCTCGGACCATTAGGTCCTTGGATTAGCAACCGAAGGATGTGAACCAAGTAAAAACAAAGAGTGTCTTATTTATTTTCCACTGCACTTAACTCTTATCACTTTTCTTAATCGAACATTCTCGAAAAGTTTTCTCGCGTGCTATTCACCCCCCTCTAGCGCTCAAATCGATCCAACAACATGGTCTTGGCAGCATAAGCCCAATGTGCCTTGGCAATGTAGACACCATTAGCATGACATTAGGCGATGGAAGCACCTGAAGGCTAGCGTATGGATGAATAAGTCATGGATGACTTGGAGTGATCCGATAGGCGTGAGGCTAATGGAGGTGGCTAGAAGGCTTAGGTCTAGGCTAAGGGTGGTCTGACAAGTATGAGGGCACAATACTTGGGGTTAAACCTCATGTTTAAGGTTATCGGTTGACCGAGGCTTTACACCGGTCGGATGGTCAAGTGTTTGACACTTGGCAACCGAGTCGACACTCAACAGTCGACTGGGATTATGACCAGTTCGACTACTATGAGTCGACTAGTGCTCGACTGCGGTTTAGGGATGAAAGAGACTTGGCAGTTGATTGCTCATTGGAGCAGTTGACTAATGGTTGGGTCACAAGCAAAGAAAGCTCAGTAGCTGACTAGACTGTCGGCTACGGGAATTGGCAGTTGACTGATGATGTTGGCAGTCGACTGCCAAGTGATCTGTTAGAGCTTTTTCAGTGTGGATCAAGTCGTTGTCTAACAATGACAGTGTTGGCAGTCAACTGGGGCCTTATGGCAGTTGACTGTCAGGCGCGAAATCAACCCGAATGTAGGTTATAAAAGTAGCATGTGGAGGGGGATTTCGCCATGGTTCTCTTGGGCGATTTGAAGGGGAATAGTTGGTGCTTTCCAGTCCTTTAAGGCTAGTCCAAGGCAATCAAAGATCGAGCAATCAAAAACTTTTTGTAAAGTATTTTTCTTTACTTGTATTGCATTTCATATTGGTATTTGCTTGTATACATTGTATTACTTAGTGTAATCATTTGTACGAGGTTTCTCCACCTCTGACTTGTTGTTGAGAAGGAGTATTTGATTAGTGTTGTGTGTTTGCATCGCTAGGGCTCTTTCTAGCCCAATCTGTGGAGTAGGAACCTTGAGGTTCTGAATCACATTATTTCCTCGTATTGTGATTGTGTTTGTGCATTTTGTATTGTATTATTTCTATTTCCGCTACATATAACAAGTTTTGTAGCAAGCACGATCGAAATCCATTGCACGATGAATACGAACTATTCACCCCCCTCTAGTGGGCGCATAGGTCCTAACAAGACTACCCAGTCGACTACCGAGCATTCTGTGCTCGTGACCCATGGCAGTCGACTATTACAATGAGCAGTCGACTGTGTAGGGGATCGGTACGACCGGCTAGAGGGGGGTGAATAGCCCTCTTCCAATGGATGTCGGAATTTACTCGTTCTTCTTGCGTTGCTTGTCTACGATTGTCGTTAGTGCAGTGGAATAACAATAATAAAGAAACTAACAACAATACATAATCACACAACACAAGATATAAGTGGTTCGGAACCGAATGGTTCCTACTCCACGGGTGAGCTCCTCGAGCTCTAGTTATGCGCACGACACTAACTACACTCTTTCTCGACTACACGTCGGAGGTGGAGAAACCTCTCACAAGTTATTACAACAAGTAATATGAAATACAACAAGAAATACAAAGACAATACAAAAGAAAACTTTTATACAATTGCTTTGCTTGTTGCTTGCTTTGATTGGCTCTTGAAGGACTGGAATGCAGCAGCAATTCCCCTCCAATAGCTCCACAAAGATCATGGCGAAATCCTCCAACTCGTGCTCCATTTATAACCTGCATCAAGCTGTTTTCCCGCCTAGCAGTCGACTGCCCCTGTAGTCGTTGTCTCACAACGGCCAGATCCACGTCGGACAAGTTCCAACGGATCACCTACCAGTCGACTAATAATGCCCATCAGTCGACTGGTGACCCAGTAGTCGACTACCCAGTCGGCTACGGAGCGTTCTGTGCTCGCGACACTCTCATCAGTCGACTGCCATCCCTCGTCGATCGGCTGCTTCGCCCTTACACCAATCGAACTCTAGTTGACTTGGATCAGTTGAACCGACACCTATGCCAGTCGACTGATGTCGGGCAAAACCTCAAACACTAAGTTGTTTGAGCATCCGACCGTCGGGTAAACCCTCAAACATCAAGTTTAAGCCTCCGACACTCAGTCTTAGCCACTTGGCCAGGTCCACCATATCCCTTATGGAGTTCCCCACCAAAGCTCTCTTCCCTCGACCTATCTCCCTCGGATGCACCAAGCGCACGGCTTCGCAACGCCATCCTTCGTGTCTCATGCCCTAGAAGTATGCTTCCCTTTGGGCTCACTCCATTCGCTCCCCGTCCGGCGGTCCCTCGGATGCACCAAGTGCACGGCTTCGCAATGTCATCCTTCACCGACTCAAGGACCCCGAGCCTAGTGAACTTGCCAAGTTCTTAAGACTTCCCAAATGCACCAAGCGCACGGCTTCGCAATGCATTTCTCACCAAGAACCAAGCGCACGACTTCGCAATGCTTTGGACTTCCACACCAAGCTCCATGCTTGGATTTTCCATGCCAACCCCATGTTGGACTTTCCCATGACAATCCCATGTCATGAGTTTTGTCTATCATCAAAATACCATCAAAGTCACTTTGGTGATTGCACCAACAATCTCCCCCTTTTTGATGATTGACAAAACTACCATCTCAAGTCTACCAATTCTCCCATATTGGCAATTCTCATATCCCAATGAGAATTCCAACGAACCCTAATTGGTAACTTGGTAACTTCTCCCCCTTTTTGACATTACATCAAAAAGGTCCTCCCCAAGGGTATGAATGTCTCATATCCCAATGAGATCTTACAATCTCTCCCTTGGAGGAACACATGCCTACAATCTTTCTAGTGATCCCATATCACTCAAAGAGAGGCAACCCAATTTTCCTCCCATGAGGAAATACACATCCATCTTCCCATGATGGACACCTCCCCCTAGAGGCTTGCTCCCCCTTGACCATTGCACTAACAATGTCCTTGGAGAGTCCCTAAGCCAATAGGAACATTAACCAAATCAAAATTAAGGCAAAGTTCAACAATGAACTCTCTTCCACCTTAAAATTGATACTCACCCTCAACCCAACTCCTAATTCATATCCAATGGATTTCCACCCTCTCTAATGCTCTCCCAAGCATATCCTAGGGTTAGAAGTGGTTAGGGGACCAAAACATAGCTGAACATGGGCCTAACCAACAAGATTTACCCGAAATCAGCTTGGCATCATTGAAATCGAAATCGATCACATTTGCCACCATCTCGATCATTGCCATCCATGGCGATCATTGATCCATCTATGATTTTGACATTTCAGAAATGGATTTCCGAAATCCATAAGTAAATATACATAAGTTTAAAATTCGTGAAATTTCATATGCATATTACTTATCCTAAACATTATGGGTGAAAAATATTGGAAAATTATTTTACCCATTAAATTAGGAGATTGATACAAAGTTCAAAATTTTAGAAAAGCTTCGATAATAAGCCTTCTTTGTATCATCCTATTCAATGGTGATAGCTATAACAAGATAGGCTTCACCAAGGTTTTTCAAAATGTTTTCAAAACCTTTATTTTCATTTTCCTAAACATCTCACAAATATCTAGATGTGTAAAACACATTCAAGGCAATTAATCTAGTGAGATGTGGGTTTTTGTTCTTTTAAATTCTCATGCATATTTCTAAGGCAATATTATTTGATTCCCATCAAATCATACCATAGTCCTTAATTTCATTTTAATTTATGCATGATGATGATTATGGCATAATTATGATATAGAAAAAGACATATGCCAAAATCATGATGTCATGGCATGTGAATGAAAAATTAAGCATACATGACATACAAACATAAATCTAAACATTATCATGATATTTTTATAAATAAAAATGAGAATGATGTAATGACATGGCAAGGCAAACAAATCATGGCAAGTAAAGTATACTAAGGTATAGAATACCTAAGTGTTAGAATCAATTTGCCATTTGTAGAGATTAATTCAATTTTGCCTTAATGCCATTCATTTCCTAGTGTGCCAAAAACCCAAAATGGCACACCAATATCTCTAAGATCTAATTGTGCCAATTTAATTATTTTTGACTTCTCAAGCATATTGGCACACCCTAATGTGTCAACTCTACTATGGTTAGGTTAACTACCCATCCACTTAGGGTTGACACACCCTAACCCATTTAGCGTGAATCGATCACGCTTTTAGGAACCCAATACCTATTGGAGCTCCTTGGGTTAACAAGGTATTCCCTAGGGATAACTTCCCTAGATACCTTCCTAATGACCCTTTTAGGCTTTGAAGCCATAGTCTTTTGGGTCTTTCCTAGGTCAACTCTAGAGGTGACTCCTCCATTGACCTTCTTAGTGGCTACATTTGATTTCTTTGAGGTGTTAGCCACTAAACACATACCATGTCTAGACTTAGGGATGACTTCCCTATTAGCCTTGATTTTCCTAGACCTAGAAATAGTTCCATAATTAAATGGAACATTATGATAAGTCTTCTTGGTCTTAGGTTTGTCACCCAAACCTTCCTTGCCCTTAGACCGTTTTTGAACCTTAGGTCTTGACTTTTGGACATTTGACCCTAGAATTGAATTTTCTATGATTCTAAGGGCTTTCTCCATTCTCTCAAGTCTTGATCTCAAGACTTGGTTTTCTAACTCCAATTTCCTCAATTTTGAATTTTCATTTGGTTTTGGGAGTTGGTTTTCTTCTTAGGCATATGCCTAGATTTCTTGGGATTAATACCCAAATTCTCTTCAATTCTTCTAATTGATTTCCTAGGTAGGATAGATCTAGTGTTTTGAGTCCTAGATTTGTCCTTAGTTATATGAACATGCTTGGCACCTAGACAATACACCTTATTATTTCTCTTAGCATGCTTTTCATTGATAATAGCAAGAGAACTAAAATAATTTTTAGCATGCTTTTTGACTTTAGGAATTAAAGGTGCATTAACTAAATGTACCTTAGGGTTAGCTTTAGGAGCTCCCCCTACATGAATTGCACCTTCTTGCCCTTTCTTCCTCCCCCTAGGGCATTGGCTTCGGTAGTGTCCCTTTTGATTGCATTTGAAGCACACAATGTGCTCTTTGCTCTTGATTTTGGGAACACAGGCATCGTTTGACTTTGGGTTGACTTTTGATGTCGATGCCTTCTTCTTAGCCAATTTAGGGCATTTGCTCTTGTAATGCCCTTTCTCCCTACACTCAAAGCATATTATGTGATTTTTATTTAAAATTACAACACTTGAGTTACCTAGGGAGGTGGTGGAGTCCTCTTCACTTCTTAGGAGGTGGATGCTTCATTTTGGCTTGGCTCAGATTGAAATTCCTTCCTCCCCTCAATGCTAGAGGTGAAAGTCTCCACCAAGTCATCCACATCTTCAAATGTGGATGGGTTTTCTTCCACGACATCTTCCTCTACTTGTGCCCATTGGGAATTTTCTTGGAATTTCATTACCTTATTCCATAATTCCCTTGCATCCCTATAATCACCCAATCTAGACCAAATAGTGTTAGGTAACAAATCACTAATCAATTTGATTACCTCAAGATTTGTCTTGAAATCCTTGACTTGGTCTTGGGTCCACCTAGACTTCTCAATGGGCTTGTTGTATTTGTCCCTAGGCATCTCAAAACCATTTTCTATAATAATCATATAATCAAAATCGGTTTCGAGATATACCTCCATCCGTTTCCTCCACCAAGCAAAATCTCCATCGAATTTTGGTGGATGGATGAAGCCGGCCATTTGTAGTGCTCTCGTGGCAGTTAGTCCTTGAAGAGCGACCTCGGCTCTGATACCACTTGTAGGGGATCAGTACGGCCGACTAGAGGGGGGTGAATAGCCCTCTTCCAATGGATGTCGGAATTTACTCGTTCTTCTTGCGTTGCTTGTCTACGATTGTCGTTAGCGCAGCGGAATAACAATAATAAAGAAACTAACAACAATACACAATCACACAACACAAGATATACGTGGTTCGGAACCGAATGGTTCCTACTCCACGGGTGAGCTCCTCGAGCTCTAGTTATGCGCACGACACTAACTACACTCCTTCTCGACTACACGTCGGAGGTGGAGAAACCTCTCACAAGTTATTACAACAAGTAATATGAAATACAACAAGAAATACAAAGACAATACAAAAGAAAACTTTTATACAATTGCTTTGCTTGTTGCTTGCTTTGATTGGCTCTTGAAGGACTGGAATGCAGCAGCAATTCCCCTCCAATAGCTCCACAAAGATCATGGCGAAATCCTCCAACTCGTGCTCCATTTATAACCTGCATCAAGCTGTTTTCGCGCCTAGCAGTCGACTGCCCCTGTAGCCGTTGTCTCACAACGGCCAGATCCACGTCGGACAAGTTCCAACGGATCACCTACCAGTCGACTGATGATGCCCATCAGTCGACTGGTGACCCAGTAGTCGACTGCCCAGTCGGCTACGGAGCGTTCTGTGCTCGCGACACTCCCATCACCGATCGCCATCCTCGTCGATCGGCTGCATTGCCGACGACTGCCAGTCCATGGCAGTCGACTGCCAAGCACAAAACCCTAGCCTTACACCAGTCGAACTCTAGTCGACTTGGATCAGTCGAACCGACACCTATGCCAGTCGACTGATGTCGGGCAAAACCTCAAACACCAAGTTGTTTGAGCATCCGACCGTCGGGTAAACCCTCAAACATCAAGTTTGAGCCTCCGACACTCAGTCTTAGCCACTTGGCCAGGTCCACCATATCCCTTATGGAGTTCCCCACCAAAGCTCTCTTCCCTCGACCTATCTCCCTCGGATGCACCAAGCGCACGGCTTCGCAACGCCATCCTTCGTGTCTCATGCCCTAGAAGTATGCTTCCCTTTGGGCTCACTCCATTCGCTCCCCGTCCGGCGGTCCCTCGGATGCACCAAGTGCACGGCTTCGCAATGTCATCCTTCACCGACTCAAGGACCCCGAGCCTAGTGAACTTGCCAAGTTCTTAAGACTTCCCAAATGCACCAAGCGCACGGCTTCGCAATGCATTTCTCACCAAGAACCAAGCGCACGACTTCGCAATGCTTTGGACTTCCACACCAAGCTCCATGCTTGGATTTTCCATGCCAACCCCATGTTGGACTTTCCCATGACAATCCCATGTCATGAGTTTTGTCTATCATCAAAATACCATCAAGGTACTGCTGGGCTGATTGCACCAACAATCTCCCCCTTTTTGATGATTGACAAAACTACCATCTCAAGTCTACCAATTCTCCCATATTGGCAATTCTCATATCCCAATGAGAATTCCAACGAACCCTAATTGGTAACTTGGTAACTTCTCCCCCTTTTTGACATTACATCAAAAAGGTCCTCCCCAAGGGTATGAATGTCTCATATCCCAATGAGATCTTACAATCTCTCCCTTGGAGGAACACATGCCTACAATCTTTCTAGTGATCCCATATCACTCAAAGAGAGGCAACCCAATTTTCCTCCCATGAGGAAATACACATCCATCTTCCCATGATGGATACCTCCCCCTAGAGGCTTGCTCCCCCTTGACCATTGCACTAACAATGTCCTTGGAGAGTCCCTAAGCCAATAGGAACATTAACCAAATCAAAATTAAGGCAAAGTTCAACAATGAACTCTCTTCCACCTTAAAATTGATACTCACCCTCAACCCAACTCCTAATCCATATCCAATGGATTTCCACCCTCTCTAATGCTCTCCCAAGCATATCCTAGGGTTAGAAGTGGTTAGGGGACCAAAACATAGCTGAACATGGGCCTAACCAACAAGATTTACCCGAAATCAGCTTGGCGATCATTGAAATCGAAATCGATCATTGCCACCCCTATCGATCATTGCCATCCATGGCGATCGTGACTCTTCTATCTATGATTTTGACATTTCAGAAATGGATTTCCGAAATCCATAAGTAAATATACATAAGTTTAAAATTCATGAAATTTCATATGCATATTACTTATCCTAAACATTATGGGTGAAAAATATTGGAAAATTATTTTACCCATTAAATTAGGAGATTGATACAAAGTTCAAAATTTTAGAAAAGCGTCGATAATAAGCCTTCTTTGTATCATCCTATTCAATGGTGATAGCTATAACAAGATAGGCTTCACCAAGGTTTTTCAAAATGTTTTCAAAACCTTTATTTTCATTTTCCTAAACATCTCACAAATATCTAGATGTGTAAAACACATTCAAGGCAATTAATCTAGTGAGATGTGGGTTTTTGTTCTTTTAAATTCTCATGCATATTTCTAAGGCAATATTATTTGATTCCCATCAAATCATACCATAGTCCTTAATTTCATTTTAATTTATGCATGATGATGATTATGGCATAATTATGATATAGAAAAAGACATATGCCAAAATCATGATGTCATGGCATGTGAATGAAAAATTAAGCATACATGACATACAAACATAAATCTAAACATTATCATGATATTTTTATAAATAAAAATGAGAATGATGTCATGACATGGCAAGGCAAACAAATCATGGCAAGTAAAGTATACTAAGGTATAGAATACCTAAGTGTTAGAATCAATTTGCCATTTGTAGAGATTAATTCAATTTTGCCTTAATGCCATTCATTTCCTAGTGTGCCAAAAACCCAAAATGGCACACCAATATCTCTAAGATCTAATTGTGCCAATTTAATTATTTTTGACTTCTCAAGCATATTGGCACACCCTAATGTGTCAACTCTACTATGGTTAGGTTAACTACCCATCCACTTAGGGTTGACACACCCTAACCCATTTAGCGTGAATCGATCACGCTTTTAGGAACCCAATACCTATTGGAGCTCCTTGGGTTAACAAGGTATTCCCTAGGGATAACTTCCCTAGATACCTTCCTAATGACCCTTTTAGGCTTTGAAGCCATAGTCTTTTGGGTCTTTCCTAGGTCAACTCTAGAGGTGACTCCTCCATTGACCTTCTTAGTGGCTACATTTGATTTCTTTGAGGTGTTAGCCACTAAACACATACCATGTCTAGACTTAGGGATGACTTCCCTATTAGCCTTGATTTTCCTAGACCTAGAAATAGTTCCATAATTAAATGGAACATTATGATAAGTCTTCTTGGTCTTAGGTTTGTCACCCAAACCTTCCTTGCCCTTAGACCGTTTTTGAACCTTAGGTCTTGACTTTTGGACATTTGACCCTAGAATTGAATTTTCTATGATTCTAAGGGCTTTCTCCATTCTCTCAAGTCTTGATCTCAAGACTTGGTTTTCTAACTCCAATTTCCTCAATTTTGAATTTTCATTTGGTTTTTGGGAGTTGGTTTTCTTCTTAGGCATATGCCTAGATTTCTTGGGATTAATACCCAAATTCTCTTCAATTCTTCTAATTGATTTCCTAGGTAGGATAGATCTAGTGTTTTGAGTCCTAGATTTGTCCTTAGTTATATGAACATGCTTGGCACCTAGACAATACACCTTATTATTTCTCTTAGCATGCTTTTCATTGATAATAGCAAGAGAACTAAAATAATTTTTAGCATGCTTTTTGACTTTAGGAATTAAAGGTGCATTAACTAAATGTACCTTAGGGTTAGCTTTAGGAGCTCCCCCTACATGAATTGCACCTTCTTGCCCTTTCTTCCTCCCCCTAGGGCATTGGCTTCGGTAGTGTCCCTTTTGATTGCATTTGAAGCACACAATGTGCTCTTTGCTCTTGATTTTGGGAACACAGGCATCGTTTGACTTTGGGTTGACTTTTGATGTCGATGCCTTCTTCTTAGCCAATTTAGGGCATTTGCTCTTGTAATGCCCTTTCTCCCTACACTCAAAGCATATTATGTGATTTTTATTTAAAATTACAACACTTGAGTTACCTAGGGAGGTGGTGGAGTCCTCTTCACTTCTTCCGGAGGTGGATGCTTCATTTTGGCTTGGCTCCGGAATTGAAATTCCTTCCTCCCCCTCAATGCTAGAGGTGAAAGTCTCCACCAAGTCATCCACATCTTCAAATGTGGATGGGTTTTCTTCCACGACATCTTCCTCTACTTGTGCCCATTGGGAATTTTCTTGGAATTTCATTACCTTATTCCATAATTCCCTTGCATCCCTATAATCACCCAATCTAGACCAAATAGTGTTAGGTAACAAATCACTAATCAATTTGATTACCTCAAGATTTGTCTTGAAATCCTTGACTTGGTCTTGGGTCCACCTAGACTTCTCAATGGGCTTGTTGTATTTGTCCCTAGGCATCTCAAAACCATTTTCTATAATAATCATATAATCAAAATCGGTTTCGAGATATACCTCCATCCGTTTCCTCCACCAAGCAAAATCTCCATCGAATTTTGGTGGATGGATGAAGCCGGCCATTTGTAGTGCTCTCGTGGCAGTTAGTCCTTGAAGAGCGACCTCGGCTCTGATACCACTTGTAGGGGATCAGTACGGCCGACTAGAGGGGGGTGAATAGCCCTCTTCCAATGGATGTCGGAATTTACTCGTTCTTCTTGCGTTGCTTGTCTACGATTGTCGTTAGCGCAGCGGAATAACAATAATAAAGAAACTAACAACAATACACAATCACACAACACAAGATATAAGTGGTTCGGAACCGAATGATTCCTACTCCACGGGTGAGCTCCTCGAGCTCTAGTTATGCGCACGGCACTAACTACACTCCTTCTCGACTACACGTCGGAGGTGGAGAAACCTCTCACAAGTTATTACAACAAGTAATATGAAATACAACAAGAAATACAAAGACAATACAAAAGAAAACTTTTACACAATTGCTTTGATCGCTTTGCTTGTTGCTTGCTTTGATTGGCTCTTGAAGGACTGGAATGCAGCAGCAATTCCCCTCCAATAGCTCCACAAAGATCATGGCGAAATCCTCCAACTTGTGCTCCATTTATAACCTGCATCAAATTTTTTCACGCTGCGCGATCGCCAAAAGGCCCCCGATCGCCACTGTGCCGTTGTCTCTACAACGGCGGATCCACGTCGGACAAGTTCCAGCGGATCACCTACGATCGTGATGATGCCCATCGATCATTGGTGACCCAGTGGTCGACTACCCGGCTACGGAGCGTTACAGGCTTCGACACTCCCATCGATTGATCGCCATCCTCGTCGATCATTGCGCGACTCGATCGCCGATCCACCATGGTAGTCGCGCCAAGCACAAAACCCTAGCCTTACACCAGTCGAACTCTAGTCGACTTGGATCGATCGAATCGCACCTATGCGGTCGGTGATGTCGAGCAAAACCTCAAACACCAAGTTGTTTGAGCATCCGATCACGGTAAACCCTCAAACATCAAGTTTGAGCCTCCGACACTCGATCTTAGCCACTTGGCCGAGTCCACCTTATCCCTTATGGAGTTCCCCACCAAAGCTCTCTTCCCTCGGCCTCGTCCCTGATGTGCCAAGCGCCGCGACCGCAACGCCATCCTTCGCGTCTCATGCCCTAGAAGTATGCTTCCCTTTGGGCTCACTCCATTCGCTCCCCGTCCGGCGGTCCCTCGGATGCACCAAGCGCACGGCTTCGCAATGCCATCCTTCACCGACTCAAGGACCCCGAGCCTAGTGAACTTGCCAAGTTCTCAAGACTTCCCAAATGCACCAAGCGCACGGCTTCGCAATGCATTTCTCACCAAGAACCAAGCGCACGGCTTCGCAATGCTTTGGACTTCCACACCAAGCTCCATGCTTGGATTTTCCATGTCAACCCCATGTTGGACTTTCCCATGACAATCCCATGTCATGAGTTTTGTCTATCATCAAAATACCATCAAGGTACTGCTGGGCCGATTGCACCAACTGACTTCCAAGGCTCTTTCGGCCCTAAACCACAGTTGAGCACTAGTCGACTCTGTTAGTAATATATGAGAGATGTCCTAAAATAATCGCCTTATGTTTGAACCATTTACATGATAAATGAAGATTCACTATTTGAGTATACATGTTTTAATGTATTTGATTAGATCTTAAACTCATTTACAGAATGTCCACGATACGATTCACATCATGAGAGAATTTGTGATTGGATCACAACTAGTGAGTATCTCTACATGTGTAATTGTGATGTATCGAAATTATCGCTAGTCGATGAATTGATGGATTTGGACACCATCGATTCTGTCGAGACTAGCATGAGGTATACTCCTTGGTGTATCCAAGCAGTTGATTCTCACTAGCTAGAGACATTGTGATGTCCGGAGTTAATCGTGGATGCAAGTTATGGTAACAAGTTGATTGGAGTGACCAGCCGTAAGACTTCATATGGTTCTCTGCATATATAGATATGTCAATGAAGTTCTTACTGAAGCTTAAGTGCGATGTTCCTTTGACTTGCGGTATTCAAGTCATCTTGATCATGAATACTTATGCTTTGACATCTTAAGCAAGCATCTCTGAGGAGATGTGGACCCGGGATGATTGGGTATAAGTCGAAGTGATCGAAGGTGTTTGAATAGCCTATAAAGGATTCACCACTCCTTGCGAGGAGATGTATACCTAAGGCCTATCGTCGGATTGTTACTAAAGTCTTTGGCCAAAGCATTACATGTATAGAGTAAGGTACTCTTGGAAACATGTGAAGTAACTAGAATCCGTAGATGAGGAAATGATACTTTGGCTAGGTGTGATGTAGTCAACCTAGTGGGGACTGACACTATAGACCATGTCTTTAACCAAGTGGGTATAAGATGAGTGAAAGGAATGGGACACGATTCATTGTAGCTGCTGAAGGGTTTCAGAAATAGTTCTGGATCAACCGTTGATCTTTTCGGTTAATTGGGGATCATGATGTACTACTAGGTGCCACTCATGATCATTCTATAATTAATGGTTAATTATAGATGACCAACATAAATCGAGAACCTATTTGGTCACACGCACAACAAGCGTAATCCAAAGGATTTAAAACAAGCTTGAGAATGAGATTCTCAGACCGAGAGAAACTAGGTTTGGTTGGACCAAACAAGGATCGAGCATGAAATTGTTTCAGTCGCAATGGAAGTGTGGATGGGCCGTGTCTTATGAAGACATGATGGATGAACCAAATTGGTTTGGTTCTAATCCAATGGTGGAGAATAAATCAAAGGGGTTTGGTTTGTTTTAAACGAATGAACCAAAGTTGGTTCGATTCGTTTTAACTTAAAATAGACCAAATCGATTTAGTTTATTTTAACTTAAATTAATGGAGCGGATTAACGGGTTTTGGTTATGAACCAATAACCATTAGGAGAATTTGTTCTCTATAAAATAGGGCTCAAGTGCTTAATGAGGCCCTAATCCAAAGTTGTCGCCCCCTCCCTCTTCTCCTCTAGTGGTCGGCGCCCAAACCCTAGCAGCCGCCCACCTCTTGTGCTGCTGTCCAAGTTGTTGCCGGCGTCCAAGCTTTAGACGGAGATCCTCCGTCGACCCTCCGGTGATCTTTCTTGGCTCCAGCGACAAGGTGAGCATCTAGCTTCCTTATTCGGCCGGCGCTAAAGCTCCCCCAAAGCTGTCCAGTTTTCTGGACAGCTTGTTTACTTCGTGTTGGAGCGTCGTTTGGACGATGTTTGGAGCTCCAATAGTGGCTTGCTTGTCAGGGATTCGATCTCCGGTAATCCTCATAGGTGGAGGACGAAGGATTCGTCAAACGGTGGGCGAATACCTCTCCGGAGAAGCGAGTTTTTGAGGACTCATTTTGATTCGGATTATGATCTTCTCTCTATCACATAGTCTTCGACATGAGACTAGTGACTTGTATGAAGACGAGGCTCGTTACTTTGTGAAGTCAACCTGAAGATACTCTGCGTGGATACGGATAGAGGCGATTCTAGCGATGATCGCTCCGTTTGATGCCTTTCCCGCTACACGTGATACGTCAGGTATACGTAGAATAAATTTCCTTTTATTGCAAAATTTGAAACTACGGTTATGTATACACATGTTGTACTATGCATGCGTGTGGTGTGTGTTGTAATAAATTATATTTATTATTTTTATTTCTTCCGCTGTGCACATGTTTACGAAACATGTTCGAATACACATTCGCCGCGGTGTCAGAAACCCAACAGTGGTATCAGAGCCCAGGTTGTGTTTCGACATAATCGTAAAATTGTTTTGCGATAGTCGTAATGGTATTTATGGAAATTTTCTACTTTTGGAAAGTTAGAAGTATTTATGAAAATTTTTAATTTTGGAAAGTCTATAAGTATTTATGGAAATCTTCTACTTTTGGAAAGTTAGAAGTATTTATGGAAATTAATATTTTCCATAAATAAAATATTTGATTAGATTTTGAAATATTTGCCCGTCCTAATGACAATGCAACTCTGGACCAATTGTTGGCCTATCAAAAACATGTGACTGATTCTGAAATGGCAAGTTGCATCATGCTAGCAATGATGGTACCTGAGCTGCGGAAGCAGCATGAGCATATGGATACTTATACCATAGTCTTTCATCTTTATGAGTTGGTTGATGAGCAAGTGAGATTCGAAAGGTTCGAAGTCTCCAAGCTCCTCTTCACCTCTGAGATGCAAGAAGGTTCATCTGTGGTACTGCTCAATATGCTGAAGGCTATGGAGTCTTCTGTAAAGCATGAGCAGGGGACGGTATTGTAAGTTGATTTCTCAAAGAAAGGTTCTAAGAGAAAGTCAAAGGAATAGCAGAAGGGGAAGAAAAAAGCTAAAAAGGTAGAACCAGCTCAAAAGGGCACTTGCCATAATTATGGCAAGGAGGGCCATTGGCGAAGAAATTGCAAGATTTATCTTGAGTTCGTGAAGAAGAATAAGGCATCGGATGCCCCATCTTCTTCAGATATCTTCGTTATTGATTGTCATTCTATTTCCTCAAACACTTGGGTATTGGATATTGGGTGTGGCTCACATATATGTAATGACATACATGGTCTAAGGAATAGAAGAAGACTCATCAAGGGAGAGTCAAATTTATGTGTTGGCAATGGAGCAAAGGTTGTTGCACTCGCCATCAGAACGTATTTGTTGAAACTCCCTGCAGGACTTGTCTTAGAACTGGACAATTGCTTTTATGTTCCTTCGTTGATAAAGAACATCATTTCTATTTCTTGTTTAAGTAGAAATGGGTACCATTTGACTTTTAGTAACAATTGTTGTTACATAACTTTGAATGGAGTTCTTTATGGGACTGGAACTTTAAGCAATGGTATTTATACGTTGGATGTATCCAGTGACGTTTTCAATATCGAAGCGAGCAACAAGTGTGCTCGAAAGGATAATCAATTAGACTCCTACATATGACATTGTCGTCTTGGTCATGCAAGCAAGAAACGCATGTCCGAATTACACCAATGTGGAATTCTGGAATCGTTTGAATTGGATTCATACGATACATGCGAATCATGCTTAAAAGGCAAGATGACTAAGTTACCTTTTACAGGAAAAGGTGAACGAGTGGGAGAGTTGCTAGGTCTAATACATACTGATGTATGTGGACCTATGTCAACTCAAGCTTTGGGAGGCTATAGCTACTTCATTACCTTCACCGATGATCACTCACGGTTTGGGTATGTGTTCTTGATGAAACATAAGTCTGAAGCCTTTGAAAGGTTCAAAGAATTCAGAAATGAAGTAGAGAAACAACATGACAAGAGTATTAAAAATACTTCGATCGGATCGAGATGGTGAATACTTAGGTCAAGAGTTTCTAGATTATCTAAGAGACAATGGTATATTGTCTCAATGGACTCTGCTATATACACCACAGCATAATGGTGTATCTGAGAGGCATAACCGAACCTTGCTGGACATGGTCAGGTCAATGATGAATCATGTGAATCTTCCTAAGTCCTTTTGATGATATGCACTTCAGACAGCTGTTTACTTGTTAAACAGAATGCCAACCAAGGTAGTCTCTGCTACTCCATATGAGATATGGAATAGTAAGAAACCTCATGCATCTTACTTGAAGATATGGGGTTGTCCTGCTTATGTGAAGCAAACTATATCAGACAAATTGGATGCTAAGTCTGATAAATGTCTATTTATTGGATACCCTAAGGAAACAAGGGGTTACCAATTCTATCATCCTGTGGAACGAAAGGTGTTTGTTTCAAGGCATGCTGTGTTTCTAGAGAAAGAGTTTCTCTTGCAAGAAAACAGTGGGAGTGTCGTTGAGCTTGAGAATGCTCGAGAGACTCAAATAGACATTGATGAGATACCTGGTGAAGCACAACAGCCAATAACTCATAGTGATGAGCCATCGGCTGGACCTATTGTGACACCACATCTTCGTAGATCTAGTAGATACTGCAATATTCCTGAGAGATATGGATTTCTCGTAAGTGAATCGAACGACGTGTTACTCATTGATGATGAGGAGCCTATTAGTTATGAAGAAGTTCTGACAAGTTCAGAAAGGGATAAGTGGCTTGAAGCCATGAAGTCGGAAATGGATTTCATGTATGAAAACCAAGTTTGGAACTTGGTTGACCCACCTGAAGGCATAAAGCCTATAGGGTGCAAGTGGGTTTTCAAGAAGAAAACCGACATGGATGGTAGTGTGATTACCTATAAGGCTAGATTAGTGGCGAAAGGATATCGTCAAAAGCAAGGTGTTGATTATGACGAAACCTATTCGCCTGTTGCTATTCTTAAATCCATTCGGATGCTCCTGGCCATAGCGGTTCTTTATGATTATGAGATATGACAGATGGATGTGAAAACAGCTTTCCTTAATGGAAACCTGCTCGAGGATGTATATATGATACAACCTGAGGGTTTCACATCGGTTGATAAAATATAGGTATGCAAATTACGACGATTCATATATGGATTGAAGCAAGTATCCAGGGGCTGGAATATCCGTTTTGATGAGACAATCAAAAAGTTTGATTTCTTACAAAATCCAGACGAACCTTGTGTGTACACGAAGGTTAGAGGGAGTGCAGTCGTGTTCCTAGTATTGTATGTCGATGACATATTACTTATAGGGAATGATGTTTCTGTCTTACAGTCGATTAAGATTTGGTTGTCCAAGACATTCTCCATTAAAGACCTGGGAGAAGCAACCTACATCCTCGGGATTAGGATTTAAAGAGATAGATCAAAATGGTTGCTTGGTCTTTCACAGTCTACATATATAGACCGAGTGTTAAAGAGGTTTAGCATGTCGGAATCCAAGAAAGGTTTCCTACCCATCAGACATGGGATACACCTTTCGAAGTCTATGTGTCCACGCACATAAGACGAGAGGATTTGCATGAGTAAGATTCCCTATGCATCCGCAATAGGATCTATCATGTGTAAGGGGATCGGGACGGCCGGCTAGAGGGGGGTGAATAGCCCTCGAACATTGGATGTCGGTATTTGCTCGTCTACAAAGAGATTAGCGCAACGGAAACAATAAAGCAAGACAAGCAAATAGAAATACAAGAAAACAAACGCTAACAAGATGGTATAACGTGGTTCACGGCTACGCCGCTAATCCACGGTCCCCGATTCGTCCTCGGTGAATCACTCCGCCAAAACCAATCCACTAATGGTCTCTCCTTTGCACCAAGCTAGGTGGAGGTAACCTTTACAACCAAGATCACTCTTCTTACAATAAGATTGAAGTAAAGACAAGTAAGAAGAGTTTAAAACTTGTGGGGCACTAGGAAGATCACTTAGAGCATAAGCATTTGCCTCTCAAAGGCTCACACCCTCTCTTTTTATAGAGAGGGCTGATTTTTTCCCGTTGGCTGCCACCAGTCGACTGCTGCCCTTGACAGTCGACTACCGTCACTACAACGACCTCTGAACACGTCGGATCCCGACCGTTGTAGTCCAACACTTAGCGATCGGATGGACCTCACCCGATCGGCTCGCCTCATCGTATCATTCGCCCGATCGGCTCTCGATTCTCTGCGCGACATCCTCCGGCGGATCGCCATTCCATGAACCCATCGATGATACCAATCAAACTCAGGCTCGGAAGCGATTGCCATTACATGGCAGTCGACTAGTGCCATGTGAAACTCAAACTTAACATAAGTTTGAGCTTCCGACGGTCGGGTAAACCTTAACCCTTGCGGTCAAGTCTCTAACACTCAGCCATTCGACCAAGTTCACCTAATGAGCTACTTACATTTCACTCATTCTCTCATCTCACTCGAAGTCCCTCGCCGAAGCTCTCTTCGTTCGCGGCCACGTCCCTCGGCAGCATCAGGTGCACGGCTCTGCAATGCTCCTTCGCGTCTCTTGCCTCCGAAGTTTGCTTCCTTGGCTTCACTTCAAATCATCTCGTCCGACGGTCCCTCGGCAGCATCAAGCGCACAGCTCTGCAATTCTCCTTCTCCGACTCAGGCACGAGGTTGTGAGGGTGAACCCTCCAAGGCTCCATGTGCGAATTACTAAGTCCTGCAAGACTCCAACGCACATATCAAATAACAATACCAACCTAACTTAAACCCTTTGCCACACACATCAAAACCTTATCATGGCAAGAGATTGCCCTAACATCATGTATGCTATGTTATGTACGAGGCCCGATGTATCATATGCTCTGAGTGTCATGAGCAGATACTAGTCTGATCAAGGAATGGATCATTGGGTGGTTGTTAAGACGATCCTTAAGTGCTTGAGAAGAACTAAGGATGCATTTCTAATATATGGAGAACGGGACATGGTGATACGTGGGTATATGGATGCCAACATCCAGACAGACAAGGATGATTCCATGTCTCAGTCTGAGTATGTATTCACCTGGAATGGAGGCGCAATAAGTTGGAAAGGTTTCAAGCTTGAGACTATAGCGTATTCTGCCACTAAGGCAGAATACATTACAGCTTCGGAAGCAGCAAAGGAAGCGGTTTGGATCAAGAAGTTCATTTATGAACTTGGTGTGGTTCCAGCCATGGTTGAAGCAATACCAGTCTACTGCCACAACAATGGAGCAATTGCGTAGGCGAAAGAGCCAAGGTCTCATCAACAATCCAAACATATGCTTCGCCGCTATCATCTGATCAAAGAGATCATTAGTAGGAAGGAAATACAAATCGAGAAAATCCCCACTGAAAGGAACTTAGTGGATCCTTTGACTAAGGCATTACCTCAAAGTAAGTTTGAGGGTCATGTTAGAACTTATGGTATTGGATACCGTAGCGATTGGCATTAGGCCAAGTGCGAGTTTGTTAGTAATATATGAGAGATGTCCTAAGGAAATCGCCTTATGTTTGAACCATTTATATGATAAATGAAGATTCACTATTTGAGTATACATATTTTCATGTATTTGATTAGATTTTAAACTCATTTACTGAATGCCCACGATACGATTCATAGCATGAGAGAATTTGTGATTGGATCATAACTAGTGAGTATCTCTACATGTGTAATTGTGATGTATCGGAATTATCCCTAGTCGATGAATTGATGGATTTGGGCACCATCGATTCTGTCGAGACTAGCACGAGTTATGCTCCTTGGTGTATCCAAGCAGCTGATTCTCACTGGCTGGAGACATTTTGATGTCTAGAGTTAATCGTGGATGCTAGTTATGGTAGCTAGTTCATTGGAGTGACCAGCCGTAAGACTTCATATGGTTCTCTGCATATATACATATGTCAATGAAGTTCTTACTACAACTTAAGTGCGATGTTCCTTTGACTTGCGGTATTCCAGTCATCTTGATCATGAAGACTTATGCTTTGACATCTTAAGCAAGCATCTCTGAGGAGATGTGGACCCGGGATGATTGGGTATAAGCGTAAGTTATCGAAGGTGTTTGAATAGCCTATAAAGGATTCACCACTCCTTGCAAGGAGATGTATACCCAAGGCCTCTCGTCGGATTGTTACTAAAGTCTTTGGCCAAAGCATTACATGTTTAGAGTAAAGTACTCTTGGAAACATGTGAAGTAACAAAAATCCGTAGGACGAGGAAATGATACTTGGGCTAGGTGTGACGTAGTCAACCTAGTGGGGACTGACACTATAGACCATGTCCTGAACCAAGTGGGTATAAGATGAGTGAACGGAATGAGTCATGATTCATTGTAGTTGCTGAAGGGTTTCAGAAATAGTTCTGGATCAACCGTTGATCTTTTCGATTAATTGTTGTTCATGATGTACTACTAGGTGCCACTCATGATCGTTCTATAATTAATGGTTAATTATAGACAGTCAACATCAACCGAGAAACAATTTGGTCACATGCACAACGAGCGTAATCCAAAGGATTTAAAATGAGCTTGAGAATGAGATTCTCAGACCAAGAGAAACAAGGTTTGGTTGGATCAAACAAGGATCGAGCATGAAATCGTTTCAGTCACAATGGAAGCATGGATGGGCCATGTCTTATGAAGACATGATGGATGAAACAAATTGGTTTGGTTCTAATCCAATGGTGGAGAATAAACCAAAGGGGTTTGGTTTGTTTTAAACGAACGAACCAAAGTTGGTTTGGTTCGTTTTAACTTAAAATAGACCAAATCGGTTTGGTTTATTTTAACTTAAATTAATGGAGCAGGTTAACGGGTTTTGGTTATGAACCAATAACCATTAGGAGAATTTGTTCTATATAAAATAGGGCTCAAGGGCTTAATGAATCCCTAATCCAAAGTTGTTGCCCCCTCCCTCTTCTCCTCTAGTGGTCGGCGCCCAAACCCTATGTTGGGTTTCCGGCACCGCGGCGAGTGTGTGTTCGAACATGTTTCGTAAACATGTGCACATTGGAAGAAATAAAAATAATAAATCTAATTTATTACAACACACATACCACACGCATGCATAGTACAATATGTGTAGACATAATTGTAGTTTCAAATTTTGCAATAAAAGGAAATTTATTCTACGTATACCTGATGTATCACGTGTAGCGGGAAAGGCATCAACTAGAGCGATCCTCGCTAGAATCGTCTCTATCCGTATCCACGCTGAGTATCTTCAGGATGACTTCACAAAGTCACAAGCCTCGTCTTCGTACGAGTCACTAGCCTCGTTTCAAAGACGATGTGATCGAGAGAAGATCACAATCCGAATCAAAATTCGGATTCAAAATGAGTCCTCGAAAACTCGCTTCTCCAGAGAGGTATTCGCCCACCGTTTGACGAATCCTTCATCCTCCACCTATGAGGATTATCGGAGATTGAATCCCCGGCAAGGAAGCCGCTGTCGGACCTCTAAAAATCATCCAAACGACGCTCCGACACGAAGTAAACAAGCTGCCCAGAAAACTGGACAGCTTTGGTGGAGGTTTAGTGCCGGCCAAATAAGGAAGCTAGATGCTCACCTTGTCGCTGGAGCCAAGGAAGATCACCGGAGGGTCGCCGGCTGAAGCTTGGATGCCGGTACCAACTTGGACGGCGGCACAAGAGGTGGGCAGTGGCTAGGGTTTGGGCGCCGACCACTACAGGAGAAGAGGGAGGGGGCGACAACTTTTGATTAGGGCTTCATTAAGCCTTTGAGACCTATTTTATAGAGAACAAATTCTCCTAATGGTTATTGGTTCATAACCAAAATCCGTTAACCCGCTCCATTAATTTAAATTAAAATAAACTAAACCAATTTGGTCTATTTTAAGTTAAAACGAACCGAACCAACTTTGGTTCATTCATTTAAAACAAACCAAACCCCTTTGGTTTATTCTCCACCATTGGATTAGAACCAAACCAATTTGGTTCATCCATCATGTCTTCATAAGACACGGCCCATCCACGCTTCCATTGCGACTGAAATAATTTCATGCTCGATCCTTGTTTGGTCAAACCAAACCTAGTTTCTCTCTGTCTGAGAATCTCATTCTCAAGCTCGTTTTAAATCCTTCGGATTACGCTCATTGTGCGTGTGACCAAATAGGTTCTCAGTTTATGTTGGTTGTCTATAATTAACCATTAATTATAGAACGGTCATGAGTGGAACCTAGTAGTATATCATAATCCCCAATTAACCGAAAAGATCAACGGTTGATCCAGAACTATTTCTGAAACCCTTCAGCAGCTACAATGAATCGTGCCCCATTCCTTTCACTCATCTTATACCCACTAGATTCAGGACATGGTCTATAGTGTCAGTCCCCACTAGGTTGACTACGTCACACCTAGCCCAAGTATCATTTCCTCGTCCTACGGATTCTTGTTACTACACATGTTTCCAAGAGTACCTTACTCTAAACATGTAATGCTTTGGTCAAAGACTTTAGTAACAATCCGACGAGAGGCCATGGGTATACATCTCCTCGCAAGGAGTGGTGAATCCTTTATAGGTTATTCAAACACCTTCGATCACTTCGACTTAGCCCAATCATCCCGGGTCCACTTCTCCTCATAGATGCTTGCTTAAGATGTCAAAGCATGTCTCCATGACCAAGATGACTTAAATATCGCAAGTCAAAGGAACATCACACTTAAGTTGCAGTAAAAACTTCATTGACATATGTATATATGTAGAGAACCATATGAAGTCTTACAACTGGTCACTCCAATGAACTAGTTACCATAACTAGCATCCACGATCAACTCCGGACATCACAATGTCTCCAGCCAGTGAGAATCAGCTGCTTGGATACACCAAGGAGTATACCTCGTGCTAGTCTCGACAGAATTGATGGTGTCCAAATCCATCAATTCATCGACTAGGGATAATTTCGATACATCACAATTACACATGTAGAGATACTCACTAGTTGTGATCCAATCACAAATTCTCTCATGCTGTGAATCGTATCGTGGACATTCAGTAAATGAGTTTAAGATCCAATCAAATACATGAAACATGTATACTCAAATAGTGAATCTTCATTTATCATATAAATGGTTCAAACATAAGGCGATTTCCTTAGGACATTTCTCATATATTACTAACAAACTCCTACTTGGCCTAATGCCAATCGCTACGGTATCCAAGACCATAAGCTCTAGCATGACCCTCAAACTTACTTTGAGGTAATGGCTTAGTTAAAGGATCCGCTAAGTTCCTTTCAGTGGGAATCTTCTCAATTTGTATTTCCTTCCTACTTATGAACTCTCTGATCAAATGATAGTGGCGAAGCACATGTTTGGATCATTGATGAGACCACATCAAGTTCAGAGATGAACTTCTTGATCCAAACCGCTTCCTTTGCTACTTCCAAAGCTGCAATGTATTCTGCTTTAGTGGCAGAATCCGCTATAGTGTCAAGCTTTGAACCTTTCTAACTTATTGCGCCTCCATTCCAGGTGAATACATACCCAGACTGAGACCCGGAATCATCCTTGTCCGTCTAGAAGCTAGCATCCGTATACCTGCATATCACCATGTCCCCTTCTCCATATATTAGGAACACATCCTTAGTTCTTCTTAAGTACTTAAGGATCGTCTTAACAGCCACCCAATGATCCATTCTTGGATCAGACTGGTATCTACTTGTGACACTAGGAGCATATGATACATCGAGCCTCATACATAACATAACATACATGATAAATCCTATTGCGAATGCATAGGGAATCTTACTCATGCAAATCCTCTCATCTTCTATGTGCATACACATAGACTTCAAAAGGTGTATCCCATGCCTGATGGGTAGGAAACCTTTCTTGGATTCCGACATGCTAAACCTCTTTAGAACTTGGTCTATATATGTAGACTGCGAAAGACAAAGCAACCATTTTGATCTATCTCTATAGATCCTAATCCCGAGAATGTAGGTTGCTTCTCCTAGGTCTTTCATGGAGTATGTCTTGGACAACCAAATCTTAATTGACTGTAAGACTGAAACATCGTTTCCTATAAGTAATATATCATCGACATACAATACTAGGAACACGACTGCACTCCCACTAACCTTCTTGTACACAAGGTTCGTTTGGATTTTGTGAGAAATCAAACTTTTTGATTGTCTCATCAAAATGGATATTCCAGCTCCTGAATGCTTGCTTCAATCCATATATGGACCATCGCAATTTGCATACTTTGGTTTTATCAATCGATGTGAAACCCTCAGGTTGTATCATATACACGTCCTCGAGCAGGTTTCCATTAAGGAAAACTGTTTTAAAATCTATCTGTCATATCTCATAATCATAATGAGTCTCTATGGCCAGGAGCATCCGAATGGATTTAAGCATAGCAACAGGCGAATAAGTTTCGTCATAATCAACACCTTGCTTTTGACGATATCCTTTCTCCACCAATCTATCCTTATATGTAATCACATTACCATCCATGTCGGTTTTCTTCTTGAAAACCCACTTGCACCCTATTGGCTTTATGCCTTCAGGTGGATCAACCAAGTTCCAAACTTGATTTTCATACATGGAATCCATTTCCGACTTCATGGCTTCAAGCCATTTGTCCCTTTCTAAACTTTTCAGAACTTCTTCATAATTGGTAGGCTCCTCATCGTCAATGAGTAACATGTCATTCGATTCACTTATGAGAAATCCATATCTCTCAGGAATGTTGTGTGTCCTATCAGATCTACGAAGATGTTGTGTCACAATAGGTTCAACCGATGTCTCATCACTATGAGTCATCGGTCGAGGTGCTTAACCAGGTATCTCTTCAATGTCTACTGGAGTCTCTTGAACCTCCTCAAGTTCAACGATACTCCCACTGTTTTCTTGCAAGAGAAACTCTTTCTCTAGAAACACAGCATTCCTTGAAACAAACACCTTTTGTTCCAAGGGATGATAGAATTGGTAACCCCTCGTTTCCTTAGGGTATCCAATAAATAGATATTTATCAGACTTAGTATCCAATTTATCTGACACAGTCCGCTTCACATAAGCAGGACAACCCCATATCTTCAAGTAAGATAAATGAGGTTTCTTACTAGCCCATATCTCATATGGAATAGTAGAGACTACCTTGGTCGGGACTCTGTTTAACAAGTAAACAGTTGTCTGAAGTGCATATCCCCAAAAGGACTTGGGAAGAATCGCGTGATTCATCATTGACCTGACCATGTCCAACAAGGTTCGATTTTGCCTCTCAGATACACCATTAAGTTATGGTGTATACGGCAGAGTTCATTGAGATAATATACCATTGTCCCTCAGATAATCTAGAAATTCTTGACTCAAGTATTCACCACCTCGATTTGATCGAAGTATTTTAATACTCTTGCCAAGTTATTTCTCTACTTCATTTCTGAATTCTTTGAACCTTTAAAAGGCTTCAGACTTGTGTTTCATCAAGAACATATACCCAAACCGTGAGTGATCATCGGTGAAGGTAATGAAGTAGCTATAACCTCCTAAGGCTTGAGTTGACATAGGTCCACATACATCAGTATGTATAAGACCAAGTAACTCACCCACCGGTTCACCTTTTCCAGTAAAAGGTAACTTGGTCATCTTGTCTTTTAAGCATGATTCACATGTATCGTATAAATCTAATTCAAACGATTCCAGAATTCCACATCGGTGTAATTTGGACATGCGTTTCTTGCTCACATGTCCAAGACGACAATGCCACATGTAGGAGTCTAATTGATTATCTTTTCGAGCACGCTTGTTGCTCGCTCGCTTCGATATTGAAAATATTACTGGATATGTCCAACGTATAAATACCATTGCTTAAAGTTCCAGTCCCATAAAGAACGTCATTCAAAGTTATGTAACAACAATTGTTACTAAAAATTAAATGATACCCATTTCTATTTAAACAAGAAATAGAAATGATGTTCTTTATCAATGAAGGAACATAAAAGCAATTATCCAGTTTTAAGACAAGTCCTATAGGGAGTTTCAATAAATATATTCCGATGGCGAGTGCAACAACCTTTGCTTCATTCCCAACATGTAAATTTGACTCTCCCTTGACAAGTCTTCTTCTATTCATTAGCCCATGTATGTCATTACATATATGTGAGCCACACCCAGTATCCAATACCTAAGTGTCTGAGAAAATAGAATGACAATCAATAATGAAAATATCTAAAGAAGATGGGGCATCTGATGCCTTATTCTTCTTTATGGACTAAAGATAAATCTTACAGTTTCTTCGCCAATGGCCCTCCTTGCCATAATGATGGCAAGTGCCCTTTTGAGCTGGTTTTGCCTTTTTAGCCTTTTTCTTCTTCCCCTTCTGTTGTTCCTTTGACTCCCTCTTAGAACCTTTCTTCGAGGAATCAACTAACAGCACCGTCCCCTGCCCATGCTTCTCAGAAGGCTCCATAGTCTTCAGCATGTTGAGCAGTACCACAAATGAACCTTCTTGCATCTCAGAGGTGCTTGGAGACTTCAAACCTTTCGAATCTCACTTGCTCATCAAACAACTCATAAAGATGAAGGACTACGGTATGAGCATCCATATGCTCATGCTGCTTCCGTAGCTTGGGTACCATCGCGGCTAGCATGATGCAACTCACCATTTTAGAATCAGTCACATGTTTCTGATAGGCCAACAATTGGTCCAGAGTTGCATTGTCACTAGGACGGGCGGGAAGAGGCGCTTCGAGGACATTTGCAAGCTTTTCAACCTTGAGAACAATTATCAAGTTTCTAAGCCAGTCCAAGAAGTTCGGCCCAGTCCATTTATTCGAATCCAAAATGGAACGCAAATTCAAAGACATCATGATTAATAGATTAACTTAGAAATACAAAATGAGCATAAATGAGAAAGATGATTTAAAATGCATCAATATGCATTCATAAATCTCATTCATTTTTTGAATTTTAAAAACCCCAAAATCACTTCGGGAGATCGTAGGTTCATCTCTGAATGGGCTGATATCCATCATAGATATGAACAACCTTGGAGAGAGTCCAATAAGCCATTCATAGCTACGATGGTAGGTATCAAATATACCGATTGCATATCACATATATGCAACTATCACAATGTGCTATCAACTAATTGAATGTTCACACATACATCGGGTTGTTAACTCATTAACAAGTATGCATCATATGCATAGTACCCAACTTCACCTCCCTTCACATCGACCTTGGAGAGAGTTCAACAAGCCGATGCTCCAGGTTAAAGCCAACCCATTAATCGAGAAATAGTTTTAATATGGTTAGAGTGCATTCAACCAATTAGCCCGGCTTAGAGAGAGTCCAACAACCAAAGCTAACGATTGACCTCTGACTCTTACCATATTAGTATTAAACTATTCCATGGTTTGAACATGTTCGGGTTCGAGCTGGGCTTGGAGAGAGTCCAACAACCCAAACAAGAAACGGAACTTTGGTTCTAACCATATTAATGGAAGGTGTAGGCTTTAATATTGAGTAAGGGTTTTTATGTCTCATCCTCTTTGCATGCAAATAACTATTATCTACATGACATGACATACATGACATACATCTATATGTCACGACACGCATGGCATAATGATATGCATCTAATGCAATTACATGACATACAATTATGACATGTACAAAATTTTCTTATATGTCATAACTATTTATGGAAATAAAATATGTTTGAGATTTGATTCTCCAAATCAAATCATGATTAAATTAGGAAACAAATTTCCAAATCTAATCACATATTTTATTTGTGGAAAGTGTTGATTAAGGAAAGTCAATTTAGGAAACAAATTTTCTAAATCATCAAAACTACTTATGAAAATAAAATATTTTAAGATTTGATTTCCCCAATAAAATCATGATTAAATTAGGAAATAAATTTCCAAATCTAATCAAATATTTTATTTATGGAAAATATTAATTTCCATAAATACTTCTAACTTTTCAAAAGTAGAAGATTTCCATAAATACTTCGAGACTTTCCAAAATTGAAAATTTTCCACAAATACTTCTAACTTTCCAAAAGTATAAAATTTCCATAAATACTGATACAACTATTGTAAAATAATTTTACGATTATGTCGAAACACAACCTGGGCTCTGATACCACTGTTGGGTTTCCGGCACCGCAGCGAGTGTGTGTTCGAACATGTTTCGTAAACATGTGTACATCGGAAGAAATAAAAATAATAAATCTAATTTATTACAACACACACACCACACGCATGCATAGTACAACATGTGTAGACATAATTGTAGTTTCAAATTTTGCAATAAAAGGAAATTTATTCTACGTATACCTGATGTATCACGTGTAGCGGGAAAGACATCAACCGGAGTGAACCTCGCTAGAATCGTCTCTATCCATATCCACGCCGAGTATCTTCAGGATGACTTCACAAAGTCATGAGCCTCGTCTTCGTATGAGTCACTAGCCTTGTGTCAAAGATGATGTGATCGAGAGAAGATCACAATGCGAATCAAAATTCGGATTCAAAACGAGCCCTCAAAAACTCGCTTCTCCGGAGAGGTATTCGCCCACCGTTTGACGAATCCTTCATCCTCCACCTATGAGGATTACCGGAGATTGAATCCCCGGCAAGGAAGCCGCTGTCGGAGATCCAAACATCATCCAAACGACGCTTCGACACGAAGTAAACAAGCTGTCAAGAAAATTGGACAGCTTTGGTGGAGGTTTAGCGCCGGCCAAATAAGGAAGCTAGATGCTCACCTTGTCGCCGGAGCCAAGGAAGATCACCGGAGGATCGCTGGCTGAAGCTTGGATGTCAGCAACAACTTGGACGGCATCACAAGAGGTGGGCGGCGGCTAGGGTTTGGGCGCCGACCACTAGAGGAGAAGATGGAGGGGGCGACAACTTTTGATTAGAGCATCATTAAGCCCTTGAGCCCTATTTTATAGAGAACAAATTCTCCTAATGGTTATTGGTTCATAACCAAAACTCGTTAACCTGATCCATTAATTTAAGTTAAAATAAACCAAACCGATTTGGTCTATTTTAAGTTAAAACGAATCGAACCAACTTTGGTTCATTCGTTTAAAACAAACCAAACCCCTTTGGTTTATTCTCTACCATTGGATTAGAACCAAACCAATTTGGTTAATCCATCATGTCTTCATAAGACATGACCCATCCACGCTTCCATTGTGACTGAAACGATTTCATGTTTGATCCTTGTTTGGTCCAACCAAACCTAGTTTCTCTCGATCTGAGAATCTCATTCTCAAGCTCGTTTTAAATCCTTTGGATTACGCTCGTAGTGCGTGTGACTAAATAGGCTCTCAGTTTATGTTGGCCATCTATAATTAACCATTAATTATAGAACGATGATGAGTGGCACCTAGTAGTACATCATGATCCCCAATTAACCGAAAAGATCAACGGTTGATCTAGAACTATTTTTGAAACCCTTAAGCAGCTACAATGAATTGTGTCTCATTCCTTTCACTCATCTTATACCCACTTGGTTCAGGACATGGTCTATAGTGTCAGTCCCCACTTGGTTGACTACGTCACACCTAGCCCAAGTATCATTTCCTCATCCTACGGATTCTAGTTACTGCACATGTTTCCAAGAGTACCTTACTCTAAACATGTAATGCTTTGGCCAAAGACTTTAGTAACAATCCGACGAGAGACCATGGGTATACATCTCCTCGCAAGGAGTGGTGAATCCTTTATAGGCTATTCAAACACCTTCGATCACTTCGACTTATGCCCAATCATCCCGGGTCCACATCTCCTCAGAGATGCTTGCTTAAGATGTCAAAGCATAAGTCTCCATGACCAAGATGACTTGAATACCGCAAGTCAAAGGAACATTGCACTTAAGCTGCAGTAAGAACTTCATTGACATATCCATATATGCAGAGAACTATATGAAGTCTTACAGCTGGTCACTCCAATGAAATAGTTACCATAACTAGCATCCATGATTAACTCTTGACATCATAATGTCTCCAGCCAGTGAGAATTAGCTGCTTGGATACACCAAGGAGTATACCTCATGCTAGTCTCGACAGAATTAATGGTGTTAAAATCCATTAATTCATCGACTAGGGATAATTCCGTTACATCACAATTACACATGTAGAGATACTCACTAGTTGTGATCCAATCACAAATTCTCTCATGCTGTGAATCGTATCGTGGACATTCAGTAAATGAGTTTAAGATCTAATCAAATACATGAAAACATGTATACTCAAATAGTGAATCTTCATTTATCATATAAATGATTCAAACATAAGACGATTGCCTTAGGACATTTCTCATATATTACTAACACCCTAGCCGCTGCCCACTGTTAGGGCAATCTCTTACCATGATAAGGTTTTGATGTGTGTGACAAAGGGTTTAAGTTAGGGTGTTATGTTGATTTGATATGTGCGTTGAAGTCATGCAGGACTTAGTAATTCGCACATGGAGCCGTGGCGAGTTTCACATCTCATCACTCGGGCCTTGAGTCGGTGAAGGATTGCTTTGCGGAAGCCGTGCGCTTGGAGCATCCGAGGGACCGCCGGACGAGAAACTTGGAGTGAAGCCGGAGGAAGTAGACTTCGAGGCAAGAGACGCGAAGGAGCATTGCAGAGCCGTGCGCCTGATGCTGCCGAGGGACATGGCCGCGAACGAAGAGAACTTCGAAGGCGAGGGACTCCGAGGGATGAGAGTGAACGATTGTAACCCGGGAAGGGGTAGCTCTTAGGTGAAACTTGGCCATTTGGCCAAGTGTCGGATGGGTTTTCCTGACACCAGTCGACTGTCCGGGAATGGCAATCAACTGCTCTGAGTCGATGGTTCGATCGACTGGTATAAGACCAGTTTAGTGCTTGGCGATCAGCAATGGTGCGATCGGTGATGATCGATGCGATATGGAATGCCGATAATGCCGGGAGTCGACTCCATTAAGCACTCGACCGATCGAGCATCACGATCGATGGTGATCATCGATCATTGTTGTCATCTGGATGGATGGAATCCAACGTGGAAAGCGGCCATTATTGGGCAACGGCTACGAGATTAGTCCACTGATCGAGGGCATCAGTCGATTGATCCTGTGTCAATGGGATGAAACCCTCTTCCTCTATAAAAAGGAAGAGGATGGGGCTTTGGGAGGCTAATGCTCATGCTCCAATTTGCTCCCAAAGTGCTCTAAGTGTTCTTCCACGCTTCTTACTTGTTTTATTTCCATTATATTGTAAGAAGAGAGATTGTAAAGAGGTTACCTCCACCTAGCTTTGTGCAAAGGAGAGATCTAGTAGATAGATTACGGAGTGATTCACCGTGGATGAATCGGACCGTGGATTAGCGGCGTAGCCGTGAACCACGTTACATCTCGGTGTTTGTATTGTTTGTTTATTTGCTTGTCTTTATTTATTTGTATTTGCATATTCCTCTTGTGCTAACGTTTTGTAGACGAGCAAAATACGACATCCAACGAACGAGGGCTATTCACCCCCCTCTAGCCGGCCAATCGATCCCCAACAGGTGGTATCAGAGCAAGGTTGCTTGTCACCGGACTAACCGCCGCAACAAGCTCTACATCAAAATGGCTGGCTCAAACATCCACCCACCGAAGTTCGATGGCGAATTCTATTGGTGGAAAAAGAGAATGGAGGTATTCTTTGAAACCGACTTTGAAATATTGTTAATTATGGAAAACGGTTTCGAGTTGCCTAGGAACGAAGATGGGGAGCTATTGGAGAAATCGAGATGGAGCAAAAGACAAAGAGAGGAGTATTTGGCAAATTCAAAGGCCAAGCACCATCTCTACAATGTACTCCCTCAACAAGAAGTCAACCGGATAGGAGAGTGTGCTAGCGTCAAGGAAATGTGGGAGAAATTAATAGAGATCCATGAAGGCACATCCGAGGCAAAGCTAGCAAGGAGAGATGTCCTTCGCTCCCAATTGTCCAATATCAAACTCGAAAAGGGAGAGAAGGTAAAATCTCTACACTCTAGATTTAAGGAAATTCTAACCGGTTTGACAAGTGTAGGTGAAAAGCTCTCCAACCAGGATATGGTAATGAAGGCCATAGATGTCTTTCCCCGGTCCTCAAAGTGGAGCTCCATGGTGGACTCCTTCTTGTTGGGTTTTCGGTACCGCGGCGTGTGTGTGTTCGATCACGTTTCGTAAACATGAACACAGCGGAAGCAATAAAAATAATAAATCTACATT
This sequence comes from Wurfbainia villosa, assembly GCA_025175895.1. NCBI lineage: Eukaryota > Viridiplantae > Streptophyta > Magnoliopsida > Zingiberales > Zingiberaceae > Wurfbainia > Wurfbainia villosa. The sequence continues at coordinate 82,130,789 of CM046005.1, forward strand.
TATTACAACACACACAACACACGCATGCATATTACAACAAGTGTAGATATAACCGTAAATTTAAATTTGCAATAAAAGGAAATTTATCTACGTTATACCTTTCGTATGACGTGTAGCGGGAACGGCATCAACCGAAACGATCCTTGATAGAATCGTCTCTATCCGTATCCACGCCGAGTTCCTTGGGATGACTTCGCTAAGCCACAAGCTTCGTCTTCGTACGGGTTACTAGCCTCGTGTTGAAGATGACGTGATCGAGAGATGATCACGATCCGAATCCAAATTCGGATCCTAATACGAGTTCTCAAAACTCGCTTCTCTGGAGAGGTATTCGTCAACCAATTGACGAATCCTTCATCCTCCACCTCAGAGGATTATCGGAGATCGAATCCCTAGTAAGTTAGCCGCTATCGGAGCTCTAACCGTCGTCCAAACGACGCTCCGACGAGAGGAGAACAAGCTGTCTAGAAAACTGGACAGCTTTGGTGGAGGAGATAGGCGCAGGGCCAACCAAGGGAAGATAGAGCTCACCTTGATGACAAACCTAAAGAAGATCACCGGAGTACCACCGGCAGTAGCTCGACGCCGGCGAGGGGGAAGGTCAGCACCTTTTGGACGCCGGTTGAAGCCTCAAGGTGGGCGGCGGCAAGGAGGAGGAGAGTTGGCGCCGAATTTCTCCAAGGAGAGGTGGGCGGCAACTTAGGGTTGTGGATTAGGGCTTAACAATCCCTTAAGCCCTCTTTTATAGAGAACTAATTCTCTTAAGGGTTAATGGATCATATCCATAAAGCCCGTTAACCCGCTCCATTAGTATAAGTTAAAATAAACCAAACCATGATGGTTTATTTTAAGTTAAAACGAACCGAACCAACTTTTGGTTCATTCGTTTAAAATAAACCAAACCCTTTGGTTAATTCTCCTCCATTGGATTAGAACCAAACCATTTTGGTTCATCCATTATGTCTTCATAAGACATGGCCCATCCACGCTTCCACTGCGACTGAAATGATTTCATGCTCGCTTCGTGTTTGGTCCAACCAAACCTAGTTTCTCTCGGTCTGAGAATCCCATTCTCAAGCTCGTTTTAAATCCTTTGGATTACGCTCGTTGTGCGTGTGACCAAATAGGTTCTCAGTTTATGTTGGCCGTCTATAATTAACCATTAATTATAGAATGATCATGAGTGGCACCTAGTAGTACATCATGATCCCCAATTAACCGAAAAGATCAACGGTTGATCCAGAACTACCCTTCAGCAGCTCGAATGATTCGTGCCCCATTCCCTTCACTCATCTTATACCCACTTGGTTCAGGACATGGTCTATAGTGTCAGTCCCCACTAGGCTGACTACGTCACACCTAGCTCAAGTATCATTTCCTCGTCCTACGAATTCTAGTTACTGCACATGTATCGAAGAGTACCTTACTCTAAACATGTAATGCTTTGGCCAAAGACTTTAGTAACAATCCGACGAGAGGCCATGGGTATACTTCTCCTCACAAGGAGTGGTGAATCCTTTATAGGCTATTCAAACACCTTCGATCACTTTGACTTATACCCAATCATCCCGGGTCCACATCTCCTTAGAGATGTTTGCTTAAGATGTCAAAGCATAAGTCTCCATGATCAAGATGACTTGAATACCGCAAGTCAAAGGAACATCGTACTTAAGCTACAGTAAGAACTTCATTGACATATCTATATATGCAGAGAACCATATGAAGTCTTACGACTGGTCACTCCAATGAACTAGTTACCATAACTAGCATCCACGATCAACTCTGGACATCACAATGTCTCTAGCCATTGAGAATCAGCTGCTTGGATACACCAAGGAGTATACCTCATGCTAGTCTCGACAGAATTGATGGTGTCCAAATCCATCAATTCATCGACTAGGGAAAATTCCGATACATCACAATTACACATGTAGAGATACTCACTAGTTGTGATCCAATCACAAATTCTCTCATGCTGTGAATCGTATCGTGGACATTCAGTAAATGAGTTTAAGATCCAATCAAATACATGAAACATGTATACTCAAATAGTGAATCTTCATTTATCATATAAATGGTTCATACATAAGGCGATTGCCTTAGGACATCTCTCATATATTACTAACACTTCTATATCTCGAAGAATTTAGAAGTGAGCACCTTGGAGGAGTTCTTCTCAATGATGGAACTCCACGAAATGAGGCTTGAAGGAATACAAGAAGAGCCTAGAATTCAACCCTCAAGAGGAGTAGCATTGATGGCAAATAAGGGGAAGAAGAAGATATAGATCCCCTCCCTCCTCCGATGATGAAGCCTCTACCTCTTCCATGGATAGCACGGAAGAAGTCTACATGGTAAGGAAGGTAAGGCGTGCATTTAAGAATTTTAGATTTGATAAATCTCATGATAGGAATAGAAGACCAAGGGGGAAGATCATTTGTTACAATTTTCAAGGGGAGGGACACATAAGGGACAATTGTCCCCTCCTAAACAAGAACAAAGAGGAAAGGAAAAAGAAGGAAGAAAAGAAGAAGAAGAAGGGGAGCAAGAAGAAAAAGGAAGAAGAAAAGAAGGCCAAGGAAAAAGGAAAGGCCATGGCTCTCAAAGCAAAGACATGGGATGACCTTGCTTCCTCATCCTCATCCGAAGAAGAAGAGCATGTCTACTCCAACCTTGCATTGATGGCCTTCGATGACTTGGATTTCTCTTCCTCCAAAAATGAAGGATCAAGCTTAAGAGGAGAGAGCTCAAGTGAAGGGGGAGCTTCTACATCCTCATCATCCGAAGAAGAAGAGGACATGGAAACTATGGTAACGAATCTTTCACCACATAAGATAGTTTCCATGATTTCTAGCTTAACTAAGGGTCTATTTAGAGCCAAGAAAAAGAACAAAAGCATGCTTGACCAAATTAAGGAATTAGAGCAAAAATTAGAAAAAGCATGTTTTAATGATAATGATGATGATGCATGCTCACATGATCTTTATGTGCCATTAGATGTTAGTGATGCATGTATAAATGAAAATAGGGCCTTAAGGGAAAAGGTAGATTATTTAACAAAGGCCCTAAAAAAATTCACAATTGGCTCCAACACATTGAACATGATCTTAAGGAGCCAAAGAGCTAGCTTCAACAAAAAGGGCCTAGGTTATAAAGAAAAGAAAAATGAAAAGGCCTATAAATGCCTAATTGCTAGGGGACAAGATAAAAAGAAGGTAATAGCTAGGAAATGGATCCCCAAGGAGTATCTAGTGAACCCAATAGGCAAGAACTTATTTTGGGTTCCAAAATCCATCCTTAAGGGTTAGAAAACCCCTAGGGTAGTCAACCATATGCAATTGACCTATATCATATTTTGGTTGACTTAGGATGGCGGGACAACATTTTTTAAATAGTGTTGGGTGATGATAACGTGCCCATAAATAGATAATAATGCTTAAATCATGATGATTAATGTAATTGCTATGTATGTTTGCAATCATGATTTATGATTCTGATATTTGACACATCATCATAAGAAATAGGGTATGAATCATGCTTTAGGTGATACTTTGTTTATTATCATCATATAATACCTAATGCATGAGAACAATTCAATGAATACATGTATTTCATGATCATAATGTAGAATTAATTGATATATGCCTTTATGATCATGAGGATTGTTAGGTTGATACTTAACCTTGATAGAATTGTATGAATATATTGGTTAAGTATATACAAATACCCCCTAGGATGCATCTCACACTCACCATAGGCTACCTTGATTGAAAACTTAGCATGAGTGAGATGTTAGGATGATACAAATGTCCACTAATGCCTATGGCATTTAGATGGTCATTTAAAGTATCAAAATAGCAATAATAGACCAATCATGGGGAAGACTTATGTTTAATTCATAGACATATTGCCCAAAGATCATGGTTGGATATTTCATATGTTTTCAAAACAATTTCTTACTTTAAAATCCATGTATTCATGTTTTGAAACAATCCTAAGCAAAACTAGGTAGTTAACTTGATACTAGAAAGCTCAAAAAAAAAAAACTAGTGGTTTTTAAAGCCTTTGGATTTTTAGCAAATCTCGAAAAATATAATGATTTTTCTTGAAAAACTATTTTTTATTGATATATATACTTAAAAGAAATATGTTCCCAAAATTTCATGATTTTTCAAATTTTTTGGAATTTTTAACGCATTTTAAATTGGAAAATCGAAATCCGAAAATCCACGAAAATCATGTGCGGTCATTGATAATCAGACTAGTTGAGGCAAAATTCAGGTTTTAGAGCAATTTTTGGTATTTTTCCCTCTATTATACTTGATGCCATGAGTTTTTAACTTAGTGTTAATCTTTTTGATGGTGTCAAAGGGGGAGAGATAATTATGTTTAAGTAAATTGTGATAGGGGGAGGGAGAAATTGTTAAAAAGTGATAGGGGGAGAAATTTAAATTGTATGGGGAGTTTCATGGATTAAGGGGGAGTTGCATGTTGTTATATCATGTTTTATATTTACATGCTTTCTTACCTTAGAAATTGTTATCAAATATTTTTACCTAACTTAAACGGATTGCCACACATCAAAAAGGGGGAGATTGTTAGGGCAATCTCTTGCCATGATAAGGTTTTGATGTGTGTGGCAAAGGGTTTAAGTTAGGGTGTTATGTTGATTTGATATGTGCGTTGAAGTCATGCAGGACTTAGTAATTCGCACATGGAGCCGTGGCGAGTTTCATATCTCATCACTCGGGCCTTGAGTCAGTGAAGGATTGCTTTGCAGAAGCCGTGCGCTGGGAGCATCCGAGGGACCGCTGGACGAGAAGCTTGGAGTGAAGCCAGAGGAAGTAGACTTCGAGGTAAGAGACGCGAAGGAGCATTGCAGAGTCGTGCGCCTGATGCTGCCGAGGGATGTGGCCGCGAACGAAGAGAACTTCGAAGGCGAGGGACTACGAGGGATGAGAGTGAGCGATTGTAACCTGGGAAGGGGTAGCTCTTAGGTGAAACTTGGCCATTTGGCCAAGTGTCGGATGGGTTTTCCGACACGATCATTGCCGGGGAATGGCGATCAGCTCTGAAGTCGATGGTTCGATCGGTATAAGACCGATTTAGTGCTTGGCGATCATTGCCATGGGTAGCGATCGTGGATGTCATTGCGATCATTACCGGGAATGGCGATCGACTTATAATAGTCTGCAGACCGCAGAATGGGTCGACTCCATTGAGCACTCGATTGATCGAGCATCGATCGGTCGTGATGGTGCCATCGGATCATTGTTGTCATTCTGTGGATGGAATCCAGCGTGGAAAGCGGCGGATCGATGAGGGCATCGACTTCCTCTATAAAAAGGAAGAGGATGGGGCTTTGGGAGGCTAATGCTCATGCTCCAATTTGCTCCCAAAGTGCTCTAAGTGTTCTTCCACTCTTCTTACTTGTTTTATTTCCATTCTATTGTAAGAAGAGAGATTGTAAAGAGGTTACCTCCACCTAGCTTTGTGCAAAGGAGAGATCTAGTGGATAGATTGCGGAGTGATTCACCGTGGATGAATCAGACCGTGGATTAGCGGCGTAGCTGTGAACCACGTTACATCTCGGTGTTTGTATTATTTGTTTATTTTCTTGTCTTTATTTATTTGTATTTGCATATTCCGCTTGCGCTAACGTTTTGTAGACGAGCAAAATACGACATCCAACGAACGAGGGCTATTCACCCCCCTCTATCCGGCCAATCGATCCCCAACACCCACCTCTTGTGCCACCGTCCAAGTTGTTGCCAGCGTCCAAGCTTTAGCCGGCGACCCTCCGGTGATCTTCCTTGGCTCCGGCGACAAGGTGAGCATCTAGCTTCCTTATTCAGCCGGCGCTAAACCTCCACCAAAGCTGTCCAGTTTTCTTGACAGCTTGTTTACTTTGTGTCGGAGCATCGTTTGGACGACGTTTGGAGCTCTGACAACGGCTTCCTTGCCGGGGATTCGATCTCCGGTAATCCTCGTAGGTGGAGGACGAAGGATTCGTCAAACGGTGGGCGAATACCTCTCCGGAGAAGCGAGATTTTGAGGACTCATTTTGAATCCGAATTTTGATTCGGATTGTGATCTTCTCTCGATCACATCGTCTTCGACACGAGGCTAGTGACTTGTACGAAGACGAGGCTCATGACTTTGTGAAGTCATCCTGAAGATACTCGGCGTGGATATGGATAGAGGCGATTCTAGCGAGTATCGCTCTGGTTGATGCCTTTCCCGCTACACATGATACGTCTGGTATACGTAGAATAAATTTCCTTTTATTGCAAAATTTGAAACTACGATTATGTCTACACATGTTGTATTATGCATGCGTGTGGTGTGTGTGTTGTAATAAATTAGATTTATTATTTTTATTTCTTCTGCTATGCACATGTTTACGAAACATGTTCGAACACACACTCGCCGCGGTGCCGGAAACCCAACAGTGGTATCAGAGCTCAGGTTGTATTTCGACATAATCATAAAATTGTTTTGCGATAGTAGTAATGGTATTTATGGAAATTTTCTACTTTTGGAAAGTTAGAAGTATTTATGGAAATTTTTAATTTCGGAAAGTCTAGAAGTATTTATGGAAATCTTCTACTTTTGGAAAGTTAGAAGTATTTATGGAAATTAATATTTTCCATAAATAAAATATTGATTAGATTTGGAAATTTATTTTCTAATTTAATCATGTTTTGATTTGGGAAATCAAATCTTAAAATATTTTATTTCCATAAGTAGTTTTGATGATTTTGAAAATTTGTTTCCTAAATTGACTTTCCTTAATCAACACTTTTCACAAATAACATATGTGATTAGATTTGGAAATTTGTTTCCTAATTTAATCATGATTTGATTTGGAGAATCAAATCTCAAACATATTTTATTTCCATAAATAGTTATGACATATAAGGAAATTTTTTACATGTCATAATTGTATGCCATGTAATTGCATTAAATGCATATCATTATGCCATGCATGTCGTGACATATAGATGTATGTCTTGTATGTCATACCATGTAGATAATAGTTATTTGCATGCAAAGAGGATGAGACATAAAAACCCTTACTCAATATTAAAGCCTACACCTTCCATTAATATGGTTAGAACCAGAGTTTCGTTTCTTGTTTGGGTTGTTGGACTCTCTCCAAGCCCGGCTCGAACCCGAACATGTTCAAACCATGGAATAGTTTAATACTAATATGGTAAGAGTCAGAGGTCAATCGTTAGCTTTGGTTGTTGGACTCTCTCCAAGCCGAAATAATTGGTTGAATGCGCTCTAACCATATTAAAACTATGTCTTGATTAATGGGTTGGCTTTAACCTGGAGCATCGTCTTGTTGGACTCTCTCCAAGGTCGATGTGAAGGGAGGTGAAGTTGGATGTTATGCATATGATGCATACTTGTTAATGAGTTAACAACCCGATGTATGTGTGAACATTCAATTAGTTGATAGCATATTGTGATAGTTGCATATATGTGATATGCAATCGGTATATTTGATACCTACTATCGTAGCTATGAATGGCTTGTTAGACTCTCTCCAAGGTTGTTCATATCTATGATGGATATCAGCCCATACGGAGATGGACCTACGATCTCCCGAAGTGATTTTGGGGTTTTTGAAATTCAAAAAATGAATGGGATTTATTAATGTATATTGATGCATTTTAAATCATCTTTCTCATATATGCTCATTTTGTATTTCTAAGTTAATCTATTGATCATGATGTCTTCGAATTTGTGTTCTATTTTGGATTCGAATAAATTGACTGGGCCGAACTTCTTGGACTAGCTTAGAAACTTGAGAATTGTTCTCAAGGATGAAAAGCTTACAAATGTCCTCGAAGCACCTCTTCCCGCCCATCCTACTGACAATGCAACTCTGGACCAATTATTGGCCTATCAGAAACATGTGACTGATTCTGAAATGGCGAGTTGCATCATGCTAGCCACAATGGTACCTGAGCTGCAGAAGCAGCATGAGTATATGGATGCTCATACCATAGTCTTTCATCTTTAAGAGTTGGTTGATGAGCATAATGGTGTATCTGAGAGGCGTAACCGGACCTTGTTGGACATGGTCAGGTCAATGATGAATCATGCGAATCTTCCCAAGTCTTTTTTGGGCTATGCACTTTAGACAGCTATTTACTTGTTAAATAAAATGCCAACCAAGGTAGTCTATACTACTCTATATGAGATATAGAATAGTAAGAAACCTCATGCATTTTACTTGAAGATATGGGGTTGTTCTGCTTATGTGAAGCAGACTGTATCAGACAAATTGGATGCTAAGTCTGATAAATGTCTATTTATTGGATACCCTAAGAAAACAAGGGGTTACCAATTCTATCATCCTATGGAACGAAAGGTGTTTGTTTCAAGGCATGTTGTGTTTCTAGAGAAAGAGTTTCTCTTGCAAGAAAACAGTGGGAGTGTCATTGAGCTTGAGGAGGCTCGAGAGACTCAAATAGACATTGATGAGATACCTGGTGAAACATAACATCCAATAACTCATAGTGATGAGCCATCGGCTGGACCTATTATGACACCACATCTTCGTAGATCTGGTAGAACACGCAATATTCCTGAGAGATGGATTTCTCATAAGTGAATCGAACAACGTGTTACTCATTGATGATGAGGAGCCTACCAGTTATGAAGAAGTTCTGACAAGTTCATAAAGGGATAAGTGACTTGAAGCCATGAAGTCGGAAATGGATTCCATGTATGAAAACCAAGTTTGGAACTTGGTTGATCCACCTGAAGGCATAAGGCCTATAGGGTGCAAGTGGGTTTTCAAGAAGAAAACCGACATGGATGGTAATGTGATTACCTATAAGGCTAGATTGGTGGCGAAAGGATATCGTCAAAAGCAAGGTGTTGATTATGACGTAACCTATTCGCCTGTTGCTATTCTTAAATCCATTCGGATGCTATTGGCCATAGCGGCTCATTATGATTATGAGATATGGCAGATGAATGTGAAAACAACTTTCCTTAATGGAAACCTGCTCGAGGACGTATATATGATACAACCTGAGGGTTTCACATCGGTTGATAAAACCAAGGTATGCAAATTGCGATGGTCCATATATGGATTGAAGCAAGCATCCAAGTGCTGGAATATCCGTTTTGATGAGACAATCAAAAAGTTTGATTTCTTGCAAAATACAGATGAACCTTGTGTGTACAAGAAGGTTAGAGGGAGTGCAGTCGTGTTCCTAGTATTGTATGTCGATGACATATTACTTATAAGAAATGATGTTTCTATCTTACAGTCGATCAAGATTTGGTTGTCCAAGACATTCTTCATGAAAGACTTGGGAGAAGCAACCTACATCCTCGGGATTAGGATCTATTGAGATAGATCGAAATGGTTGCTTGGTCTTTCACAGTCTACATATATAGACCGAGTGCTAAAGAGGTTTAGCATGTCGGAATCCAAGAAAGGTTTCCTACCCATCAGGCATGGGATACACCTTTCGAAGTCTGTGTCCGCACACAGAAGACGAGAGGATTTGCATGAGTAAGATTCCCTATGCATCCACAATAGGATCTATCATGTATATTATGTTATGTACGAGACCCGATGTATCATATGCTCTGAGTGTCATGAGCAGATACTAGTTTGATCCAGGAATGGATCATTGGGTGGCTGTTAAGACGATTCTTAAGTGCTTGAGAAGAACTAAGGATGCATTTCTAATATATGAAGAAGGGGATATGGTGATACGTGGGTATATGGATGCCAACTTCCTGACAGACAAGGATGATTCCATGTCTCAGTCTGAGTATGTATTCACCTGGAATGGAGGCGCAATAAGTTGGAAAGGTTCCAAGCTTGAGACTATAGTGGATTCTTCCATTAAGGCAGAATACATTGCAGCTTCGGAAGCAGCAAAGGAAGCGGTTTGGATCAAGAAGTTCATTTATGAACTTGGTGTAGTTCCAGCCATTGTTGAAGTAATACCGGTCTACTGCGACAACAATGGAGCAATTGCGCAGGCGAAAGAGCCAAGGTTGTTGGGTTTCCGGCACCGCGGCGTGTGTGTGTTCGATCACGTTTCGTAAACATGAATACAGCGGAAGCAATAAAAATAATAAATATACATTTATTACAACACACACAACATACGCATGCATATTACAACAAGTGTAGACATAACCGTAAATTTAAATTTGCAATAAAAGGAAATTTATCTACGTTATACCTTTCGTATGACGTGTAGCGGGAACGGCATCAACCGGAACGATCCTCGCTAGAATCGTCTCTATCCGTATCCACGCCGAGTTCCTCGGGATGACTTCGCTAAGCCACGAGCTTCGTCTTCGTACAGGTTACTAGCCTCGTGTTGAAGACGACGTGATCGAGAGATGATCACGATCCAAATCCAAATTCGGATCCTAATATGAGTTCTCAAAACTCGCTTCTCCGGAGAGGTATTCGTCAACCAATTGACGAATCCTTCGTCCTCCACCTCAGAGGATTACCGGAGATCGAATCCCCGGTAAGTTAGCCGCTGTTGGAGCTCTAACCGTCGTCCAAACGACGCTCCGACGAGAGGAGAACAAGCTGTCCAGAAAACTGGACAGCTTTGGTGGAGGTGATAGGCGCCGGCCAACCAAGGGAGATAGAGCTCACCTTGATGCCAAACTTGAAGGAGATCACCGGAGCACTAACGGCAGCAGCTCGGCGGCGAGGAAGGAAGCAGCCTTACGGGCGCGGTTGGAGGAGCAATGGGCGGCGGTTTAGGGTTGGCGCCGAGAGCTCCCTCAATGGGGTGGGCGGCAACCTTAGGGCAAGGGGTTTTTGGATTAGGGCTTAATTATCCCTTAAGCCCTCTTTTATAGAGAACTAATTCTCTTAATGGTTATTGGATCATAACCATTAGGCCCGTTAACCCACTCCATTAAGATAAGTTAAAATAAACCAAACCATGATGGTTTATTTTAAGTTAAAACGAACCGAACCAACTTTTGGTTCATTCGTTTAAAATAAACCAAACCCTTTGGTTTATTCTCCTCCATTGGATTAGAACCAAACCATTTTGGTTCATCCATTACGTCTTCATAAGACTCGGCCCATCCACGCTTCCATTGCGACTGAAACGATTTCATGCTCGCTTTATGTTTGGTCCAACCAAACCTAGTTTCTCTCGGTCTGAGAATCTCATTCACAAGCTCGTTTTAAATCCTTTGGATTACGCTCATTGTACGTGTGACCAAATAGGTTCTCGATTTATGTTGGCCGTCTATAATTAACCATTAATTATAGAACGATCATGAGTGGCACCTAGTAGTACATCATGATCCCCAATTAACCAAAAAGATTAACGGTTGATCCAGAACTATTTCTGAAACCCTTCAGTAGCTCGAATGAATCGTGCCCCATTCCCTTCACTCATCTTATACCCACTTGGTTCAGCACATGGTCTATTGTGTCAGTCCCCACTAGGCTGACTACGTTACACCTAGCCCAAGTATCATTTCCTCGTCCTACGGATTCTAGTTACTCCACATGTATCGAAGAGTACCTTACTCTAAACATGTAATGCTTTGGCCAAAGACTTTAGTAACAATCCGACGAGAGGCCATGGGTATACATCTCCTCGCAAGGAGTGGTGAATCCTTTATAGGCTATTCGAACACCTTCGATCACTTCAACTTATACCCAATCATCCCGTGTCCACATCTCCTTAGAGATGTTTGCTTAAGATGTCAAAGCATAAGTCTCCATGATCAAGATGACTTGAATACTGCAAGTCTAAGGAACATCGCACTTAAGCCACAGTAAGAACTTCATTGACATATCTATATATGCAGAGAACCATATGAAGTCTTACGGCTGGTCACTCCAATGAACTAGTTACCATAACTAGCATCCACGATTAACTCCGGACATTACAATGTCTCTAGCCAGTGAGAATCAGCTGCTTGGATACACCAAGGATGATACCTCGTGCTAGTCTCGACAGAATTGATGGTGTCCAAATCCATCAATTCATCGACTAGGGATAATTCCGATACATCACAATTACACATGTAGAGATACTCACTAGTTGTGATCCAATCACAAATTCTCTCATGCTGTGAATTGTATCGTGGACATTCAGTAAATGAGTTTAAGATCCAATCAAATACATAAAACATGTATACTCAAATAGTGAATCTTCATTTATCATATAAATGGTTCATACATAAGGCGATTGCCTTAGGACATCTCTCATATATTACTAACAGACTCCCACTTGGCCTAATGCCAATCGCTATGGTATCCAATACCATATGCTCGAACATGACCCTCAAACTTATTTTGGGGTAATGCCTTAGTCAAGGGATCCGCTAAGTTCTTTTCAGTGGGAATTTTCTCAATTTGTATTTCGTTCCTACTGATGATCTCTCTGATAAGATGATAGCGGCGAAGCACATGTTTGGATCGTTGATAAAACCTTGGCTCTTTCGCCTGTGCAATTGTTCCATTGTTGTCGCAGTAGACTAGTATTGCTTCAACAATGGTCGGAATCACACCAAGTTCATGAATGAACTTCTTGATCCAAACCGCTTCCTTTGCTGCTTCTGAAGCTGCAATGTATTCTGCCTCAGTGGTAAAATCTGCTACAGTCTCTTGTTTGGATCTTTTCCAACTCACTGCGCCCCCATTCAAGGTGAACACGTATCCAGACTGAGACCTGGAATCATCCTTGTCTGTCTAGAAGCTGGCATCCGTATACCCGCGTATCACCATGTCCCCTTCTCCATATATTAGGAACACATCCTTAGTTCTTCTTAAGTACTTAAGGATCGTCTTAACAGCCACCCAATGATCCATTCCTGGATCGGACTAGTATCTGCTCATGACACTCAGAGCATACGATACATCGGGCCTCGTACATAACATAGCATACATGATAGATCCTATTGCGGATGCATAGGGAATCTTACTCATGCAAATCCTCTCGTCTTCTGTGCGCAGACATATAGACTTCGAAAGGTGTACCCCATGCCTGATGGGTAGAAACCTTTCTTGGATTCCGACATGCTAAACCTCTTTAACACTCAGTCTATATATGTAGACTGTGAAAGACCAAGCAACCGTTTCGATCTATCTCTATAGATCTTAATCCCGAGGATGTAGGTTGCTTCTCCCAGGTCTTTCATGGAGAATGTCTTGGATAACCAAACCTTAACTGACTGTAAGACTGAAACATCGTTTCCTATAAGTAATAGGTCATCGACATACAATACTAGGAACACGACTGCACTCCCACTAACCTTCTTGTACACACAAGGTTCGTCTGGATTTTGTGAGAAATCAAACTTTTTGATTGTCTCATCAAAATGGATATTCCAACTCCTGGATGCTTGCTTCAATCCATAAATGGACCGTCGCAATTTGCATACCTTGGTTTTATCAACCGATGTGAAACCCTCAGGCTGTATCATATACACGTCCTCGAGCAGGTTTCCATTAAGGAAAGCTGTTTTCATATCCATCTGCCATATCTCATAATCATAATGAGCCGCTATGGCCAGGAGCATCCGAATGGATTTAAGCATAACTACAGGCGAATAGGTTTCGTCATAATCAACGCCTTATTTTTGACGATATCCTTTCGCCACTAATCTAGCCTTATAGGTAATCACATTACCATCCATGTCGGTTTTCTTCTTGAAAACCCACTTGCACCCTATAGGCTTTATGCCTTCAGGTGGGTCAACCAAGTTCCAAACTTGGTTTTCATGACTTCATGGCACCAAGCCACTTATCCCTTTCTGAACTTGTCAGCACTTCTTCATAACTGGTAGGCTCCTCATCATCAATGAGTAACACATCGTTCGATTCACTTACGAGAAATCCATATCTCTCAGGAATATTGCGTGTTCTACCAGATCTACAAAGATGTGGTGTTACAATAGGTCCAGCCGATTGCTCATCACTATGAGTTGTCGGCTGTTGTGCTTCACCAGGTATCTCATCAATGTCTATTTGAGTCTCTCGAGCCTCCTCAAGCTCGACGACACTCCCACTGTTTTCTTGCAAGAGAAACTCTTTCTCTAGAAACACAGCATGCCTTGAAACAAACACCTTTTGTTCCACAGGATGATAGAATTGGTAACCCCTTGTTTCCTTAGGGTATCCAACAAATAGACATTTATCAGACTTAGCATCCAATTTGTCCGTCTGATCCGCTTCACATAAGCGAGACAACCCCATATCTTCAAGTAAGATACATGAGGTTTCTTACTATTCCATATCTCATATGGAGTAGTTGAGATTACCTTAGTAGGCATTACATTTAACAAGTAAACAAAAGGACTTGGGAAGAGTCGCATGATTCATCATTGACCTGACCATGTCCAACAAGGTCCGGTTATGCCTCTCAGATACACCATTATGTTGTGGTGTATATGGCGGAGTCCATTGAGACAATATACCATTGTCTCTTAGATAATCAAGAAACTCTTGACTTAAGTATTCACCACCTCGATCCGATCGAAGTATTTTAATACTCTTATCATGTTGTTTCTCTACTTCATTTCTGAATTCTTTGAACCTTTCAAAGGCTTCAGACTTGTGTTTCATCAAGAACACATACCCAAACCGTGAGTGATCATCGGTGAAGGTAATGAAGTAGCTATAGCCTCCTAATGCTTGAGTTGACATAGGTCCACATACATCAGTATGTATTAGTCCTAGTAACTCTCCCACTCGTTCACCTTTTCCAGTAAAAGGTAACTTGGTCATCTTGCCTTTTAAGCATGATTCGCATGTATCGTATGAATCCAATTCAAACGATTCCAGAATTCCACATCGGTGTAATTCGGACATGTGTTTCTTGCTTATATGGCCAAGACGACAATGCCACATATAGGAGTCTATTTGATTATCCTTTCGAGCACGCGTGTTGCTTGCTTCGATATTGAAGATGTCACTGGATACGTCCAACGTATAAACACCATTGCTTAAAATTCCAGTCCCATAAAGAACTCCATTCAAAGTTATGTAACAACAATTGTTACTAAAAGTCAAATGGTACCCATTTCTATTTAAACAAGAAATAGAAATGATGTTCTTTATCAACGAAGGAACATAAATGCAATTGTCCAGTTCTAAGACAAGTCCTGTAGGGAGTTTCAACAAATGCGTTCCAATGGCGACTGCAGCAACCTTTGCTCCATTCCCAACACGCAAATTTGACTCTCCCTTGACAAGTCTTCTTCTATTCCTTAGTCCATGTATGTCATTACATATATGTGAGCCACACCCAGTATCCAATACCCAAGTGTTTGAGAAAATAGAATGACAATCAATAACGAAGATATCTGAAGAAGATGGGGCATCCGATGCCTTATTCTTCTTCACGGACTTAAGATAAATCTTGCACTTTCTTCGCAAATGGCTCTCCTTGCCATAATGATGGCTAGTTTCCTTTTGTGCTAGTTCTACCTTCTTAGCCTTTCTCTTCTTTCCCTTCTGTTGTTCCTTTGACTTCCTCTTAGAACCTTTCTTCGAGGAATCAACTAATAGCACCGTCCCCTGCTCATGCTTCTCAGAAGACTCCACAGTCTTCAGCATATTGAGCAGTACCACAGATGAACCTTCTAGCATCTCAGAGGTGAAGAGGAGCTTTGAGACTTTGAACCTTTCGAATCTCACTTGCTCATCAACCAACTCACAAAGATGAAGGACTACGATATGAGCATCCATATGCTCATGCTGCTTTCGTAGATTGGGTTCCATCGCGGCTAGCATGATGCAACTCATTTGTTCAGAATCACTCACATGTTTCTGATAGGCCAACAATTGGTCCAGAGTTGCATCGTCACTAGGACGGGCGGGAAGAGGCGCTTCGAGGACATTTGCAAGCTTTTCAACCTTGAGAACAATTCTCAAGCTTCTAAGCCAGTCCAAGAAGCTCGGCCCAGTCAATTTATTCGAATCCAAAATGGAACGCAAATTCAAAGACATCATGATCAATCTTAGAAATACAAAACGAGCATATATGAGAAAATGATTTTTAAAATGCATCAATATACATTTATAAATCCCATTCATTTTTTGAATTTCAAAAACCCCAAAATCACTTCGAGAGATCGTAGGTCCATCTCCGAATGGGCTGATATCCATCATAGTTATGAACAACCTTGGAGAGAGTCCAACAAGCCATTCATAACTACGACGGTAGGTATCAACTATACCGATTGCATATCATGTATATGAAACTATCACAATGTGCTATCAACTAATTGAATGTTCACACATACATCGGGTTGTTAACACATTAACAAGTATGCATCATATGCATAGCACCCAACTTCACCTCCCTCTACATCGACCTTGGAGAGAGTCCAACAAGCCGATGCTCCAGGTTAAAGCCAACCCATTAATCGGGAAATAGTTTTAATATGGTTAGAGCGCATTCAACCAATTAGCCCAGCTTGGAGAGAGTCCAACAACCAAAGCTAACGATTGACCTCTGACTCTTACCATATTAGTATTAAACTATTCCATGGTTTGAACATGTTCGGGTTCGAGCCGGGCTTGGAGAGAGTCCAACAACCCAAACAAGAAACGGAACTCTGGTTCTAACCATATTAATGGAAGGTGTAGGCTTTAATATTGTTTAAGGGTTTTTATGTCTCATCCTCTTTGCATGCAAATAACTATTATATACATGGCATGGTATACATGGCATACATCTACATGTCACGACACGCATGGTATAATGTTATGCATCTAATGCAATTACATGGCATACAATTATGTCATGTATATAATTTCCTTATATGTCATAACTATTTATGGAAATAAAATATGTTTAAGATTTGATTCTCCAAATCAAATCATAATTAAATTAGGAAACAAATTTCCAAATCTAATCACATATTTTATTCATGGAATTATTTGATTAAGGAAAATCTATTTAGGAAACCAATTTCCTAAATCATTAAAACTACTTATGGAAATAAAATATTTTAAGATTTGATTTCCCCAATCAAATCATGATTAAATTAGGAAACAAATTTCCAGAATCTAATCAAATATTTTATTTATGAAAAATATCAATTTCCATAAATACTTCCAACTTTCCAAAAGTGGAAGATTTCCATAAATACTTCTAGACTTTCCAAAATTGAAAAATTTTCATAAATACTTCTAAATTTCCAAAATTAGAAAATTTCTAGAAATACATTATGACTATCGCAAAACCATTTTTACGATTATGTCGAAACACAACCTGGGCTCTGATACCACTATTGGGTTTCCGGCACCGCGGCGTGTGTGTGTTCGATCACGTTTCGTAAACATGAACACAGCGGAAGCAATAAAAATAATAAATCTACATTTATTACAATACACACAACACACGCATGCATATTACAACAAGTGTAGACATAACCGTAAATTTAAATTTGCAATAAAAGGAAATTTATCTACGTTATACCTTTCGTATGACGTGTAGCGGGAACGGCATCAACCGGAACGATCCTCGCTAGAATCGTCTCTATCCGTATCCACGCCGAGTTCCTCGGGATGACTTCGCTAAGCCACGAGCTTCGTCTTCGTACGGGTTACTAGCCTCGTGTTGAAGACGACGTGATTGAGAGATGATCACGATCCGAATCCAAATTCGGATCCTAATACGAGTTCTCAAAACTCGCTTCTCCGGAAAGGTATTCGTCAACCAATTGACGAATCCTTCATCCTCCACCTCAGAGGATTACCGGAGATCGAATCCCTAGTAAGTTAGCCACTGTCGGAGTTCTAACTGTCGTCCAAATGACGCTCCGACGAGAGTAGAACAAGCTGTCCAGAAAACTGGACAGCTTTGGTGGAGGTGATAGGCGCCGGCCAACCAAGGGAGATAGAGCTCACCTTGATGCCAAACTTGAAGGAGATCACCGGAGCACTAACCGACAGCAGCTCGACGCCGGCGAGGGGGAAGGAAGTAGCCTTCTGGATGCCGGTTGGAGGAGCAATGGGTGGCGGTTTAGGGTTGGCGCCGAGAGCTCCCTCAATGGGGCGGGCGGCAACCTTAGGGCAAGGGGTTTTTGGATTAGGGCTTAATTATCCCTTAAGCCCTCTTTTATAGAGAACTAATTCTCTTAATGGTTATTGGATCATAGCCATTAGTCCCGTTAACCCGCTCCATTAAGATAAGTTAAAATAAACCAAACCATGATGGTTTATTTTATGTTAAAACGAACCGAACCAACTTTTGGTTCATTCGTTTAAAATAAACCAAACCCTTTGGTTTATTCTCCTCCATTGGATTAGAACCAAACCATTTTGGTTCATCCATTACGTCTTCATAAGACTCGGCCCATCCACGCTTCCATTGCGACTGAAACGATTTCATGCTCGCTTTATGTTTGGTCCAACCAAACCTAGTTTCTCTCGGTCTGAGAATCCCATTCTCAAGCTCGTTTTAAATCCTTTGGATTACGCTCATTGTGCGTGTGACCAAATAGGTTCTCGGTTTATGTTGGCCGTCTATAATTAACCATTAATTATAGAATGATCATGAGTGGCACCTAGTAGTACATCATGATCCCTAATTAACCGAAAAGATCAACGGTTGATCCAGAACTATTTTTGAAACCCTTCAGTAGCTCAAATGAATCGTGCCCCATTCCCTTCACTCATCTTATACCCACTTGGTTCAGCACATGGTCTATTGTGTCAGTCCCCACTAGGCTAACTACATCACACCTAGCCCAAGTATCATTTCCTCATCCTACGGATTCTAGTTACTCCACATGTATCGAAGAGTACCTTACTCTAAACATGTAATGCTTTGGCCAAAGACTTTAGTAGCAATCCGACGAGAGGCCATGGGTATACATCTCCTCGCAAGGAGTGGTGAATCCTTTAAAGGCTATTCAAACACCTTCGATCACTTCGACTTATACCCAATCATCCCGGGTCCACATCTCCTTAGAGATGTTTGCTTAAGATGTCAAAGCATAAGTCTCCATGATCAAGATGACTTGAATACCGCAAGTTTAAGGAACATCGCACTTAAGCCACAGTAAGAACTTCATTGACATATCTATATATGTAGAGAACCATATGAAGTCTTACGACTGGTCACTCCAATGAACTAGTTACTATAACTAGCATCCACGATTAACTCCGGACATCACAATGTCTCCAGCCAGTGAGAATCAGCTGCTTGGATACACCAAGGAGTATACCTCGTGCTAGTCTCGACAGAATTGATGGTGTCCAAATCCATCAATTCATCGACTAGGGATAATTCCGATACATCATAATTACACATGTAGAGATACTCACTAGTTGTGATCCAATCACAAATTCTCTCATGCTGTGAATGGTATCGTGGACATTCAGTAAATGAGTTTAAGATCCAATCAAATACATAAAACATGTATACTCAAATAGTGAATCTTCATTTATCATATAAATGGTTCATACATAAGGCGATTGCCTTAGGACATCTCTCATATATTACTAACAAAGGTCTCATCAACGATCCAAACATGTGCTTCGCCACTATCATCTAATTAAAGAGATCATTAGTAGGAAGGAAATACAAATCGAGAAAATCCCCACTGAAAGGAACTTAGCGGATCCTTTGACTAAGGCATTACCTCAAAGTAAGTTTGAGGGTCATGTTTGAGCTTATGGTATTGGATACCGTAGCGATTGGCATTAGACCAAGTGGGAGTTTGTTAGTAATATATGAGAGATGTCCTAAGGAAATCGCCTTATGTTTGAACCATTTATATGATAAATGAAGATTCACTATTTGAGTATACATATTTTCATGTATTTGATTAGATCTTAAACTCATTTACTGAATGCCCACGATAAGATTCACAGCATGAGAGAATTTGTGATTGTATCACAACTAGTTAGTATCTCTACATGTGTAATTGTGATGTATCAAAATTATCCCTAGTCGATGAATTGATGGATTTGGACACCATCGAGTCTGTCAAGACTAGCACGAGGTATACTCCTTGGTGTATCCAAGCAGCTGATTCTTACTGGTTGGAGACATTGTGATGTCCGGAGTTAATCGTGGATACTAGTTATGGTAACTAGTTCATTGGAGTGACCAGCCATAAGACTTCATATGGTTCTCTGCATATATAGATATGTCAATGAAGTTCTTACTGCAGCTTAAGTGCGATGTTCCTTTGACTTGCGGTATTCAAGTCATCTTGATCATGAAGACTTATGCTTTGACATCTTAAGCAAGCATCTCTGAGGAGATGTGGACCCGGGATGATTGAGTATAAGTCGAAGTGATCGAAGGTGTTTGAATATCCTATAAAGGATTCACCACTCCTTGCGAGGAGATGTATACCCAAGGCCTCTCGTCGGATTGTTACTAAAGTCTTTGGCCAAAGCATTACATGTTTAGAGTAAAGTACTCTTGGAAACTGAAGGGTTTTGCTTATCGAGTCAGTGAGGGGAAACTTTGCTTCCCCTTCACCTCGGTTGCTTGACCATGGCGATCCCTTCTATGTCCTCGGATTAAAAAATTTAATCCTAGACAAAAGGGATTGCCAAAGCAACCAAGTCATCGTCGTGCTATTCGTTTAGAGAGGTCACTTGAACAAACTAGTTGTTCAAGCGACCATCCTCTATTCTACGAGTAGCCGCGGAATAGACGATGTCCGGATCGCCGGTTTTTGTGTTTATGCTCGGGATCCAATTATTATTTAGCCATTTACAGATTTATAACATGCTTATAATTGAAAAACAAAAACAAGCATGTAACAAAAAGAGAAAGAAGAATAGGTATACCTCTTGATCTTCTAATGTATGACCTTCCTCCTTTTGGACGTCATGTGGGCGACGATCTACCAAAAATCGATGCTCCAAGATCGCAAATCTTCCTTCCTTGCTCTTCCAAAGCAAGAGGAAGAGTAGAAACAAGGATTTTCTCCTCCCTAAAACCAACCAACAAGGAACACACAATCTCCTTGCCGCCGACCAACTAGAAGGTGGAGAAGATGGTGGAGTTTGAGAGTGGCCGGCCAAAAGCTTCAAGGGAGGACCCTAAACCTTTGTTCCATCGGCCAAGGAGAAGGAGAAGACTTGTTTTGGACGCCGGCCAAGGGCTGGAAGGAACTCCATGTTGGTAATTACTTATGAGGCTCATTGGCTCCCATGTCCCCGGATTAAAATTTTCACTAATGAAAGAATTAATCCGGATGGGATGAGTTTCCTTAGCACAACTAATTCGTCGTCGTGCTAACAACTTGAGCGATCGCTTGAACAAACTAGTTGTTCAAGCAACACAACTCTTCTAGTTGGCTAGCCGCGGAAGAGACGACGGACGGATCACTGGTTTTTGCGTTCGTCTTCGAGGTCCATGATTATACAAATACATGCATACAAGAACATGCTAAGATAAGAAAATAAGTTATAAAACTTTTATACCTCACGATCTTCTACCGTATATCCTATCCTCTTTGTGGACGTCGTGTGGACGAAGATCCTCCACGAGTAGAAGCCTCCTAGATCACGTTCTTCTCTTCCTTGTTCGCTCCAAACAAAGAGAAGAACTAAACAAAGCTCCTTCTCCTTTCTAGATCCGGCCACCAAGCCAAGGAGCTCGATGTAACCGCCGGCCAAGGAGTGAATGGTTGAGCGTCGGCCAACCTTGTGACAATGTTGTCGCTGGCCACCAATGAATGGGAGAAGCGTCGACCACCAATGTATGGAGAACCACCGGCCACCAAGGAGAAAAGGAAGAGGAAGAGAGCTGGCCAAAACAAGGAGGAGGATGGAGTGAGCGCCGGCCACCAAGGAGCAAAGGAGGAAACCCTAATCTCCTTCTTTGTTGCCGCCCAAACCAAGAACCAAAACCCTAGTCGCCTAATCTCTTGAGTGGCAAAACCCTAATCCAAAAAACCATCCATGCCGCCCAAGCCTTAGCCCTCTATTTATAGAATTGGGGTTAAGCCTCCTTTAATCTCCACCGTCGGATCTAGGGATTTAATCTCCACCGTCGGATCTAGGGTTTTATCACAACCGTCGGATCTAGGGTTTCATCCCAACCGTCGGATCTAGGGTTTCATCCCAACCGTCGGATCTAGGGTTTCATCCCAACCGTCGAATCTAGGGATTTAATCTCAACCGTCGATTCTAGGGTTTCATCCCAACCGTCGGATCTAGAGATTTCATCCCAACCGTCGGATCTAGGGATTTATCCCAACCGTTGGATCTAGGGATTTAATCTCAACTGTCGGTTCTAGGGTTTCATCCCAACCGTCGGATCTAGAGATTTAATCTCAACCGTCGGTTCTAGCGATTTAATCCCAACCGTTGGTTTTAGAGTTTTGTTTTACATCCTTGGATCTAGGCTTCTTGAGGATTATATTAGGCTACGATAGGGACCATGAGGAGGAGTTGGATCTTGGCCACTCGATGGATCGGAACCACACAAACTTGATCCATCAATGATGTTCCATTCCACTAGAGGATCATCATTGAACTACCTCACCAACCCCCATAGATTAATATGGGCTCCATATATTATTTGTACATCCATCTCCCCGTGTTTAAGATATCGAATGCCCGTTAATTAATTGATTTACTGACCATCAATCAATTAACATCTAACTTCTCGAGTAGTACCACTCAACCTTATCATCATGTTGACTAAGTCAACCAGTTGGGTTTACATGATGAACCTTATGAGCTCCTCAAGGGGACATCATCAACCTAATATATAGGACACGGTTTTCTCCTATAATCAACGGCACACCATGTAAATAATATTATTTCCCAACTTACCGGGCATATTGATTTAATCCATCTAAATCTCACCCTATGGTAAATCAAAGAAATAAATACTAAGTACATGTGCCCGTTATTATATCGGGATTAAGAGCATGTACAACATAATATCCGAGGTCCGATTCAATTATGTAGTCAGCAAAAAATTGAATCACCTCTATGTCGGTCCTGCTCAATACACCTAAGTGTACTAGTATAACTCTATGTTCAAGACAAAACAATACCAAGCTACACTACAACCATGCCAATGGTTTGTCCAAAACCATCTTGGTTGTGAGCTTCTACTTATATTCTACAAGGGACTGATAACATGATCTTCTGTGCCACACCAAGCACCATGTTATCTACAATGTAAAATATTAGACAATATGCACACATATAATAAATATAAATTGCAAACAATGATCATGTGATTCTTATTTCAAAATAAAAATGTTCATACAAAAAGAGTTAGGCTTTCAGTATACATTCCAACAATCTCCCACTTATACTAAAAGACTATGCTGTCATCACACTGCCATACATCTGATCCCCATGTCCTCCACATGTCTATCAAACGCTTTCACTGGAAGGGCCTTAGTGAATGGATCCGCCAGGTTATCCTCTGATGCAATCTTGGCGACAGCTACTTCTCCTCGCTTTACGATCTCTCGTATCAAGTGGTACTTGCGCTCTATGTGTTTACTTGTCTTATGGGCTCGTGGTTCCTTCGAGTTTGCAACTGCACCACTGTTATCACAATAAATTGTGATAGATCTGGGCAAACCAGGAATCACATCCAAGTCCATCAAGAAGTTCCTGAGCCATACAGCTTCCTTGGCTGCCTCAGAGGCTGCCACATACTCAGCTTCCATGGTAGAGTCCGCCACGATTTTTGCTTGACACTCCTCCAAACTATGGCTCCACCTCCAAAAGTAAACATAAACCCTGAGGTAGACTTACTGTTGTCTCTATCTGATTAGAAATCTGAATCCGTGTAACCCACAGGGACTAATTGATCTGCCCGATAAACCAGCATATAATCCCTAGTCCTTCTCAGGTACTTCAATATATGCTTTACCGCAGTCCAATTTCCCTATCTAGGATTACTCTGATATCTGCTAACCATGCCCACGGCAAAGCAGATATCTGGTCTCGTACATAGCATAGCATACATGAGGCTTCCTACTGCCGAAGCATAAGGAACCGCCTTCATCTCCTCTATCTCCTTTAATGTTTTGGGACACATCTCTTTAGATAAAGGAACTCCATGCCTAAAAGGTAGAAAACTTTTCTTGTTAGGGCAATCTCTTGCCATGATAAGGTTTTGATGTGTGTGGCAAAGGGTTTAAGTTAGTGTGTTATGTTGATTTGATATGTGCATTGAAGTCGTGCAGGACTTAGTAATTCACACATGGAGCCATGGCGAGTTTCACATCTCATGACTCGTGCCTTGAGTCGGTGAAAGATAGCTTTGCGGAAGCTGTGCACTTGGAGCATCCGAGGGACTGCCGGACGAGGATCTTGGAGTGAAGCCGGAGGAAGTAGACTTCAAGGCAAGATACGCGAAGGAGCATTGCAGAGATGTGCACCTGATGCTGCCGAGGGACGTGGCCGCGAACGAAGAGAACTTCGAAGGAGAGGGACTCCAAGGGATGAGAGTGAGCAATTGTAACCCGGGAAGGGTAGCTCTTAGGTGAAACTTGGCCATTTGGCCAAGTGTCGGATGGGTTTTCCCGACACCAGTCGACTGCCATGTCATGGCAGTTGACTGCTCTAAGTCGATGGTTCGATCGACTGGTATAAGACTAGTTTAGTGCTTGGCAGTCGGTGATGTACAATAGTCATTGCCGCGGGAATGGCGGTCGTGATGCAATGCAGACCATTGAGCACTTTCGGTGATCGAGCATCGCGATCGGTGATGGTAGGATCAGTCGACTGATGCCAATACCGTTGGATGGAATCCAACGTGGAAAGTGGCCGTTATTGGGCAATGGCTACGGGATCAGTCGACTGATCGAGGGCATCTGTCGACTGATCCTGTGTCAACGGGAAGAAACCCTCTTCCTCTATAAAAAGGAAGGGGGTGGGGCTTTGGGAGGCTAATGCTCAAGTTCTAAATGACCATCCAAGTGCTCCACAAGATTCAAACTCCTTCTCTTAGCTTTCTTTCACATCTATTGTAAAAGAAGGAGTGTGCTTGATTTGTAAAGGTTACCTCCACCTAGCTTGGTGCAAAGGAGAGACCAATAGTGATTGGCTTTGAAGGAGTGATTCACCTCGGACGAATCGGGATCGTGGATTAGCAATGTAGCCGTGAACCACGTTACATCTTCTTTGTTAGCATTTGTATTTTTGTTTATTGCTTTGTCTTTATTGTTTATGCTTCCGCTTGCGCTAATTAGTTTTGTAGACGAGCAAATATCGGCATCCAACCGAAGAGGGCTATTCACCCCCCTCTAGCCGGCCAATCGATCTCCCAACAAGTGATATCAGAGCCAAGGAAAGCTTGTCGAGGACTAACCGCCACAACAAGCAACACTCAAAATGGCCGGCTCCAACATCCACCCACCGAAGTTCGACGGCGAATTCTCTTGGTGGAGGAAGCGAATGGAGGTATTCTTCAAAACCGACTTTGAAATCCTTTTAATAATGGAAAACGGTTTCGAGTTGCCTAGGAACGAAAATGGGGAGCCATTGGAGAAATCAAGGTGGAGCAAGAGGCAAAGAGAAGAATACTTGGCAAATTCAAAGGCCAAGCACCACCTATACAATGTCCTCCCTCAACAAGAAGTCAATAGGATAGGAGAGTGTGCTAGCGCCAAGGAAATATGGGAGAAACTAATAGAAATCCATGAAGGCACATCCGAGGCAAAACTAGCAAGGAGAGATGTTCTTCGCTCCCAATTTTCCAATATCAAACTTGAAAAGGGAGAGAAGGTAAAATCCCTACACTCTAGATTTAAGGAAATACTAACCGGTTTAACAAGTGTAGGTGAAAAGCTCTCCAACTGGGATATGGTAATGAAGGTCATAGATGTCTTTCCCCGGTCCTCAAGATGGAGCTCTATGGTGGATTCGTTCTACATCTCCAAGAACTTGGAAGTAAGTACCTTGGAGGAGTTCTTCTCAACAATGGAGCTCCACGAGACAAGGCTTGAAGGAATACAAGAAGAGCCTAGAATCCAATCTTCAAGGGGAGTAGCATTGATGGCAAATAAGGGGAAGAAGAAGGTGGAGATCCCCTCCTCCTCTGATGATGAAGCATCCTCCTCCTCTTCCATGGATAGCACGAAAGAAGCATATATGGTAAGGAGGGTAAGGCATGCTTTAAAAGGTTTTCATTTTAATAAATCTAATGATAGGAGGAGAAGACCAAGAGGAAAGGTGATTTGTTAGAATTGCCAAGGAGAGGGACATATAAGGGATAATTGTCCCCTCCTAAACAAGAGCAAGGAAGAAAGAAAGAAGAAAGAAGAAAAGAAGAAGAAAAAGGGGAGTAGAAAGAAGGAAGAGGAGAAGAAGGCAAAGGAAAAGGGAAAGGCCATGGCGTTCAAAGAAAAGACATGGGATGACCTTGATTCTTCCTCCTCATCTGAAGAAGAGGAACAAGTCTATTCCAACCTTGCATTGATGGCCTTCGATGACTTGGATTGCTCCTCCTCCTTAAATGAAGAATCAAGCTCAAGTGGAGAGAGCTCAAGTGAAGGGGGAGCCTCCTCTACATCCTCATCCGAAGAAGAGGACTTGGTAAGTGAGGTAACGAATCTACCCCCTAAGCAAATTATGTCTATGATTTCTAGCCTAACTAAGGACTTATTTAGAGCTAAGAAGAAGAACAAAAGCATGCTAGATCAAATTAAGGCATTAGAAAATAAGCTAGAAAATGCATGCTTAAATGAAAATGATAATATCTCTTCTAGGTTAAATGATGCATGCTCACATGATAATTATGTGCCATTAGATGTTAGTGATGCATGCATAGAAGAAAATAGGGCATTAAGGGAAAAGGTAGATTATTTAACAAAAGCCCTAGAAAAATTCACTATTGGCTCCAACACCTTGAACATGATCATAGGGAGCCAAAGGGCAAGCTTTAACAAAAAGGGCCTAGGATATAAAGAAAAGAAAAATGAAAAGGCCTATAAATGCCTAATTGCTAGGGGACAAGATAAGAAGAAAGTAATAACTAGGAAATGGATCCCCAAGGAGTATCTTGTGAACCCCATAGGAAAGAATTTGTTTTGGGTTCCAAAATCCATCCTTAAGGGTTAGAAAACCCCTAGGGTAGTCAACCATATGCAATTGACCTATATCATATTTTGGTTGACTTAGGATGGCGGGACAAAATTTTTAAATAGTGTTAGGTGATGATAACGTGCCTATAAATAGTTAATAATGCTTAAATCATGATGATTAATGTAATTGCTATGTATATTTGCAATCATGATTTATGATTTTGAAATTTGGCACATCATCATGAGAAATAGGGTTTAAATCATGCCTTAGGTGTTATTTTGCTCATTATCATGATATAATACCTAATGCATGATTACAAATTCATTGAATACATGTGTTTCATGATCATAATATGAATTTCATTCATATATGCCTTTATGATCATGAGGATTATTAGGTTGATACTTAACCTTGATAGAATTGTATTAATATAATGGTTAAGTATATACAAATACCCCCTAAGATGCATCTCACACTCACTATAGGCTACTTTGATTGAAAACTTAGCATGGGTGAGATGTTAGGATGATACAAATGTCCACTAATGCCTATGGCATTTAGATGGTCATTTAAAGTATCAAAATAGCAATAATAGACCAATCATGGGGAAGGCTTATGTTTAATTCATAGACATATTGCCCAAAGATCATGGTTGGATATTTCATATGTTTTCAAAACAATTTCTTAATCTAAAATCTATGTATTCATGTTTTGAAACAATTGGAACCAAAACTAGGTGTTAAACTTGATACTAGAATGGTCAAAAACCTAGTGGTTTTTAAACCTTTTGGATTTTTGGTAAAAACGTGAAAATATGATGATTTTTCATGAAAAATTATTTTTCACTGATAAAGAACCTTACAAGAAATATGTTCCCAAAATTTCATGATTTTTTGAATTTTTTGGAATTTTAAACGCATTTAAAATTGGTTGAAAATCGTAATTCGAAAATTGTGTACGATGCTTAGTCAACGAACCCGATCGTGGCTATAAATCAAACGAAATGGATGAATTCAGTTTTTCAACTAATTTTTGGTATTTTTCTTCTATTAGACTTGATGTCATGAGTTTATAACTTAGTGTTAATCTTTTTGATGGTGTCAAAGGGGGAGAATTGATTATGTTTAAGTAAATTATGATAGGGGGAGAAAATTGAGAATTTGTAGAGAGAGTTTCATGGATTAAGGGGGAGTTGCATGTTGCTATATCATGTTTATGTTTACATGCTTTCTTTCCTTTAAAATTTATATCAAATGTTTTTACCTAACTTAAACGAATTGCCACACATCAAAAAGGGGGAGATTGTTAAGGCAATCTCTTGCCATGATAAGGTTTTGATGTGTGTGGCAAAGGGTTTAAGTTAGTGTGTTATATTGATTTGATATGTGCGTTGAAGTCGTGCAGGACTTAGTAATTCGCACATGGAGCCGTGGCGAGTTTCACATCTCATGACTCGTGCCTTGAGTCGGTGAAGGATAGCTTTGCAAGCCGCGGCGCTTGGAGCATCCGGAGGGACCACCGGACGAGAGCTTGGAGTGAAGCGAGGAGGAAGTAGACTTGAGGCAAGAGACGCGAAGGAGCATTGTAGAGTTGGCGCTCGATGCCGCGAGGGACGTGGCCGCGAACGAAGAGAACTTCGAAGGCGAGGGACTCCGAGGGATGAGAGTGAGCGATTGTAACCCGGGAAGGGTAGCTCTTAGGTGAAACTTGGCCATTTGGCCAAGTGTCGGATGGGTTTTCCTGACACCAGTCGACTGCCATATCATGGCAGTCGACTACTCTAAGTTGATGGTTCGATCGACTGGTATAAGACCAGTTTAGTGCTTGGCGATCGATCGCCATGGGATCGGCATGATCGATGATCGGCGCCGAATGGAATGATCGGATGATCACCTGTGCTGCACGCACGAGAATGGAGTCGACTCCATTGAGCACTCGACTGATCGAGCATCAGTCGACTGATGGTAGGATCAGTCGACTGATGCCAATACCGTTGGATGGAATCCAACGTGGAAAGCGGCCGTTATTGGGCGCGACACGGATCGGCGTTCAATTTACGTATTGCTCAACTGCATACTGTGTCAGCAGGAAGAACCTCTTCCTCTATGAGAATACTTTTGAGGCTAATGCTCCAGGTTTGACCATCAAGTGCTCCCAATTGAACTCCTTCTCTTAGCTTTCTTTCACATCTATTGTAAAAGAAGGAGTGTGCTTGATTTGTAAAGGTTACCTCCACCTAGCTTGGTGCAAAGGAGAGACCAATAGTGATTGGCTTTGAAGGAGTTATTCACCTCGGACGAATCGGGATCGTGGATTAGCGGTGTAGCCGTGAACCACGTTACATCTTCTTTGTTAGCATTTGTATTTTTGTTTATTGCTTTGTCTTTATTGTTTATGCTTCCTCTTGCGCTAATTAGTTTTGTAGACGAGCAAATATCGGCATCCAACCGAAGAGGGCTATTCACCCCCTCTAGCCGGCCAATCGATCTCCCAACAAACTTTTCTTGGAGTTCTGCATGCTAAAACGAGCAAGGATAGTGTCAATGTATGAAGCTTGAGATAAGCACAACATCCTTTTCTTGCGATCCCTTATTACTTTTATCCCAAGGATGTGTCCCACTTCTCCCAAGTCCTTCATGTCAAACTGTTTGGATAACCATACCCTTACGTCTGATAACACTCTGATATTGTTGCCAACTAACAAAATGTCATCTACGTATAGTACAAGAAATATCACTACGTGTCTGTCACATCTCTTGTATACACAAGGCTCATCCGGACTTTGAATAAATCCATATGACTGGATTACCTCATCAAAGCGGATGTTCCAAGATCTAGAAGCTTGCTTCAATCCATAAATGGACCGATTAAGCTTACATACAAGATGCTCTTTGCCTTTAGCAATGAATCCCTCTGGTTACCGCATATAGATGTTCTCCTCAAGACTTCCGTTAAGGAAAGCTGTCTTGACATCCATCTGCCAAATCTCATAATCCATATGAGCAGCTATAGATAAGAGAATTCGGATAGACTTAAGCATAGCTACCGGCGAAAAGGTCTCCTCATAATCGATACCCTCTTTCTGAGTATATCCTTTCGCAACAAGCCTAGCTTTTAAGGTCTCAACCTTCCCGTCTACTCCTCTCTTTCTCTTGTAGATCCACTTGCATCCAATGACTTTTACACCATCGGGTGGTTCTACTAGCTCTCAGACCTAATTATAATCCATAGATTCTATCTCTGAATTCATCGCTCTTTGCCAAGATACCGCATCTCAATCTTGGAGTGCCTCGTCATATGTCCAGGGATCAGGTTCATGTTCACCAGGGACTAAGTCCGAAGACTCTCCCAAGAACATGAATGCTCTGTGTATGCTCTGTGACACGCGGTGCAGTGACTTGTGGTATGTCCTCTTGTACCGGTGGTACTGAAGTCGGGACTTTCCCTGTCAACTCCTCAAGAACAATCCCACTCGTGGCCTTGCGGTTCATCACATAGTCCTCCTCTAGAAATCTGGCATTCATACTCACGATCACCTTCTGATCTCTAGGACTATAGAACAAACCACCCTTCGTTCCCTTAGGGTAGCCAACAAACAAGCGTATACATGCGAGATTCCAACTTACGGCATCTCCCTTGGCCACATGTCTTTGGACTACCCCAATCGAATATGTCTTAGACTAGGCTTTCGCCCTGATCCACAACTACGTGGGAGTAGAAGTCGGATTTAGATGGAACCAAGTTGAGAATGTGTGCATTTGTATCGAGCAAACCCCCAGAATGAATCAGGTAACTCAGAATAACTCATCATCGATCTGACCATCTCCATAAGAGTTCTATTCCTTCACTCCGCCACACCATTCTGCTAGGGTGTGCCAGGTGCGGACAATTGGGATTGAATCCCAGCCTCTGATAAGTAACTCCTAAACTCTCCCAAGAGGTACTCGCCACCTCGATCAGATCGTAGTGTCTTGATACTTTTACCTTGACGGTTCTCCACATCAGCCTTGAATTCTTTGAACCTGTCAAAGCATTCAGACTTGCGGCGCATCAAGTAAATGTATCCATATCTTGAATAATCGTCTATAAAAGAGACGAAATATTCAAGCCACCTCTTGCTGGATAGACATAGGACCGCCTGAATCAGAATGAACCAATTCTAACACATCTTTGGCTCTATACCCCTTGGCCTTGAAAGGCCTCTTGGTCATTTTACCTTCCAAGTAAGATTCGCAGGTTGGGAGATCCTCCACTACTAATGAACCCAAAGGTCCATCAGCTATCAACCTTTGAATTCTGCTCAGGTTAATATGACCAAGCCTTAGATGCCAAAGATATGTCTGGTTCATTTTTGAAGGTTCTTTTCTCTTATTAGACTTAGAAGATGAGTTATTTACTTCTATATACATCGTAGGAGTTTTGGTTCAAGAGTATACAAATTGCCAACCAATGTACGAGCAGATAATCTCCTATTCCTTTTATAACCACTTTGTCATTAAAAGAAATAGAATATCCATCCATAAACAATTTAGAAAGCTGAAATTAAATTCTTTCTAAAAGTAGGTACATAAAGACAATTTCTCAAAACCAAAACTTTATTCCTATCAAAGATAAATAAAGCGTCTCCCCTTTGATGATAGCCGCCACCTTTGAAGCATTGCCCATGAAGGCGGTAATCTCTCCCTCGACTAGTTGTCGGGTTTCTGGAACCCCTGCAAAGTATTGCGGACATGATCGGTGGCTCCTGTATCTACACACGAGCTTTGTAGATAACACCGCTAAACATGTTTCAACAACTAAACAAGAAGATATACCTTTGTTCTTTCGGCGAGGGCGATTCGCCTTCCAATGTCGATCACCTTGCAAGTGAAGCACTTGCCTTTCGGCTTCTTCACTCTGCACGAGGTCCCACTTGCCACTTTCTTTGCTCCACCTTGCTTCTTCTTCTTCTTACCTTTGGTTTAGAGAAGAAACCTTACGAGCAACCATGGCTTGAGCGCTTTGATGAAAAAGCCCCTCTGCGCTAGGAGTTCTCATAGAAGCTCAACCTTGTTCATGTTGTAGTTGGGAGGCTCAAAACTCTAGCAGGCGGCGGAGAATGATATCGACACTGGGTTTCCCCATCGATCTCGGCTCAGGGACTTCCATCTCATTAAGATGAGCCATCATCTTGAGAACATGATCCTAACGGGTGTTCCCTCGACCATGGTGGTGGTCATCAAGTTTCTCATAGCCTCCTGCCTAGCCCTACTCGATGTCGAAAGTTCCTTGAGATTGAACATCATGTCATAGCGTGGCCATGGCACGATCTTGATGTTGCGACACATTTGACATAGATGCCAAAATGTAACACCGCGCCATCTCATCTGCCTTGATCCATTTCTTATAACTTTCTTTCTCCTTTTCATCAGAGTCATCGATGGGCTTAGGAGGACAGACCTCGAAGAGTACAAATTTGTACTCCTCTGCAGTTAAGACAATATCCAAGTTTCTTTTCCAATCAATATAGTTTGTTCCAGTAAGTTTATTTTCTTTTAATATCACAGCAAGTGGGTTGAAAGCCATTTGAAAAACCTAAGAATCACAATGATCAAAATATTAGATTTCAAATATTATTGATTCCTCAAAACAATAAAATTCTGAAATCAACCAACACCTCAAAATACCGAGAATATCGCATGTCATGATAGTGTGGACGTATACGAATTCTACATTTGTAAGAGGAGGTTTTACCCATTAATTTTATTATCTTGTCAACCTTACTTTTTGACAAATAAAATTAATAGTTGGTTCCTCTTTGGCCCTAAAAATAAAAGCAGTGACTCCGATGGGGAGGATACTTTTTATTTGCATCTAAGTGTGCACCATTACACGATACTAAGGGAATTATTTCGGATTATGTGCCTTACCGATGGGGAAGTACACACGCTCCTAAATAATTTCCTATAACCATAATTTGACCTAGTGATCCGCAAACAAACTCATCCGATGGGGAGGAAGGCACTCAGAGCCAACGCGCAAGTTTGTTGCATTACACGTCAAATTGTAATGGAGGCCGCGGAAATTAATTAAAATGTCCCTCTCCCACTTAGTAAATTGACAATGAGGAATTTTCAAGCGTACACAACATGCATATAAAACAAATCAGCAATAAATATGGAAAAAATCAGAATTTTCCCAACTATTATGGCATTGTTCTCCAATACGCATCCCGTCGTGTCGCCACCTCGTCTGCTCCACCTTTTCCCGTGCACAAGTCACCAAAGAGATCCGAGCCGAGATAAACTATTTTAATTTACATCCATTGATCCTATACTCCACGAAGGAGTGTACAAATAATCTAGATCGAAAGTAAACTAAAATGAGTGGCTAAACAATGTCGTATTTAATTACAAAAATTAAATACTAATCTAGCCTCGTCAACCCCGAGGATTCAAATAATATATATACAATCACACACAAAACAATCACATACACACAAATAGCCATAATAGTCGGATCTTATGCCTGCAACCAAAAAGTTAGCCTACGCACATCCTACTATTATCCGGCATACTCAATATATGATATGTGCATGAAAGTAACCGAATCCAAAACACACAAAACCGGAAACCGTGGCTCTGATACTACTTGTTGGTAATTGCTTCGGAGACTCATTGGCTCCCATGTCCCTGGATTAAAATTTTCACTAATGAAAGAACTAATCCGGATGGGATGAGTTTCCTTAGCACAACCAATTCGTCGTCGTGCTAACAACTTGAGCAATTGCTTGAACAAACTAGTTGTTCAAGCAACACAACTCTTCTAGTTGGCTAGCTGCGGAAGAGACAACGAACGGATCGCCGGTTTTTGTGTTCGTCTTCAGGGTCCATGATTATACAAATACATGCATATGCGAACTAGTACAATCATGCATACAAGAACATGCTAAGATCAGAAAATAAAGTTATAAAACTTTTATACCTCACGATCTTCTACCGTATGTCCTATCCTCTTCGTGGATGTCGTGTGGGCGAAGATCCTCCACGAGTAGAAGCCTCCTAGATCACGTTCTTCTCTTCCTTGTTCGCTCCGAACAAAGAGAAGAACTAAACAAAGCTCCTTCTCCTTTCTAGATTCGGCCACCAAGCCAAGGAGCTCGATGTAACCGCCGGCCAAGGAGTGAATGGTTGAGCGTCGGCCAACCTTGTGACAATGTTGTCGCCGGCCACCAATGAATGGGAGA
Source organism: Wurfbainia villosa (assembly GCA_025175895.1). Classification (NCBI taxonomy): domain Eukaryota; kingdom Viridiplantae; phylum Streptophyta; class Magnoliopsida; order Zingiberales; family Zingiberaceae; genus Wurfbainia; species Wurfbainia villosa. Next base: position 82,165,033 of record CM046005.1, read on the forward strand.
AGCGTTGGCCACCAATGTATGGAGAACCGCCGGCCACCAAGGAGAAAAGGAAGAGGAAGAGAGCCGGCCAAAACAAGGAGGAGGATGGAGTGAGCGCCGACCACCAAGGAGCAAAGGAGGAAACCCTAATCTCCTTCTTTGTTGCCGCCCAAACCAAGAACCAAAACCCTAGCCGCCTAATCTCTTGAGAGGCAAAACCCTAATCCAAAAAACCATCCTTGCCGCCCAAGCCTTAGCCCTCTATTTATAGAATTGGGCTTAAGCCTCCTTTAATCTCCACCGTCAGATCTAGGAATTTAATCTCCACCGTCGGATCTAAAGTTTTATCCCAACCGTCGGATCTAGGGTTTCATCCCAACCGTCGGATCTAGAGTTTCATCCCAACCGTCGTATCTAGGGTTTCATCCCGACCGTCGGGTCTAGGGATTTAATCTCAACCGTCGGTTCTAGGGTTTCATCCCAACCGTCGGATCTAGAGATTTCATCCCAACCGTCGGATCTAGGGATTTATCCCAACCGTCGGATCTAGGGATTTAATCTCAACCGTCGGTTCTAGGGTTTCATCCCAACCGTCGGATCTAGAGATTTAATCTCAACTGTCGGTTCTAGCGATTTAATCCCAACCATTGGTTTTAGAGTTTTGTTTTACATCCTTGGATCTAGGCTTCTTGAGGATTATATTAGGCTACGATAGGGACCATGAGGAGGAGTTGGATCTTGGCCACCCGATGGATCGGAACCACACAAACTTGATCCATCAATGATGTTCCATTCCACTAGAGGATCATCATTGAACTACCTCACCAACCCCCATAAATTAATATGGGCTCCATATATTATTTGTACATCCATCTCGCCATGTTTAAGATATCGAATGTCCGTTAATTAATTGATTTACTGACCATCAATCAATTAACATCTAACTCCTCGAGTAGTACGACTCAACCTTATCATCATGTTGACTAAGTCAACCAGCTGGGTTTACATGATGAACCTTATGAGCTCCTCAAGGGGACATCATCAACCTAATATATAGGACACGGTTTCCTCCTATAATCAATGGCACACCATGTAAATAATATTATTTCCCAACTTACCAGGCATATTGATTTAATCCATCTAAATCTCACCCTATGGTAAATCAAAAAAATAAATACTAAGTACATGTGCCCGTTATTATATCGGGATTAAGAGCATGTACAACATAATATCCGAGGTCCGATTCAATTATGTAGTCAGCAATAAATTGAATCACCTCTATGTCGGTCATGCTCAATACACCTAAGTGTACTAGTGTAACTCTATGTTCAAGACAAAACAATACCAAGCTACACTACAACCATGCCAATGGTTTGTCCAAAACCATCTTGGTTGTGAGCTTCTACTTATATTCTACAAGGGACTGATAACATGATCTTCTGTGCCACACCAAGCACCATGTTATCTACAATGTAAAATATTAGACAATATGCACACATATAATAAATATAAAGTGCAAACAATGATTATGTGATTCTTATTTCAAAATAAAAATGTTCATACAAAAAGAGCTAGGCTTTCAGTATACATTCCAACACTCCAAGGGCTCTGGCAACTTGGGGAAGAAGAACAACTTAAGGAAAAAATTTCCTTAATAGGTGCCGCCCAAGCCCAAACCCTAATTCCTAGCCTTGCCGACAACTCCAAAAACCCTAGCTCTCTTTCAATGATCTCCACGCCAACTCCCATGCCCTCCTTTTATAGAGTTAGGGATAAGTCATGAATTAATCTCCTCCATTGGTTCTAGGGATTTAATCTCAACCGTCAGATCTAGAGATTTAATCTCAACCGTCGGATCTTAGAGATTTAATCTCTACCTATGGATCTTAGAGTTTTGTTTCTATCCATTGGATCTAAGCATTATGAGGTGTTAATAGGCTACATTAGGGACCATGAGGAGGTGTTGGATCTTGGCCACCCATGGATCAAGCCCACATAAAGTCCAATCCACTAATGATGATCCAATCCACTAAAGGATCATCATTGATCTACCTCACCAACCCCCATATGATAATATGAGCTCCATAAATTATTTGTACATTTTCTCCCTGTGTTTAAAATCTCGAATGTCTGTCGATTAATTAATTTATTGACCATTAATTAATCAACATCTAACTCCTTGAGTAGTACCACTCAACCTTTTCATCATGTCGGACCAAGTCCACCTACAGGGTTTACATGATGAATCTTATGAGCTCCGCAAGGGGACATCATCATCCTAATATATAGGACACGATTTCCTCCTCTAATCAACGACACATCATATAAATAATATCATCTTCCAACTTACCGAGCCTATCGATTTAATCTATAAATCTCACCCATTGGTAAATCAAAGAGATGAGCAGTACAAGTATATGCCCGCTATTATATCGATTAAGAGCATGTACTAATATCCGAGGTCCGATTCGATTATGTAGTCGAATAAATCAATCACCTCTAAGTCGGTCCCGCTCAATACACACAAAGTGCACTAGTGTGATTCTATGGTCAAGACAAACCAATACCAAATCACACTACAACCATTCCGATGGTTTGTCCAAAGTCATCTCGGTTGTGAGCCTTTACTTATACTTTTCAAGGGGCCGATAACATGATCTCCTGTGTGACTCCACACACCATGTTATCTACAATGTAAAGTATTAGACAATATTGCATAACCATAAAAATATGCAAACAATGATCATGTGATTCTTATTCCAAAATAAAGATGTTCATACAAAAGATAGATTTTTCAGTATACATCCCTACAATCTCCCACTTATACTAAAAGACTGTTGTCCTCAAAGTTCCATACATCTGATTCCCATTCCCTCCACATGCCTATCAAAAGCTCTCGCCGAAAGGGCCTTAGTGAAAGGATCTGCCAGGTTATCTTTTGATGCAATCTTGGCCACAACAACTCCTCTCTTTACGATTTCTCGTATCAGGTGGTACTTACGCTCTATGTGTTTACTAGCCTTATGGGCTCGTGGTTCCTTCGAGTTTGCAACTGCACCACTATTATCACAATAAATTGTGATAGTTCTGGGCAAACCAGGAATCACATCCAAGTCCATCAGGAAGTTCCTGAGCCATACAGCTTCTTTGGCCGCCTCAGAGGCCGCCACATACTCAACTTCCATGGTGGAGTCCGCCACGCATTTCTGCTTGACACTCCTCCATACAATGGCTCCACCTCCCAAAGTAAACACAAAACCTGAGGTAGACTTACTGTTATCCCTATTAGATTGAAAGTCGGAATCCGTGTAACCCACAGGGAGTAATTGGTCTGCCCGGTAAACCAGCATATAATCCCTAGTCCTTCTCAGGAACTTCAATATATTCAATGTCCTGTCCCGATTACTCGATATTCACGACATGCCCACGACAAAGCAGATATTTAGTCTCATACAGAGCATCGCATACATGAGGCTTCCTAATGTCGAAGCATAAGGAACCGCCTTCATCTCCTCTATATCCTCAAATGATCTAGGACACATCTCCTTAGATAAAGGAACTCCATGCATGAAAGGTAGAAAACCCTTCTTGGAGTTTTGCATGCTAAAACGCTTCATAATCATGTCTATGTATGAAGCTTGGGATAAGCACACCATCCTTTTCCTGCGATCCCTTATAACCTTGATCCCAAGGATGTGTCCCACCTCTCCCAAGTCCTTCATATCAAACTGTTTGGACAATCATACCCTTACGTCCGATAACACCTTGATATTGTTGCCAATCAACAAAATGTCATCTACGTAGAGTACAAGAAATACCACTACGTTTCTGTCACATCTCTTGTATACACAAGACTCATCCGGACTTTGAATAAATACATAAAACTAGATCACCTCATTAAAGCGGATGTTCCAAGACCTTGAAGCTTGTTTCAATCCATAAATAGACCGATTAAGCTTACATACAAGATGCTCTTTGCCCTTAGCAATGAATCCCTCTGGTTGCTTCATGTAGATGTTTTCTTCAAGACTTCCATTAAGGAACGCTGTCTTGACATCCATCTGCCACACCTCATAATCCATATGAGCTGCTATGCATAAGAGAATCCGGATAGACTTAAGCATGGCTACCGGCGAAAAGGTCTCCTCATAATCAATACCCTCTTTCTGAGTATACCCCTTCGCAACAAGCCTCGCTTTGAAGGTCTCAACCTTCCCATCTATTCCTCTCTTTCTCTTGTAGATCCACTTGCATCCAATGGTTTTTACACCATCGGGTGGTTCTACTAGCTCCAAGACCTGATTTGAATCCATAGATTCAATCTCAACATTCATTGCACTTTGCTAAGATACTGCATATTTATCTTGGATTGCCTCATCATATGTCCAGGGATCAGGTTCATATTCGCCAGGGACCAAATCAAAAGATTCTCCCAAGAACATGAATCTATCAGGCTGTCTCACAACCCTCCTACTACGACGAGGTATCACCTGTGTATCCTCTGTGAAATGCAGTGCAGTGACATGTGGTATATCCTCTTGTACCGGTGGTACTAAAGAAGTGACTTCCCCTTTTAACTCCTCCAAAACAATTTTACTCTTGGTCTTGTGGCTCATCACATAGTCTTCCTCTAGAAATCTGGCGTTCGTGCTAACGATCACCCTCTGATCTCTAGGACTATAAAACAATCCACCCTTCGTTCCCCTGGGATAGCCAACGAACATGCATTTCAGATGAGGTTCTAACTTACCAAAGATCCGCTTTCAAAGACATGTGTTGGACTCCCCCATATCCGAATATGTCTTAGACTAGGCTTTCGCCTAGTCCACAATTCTGTGGGAGTAGAAGGCACTGATTTAGATGGAACCAAATTCAAAATGTACACCGTCGTATCTAGAGCATATCCCCAGAACGAATATGGCAAGTCAGAATAACTCATCATTGATCTAACCATCTCCATAAGAGTCCTATTCCTTCGCTCTGCTACACCGTTCTGCTAGGGTGTGCCAGGTGCAGTCAATTGGGATTGAATCCCAGCCTCTGATAAGTAGTTCCTAAACTCTCCCAAGAGGTACTCACCACCACGATCAAATCGTAGTGTCTTGATACTTTTACCTTGACATTTCTCCACATCAGCCTTGAATTCTTTGAACTTGTCAAAGCATTCAGACTTGCGGCGCATCAGGTAAATGTATCCATATCTTGAGTAATCGTCTATAAAAGAGATGAAATACTCAAAACCACCTCTAGCCTGGATATACAGAGGACCACACAAATCAGAATGAACCAATTCTAACACATCTTTGGCTCTATACCCCTTGGCCTTAAAAGGCCTCTTGGTCATCTTACCCTCCAAGCAAGATTCACAGGTTGGGAGATCCTCCACCACTAATGAACCCAAAGGTCCATCAGCTATCAACCTTTGAATTCTGCTTAGGTTAATGTGACCAAGCCTAAGATGCCAAAGATATGTTTGGTTCATCTTCGAAGGTTCTTTTCTCTTATTGGAATTAGAAGATGAGTTATTAACTTCAATTTGCATCGTGGGAGGTTTTGGTTCAAGTGTGTACAAATTTCCTATCAATGCACCCGAACAGATAATGTCCCTATTCCTTCTTATAACAACTCTGTCATTAAAAGAAATAGAATATCCATCCATAAACAATTTAGAAACCGAAATTAAATTCTTTCTAAATAAGGGTACATAAAGGCAATTCTTAAGAACCAAAAGTTTATTTTTCTCAAAAGATAAATGACACCTTCGTGGCATCGCCCAAGTACACGGTAATCTCCCCCTCAGCCAGTCGTCTGGTTTCCTGGAACCCCTGCAAAGTATTGCAGACATGATCAGTGGCTCCCGTATCTACACACCAAGTGCCGATAGATAACACCACTAAACATGTTTCAACGACTAGACCAAAAGATATACCTTTGTTCTTGCGGTTAGGGAAGTCCTTCTTCCAGTGTCCAGTCTGCTTACAAGTGAAGCACTTGCCTTTCGGCTTCTTCACTCCTCCCTGAGTACCTCCCACTACCTTCGCCCTGGTTTGTTTCTTCTTCTTCTTGCCTTTCGGCTTAAAAGTAGAAACCTTCTGGGTCACCACGGCATGCGCCTGAGCACTCTGACGAAATAGTCCCTCTGTCGCCTGGAGTTCTGTCAGAAGTTCCACCAACGAATACAACCTCTTGTTCATGTTGTAGTTGAGGCGAAACTGCTCAAAACTCCTAGGCAGAGACTGGAGTATGATATCGACCTGGGTTTTCCCATCGATCTCAGCTCCTAGGACCTCCAGCTCATTCAAATGAATCATTATCTTGAGAACATGATCCCTCACGGGTGTTCCCTCGACCATGGTGGTCATCATCAAGTTTCTCATGGTCTCTTGCCTCGCAGCCCGATTCTGGTGTCCGAAAATCTCCTTGAGATTGAGCATCATATCATAAGCAATGGACATGGCTTGATGCTGATGTTGCAGTACATTTGACATAGATGCCAAAATGTAACACCGCGCCATCTCATTGGCCTTGATCCACTTCTTATAGCTATCTCTCTCCTTTTCCCCAGAATTATCTGTAGGCTTGGGAGGGCACTATTCGAGGAGTACATATTTGTATTCCTCTGCAGTCAAGATAATGTCTAGATTTCTCATCCAATCAACATAGTTGGGTCCAGTAAGTTTGTTCTCTTTCAGTATCACAGCAAGTGGGTTGAAAGTTATTTTGAAAGAAAACCTAAGAATCACATAAATCAAAACATTAGATTTAAAAAAATTATTGATTCCTCAAACAATAAAATTTTAAAATCAACCAACACCTCAAAACACCGAGAATATCGTATGCCACGATAGTGTGGACGTATACGAATTCTACATTTGTAAGAAGAGGTTTTACCCATTAATTTTACTATCTTGTAAACCTAACTTTTTGACAAGTAAAATTATTAGTTGGTTCCTCTTTGGCTCTACAAATAAAAGCAGTGACTCCGATGGGGAGGATACTTATATTTGTATCTAAGTGTTCACCATTACTCGGTACTAATTTAATTATCTCGGGTTATGTGCCTTATGATGGGCAAGTACACACGCTCCTTAATAATTTCTTATAACCATATTCGACCTTGTGATCCGCAAACATACTCATCCGATGGGGAGGAAGGCACTCAGAGCCGATGCGCAAGTTTGTTTGCATCACATGTCAAATCGTAATGGAGGCCGTGGGAATTTAAAAAATTCTCTCTCCCACTTAGTAATTTGAAATTGAGGAATTTTCCTAGCCTACGACATGCATATCAAACAAAAAGCAATAAATATGAAAAATAAATTATTTTCCAACTATTATGGCTTTTGTCTTCAATATGACTCCCGTTGCATCGCCATCTCGTCTGCTCCTCCTACACCATGTATGAGTCATCCAGAGATCCGAGCCGAGACTAAAACCTATTTTAATTTAAATCCATCGATCCTATACTCCACGAGGGAGTGTACATGAAATCTAGATCGAAAGTAAAATAAAATAAAGAGTGCTAAACAATGTCGTATTTAATTTACAAAAACTAAATACTAGCCTCATCAACCGCGAGGATTCAACAAAATAAATATTTACACACATACAATCACATACACACATATGGCCATAATAGTCGGATCTTATGCCTACAACCAAAGAGTTAAACTACGCATATCCTACTATTATCCGGCACATATAATATATGAAAAAGTGCATAAAAATTAACCAAATCCTAAACACACAAAATCGGAAACCTTGGCTCTGATACCAATTGAAGGGTTTTGCTTATCGAGTCTGTGAGGGGAAACTTCGCTTCCCCTTCACCTCGGTTGCTTGACCATGGTGATCCCTTCTATGTCCCCGGATTAAAAAATTTAATCCTAGACAAAAGGGATTGCCAAAGCAACCAAGTCATCATCGTGTTATTCGTTTAGAGAGATCACTTGAACAAACTAGTTGTTCAAGCGACCATCCTCTATTCTACGAGTAGCCGCGGAATAGACGATGTCCGTATCGTCAGTTTTTGTGTTTATGCTCAGGATCCAAGTATTATTTAGCCATTTATAGATTTATAACATGCTTATAATTGAAAAACAAAAACAAGCAAGTAACAAAAAGAGAAAGAAGAATAGGTATACCTTTTGATCTTCTAATGTATGACCTTCCTCCTTTTGGATGTCGTGTGGGCGACGATCTACCAAAAGTCGAAGCTCCTAGGTCACAAATCTTCCTTCCTTTCTCTTCCAAAGCAAGAGGAAGAGTAGAAACAAGGTTTTTCTCCTCCCTAAAACCAACCAACAAGGAACACACAATCTCCTTGCCGCCGGCCAACTAGAAGGTGAAGAAGATGGTGGAGTTTGAGAGTGGCCGGCCAAAAGCTTCAAGGGAGGACCCTAAACCTTTGTTCCACCGGCCAAGGAGAAGGAGAAGACTTGTTTTGGATGCTGGCCAAGGGCTAGAAGGAACTCCAAGGACTCCGGCAACTTGGGGAAGAAGAACAACTTAAGGAAAAAATTTCCTTAATAGGTGCCGCCAAAGCCCAAACACTAATTCCTAGCCTTGCCGCCAACTCCAAAAACCCTAGCTCTCTTTCAATGATCTCCACGCCAACTACCATGCCCTCCTTTTATAGAGTTAGGGATAAGTCATGAATTAGTCTCCTCCATTGGTTCTAGGGATTTAATCTCAACCGTCGGATCTAGAGATTTAATCTCAACCGTCGGATCTTAGAGATTTAATCTCTACCTATGGATCTAAGAGTTTTGTTTCTATCCATTGGATATAAGCATCATGAGGTGTTAATAGGCTACATTAGGGACCATGAGGAGGAGTTGGATCTTGGCCACCCATGGATCAAGCCCACATAAAGTCCGATCCACTAATGATGATCCAATCCACTAAAGGATCATCATTGATCTACCTCACCAACCCCCATATGATAATATGGGCTCCATATATTATTTGTACATTTTCTCCCCGTGTTTAAGATATCGAATGTCCGTCGATTAATTAATTTATTGACCATTAATTAATCAACATCTAACTCCTTGAGTAGTACCACTCAATCTTTTCGTCATGCCGGACCAAGTCCACCTGCAGGGTTTACATGATGAACCTTATGAGCTCCTCAAGGGGACATCATCATCCTAATATATAGGACACGGTTTCCTCCTATAATCAACGGCACACCATATAAATAATATCATCTCCCAACTTACCGAGCCTATCGATTTAATCTATATATCTCACCCATTGGTAAATCAAAGAGATGAGTACTAAGTATATGTGCTCGTTATTATATCGGGATTAAGAGCATGTACTAAATAATATCTGAGGTCCGATTCGATTATGTAGTCAGCAATAAATCGAATCACCTCTAAGTCGGTCCTGCTCAATACACACAAAGTGCACTAGTGTGATTCTATGGTCAAGACAAACCAATACCAAATCACACTACAACCATTCTGATGGTTTGTCCAAAGCTATCTCGGTTGTGAGCCTTTACTTATACTTTTCAAGGGGCCGATAACATGATCTCCTGTGTGACACCACACACCATGTTATCTACAATGTAAAGTATTAGACAATATTGCATAACCATAAAAATATGCAAACAATGATCATGTGATTCTTATTCCAAAATAAAGATGTTCATACAAAAGATAGACTTTTCAGTATACATCCCTACAGAAACATGTGAAGTAACTAGAATCCATAGGACGAGAAAATGATACTTGAGCTAGGTGTGACGTAGTCAACCTAGTGGGGACTGACACTATAGACCATGTCCTGAACCAAGTGGGTATAAGATGAGTGAAAGGAATGGGGCACGATTCATTGTAGCTTCTAAAAAGTTTCAGAAATAGTTTTGGATCAACCGTTGATCTTTTCAGTTACTTGGGGATCATGATGTACTACTAGATGACACTCATGATCGTTCTATAATTAATGGTTAATTATAGATGGCCAACATAAATCGAGAACCTATTTGGTCACACGCACAACGAGCGTAATCTAAAGGATTTAAAATGAGCTTGAGAATGAGATTCTCAGACCGAGAGAAACTAGGTTTGGTCGGACCAAACAAGGATCGACCATGAAATCATTTCAGTCGCAATGGAAGCGTGGATGAGCCGTGTCTTATGAAGACATGATGGATGAACCAAATTGGTTTGGTTCTAATCCAATGGTGGAGAATAAACTAAAGGGGTTTGGTTTGTTTTAAACGAATGAACCAAAGTTGGTTCGGTTTGTTTTAACTTAAAATAGACCAAATCGGTTTGGTTTATTTTAACTTAAATTAATGGAGCGGGTTAACAGGTTTTGGTTATGAACCAATAACCATTAAGAGAATTTGTTCTTTATAAAATAGGGCTCAAGAGCTTAATGAAGCCCTAATCCAAAGTTGTCGCACCCTCCCTCTTCTCCTCTAGTGGTCGGCGCCCAAACCCTAGCCGCCACCCACCTCTTGTGCCTCCGTCCAAGTTGTTGCCGGCGTCCAAGCTTCAGCCGGCGATCTTCCGGCGACAATCCGGTGATCTTCCTTGGCTCCGGAGACAAGGTGAGCATCTAGCTTCCTTATTCGGCCGGCGCTAAACCTCCACCAAAGCTGTCCAGTTTTCTGGAAAGCTTGTTTACTTCGTGTCGGAGCATCGTTTGGACGATGTTTGGAGCTCCGACAGTGGCTTCCTTGCCGGGGATTCGATCTCCGATAATCCTCATAGGTGGAGGATGAAGTATTCGTCAAACGGTGGGCGAATACCTCTCCGGAGAAGCGAGTTTTTGAGGACTCGTTTTGAATCCGAATTTTGATTCGGATTGTGATCTTCTCTCGATCACATCGTCTTCGACACGAGGCTAGTGACTCGTACGAAGATGAGGCTCGTGACTTTGTGAAGTCATCGTAAAGATACTCGGTGTGGATATGGATAGAGGCGATTCTAGCGAGGATCGCTCCGGTTGATGTCTTTCCCGCTACACGTGATACGTTAAGTATACGTAGAATAAATTTTCTTTTATTGCAAAATTTGAAACTACGGTTATGTATAAACATGTTGTACTATGCATGCGTGTGATGTGTGTGTTGTAATAAATTAGATTTATTATTTTTATTTCTTCTGCTGTGCACATGTTTACGAAACATGTTCGAACACACACTCGCTGCGGTGCCGGAAACCCAACAGACTCACAGCAGTTGAACTGGTCATAATCCCAGTCAACTCCTGAGTGTCGACTCGGTTGCCAAGTGTCAAACACTTGACCATCCGATCGGTGTAAAGCCCCGGTCAATCGATAACCTCAAACATGAGGATTAACCCCAAGTATGGTGCCCCCATACTTGCCAGACCACTCTTAGCCTAGACCTAAGCCTTCTAATCACCTCCGTCAGCCTCACGCCTATCGGATCCCTCCAAGTCATCCATGACTTGTTCATCCATACGTTAGCCTTCAGGTACTTCCATCGGTTATTGTCATGCTAACGGTGTCTACATCGCCAAGGCACATTGGGCTTACGCTACTAAGACCACGCTTGGATTTTACGCCGCCAACCATTGGACTTATGCTGCCAAGACACCACCCTTGGACTTTACGTCGCCAATATTCCCCTTGGACTTCTCAATTGCCAAGTACCCATGACTTGGACTTATGTGGCCAAGACTACAACCTTGGACTTTCCATGCCAACCCAATGTTGAACTTTCCAAATGCCAAGACTCAAGCTTGGACTTTCCCTTGCCAAGACCCATGCTTGGACTTTCCGTGCCAAGTACCCATGACTTGGACTTTTCCATGACAATGGTCAAACAATCGTCAAACATCAAAATACCACTCGAGTTCGGTCAATCATGACCCAGGTCGATTGCACCAACAATCTCCCCAACACATTGTTAGACATCACTATCAAACATCAAAACACTACTCGAGTCTGGTCAATCATGACCTAGGCCGATTGCACCAACAATCTCCCCCTTTTTGATGTTTGACAAAAACCAAACACCTTTGAGTTAGGCCTAAACCCTAACTCAAATCTTCTTACCAATTCTCCCAAATTGGTAATCCCGTTCATTCAGTTGATTGCCAAACATCAGTCGACTGCCATTAAGTGGAAGTCGACTGATAACTGAAACTGCCCAATTTCAGTTTTAGAAATCGAGTTATGAAAAAGCATAAGTAATTCTATGTATTTTTAAAATTCGTGAAAATTCATATGTACATTACTTATAAGAAATACAATGGGTGAAAAATATTTGAAAAATGAATTACCCATAAAATAGTGAGTTTGATACAAAGTTCAAAAATGAGAAAAACTTCATTGTTTTGAGCTCACTTTGTATCAACATCATCAATGGTGATTGTTATCAAAAGATAGACTTCACCAAGATTTTTCAAAATAATTTTGAAATAGTTTTAAAACCTTATATTGAATCTTGGTCTATGGGATTGATGCACATGACTTGTACATATTCTTTCCTCATGATTTATCCATGGTTTTAGATGAGTTTGAGTTCATCTAGATGCAAAAACTATGCACCTTGAACTTAACTCATTTCCTAACATCTCACATGTGTCTAGAGTGTTTGAAAACACACACATGTCAATTAGATGTGAGATGTGGGTTTTGTTCATCCTAATCTAAGGTCTCATGTATTTTCTAAGGCAACTCTACTTGATTCCCTTATACATGGGACTTCAAGTCATGTCATAGTCCTTGAATCAATTTTATTAATGCATGAATGATCATGGCATAAATGATAGCATAAATAAACATGGTCAATGATCATGATGTCATGGCATATGATTAAATCTAAATATACATGACATAAACCTATGCATGATCATGACATATAAATGATAAAAATAAATATGATGTCATGACATGTTATATGGAAAATCAAGCATGACACATAAAAGATATAGGTATAAAAATACCTAAATTTTAGTATTAATTATCATTTATTATTATTAAACCCATTTTTCCATATTACTACTAATCCCCCAAGTGTGCCAAAAACCTAAAATGGCACACTATGACTTTAAGACCTAAATTGTGCAAATTTGATCAATTTATCAAACATTTTAAATAATATTGGCACATCCTAAAATCTTTTAGGATTATGATGTAACATATTTCCAAGATACCCATAACCTTGGAAATGACCTAAAGTGTCACCTTTACCATGGTTAGGTTAACTACTCATCTATTTAAAGTTGGCACACCTAAACCCATTTAGCGTGAATCGATCACGCTCCTAGGAACCCTATACCTATTGGAGCTCCTTGGGTTTACTAGGTATTTGCTAGGGATAACTTTTCTAGATACCCTCCTAATGACCCTCCTAGGCTTAGAAGCCTTGGTCATTTGGGTCTTACCTAGGTTAACTCTAGGGGTAACTCCCCTTGTAACCTTCTTAATGGCTTCCCTAGGTTTCCTTGAAACCTTAGCCACTAAGCACCTATCTTGGTCAACCTTAGGGATGACTTCCCTATTGACCTTGGTTTTCCTAGACCTAGATTGAGTTCCATAATCAAATGGAACATTATGATAGGTCTTTTTAGGCTTAAGCTTGCCTTTGAATGGTTCTTGTTTCCTAGGCCTTTGACTTTGACTCATAGATCTTAGACTTTGACTATTTGACCCTTGTATTTGATTTTTCATTTTCCAAAGGGTCTTCTCCAATTTCTCAAGCCTTGACCTTAAGGCTTGGTTTTCTAAGTCTAATTTCTCTAATTTGGTGGGCCCATGGTTTCTTTGATCATTTTTGCCCTTCCTTGGCATATGTTTAGATTTCTTTGGAGTAAAGTCTAAATGGTTTTCAATTTTCCTAATACTTGCCTTAGGTAAAATTGCTTTAGGGGCATTAGTCTCAAATTTCTCCTTATTTCTAAAGTGGACATTTTTAGCTCCTAGACAATAAAATCTATTATTTCTACTAGCATGCTTTTCATGATGAATTACAAGTGAATTAAAAACATGCTTTTACCTATAAATTAAAGAAGGTGCATTAATAAATTTTACCTTACGGTTTACCTTAGAGGCTCCCCCTACATGTGATGCTCCCTCTTTTCTCCTAGGGCATTGCCTTCTATAGTTCCCCTTTTGATGGCACTTGAAACACACTACATGCTCCTTGCTCTTGATGGTCGAGGCTCCGGTCTCCTTAACCTTTGGCACCGGTGGAGCCTTCTTAACCTTCTTAGGGCACTTGCTCTTATAGTGCCCATATTCCCTACACTCAAAACACATAATATGATTTTTAATTTGAATTAATGTGCTTGAGTTACCTTCCACTGTTGCAGTTAAGTATAGTAAACTTTCTATGGCACTTCTATAGTGCTTTAGATCTACAGACTTTTCCTCTTTGTCATCATCTAATATAACATTTGTTTCCATGAGTGTTTTTATTTCTTTTTCATTTTCCATTCCAAATTTTTTAATTAACTCTCTTGCATATTTGTTTTGATATATATAGTTACCGTCTCCTATTTGTTTTATTTGTAGACCTAAAAAGAAGTTTAACTCGCCTACTAAACTCAATTCGAACTCTTGTTCCATTAATGTTATGTATTCTTTTAAAAATTTTGAATTTGTTGATCCAAATATTATATCATCGACATATATTTAAGCAATGAAAATATCTAGATCAAAATTTTTCACAAAGAGGATTGAGTCAATTTGACCTTGTCAGAAGCCTTTTGAAATTAAGTATGAAGATAATCTCTCATACCAAGCTCTAGGAGCTTGTTTTAGTCCGTACAAGGTCTTTTTTTTTTTAACTTGCATACATGATTAGGGTATTCTATACTTTCAAAACCTAGGGGTTTGACTTACGTATACCTCTTCTTTTATTACTCCACTTAAGAATGTGGACTTAACATCCATTTAGTATAGCTTGAATCCTTTGTGTGCCGCATAGGCTAGCAACATCCTAATTGACTCAAGCCTAGCTACTGGGGCATAAGTTTCATCATAGTCTAACCCTTCTACTTGACTAAACCCTTTAGCTACTAATCGAGCTTTATTCCTTATGATTTCTCCTTGATCGTCTAATTTATTTCTAAGTACCCATTTAGTGTCTATGATTGATTTATTTGTTGGTGGAGGTACTAAGTCTCATATTTCATTTCTTTCGAATTGTGCTAGTTCTTCTTGCATGGCTATTATCCAATCAGTATCAGGTAAAGCCTCATCTTCAGTATCAGGTAAAGCCTCATCTATTAGCTTCGATTCTATTTTTTATATTAATGCGATTTGACTTATGTTTCTTAAGGCTGACCTAGTTTGAACTACTAGAGTTGGATTTCCATAATACTTATTTTGGATGGTTTGGATTAATTCTAGGTATCTTCAAGTTGTCTTGACATTGGGTTTTCTCTTCTTCGTCATGTTTAGTTTCATTTACCCCTTCTTGATTATCTTTTAATGTGTTTCTTTAACCATTGTTAATCTCCTCTTCATCAAATGTTACATTAGTTGTTTCTTCAATTTTTAGGGTTTTGTTATTATAAATCCTATAGGCCCTACTAGTGGTTGAATATCCAAGAAATATTCCTTCATCGGTTTTTGAAGAGAATTTTTCAAGATAATCTTTTGTGTTCAAAATGAATACTTTACATACAAATACTCTTAAATATTTTAATGTAGCTATTTTATTGTTAAAGATTTCATAAGATGTTTTATTAAGTATTTTATTAATTATTATTCTATTTTGCACATAACATGCAATGTGTATAGCCTCGGCCCATAAGTAACTAGGTAAATTATATTCATTTAACATTAACCCAGCGACTTCTTGTAGAGTTCTATTTTTTTCCTTTCTACTATTCCATTTTGTTGAGATGCTATAGGGCATGAATATTCATGGTGATATCCATTTTCTAGACACATTGCTGTAAATTATTTATTTTTAAATTATCCTCTATTATCATTTCTTATTCTTTTTTATCTTAAGGTCTTTTTCATTTTCTATTTGTTTACTAAAGTTTTTAAATATTTCAAATGTTTCATCTTTTTGTTTCAAGAATTTTATCCATGTGAACCTAGAGTAATCATCTATTATTACTAAATAGTATAAATTTCCATTTAGTAATTTTACTTCATGTGAATCAAATAAGTCTAAGTGGATTAATTCAAGTATTGAGCAAGTTTGACTATGATTAGTTAATTTATGTTAGGATTTAGTTTGTTTTCCTTGTTGGCAAGCATTACAAACTTTACTTTCAACATTTTTTAGTTTAGGTAAACCTCTAACTAAGTTAGTTGTTGGTGCAGGGGCACTAGATAATTGAACCTGTGTTTTGATTATGGCAAAGACACAAAGTTAAGTTTACATCGTTATCTCACGAGCTATCGAGTGTGCAGAAAAGTATTAATGCTGGAGCTGAAGGCTAGCGACACCCGGAGGAAGCCGCAGTGGTCGGGCGACACTCGAGTGACTTCGGAGGGAGCCGAAGGAATCGAGTGGAAGGCCGGAAGCGAGAGCTACTATCGAGGTAAGCTCGTGTGAGTGAGAGATTGTAAGGTCGTGTCCTCTTTACGAGGACGACCGTAGGCAGTGATTCGACTAAGACTTCCTGTGGAAGGTCTAGGTCGAGATTGGATGGTCAGAAACCGTCGCATTTATCATTTTCCAAGCTAACCTCTTACTGCAGGGAAGTGGCCAGGCTGGCAGTCGATTGCTGGACGTTGAGCAGTCGACAGATGCTCATCAGCCGACTGATGGGAGGCATCAGTCGATTGATGGCGACGAATCAGCCCTTGCGCTAGGTCAAAACGGATAACGTTTGACGCGGCCACTTCGTGATAAATTTTGGATAATTTCGTAATCCATTCCTAAAGATGAGGAGATAAATTCAGAGGCCAAAAACTATAAAAGGAGGGGAGGATTCTGTTAGTAATATATGAGAGATGTCCTAAGGCAATCGCCTTATGTTTGAACCATTTATATGATAAATGAAGATTCACTATTTGAGTATACATGTTTAATGTATTTGATTGGATCTTAAACTCATTTACTGAATGTCCACGATACGATTCACAGCATGAGAGAATTTGTGATTGGATCACAACTAGTGAGTATCTCTACATGTGTAATTGTGATGTATCGGAATTATCCCTAGTCGATGAATTGATGGATTTGGACACCATCAATTCTGTCGAGACTAGCACGAGGTATACTCCTTGGTGTATCCAAGCAGCTGATTCTCACTAGCTGGAGACATTGTGATGTCCGGAGTTAATCATGGATGCTAGTTATGGTAACTAGTTCATTGGAGTGACCAGCCGTAAGACTTCATATGGTTCTCTGCATATATAGATATGTCAATGAAGTTCTTACTGTGGCTTAAGTGCGATGTTCCTTTGACTTGCGGTATTCAAGTCATCTTGATCATGGAGACTTATGCTTTGACATCTTAAGCAAACATCTCTAAGGAGATGTGGACCCGGGATGATTGGGTATAAGTCGGAGTGATCGAAGGTGTTTGAATAGCCTATAAAGGATTCACCACTCCTTGCGAGGAGATGTATACCCATGGCCTCTCGTCGGATTGTTACTAAAGTCTTTGGCCAAAGCATTACATGTTTAGAGTAAGGTACTCTTGATACATGTGGAGTAACTAGAATCCGTAGGGCGAGGAAATGATACTTGGGCTAGGTGTGGCGTGAGTCGACCTAGTGAGGATCGACACAATAGACCATGTCACGAACCAAGTGGGTATAAGATGAGTGAAGGGAATGGGGCACGATTCATTCGAGCTCAAGGGTTTGAAATAGTTCGGATCAACCGCTGATCTTTTGTTAATTGGGGATCATGATGTACTACTAGGTGCCACTCATGATCGTTCTATAATTAATGGTTAATTATAGGCGGCTGTTAGTAATATATGAGAGATGTCCTAAGGCAATCGCCTTATGTATGAACCATTTATATGATAAATGAAGATTCACTATTTGAGTATACATGTTTTATGTATTTGATTGGATCTTAAACTCATTTCTTGAATGTCCCCGATCGATTCACGGCATGAGAGAATTTGTGATTGGATCACAACTAGTGAGTATCTCTACATGTGTAATTGTGATGTATCGGAATTATCCTAGTCGATGAATTGATGGATTTGGACACCATCGATTCTGTGAGACTAGAGTATACTCCTTGGTGTATCAAGCGGTGATTCTCCTTTGGTGGAGACATAGTGATGTCGGAGTTAATCGTGGATGCTAGTTATGGTAACTAGTTCATTGGAGTGACCGGTAGTAAGACTTCATATGGTTCTCTGCATATATAGATATGTCGATGAAGTTCTTCTTGTGGCTTAAGTCGATGTTCCTTTGACTTGCGGTATTCAAGTCATCTTGATCATGGAGACTTATGCTTTGACATCTTAAGCAAACATCTCTAAGGAGATGTGGACCGAGATGATTGGGTATAAGTCAGTGATCGAAGGTGTTTGAATAGCCTATAAAGATTCACCACTCCTTGCGAGAGATGTATACCCATGGCCTCTCGTCGGATTATTACTAAAGTCTTTGGCCAAAGCATTACATGTTTAGAGTAAGGTACTCTTGATACATGTGGAGTAACTAGAATCCGTAGGGCGAGAAATGATACTTGGGCTAGGTGTGGCGTGAGTCGACCTAGTGAGGGGGTGACACAATAGACCATGTCTGAACCAAGTGGGTATAAGATGAGTGAAGGAATGGGGCCGCGATTCATTCGAGCTCTTGAAGGGTTTGAGAAATAGTTACGGATCAGCGTTGATCTTTTAGGTTAATTGGGGATCATGATGTACTACTAGGTGCCACTCATGATCGTTCTATAATTAATGGTTAATTATAGGCGGCCAGCATAAGCGAGAACCTATTTGGTCACCACGCTGCTTGAGTGTAATCCAAAGGATTTAAAAGCGAGCTTGAGAATGGGATTCTCGGGCCAGAGAAACTATGTTTGGTTGGACCAAACATAAGCGAGCATGAAATCGTTTGATCGCAATGGAGCGTGGATGGGCGTGTCTTATGAAGACATAATGGATGGACCAAAATGGTTTGGTTCTAATCCAATGGATGAGAATAAACCAAAGGGTTTGGTTTATTTTAAGCGAATGAACCAAAAGTTGGTTGGTTCGTTTTAACTTAAAATAAACCATCATGGTTTGGTTTATTTTAACTTATCTTAATGGAGGCGGGTTAGCGGGCTTTATGGATATGATCCATTAACCATTAAGAGAATTAGTTCTCTATAAAAGTGGGCTTAAGGGATTGTTAAACCTAACTAATCAAACCCTAGCTTGAGTTGCCGCCCACTCCTTGGAGAGTTAATCGGCGCCAACCCTAGCTGCCGCCCGCTGTGCGCCGTCCAAGACCCTTGCGGCGTCAAGCTCCAGCGGTGAACCTCGGCGACCCTCCGGTGATCTCCTATAGGTTCGGCATCAAGGTGAGCTTTTTCTCTCCTTGTTTTGGCGGCGCCTACTCCTCCACCAAGCTGTCCAGTTTTCTGGACAGCTTCTTCTCTCTCGTCGGGCGTCGTTTGGGCGGCGGTTGGTGCTCCGACAGCGGATAACTTACGGGGATTTGATCTCCGGTAATCCTCTAGGTGGAGGGCGAAGGATTTCGTCAAGGTTGGCGAATACCTCTCGGAGAAGCGAGTTTTGAGAACTTCGTTTTGGATCGAATTTGGATTCGGATCGTGATCATCTCTCGATCACGCGTCGTCTTCAACACGAGGCTAGTAACCCGTCATGAAGGCCGGCTCATGACTTAGCGAAGTCATCCCGAGGAGCTCGGCGTGGATCACGGATAGAGGCGATTCTTACGAGGATCGTTCGGTTGATGCCGTTCCGCTACACGTCATACGAAGGTATAACGTAGTTTAATTTCCTTTTATTGCAAATTTTAATTTACGGTTATGTCTACACTTGTTGTAATACATCGTGTGTTGTGTGTGTTGTAATAAATATAGATTTATTATTTTAATTGCTTCCATTTGTGCTCATGTTTACGAAACATGATCGAACACACCTGCCTTGTGATCAAAACCTTGATGGTATCGAGCCCGGGTTGTGTTTGACATAATCGTAAAAATGGTTTTGCGATAGTCATAATGTATTTCTGGAAATTTTCTAAATTTTGGAAATTTAGAAGTATTTATGGAATTTTTCAATTTTGGAAAGTCTAGAAGTATTTATGGAAATCTTCCACTTTTGGAAAGTTGGAAGTATTTATGGAAATTGATATTTTCCATAAATAAAATATTTGATTAGATTCTGGAAATTTGTTTCCTAATTTAATCATGATTTGATTTGGAAAATCAAATCTTAAAATATTTTATTTCCATAAGTAGTTTTAATGATTTAGGAAATTGGTTTCCTAAATAGATTTTCCTTAATCAAATAATTCCATGAATAAAATATGTGATTAGATTTGGAAATTTGTTTCCTAATTTAATTATGATTTGATTTGGAGAATCAAATCTTAAACATATTTTATTTCCATAAATAGTTATGACATATAAGGAAATTATATACATGACATAATTGTATGTCATGTAATTGCATTAGATGCATAACATTATGCCATGCGTGTCGTGACATGTAGATGTATGCCATGTATGTCATGCCATGTAGATAATAGTTATTTGCATGCAAAGAGGATGAGACATAAAAACCCTAACTCAATATTAAAGCCTACACCTTCCATTAATATGGTTAGAACCAGAGTTCTGTTTCTTGTTTGGGTTGTTGGACTCACTCAAGCCTCGAACACGAATATGTTCAAACCATGGAATAGTTTAATACTAATATGGTAAGAGTCGAGAGGTCAATCGTTAGCTTTGGTTGTTGGACTCTCTCCAAGCTGGGCTAATTGGTTGAATGCGCTCTAACCATATTAAAACTATGTCGATTAATGGGTTGGCTTTAACACGGAGCATCGGCTTGTTGGACTCTCCAAGGTCGATGTAAAGGGAGGTGAAGTTGGGTGCTATGCATATGATGCATACTTGTTAATGTGTTAACAACCCGATGTATGTGTGAACATTCAATTAGTTGATAGCACATTGTGATAGTTGCATATACGGGATATGCAATCGGTATAGATGATACCTACCGTCGTAGTTATGAATGGCTTGTTGGACTCTCTCCAAGGTTGTTCATAACTATGATGGATATCAGCCCATTCGGAGATGGACCTACAATCTCCCGAAGTGATTTTGGGGTTTTTGAAATTCGAAAAATGAATGGGATTTATAAATGTATATTGATGCATTTTAAAATCATTTTCTCATATATGCTCGTTTTGTATTTCTAGGTCAATAAATTGATCATGACGTCTTTGAATTTGCGCACTATTTTGGATTCGAACAAACTGACTGGGCCTAACTTTCTGGACTGGCTTAGAAACCTGAGAATAGATCCGAAAGGTTCGAGGTCTCTAGGCTCCTCTTCACCACGAAGATGCAAGAAGGTTCGTCTGTAGTACAGTTTGTGCTAAAGATGAACGGGTACATCGAGCGGCTAGCTACCCTCGGTTTTGTGATGGATCATGAGTTAAGTATTGACTTAATTCTGCATTGTTTGCCCAAGAGTTTCTCGCAATTTGTGATGAACTATCGGATGAACAAATTGGAATCCACCATTCCCGAGCTCCTCAATATGCTGAAGACTGTGGAGCCTTCTGTGAAGCATGAGGAGAAGGCGGTTCTGTTAGTTGATTCCTCAAAGAAAGGTTCTAAGAGGAAGGCAAAAGAACAGAAGAAAGGAAAGAAAAAAGGAAAAAGAAGGCGGAACTATAAAGGGCACTTGCCATCACTGGCAAGGAAGGCTACTGCGAAGAAATCAAGATTTATCTTGAGTCCATGAAGAAGAAGAAGGCATCCGATGCCCCATCCTCTTCGTATCTTCGTTATTGATTGTCATTCTATTTCCTTAGACACTTGGGTATTGGATCTGGGTGTAGCTCACATATATGTAATGACATACATGGGCTAAGGAATAGAAGAAGACTTGTCGAGGAGTCAAATTTCGAGTTGGGAATGGAGCAAAGGTTCTCTTTCGCCATCGGAACTTATTTGCTGAAGCTCCCTAGTGGACTAGTCTTGGAACTGGACAATTGCTATTATATTCCTTCTCTAATAAAGAACATTGTTTCTATTTCCTGCTTAAATAGAAATGGTTTCCATTTAACGTTTAGTAACAATTGTTGTTATATAACTTGGATTGGCGTCCTTTAGGGAACTTTGGAACAGTAATGGCATTTATCGTTGGACGTATCTAGTGACATTTTCAATATCGAAGCGAGCAACACGCGTGCTCGCAAGGATAATCACATAGACTCCTATATGTGGCATTGTCGTCTTGGCCATATAAGCAAGAAACGCATGTCCGAATTACACCGATGTGGAATTCTGGAATCGTTTGAATTGGATTCATACGATACATGCGAATCATGCTTAAAAGGCAAGATGACTAAGTTACCTTTACCGAAAAGGTGAACGAGTGGGAGAGTTACTAGGTCTAGTACATACCGATGTATGTGGACCTATGTCAACTCAAGCATTAGGAGGCTATAGCTACTTCATTACCTTCACCGATGATCACTACTTTGGGTATGTGTTCTTGATGAAACACAAGTCTGAAGCCTTTGAAAGGTTCAAAGAATTCAGAAATGAAGTAGAGAAACAACATGACAAGAGTATTAAAATACTTCGATCGGATCGAGGTGGTGAATACTTAAGTCAAGAGTTTCTTGATTATCTAAGAGACAATGGCATATTGTCTCAATGGACTCACTCTATACACCACAAAGATAATGGTGTATCCGAGAGGCGAATCGACTTGTTGGACATGGTCGTCAATGATGAATCATGCAACTCTTCCCAAGTCCTTTTGGGGTTATGCACTTCATACCGCTTACTTTGTTAAATGTAATGCCTACTAAGGTAGTCTCAACTACTCCATACGAGATATGGAATGGTAAGAAACCTCATGTATCTTACTTGAAGATATGGGGTTGTCCTGCTTATGTGAAGCTGATCAGACGCATAAATCGATGCTAAGTCCGATAAATGTCTATTTATTGATACCCTAAGGAAACAAGGGGTTACCAATTCTATCATCCCGGAACAAAAGGTGTTTGTTTCAAGGCATGTGTTTCTAGAGAAAGAGTTTCTCGTAAGAAAACAAGGGGAGTGTCGCCGAGCTTGAGGAGGCTCGAGAGACTCAAATAGACATTAATGAGATACCCGGTGAAGCACAACAACAACTCATAGTGATGAGCAATCTACCGACTATTGTAACACCACATCTTCGTAGATCTGGTAGAACACGCAATATTCCTGAGAGATATGGATTTCTCGTAAGCGAATCGAACGACGTGTTACTCATTGATGATGAGGAGCCTACCAGTTATGAAGAAGAGCTGACAAGTTCAGAAAGGGATAAGTGGCTTGGTGCCATGAAGTCAGGAAATGGATTCCATGTATGAAAACCAAGTTTGGAACTTGGTTGACCCACCTGAAGGCATAAAGCCTATAGGGTGCAAGTGGGTTTTCAAGAAGAAAACCGACATGGATGGTAATGTGATTACCTATAAGGCTAGATTGGTGGCGAAAGGATATCGTCAAAAACAAGGTGTTGATTATGACGAAACCTATTCGCCTGTAGCTATGCTTAAATCCATTCGGATGCTCCTGGCCATAGCACCATTATGATTATGAGATATGGCGGATGGATGTGAAAACAGCTTTCCTTAATGGAAACTTGCTCGAGGACGGTATATGATACCGAGGGTTTCACATCGCTGATAAAACCAAGGTATGCAAATTGCGCGATCCATTTATGGATTGAAGCAAGCATCCAGAGTCGGAATATCCGCTTTGATGAGACGATCAAAAAGTTTGATTTCTCACAAAATCCGCATTTAACCTTGTGTGTACAAGAAGGTTAGTGGGAGTGCAGTCGTGTTCCTAGTATTGTATGTCGATGACATATTACTTATAGGAAACGATGTGTCAATCTTACAGTCAGTTAAGGTTTGGTTATCCAAGACATTCTCCATGAAAGACCTGGGAGAAGCAACCTACATCCTTGGGATTAAGATCTATAGAGATAGATCGAAACGGTTGCTTGGTCTTTCGCAGCTTCATATATATAGACCGAAAAGTGCTAAAGAGGTTTAGCATGTCGGAATCCAAGAAAGGTTATCTACCCATCGCATGGGGTACACCTTTCAAGTCTATGTGTCCGCGCACGTAAGACGAGGAGGTACATGAGTAAGATTCCCTATGCATCCGAAATAGGATCTATAATGTATGCTATGTTATGTACGAGGCCCGATTTATCGTGACGCCCGAGTGTCACGAGCAGATACTCACCGATCCATGAATGGATCATTGGCTCGTTAAGACGATCCTTAAGTACTTGAGAAGAACTAAGGATGTGTTCCTAATATATGGAGAAGGGGACATGGTGATACGCGTATACAGATGCCGCCTTCCGCAGACAAGGATGATTCCGTGTCTCACCGATACGTGTTCACCTTGAACGGGGGCGCAGTGAGTTGGAAAAGTTCCAAACAAGAGATCAGAGCGGATTCTACCACCGAGGCAGAATATATTGCAGCTTCGGCAAAGAAGGGAAGCGGTTTGATCAAGAAGTTCGCTCATGAACTTGGTGTGATTCCGCCATTGTTGAAGCAATACCGGCCCATCGCGACAACAATGGAGCAATCAGACAGCGAAAGAGCCAAGGTCTCATCAACGATCCAAACATGTGCTTCGCCGCTATCATCTTATCGTGAGAGATCATCGAGGGAACGAAATACAAATCGAGAAAATTCCCAATCGAAAGGAACTTAGCGGATCCTTTGACTAAAGCATTACCTCAAAGTAAGTTTGAGGGTCATGTTAGAGCTTATGGTATCGATACCGTAGCGATTGGCATTAGGCCAAGTGGGAGTCCGTTAGTAATATATGAGAGATGTCCTAAGGCAATCGCTTTATGTTTGAACCATTTATATGATAAATGAAGATTCACTATTCGAGTATACATATTTAATGTATTTGATTGGATCTTAAACTCATTTATCGAATGTCCACGATACGATTCACAAAGATGAGAGAATTTGTGATCGATCACAACTAGTGAGTATCTCTACATGTGTAATTGTGATGTATCTAATTATCCTAGTCGATGAATTGATGGATCCGACACCATCAATTTCGCTGAGACTAGCACGAGGTATACTCCTGGTGTATCCAAGCAAATGATTCTCACCGGGCCGAGACATAGTGATGTCCGAGTTAATCGGGATGCTAGTTATGGTAACTAGTTCATCGGAGTGACCACCGTAAGACTTCATATGGTTCTCTCGTATATATAGATATGTCAATGAAGTTCTTACCGCGGGCTTAAGTGCGATGTTCCTTCGACTTGCGGTATTCAAGTCATCTTGATCATGGAGACTTATGCTTTGACATCTTAAGCAAACATCTCTAAGGAGATGTGGACCCGGATGATTGGGTATAAGTCTAAGGATCAAGGTGTTTGAATAGCCTATAAAGGATTCACCACTCCTTGCAGGAGATGTATACCCATGGCCTCTCGCCGGATTGTTACTAAAGTCTCGCCAAAGCATTACATGTTTAGAGTAATGTACTCTTCGATACATGTGGAGTAACTAGAATCCGTAGGACGAGGAAATGATACTTGGGCTAGGTGTGACGTAGTCAGCCTAGTGGGGACTGACACAATAGACCATGTCCTGAACCAAGTGGGTATAAGATGAGTGAAGGGAATGGGGCACGATTCATTCGAGCCATCAAGGGTTTCGTAAATAGTTCGATCAACCGCTGATCTTTTCTGCTAATTGGGGATCATGATGTACTACTAGGTGCCACTCATGATCGCTCTATAATTAATGGTTAATTATAGACGGCCAACATAAACCGAGAACCTATTTGGTCACACGACAACGAGTGTAATCCAAAGGATTTAAAACGAGCTTGAGAATGGGATTCTCGCATCGAGAGAAACTATGTTTGGTTGGACCAAACATAAAGCGAGCATGAAATTGTTTCAGTCGCAATGGAAGCGTGGATGGGCCGTGTCTTATGAAGACATAATGGATGGACCAAAATAGTTTGGTTTTAATCCAATGGATGAGAATAAACCAAAGGGTTTGGTTTATATTAAACGAATGAACCAAAGGTTGGTTCGGTTCGTTTTAACTTAAAATAAACCATCATGGTTTGGTTTATTTTAACTTATCTTAATGGAGCGGGTTAACGGGCTTTATGGATATGATCCATTAACCATTAAGAGAATTAGTTCTCTATAAAATAGGGCTTAAACCCCGGCGCCAACCCTAAAGTCCGCCGCCCACCAGCTTGTGCCTGCCGCCCGCCCTAGAAGGCTGCTTCCCTCCTCGCCAGAGCTCCGCCAAGAGTTCCGCGATCCTCCTTAGGTTTGGCATCAAGGTGAGCACTTGGCTTCCTTGTTTTTGGCCGGCGCCTACTCCTCCACCAAGCTGTCCAGTTTTCTGAACAGCTTCTTCTCCTCTCATCGGAGCGTCGTTTGGACAACGGTTAGTGCTCCGACAGCGGCTAACTTACCGGGGATTTGATCTCCGGTAATCCTCTGAGGTGGGGGACAAAGGATTCGTCAAACGGTTGACGAATACCTCTCCAGAGAATCGAGTTTTGAGGACTCGGTTTTGGATCCGAATTTGGATTCGGATCGTGATCATCTCTCGATCACGTCGTCTTCAACACGAGGCTAGTAACCCATACGAAGACGAAGCTCGTGACTTAGCGAAGTCATCCCGAGGAGCTCGGCGTGGATACGGATAGAGACGATTCTTACGAGGATCGTTCCGGTTGATGTCGTTCCCGCTACACGTCATACGAAAGGTATAACGTAGATAATTTTCTTTTATTGCAAATTTTAATTTACGGTTATGTCTACACTTGTTGTAATATGCATGCGTGTGTTGTGTGTGTTGTAATAAATAGGAGTATTTATTATTTTATTGCTTCCGCTGTGTTCATGTTTACGAAACATGATCGAACACACACACGCCGCGGTGCCGGAAACCCAACAGATTCCAACTCCAATTCACATCAAGATTATTCATCAAGTGCTCCTACAACGCCAACGCTCCAACATCGTCATAACGCCGACGCGACGTCAAGTTTTGATCTTCTTCGTCGACAGCAGAATCAAGTAATATTTTTGATATTGTATTCTTTGTTTTTCTTCATAACGAGGTGAGGTAGGCTTGTTGCCTCATCCTTGTATATTCGGTTTTGTGATCGTTGTCTCCTACCTCCAACGAGGAGGAGACGTTATAGTGTTTTTCCTTCCGTACGCGGTCTAGGACCGATAGGGCCTTGGAGTAGCAACCGCTGGGTTTTGAACCAAGTAAAATAAACGTGTTCATTTATTTTCCGCTGTGCTTACTCGTTTACTTGTGTATCAACGAACGAATTCGAACGAAAGATTTACGATCGCTATTCACCCCCCCCCCTCTAGCGATGCTTCTCGATCCAACATTAGTTTCACTTAATTTAGTTATATGCCTAAAGTTGATGTGAGCAAGTCTCCTATGTCACAACCAACTTTTCTCTTACTGTGTCAAATGACACTTGATTGAGGATCATTCTAAATGTATTAAATATATATTTTTATCCCTAACTCCTTTAAGTAATATTTTTAAATTTTCAATATTATTAATCAAACATTAATTTGATAGAAATTTTACTTCATAACTAGCATCACATAACTGACTTATACTAAGCAGATTAAATTTGAAATTTTCTACAAGCAAAACTTTCTGTAAAACAAAATTTGATTTCAATTCAATGTTACCTAATCCAATTACATTAAGTTTGTCGTTGTATCCAAAGGCGACTAAACCTAGGTTCTTGAGTCTTAATTCTAAGATTTTTTTACTATCTCCAGTCATGTGTCTGGAACAACCACTATCTAGAATCTATTGGTCCATTCTGGAGTCCTTCGTGAATAATTCAAATTAAGATGAATTGAATTGATTTGGGATTAATTTGATTGAGATTGAGTTAATTAAATTAGTTAAGTTGAGTTGATTAAATTGGTTAAGTTGAGTTGAGTTGAGTTGAGTTGATTAAATTGGTTAAGTTGAGTTGAGTTGAGTTGATTAACTTGGTTAAGTTGAGTTGAATTGATTAAATTGGTTAAGTTGAGTTAAGTTGAGTTGATTAAATTGATTAAGTTGTGTTGAGTTGATTAAATTGGCTAAGTTGAGTTGAATTGATTAAATTGATTAAGTTTATTAAGTTCTATTTCATCTCACCTAATCTAAGTTTTCAATACACGTTAATCCTATGGGTTTTATGAGATAAGGATTTATTTTTATCTTAATTAATTTTAATGAAAAATTTCAAAGTTTTTAAACTTGTGTTAGATTCAAGTTTAGCTTGAGCTAATCAAGTAGGTTTTTTCAAAATTGACTTCCAAGTAGTGGCGAGGCATATGGCCTTCTTGGATATCAGGTGAACCACTTCCTAAGACAAAGTCAATGAAGGAATCAAATACTTGACTCACTTTGGACTAAGCTTTGGTCTAACTAGTTAAAGACTTAGTGAGTTAGCTTTAGTTAATTCCACTCAACTTAGTGCACCAGGACATGGCGAGGCATATGACCTTCTTTGGATATCAGGTGGACCACTTCCTAGACATGCACCTCGAAGAGCTTCCCTAACTTACTATCAGTTCACTTCATCTTAGTATTAGGTTGTTCAAGTTTAAACTACTTTGTTTCTTATCTAGTCCATTATAAATTAAGCAAGTAAAGTAAACTAAACATGCAAGAGTTTAATTAATTAAAGAAACAAGTAAAGGTTTGCTCCCCTTAAGTGATAACTTGGTTGAGTTTTGTTCACTAAGTAAACTTGACTCTTGGGAACCCAAAATTGGTTCGGTCCAACTTGGTTGACTAAGCTAAACTTAGGAACCCATGCTTGGACTCGACTCTTAGCCTTTTGGCTAAATAATGACATCTATGATTTATGAATATTTAGCCTTGTATCCGAGTCCGGACTTATTGTACATAGCTTGCTAAGATCCAAGAATCATGTTCAGATACTTGGAGCCCAAGGTGAACCTTTCTAACATTACAGTGAGATCTCCTACTTGCCTTTTTTAGGATCGAGTTCTCTTCCTCAAGCTTTGTAACTTGAGTTGAGTCTCTATCCTCAACTTGGCAAGTTGACATCTTCAAGTTAACTTACTCCTTAAGTACTTGAACTTCCTTAAGGAGTGAGTCTACTCGGTTCTCGGACTTAGCTAATTTCCTACCTAGGCATGCAATTATGTTATATAATTTATCTTCTAAGGGAGAAGTTACCTCGTCTAATCCTTCAAAAATGGATGCCGATCCATGGCTTCTTTCGAACTCGGATTAAGAACTTGATTTGATCTTGTAACTTGATTCGGCCATGAATGCTACAAATCTCCTCTTGGTTTCTTCCGCATCCGACTCTTCTGAAGATGATTCATCCTAAGTCACCTTGAGTGCTTTCTTCTTCTTTTTTTCCTTTTTAGGTTTTTATTCCTTTTTTAGATTTACACACTCCAACTTGTAGTGACCTTTCTCGTTGCATTCATAACAAGTCACTTCCGATCTAAGTCTTGGCTTGTTGTCGACGACCTTTTTGGCATCTTTCTTTGTAAATCTCTTTTTCCAATTGAACATCTTCTAGACCATGTTTACGATCTCTTCTTCTCCGTTTAGATCCAACTCTGACTCATCTTGGGACTCACTCTTGGTTTTTCTTTCCTTGTTGGTCGAACCTACTACTAAAGCAATATCATTCTCAGTTTGACCCGAGTTAGCTTGTTTGTGTAGTTCAAGTTCGCAGAAAAATTTGTCTAGTCTAATTAAGGAAAGATCCCTAGAGACCTTATAGGTATCGACGATGGATGTCCATAAGGCATTCCGATGAAATGTCGTAAGGGTATACCTAATTATATCCCTATTTTCAAGTTGATGACCTATTAGGTGGAGTCCATTTAGTATGTCCTTTATTCTAGTGTGAAGTTGATTAGCACTTTCATTTTCAAGCATTTTACAATTAAATAGATTATTAAGTAGCATGCCCCTTTTAGCTATTCTAGTGTCATTAGTGCCCTCATGTAATTCAACTAATTTATTCCAAAGTTTCTTAGAATTTTTAAAGGGTCCAACTCTCTTGAGCTCTTCTTTGGTAAGTCCGCATTGCAAGGTGTTTAGTGCCTTGTAATCGACTTGAGCTCGTTTCCTTACATTCGTAGTCCATTTCTTCAGATCTAACAACTCTCCCGAGTCATCTACTAGAAAATGAAATCATTCCTAATTGAAAACCACACCTCGAAGTCGATTTTCAGGAAGCACTCCATTCGCCTCTTCCAATAGGAAAAGTCCTCTCCGTTAAAGAGAGGAGGGTGAACGGTGTTATACCCTTCTAAGTGTGACATAATTAATTTTTTATTTATAAAAATAGATTTTTCAATTTTCACAAATATTCCTAGAGTCACACAATTGAAGCAATATTATACTTGTGCAAAAAAAAATGAATTTATTCAAAAGCAAGATAGACAAGTATTAGAAACTTTATTCTAGTGCAAAAGCAAATGCCAAAAATTAATCTAAGACAAGAATACTAAAAAATAAATAAAATTTTCTAATGCTCTCATCAGTGGTTGCACCAAACTCAGAGCGCCCCCGATCTGATACCAATTGTAAGATCAAAGTTTTTCGAGAGAGAGGGGGTGAATCTCGAAATATAAAAATTTTCTTTTAGAACTTAAAACTTTTCTTTTCAAGAGTATGCAGTGGAATTAAATAAAGATAAAAATAAAGAGACAATTATTTTTTACTTGGTTCACAACCTTAGTCGGGTTGCTAATCCAAGACCCGTAGCTCTCCGAGAGTTACCTCGATGGGCAAACTACTAAATGGCTCTCCGACTCAAGAACTCTCAACTTTAGAGGGGTTCGCATTTTATAAAGATTAAGAGAAAGGTTATAAGATACCTTCTCTTTGAATTAAAGTACATAAAGCAAAGTTACAACAAAAATTAAAATATACTGACACATTGTAGCCTTTGAAATAGAGCACCGAGTGTTAGAGTTGTGGTGTTGCAATGAGATGAAGCTTTTGCGGATGAAGAACATTTGCGACAACACTTGGACATAGTGGAGTTATCTTTTTTGGAGTTGGTCGTCCATTTCTTTTATAAGTCATTTCCAGTCAACTGGAATGCCCTCCAGTCGACTCCAAATAAGCCCGTCGATTTGGTACATCCGCCTTCCCAGTCGATTGAACCTAGTCCAGTCGACTCTAATGTTAGGATCGATGGCCCGGCTAGAAGGGGGAATGAATAGCATCTCGATGTTCAATGGAAATCGTTCATGCTTAATTGTCTACAATGCATGTTAGTGCAGCGGAATGATAATAAAACTAATGAAAATACAATTAAAGCTAAAAACAAAGAACACCACTAACATAATTCGTTTAACGTGGTTCACAGCCTCTCGTCGCTAGTCTATGACAATCCGTTAGGGGATCACTCCCTCAACCTTTTCACTAAACTTCTCCTTTAGCTCAACACAAGGTGGAGAAAACCTTCTTAGACAAACTCTTCCTCTTACAATATGATAGAGATAGAATTAGGGAAGAGGAGAGTAAAAACGTTTAAGAGACTTGGAGCAATGTTAGGAGTAAAAGCATTAGCCTCTCCAAGGCTCCCATGGCCTCCTTTTTTAGATAGGAGGCCTTTCTTCTCATTGGGCATGTAACAATTGACTGCTTCATGCCAACAGTCGATTGTCACTGTCACGCCCCAAGAGTATGCCAAGCCGAAAATAATCAGACAACATCTCCCCTGTACATGATACAATTCCCTGATATACATAAATCCTTTCAGCCACAATCACATAACATATATATGGACATAATCCAATAAACACAACGGAAACATACTGACAGATAAATACAAAATGACTCAACTATGCACTCCGGAGTGACTTAACACAACAAGAACCATAATAGAAACCACATCAAAAGTCAAATACATACAACACATCCGTAACCACAAATACAAAAATGATACAGGATAAAATCCCAAAACAATAATCCAACAGAATACCACAAATCGTAATAAACATCCATCCGTTCGGTGTGAGATGGGATCAGCTGGAGGAGCTCCGAACATCCAAGGAATCTTCTACCTGTTACCTAGGCGACAGGAAACCCAGGGTCCGTGGTGGTGAGTATAAACTCAGGGGTAATATATAGAAAGTGCATGAACAACATATAAGGATATAGAGATCTACAAGTATACATGTGAAGATCTACAGGTATATAGAATGAGTCCAATAGACATACAACCCTAAATATAATAACAAGTAACCACAGTATAGTAATACTCAATGCGTATACTAAACTGATCAACTGAACATAAAGTAATGTACTAACGTATCTGACGGTCTGCAACACCATAAGCTATATCATCCTGAACAAGTATATAATAACATAACCCATATGACGTACAAGGTCAAACCCATACATGACCAACACTCAGACATATGAACAGTATATAATCACATGTAATAACATCCCGGTCCATACCACACTATGACATGACGCTAATCAAATGCATACAACAGTCTGGACCAGCACATATATCATGCTCAACACACAGCAGTATATAATATGCAAATGGCATGTATCATGAAGTACAACCATATGCAACAATCATAGCTCAATCAAATGCAGCATCTCACAGGCATATGTAAAACATATATCGAATACATACATACATATATATATCAACAATGCATATGCATGACCATGTCTGTGGACCCATCCAACCACGACCCCAATATGGCCTGGGTGGCACGATATGACAACTATCCCGACTCTAGCTGCCACCACTCTCGAGTGACCGAGTTGGGTAGTATGAAATAGTAGCTAGCCGCTATAGATCTATATGCTACTCACACGAGGGTCCCTGCTGCTAGCCGCTCCGTCCCTACCCATGAGTAGACGAGCACCACACCTAGGACAATTGCACATCACACGACCACCGTCTATAGTGGGTGAGTGCGCTAACTACCACTCCGCACAGTGGCCAAGTGCGCATCTGATGCGTACAGTCTCAACCTTAAATCTCATGACGGAGATCATCGAAGACTCAAAGTACGTACTCATGCTCAACGCCCGCAAGTGCACGGATGTCATCAAGTAATAAATAGATTATCGATCCCACAGGGACTGGGATTCGAGTACCAATACACTAAGTGGTTGCGATTGTTTGGACAAAATCTCAGTGAGAGTCAGTTGGTAAGGACTATCGGAGGACCCTACTCAGTGCGGTGTCACACGGAGGAGGAAAAGAGTATGTCGGGGTCATAAAAAGGCGATTCTAGGACTTCGATTTCACTTGTGTACCACAGAACAATGTTGTCAAATGGCGTCGTCTAAATGTCTACCTACGGTTTTGGGGAAGGGACATCATACACTCTCCCGCAGAGCCGCCGCATTCACCAGGAGCTATCCTCGCCCAAAAGGACAGAATAGAGGGTACGAGGATGCCAAATCAATCCTTGCAGTGGACCATTTCTGATTCCACCGCTCCCTTCTCCCCACAGTTACGGGAGGTCAGGTTTACCCCTAGGTTCCTTGATCAAACATCCTAAATATAGATTGTGAGGGTTGTCACCACCTCGTATCGCCTAAGCACAATGGAAAGAAAGCCAAATACACGTAGGTATAATAAATAGCAACATCCAATTGTCAAATCAAACTTTTGGCCAGAATTTAATATGAACCAACATTGTCTATGAACACAAGCTACTCCCTAATCCTAGAATCAAAAGTTCTACTCCATAAACACGAAGGAAGAATTACAAAACATGTTTAAGTTCAATTACAATAGAAAGAGAGCGTAGAAATAGAAATTACAATGCGTTGTGATCTTCTCTCCGAGGTTGTCTTGCAAGTTGTGCATCTTCGGCGGCGTTCCTCC
This sequence comes from Wurfbainia villosa, assembly GCA_025175895.1. Taxonomy (NCBI): domain Eukaryota; kingdom Viridiplantae; phylum Streptophyta; class Magnoliopsida; order Zingiberales; family Zingiberaceae; genus Wurfbainia; species Wurfbainia villosa. The sequence continues at coordinate 82,199,057 of CM046005.1, forward strand.
TCCCCGCTGCTAGTTACCGAAGCTTTTTAGGGCTTCGGTGTGTCATCCTAGCCGTCGTGCCCCCTCCCTAGGGTTTGGGTGGAGCCATCCTTATATAGACGTCGCCTCGGACTGCTGCAAAATCGGGAAAAAACCCTAGTCGAGCAACTCTATCAGGCTGCCACACAGCCGGTTGTTTCCACACGATCAGGCCGTGTGCGACCCTGGTGTGCTGATCTTCACCCATCGTACATGAACGTGTGAATCCACATGCCCTGGCCATGTCCCACTCTGCGTTTAGCATGAAATGTCCTTCTTTCACTCTGAAAACATGTCTTTTCCGCCCGAAAAGCCAACCTGCATACAAAAGAACAATGAGCAGACCTCCGAACTAGAAAATAGGAAATGCATGTAAAAATAGAGTAACATATGCATGAAACTATCACAAAATGAAATAAGATGTGAGCGAAAACTACTCCTAAAACCCTATATGTTTTGCTCACGTTACTTCCCCCAGACTTAAATCTTTGCTTGTCCTCAAGCAAACCTCAGTGCATTGAAATTTTAAAAATATATTGTTCTATAATTAGCATGCTAACTAAATTTATCAGGCGGTATTTGCAATCAAAGCAAAATAGATATGTTCTAAAAATTCACTAAGTTAGCTCCTCATGCTCGTGCTAGGTGAATCATTCTTAGGGAATGTTTGTTCCATGGTGAGTTAAGTCGTCACCCCATAGCTTTCCTAAGGTTTTCGGCTCTTAGGCACTTACCTGCCCAAAGCGAGGATCATTCCCTAGATCTAGCATAAAGTCTCAAAGGCGTGCTCGGTATTGAAAGAAATTGGGAGGTGTTTCCCCAGTAACCTAACTCAGTCTCAAAGGGGCACCTAGCCATTTCCACCCACGACAACTATTTTTTATCCCTCTCAATCTCTCTCTTTTTTTCTATCATTTTTTTTTCTTTTGTCATTTCTTTTTCTCTCTTTTTTTTCTTTTTTTTCTCTTTTATTTTTCGGCTCACAGGGATTTCGATTTTTTCGAATGGACTTACACAATTCGAGCATCTCCAGTAACTAAAATGTTAAACCTAGAGTCACCTATGGATTCCAAAGTAATAGACTAATGAGGTGAATCATAACTAGGTATGTACTAAATTCTCCCTTTCAGAATGTTCAACATGTGCGAGTGCAAAAACATGAGCTAACCAGTGCAGGTCTAGAACATTCAATAGAGCACATAGAATAAAACACCACAAGATAAATGGAGTTAAGCTACCTATGAGAACAACTCATGCAAGAAACTTTCAAAAATACTACTGATGTAACTTTACAGACACCAAAATTTAAGTACTGAAAGAAACTAAACAACTCATGCATGCATGAACAAATGAAAATACCAGAAAAGAAACTACTACTAGGAAAACAAAACAAAATAGATTTTGGGGTCCCCCCTAGACTTAAACATAAATATACCTCTAATATGGTAGATGAGGTGGAAAGTCTGGGAGCCTGGGCATCTCTGGATCCTGGGAGAACCTGATGCTAAGCCGCTGATGCGACATATACATGTGGTCGATCTGAGAGCTGGTGGATGCAGTGGCTGCTAGGTGCTCCTCCTTAGCCCACTGTGCCTGTTGGGTGTGCATATGCTGCCACATCTCCCTATGGTAGGCTGCCTCATCTTGGCGATGAACAACCTCCTCCTGGAAGTATATGCAGGCCTCATCCTAGAACTCCTCTGGCCACTGGAAATGCTCCCAGAATCCCTGGAACTCCGTCTGTTGGTAGGCGCTCTGCTCCTCCCATCACTGTCTCTGTGTCTGCTGCTCAGTGTAAATATCGTCGAAGCACAATCGGAACTCTGAGAAATCATATGCCGACGTACTTGCATCCTGCTCAAAAGTAGAAAAAGATGGTGGCATAGGTGTAGGTTCATGTCGGCGTGGACTAGGTGGGCTCCTATGTATGTGTGGACTGGAGGGAGAGTGATACAAAGGCGGAGAGATGGGCACTGATGCGGATGGTCCCTCATGTGGAGGGGACTCCACTATCAGATCCAAGCGCCAATTGGCGCATATAGTGATGGTGGTACGATCCGGGTCGGGGAGCCTAAGGGCCATAAGATTTTTCCTTACATAGAGTAAGGAGTCTCCTTCTCTTACAATCATCTTCATGGCCATGCATACTCCTAGGGTGATCCTAGGGCTCCCCTCTATACTCTCCAATGCTGTGTAATCATACCCCATCCTATAGCAAATGTGGGTAAGTAGGCCTCCCACATGGATCTCTCCGCGTGCTGCTTTGCCCATCTTCACTAAGTGTCTGATGAAGTGGGACCCTACATCGATGCTACTCCTTTCTTATAGCATATCCCATAGGCAAAGTAGCTCGCTGGCTCTAACTACACCGTTACTCTCCCCATGACCAAATATAGTACTGGCCATGACATGGTGAAGGTATTGAAAGACGGAATTTTGGAGGTGCGACGCTTTGGCCCTAGAAGGGTCATAAACGTGCTCCCCTGTCAACTCAGTCCAAATCAAATGAGAGTTATAGCCATTAGGGATTCTTCTCTCTCCCCCACTTGGCAAGCCAAAGCATGAGTTCCATTGGTGAAGGGTCCACTCATGTTCAATATTAAAAAGTCTAAAAGTTATCCTACCCTCCTCGCTCTCTCTACCTGTTAAAACTTCCGCCTCTAAAGAACTCAAAAATTCCAAAACTATCCTAGGGTAGGTTAGGTGTTTTATTCCCATAATCTCTTCCCACCCCATTTTTGCAAATAGGGTTTGCATATGACCTAACAACCCTAAAGATGCTAGCAAATCCTCATCTAAGTACCTAGTAGCAGTAAGTTTACGAGTAGAGAGCATGTTGTACCTATCTCTATGTTCATTATTGCAAAAAAGTAGAGGGGGTAGGGCGTTACCCTCTTCCGGAGCTTGAGGAGCGTCGACTCTTCTTGTTCGTCACTCCGAGGCACTGGATCGGAATGCTACGGTCTTGGTCCTCCTCATCCTTGCTCCTTTTGGCTTCTAGAGAGGTTGAAAATGCTTCTAGAGGAAGGAGAAAACGAAATCACATGGCTAGGGCAAGAACTTTTGAAGCACACGGCGCAAATGAGGTGAAAACACATGGCTCGCCCCTTTTAACCTCATGCGCCATGGTCGTGTGAAAACACACGGCCAGGCCGTGTGCGCCTCTGGTCAATGGGCACAGCCGTGGGAAAACACATGGTCAGGTCGTGTGTCCCTATTTTTCACCCATTTATTCACCATGGCCCGAATTTGTTCATACAATTTGCCGTGTAGACTAATATGGGTTTCATTTTCTCCTAGCAAAGTTCTTTTCTACTCCTAACTCTAAATGTGATGGAAATCAAAACTAAAAATCAAACAAATGCATGCAATGAAAGAGAAAAAGGGAAATCTACAACTAAACTTGGGTTGCCTCCCAAGAAGCGCTTTGTTTAAGGTCGTTTAGCGCGATTGCACTCTTCTATAAACTCGGCCCCGGTGGTTCAGTGAACCTTCATTCATCCGTCTCTGGCTCTTCGTACGCAGCTTCCTTCCTAGCTCTTACTGGAATCACATACTTCCCTGATGCAGGTTCCTTACTTCCTGTCCAAATAGGCTCAAACTCCAGCTTGTCCTCTCCTACTTTCAAGGTCAGCTTGTGATTCTTCACATCAATGACCATTCCTGCAGTCGCTAAAAATGGTCGCCCCAGGATGACGGGTATCTTGGGATCTTCTTCCATCTCCATCACCATAAAGTCTGTCGGCAATGTAAAATTCCCCACCTTAATAGGAACGTCCTCTAAAATCCCCAATGGGTAGCGGTATGTGTGGTCAGCTAGTTGTAGTGTCATAGTAGTGAATTTCAAATTTACTAACCCTAACTTTTTGCATAAGGTGTAGGGCATAAGACTCACACTCGCTCCCAAGTCACAGAAGGCTCTGCTAATCAGTGTCGTCCCTATATAGCATGGGATATAGAAGCTCCCTGGATCTTTTAGTTTCTGAGGAGCTTCGTTTCGGAGGTAAGTGCTTGATTCCTCTGTGAGGGACACTGTTTCCGACTTTGTGACCTTCCTATGATGCGCCAAAATATCTTTCATAGACCTAGAAAATTGGGGCATTTGGTGCAATGCTTCGAGTATCGGTACCTCCACCGAAATTGATTTCAACATGTCCAAGAATTTACCAAACTCGGCATCTTTCTTTGCATTCATCAACCACTGTGGGAATGGTATAGTGAGGGGGGGGGGGGGGGTTGAGCCCTCGTGACAGGCTCCCGATTCGTTTCTCTTGTTTTCTCATTCTCGACCTCCCACAGGGGTTCTAGCAGTTCAGGTCCCAGGACTCTTTCAACACTCGACCGTCCTTGCATCTCTTTCAGAATCTTCCCACTTCGCAGCATCACCACCTTGCATTGTTCCACTGTATTAGCCTCTGCTCTTCCTGGTAGCTTCCCCGGTATTCTGGAGATTTGGTTCACGATCTGGGCTACTTGAATTTCTAGCGACTTCTGCCTGGTGGCAAGATCCCTTATAGATGATCCTAACCCTTCGATCATCATATCCGTATGTGAATGTCATCGCTGAAATTCAGTGTTCGCCTCCCGCTGCGTTTGAATGAAGTTTTCCAGCATATTCTCCAGATGAGTGTTAGAGGGACGTGGTTGCTCATTCTCTCTCGACGGTAAAAACCTTCCCACGGTGTTCTTATAAGGAAAATTTTGGTGATTCCTCCATCCCGGATGAGAAGTACTGGAGAATTGGTTGTTGGGCCTTGAGTTATGGTCCCAAACCGCATTATAGTGCTCAATCTGTTCGTCCAAATTTTCTTGCCCTCCATAGTGGTTCATGGAATTGACAGTGTAACGTCCTGCTGCAGGCGTGGGTTGACCACGTTCGGAGGCCCATTGTGTTGGGATATATACTGAAAAGTCTATCTTTTGTATGAACATCTTTATTTTGAAATAAGAATCACATGATCATTGTTTGCATATTTGTGATTATACATATTGTCTAATACATTACATTGTAGATAACATGGTGTGTAGTGTCACACAGTAGATCATGTTATCAGCTCCTTGTAGAGTATAAGTAAAGGCTCACAACCTAGATGGCTTTGGACAAACCATTGGTATGGTTGTAGTGTGATTTGGTATTGGTTTGTCTTGACCATGGAATCACATTAGTACACTTTGTGTGTATTGAGCAGGACCAACTTAGAGATGATTCAATTTATTGCTGACTACATAATCAAATCAGACCTCAGATATTATATTAAACATGCTCTTAATCCTGATATAATAACGGGCACATATACTTAGTATTCATTTCTTTGATTTACCAATGGGTGAGATTTATAGATTAAATCGATAGGCTCGGTAAGTTGGGAAATGATATTATTTATATGGTGTGTCGTTGATTATAGGAGGAAACCGTGTCCTATATATTAGGATGATGATGTCCCCTTGAGGAGCTCATAAGGTTCATCATGTAAACCCTGCAGGTGGACTTGGTCCGACATGATGATAAGGTTGAGTGGTACTACTCATGGAGTTAGATATTGATTATTTAATTGTCAGTAAATTAATTAATTGACGAACATTCGAGATCTTAAATACGGGGAGAAAAATGTACAAATAATATATGGAGCTCATATTAACCTATGGGGGTTGGTGAGGTAGATCAATAATAATCCTCTAGTGGATTGGATTATCATTAATGGATCGGACTTTATGTGGGCTTGATCCATTGGGTGGCCAAGATCCAACTCCTCCTCATGGTCCCTATTGTAGCCTATTAAAACCTCATGAAGCCTAGATCCAATGGTTGAAAACAAAACTCTAGATCCAACGGTGGAGATTAAATCTCTAGATCCGACGGTTGAGATTAAATCTCTAGATCCGATGGTTGAGATTAAATCCCTAGAACCAATTGTGGAGATTAAAACAAGGCTTAAGCCTAACTCTATAAAAGGGGGCTTAAGGTGGGCGGCAAAGGCATGGCTTGGAGATTAGGGTTTTGCCTCTCATTAGCTTGGGCGGCAAGAAATCCTAGGAAGGTTGGGGTTTGGTTGGGCGGCTAGGGTTTGGGAGGTGGAGTGGGCGGCAACAATAGGAGAGGCTCCTTTCTTCTTCCTAAGTTGTTGTCGGCACCTATCTCTCTTCCGCCTACCTTGGCCGGCACTCAACCTATTCCTCTTCTTCTCCTTAGCCGGTGGAAACAAGAGCTAGGGATTCTTTCCTTGGAGCTTTTAGCCGGCACCTACACTTCTATCTTCATCTCCTTGGCCGGCGGCAACCACCAAGCAAGGTAGCTTGGTGGCCGGTTCTAGATAGGAGAAGAGTTTTATTTTATGATCTTCCTTTGTTCAGAGCGAGCAAGGAAGGAAGATTGGTGATCTAGGAGGCTTCGACTTTTGGAAGATCGTCGCCCACACGACGTCCAAAAGGAGGAAGGACATACAATAGAAGATCGAGAGGTATAACGCTTGTCTATTTTCTTTGGTAACATGTCTATAATTGTTTTTCAATCATATAGATGTTGTGTATTCTTTTTTTATGGTTAAATATGCTTGGATCCCGAATATAAACACAAAAGTTGGCGATCCGTACATCGTCTATTCCGCGACTATTCGTAGAATAGAGGTTGGTCGCTTGAACAACAAGTTTGTTCAAGTGACCACTCTAATCGAATAGCACGACGATGAAATGGGAGCTTGGGTAATCCCTCTTGTCAAGGATAAAATTTTTTTATCCGGGAACGTAGAAGGGATCGTCATGAACAAGCGACCGAGTTGAAGTGGGAAGCGAAGTTTCCTACCTTCAAGTGGTATCAGAGCTTCGGTTCCAACAAAACCTTCATTTGGTATCAGAGCCACGGTTTTCGATTTTGTGTGTTTAGGATTCGGTTACTTTTATACACTTTTCATATATTATATGTGTCGGATAATAGTAGGATGTGCATAGGTTAACTTTTTGGTTGCAGGCATAGGATCCAACTATTATGGCCATATGTGTGTATGTGATTATATGTGTGTAATTGTATATTTTGTTAAATCCTCGAGGATGACGAGGCTAGTATTTAATTTTTATAATTAGATATGACATTGTTTAGCCACTCTTTTTTATTTTAGTTTACTTTCGATCTAGATTTCATGTACACTCCCTCGTGGAGTATAGGATCGATGGATGTAAATTAAAATAGTTTTTCTCGGCTCGAATCTCCGGATGGCTTGTACATGGCGTAGGGAGGAGCGGACGAGATAGCGATACGACGGGAGACATATTGAAGACAAAAGACATAATAGTTGGAAAATATTTATTTTTCATGTTTATTGCTCATTGTTTGATATGCATGTCGTAGGCTAAAAAATTCCTCAATTTTAAATTACTAAGTGGGAGAGGGATATTTTTATAAATTCCCACGGCCTTCATTACGATTTGGCATGTGATGCAAACAAACTTGCACGTCGACTCTGAGTACCTTCCTCCCCATTGGATGAGTTTGTTTGCAGATCACAAGGTCGAATATGGTTATAGAAAATTATTAAGGAGCGTGTGTACTTCCCCATCGGAAGGCACATAACCCGAGATAATTACCTTGGTACCGAGTAATGGTGAACATTTAGATACAAATAGAAGTATCCTCCCCATCAGAGTCACTGCTTTTATTTGTAGGGCCGAAGAAAAACCAACTATTAATTTTATTTGTCAAAAAGTTAGGTTGACAAGATAGTAAAATTAATGGGTAAAACCTCCTCTTACAAATGTAGAATTCGTATTCGTCCACACTATCGTGGCATACGATATTCTCGGTGTTTTGAGGTATTGGTTATTTTTAAAATTTTATTGTTTGAAGAATCAATAATTTTTTGAAATCTAAAGTTTTGATCTATGTGATTCTTAGGGTTTTTCAAAAATGACTTTCAATCCACTTGCTATGATACTGAAAGAAAATAAACTTATTGGACCCAATTATGTTGATTGGAAAAGAAATCTTGATATTTTCTTGACTGCTGAGGAGTACAAGTATGTACTCTTCGAAGAGTGTCCTCCTAAGCCTACGAATGAGCTGAGATCGATGGGGAAACCCAGGTCGATATCATTCTCCAGTCTCTACCTAGGAGTTTTGAGTAGCCACCAACTACAACATGAACAAGAGGTTGTATTCATCAAGGAGCTTCCGATGTAACTCCAAAGGCGCAGAGGGGCTTTTGCTCAGAGTGCTCAGCAAGCCATGGTTGCTCAAAAGGTTTTTCTACTTCTAAGCCAAAGGCAAGAAGAAGAAGAAACAAGGAGCAAAGTGGGGAGGATCTCAGGAGGAGTGAAGAAGCCGAAAGGCAAGTGCTTCACTTGCAAGCAGACCGACATGAAGAAGGATCGCCCAACCGTAAAAGTAACAAAGGTATATCTTTGGTCTAGTCGCTAAACATGTTTAGCGGTGTTATCTACAAGACTGTGTGTAGATACGGGAGCCACTGATCATGTCTGCAATACTTTGCAGGGGTTCTAGAAAACCAGACGACTAGCTGAAGGGGAGATTACCGTTTACTTGGGTGATGCCACGAAGGTGGCGGCTATTGCAGTAGGAGATATTTATTTGTCTTTCAAGAGAAATAAAACTTTGGTTCTGGAAAATTACCTTTATGCACCTTTATTTAGAAAGAATTTGATTTCGGTTTCTAAATTGTTTATGGATGGATATTCTATTTCTTTTAATGACAGAGTTGTTATAAAAAGGAATAGGGAGATTATATGTTCTGGTGCATTGATAGAAAATTTATATACACTTGAACCAAAAGCTCCCACGATGCAAATAGAAGTTAATAACTCATCTTCTAATTCCAATAAGAGAAAAGAACCTTCGAAGATGAACCAAAAATATCTTTGGCATCTAAGACTTGGTCATATTAACCTAAGCAGAATTCAAAGGTTGATAGCTGATGGACCTCTAGGTTCATTAGTGGTGGAAGATTTCCCAACCTGCGAATCTTACTTGGAAGGAAAAATGACCAAGAGTCCTTTTAAAGCCAAGGGGTATAGAGCCAAAGATGTGTTGGAATTGGTTCATTCTGATTTGTGTGGACCTATGTCTATCCAGGCTAGAGGTGGTTTTGAATATTTCGTCTCCTTTATAGACGATTATTCGAGATAGGATACATTTACTTGATGCGCCGCAAGTCTGAATGTTTTGACAAGTTCAAAGAATTCAAGGCTGATGTGGAGAACCGTTAAGGTAAAAGTATCAAGACACTATGATCTTATCGTAGTGGTGAGTACCTCTTGGGAGAGTTTAGGAATTACTTATCAGAGGCTGGGATTCAATCCCAATTGTCTGCACTTGTCACACCCCAGCAGAATGGTGTAGCAGAGCGAAGGAATAGGACTCTTATGGAGATGGTTAGATCGATGATGAGTTATTCTGAGTTGCCAAATTCGTTCTGGGGATATGTTCTAGATACGGCAGTGTACATTCTGAACTTGGTTCCATCTAAATCAGTGCCTTCTACTCCCACAGAATTATGGACTAGGCGAAAGCCTAGTCTAAGATATATTCGGATTTGGGGGAGTCCAACACATATGCTGAAGGCAGATGCTGGTAAGTTGGAACCTCATACAGAAGTACGCATATTTGTTGGCTATCCTAGAGGAACGAAAGGTGGTTTGTTTTATAGTCCTAGAGATCAGAGGGTGATCGTTAGCACGAATGTCAGATTTCTAGAGGAAGACTATGTAATGAACCACAAGCGCATGAGTAAGATTGTTCTGGAGGAATTAAAAGGGGAAGTCACTTCTTCAGTACTGTAGGTACAAGAGGATATACCACAAGTCACTGCACCGTGTGTCACAAAGGATACACAGGTGATACCTCGTCGTAGTGGGAGGGTTGTGAGATAACCTGATAGATTCATGTTCTTGGGAGAATCTTCTGATTTGGTCCCTGACGAACATGAATCTGATCCCTGGACATATGAAGAGGCAATCCAAGATAAAGATGCAATATCTTGGCAAAGTGCAATGAATGCTGAGATTGAATCTATGGATTCAAATCAGGTCTGGGAGCTAGTAGAACCACCCAATGGTGTAAAAGCCATTGGATGCAAGTGGATCTACAAGAGAAAGAGAGGAATAGATGGGAAGGTTGAGACCTTCAAAGCAAGACTTGTTGCAAAAGGGTATACTCAGAAAGAGGGTATCGATTATGAGGAGACTTTTTCATCGGTAGTCATGCTTAAGTCTATCCGGATTCTCTTATGCATTGTTGCTCATATAGATTATGAGGTATGGTAGATGGATGTCAAGACAGCTTTTCTTAATGGAAGTCTTGAGGAAAACATCTATATGAAGCAACTAGAGGGATTCATTGCAAAGGGCATAGAGCATCTTGTGTGTAAGCTTAATCGGTCCATTTATGGATTGAAGCAAGCTTCGAGGTCTTAGAACATCCGCTTTGATGAGGTAATCCAGTCTTATGGATTTATTCAAAGTCCGAATAAGTCTTGTGTATACAAGAGATGTGACGAAAATATAGTGGTATTTTTTGTACTATACATAGATGACATTTTGCTAATTGGCAACAATGTCAAAGTGTTATCGGACGTAAGGGTATGGTTGTCCAAACAGTTGATATGAAGGACTTGGGAGAAGTGGGACACATCCTTGGGATCAAGGTTATAAGGGATCGCAGGAAAAGGATGTTGTGCTTATCTCAAGCTTCATACATAGACACCATTATGGATCGTTTTAGCATGCAGAACTCCAAGAAAGGTTTTCTACCTTTCAGGCATGGAATTCCTTTATCTAAGGAGATGTGTCCTAGAACATCTGAGGAGATAGAGGAGATGAAGGTGGTTCCTTATTCTTCGGCAGTAGGAAGCCTCATGTATGCGATGTTATGTACGAGACCAGATATTTGCTTTACTGTGGGCATGGTCAATAGATATCAGAGTAATCCAGGTCAGGGACATTGGACTGCGGCAAAGCATATATTGAAGTACCTGAGAAGGAATTAGGATTATATACTAGTTTACCAGGCAGACCAATTACTCTCTGTGGGTCATACAGATTCTGACTTCCAATCAGACAGGGATAATAGTAAGTATACCTCAGGTTTTGTGTTTACTTTGGGAGGTGGAGCCATTGTATGGAGAAGTGTCAAGCAGAAATGCGTGGCGGACTCCACCATGGAAGCTGAGTATGTGGCAGCCTCTGAGGCGGCCAAAGAAGCTATGTGGATCAGGAACTTCTTGATGGACTTGGATGTGATTCCTGGTTTGCCCAGAACTATCACAATTTATTGTGATAATAGTGGTGCAGTTGCAAACTCAAAGGAACCACGAGCTCATAAGGCAAGTAAACACATAGAGCGCAAGTACCACCTGATACGAGAAATCGTAAAGGAAGTAGAAGGTGTTGTCCCTAGATTACATCAGAGGATTCCCTAGTAAATCCTTTCACTAAGGCCTTTCTAGCGAGAGCTTTTGATAGGCATGTGGAGGGGACGGAAATCAGATGTATGGCAGTATGAGGACAGCATAGTCTTTTAGTATAAGTGGGAGATTGTTGGGATGTATACTGAAAAGTCTATCTTTTGTATGAACATCTTTATTTTGAAATAAGAATCACATGATCATTGTTTGCATATTTGTGAGTATGCATATTGTCTAATACATTACATTGTAGATAACATGGTGTGTAGTGTCACACAGTAGATCATGTTATCAGCTCCTTGTAGAGTATAAGTAAAGGCTCACAACCTAGATGGCTTTGGACAAACCATTGGTATGGTTGTAGTGTGATTTGGTATTGGTTTGTCTTGACCATGGAATCACATTAGTACACTTTATGTGTATTGAGTAGGACCGACTTAGAGGTGATTCGATTTATTGCTGACTACATAATCGAATCAGACCTCAGATATTATATTGTACATGCTCTTAATCCCGATATAATAACGGACAAATATACTTAGTATTCATTTCTTTGATTTACTAATGAGCGAGATTTATAGATTAAATCGATAGGCTCGGTAAATTGGGAAATGATATTATTTATATGGTGTGTCGTTGATTATAGGAGGAAATCGTGTCCTATATATTAGGATGATGATGTCCTATTGAGGAGCTTATAAGGTTCATCATGTAAACTTTGCAGGTGGACTTGGTCCGGCATGATGATAAGGTTGAGTGGTACTACTCATGGAGTAAGATGTTGATTATTTAATTGTCAGTAAATTAATTAATTGACGGACATTCGAGATCTTAAACAGGGGGAGAAAATTTTACAAATAATATATGGAGCCCATATTAACCTATGGGGGTTGGTGAGGTAGATCAATAATAATCCTCTAGTGGATTGGATTATCATTAATGGATCGGACTTTATGTGGGCTTGATCCATTGGGTGGCCAAGATCCAACTCCTCCTCATAGTCCCTATTGTAGCCTATTAAAACCTCATGAAGCCTAGATCCAATGGTTGAAAACAAAACTCTAGATCCAATGGTGGAGATTAAATCTCTAGATCCGATGGTTGAGATTAAATCTATAGATCCGACGGTTGAGATTAAATCCCTAGAACCAATGGTGGAGATTAAAACAAGGCTTAAGCCTAACTCTATAAATGGGGGCTTAAGGTGGGCGGCAAAGGCATGGCTTGGAGATTAGGGTTTTGCCTCTCATTAACTTGGGCGGCAAGAAATCCTAGGAAGGTTAGGGTTTGGTTGGGCGGCTAGGGTTTGGGAGGTGGAGTGGGCGGCAACAATAGGACAGGTTCCTTTCTTCTTCCTAAGTTGTTGTCAGCGCCTATCTCTCTTCCCCCTACCTTGGCCGGCGCTCAACCTATTCCTCTTCTTCTCCTTAGCCGGTGGAAAACAAGAGCTAGGGATTCTTTCCTTGGAGCTTTTGGTCGGCGCCTACACTTCTATCTTTATCTCCTTCGCCGGCGGCAACCACCAAGCAAGGTAGCTTGGTGGCCGGTTCTAGATAGGCGAAGAGTTTTATTTTATGATCTTCTTTTGTTCGGAGCGAGCAAGGAAGGAAGATTGGTGATTTAGGAGGCTTCGACTTTTGGAAGATCGTCGCCCACACGACGTCCAAAAGGAGGAATGACATACAATAGAAGATCGAGAGGTATAACGCTTGTCTATTTTCTTTGGTAACATGTCTATAATTGTTTTTCAATCATATACATATTGTGTATTATGTTTTTATGGTTAAATATGCTTCGACCCCGAATATAAACACAAAATTCGGTGATCCGTACATCGTCTATTCCGCGACTATTCGTAGAATAGAGGTTGGTCGCTTGAACAAGTTTGTTCAAGTGACCACTCTAATTGAATAGCACGACGATGAAACGGGAGCTTGGGTAATCCCTCTTGTCAAGGATAATTTTTTTTATCAGAGAACGTAGAAGGGATCACCATGAATAAGCGACCGAGTTGAAGTGGGAAGCGAGTTTCCTACCTTCAAGTGGTATCAGAGCTTCGGTTCCGACAAAACCTTCACATTGATGGTGGTTTTGTGCCACCTCTTCAATAAGCTCCTCTGCCTCCTTGATGGTATTGTTCATTAAGGCTCCTCCTGCAGTAGAATCTAAGGACATCTTCGTGACATAAGCGATCCCATTATAGAAAATGTGGATCACCAGCCACCTCTCCAGTCCATGGTGTGGGTATTGATAAAGTAGCCCCTTGTAGTGATCCCATGCTTTGAACAGTGACTCCCCCTCCTTCTGGCGAAAGCTCGTGATAAGATGGCGCATGTGAGAAGTCTTACTTGGTGGGAAGTATTTATTTAGAAACTGCTGCTCACACTGCTCCCATGTGGTGATGCTGCCATAGGGTAAGGAGTGAAGTCAAACCTTAGCCTTATCCCACAGTGAAAATGGAAACAAACTCAGGCAGATCGCGTCAGAAGGGACTCCGTTCAATTTCATGGTTGAGCAGATTTCAAGAAAAGCCTCAAGATGCCGATTCGGGTCTTCAGTTGCAGCTCCCCCGAATTGGATCTGCTGGACCATATGTATAAGTGTCGGCTTCAGCTCAAAGTTATTTGCCAAAATTGATGGTCCAGCTATGCTCGACCTGAATCCTCTAGCGCTAGGAGCTGCGTAGTCCCACAGAGGTCGGCTTCCCATGTTCACCTCAGATGCAGCTTGATCTTTCATCTTTCGTTGTACTGCTCTCCGATGGTGAAAGGTTCGCTCTATCTCTAAATCGATCAGAATTAGACCTTCCGACCCTAGCTTTCTAAGCATACGACGAACTAACACACAAAAGTAAAAGTGCTAACCTAACGCTAAAGCAGAAAATAAATCTAATAAATAAAAACCTAAGATTGCAATAAGTAAACAGGAAACTACTACTGAAAATAAAAACTAAATCTAAATATGGAAAATAAAACTAAAGAAAATAAAATAAACTAAAAGAAAAATAAAGCAGGAAATTAATCTAATCCTAAGTCCGATCCAATCTACCACCGTTCGATTTGATATCGAATCGACAGTCCCCAACAACAGTGCCAAAAACTTGATGCACACGGTCGCAACCTTAAGTCTCGCGACGGAGACCGTCAAAGACTCAAAGTATGTGCTCGCACTCAACGCCCGCAAGTGCACGGATGTCGTCAAGTAATAAATAGATTATCAATCCCACAGGGACTGAGATTCGAGTACCAATACACTAAGTGGTTGCGATTGTTCGGACGAAATATCAGTGAGAGTTGGTTAGTGAGGATTATCGGAGGACCCTACTCAGTGCGGTGTCACATGGAGGAGGAAAAGATTGTGTCGGGGTCTTAAAAAGCGATTCTAGGACTTCGATTTCACTTGTGTACCACAAAACAATGTTGTCAATTGGCGTAGTCTAAATGTCTACCTACGATTTTGGAGAAGGGACATCATACACTCTCCCGCAGAGCCACCGCATTCGCCGGGAGCTATCCTTGCCCAAAAGGATGGAATAGAGGGTACGAGAATGCCAAATCAATCCTTGCTGTGGACCGTTTTCGATTCCACCGCTCCCTTCTCCCTACAATTACGGGAGGTCAGGTTTACCCCTAGGTTCCTTGATTAAACCTCCTAAATATAGATTGTGAGGGCTGTCACCACCTACGATCGCCTAAGCACAGCGAAAAGAAAGTCAAATACACGTAGGTATAATAAAGAGCAACATCCAATTGTCAAATCAAACTTTTGGCCAAAATTTAATATGAACCAACATTGTCTATGAACACAAGCTACTCCCTAATCCTATAATCAAAAGTTCTACTCTATAAACATGAAGGAAGAATCACAAAACATGTTTAAGTTCAATTACAATAGAAAGAGAGTGCAGAAATAGAGATTACAATGCGTTGTGATCTTCTCTCTGGCATTGTCTTGCAAGTTGTGGACCTCCGACGGCGTTCCTCCTCCCCGCTGCGAGTTACCGAAGCTTTTTAGGGCTTCGGCGTGCCGTCCTAGCCGTCGTGTCCCCTCCCTAGGATTTGGGCGGAGCCATCCTTATATAGATGTCGCCTCAGACTGCTGCGAAATCGAGAAAAAACTCTAGTCGGGCAACTTCATCGGGGCGCCACACGACCATGTGTTTCCACACGGCCAGGCCGTGTGCGACCCTGGTGTGCTGATCTTCGCCCATCGGACACGGCCGTGTTAATCCACACGCCCTGCCCGTGTCTCACTCTGCGTCTAGCATGAAATGTCCTTCTTTCGCTCCGAAAACGCATCTTTTCTGCCCGGAAAGCCAACCTGCATACAAAAGAACAACGAGCAGACCTCCGAACTAGAAAATATGAAATGCATGTAAAAACAGAGTAACATATGCATGAAACTATCACAAAATGAAATAAGATGTGAGCAAAAACTACTCCTAAAACCCTATATGTTTTGCTCACATAAGCATCTCCAGCTACCACCATCCATAGTGGCCGAGAACGACACGGACAATAATGCTGTGCACTCAACCCTGCTACCACTACCCCGAGTGCCCGGGGAGGCAGGATGACTGATGATCCTCTCAACCACAAGGGAGACCTAATCGCCAGCAAGCATGCAATGTAATGATACATAGCTCTATACATGTATCCTCACAACACTCCCTATCCCACCGAGAGTCCTGGTCAACCAAAAGTCAACTATGCAAGGACTCTAATCCACAAGAATCTCTCTATCACACAAAGAGTCATACACAACTGACAGTCAACCACGCTAGGACCTCCAGTCTGTAGCGAGTTACTATCAACAATCTATATAACCATACACAGTCACACGATCCATAATGGATATACAATCACGCTAGGACCTCCAGTCCATAGCCACCTACTAACAACCACATACTTATCTATGCACAGACAACTAGATCCACCATAGATGCACACCTAATAAGTGTGTGATACAACAATCGACTCCATAATCTAATCCATCACCTAACTCTAGTGATGTAACACAGTAACCCAATCTGAGGTCACAAAGATAACCCTAACCACATTTACTTACTGAACATCCACCAGCTAACACACAATAGGGTTTGTAGTTCATATCCGTGATAGATAAACGATGAAGAAACAACAATATATCTCAAAGGTCAAGGCTATGTACAAGCACATGATTAAATAAGAGTGGATCTAAGATCAAAGGTATCATCATAAGTCCAATTTCATGCACTGGAATAAGTCAAAACTACCTGACTAGGGTAGATATTACCCACCTGATACGAAGCTCGAACTAATCCTCATGGCCGTGGACCTGCTTCGTATCCCAAACCTGCACAATAATAGCAACAACGATTAAGTACAAGTATCCGACAAATATATGAACTAAACACTACATCGTTTCTATATTCGCATCCTTTCCTCGTCTATGAGTCAAAAACTCGATTATCCCAAGCCAATACATCATAACCCAACTCATAATAAATCACCGACTACCAGATTAAACCACCCATGAACAAAACCAAAATCACCTACCTCCCTGTTCCAATTCAGATCTAGCTCTTTTCATAACACAGCCAAACAATCACCGAACTCACCGACTACAACTCCTCACACCCGGCACAAAATAGAACACACCCATGTTCAACAATGACGGATCGATCAACATCCACCACCTCCACTACTTATCTGGAATCTCATGAATAGAACAAGATAAAGGGAATAAAACAGAGATTAATCCAAATCGGACATCACCGGCCAATCTTATGCCCTATGGAGTTCTGTTCACCGGATCTACAACTGCCCCTTCTTCCTACAACGATCCAAGCTACCATTGAAACAATCGGCCGAGGACACTCACAGCAAGAACCGATCATCGGACGAATCCATTCTGCCTCCTCCTTCCACCCACAGTCGACACAACACATAGATAAATTAACTTTCACACTCCATATCAAACTCATCGGACAAGATCATCTCATACCACAAATCACACAGCAACCTCCAAAGGAAAATCAGCAATTAACAATGAAACAACAAAGGTAAACCAAACTTACCGACCCAAATCTTCACTGGCATCGTTTCTCCCCTGTTCACCCTCAAAATCTGCTCCAATCACTGCCCAAAACATGGATCCAAGCTCAATCAAAAACCCACATTGAGATCTCATCTCACATCTCAAAGGAGAAAGGAGATCGACCCTTACATAGTTCCGATGACAACCGGCAGCAAGCTCCTCACTCTCGGCAGCTCACTTCCACGGCGTTCCCAGCTTCCCAACCAATCCTCCACCCGATTCTAGCTGCACAGCGTCCCTCCCACCGGTCGGATCTTCCACCGTCGATGGCAGCAGCTCGCGGAGGGAGAAGGAAGATGGAACCAAAGTCACGAGAGAGGGGAGGAAGGAATCGCGCGATCGGGATTTGGGGAGAAGAAATCGCGACTGGGAAAGGAAATAACGGAATCTGCATCCAAACGGGTCGGGTTTGGCCTTATAAACCCAACCCTTGTGGTTAAGCTAGCCTAGGTCAAGTCCAAGCTAGCCTAAGTTGACCCGATCACCTATTTAAGCTTAAATCTTCCTCGTATGGACTCTTTTTGAATCCGGAAAAATTTCTGTAAACTCCTGAGAAATTATATAAGATAATTTCTTAATCATGGTTTTTTTTTCGTATCTTACATTCTCCCCCACTAATAATTTGGTCCCTAAATTTCTGACTCATGTACGAGTACGAGATGTCACAATAACCATCTTAAGTATTTGGAGAAAAGTCACACACCTCAAATACTAAGTGGGGTACTGAGCTCAAATATTATATTTCAGCTCTTATATACACTCTCAATCAACCTATTAAGAGGTAAATAACTGTACAAGAGTGGAGCTCTAATCCATGACATGTTAGAGACTTTGCTAGAATCGTAAGATGAATCATGAATCACTATCAGAAATGATACTCAAGGATACTCTATGGATATAATTCCGTCAAGCGATCCAACAAAATCCATCCTACGACTCAGAAGGAACCGAGCAGACTTAGCTAATCGACCACCGATTATCCAAATCGTATCAAGTCCTTTCCGAATTCCAAATAATCTCCCAACATAGTTCATCAAACTAGGCTGCCACTTCATCACGGTACATAACCCTACCAATCAACAATATTCCACCTTTATTTGTTGGCACACCCAACCTCAAACTACGAAATCAACCATCGTCTAGGCCCTGAAACCTAGTTTCACAAACTTCTGAGCAAGTGATTCCGATCACCTTCTTGGTCCAACAAGTCAGCGGTATGATAACGCTACAAACATCCTATCAACATCTATGGTAAATACCAAATCAATCTAGGGAAACCACAACTTCCCTTAAGATTGTGAATATATCCCAAAAATATATCATCCACAGATATGATGACAATCGATCTCAAATACTCCAAGAGTACTTGATTCCTCAAATCCATGAACGACTAAATCGTCGATAAGTCTAACAATATTATCAACATCTCATAAAATTCATACCAAGTATGAAATGTCGTCTTCTACACACCTGTATCCTTTTACTCTACGCTGATGATATATCAATCATTACACCAACAATGATAATCGTATGACACCAAGTCACTATAATATCAATGCACCAATTATAAATCAACCCTAGGGTATACCCTAGTATCCTTTAGCTGATCTAAATAGATCATCTATCCACAACGAAGGATATCCATTTTCAACTACTGCATTCCCATCATCGATAATCGATGCATAGCGTCAAATGTCCATTTCTCCTTAACAAAGAGTTCCGGATCTTCTCCAAAAGGAATACTAGAACAGATAAATATCCCATCCAACACCTTCTATAATTGCA
This sequence comes from Wurfbainia villosa, assembly GCA_025175895.1. Classification (NCBI taxonomy): domain Eukaryota; kingdom Viridiplantae; phylum Streptophyta; class Magnoliopsida; order Zingiberales; family Zingiberaceae; genus Wurfbainia; species Wurfbainia villosa. Next base: position 82,218,346 of record CM046005.1, read on the forward strand.
ACTTACGTTCTTCTAATTCTCACAGTGTTAGCAACACTGTCACCAATAAAATCATCTCCCGGTATGAGGTCTCCAATATCGGAACTATTCCCGAAATCACCCCCAATCGCATATTTCACTTGCCCATACAGTGGCAAACCCGGGAGTTCATCCGAAATTATATCCGAATACTCTCGAATTATATGCACATTCGATATATATATTATACCATAATCTCAACCATTTAACTATCCGTAAGGATATATCTATAGTAGAGGTATGTCTAGCAAAGGCTAAGAATATCCCTTGACTTCTTGGTTGTTGATCAACATCTCATCTGACGGTAGAGAACAATCACCAACCCACAAGTCGATAGGAACCCTTCTAATCCTATCTAAGAATATTCTAGACCTAGCTACCTGTAACTACCAGTATCTCTTGATATATCCGCAAATAGGATAACCTAAATTGATACCCCGCATGGTCAATTCTTCGGTCTTCTATACCTCTTCTCGAGTAATCATGTAAACTTGCCCAACATCTATTCTTGATGGCTGAGCTCATGTAGCTGCAAAAGTCTACCATAGAGGAACTGAAATCAACTGCTGAACTGAGACACAACACCCAAAATGACCACAATGGAGATGGTAAACACTGTTGTAATGGTAATGAGTACACCACCAGCTGCAAAATACTGAATAACTGCCAACATCGTAGCACGCTCCAACTCTGTAAATGGTATAGTTGCAACTGGAGAATACAGCATAGATACGACCATCATCGTAAACGCTCTCCTCTGTACAAAGGATAACCACGCCTGGGAAGTTAACAGTTGTCATCTAGCTATCTGAACATCTGAGTCTTCTGAGATGTCTTCTGCTGATAGTGCTGAGTAACTCGCTTCTCTCATATGGAAGTATCAAAGAACTCCACTATGTCTGAGGTAGTAGATCGCTGCTGACGTGATAACCCAATCTTCTGTGATGATCTTGGCTTCAGAGGTTGTGGATCGTCCTCTCGAAAGCATCATCCATAGTCTTCAGCTGAGTCTTCAAAGTATATACTCTCTTCGTAGATACTGGCTGTTTATAGTAGAAGCAGATAAAATAATCCATCGGATAATCTGACTCTGTGTCTCGTGACCCACACTGCATACACATAATCCCTTCGAAGTCTTTCTTCTGAGTTCGCTGATAAACATGAGAAGATGTTGACGATCTGCTGTCGCTCTTCTATGATCGGAAAACTCTCCAATAGTCACTCGTAGCTTATGACTTGAATCTTGCTCCTTCTGTCAAACATTTGGAGACTTCTGATTCCAGTAATTTGACTTGCAATGTCTGCTTATCAAATCTCCAACTCTTAAAACACTTGCTACGGAGTCATTTCTATCCACATGACTCGGTCTAATGCCTTCCAGTAGGATCTGGTAGGAGATCCAAACATCCTGATCAAGATGTCCATAGGTGGCTTAAGACATGTTGATCACATTCTCGAGCTATTAGGTGGTCGTAACCTTCGCAAGTCTAATGACTTTGCATGGTACCTTCGTTATCAAACGATCACCCTACTTAAGGCTCAAGAATTCCCTGATAATGAGTCAAAGAAGATGACGTGGGAAAATACTCTCTTACAACATCACTACACCGTAACCAAGTGATGTGTTATTTCCTACATCTTCCACCAAATACCGGCTTGATCCCAATAATGGTATGCAACTAACTCTACTTTCTCTGTATAACATGAGTTAAGTACTCAAAAGTACCTTCAAAGTTATACAACCTAATACGAACAACTCAGGGATCAAAATTCCCTATGAATATCATCCACTAATTTTCTACTATCTGCATCAACAATAGTATACTCGCTTGTCCATTACCCCACAGGTAATTATCTGACAAGCATAATTAGTGAAAATCCGTAAAACTGTAATCTTTGATCTCCACAAGATATGTGACTACCTAACCCCTGCTTTCCGACTCGGTATCAGTCGGCTCTCAAAGGTAATTTACCTTTTCGAAAGCAGGTACAAGACTCATCCAGTCGTTCCCGTGGTCAACCCAAACTACGGTTACGAATAGTGACTACCACACTACAAGTCATATTTGTTATAAGCAACTAAATGCATAGCCAACAGAAAGATATGTGATAACAGTTATCATACCTTAAACCTTGTAGCTCGGAGATGTCCCGCAACAGCCAGATCCCAGAACTCACAAAACTAAAACTGAGTAAAGCAAAACTCGATGTCCGAACGAAATAAAATCCGAAAGTGGACTTCGCTAACCTAGGGCTCTGATACCAATAAAATTGTCACACCCCGAGAGTATGCCGAGCCGAAAATAATCGGACAACATCTCCCCTATACGTGATACAATTCCCTGATATACATAAAGTCTTTCGGCCACAATCACATAACATATATATGGACATAATCCAATAAACACAGCGGAAACATACTGACAGATAAATACACAATGACTCAACTATGCACTCCGAAGTGACTTGACACAACAAGAAACATGATAGAAACCACATCAAAAGTCAAATACATACAACACATTCATAACCACAAATACGGAAATGATACAGGATAAAATCCCAAAACAATAATCCAATAGAATACCATAAATCGTAATAAACATCCATCCGTTCGGTGTGAGATGGGATCAGCTAGCGGAGCTCCGAACATCCAAGGAATCTTCTACCTGTTACCTGGGCGACAGAAAATCCAGGGTCCGTGGTGGTGAGTATAAACTCAGGGGTAATATATAGAAAGTGCATGAACAACATATAAGGATATAGAGATCTACAAGTATACATGTGAAGATCTATAGGTATACAAAATGAGTTCAATAGACATACAGTCCTAAATATAATAACAAGTAACCAAAGTATATAGTCATACTCAATGTGTATACTAAACAGATCAACTGAACATGAAGTAATCACTACAACAAAAATTTGAATAGACAACGATGAAAAATCATTGTCTATGATCCAAAAAATCCGTGGTAAATCGATCCGTTGTGAAAAGTGGGGCGCTCAAAGACAACGGTTAAAAACCGTTGTCGATTTAATAAAAAAGACAACGGTTTTTAACCGTTGTCTTTGAGCGCCCCATTTTTCACAATGGGTCGATTTACCACAGATTTTTTGGATCACAGACAATGGTTTTTCACCGTTGTCTTTCAACTAAAATTACAACGGGTTATAACCGTTGTCTTTGAGCGTCTTATTTTTCTCAACGCATAAATTTATTATAATTTTTTGAGTCATAGACAACGATTATTAACTGTTGTCATTTCTCAACGGTTACTCTAGAGAATAATAAACCATTGTCGATTTATAGTGTTGTGCTTTTAATATAAATCATACAACAATATCAAAAAGAATTATAGAAAACGCATATACACTCCCACTTGTAGCAATGTAAAGTACAAGGTCACATCATCCCATTTTAAATGATCACTCTTAAAAACATATATAAAAAAATAATGTAGCAAAACAACTACACATCATATGATTAGTACTGCACCAAAAGTATTATGCATAATAACCAAAACACTTATAGATTACCACATCTAACCAAAAGAGGTATGCACACTTAAATCTCCTAATCATCAGATATGTGATCTTGTATACATTCAGCCCACTCCAAATGTACTTCATCAATTTCCTTTGCAGCTATCACAGATTTTGCGAACTGCATGTGAATAAATGAATGAAAATGTAATTAAACACTTTGAGTACTATGTGATAATTAATTGCACAAATCATTTTATAAATATGTATTAATAAGAAAATTTGAAAATATATCTAATATTACTATTGGTCGTCGGGAAGACTTGTCAATGGATGCGGCGCCTTCAATTATATCTCTGATATATCACAAAACAAAATAATCGCATTGAACTCCATCAGGCTGAAGGGGAACCTGTGATGAAAAAAATTATAGTAGTTATGCGGAGATTTTCACAAAGCTTTTCTCAACGAGAAATAACACAAGAAAGTGTATGTTTCATCCTTCTAATAACAATAACAAATAACAAATAACTTGATTATATAAATGTCACTAAATAATTCACATCTACTTTAACAAATAACACAAGAAAGTATATACTTCACATCTACTTTAACAAAAATATCACTAAATAATTACTCCACAAATTATATAAGCTCCCCACAATGTAAAACATACTTTGATTATTTCCCACAAAGATTAATTCTTCCCGTGCTTGCCAATCTCTGTGTAAAACAATTTCAAGGCCCTTCATAAAATCATAAGAGATTATAGACTTTTAGTGCATCTAGTATATATAAAAAAATTATAATAAATATTCACAATATTTTCCTACTAAAACTTATGTCATTCAATCTAGCTGGCAAACCAAGGGCCCTCTTATCAACTAATGTGAAGTGACACCCAACAACATATGGATTCACAAATCTAAACCTCTTTGTCCCCACGGGGATGGCGCGATGGTAAGGCAAGGTGGTCGCTTTGGAAACGGGTTGGGGTCGATTCCGGATGGGGGGTCTAAAATCCACCCTGGCGTCAAATGGCCCCCCTTGCCTTGCCACCGGGTCCAGGGACATTGTCCCCCCCCCCCCCCCCCCCCGTGATTAACCTCCCTCTCGCCGCAGCCCTGGGACGGGTGGCAGAGGGCTATTAGTTGGGTAGATTCCCAACTTTTAGACAAATCTAAACCTCTTCAGCTTATTTTCCTCCTTTATCTTTTTATATAAATGCCTACCATTTAAACATACAAGAAAATGCATAAGACTCGGATAAATAAAACTCACAAATCAAGAGTCAAAGTGTTAGTACATGAAAACAATATACATATCATATGTACACAATTATGCAATTGTATGAAATTGGTGCCAAGTTGCAGAAAGGAATGATGTCTTGAAGGCAAACACTGGCTTCAAACTTATCACCAAATACATCATACTCCAACATTAATTTGATAGCCTGGTGATCATGAAGAGCACGCTTGCAATAACAATACAACAACCACAGTGATCTACACATTAATTTGCTTGTGTCACTAGATTTTTCAGACAACCATCAACATTGTCCACAAAATTCATATAGTTAGACAATAGCTCATTCAAATAATCAACTTGACTCCACATTATCCTTCAGTGGTCCAACTACATACTACTATCAAACAAACAATTCTAATAAATTAGAAAAAAAATTTCATATTACATTCTGACTGGATTATAAATATCATGCTTTTCCCATTTCAACAATATTTCATAAATCTACATGTCAATATGAGCACGGAATTTGTTATTATGGTATTTAAAAGAAAGCATATGCAACAATAAACATATAATTAGGGCTACATGGATACAACCACTAGAGACAATAATTTTATAACAGATATGGACCTCCATAGGTAAATAATTTGTCCTATGCTGATTTCCATCCTGCAAGCACGACCAATTCGTGTGCTGGATAGTAAAACCATAAGTCTCCTGAAAATATTGTACAACAGACTTCACTGTCCCCCTCTCATCAACTGGGAAACTGTCATTCAGATAGTCCAGGAAAATCAGGCAATATTAATACAACTTCTAACAATAATTAGGTGACAGTTCGAATAACCAAAACAATTCTTACGTTAGCTCTCTAGTTACCTGTGATGTTAAACCAGATATATGGTATTTTCTGCGCATATTCCCACGGTGAGTGACCTCAACCTTCACACCTCTCAAGGCCTTCTTGATCTACATGAGCACATAAAATGGTCAGCTATAATAAAACCTAGATTACCATCAAGTAATGATGAAACAAATAGACATGTAAAGTCAATGGCTGAGATTGAGAAGAGCAAACTGAAGTTATTGAAGGAATTATTTTATTGTAAAGCAAATCAATTTGACAAATAGAAAAGCTAAAAAAAACATTCTTACAGATTAAAATGAACTAAACAAGATCAAACTAAACAGCGTCAATAGGAAGAAACAAAGGTATGACTTTCATAGATCAGATTATTAACACAACTACAAGTTAAACGGTTATAAAAAATTCTACAAAACAAATCCTATTAACTATTAAATAATAAAAATAAATCAAAACCAAACCTTCACACGATCAGCATCAGAAAGAGGTCTTGATTGGACATCCCTATTAAGAAGCTGGGTAACAAATTCAATAACGGGCAATGGCTCAATGAAGGCTGTGAAGGACATATCTGCATTGCAAAGCATATTTAAAAAACAAGTCCAATCTGTTGGATCGAGAAGCGTCGCTAGAGGGGGGGTGAATAGCGATCGTAAATCTTTTCTTTTTCGTTCGTTCGATACGCAAAGTAAGCACAGCGGAAAATAAATGAACACGTTTATTTTACTTGGTTCACAACCCAGCGGTTGCTACTCCAAGGCCCTATCGGTCCTAGACCGCGTACGGAGGGCAAAGCACTAAAACGTCTCCTCCTCGTTGGAGGTAGGAGACAACGATTACAAAAACCGAATATACGAGGATGAGGCAACAAGCCTACCTCACCTCGTTATGAAGATAAAAATACAGAATATAATATCAAAAATATTACTTGAATCTGCTGCCGACGAAAAAGATCAAAACTTGGCGTCGCGTCGGCGTTATGACGGTGTTGAAGCGTTGGCGTTGTAGGAGCACTTGATGAATAATTGATGTAATCTGGAGATGAATCCTCCCCTCCTTTTATAGACTTTAGCCTCTGAATTTGTCTCCTATTTCTTTGGAACGGATCATGAATTTTTCCAAATTTTTATCGCGAAGTGGCCGCGTCAAACGTTATCCGTTTTGACTTAGCGCAAAAGCTGAATCGTCGCCATCAGTCGACTGATGCCTCTCATCGATCGTGATGGTGATCGATGCATCTCATCGATCCGCGATAACGATCGCTACCCGGCTGGCCACTTCCCTGCAGTAAGAGATTAGCTCGGAAAATGATAAATACGACGGTTTCTAACCGTCCGATCTCGACCTAGACCTTCCACAGGAAGTCTTAGTCGAATCGTCGCCTACGGTCATCCCCGTAAAGAGGACACGACCTTACAATCTCTCACTCACACGAGCTTACCTCGATAGTAGCTCTCGCTTCCGGCCTTCCACTCGATTCCTTCGGCTCCCTCCGAATTCACTCAAGTGTCGCCCGACCACCACGGCTTCCTCCGGGTGTCGCTAGCCTTCAGCTCCAGCTTTAGTACTTTTCTGCACACTTGATTTAGCTCGTGAGATAACAATATAAACTTAACTTTGTGTCTTTGCCATAATCAAAATACAGGTTCGATTATCTAGTGCCCCTGCACCAACACAATCAACAACTCTAAATACATAAATTAACTATGAACAAAGAAATAAATTAGTTGTGGGAAGCAGAATCAGCATATTGAATAGATTTATGAAATATTGTTGAAATGGGGAAAGCATGAAATATTGGTGAGGAGAAGGCGACGGCACAGGGAGGAGACGGCGGCGCTAGCCGGCGTCACAGCCAAGCTACGGAGTCGAGGAGCAGAAGGCACGCGATGCGGGGCAAGTCGCGGCGACGGACGCTAGCCGGAAGGCAGCAGGCTGCGGGGCGCGGCGGATGGGAAGAGGAATGATGGCGGCGCGTGGAGGTCGGCGACGGCTAGGTTGATGCGAGGAGGAAAGGATCGGGCGCTGCAGGTGGGAGGCACGACGGGAGAAAGGGAAGCAGAGGGCAGCGCAAGGAGTTCGGAACTGTGCGCGTGGGTGGCGCGGAGAAGAAGGCAGCGCACGGGAAAAAAAAAACAAAATGGGAAAGGAAAATAAAACTTAGGGTTTAATTTTCAACTCAAACTTAGATAATATTTTAAACTAAGTTTAATTTAAATAAACTTAGATTTTTTTAATTAACTAAATCAACATTCTTATTAAACTTAGTCTAAACTAATAAAATTTTATCTCAAATTTATCAACTAAAATATCAATAAGTAATCAACTTTCCTTTTAATAAATTTATGTTACTTATCTCGTTTTAAATTATACTATTATTATATTATCAAAAATTAATTTTAATTTTTTTTTCGATATATTGCATACTGTATACCTACAATACCGAATGGCCTGAGGGTATTGAAGTTCCGTGAAAACTCGCTGGAAGAGAAAGGGGATCGACGGGACGACAAAAGCGGAGTATCGGGCAGAAGTTGTCGGGCGGAAGCTCTGTGGAAACGACGGAAGCTATGGAAAAAACAATTTATCAGGTGGAATCGGACAAACGCGGAGAAAATGTCGGAAGGGGAAATGACGGAAACAGAAGCTTAGGAAAACGGCAGAAGGGAACGCGGAAAAGCAATGAACGAAATCGAGTGAAAGCGGAGAGAAGTCGGACGGGGAAATAGCGAAAGCAGAGGCTCGGGAAAACGACGGAAGCTGGGAACGCGGAAAAACAACGAAGAATTTAACCTTTTAACCTAAATATATATATAAATAAATGAATATATATATATATATATATATATATATATATATATATATATATATATATATATATATATATATATATATATATATATATATATATATATATATATATATATATATATATATTATTCCTTATATATAATTTAAATACCATGATTTAAATTTTGTAATACATTAAAATTTATTTAATTTATTATTGGTTAAATAATTTTTTTTTATTTTTGTAATCTTATATATTTATAATTTAAAAAAAATCTTATTTCCAATAATTTAAAAAAAAATAGTATTGATAATAAAAATAATAATTTTTATTTGTTTTAAAATTATTTTAAAATTAATAATTATTATTAACGAATTATATTAAATTTCTCCTAATTCAATTACTTCATTAAAATTTCATTAACAACGGTTTAAAACTGTTGTATTATTATCACACCGACAATAAATTTTGACCATTGTTACCAAACGTTACGAAAATATTTTCATTGACAACGACTAATTGCACCGTTGTCCCAACTGTTGTTAAGATAAAAAAATTATTAAAGACAACAGTTCTGGAAAACTGTTATAAAATGTGTTGTTGATTAAAAAAATATGCTCAACGACAACGGATAGTGTAAAACCATTGTTTTTGTATTATATGGGTACTCAAAGACAACGGTTTTGTCAAAAACCGTTGTATTTTACTAAAATCACAACGGTTTCTCCTAAAAACGTTGTCTTTGTGGTGTTGTCTTTTAACATTTTTATTGTAGTGAATGTACTAACGTACTTGACGGTCTGCAATACCATAAGCTATATCATCCTGAACAAGTATATAATAACATAACCCATATGATGTACAAGATCAAACTCATACCTGACCAACACTCAGACATATGAACAGTATATAATCACATGTAATGACATCCCGGTCCATACCACATTATGACATGACACTAATCAAATGCATACAATAGTCTGGACCAACACATATATTGTTGGTGCAATCGGCCCAGGTCACGATTGACCAGACTCGAGTGATGTTTTGATGTTTGACAAAGGGATTTGACAAAGAGATTTGACAAAGTGGTTTGACATTGATGTTTGACATTAATGTCGGTTAATATGTTGGGGAGATTGTTGGAGCAATCGACCCGGGTCATGTTTGACCGGACTCGAGTTTGACTCGAGGAAGACCTTGATGGTTGACTGGGGTTGACCATGTGATTATGGGAAAGTCCAAGCATGAGTCTTGGCAAGGTAAAGTCCAAGTCATGGGTACTTGGCATGGAAAGTCCAAGTGGGACACTTGGCATTTGGTAAAGTCCAAGTCTTGAGTACTTGGCATGAAAAGTCCAAGTGGGACACTTGGCGCATGGAAAGTCCAAGTCATGGGTACTTGGCATTTGGGAAAGTCCAAGTCTTGAGTACTTGGCATGAGAAGTCCAAGCATGGGTCTTGGCAAATGAGAAGTCCAAGTATGAGTCTTGGCAAATGGAAAAGTCCAAGCATGGGTCTTGGCATGGAAAGTCCAACATGGGTTGGCAAGGGAAAGTCCAAGCTTGAGTCTTGGCATTTGGAAGTCCAAGGGGATTGATTTTGGCAGCGTAAAGTCCAAGCAGAGTCTTGGCGGCGTAAGTCCAATGTGCCTTGGCGGTGTAGACACCGTTAGCATGACATAGCCGAGGGAAGCACCTGGAGGCTAGCGCGATGGATGAACAAGTCATGGATGACTTGGAGGGATCCGAGAGGCGTGAGGCTGATGGAGGTGGCTAGAAGGCTTAGGTCTAGGCTAAGGGTGGTCTAGCAAGTATGGGGGCACCATACTTGGGTTAAAACCTCATCTTTGAGGTGCATTATGGCGGTTCGATGAGTCGACGAGTTATTTGCCGTTTAAGAGCCGGAATTGCTCTGGCGGTCATTGCTCATGGGAGCGATCGAATCGATATCTCTGACGATCCGCCAAGGGTCGGCCGATCGCTAGTTCACCGTAGTGAGCTGAGAATGCTCCGTGGCAGCCGAGCGGTCGACTCGGCTGTGATCGCCAATGTTGGCCGATCCGCTAAGAGATCCGTTGGAGTTTTTCCAGCGTGGATCGAGCCGTTGTCTCACGACAACAGTGGCATCAGTCGACTGGTGACTTATGGCAGTCGACTGATAGGCGAAAATCCAGGTCGCGCGGAAGGATAAAAGGATCTCGACGGGAGGATTTTTGGACATCGGTTCTTGAGGGCTATTGGGGCGATTTGTTGGTACAAATCAGGTCTCCAAGTGCAAGCAAGCAACCAAGCATTCAAGCAATCAAAACAAGTATTGTAAAGTCTTTTCTTTACTTGTACTTCGTATTTACATTGTATATTGCTTGTATTCCATTCGTTTATTGTTGTCAACGTTTGTACGGGGTTTCTCCGCCTCCGACTTGTGTCGAGAAGGAGTGTTTATCATTAGTGAGTGTGTGTGCATCACTAGGGCTCTTTAGAGCTCGGTCCGTGGAGTAGGAACCGTGCGGTTCCGAATCACGTTATATCGTGCGTGTTGTGATTGTATCTTGTGTTTGTATTTGTTATTGTTTATTCCGCTGCGTACTAACGAAATTGTAGAGACGAACATGCGAACGAATTCCATCTACGCACGGTCAACGCTATTCACCCCCCCCCCCCACTCTAGCGCCGTCAAATCTCCAACATATATCATGCTCAACACACAACAGTATATAATATGCAAATAACAAGTATCATGATGTACAACCATATGCAACATTCATAGCTCAATCAAATGCAGCATCTCACAGGCATATGTAAAACATATATCGAATACATGCATATATATATATATCAACAATGCATATGCATGACCATGTCTGGGAACCCATCCAACCATGCCCCCAGTATGGCCTGGGTGGCACGACATGCCAACTATCCCGACTCCAGTCGCCACCACTCTCGAGTGACCGAGTTGGGTAGTATGAAATAGTAGCTAGCCGCTATAGAATTATATGCTACTCACACGGGGGTCCCTGCTGCTAGCCGCTCCATCCCTACCCATGAGTAGACAAGCACCGCACCTAGGACAACTGCACATCACACGACCACCGTCTATAGTGGGTGAGTGTGCTAACTACCACTCCGCACAGTGGCCAAGTGAGCATCTCCAGCTACCACCATCCATATGTTGGAATGTATACTGAAAGTCTAGCTCTTTTTGTTTGAACATTTTTATTTTGAAATAAGAATCACATGATCATTGTTTGCACTTTATATTTATTATATGTGTGCATATTGTCTAATATTTTACATTGTAGATAACATGGTGCTTGGTGTGGCACAGAAGATCATGTTATCAGTCCCTTGTAGAATATAAGTAGAGGCTCACAACCAAGATGGTTTTGGACGAACCATTGGCATAGTTGTAGTGTAGCTTGGTATTGTTTTGTCTTGAACATAGAGTTACACTAGTACACTTAGGTGTATTGAGCATGACCGACATAGAGGTGATACAATTTATTGCTAACTACATAATTGAATCGGACCTCGAATATTATGTTGTACATGCTCTTAATCCTGATATAATAACGGGCACATGTACTTAGTATTTATTTCTTTGATTTACCAAAGGGTGAGATTTCGATGGATTAAATCAATATGCCCGGTAAGTTGGGAAATGATATTATTTACATGGTGTGCCATTGATTATAGGAGGAAACCGTGTCCTATATATAGGTTGATGATGTCCCCTTGAGGAGCTCATAAGGTTCATCATGTAAACCCTGCAGGTTGACTTAGTCAACATGATGATAAGGTTGAGTGGTACTACTCGAGGAGTTAGATGTTAATTAATTGATGGTCAGTAAATCAATTAATTGACGGACATTCGATATCTTAAATACGGGGAGATGGATGTACAAATAATATATGGAGCCTATATTATCATATGGGGTTGGTGAGGTAATTTAATGATGATCCTCTAGTGGAATGGAACATCATTGATGGATCAAGTTTGTGTGGTTCTGATCCATCAGGTGGCCAAGATCCAACTCCTCCTCATGGTCCCTATCGTAGCCTAATATAAACCTCATGAAGTCTAGATCAAATGATAGAAAACAAATCTCTAGAACCGACGATTGAGATTAAATCTCTAGATCCGACGGTTGAGATTAAATATCTAGATCCGACGGTTGAGATTAAATCTCTTGAACCGACGGTTGAGATTAAATCTCTAGAACCGACAGTGGAGATTAAATCTCTAGAACCGACGGTTGAGATTAAATCTCTAAGATCCGACGGTTGAAATTAAATCTCTAGAACCAATGGAGGAGATTAAACCTAGGCCTAAACCTAACTCTATATATATGGGAGAATGGGTTGGGCGGCAAAGATGGAGTTGGATGTTTTGGAGATTAGGGTTTTGCCCATCAATGGCTTGGGCAGCAAGAAACCCTAAGGAGAAAACCCTAATTAGATTAGGGTTTGACTCCTTTGGTTGGGCGGCAAGGTTTGGAAGGAGAGGGGCGGCAACTATAGGAGAAGAGCTCTACTTCTTCCTAGGGAAGGTGGCCGGTTCCTAGATCTCTTCCTTCCACCTTGGTTGGGCGGCAAGAAAGCCTAAGGAGGAAACCCTAATTAGGGTTTGGCTCTTATGGTTGGGCGGCTAGGGTTTGCAAGAAGGTGGGCGGCAACTATAGAAGAGGAGCTCTTCTTCTTCCTAGGGTGTTGTCGGCTCCTTCTCTCTTCCCTATACCTTGGCCGGCGCCCAACATATTTCCTTTCTCCTCTTCACTCCATCTTGGCCGGCGGCACTAGAAGCTAGGGTTTGTCCCTAGTTTGGTTCCTTGGTGGTTTCCATTATGTTCTCTCTATTCTTGGGGCCGGCGGCATCAATCCTTTGTGGATTGGTGATTGGCTCAAGCAAGAATGGAAGGAGAGTTCTTCTTTCTTTGGATTGAAGAAGATCTAGGAAGCTTCAACTTGTGGAGGATCTTCGCCCACACGAAGTCTACAAGGAGGTTAGGACATACGATAGAAGATCAAGAGGTATAAAAGTTTTATAAGTGTTATTATTAATCTTTGCATGTTCTTATGATTATGCTTATATGTGTTGATTATACTAGTTTACATTTGTATGTATTTGTATAATCATGGACCCTGAAGATAAACAAAAAAACCAGCGATCCGTCCGTCGTCTCTTCCGCGGCTAATCGACTAGAAGAGTTGTGTTGCTTGAACAACTAGTTTGTTCAAGCGATCGCTCAAGTCGTTAGCACGACGCCGAATTGGTTGTGCTTAGGAAACTCATCCCATCCGGATTAGTTTTCATTAGTGAAAATTTTAATCCGGGGACATGAGAGCCAATGAGCCTCTGAAGCGATTCCCAACAAATGGTATCAGAGCCACGGTTTCCGGTTTTGTGTATTTTGGATTCGGTTACTTTCATGCACATATCATATATTGAGTATGCTGGATAATAGTAGGATGTGCGTAGGCTAACTTTTTAGTTGCAGGCATAAGATCCGACTATTATGGCTATATGTATGTATGTGATTGTTTGTGTGTGATTGTATGTATATTATTTGAATCCTCGGGGTTAACGAGGCTAGATTAGTATTTAATTTTTGTAATTAAATACGACATTGTTTAGCCACTCATTTTAGTTTACTTTCGATCTAGATTATTTGTACACTCCTTCGTGGAGTATAGGATTGATGGATGTAAATTAAAATAGTTTATCTTGGCTCGGATCTCTTTGGTGACTTACGCACGGGAAAAGATGGAGCGGACGAGGTGGTGACACGGCGGGATGCATATTGGAGAACAAAGCCATAATAGTTGGAAAAATTTTGTTTTTTCCATATTTATTGCTGATTTGTTTTATATGCATGTTGTGTGTGCTTGAAAATTCCTCATTTACAATTTACTAAGTGGGAGAGGGATATTTTAATTAATTCCCGCGACCTCCATTACAATTTGACGTGTGATGCAACAAACTTGCGCGTCGGCTCTGAGTGCCTTCCTCCCCATCGGATGAGTTTGTTTATAGATCACTAGGTCAAATAATGGTTATAGGAAATTGTTTAGGAGCGTGTGTACTTCCACATCGGTAAGACACATAATCCGAGATAGTTTCCTTAGTATCGTGTAATGGTGCACACTTAGATGCAAATAAAAAATATCCTCCCCATCGGAGTCACTGCTTTTATTTGTAGGGCCAAAGAGGAACCAACTATTAATTTTATTTGTCAAAAAGTAAGGTTGACAAGATAATAAAATTAATGGGTAAAACCTCCTCTTACAAATGTAGAATTCGTATACGTCCACACTATCGTGGCATGCGATATTCTCAGTGTTTTGAGGTGTTGGTTGATTTTGGAATTTTATTGTTTTGAGGAATCAATAATATTTAAAATCTAATATTTTGATCATTGTGATTCTTAGGATTTTCAAAAATGACTTTCAGTCCACTTACTATGATACTAAAGGAAATAAACTTACTGTACCCAAATAATGTTGATTGGAAAAGAATCTAGATGTTGTCTTATCTGCTAAGAAGTACAAGTATACACTCTTCAAAGAGTGTCCTCAAGCCATGGTTGCTCAAAAAGGTTTCTACTTCTAAGCCGAAAGGCAAGAAGAAGGAGAAACAAGGTGGAGCAAAGGTGGTGGGAGGATCTCAGGGAGGAGTGAAGAAGCCGAAAGGCAAGTACTTCACTTGCAAGCAGACTGGACATAAGAAGAAGGATTATCCCAATCCGAAGCAAGAACAAATGTATATCCTTTGGTCCAGTCGTTGAAACATGGTTAGAGGCATTATCTACCGGCACCTGGTGTGTAGATACGAGAGCCACTAATCATATGCAACACACTTTCGAGGGTTCGAAACCCGATGACTAGCTAAAGGGGATATTACCATTTACTTGGGCAATGCCATGAAGATGGCGGCTATTGCAGTGGGAGATATTTTATTTATCTTTTGAGAAAAATAAAGTTTTTGGTTCTTAAGAATTTTCTTTATGTACCTTTATTTAGAAAGAATTGCTTTCGGTTTCTAAATTATGGATGGATAATCTATTCCTTTTAATGACAGATTTGTTATAAAAGGAATAGGGACATTATCTATTCAGGTACATAGATAGGAAATTTATAACTTGAACCACAAGCTCCCACGATGCAAATTGAAGTTTATAACTCATCTTCTAATTTCGATAAGAGAAAAGAACCTTCGAAAATGAACCAAACATATCTTTGGGATCTTAGGCTTGGTCATATTAACCTAAGCAGAATTCAAAGGTTGATAGCTGATGGACCTTTGGGTTCATTAGTGGTGGAGGATCTCCCAACCTGCGAATCTTGCTTGGAGGGTAAGATGACCAAGAGGCCTTTCGAGGCCAAGGGGTATAGATCCAAAGATGTGTTGGAATTGGTTCATTCTGATTCGTATGGTCCTATGTCTATCCAGGCAAGAGGTAGTTTTGAATATTTCGTCTTTTTCATAGATAATTATTCAAGATGACACTACGATCTGATCGTAGTGGTGAATACCTCTTGGGAGAGTTTAGGAATTACTCATCAGAGGCTGGGATTCAATCCTAATTGTCTGCACCTGGCACACCCCAGTAGAATGGTGTAGCGCAGCGAAGGAATAGGACTCTTATGGAGATGGTTAGATCGATGATGAGTTATTCTGACTTGCCAGATTAGTTCTGGGGATATGCTCTAGATACGGCGGTGTACATTTTGAACTTGGTTCCATCTAAATCAGTGCCTTCTACTCCCACAGAGTTGTGGACTGGGCGAAAGCCTAGTCTAAGACATATTCGGATATGAGGGAGTCCATCACATCTGCTAAAGGCTGATGCTGGTAAGTTGGAATCACGTACAGAAGTGCGCTTGTTTGTTGGCTATCCTAGGGGAACAAAGGGTGGTTTGTTTTATAGTCCTAGAGATCAGAGGGTGATCGTTAGTACGAATGTCAGATTTCTAGAGGAGGACTATGTGATGAACCACAAGCCCACGAGTAGGATTGTTCTTGAGGAGTTGATAGGGGAAGTCCCAACTTCAGTACCACTGGTACAAGAGGATATACCACATGTCACTGCACCGCGTGTCACAGAGGATACACAGGTGATACCTCATCGTAGTGGGAGGGTTGTGAGACAGCCTGATATATTCATGTTCTTGGGAGAATCTTTCGATTTGGTCCCTGGCGAACATGAACCTGATCCCTGGACATATGACGAGGCAATCCAAGATATAGATGCAGCATCTTTGCAAAGTGCAATAAATACTGAGATTGAATCTATGGATTCAAATCAGGTCTGGGAGCTCTTATGCATAGCAGCTCATATGGATTATGAGGTGTGGCAGAAGGATGTCAAGACAGCTTTCCTTAATGGAAGTCTTGAGGAAAACATCCATATGTAGCAACCAGAGGGATTCATTGCTAAGGGCAAAGAGCATCTTGTATGTAAGCTTAATCGGTCCGTTTATGGATTGAAGAAAGCTTCGAGGTCTTGGAACATCCACTTTGATGAGGTAAATCCAGACTTATGGATTTATTCAAAGTACGGATGAGTCTTGTGTATACAAGAGATGTGACGGAAACGTAGTGGTATTACTTGTACTATACGTAGATGACATTTTGATAGTTGGAAACAATATTGGAATGTTATCGGATGTAAGGGTATGGTTGTCGAAACAGTTTGATATGAAGGACTTGGGAGAAGTGGGACACATCCTTGGGATCAAGGTTAGTGTGCTAATCCCAAGCTTCATACATAGACACGATTATGGATCGTTTTAGCATGCAAAAACTCCAAGAAAGGTTTTTTACCTTTCAGGCATGGAGTTCCTTTATCTAAGGAGATGTGTCCTAGATCATCTGAGAAGATAGAGGAGATGAAGGCGGTTCTTTATGCTTCGGCAGTAGGAAGCCTCATGTATACGATGCTATGTACGAGACCCGATATCTGCTATGTCGTGGGCGTGGTCAGCAGATATCAGAGTAATCCAGGACAGGGACATTGGACTACGGTAAAATATATATTGTAGTGCCTGAGAAGGACTAGGGATTATATGCTAGTTTACCGGGCAGAACAATTACTCCCTGTGGGTTACATAGATTCTGATTTCCAATCTGATAGGGATAACAGTAAGTCTACCTCAGGTTTTGTATTTACTTTGGGAGGTGGAGCCATTGTATAAAGGAGTGTCCAGCAGAAATGTGTGGCGGACTCCACCATGGAAGCTGAGTATGTGGCAGCCTCTAAGGCGGCCAAAGTAGCTAGGTGGCTCAAGAACTTCTTGATGGACTTGGATGTGATTCCTGGTTTGCCCAGAAATATCACAATTTATTGTGATAATAATGATGCAGTTGCAAACTCGAAGGAACCACGAACCCATAAGGTAAGTAAATGCATAGAGTGCAAGTACCACCTGATATGAGAAATCGTAAAGGATGTAGAAGTGGCTGTCGCCTAGATTGCATTAGAGGATGACCTGGTAGACCCTTTCACTAAGGCCCTTCTAGCGAGAGCTTTGATAGGCATGTGGAGGGAAAGGGAATCAGATGTAGGGCAGTGTGATGACAGCATAGTCTTTTAGTATAAGTGGGAGATTGTTAGAATGTATACTGAAAGCCTAGCTCTTTTTGTACGAACATTTTTATTTTGAAATAAGAATCACATGATCATTGTTTGCACTTTATATTTATTATATGTGTGCATATTGTCTAATATTTTACATTGTAGATAACATGGTGCTTGGTGTGACACAGAAGATCATGTTATCAGTTCCTTGTAGAATATGTTAGTAATATATGAGAGATGTCCTAAGGCAATCGCCTTATGTATGAACCATTTATATGATAAATGAAGATTCACTATTTGAGTATACATGTTTAATGTATTTGATTGGATCTTAAACTCATTTATTGAATGTCCACGATACGATTCACAGCATGAGAGAATTTGTGATTGGATCACAACTAGTGAGTATCTCTACATGTGTAATTGTGATGTATCGGAATTATCCCTAGTCGATGAATTGATGGATTTGGACACCATCAATTACTGAGACTAGCACGAGGTATACTCCTTGGTGTATCAAGCGGTGATTCTCCGGTGGAGACATAGTGATGTCCGGAGTTAATCGTGGATGCTAGTTATGGTAACTAGTTCATTGGAGTGACCAGCCGTAAGACTTCATATGGTTCTCTGCATATATAGATATGTCAATGAAGTTCTTACTGTGGCTTAAGCGCGATGTTCCTTTGACTTGCGGTATTCAAGTCATCTTGATCATGGAGACTCATGCTTTGACATCTTAAGCAAACATCTCCGAGGAGATGTGGACCCGGGATGATTGGGTATAAGTCGAAGTGATCGAAGGTGTTTGAATAGCCTATAAAGGATTCACCACTCCTTGCGAGGAGATGTATACCCATGGCCTCTCGTCGGATTGTTACTAAAGTCTTTGGCTAAAGCATTACATGTTTAGAGTAAGGTACTCTTCGATACATGTGGAGTAACTAGAATCCGTAGGACGAGGAAATGATACTTGGGCTAGGTGTGACGTAGTCAGCCTAGTGGGGACTGACACAATAGACCATGTCCTGAACCAAGTGGGTATAAGATGAGTGAAGGGAATGGTGC
Organism: Wurfbainia villosa; assembly: GCA_025175895.1. Classification (NCBI taxonomy): domain Eukaryota; kingdom Viridiplantae; phylum Streptophyta; class Magnoliopsida; order Zingiberales; family Zingiberaceae; genus Wurfbainia; species Wurfbainia villosa. The sequence goes on from CM046005.1 coordinate 82,237,398, forward strand.
ACGATTCATTCGAGCTGCTGAAGGGTTTCAGAAATAGTTCTGGATCAACCGTTGATCTTTTCGGTTAATTGGGGATCATGATGTACTACTAGGTGCCACTCATGATCGTTCTATAATTAATGGTTAATTATAGACGGCCAACATAAACCGAGAACCTATTTGGTCACACGCACAATGAGTGTAATCCAAAGAATTTAAAACGAGCTTGAGAATGGGATTCTCAGACCGAGAGAAACTATGTTTGGTTGGACCAAACATAAAGCGAGCATGAAATTGTTTCAGTCGCAATGGAAGCGTGGATGGGCAGTGTCTTATGAAGACATAATGGATGGACCAAAATGGTTTGGTTCTAATCCAATGGATGAGGATAAACCAAAGGGTTTGGTTTATTTTAAACGAATGAACCAAAAGTTGGTTCGGTTCGTTTTAACTTAAAATAAACCATCATGGTTTGGTTTATTTTAACTTATCTTAATGGAGCGGGTTAACGGGCTTTATGGATATGATCCATTAACCATTAAGAGAATTAGTTCTCTATAAAAGTGGGCTTAAGGGATTGTTAAACCCTAATCCAAAATCAAAACCCTAGCCTCCAAGGAGTTGCCGCCCAACCTGGTTGTGCCGCCCAACCTCCTTGCCGCCCAGCTTGATTGTGCTGCCGTCTAGCTCCTTGCCGGCGACCAAGCTTCAGCCGGTGAACCTCCGGCGACCCTCCGGTGATCTCCTATAGGTTTGGCATCAAGGTGAGGCTTTTCTCTCCTTGTTTTGGCCGGCGCCTACTCCTCCACCAAGCTGTCCAGTTTTCTGGACAGCTTCTCCTCTTCGGAGCGTCGTTTGGACGACGGTTAGTGCTCCGACAGCGGCTAACTTACCGGGGATTTGATCTGGTAATCCTCTGAGGTGGGGGACGAAGGATTCGTCAAACGGTTGACGAATACCTCTCCGGAGAAGCGAGTTTTGAGAACTCATTTTGGATCCGAATTTGGATTCGGATCGTGATCATCTCTCGATCACGTCGTCTTCAACACGAGGCTAGTAACCCGTACGAAGACGAAGCTCGTGACTTAGCGAAGTCATCGAGGCTCGGCGTGGATCACGGATAGAGAGCGATTCTTCACGAGGATCGTTCGGTTGATGCCGTTCCGCTACGTCATACGGAAGGTATAACGTAGTTTAATTTCCTTTTATTGCAAATTTTAATTTACGGTTATGTCTACACTTGTTGTAATAGCATGCGTGTGTTGTGTGTGTTGTAATAAATAGGAGTATTTATTATTTTTATTGCTTCCGCTGTGCTCATGTTTGCGAAACATGATCGAACACACACCTGTGTGATCTTGGAAACCTTGATGGTATCGAGCCCAGGTTGTGTTTCGACATAATCGTAAAAATGGTTTTGCGATAGTCATAATGTATTTCTGGAAGTTTTCTAAATTTTGGAAATTTAGAAGTATTTATGGAAAATTTTCAATTTTGGAAAGTCTAGAAGTATTTATGGAAATCTTCCACTTTTGGAAAGTTGGAAGTATTTATGGAAATTTATATTTTCCATAAATAAAATATTTGATTAGATTCTGGAAATTTGTTTCCTAATTTAATCATGATTTGATTTGGGAAATCAAATCTTAAAATATTTAATTTCCATAAGTAGTTTTAAAGATTTAGGAAATTGGTTTCCTAAATAGATTTTCCTTAATCAAATAATTCCATGAATAAAATATGTGATTAGATTTGGAAATTTATTTCCTAATTTAATTATGATTTGATTTGGAGAATCAAATCTTAAACATATTTTATTTCCATAAATAGTTATGACATATAAGGAAATTATATACATGACATAATTGTATGCCATGTAATTGCATTAGATGCATAACATTATGCCATGCGTGTCGTGACATGTAGATGTATGGCATGTATGCCATGCCATGTAGATAATAGTTATTTGCATGCAAAGAGGATGAGACATAAAAACCCTTAAACAATATTAAAGCCTACACCTTCCATTAATATGGTTAGAACCGGAGTTACTGTTTCTTGTTTGGGTTGTTGGACTCTCTCAAGCCCGCTCGAACTGAATATGTTCAAACCATGGAATAGTTTAATACTAATATGGTAAGAGTCGAGGTCAATCGTTAGCTTTGGTTGTTGGACTCTCTCCAAGCTGGGCTAATTGGTTGAATGCGCTCTAACCATATTAAAACTATGTCCGATTAATGGTGGCTTTAACGAGCATCGGTTTGTTGGACTCTCTCAAGGTCGATGTAAAGGGAGGTGAAGTTGGGTGCTATGCATATGATGCATACTTGTTAATGTGTTAACAACCCGATGTATGTGTGAACATTCAATTAGTTGATAGCACATTGTGATAGTTGCATATACGGGATATGCAATCGGTATAGATGATACCTACCGTCGTAGTTATGAATGGCTTGTTGGACTCTCTCAAGGTTGTTCATAACTATGATGGATATCGACCATTCGGAGATGGACCTACAATCTCAAGTGATTTTGGGGTTTTGAAATTGAAAAATGAATGGGATTTATAAATGTATATTGATGCATTTTAAAATCATTTTCTCATATATGCTCGTTTTGTATTTCTAGGTCAATAAATTGATCATGACGTCTTTGAATTTGCGCACTATTTTGTATTGAACAAAGTATTGGGCCTAACTTCGGGTATCTTAGAAACACGAGAATTGTTCTCAAGGGAAAAGCTTGCATATGTCCTTGAAGAGCCTCTTCTGGCCGTCTAAGGAAGATGCAACTCGGACCAAATGTTGGTCTATCGAAGCATGGCGGTATTGTGGCGAGTTGCATCATGCTAGCGGCGATGGTACCTGAGCTGCAGAAGCAGCATGAGCATATGGATGCTAACACTATGGTGTTCCATCTTCATGAGTTGTTCGATGAGCAAGCGAGATCCGAAAGGTTCGAGGTCTCTAGGCTCCTCTTCACCACGAAGATGCAAGAAGGTTCGTCTGTAGTACAGTTTGTGCTAAAGATGAACGGGTACATCGAGCGGCTAGCTACCCTCGGTTTTGTGATGGATCATGAGTTAAGTATTGACTTAATTCTGCATTGTTTGCCCAAGAGTTTCTCGCAATTTGTGATGAACTATCGGATGAACAAATTGGAATCCACCATTCCCGAGCTCCTCAATATGCTGAAGACTGTGGAGCCTTCTGTGAAGCATGAGGAGAAGGCGGTTCTGTTAGTTGATTCCTCAAAGAAAGGTTCTAAGAGGAAGGCAAAAGAACAGAAGAAAGGAAAGAAAAAGGAAAAGAAGGCGGAACCAGCGCAAAAGGGCACTTGCCATCATTTGTGTGAGAAGGCCATGAAGAAAGCGCAAGATTTATCTTGAGTCCATGAAGAAGAAGAAGGCATCCGATGCCCCATTCTCTTCGTATCTTCGTTATTGATTGTCATTCTATTTCCTTAGACACTTGGGTATTGGATCTTGGGTGTAGCTCACATATATGTAATGACATACTGAGGCTAAGGAATAGAAGAAGACTTGTCGAGGGGAGTCAAATTTGCGAGTTGGCAATGGAGCAAAGGTTATTCTTGATGCATCATCGGAACTTATTTGAAGCTCCTAGTGGACTAGTCTTGGCCCGAACAATTGCTATTATGTTCCTTCTCTAATAAAAAACATTGTTTCTATTTCCTACTTAAATAGAAATGGTTTCCATTTAACGTTTAGTAACAATTGTTGTTATATAACTTTGAATGGCGTACTTTATGGAACTGGAACTTTGAGTAATGGCATTTATACGTTGGACGTATCCAGTGACATTTTCAATATCGAAGTGAGCAACATGTGTGCTCAAAAGGATAATCACATAGACTCCTATATGTGGCATTGTCGTCTTGGCCATATAAGCAAGAAACGCATGTCCGAATTACACCGATGTGGAATTCTGGAATCGTTTGAATTGGATTCATACGATACATGCGAATCATGCTTAAAAGGCAAGATGACTAAGTTACCTTTTACTGGAAAAGGTGAACGAGTGGGAGAGTTACTAGGTTTAGTACATACTGATGTATGTGGACCTATGTCAACTCAAGCATTAGGAGGCTATAGCTACTTCATTACCTTCACCGATGATCACTCACGGTTTGGGTATGTGTTCTTGATGAAACACAAGTCTGAAGCCTTTGAAAGGTTCAAAGAATTCAGAAATGAAGTAGAGAAACAACATGACAAGAGTATTAAAATACTTCGATCGGATCGAGGTGGTGAATACTTAAGTCAAGAGTTTCTTGATTATCTAAGAGACAATGACATATTGTCTCAATGGACTCCGCCCTATACACCACAGCATAATGGTGTATCTGAGAGGCGTAACCGGACCTTGTTGGACATGGTCAAGTCAATGATGAATCATGCAACTCTTCCCAAGTCCTTTTGGGGTTATGCACTTCAGACAGCTTTTTACTTGTTAAACAGAATGCCTACCAAGGTAGTCTCAACTACTCCATATGAGATATGGAATGGTAAGAAACCTCATGTATCTTACTTGAAGATATGGGGTTGTCCTGCTTATGTGAAGCGGACTGTATCAGACAAACTGGATGCTAAGTCTGATAAATGTCTATTTATTGGATACCCTAAGGAAATAAGGGGTTACCAATTCTATCATCCTGTGGAACAAAAGGTGTTTGTTTCAAGGCATGCTGTGTTTCTAGAGAAAGAGTTTCTCTTGCAAGAAAACAGTGGGAGTGTCGTCGAGCTTGAGGAGGCTCGAGAGACTCAAATAGACATTAATGAGATACCTGGTGAAGCACAACAGCCGACAACTCATAGTGATGAGCAATCGGCTGGACCTATTGTAACACCACATCTTCGTAGATCTGGTAGAACACGCAATATTCCTGAGAGATATTGATTTCTCGTAAGTGAATCGAACGACGTGTTACTCATTGATGATGAGAGCCTACGATTATGAAGAAGTCTTGACAAGTTGAGAAAGGGATAAGTGGCTTGGTGCCATGAAGTGGAAATGGATTCCATGTACGAAAACCAAGTTTGGAACTTGGTTGACCCACTGAGGCATAAAGCCTATAGGGTGCAAGTGGGTTTTCAAGAAGAAAAGCACATGGATGGTAATGTGATTACCTATAAGGCTAGATTGGTGGCGAAGGATATGCGTCAAAAGCAAGGTGTTGATTATGACGAAACCTATTACTTTGTAGCTATGCTTAAATCCATTCGGATGCTCCGCCATAGCGGCTCATTATGATTATGAGATATGGCGGATGGATGTGAAAGCGGCTTTCCTTAATGGAAACTGCTCGAGGGCGTGTATATGATACGGCTGAGGTTTCATCGGTTGATAAAACCAAGGTATGCAAATTGACGATCCATTTATGGATCAATACAAGCATCCAGAGATGGAATATCCGCTTTGATGAGACAATCAAAAAGTTTGATTTCTCACAAAATCCGCATTTAACCTTGTGTGTACAAGAAGGTTAGTGGGAGGCAACAGATTCCTAGTATTGTATGTCGATGACATATTACTTATAGGAAACGATGTGTCAATCTTACATGAAGGTTTGGTTATCCAAGACATTCTCCATGAAAGACTGGGAGAAGCAACCTACATCCTGGGATTAAGATCTATAGAGATAGATCAAACTTGCTTGGTCTTTCGCAGCCTACATATATATAGACCGAAAAGCAAAGAGGTTTAGCATGTCGGAATCCAAGAAAGGTTATCCACCCATCAGGCATGGGGAACACCTTTCGAAGTCTATGTGTCCGCGCACAGAAGACGAGAGGATTTGCATGAGTAAGATTCCCTATGCATCCGCAATAGGATCTATCATGTATGCTATGTTATGTACGAGGCCCGATGTATCGTATGCTCGAGTGTCACGAGCAGATACTCGATCCAGAATGGATCATTGGGCGTTAAGACGATCCTTAAGTACTTGAGAAGAACTAAGGATGTGTTCCTAATATATGGAGAAGGGGACATGGTGATACGCGGTATACAGATGCCGCCTGCAGCATAAGGATGATTCTGTGTCTCACCGATACGTGTTCACCTTGAATGGGGGCGCAGTGAGTTGGAAAAGTTCCAAACAAGAGATCGAGCGGATTCTACCATCGAGGTAATATATTGCGCCTTCTACAAAGAAAGGAAGCGGTTTGGATCAAGAAGTTCGCTCATGAACTTGGTGTGATTCCGCCATTGTTGAAGCAATACCGGCTTCATCGCGACAACGATGGAGCAATTGCACAGGCGAAAGAGCCAAGGTCTCATCAACGATCCAAACATGTGCTTCGCCGCTATCATCTTATCAGAGAGATCATAAGTAGGAACGAAATACAAATCGAGAAAAATTCCCACTGAAAGGAACATAGCGGATCCTTTGACTAAAGCATTACCTCAAAGTAAGTTTGAGGGTCATGTTAGAGCTTATGGTATTGGATACCGAGCGATACGACATTAGGCCAAGTGGGAGTCCGTTAGTAATATATGAGAGATGTCCTAAGGCAATCGCCTTATGTATGAACCATTTATATGATAAATGAAGATTCACTATTTGAGTATACATGTTTTATGTATTTGATTGGATCTTAAACTCATTTATCAATGTCCACGATACGATTCACAAGATGAGAGAATTTGTGATTGGATCACAACTAGTGAGTATCTCTACATGTGTAATTGTGATGTATCGAATTATCTAGTCGATGAATTGATGGATTTGACACCATCAATTCGCTGAGACTAGCACGAGGTATACTCCTTGGTGTATCCAAGCACCGATTCTCACCGGGCCGAGAGACATAGTGATGTCCGAGTTAATCGTGGATGCTAGTTATGGTAACTAGTTCATTGGAGGACCACCGTGAAGACTTCATATGGTTCTCTGCATATATAGATATGTCAATGAAGTTCTTACTGTGGCTTAAGTGCGATGTTCCTTTGACTTGCAGTATTCAAGTCATCTTGATCATGGAGACTCATGCTTTGACATCTTAAGCAAACATCTCCGAGGAGATGTGGACCCGGGATGATTGGGTATAAGTCGAAGTGATCGAAGGTGTTTGAATAGCCTATAAAGGATTCACCACTCCTTGCGAGGAGATGTATACCCATGGCCTCTCGCTCGATTGTTACTAAAGTCTTTGGCCAAAGCATTACATGTTTAGAGTAAGGTACTCTTCGATACATGTGGAGTAACTAGAACTGTAGGACGAGGAAATGATACTTGGGCTAGGTGTGACGAGTCACTTAGTGGGGATCGGCACAATAGACCATGTCCCAACCAAGTGGGTATAAGATGAGTGAAGGGAATGGGGCACGATTCATTCGAGCATCAAGGGTTTCGTAAATAGTTCGATCAACCGCTTGATCTTTTGGTTAATTGGGGGATCATGATGTACTACTAGGTGCCACTCATGATCGCTCTATAATTAATGGTTAATTATAGACGGCCAACATAAACCGAGAACCTATTTGGTCACACGCACAACGAGTGTAATCCAAAGGATTTAAAACGAGCTTGAGAATGGGATTCTCGCATCGAGAGAAACTATGTTTGGTTGGACCAAACATAAAGCGAGCATGAAATTGTTTCAGTCGCAATGGAAGCGTGGATGGGCAGTGTCTTATGAAGACATAATGGATGGACCAAAATGGTTTGGTTCTAATCCAATGGATGAGGATAAACCGAAGGGTTTGGTTTATTTTAAACGAATGAACCAAAAGTTGGTTCGGTTCGTTTTAACTTAAAATAAACCATCATGGTTTGGTTTATTTTAACTTATCTTAATGGAGCGGGTTAACGGGCTTTATGGATATGATCCATTAACCATTAAGAGAATTAGTTCTCTATAAAAGTGGGCTTAAGGGATTGTTAAACCCTAATCCAAAATCAAAACCCTAGCCTCCAAGGAGTTGCCACCCAACCTGGTTGTGCCGCCCAACCTCCTTGCCGCCCAGCTTGATTGTGCTACCGTCTAGCTCCTTGCCGGCGACCAAGCTTCAGCCGGTGAACCTCCGGCGACCCTCCGGTGATCTCCTATAGGTTTGGCATCAAGGTGAGGCTTTTCTCTCCTTGTTTTGGCCGGCGCCTACTCCTCCACCAAGCTGTCCAGTTTTCTGGACAGCTTCTCCTCCTCTCGTCGGAGCGTCGTTTGGACGACGGTTAGTGCTCCGACAACGGCTAACTTACCGGGGATTTGATCTCTGGTAATCCTCTGAGGTGGGGGACGAAGGATTCGTCAAACGGTTGACGAATACCTCTCCGGAGAAGCGAGTTTTGAGAACTCGTTTTGGATCCGAATTTGGATTCGGATCGTGATCATCTCTCGATCACGTCGTCTTCAACACGAGGCTAGTAACCCGTACGAAGACGAAGCTCGTGACTTAGCGATGTCATCCCGACGAGCTCGGCGTGGATACGGATAGAGACGATTCTTACGAGGATCGTTCCGGTTGATGCCGTTCCCGCTACACGTCATACGGAAGGTATAACGTAGTTTAATTTCCTTTTATTGCAATTTTAATTTACGGTTATGTCTACACTTGTTGTAATAGCATGCGTGTGTTGTGTGTGTTGTAATAAATAGGAGTATTTATTATTTTTATTGCTTCCGCTGTGCTCATGTTTACGAAACATGATCGAACACACACACGCCGCGGTGCCGGAAACCCAACAGAATATAAGTAGAGGCTCACAACCAAGATGGTTTTGGATGAATCATTGGTATGGTTGTAGTGTAGCTTGATATTGTTTTGTCTTGAACATAGAGTTACACTAGTACACTTAGGTGTATTGAGCATGACCGACATAGAGGTGATTCAATTTATTGCTAACTACATAATTGAATCGGACCTCGGATATTATGTTGTACATGCTCTTAATCCCGATATAATAACGGGCACATGTACTTAGTATTTATTTCTTTGATTTACCAAAGGGTGAGATTTCTATGGATTAAATCAATATGCCCGGTAAGTTGGGAAATGATATTATTTACATGGTGTGCCATTGATTATAGGAGGAAACCGTGTCCTATATATAGGTTGATGATGTCCCCTTGAGGAGCTCATAAGGTTCATCATGTAAACCCTGCAGGTTGACTTAGTCAACATGATGATAAGGTTGAGTGGTACTACTCGAGGAGTTAGATGTTAATTAATTGATGGTCAGTAAATCAATTAATTGACGGACATTCGATATCTTAAACACGGGGAGACGGATGTACAAATAATATATGGAGCCCATATTATCATATGGGGTTGGTGAGGTAATTCAATGATGATCCTCTAGTGGAATGGAACATCATTGATGGATCAAGTTTGTGTGATTCCGATCCATCGGGTGGCCAAGATCCAACTCCTCCTCATGATCCCTATCGTAGCCTAATATAAACCTCATGAAGTCTAGATCAAATGATGGAAAACAAATCTCTAGAACCGACGGTTGAGATTAAATCTCTAGATCCGACGGTTGAGATTAAATCTCTAGATTCGACGGTTGAGATTAAATCTCTTGAACCGACGGTTGAGATTAAATCTCTAGAACCGACGGTGGAGATTAAATCTCTAGAACCGACGATTGAGATTAAATCTCTAGATTCGACGGTTAAGATTAAATCTCTAAGATCCGACGGTTGAGATTAAATCTCTAGAACCAATGGAGGAGATTAAACCTAGGCCTAAACCTAACTCTATATATATGGTAGAATGGGTTGGGCGGCAAAGATGGAGTTGGATGTTTTGGAGATTAGGGTTTTGCCCATCAATGGCTTGGGCGACAAGAAACCCTAAGGAGGAAACCCTAATTAGATTAGGGTTTGGCTCCTTTGGTTGGGCGGCAAGGTTTGAAAGGAGAGGGGCGGCAACTATAGGAGAAGAGCTCTACTTCTTCCTAGGGAAGGTGGCCGATTCCTAGATCTCTTCCTTCCACCTTGGTTGGGCGGCAAGAAAGCCTAAGGAGGAAACCCTAATTAGGGTTTGGCTCTTATGGTTGGGCGGCTAGGGTTTGCAAGAAGGTGGGCGGCAACTATAGGAGAGGAGCTCTTCTTCTTCCTAGGGTGTTGTCGGCTCCTTCTCTCTTCCCTATACCTTGGCCGGTGCCCAACATATTCCCTTTCTCCTCTTTACTCCATCTTAGCCGGCGGCACTAGAAGCTAGGGTTTGTCCCTAGTTTGGTTCCTTAGTGGTTTCCATTATGTTCTCTCTATTCTTGGGGCCGGCGACATCAATCCTTTGTGGATTGGTGATTGGCTCAAGCAAGAAGGGAAGGAGAGTTCTTCTTTCTTTGGATTGAAGAAGATCTAGGAAGCTTCAACTTGTGGAGGATCTTCGCCCACACGAAGTCTACAAGGAGGTTAGGACATACGATAGAAGATCAAGAGGTATAAAAGTTTTATAAGTGTTATTATTGATCTTTGCATGTTCTTATGATTATGCTTATATGTGTTGATTATACTAGTTTACATTTGTATGTATTTGTATAATCATGAACCCCGAAGATAAACATAAAAACCAACGATCCATCCGTCGTCTCTTCCGAGGCTAATCGACTAGAAGAGTTGTGTTGCTTGAACAACTAGTTTGTTCAAGCGATCGCTCAAGTCGTTAGCACGATGATGAATTGGTTGTGCTTAGGAAACTCATCCCATCCGGATTAGTTTTCATTAGTGAAAATTTTAATCCGGGGACATGGGAGCCAATGAGCCTCTGAAGCGATTCCCAACACCATAGTGGCCAAGAACGGCACGCACAACAATGCTTTGCACTCAACCCTTCTACTACTACCCCGAGTGGCTGGGGAGGCAGGATGATTGACGATCCTCTCAACCACAAGGGAGACCTAATCGCCAGCATGCATGCAATGTAATGATGTATAGCTCCATACATGTATCCTCACAACACTCCCTATCCCACGGGGAGTCCTGATCAACCAAAAGTCAATTATGCAAGGACTACTAATCCACAAGAATCTCTCTATCACACAAAGAGTCATACACAACTCATAGTCAACCATGCTATGACCTCCAGTCCGTAGCGAGCTACTATCGATAATCCATATAACTATACACAGTCACACGATCCATAATGGATATACAATCATGCTAGGACCTCCAGTCCTTAGCAACATATTGACAACCACATACTTATCTATGCACAGACAACTAGATCCACCATAAATGCACAACTAATAAGTGTACGATACAACAATCGACTCCATAATCTAATCCATCACCTAACTCTAGTGATGTAACACAGTAACCCAATCTGAGGTCACAAAGATAACCCTAACCACATGTACTTACTGAACATCCACCAGCTAACACACAATAGGGTTTGTAGTTCATATCCATGATAGATAAATGATGAAGAAACAACAATATATCTCAAAGGTCAAGGCTAAGTACAAGCACATGATTAAATAAGAGTGGATCTAAGATCAAAGGTATCATCATAAGTCCAATTTCATGCTCCGGAATAAGTCAAAACTACCTGACCAGGGTAGATATTATCCACCTGATATGAAGCTCGAACTAATCCTTACGGTCGTGGACCTGCTTCGTATCCCAAACCTGCACAATAATAGAAACAACAATTAAGTACAAGTATCCGACAAATATACGAACTAAACACTATATCATTTCTATATTCGCATCCTTTCCTCGTCTACGAGTCAAAAACTCAATTATCCCAAGCCAATACATCATAACCCAACTCATAATAAATCATCGACTACCAGATTAAACCACCCATGAACAAAACCAAAATCACCTACTTCCCTGTTCCAATTCAGATCCAGCTCTTTTCATAACACAGCCAAACAATCACCGAACTCATCGACTACAGCTCCTCACACCCGGTACAAAACAGAACACACCCCTGTTCAACAATGACGGATCGATCAACATCCACCACCTCCACTACATATCTGGAATCTCATGAACAGAACAAGATAAAGGGAATAAAATAGAGATTAAACAAATCAGACTTCACCGGCCGATCCTATCCCCTATGGAGTTTTGTTCACCGGATCTATAGTTGCCCCTTCTTCCTACAACGATCCGAGCTACCATTGAAACAATCGGCCGAGGACACTCACAGCAAGAATCGATCATCGGACGAATCCAGTCTGCCTCCTCCTTCCACCCATAGCCGATACAACATATAGATAAATCAACATTCACACTCCATATCAAACTCATCGGACAAGATCATCTCATACCACAAATCACACAACAATTTCCAAAGGAAAATCAACAATTAACATTGAAACAACAAAGGTAAACCAAACTTACTAACCTAAATCTTCACCGGCACTGTTTCTCCCCTGTTCACCCATGAAATCTGCTCCAATCACTGCCCAAAACATGGATCCAAGCTCAATCAAAAACCCACATCGAGGTCTCATCTCACATCTCAAAGGAGAAAGGAGATCGGCCCTTACCTAGCTCCAACGACAACCGACGACAAGCTCCTCACTCTCAGCAGCTCACTTCTGCGGTGTTCCCAGCTTCCCAACCAATCCTCCACCCAATTCCAGTTGCACGGTGTTTCTCCCACCGGCCGGATCTTCCATCGTCGATGGCAGCAGCTTGCGGAGGGAGAAGGGAGATGGAACCGAAGTCACGAGAGAGGGGAGGAAGGAATCGCGCGATCGGGATTTGGGGAGAAGAAATTGCAACTGGGAAAGGAAATAATGGAATCTGCGTCCAAACGGGTCGGGTTCGGCCTTATAAACCCAACCCTTGTGGTTAAGCTAGCCTAGTCAAGTCCAAGCTAGCCAAAGTTGACCCGATCACCTATTTAAGCTTAAATCTTCCTTGTATGAACTCCTGAGAAATTATATAAGATAATTTCTTAATCACATTTTTTTTCATATCTTACAGTTGCGGTAGTTGACCAACTCCAATGACTTCTAACCAAGCCTGAACATCGGTCATCACACCCCAACGGCACATTGAGCAGTCGACTGCTCCCACTAGCAGTCAACTGATCCATTATCAGTTCGACTACTCAGTTGGCTACGAGCGGTTATGTGCCCAAGTCCACTTATAACAGTTGACTGCCCTCCATGGCAGTCAACTGATGGTGGACCAGTCGACTACCAACCCTTGATAGTCGACTGATAGGCCACAAACCCTTGCCGAACACCAGTCAACTAACATTTGACTAATACCTATATCAGTCGACTGTCATCAGGTAAAACCTCAAACAACAAGATGTTTGAGCATCTGATCGTTGGGTAAAACCTCAAACATAGATTTTTGAGCATCCGACACTTGATATTAGTCATTTGGCCAAGTTCACTTAAATTGAGCTACCCCAACCTGGGTTACAATCGCTCAACTCTCATCTCCCATAGAGTCTCCCATTGAAGCTATCTTCCTTCGGTCTGCGTCCCTCAGATGCACTAAGCTCATGACTTCTCCCATGCCATCCTTCGCGTCTCGCCCTGAAGTTTGCTTCCTTTGGCTCAACTTCATTGCTCCTCGTCCAGCGGTCCCTCGGATGCACCAAGCTCACGGCTTCTCCCCGTATTATATTTCATCGACTCAAGGACCCGAGCCATGAGATGATGAACTTGCCAATGCTTCATCAAGCAACTCATGTGTGATTCACCAAGTCCTGCACAAGTTGAACGCACACATCAAAAGCATAACATCCTAACTTAAATTCTTTGACACACACATCAAAACTAAGATCATACTTTGGTTGATTACCCTAACAATCTCCCCCTTTTTTATGTGTGTCAATATGTTTAAGTTAGGTAAAAACACTTAAAAACACTTAATGAAAGTAAAGAATGAATATCAAACATGGATATCAAAACACCTCCTTAACACATGCAAACTCCCCCTTAACATCCTCCCCCTTTGACATTCTCAAAGTGTTTAACTTAAACCTTAACAATTCTCCCCCTTTGACACCATCGAAAAGATCATACATATCTTATACAAGGTGGTATCAATATCTAAGAGAATAAAGACACCAAAAACAAACTTGACAAACTCAAAACTGAGATGTTGTGCCCATGCAGTGTTATCAGTCGACTGGGTCAGTCACTAGTCGACTGATGTTTGATAATTCTGAATTCTTGTTTCTAAAGCCAACTTCAGAAATGCATTAAAAATTCATAAAACTTAAAAAATCATGAAATTTAGGAAACACATATCTTATGAGTTCCTCTATCAATGAAAAATTATTTTTCATGAAAAAACATACAATTTCAAGAGTTAGGCAAAAATTCAAAAGTTCTAAAATTTTCAAATTTTGTATCAAACTTGGAAACTAGTTTTGCCTTTAAATGTTTCAAAACATAAACTCACATATTTTAAAACATGAAATGTTTTCAAATTATTAATATCCAACTATGATCTTTGGGTAAGATGTTCATGAATTAACATCTGCTTTCCCCATAGTTGGTCAATGATTGCTATATCATGATACACCTAATGACTCATTAAAATGTCATAAGCATTAGTGAATCATTTGTATCAACCTAACATCTCACCCATTGCTATGTCAATCAATCAAGTTCTCCTTATAGTGTGTTGTGAGATGTAACTAAGGTAATTTTACTTAACCAAAAGTTTCATGCAATGCTATCCAAGATTAAGTATACTCCATTATCACCCATTAAGATCATAAGTCAACCATTTAACATGATATGAAATAAGTCCAATTATGGTTGACTATCCTAGGTTTTTCTAACCTTTAAGGATTGCCTTGGGTACCCAATATAGATTCTTTCCAATAGGGTTTACCAACTATTCTTTGTGATCCATTTCCTAGCTACCATGATTGTTTTTTTTTGGCCCTTAGCAATTAAACAATGGTATGCCTTCTCATTTCTTGATCCCTTATATCCTAAGCCATTTTTGTTAAAACTTGCCCTTTGGCTCCCAATAATCATTTTCATAGTATTTGAGCCTATGGTAAATTTTTCAAGGGCCTTACTAAGGTATTCTACCTTTTCTCTTAAAATCCTATTTTCTTCTAATCATGCATCATTTGTACTAGAAGAAACAACATCATCATGTGAGCATGAATTTTCTAGCTTTTCTTCTAGAATTCTAATATCATTTAGCATGCATTTATTTTTCTTCTTAGTTCTAAACAAATCCCTAGTCAAACTTGAAATCATATGAATTATATCTTGGGTAGGGAGATTCTTTACCTCACTTACCCAATCTTCCTCCGAATCTGAGGTTTGTGCTCCCCCTACAATTGAGCTCTCCTCCTCACTTGTGCTTGCTTCTTCTCGTTCGGATGAGGTGGAGGCTATGCCATCTACTCCCATGAGCGCAAAATGTGAGATGGCTTCTATTTCCTCCGATGAAGACGAGTCATCCCATGTAGCCTTTAGGTTTCAAGAGGATTTTGACTTATCCTTTTCTTTTGATTTCTTCTCTTCTTTCTTCTTGCTTTCTCTCTTCTTGTCATTCTTCTTCTTTTCTTCCTTGTTCTTGTTCAATAAAGGACACTCATCCCTCATGTGTCCTTTTCCTTGGCAATTGTAGCATATGATCTTCCTTGTCCTCCTTCTATCATTAGATTTGTTAAATTAAAAACCTTTTAAAGCACACCTTACCCTTCTTACCATATACGCCTCTTCATCACTATCCATTGAAGAGGGTGATTCATCATCAAATGAGGAGGGTGAGGACTTCTTTTTCTTTCCTTTGTTTGCTACAAGTGCTACTCCCCTTGGTTGTTTGATTGGTTCTTCAACTATTCCTTCAAGGCAAGTTTCATGAAGTTCCATAGTTGAGAAAAATTCTTCTAAAGTACTAACCTCTAGATTCCTCGAGATATAGAAGGAATCAACCATGGAGCTCCATTTTGATGATCGGGGGAATGCATCAATGACTTTCATGATCATATCCCGATTCGATAGCTTCTCCCCTACACTTGACAAACCATTAATAATCTCTTTAACCCTAGAATGTAAAGACAATACCTTTTCTCCTTTGTCCAATTTTATGTTGTTGAGTTGTGATCGAAGAAGGTCTCATCTTGCTAATTTGGCTTCGGATGTACCCTCGTGAAGCTCAATTATCTTCTCCCACATCTCCTTGGCGCTTGAGCAATCTCCAATCCGATTGATCTATTGTTGAGTAAGCACGTTGAAGAGATAATGCTTGGCTTTGGAATTTGCTAGATGCTCCTCCTTTTGCTTCTTAGTCCATCTTGACTTTTCGGTTGGCTTGTTTTCTTCATCCTTGGGTACCTCAAACCCATTTTCCATTATAATCATTATATCAAAATCGGTTTTGAAAAATACCTCCATTCTCTTCTTCCACCATGAAAAATCTCCTTCGAACTTCGGTGGATGGATGTTCATGTCAGCCATTTGATTTGCTTATCGCGGTGACGAGTCTGATGGTAAGCTCCTCATTTTAATACCACTTGTTAGGACCGATGGCCCGGCTAAAAGGGGGGATGAATAGCCTTTCGATGTTCGATGGAAATCGTTCATGCTTAATTTTCTACAATGCACGTTAGTTCAGCGGAATGATAATAAAACTAATGCAAAGACAATTAAAGCTAAAAATAAAGTAAAGAAAGAACATTGCTAACACAATTCGTTTAACATGGTTCATGGCCTCTCACCGTTAGTCCACGGCAATCCATTAGGCAGATCACTCCCTCAACCTTTTCACTAAACTTCTCCTTTAGCTCAACACAAGGTGGAGAAAACCTTCTTACACAAACTCTCCCTCTTACAATATGATAGAGATAGAATTAGGGAAGAGGAGAGTAAAACCGTTTAGGAGGCTTGGAGAAATGTTAGGAGTAAAAGCATTGGCCTCTCTAAGGCTCCCATGGCCTTCTTTTATAGAGTGGAGGCCTTTCTACTTGTTGGGCATGCAACAGTCGACTGTCGTGGTAGTTGACCACCTCCAATGGCTTCTGACCAAGCCTGAATCGCGGTTGTCACACCCCAACAGTATGCTGAGCAGTCGACTACTCCCACTGGCAGTCGACTGATCCATTATTAGTTTGACTGCTTAGTTGGCTACGAGCGGTTCTGTGCCCAAGTCCACTTATAACAATCGACTGTCTTCCATGGCAGTCGACTGATGGTGGACCAGTCGACTGCCAACCCTTGGCAATTGACTGATAGGACATAAACCCTAGTTAAACACTAGTCAACTAACAGTCGACTGATATGGGTATCAGTTGACTGTCGTCGAGTAAAACCTCAAACAACAAGATGTTTGAGCATCCGACCGTCGGGTATAACCTCAAACACAGATGTTTGACCATCCTACACTTGATCTTAGACATTTGGTCAAGTTCACCTAAATTGAGCTACCCTGACCCAGGTTACAATCACTCAACTCTCATCTCCCATGGAGCCTCCCATTGAAGCTATCTTCTTTTGGATTGCGTCCCTCGGATGCACTAAGTGTTGGGATGTATACTGAAAAGTCTATCTTTTATATGAACATTTTTATTTTGAAATAAGAATCACATGATCATTGTTTGCATATTTATGGTTATGCATATTGTCTAATACATTACATTATAGATAACATGGTGTGTAGGGTCACACGGAAGATCATGTTATCGACTCCTTATAGAGTATAAGTAAAGGCTCACAACCGAGATGACTTTGGACAAACCATTGGTATGGTTGTAGTGTGATTTGGTACTAGTTTGTCTTGACCATAAAATCACACAAGTACACTTTGTGTGTATTGAGCAGGACTGACTTAGAGGTGATTCGATTCATTGCTGACTACATAATCGAATCGGACCTCAGATATTATATTGTACATGCTCTTAATCCTGATATAATAACGGGCATATATACTTAGTATTCATTTCTTTGATTTACCAATGGACGAGATTTATAGAGCAAATCGATAGGCTCGGTAAGTTGGGAAATGATATTACTTATATGGTGTGTCGTTGCTTATAAGAGGAAACTGTGTCCTATATATTAGGATGATGATGTCCCCTTGAGGAGCTCATAAGGTTCATCATGTAAACCCTGCAGGTGGACTTGGTCCGGTATGATGATAAGGTTGAGGGGTACTACTCATGGAGTTAGATGTTGATTAATTAATCGACTGGTCCAAAGCCCCAGTGGACTGATAACCTCAAACATGAGGTTTAACCCCAAGTATGATGCCCTCATACTTGCTAGACCACCCTTAGCCTAGACCTAAGCCTTCTAGTCACCTCCGGCAGCCTCATGCCTATCGGATCCCTCCAAGTCATCCATGACTTGTTCATCTATACGCAAGCCTTCAGGTGCTTCCATCGGTTATTGTCATGCTAAGCTGGTCTACACTGGTAAGGCACATTGGGCTTACTGATGTGAGCAAAATATATAGGGTTTTAGGAGTAATTTTCGCTCACATCTCATTACATTTTATGTTAGTTTCATGCATATGTCACTCTATTTTGCATGCATTTCCTATTTTCTGGTTTGGAGGTATGTTCTTTGTACTTTTGTGTGCAGGATAGCATTTCATGGGAAAACGGTGCATTTTTGGAGCAAAAATGGAGTAATTTGTGGAGCACGAACCTTAGGGAACACACACTGGCCATGTCCCAAGACTTGGGCATGTTTCCGAAGCGAAACGGATCAAAATGGAGGCTCTAGAAAAAGGTACGATCAGGCCGTGTGAAAACACACGGTCGTGCCTTTTTTCCAGCTCAATTTTCAGCCAAGATTTTACCTGTTTTTCGCCTTGCACATGGCCAGGCCATGTGAAATTCACACGGTCGTGTGGCGGCGTTGCGAATTCAAGGAAATAGGGTTTTTCAAGTATTTATAGAAAGTCGGAGCCAACCCTATATATTGGAAACTCATCCAAGAGGAGAGAGATCACGAGGGAGCTGCCCTAGGGCTCCCAAAGCCTAGGGAGGAGGCACGATGGCTAGGACGGCACACCGAAGCCCTAAAAAGCTTCGGGAACTCGCAACGGGGAGGAGGAACGCCGCCGGAGGTCCACGCCTTGCACTTCAACGCCGGAGAGAAGACCACGAAAGCATTGTAATCCCTTGTTCCTACGTTTTCACTATGATGTATTCGAACATGTACATGCTTTGTGATTTCTCCTTCATATACATGGAGTAGTTCTTTCAATTGTAGGATTAGGGAGTAGCTTGTGTGCACATTACAATGTTGGTTCATTTTAAATTCTTCCTTTGAGTTTAATTATGCGTGTTTGGTTTTCTACCTGCTGTGCCAAGGTGATACGAGGGGTGACAACCCTAGTATCTAAGATTTAGGGGATTTTATATAAGGAACCTAGGGGTAAACCTAATCTCCTGTAACTGTGGGTAGAAGGATGCGATGGAATCAGACACAGTTCATCGTAGGGATTGATTCAGCATCCTTGTACCATCTATCCCGTCCTTTTAGGTAGAGATAGCTCCCGGTAGATGTGGTGGCTCATCGGGAGAGTGTATGATGTCCCTTCCACAAAACCATAGCTAAACGTCTAGACAACGCCAATTGACAACATTATTTTGTGACACACAAGCGAAATCGAAGTCCTAAAATCACTTTTGAAGACCTTGGCACGCTCCCTTCCACCTCCGTGTGGCACCGTAAAGAGTATAGTCCACTGACAGCCCTCACAAGTCAAAAACCTCTTAGAGTTTATGTCCGAACAATTTAAACCACTGAACGTACTGATATTCGAATCCCAGTCCCTGTGGAATCAATAAT
This sequence comes from Wurfbainia villosa, assembly GCA_025175895.1. Classification (NCBI taxonomy): domain Eukaryota; kingdom Viridiplantae; phylum Streptophyta; class Magnoliopsida; order Zingiberales; family Zingiberaceae; genus Wurfbainia; species Wurfbainia villosa. The sequence goes on from CM046005.1 coordinate 82,257,099, forward strand.
CTTTTATTACTTGATGACATCCATGCACTTGCGGGCGTTGACCGTGAGCGCGCGCTACGAGTCCTCGACGGCCTCCATCGTGAGATTTGAGGTTGGGATCGCGTGTATCAAGTTTTTGGCGCCGTTGCCGGGGATTGTTTGATTCGATATCGAATCGAGAAGTGGATAATTGGATCGGACCTAGGATAGATTTACTTTTCTTGTTTTATTTTATTTTATTCCAGTTTTGTTTATTCAGTTACTCTTTCCTTATTTATAATTTCTTGGATATAACGATGGATTCTTTTACTCATGATTATGGTAAATTTAATGTTGTAAGTTTTGGTAACATTTATTGTGAGCATTGTGGTGAAACATGGCATACTATTAATAATTGTCCGGATATATTCGAACCTTCACAATTTGAACAAGAAGATGTCACCTACAATTACAATGCGTGGCCACAAGATGATTCCTATTTATATAGTTATGACCATGGCTACTTAAACCCTCGATATTGTCCTCCTATATCCTGACTGGAGCAAATGATGGAAGATTTCATTTGAACAGAACAAGTGGCGAACACTGAATTCCATCGGCGGCATTCGCAGACAGAGATTCAATATTGTTTTCAAAATGAGAACGAGAGCTATGAGTCACCATGCAAATTTTATCTAGAACTAAGTCCCCACTTAGAAGCCCTGCTAGATAATTTTTCTAGGGAATGCAAGGATCATAGCCAATAATTTGCGGAGATTATGGAACGAGATCTAGCAAGAGAAGAAACCAAATGACTAGAAGGTGACTTTGATGACTGGATCACACCTAATAGGGTGGAGACTCACTTTGAGCGAATGGATGAGGAGGACGTAGATGACATTGGAAGTAAAGAAGGACAATCCATTCAATCACCACTTGGAGAAGAACTTGAGGATTATATAATGGACAATTTAATCGAGGAGTGCATTGCTTCAATCAAAACACCTCCTAACCTCAAGGATCTAAAAGAGCCTACCTTAATCCTCACTGAAATTTTAGTTACTAATAACGAACCCCTTTTAATGATTGATAATGATAAAATTTTAGTCGACATATTAGAATCTATTGATCAATCTTTTGGTGAGGATATTTGTGGTAAGTTACATCATTTATAGCATATGGATGAAATGAAATATTATGATCGGACTTTTGAAATTTCTTTGTGGCTAAGCATGCTCAATCTCGAGCCAAGGAAAGTAGCTAACAAGTATCTTGCCCCTCCACGAGCAAGATTTAAGGGATATAGTGATGGAGGACAAAAAGGCAAGAGGCGCAAAGTGAGCAAATATCTTGCTCCCCCACGAGTAAGATTCAAACATATCAAATGAAATGCAGGAATAAGGTCGAGCTAAAAGACCTTAAACAAAGAGCTTCTTGGGAGGCAACCCAAGTTTAGTTTTTAGGATTTCTTTTTATTGCATTCAATTTTTTGTAATTTGAACTTTGATTTATGGTATTTAGAATTTGTAGGTAAGAAAAGAACTTGCTAGGTAAAAACAAAAGTCACTTTTAAGTTTATACGGTGAAGTGAGTGAGCGAAATCAGACCATTATGCACCACGAGAAAAGAAACAAAGGGCGCACGGCCAGGCCATGTGTTTTCACACGGTCGTGCCCTAACTTCCAGAGTCACACACGGTCAGGCAGTGTGTTTTTACACGATCGTGCCCTGACTTCCAGAGGCGCACACGGTCAGGCCATGTGATTTCACACGGTCGTGTCGCACCCCCTAGTCCACGTGAAAAGCCTACACCTGCACCGTTTTCTTTTCCTACTTTTGAGCAGGATGTAGGTGCTTCTGCCTATGATTTCTCGGAGTTCCGATCGTGCCTCGATGATATATACGCTGAGCAACAGACGCAGGGGCAGCGATGGGATGATCATAGCTCCTATACACAGGTGGAGTTTACAGGCTTACGGGAGCACTTCCAGTGGGCCGAGGACTTCTACGACGAGGCCCGTATTTACTTTCAAGAGGAGGATGCCCGACACCAGGAGGAGGCCACCTACCGCCAGGAGATGCGACATCATATGCGTGCCCAGCAGGCATAGTGGGCCCGAGAGGAGGAGCATAGAGCGGTCGCTGCATCCACCATCTCTCAGATCGACCACATGCACATGTGGCATCAGCGGCTTAGCACTAGGTTTTCCCAGGAGCCTGACATGCCGAGACTACCAAACTTCCCGCCTCGACCATAATATTAGAGGTATTGTTTCGTATAAGTCTGGGGGGGGCACCAAATTTTATTTTGTTTCTAGCAGTAGTTTCTTTCTTGGTATTTGCATTATTATTAGCATTAATTTGTTCATGCATAGGTTGTTGAGGTTCTTAGTTTTTGTTACCTGTAAAGCTACCTCAGTAGTATTTTTGTTAAAGTTACTTACATGAGTTGTTCCCATAGGTAGCTTAACTTCATTTATCTCATGATATTTTATTTTATTTGCTCTAATGAATATTCTAGACTTACACTGATTAGTTTTTATTTTTACACCTACACATGTCGAACACTCTGAAAGGGAAAATCTAGTACATATCTAGTTATGATTCATCTCAATAGTCTAGTACTTTGGAATCCATAGGTGACTCTAGGTTTAGCATTTTAGTTACTGGAGATGCTCGGATTGTGTAAGCCCATTTGGAAAAATCAAAATCCCAATGAGAAGAAAAAAAAAGGAGAAGAGAAATAAAAGAGAGAGAGAAAAAAAAGAAATGAAAAGAAAACAAAGAAAAAAAAAGAGAGAAGATTACGAGGGATAAAAAAATAGTTGTCGTGGATGGAAATGGCTAGGTGCCCCTTTGAGACCAAGTTAGGTTACTCGGGAAACACCTACCAATTTCTCTCAATACCGAGCACGCCTTTGAGACTTTGTGCTAGATCTAGGGAACGACCCTCGCTTTGGGCAGGTAAGTGCTTAAGAGTCGGACACCTTAGGAAAGCTATAGGATGATGACTTAACTCACCATGGAACGAGTATCCCCTAAGAATGATTCACTTAGCACGAGCACGAGGAGCTAACCTAGTGAATTTCTAGAACATATTTATTTTGCTTTGATTGCAAATACCACTTGATAAATTTAGTTAACATGCTAAGTATGGAACAATATCTTTTTAAAAAAATTTCATGGTACTGAGGTTTGCTTAAGGACAAACAAAGATTTAAGTCTGGGGGAAGTGATGTAAGCAAAATATATAGGGTTTTAGGAGTAGTTTTCGCTCACATCTCATTATATTTTATGCTAGTTTCATGCATATGTCACTCTATTTTGCATGCATTTCCTATTTTCTGGTTCGGAGGTCTGCTCTTTGGACTTTTGTGTGCAGGATAGCATTTCATGGGAAAATGGTGCATTTTTTGAGCATAATGGAGTAATTTGTGGAGCACAGATCTTAGGGAACACGCACTAGCCATGTCCCAAGACTTAGGCATTTTTCCGAAGAAAAACGGATCAAAACGGAGGCTCCAAAAAAAGACACGGCTAGGCCATGTGAAAACACACGGTCATGCCTTTTTTCCAGCTCAATTTCTAGCCGAGATTTCACCTATTTTCCAACCTTGCACACGGCCAGGCCGTGGTAAATTCACACGGCTGTGTGGCGACGCTGCGAATTAAAGGAAATAGGGTTTTTCAAGTATTTATGGAAAGCCAGAGCCACCTCTATATATAGGAAACTCATCCAAGAGGCGAGAAATCATGAGGGAGCCGCCCTAGGGCTCTCAAAACCTAGGGAGGAGGCACGATGGCTAAGACAGCATACCAAAGCCCTAAAAAGCTTCGGGAACTCGCAATAGGGAGGAGGAATGTCGCCGGAGGTCCAAGTCTTGCACTTCAATGCCGAAGAGAAGACCACGAAAGCATTGTAATCCCTTGTTCCTACGTTTTCACTCTGATGTATTCGAACATGTACATGCTTTGTAATTTTTCCTTCATAAATATGGAGTAGTTCTTTCGATTCTAGGATTAGGGAGTAGCTTGTGTGCACATTACAATGTTGGTTCATGTTAAATTCTTCCTTTGAGTTTAATTTGACAATTGATAGTTGTTTTTACTATATCTATGTGTGTTTGGTTTTCTACCTACTGTGCCTACGCGATACGAGGGGCGACAACCCTCGTATCTAAGATTTAGGAGATTTTATACAAGGAACCTAGGGGTAAACCTGATCTCCTATAACCGTGGGTAGAAGGATGCGAGGGAACCGGACACGGTTCATCGTAGGGATTGATTCGACATCCTCGTACTGTCTATCCCGTCCTTTTAGGTAGAGATAGCACCCGGTAGATGCGGTGGCTCATCGAAAGAGTGTATGATGTCCCTTCCATAAAACCATAGATAAACGTCTAGACAATGTCAATTGACAACATTATTTTGTGACACTAACAAAACCGAAGTCCTAGAATCACTTTTGAAGACCTTGGCACACTCCCTTCCTCCTCCGTGTGACACCGTAAAGAGTATAGTCCACCGAAAGCCCTCACAAGTCAAAAACCTCTTAGAGTTTACATCCGAACAATTTAAACCACTGGATGTACCGATATTCGAATCCCAGTCCCTGTGGGATCGATAATCTTTTATTACTTGACGACATCCATGCACTTGCGAGCGTTGATCGCGAGTGCATGCTTTGAGTCCTCGACAACCTCCGTCACGAGATTTGAGGTCGCGATTGCATGCATCACTTATGCTGCCAAGACTACCGCTTGGACTTTACGCTGCCAACCATTGGACTTATGCTGCCAAGACTCCCGCTTGGGCTTTACGCCACCAATATCAACCCTTGGACTTTCCTTGCCAACCCATGTTGGACTTTTCATTTGCCAAGACTCAAGCTTGGACTTTCCCTTACCAAGACCAATGCTTGGACTTTCCATGCCAACCCCTGTTGGACTTTCCAATTGCCAAGACTCAAGCTTGGACTTTCCCTTGCCAAGACCATGCTTGGACTTTCCCATTGCCAAGTGTCCCACTTGGACTTTCCATGCCAAGTACCCATGACTTGGACTTTTTTATTGCAAAATACTCAAGACTTGGACTTTCTATGACAACCACATTGTCATACATTTTGTCGAACATTAAAATACTGCTCGAGTCAAACTCGAGTCTGGTCAATCATGACCTGGGTCGATTGCACCAACACGGTCGACTCTGTTTAGTTCAGTCGACTGGATACACACTTGGCTAGATTAGCTGATGATCGGTCGAAGATCTAGCACCATAGTTGGAAATTATTTCAGTCGACTGAGGAGTTTCATTCGACTGAAGTGGGAAACTTCCCGATGCGGAGCTTAGTGACCTGGAGTCAACTGGAGAGGTTTCAGTCGACTGGAATACTAGAAGTTCCATATCAATGGGTTGATGTGGAGTCAACTGAAAGGCATTCCAGTCGACTAGAAAAGGTTTATAAAACAAGTGCTCGACCAGATTTGAGAAAAACACTACTACTACGTCGATGTGCTATCAAAATTTACTCTCATTCACAAAAGCTTCCACTCCTCACAAATGCGCTTTTTTGACACCTCGTGCCTACATCTAAGCCTTCATCTGTGTCGGTATAAAGTAGCTTGTAATTTTCTATATTACTTTTCGCTTGTGTACTTAACTTAAAAGAGAGGGTAGTGTGTTACCCATCTCTTACCTTTGTAAAAAGTGAACTCCTTCGAAGTCGAGAGTTCTCGAATCGGAGGGTAATATAGTGATTGCCCGTCGAGGTAGCTCTAGGAAGAGCTACAGACCTTAGAGTAGCAACCCAGTTAGGGTTGTGAACCAAGTAAACTGACTGTGTCTGAATTGCATTTAATTTCCACTGCGTACTCATATTTAAAAATATAAAATAAGTTTTAAATTAAAGAAACTTATAAACTCCGAGATTCACCCCCTCTCTCGGATTATTGTTATCGTACAATATAGACTCAGTTAGCATGACAATAGCCGATGGAAGCACCAGAAGATTAACGTATGGATGAACAAGTCATGGATTACTTGGAGGGATCCGATAGGAGTGAGGTTGATGGAGGTGTCTAGAAGGCTTAGGTCTAGGCTAAGGGTAGTCTAGCAAGTATGAGGGGATTATACTTAGGGTAAACCTCAATTTTAAGGTTTAACAGTCAACTGGAGTTATGGACCAGTCGACTAGTCAAGTGTTTTGACACTTGACAGTCGAGTCGACTCTGAGAACTCAATTGGGATTATGACTAATCGACTGGTCGGTAGTTGACTGGCGCTCGACTGTGGTCACGTGGCCTTGGCAGTCGACTGCCAGCTTTGGGCAGTTGATTGACCTTGAGTATTCGACTGCCATGGAGGTCAGTCGATTGTTATTTGTAACCACAAGCACAGAAAGCTCGGTGGTCGACTCAGAAGTCAACTAAGGGCTTGACAGTCGAGTGATGGTAATGGCAGTTGACTGTCAGTGTATCTGTTGGCTGGAATGCCAATGTGGATCAAGTTCGTTGTGAGACAACGACATTGTAGGCAGTCGATTGGGGCCTTTTGGCAGTCGACTATCAAGCGCGGAATCAGCCCAATGCAGGTCATAAAAGGAGTAGTTCATGGAGGATTTTGGTCATGGGTTTTTGAGCAGTTCTAGGGGAGATTTGAGGTGAAGTGTTGGTGCATTTCAGGGTCCTTCAAGCTCATCCAAGCAACCAACAAGAAAAGCATTCAAAGCAATCGTTTGCAAAGTTTCCTTTACTTGTATTTCATTATTGTCTTTGTATTTGCTTGTATTTCCTTCTTATTGTTGTAAGAATCATTGTAAGAGGTTTCTCTACCTCCGGTGTGTCACCGAGTAGGAGAGATTTGATAGTGGTAGTGTTCATCACTAGAGCTCACCCCGTGGAGTAGGAACCCTAGGTTCCAAACCACGTATATCCTTGTGTATTGTGAGTGTTTGTATTTGTTTTGAGTTTATTTTTTTATTATTTTCACTATGCATACTAACAAATTGTAAAGACAAGCACGATTGAATTCCGAGCGATGATGCATTTCACTATTCACCCCCCCTCTAGTGATCGACAATTCTTCTACAATTGATATCAGAGCCCGGTAAGCTCTCAGAAGAACAAGATGCTTTGATACCCTACAATTGGTATCAGATCTTGGAGCTCTTCATTTGGACTAATCGCCAAGGAGCAAAAGTGCTAGAGGATGGAGTTGCCCAATTATGGATTTGGATGGGACATCAACACTCCAATTTCATACACCTTCTATGGACGAGAAGGGTTCGATCAATGGAAGGCACGGATGGAGAATTTCTTCATGATGAACTTCGAAGATTGGGTTATACTAATAAAGGGATTCAAATTTCTAAGGGATCCAAAAGGAGGATACCTCAAGAAGAAGAGATGGACCGAAGATCACGTTCAAGCCTTCGAAATAAATGAAAGTGTAACAAAAGTTTTAGTTAATGTAATCCCTAATAATATTTTGTGTAGATTAGGAGATTATAGGGATGCCAAGGATCTTTGGAGCAAAGTGGCACAATATCATGAAGATCAATCATTGGCTCAATTGGACAAGGAGATCGAAGAAGCAAGCTCATCCTCTCAAGAGAGTGAGGATTCGAAGGTCGAGAGGTGTTCGACATCCGAGGAGGAAGAAGAGGTGGAAGAATTGGAGGAAGCCTCCACTTCTAGAATTGAGGGGCAGGAGAGACCTTCCACGCCAGAGGAAGAGGAAGAAGAATCTTCAACCTCCGGGAGGGATGAAGAACCAACTCCGGATTCTACCACCGACTTAGGTAACTCAAGAATTTTGATTAAAGATAAAAATCATATTGTATGCTTTGAGTGTAGGAAATGTTAGTGAAATCAACCCTTGATATGGTTTTGATGTGTGTGACAAAGGGTTTAAGTTAGGATGTATGGATTTGATATGTGCATTGGAGTCTTGCAGGACTTAGTAATTCGCACATGGAGCCTTGGCGAGTTTCACCTCTCATGACTCGGTCTTTGAATTGGTGAAGAATGGCTTTGCGGAAGCCGTGCGCTTGGAGTATCTGAGGGACCGTCGGACGAGGAGCTTGGAGTGAAGTCGGAGGAAGTAGACTTCAGGGCAAGACGCGAAGGATGGCGCCGCAGAGCTGTGCGCTTGGCGCATCTGAAGGACATGGCCGGACGAAGATAACTTCAAAGACGAGGGACTCCGAGGGATGAGAGTGAGTGAATGTAACCCGGAAAGGGGTAGTGCTCTTAGGTGAAACTTGGTCATTTGGATAAGTGTCGGATGGGATTTCCTGACATTAGTTGACTACCATGTTATGGTAGTCAACTACTCTAAGTCGAATGTGACTCGACTAGTGTTCGAGTCCGGTTCAATTGCCAACCGACTGCCATGGATTGGCAGTCAACTGCGAGACCACCAGTCGACTGATGAAGGCATCAGTCGACTAGTTGCAAGTGTTTTGAGCATAGAATGGAGTCGAGCTCGCGAGCACTCGACTGATCGAAGCATTAGTCGACTGATGGAAATATCAGTCGACTGATGATGGTGTCGTTGGATGAAATCCAATGTAGAAAGCAGTCGTTATTGGGCAATGGCTACAGGATCAGTCGACTGATCAGGGGCATCAGTCGACTGGTCCTGTGTCAACGGGAAGAAACCCTCTTCTCTATAAAGATGAAGGCTTTGGGGGCTTAATGCTTATGCTCTAATCTTCTCCCAAAGTGCCCTAAAGAATTCCCACTCTTCTTACTTGCTATTATTCCATTCTATTGTAAAGAAGAGGGATTGTAAAGAGGTTACCTCCACCTAGCTTGGTGCAAAGGAGAGATCTAGTGGATTTGGCAAAGGAGTGATTCACCTTGGACGAATCGGGACCATGGATTAGCAGCGTAGCCGTGAACCATGTTACATATTGTGTTAGCATTGTTTATCTTTACATTTGTTGTTTTGTTTGCTTGTTTATTAGTATTCCGCTGTGCTAATTAGTTTTGTAGACGACCAACTAACGAACGAATTCCACCATCTACGACAAAGGTTATTCACCCCCCCTCTAGCCGGCCAACATCTACACATCGATCGACCCTACCAGTGGTATCAGAGCCAAGGCGCTTGTTGAGGACTAACCGCCAACACAAGCACTATATCAAGAGATGGCCGGCTCGAACATTCACCCACCAAAGTTTGAAGGAGAATTCTCTTGGTGGAAAAAGAGAATGGAGGTATTTTTCGAAATCGACTTCGAAATTCTTTTGATTATGGAAAACGGTTTCGAAATGCCTAGGGATGAAGAAGGGGAGCCATTGGAAAAATCAAGGTGGAGCAAGAGGCAATGGGAAGAGTACTTGGCAAACTCAAAAGCCAAACATCATCTTTACAACGTACTCCCCTAACAAGAAGTGAATAGGATAGGGGAGTGTGCTAGCGCCAAGGAGATGTGGGAGAAGCTAGTAGAGCTTCATGAAGGTACCTAGGAGGCCAAGCTTGCAAGGAGAGACCTCCTCCGCTCCCAACTATCAAACATCAAATTAGAAAAGGGAGAAAAGGTAACCTCACTACACTCTAGATTTAAAGAGATAATAATCGGTTTATCTAGTGTAGAGGAGAAGCTTTCAAATAGGGACATGCTCATGAAGGAAATAGATGCCTTCCCTCGGTCCTCAAGATGGAGCTCAATGGTGGACTCTTTTTACATCTCCAAGAACCTAGAAGTTAGCACCTTGGAGGAGTTCTTCTCAACTATGGAGCTTCATGAAACAAGGCTCGAAGGAATAGTAGAAGAACCAAAGTTTCAACCTTCAAGAGGAGTAGCCTTGATGGCTAACAAAGGGAAGAAAAAGATGGAGATTTCCTCCTCCTCCGATGAAGCATCCTCATCCTCTTCCATGGATAGCACGGAAGAAGCTTATATGGTAAGGAGGGTAAGGCGTGCATTAAAAGGTTTTAAATTTAATAAGTCTAATGATAGGAGAAGAAGACCAAGGGGGAAGGTGATTTGTTATAATTGCCAAGGAGATGGACATATAAGGGATAATTGTCCCCTCTTGAACAAGAGCAAGGAGGAGAAGAGAAAGAAGGAAGAAAAGAAGAAGAAGAAGGGGAGCAAGAAGAAAGAAGAAGAGAAGAAGGCCAAAGAAAAAGGGAAGGCCAAGGCACTAAAAGCAAGGACTTGGGATGACCCTTCTTCTTCTTCATCATCATCATCCGAGGAAGAAAATGCCTTTGTCACAAATTTGGCATTAATGGCTTTTGACGACTTAGACTCATCCTCCTCTGAAAATGAAGGATCAAGCACAAGTGAGGAGAGCTCTAGTGAAGGGGGAGCTTCTTCACCATCCTCATCTGAAGAAGAAGAAGACATAGAGACTATGGTAATGAATCTCTCACCCCACAAAATAGTTTCCATGATTTCGAGCCTTACTAAGGATTTGTTTAGGGCCAAAAAGAAAAATAAGAGCATGCTAGATCAAATTAAGGATTTAGAAAATAAGCTAGAAAAAGCATGCTTAAATGTTAATGAAAATATCTCTTCTAGTCATGATGATGCATGCTCACATGATCTTTATATGTCATTTGATGTTAATGATGCATGCATAGAGGAAAATATGGCTCTAAGGGAAAAGGTAGATCATTTGACCAAGGCCCTAGAAAAGTTCACAATTGGCTCCAACACTCTTAACATGATAATATGGAGCCAAAGGGTAAGTTTAAAAAAAAAAGGCCTAGGATATAAGGAAAAGAAAAATGAAAAGGCCTATAAATGCTTAATTGCTAGGGGTCAAGATATAAAGAAGACAATTACTAGAAAATGGATCCCTAAGGAATTTTTAGTGAACCCCATAGGCAAGAATTTGTATTGGGTTCCTAAATCCATCCTTAAGGGTTAGGAAAACCCTAGGATAGTCAACCATACGGAATTTACCTATATCATGTTTTTGGTTGACTTAGGATGGCGGGACAATATTTTTGAAATAGTGTTAGGTGATGATAATGCACCTATAAATAGATAAATCATGCTTTAGGTAATATTTGCCTTATTATCATGATGTAATACCTAATGCATGATTATTAATTGATGAATACATGTGTTTCATGGTCATAATATGAAATCAATGCATATGTATATTTATGATCATGTTGGATGTTAGGATGATACTTAACCTTGTATAGAATTTCATGAAATTAATGGTTAAGTGTATACAAATACCTTTAGGATGCATCTCACACTCACCATAGGCTACCTTGATTGAAAACATAGCATGAGTGAGATGTTAGGATGATACTCATGGTCCACTAATGCCTATGGCATCTAGATGGTCATTTAAAGTATCAAAATAGAAATAATAGATCAATCATGGGGAAGGCTTATGTTTAATTCATAGACATATTGCCCAAAGATCATGGTTGGATATTTCATATATTTTCAAAACAATTTCTTACTTTAAAATCTGTGTGTTCATGTTTTGAAACAATTTAAAGCAAAACTAGGTGTTAAACTTGATACTATCTTGATCAAAAACCTAGTTACTTTTGAAACCTTTGGATTTTTGGCAAATACTTGAAAATACAATGATTTTTCATGAAAAATATTTTTCACTAATAAAGAACCTTAAAATAAATATGTTCCCCAAATTTCATGATTTTTTGAATTTTGTAGAATTTTTAATGTATTTCTGAAATTCAGACCGAAAATCAGAAAAACCTGAAATGCATATGCCAGTCGACTAGTAGTCTGAACCAGTCGACTGCTCACCTGAAAAACTGCCCAGTAACTTCTAATACACGGTTTTAAGGCATGTTTTTGGTTTATGTTTCTCTCTAGACTTGTTGTCATGCTAGATAAACTTTGTTTAATATTTTTGATGGTGTCAAAGGGGGAGAAATGTATTTGTTTAAGTAAGGGGGAATTATATTTAGGGGGAGTTTCATGTATTAAGGGGGAGAGTTGCTAATCATGTTACTTACATGCTTTCTTAGCTTAATATTTTATCAAATGTTTTACCTAACTTAAACGGATTGCCACACATCAAAAAGGGGGAGATTGTTAGTGCAATCAACCCTTGATATGGTTTTGATGTGTGTGGCAAATGGTTTAAGTTAGGATGTGTGGATTTGATATGTGTGTTGGAGTCTTGCAGGACTTAGTAATTCGCACATGGAGCCTTGGCGAGTTTCACCTCTCATGACTCGGTCTTTGAGTCAGTGAAGGATGGCTTTGCAGAAGCCGTGCGCTTGGAGCATCCGAGGGACCGTCGGACGAGGAGCTTGGAGTGAAGCTGGAGGAAGTAGACTTCAGGGTGAGACACGAAGGATGACGCTACAGAGCCGTGCGCTTGGTGCATCCGAGGGACATGGCCGGACGAAGATAACTTCAAAGGCGAGGGACTCCGAAGGATGAGAGTGAGCGAATGTAACCCGGGAAGGGGTAGTACTCTTAGGTGAAACTTGGCCATTTGGCTAAGTGTCGGATGGGATTTCCCGATATCAGTTGACTACCATGTTATGGTAGTCAACTACTCTAAGTCGACTGTGACTCGACTAGTGTTTGAGTCCAGATCAAGTGCAATGATCGTGCCATGGATTGGCGATCGTACCACCCGATCGTGATGAAGGCATCGATCGGTCGTATGTTCGACGCGAGAATGGTGTCGAGCTCGCGAGCATGTGTGATCAAGCGAAAATCATGATGGATGGCGGTTGATCCACGACGGGATCATCTATGTCACATCGATCGATCGGGGAATCTCAAAGAGAGGAAATTCTTTAAAAGGAAGAAGTTGTAATGCTCTTCTCCCAAAGTGCCTAAAGAATTCCCACTCTTCTTACTTGCTATTATTCTATTGTAAAGAAGAGGATTGTAAAGAGGTTACCTCCACCTAGCTTGGTGCAAAGGAGATCTAGTGGATTTGGCAAAGGTATTGGTATGATTTGACAATTGATTTTGACTAATGTTATATCTTTACATATTTTAGCATTGTTTTATCTTTACATATTTTAGTAGTGCTTTAAATATTTGATTCACGTCACTATGCATGCAAAGCAAAGATTCCACTCGGGAAGACAAGGCATTACACCCTTTGGAAAAAGGTAAACTAAGTTTAAACATTCTTTAATTAATAGGAAAAGTTGATTAGTTTGCTATGAACAAAAGCTAGGAGATTGTTGGAACAATCGAGGGTATAATAGGCTAATTTATAATTTTATATTTTTAATTAATAGGAAAGCATTAATTTGAGTATTGCCATGAAAGCAACATGCTTGCATAGAAAGTAAATGGGTTAGCTAAGGAAACCAATTTGAGATTGCATGGAAGAATAAGCAGGAATTGCAGAAAAAGTAGACATTAAGGAAAGAATTTTTGCATTTGGAAAGTTTAGAGTTTGATATTGGTCAAAGGTTCATTGATGAAATCAATGGTTGGGTAAACCAAGGAATTAGGGGAAGTCAACCATCTAGGCGGTGTAGAAGTTTAGCATGAAACCCAGGAACACTAGAAGTTCCATGGATGAACAAGTCATGATACTTGATCAAGGCTAGGTCTAGGAGTCTAAAACTAGGTCACTAAGTTCTACAGTAGAACCAATGAGTTAAACCTAGTAAGTGTGTAGTCACTATCATATGGGATATCATTTGTCCTAGTAAACTGGGTTTTTGGAGTTAGCCCTGTTAGGATGGGGCATTGGTTGTATCATTTTTTTAGAAAAAAGAAGACTATTTTATGGATCTATCATATGGCTTTATTTCTGTTATTTTTGGATTATCATTGTTCTGCATAGTTAAATATCTTTATGGTATGAATGATCTTAGCGAAGTTTAAATGGAATTTGTGGAGGAAAATCAACAAGGCTTGATGTTTTTGGGGCATTGTTGTGAATTTAGGGTTAAGTGATCAACCAATAGAAGCAACTCAAAATCGTGATGTTTTTTTTACTTGAATTTTAATGTGTTGACTTATATTCTTATTGTTTATTTTGTAATCGCATGGGGTTTCTCCACTCGGTTTATCGAGAAGGATCTTGATTAGGGTTGACATGTCATCACTAGAGTTTTAAAATCGTCCAGATGGATAAAGAACCTGATGGTTGAAAGTCCAACATGGGTTTGGGGTCTGAGTTATTGCTTTATTTCAAGCATTTGGGCATGAAAAAGCATAAAGGAAAGTCAAGCTTGATGCATTTGATAGGATTTACAACAAGTGGTATAGCTGGGGCTCTTCTTGGGATAAGTCCATGGGCTAAAGTCCAAGATGCTTAAGTGGAAATTAGAGAAGCTAGGATGACATAGTAACCATATGACAAGAGATTACTGGCATGGAGCAGAATGGAGACTTGATGTGGTCTAGATGGCATCTCATGGAGGCTTTGAACCTTTTAGGGATAAGGGGAGTCTAAAGTTGATGCCCAGGCGGCGAAAAAATTCGGGCGAAGCCGGTAACATTTTAGAAGATTTGATGCTAATGTTTGTCGGGCAGGTGAATATCTACCTTGGGCTATGGGATTAATAAAGCTCCATGAAGAATCCTTGGCTCGAAGGATGAGGGAATGTCATCATCCTGACAAGAAAGTGGATCGGAGTTGAGAGGAATCACGTCGGTGGAAGAAATGGAGAAGTGGAAGAAGAGGTGAAAAGAAGTCTTTGGGATTAATGAGCATCCTCAACCTTTGGGCTAGAAGAAATCTCATGGGTGAGAAGAGCAAGCTCAAAGTTTCCACCATAGGTAACTCAAGCATGCAATTAATAATAAAATTCATATTGTATGCTTTAGATGTAAAGCAGACACTACGAGATCCCAAGAGGTTAAGAAGACTCCAGGGAGGTCAGGAGGCGGTGCTCAGCATAAAGAGCAAGGCATGTGTGCTAATACAGCTTATAGTCATACCCTAAGTGGAGCAAAAAGACCCAAAATGGGATCACATGTAGAGCTAGGCTAACCCTAAGGTATATAGAATGCTAATTTAAATGTCAAAAAGCATGCTAGGACTTTTAATTCTCTTGAAGATTTATCATGGAGAGCATGAAAAATAATGAAATATTTTTTTAGAGCTAAGAACCTTTAGGAAATAAGGAGAATTTGGGACTAATGTCCAAAACATCTTCAAGAAGCTATTAGCAAAATAGAGAAGATATCTAGGCTTGCTCCAAGAAAACTAGGTATATGCCTAGGAAGAAAAATTCCAAAGAGAATGAAAAATCAAAATTCAAGGGATTAGAATTGGAAAATCAACTTGAGGTCGGAAGAAGAAATGGAAGAAGAATTTAGAAAATCAAATAAAAGAATCCAAATGGTCAAAAGTCAAGACCTAGGAGAAGAACCATCCAAGGGAAGCAGCTCAAGAGAACCTACCACCGATGTCCATTTGATTAATAAAATTCAAATTAGGTCTAGG
Source organism: Wurfbainia villosa (assembly GCA_025175895.1). Lineage (NCBI taxonomy): Eukaryota > Viridiplantae > Streptophyta > Magnoliopsida > Zingiberales > Zingiberaceae > Wurfbainia > Wurfbainia villosa. Next base: position 82,272,443 of record CM046005.1, read on the forward strand.
AAGACCAAGTCAAGAGGGAAGTCATCCTAGAGTTGACCAAGGCATGTGCCCTAGTGCTGGGGCAAAGGAGGGAAGCCACTAAGAATTGCAAGGGAGTTACAAGTGCCTAGATAAGAACCAAATGACCAACTAGAAGGATTTGAAGGTATCTAGGGAGATCATCCTAAGGAATACCTAGTAAATGGAGCTCAAATAGGTTTTTCTAAATGTGATGATTCATGCTAGATTTTAGGGTGTGCCAATTTTAAATGGATGGATAGTTAACTAACCATGGTAAACATAAGTAATCTAAAGTTATACCTTGGAAATAGGTTTGATAATCCTAAAAGAGGATGTGCCAATACAGGAAATGAAAAATCAAAAATTGGCAATTTAGGAAAAATTATAGGCCTTGAATGGAGCAAAGAAAAAAGTAGCAATATGGCAAAATACACCTAATTATATCAGGTGGAAACTAATTTTAAAATTTAGGTATTATTATACTATACATCTTAGCATTTGAGCCAAAAAGACCTACCATCATGTTTATTTTAATCAAATTCAAATTAGGATTAAAGTTTTAATGTCATGTGTCTTTAGATTATATCATATGTCATGACATCATGATCATTGGCCATGCTTAATTATTGCTATCAATTATGCCATGATCATTCATGCATCTAAATTGATTAAAATTAAATTAAGGACTTTGGCATGACTTGGAGTCCCATTTATAAGAGAATCAAGTATGGTTGCTTTAGAAAAATGCATGAAACCCTAGATTAGATGAATTAACCCACCATTAAATTGACATGTAGGTATTTATCACCTAGATACATAGGATGCGGTTTGAGTTAATTCAAGATTATAGTTTTGCATCTAGATGAAAAAATCATCTTATCTTAAATTTGGATCATTAGGAAAGGTTATTGTAAGTCATGTACATTGGCCCAAAAGTAGATCAATATGGCAAAAACATTTTAAAATCAATTTTAAAATTTAGGTATTATCTTTTTGATAGCAATCACCATTGATAAGTTGATATAAATGAGCTAAAACTTTATTTTTCTTCATTTTAATATGTCATGTTATTTTAGGATTAAAAATATGTTTTTAACATTTTCATATTCATGATCATAAGTATTATACATATGAATTTTCATGATTTTTGATATACGAATAATTATTTATGAATTTTTCAAAATCCATTTATAATGAAAATTGAAAATTTGTTGTGATCATGCTCATAGTGGCATCAAATGATGTTGATCTTAAATTATTTGCCAATTATTTAAAACAAGGTTGTTTTGCGGATTTTTTAACTATGTGGGTTTCAACCATTAACCCCAGGATATGCTTTAAGCATTAGAAAGGAAGAAAATCTATTTATGGATCAATTGTTTTTTGTATCAAATTTGATAAAAGTTCAATGTTGAACTTTGGACTTATGATGGTTTAGATTCCTATTCTTAAATTCCCAAGGACATTGTTGGTGCAATGTAAGCAAACCTTTATATAAATCATGATGATATGGTATTTTTATGAAGGAAAATATTTTGAACAATTGAAAATTGGGAAGTGTATAGGATTGCCTCTCTTGAGTGATATGACTTATCACTGGGAAGATGGTAGGCATCCTAGGTATTTTGGACCAAGGGGAGATTGTAAGATCTCATTGGGACATGAGACATTGATAGGAAAAAGAGATGTTAGTCAAAAAGGAGAATGTTTTGGGGAGAATGTTATGAAATTGGTAATCTTACCTTTCTCCAAATGTTTTTGGGGAGAATGGTATGAAGGATCAATTGATGTTATCAATAGTCAATTGAAGAATTGGGGAGAATTTTGATTACCAATTTGATAATTGTTAGGAGATTTGAGTTAGTGTTCTAACTGGTATTTTGTCAACATCAGGAGATTGTTGATGCAATCAGTGAGATCGATGAGGATAGTTTGTGAGTGATATTTGATATTTGACATGAGAGTTGACATTAATGTTTACATTGTCTAATAATAAGGGAGAATTATTTGGAACAATGGGAGATTATGATTTGGACCAAGTTTGACTCGAGGGGGATTTTGATGGTTGACTAGGGTTGACCATGTCATGGAAAGTCCAAGTCTTGAGTACTTGGCATAGAAAGTCCAAGCATGGGTCTTGGCATGGAAAGTCCAACATGGGTTGGCAAGGGAAAGTCCAAGTCTTGAGTACTTGGCATGGAAAGTCCAAGCATGGGTCTTGGCATGAAAAGTCCAACATGGGTTGGCAAGGGAAAGTCCAAGCTTGAGTCTTGGCATTTGGAAAGTCCAAGGGGTTTGATATTGGCGGCGTAAAGTCCAAGCGGGAGTCTTGGTAGCATAAGTCCAATGGTTGGCGGCGTAAAGTCCAAGAGGAGTCTTGGCAGCGTAAGTCCAATGTGTCTTGGCGGTGTAGACACCATTAGCATGACATAGCCAATGGAAGCACCTGAAGGCTAGCGCATGGATGAACAAGTCATGGATGACTTAGAGGGATCCGAGAGGCGTGAGGCTGACGGAGGTGGCTAGAAGGCTTAGGTCTAGACTAAGGGTGGTCTAGCTAGTATGGGGGAACCATACTTGGGTTAAACCTCATATTTGAGGTTAAAACCTCATGTTTGAGGTGTGCGGTCATGTCATATACGATCGTGGTGTGAATCAACTAGGGTTTATCAGGAATTAGTACGATCAGAACCTTTAGCGATCGGCCGGTCAGAGCAGTCGATTGATCGTGTGATCAGTCGACTAGTGCTCAGTTTGTCGGGCACAAAATGGAGTCTGACTCAATTTCTAGGGCTAGCTGTCGAATGAAGGCTCCATCAGTCGATTGATGTTCATGATCAGTCGATTGATGTCCTATCCATTGGATTTTTCAGTGTGGATTACATCGTTGTCTCACAACAACAGTGTCATCGATCGGCCCGATCGGCGATTTAGCTCATGGAAATCAACAAGGTTCTTTGAGGTATTTTGGGGCGAGTTGTTGCTGCAATTCAGGGTCTCCAAGTGCTACTCAACCAACCTAGCAAGCAAGCATTCAAAAGCTCGGTGTAAAGTTTTCTTTACTTTCATTTTCGTGTAGTTTCTTGTATTCTTATTGTATTACTTTTTTAATCACTTGTAAGGGGTTTCTCTACCTCCAGATTGTTTCGAGAAGGAGTTGTTTGTGATTAGTGGTTGCATGTGCATCACTAGAGCTCTTTAGAGCTCGATCCATGGTGTAGGAACCGTTCGGTTTCGAACCACAATAAATACTTGTGTTTGCGTGTTTGTCTATTTCATTATTGCTTTATTTCTATTATTCCGCTGCGCGCTAATGATTGTGTAGAGACAAACGCAAACGAATTCCATCAACGCATCCCACGACGCTATTCACCCCCCTCTAGCGGTCAACATTTCCCCAACACCCTGGCCCTATGAATCCAATAGCTCACACCCCAGTGCCACACACAGTCGTGTGAATCCACATGGTTGTGTAGCGCTGGGCAATTTCGACGCGATTCTGTTATTTTCTAGGGTTCGGGGAGATCCAGCCAGATATCTATATAAAGGAAGCTACGCCCAAACCCTAGGGGGGAGGCACGATGACCGGGACAACACTCTGACGCCCTAAAAAGCTTCGAAAACTCACAACGGGGAAGAAGAAGGTCGCTCGAGGATCAAGTTTTGCACATCAATGGCGGAGAGGAGAGCCAAAGTGCATTGTAATTCACGTTCTTTGCGCAGTTTACATTGTTTCTATAAATTCTAATATGCTTTGTGTTTCTCTTCTCGTATTTATGGAGTAGATTCTCCTATTCTAGGATTAGGGAGTAGTTTGTGTGCGTAGAACATGTTATTTCAAATATATTTCTTTTCTTGAAATCATATTTGCAATTGGTGATTGTTTAGATCGATAGCTATTTGTTTTGGTCATCTATTTACTGTGCGTAGCCAATATGAGGGGTGACAACCCTCGTATCAAAGATTTAGGAGAATTAAGGAGGAACCTAGGGGTTGGCCTCATCTTCGATAACCGTAGATAGAAGGGTGTGATAAAGTCAGAAATGGGACACATTCTGACTCGTCATGGGGATTGAATCGGCATCCTCATACTGCCTATCTCATCCTAAAGCCAGGGGTCAACCTGGTATGGCAGAGATAGTTCTCGATAGATGCGAAGGCTCATCGAGGAAGTGTATGATGTCCCTTCCACAAGACTATAGTTAGATGTCTAGATAATACCCAATTGATAGTGTGTTCTGTGACACATAAGTGAAATTGAAATCCTAGAATTCCCTCAAAAGACTCATAGCAACCCTTCTCTTTCTCTGTGTGACACCGTACTAGAGTTAGAACCCCCGACAACCCTCGTCATCACATCCATTAGAATGGAACTCTGATCAATAATGTCCACTAAACCAATCGGTACTCGAATCTCAGTCCCTGTGGGATCGATAATCTTTTTATTACTTGACGACATCCGTGCACTTGCGGACATTGAGCATGAGCACGCGCTTCGAGTCCTTGACGGTTCCCATCATGAGATTTGAGGTCGCATTCGCGTGCATCAAGTTTTTAGCGTCGTTGCCGGGGACTGATTGATTCAATATCGAATCAAGAGGTGAATAATTGGATCAGAATTAGCGTAGATTTATTTACTTGATTTATTTTTTATTTTTTATTTTTTATTTTTTATTTTATTTACTTCAGTTTTAGATTTTTAATATCTAGAGTAAGTTTAGATTTATTTCAGTAGTTACATTGCATTAATCTTTAGTTTAAATTTTTTGCATTTGATTTAGTATTTAGACTAGTTTATTTCTTGTTTTTGAGCATTAGGTATACTCCTAATTTAGTGGCTCGGTTCTTCGTATGCATAGACGCTTAGGATCGGAAAATCTACTTCCGATAGACCCTGAAATCGAAAGAACCTATCATCGCAGAAGAGCTGAGAAGAGAAGCATGGAAGACCTCGACGCATCTATGGTAAAATTAGGTAGCCGGCCTCTACTGTTGGATTTCCTGTACCGCGGTGAGTGTGTTCGAATATGTTTCGTAAACATATGCATAGCGAAAGAATTAAAAATCAATAAATCTAATTTATTACAACACACATATCACACTAATGCATAGTACAACATATGTAGACATAATCACAGTTTCAAATTTTGCAATAAAAGAAAATTATACTAGTTATACCTGACGTATCATTGTGGGATAAGGCTAAAGCATGGCTTCACTCCTTGCAATTGGGAAGCATTACTACATGGAAGCAGTGTGAGCAACAATTCTTGAACAAATTTTTCCCACCAAGAAAGACTGCTCACATGCGCCATTTAATTACTAGCTTCCGTCAGAAGGAAGGGGAGTCTTTATTCGAAGCTTGGGATCTCTGCAAGGGGGCTACTCTACCAATGCCCCCATCATGGACTGGAAAGGTGGTTGGTGATCCACATATTCTATAATGGGATCACGTATGTGTTGGGTTTCCGGCACCGCGGCGTGTGTGTGTTCGATCATGTTTCGCAAACATGAGCACAGCGGAAGCAATTAAAAATAATAAATCTATATTTATTACAACACACACAACACACGCATGCATATTACAACAAGTGTAGACATAACCGTAAATTAAAATTTGCAATAAAAGAAAATTATCTACGTTATACCTTTCGTATGACGTGTAGCGGGAACGGCATCGACCGGAACGATCCTCGTAAGAATCGTCTCTATCCGTATCCACGCCGAGCTCCTCGGGATGACTTCGCTAAGTCAAGAGCTTCCTCTTCGTACGGGTTACTAGCCTCGTGTTGAAGACGACGTGATCGAGAGATGATCACGATCCGAATCCAAATTCGGATCCTAAAACGAGTTCTCAAAACTCGCTTCTCCGGAGAGGTATTCATCAACCGTTTGATGAATCCTTCGTCCTCCACCTCAAAGGATTACCGGAGATCAAATCCCCGGTAAGTTAGCCGCTGTCGGAGCACTAACCGTCGTCCAAACGACGCTCCGACAACAAAGAAACAAGCTGTCCAGAAAAACTGGACCGCTTTTGGTGGAGGAATAGAGGCCGGCCAAAGGAGATGTGGAGCTCACCTTATCACCAAACCCACAAGAGATCACCGGAGGGTCGCCGGAGCATCGCCGGCTGAAGCTTGGATGCCGGCGGCAAGGAGGTGGCAGCAGCTCCATGAAGTTGGCGGCAACACCATGTTGGGCGGCAACAACAAAAGGAGGCTAGGGTTGGGCGGCCAAAACTTCATTAGGGTTTAGGGTTAGGGTTTAAGCCCTATTTTATAGAGAACTAATTCTCTTAATGGTTAATGGATCATATCCATAAAGCCCGTTAACCCGCTCCATTAAGATAAGTTAAAATAAACCAAACCATGATGGTTTATTTTAAGTTAAAACGAACTGAACCAACTTTTGGTTCATTCGTTTAAAATAAACTAAACCCTTTGGTTTATTCTCATCTATTGGATTAGAACCAAACCATTTTGGTTCATCCATTACGTCTTCATAAGACGCGGCCCATCCACGCTTCCATTGCGACTGAAACAATTTCATGCTCGCTTTATGTTTGGTCCAACCAAACCTAGTTTCTCTCGGTCTGAGAATCCCATTCTCAAGCTCGTTTTAAATCCTTTGGATTACACTCGTTGTGCGTGTGACCAAATAGGTTCTCGATTTATGTTGGTCGTCTATAATTAACCATTAATTATAGAACGATCATGAGTGGCACCTAGTAGTACATCATGATCCCCAATTAACCGAAAAGATCAACGGTTGATCCAGAACTATTTCTGAAACCCTTCAGTAGCTCGAATGAATCGTGCCCCATTCCCTTCACTCATCTTATACCCACTTGGTTCAGGACATGGTCTATTGTGTCAGTCCCCACTAGGCTGACTACGTCACACCTAGCCCAAGTATCATTTCCTCGTCCTACGGATTCTAGTTACTCCACATGTATCGAAGAGTACCTTACTCTAAACATGTGATGCTTTGGCCAAAGACTTTAGTAACAATCCGACGAGAGGCCATGGGTATACATCTCCTCGCAAGGAGTGGTGAATCCTTTATAGGCTATTCAAACACCTTCGATCACTTCGACTTATACCCAATCATCCCGGGTCCACATCTCCTCGGAGATGTTTGCTTAAGATGTCAAAGCATAAGTCTCCATGATCAAGATGACTTGAATACCGCAAGTCAAAGGAACCTCGCACTTAAGCCACAGTAAGAACTTCATTGACATATCTATATATGCAGAGAACCATATGAAGTCTTACGGCTGGTCACTCCAATGAACTAGTTACCATAACTAGCATCCACGATTAACTCCGGACATCACTATGTCTCCAGCCAGTGAGAATCAGCTGCTTGGATACACCAAGGAGTATACCTCGTGCTAGTCTCGACAGAATTGATGGTGTCCAAATCCATCAATTCATCGACTAGGGATAATTCTAATACATCACAATTACACATGTAGAGATACTCACTAGTTGTGATCCAATCACAAATTCTCTCATGCTGTGAATCGTATCGTGGACATTCAGTAAATGAGTTTAAGATCCAATCAAATACATAAAACATGTATACTCAAATAGTGAATCTTCATTTATCATATAAATGGTTCATACATAAGGCGATTGCCTTAGGACATCTCTCATATATTACTAACAGACTCCCACTTGGCCTAATGCCAATCGCTACGGTATCCAATACCATAAGCTCGAACATGACCCTCAAACTTACTTTGAGGTAATGCCTTAGTCAAAGGATCCGCTAAGTTCCTTTCAGTGGGAATTTTCTCGATTTGTATTTCGTTCCTACTGATGATCTCTCTAATAAGATGATAGCGGCGAAGCACATGTTTGGATCATTGATGAGACTACATCAAGTTCATAGATGAACTACTTGATCCAAACCGCTTCCTTTGCTGCTTCCAAAGCTGCAACGTATTCTGCCTTAGTGGCAGAATCCGCTATAGTGTCAAGCTTGGAACCTTTCCAACTTATTGCGCCTCCATTCTAGGTGAATACATACCCAGACTAAGACATGGAATCATCCTTGTCTGTCTGGAGCTGACATCCATATACCCACGTATCACCATGTACCCTTCTCCATATATTAGGAACACATCCTTAGTTCTTCTCAAGTACTTAAGGATCGTCTTAACAGCCACCCAATGATCCATTCCTGGATCAGACTGGTATCTGCTCGTGACACTCAGAGCATACGATACATCGGGCCTTGTACATAACATAGCATACATGATAGATCCTATTGCGGATGCATAGGGAATCTTACTCATTCAAATCCTCTCGTTTTCTGTGCGCGGACACATAGACTTCGAAAGGTGTACCCCATGCATGATGGGCAGATAACCTTTCTTGGATCCCGACATGCTAAACCTCTTTAGCACTCGGTCTATATATGTAGACTGCGAAAGACCAAGCAACCGTTTCGATCTATCTCTATAGATCTTAATCCCAAGGATGTAGGTTGCTTCTCCCAGGTCTTTCATGGAGAATGTCTTGGATAACCAAACCTTAACTGAATGTAAGATTGACACATCGTTTCCTATAAGTAATATGTCATCGACATACAATACTAGGAACACGATCTTGCACTCCCACTAACCTTCTTGTACACACAAGTTTAAATGCGGATTTTTAGAAATCAAACTTTTGATCGTCTCATCAAAGCGGATATTCGACTCTGGATGCTTGCTTCAATCCATAAATGGACCGTCGCAATTTGCATACCTTGGTTTTATCAACCGATGTGAAACCCTCAGGCTGTATCATATACACGTCCTCGAGCAGGTTTCCATTAAGGAAAGTTGTTTTCACATCCATCTGCCATATCTCATAATCATAATGAGCCGCTATGGCCAGGAGCATCCGAATGGATTTAAGCATAGCTACAGGCGAATAGGTTTCGTCATAATCAACATCTTGCTTTTGACGATATCCTTTCGCCACCAATCTAGCCTTATAGGTAATCACATTACCATCCATGTCGGTTTTCTTCTTGAAAACCCACTTGCACCCTATAGGCTTTATGCCTTCAGGTGGGTCAACCAAGTTCCAAACTTGGTTTTCGTACATGGAATCCATTTCCGACTTCATGGCACCAAGCCACTTATCCCTTTCTGAACTTGTCAGCACTTCTTCATAACTGGTAGGCTCCTCATCATCAATGAGTAACACGTCATTCGATTCACTTACAAGAAATCCATATCTCTCAGGAATATTGCGTGTTCTACCAGATCTACGAAGATGTGGTGTTACAATAGGTCCAGCCGATTGCTCATCACTATGAGTTGTCGGCTGTTGTGCTTCACCAGGTATCTCATCAATGTCTATTTGAGTCTCTCGAGCCTCCTCAAGCTCGACGACACTCCCACTGTTTTCTTGCAAGAGAAACTCTTTCTCTAGAAACATAGCATGCCTTGAAACAAATACCTTTTGTTCCACAGGATGATAGAATTGGTAACCCCTTGTTTCCTTAGGGTATCCAATAAATAGACATTTATCAGACTTAGCATCCAATTTATCTGATACTGTCCGCTTCACATAAGCAGGACAACCCCATATCTTCAAGTAAGATACATGAGGTTTCTTACTATTCCATATCTCATATGGAGTAGTTGAGACTACCTTGGTAGACATTCTGTTTAACAAGTAAATAGCTGTCTGAAGTGCATTACCCCAAAAGGACTTGGGAAGAGTCGCATGATTCATCATTGACATGACCATGTCCAACAAGGTCCGGTTACGCCTCTCAGATACACCATTATGCTGTGGTGTATATGGCGGAGTCCATTGAGACAATATGCCATTGTCTCTTAGATAATCAAGAAACTCTTGACTTAAGTATTCACCACCTCGATCCGATCGAAGTATTTTAATACTTTTGTCATGTCGTTTCTCTACTTCATTTCTGAATTCTTTGAACCTTTCAAAGGCTTCAGACTTGTGTTTCATCAAGAACACATACCCAAACCGTGAGTGATCATCGGTGAAGGTAATGAAGTAGTTATAGCCTCCTAAAGCTTGAGTTGACATAGGTCCACATACATCAGTATGTATTAGACCTAGTAACTCTCCCACTCGTTCACCTTTTCCCGTAAAAGGTAACTTAGTCATCTTGCCTTTTAAGCATGATTCGCATGTATCGTATGAATCCAATTCAAACGATTCCAGAATTCCACATCAGTGTAATTCGGACATGCATTTCTTGCTTACATGGCCAAGACGACAATGCCACATGTAGGAGTCTATTTGATTATCCTTTCGAGCACTCTTGTTGCTCGCTTCGATATTGCAAATGTCACTGGATACGTCCAACGTATAAACACCATTGCTTAAAGTTCCAGTCCCATAAAGAACCCCATTCAAAGTTATGTAACAACAATTGATACTAAACGTCAAATGGAAACCATTTCTATTTAAACAAGAAATAGAAATGATGTTCTTTATCAACAAAGGAATATAATAGCAATTGTCCAGTTCTAAGACAAGTCCTGCAGGGAGTTTCAACAAATACGTTCCGATGGCGAGTGCAGCAACCTTTGCTTCATTCCCAACACGTATATTTGACTCTCCCTTGACGAGTCTTCTTCTATTCCTTAGTCCATGTATGTCATTACATATATGTGAGCCACACCCAGTATCCAATACCCAAGTGTCTAAGGAAATAGAATGACAATCAATAAAGAAGATTTCTGAAGAAGATGGGGCATCCGATGCCTTATCCTTCTTCACGGACTCTTGATAAACCTTGCAATTTCTTCGCCAATGACCCTCCTTGCCATAATGATGGCAAGTGCCCTTTTGAGCTGGTTCTGCCTTTTAGCCTTTTTCTTCTTCCCCTTCTGTTGTTCCTTTGACTCCCTCTTAGAACCTTTCTTCGAGGAATCAACTAACAACACTGTCCCCTACTCATGCTTCTCAGAAGGCTCCACAGTCTTGACATGTTGGCGATCTCACAGATGAACCTCCTTGCATCTCAGAGGTGAAGAGGAGCTTGGAGACTTCGAACCTTTCGAATCTCACTTGCTCATCAACCAACTCACAAAGATGAAGGACTACGATATGAACATCCATATGCTCATGCTGCTTTCGTAGCTTGGGTTCCATCGCGGCTAGCATGATGCAACTCATTTGTTCAGAATCACTCACATGTTTCTGATAGGCCAACAATTGGTCGAGTTGCATCGTCACTAGACGAAGTCGGAAGAGGCACTTGAGGACATTTACAAGCTTTTCACCTTGAGAACAATTCTCAAGTTTCTAAGCTACCCAAGAAGTTCGACCCGATCCAATTTATTTGAATCCAAAATGGAACGCAAATTCAAACACATCATGATCAATATATTAACTTAGAAATACAAAATGAGCATATATGAGAAAGATGATTTTAAAAATGCATCAATATACATTTATAAATCCCATTCATTTTTCGAATTTCAAAAACCCCAAAATCACTTCGGGAGATCGTAGGTCCATCTCCGAATGGGCTGATATCCATCATAGTTATGAACAACCTTGGAAGAGTCCAACAAGCCATTCATAACTACGACGGTAGGTATCATCTATACCGATTGCATATCACGTATATGCAACTATCACAATAATGTGCTATCAACTAATTGAATGTTCACACATACATCGGGTTGTTAACACATTAACAAGTATGCATCATATGCATAGCACCCAACTTCACCTCCTTTACATCGACCTTGGAGAGAGTCCAACAAGCCGATGCTCGAGTTAAAGCCAACCCATTAATCAGGACATAGTTTTAATATGGTTAGAGCGCATTCAACCAATTAGCCCAGCTTGGAGAGAGTCCAACAACCAAAGCTTAGGATTGACATCTTTCTCTTACCATATTAGTATTAAACTATTCCATGGTTTGAACATATTGAGGTTCGTAGGGCTTGGAGAGAGTCCAACAACCCAAACAAGAAACAGAACTCTGGTTCTAACCATATTAATGGAAGGTGTGTGCTTTAATATTGATTAAGGGTTTTTATGTCTCATCCTCTTTGCATGCAAATAACTATTATCTACATGGCATGACATACATCTACATGTCACGACACACGCGCATGTTATAATGTTATGCATCTAATGCAATTACATGGCATACAATTATGTCATGTATATAATTTCCTTATATGTCATAACTATTTATGGAAATAAAATATGTTTAAGATTTGATTCTCCAAATCAAATCATAATTAAATTAGGAAACAAATTTCCAAATCTAATCACATATTTTATTCATGGAATTATTTGATTAAGGAAAATCTATTTAGGAAACCAATTTCCTAAATCATCAAAACTACTTCTGGAAATAAAATATTTTAAGATTTGATTTCCCAAATCAAATCATGATTAAATTAGGAAACAAATTTCCAGAATCTAATCAAATATTTTATTTATGGAAAATATCAATTTCCATAAATACTTCCAACTTTCCAAAAGTGGAAGATTTCCATAAATACTTCTAGACTTTCCAAAATTGAAAAATTTCCATAAATACTTCTAAATTTCCAAAATTAGAAAATTTCCAGAAATACATTATGACTATCGCAAAACCATTTTACGATTATGTCGAAACACAACACAGCTCTGATACCCTTTGTTGGGTTTTAGACCTGCATGGCGTGTGTGTGTTCGATCATGTTTATAAACATGAGCCAGTTGAAGCAATTAAAAATAATAAATCTATATTTATTACAACACACACAACACTGCGCATGCATATTACAACAAGTGTAGACATAACCGTAAATTAAAATTTGCAATAAAAGAAAATTATCTACGTTATACCTTTCGTATGACGTGTAGCGGGAACGGCATCAACCGGAACGATCCTCGTAAGAATCGTCTCTATCCGTATCCACGCTGAGCTCCTCGGGATGACTTCGCTAAGTCACGAGCTTCATCTTCGTACGGGTTACTAGCCTCATGATGAAGACGACGTGATCGAGAGATGATCACGATCCGAATCCAAATTCGGATCCTAAAATGAGTTCTCAAAACTCGCTTCTCCGGAGAGGTATTCATCAACCGTTTGACGAATCCTTCGTCCTCCACCTCAGAGGATTACCGGAGATCAAATCCCCGGTAAGTTAGCCGCTGTCGGAGCACTAACCGTCGTCCAAACGACGCTCCGACAACAAAGAAACAAGCTGTCCAGAAAAACTGGACAGCTTTTGGTGGAGGAATAGAGGCCGGCCAAAGGAGATGTGGAGCTCACCTTATCACCGAACCCACAAGAGATCACCGGAGGGTCGCCGGAGAATCGCCGGCTGAAGCTTGGATGCCGGCGGCAAGGAGGTGGCAGCAGCTCCATGAAGTTGGCGGCAACACCATGTTGGGCGGCAACAACAAAAGGAGGCTAGGGTTGGGCGGCCAAAACTTCATTAGGGTTTAGGGTTAGGGTTTAAGCCCTATTTTATAGAGAACTAATTCTCTTAATGGTTAATGGATCATATCCATAAAGCCCGTTAACCCGCTCCATTAAGATAAGTTAAAATAAACCAAACCATGATGGTTTATTTTAAGTTAAAACGAACCGAACCAACTTTTGGTTCATTCGTTTAAAATAAACCAAACCCTTTGGTTTATTCTCATCCATTGGATTAGAACCAAACCATTTTGGTTCATCCATTACGTCTTCATAAGACGCGGCCTATCCACGCTTCCATTGCGACTGAAACGATTTCATGCTCGCTTTATGTTTGGTCCAACCAAACCTAGTTTCTCTCGGTCTGATAATCCCATTCTCAAGCTCGTTTTAAATCCTTTGGATTACACTCGTTGTGCGTGTGACCAAATAGGTTCTCGGTTTATGTTGGCCGTCTATAATTAACCATTAATTATAGAACGATCATGAGTGGCACCTAGTAGTACATCATGATCCCCAATTAACCGAAAAGATCAACGGTTGATCCAGAACTATTTCTGAAACCCTTCAGTAGCTCGAATGAATCGTGCCCCAGTCCCTTCACTCATCTTATACCCACTTGGTTCAGGACATGGTCTATTGTGTCAGTCCCCACTAGGCTGACTACGTCACACCTAGCCCAAGTATCAGTTCCTCGTCCTACGGATTCTAGTTACTCCACATGTATCGAAGAGTACCTTACTCTAAACATGTAATGCTTTGGCCAAAGACTTTAGTAACAATCCGACGAGAGGCCATGGGTATACATCTCCTCGCAAGGAGTGGTGAATCCTTTATAGGCTATTCAAACACCTTGATCACTGACTTATACCCAATCATCCCGGGTCCACATCTCCTCGGAGATGTTTGCTTAAGATGTCAAAGCATAAGTCTCCATGATCAAGATGACTTGAATACCGCAAGTCAAAGGAATCTCGGACTTAAGCCACAGTAAGAACTTCATTGACATATCTATATATGCAGAGAACCATATGAAGTCTTACGGCTGGTCACTCCAATGAACTAGTTACCATAACTAGCATCCACGATTAACTCCGGACATCACTATGTCTCCACCAAAGGAGAATCACCGCTTGGATACACCAAGGAGTATACCTCGTGTCTAGAATTGATGGTGTCCAAATCCATCAATTCATCGACTAGGATAATTCGATACATCACAATTACACATGTAGAGATACTCACTAGTTGTGATCCAATCACAAATTCTCTCATGCCGTGAATCGTATCGTGGACATTCAAGAAATGAGTTTAAGATCCAATCAAATACATAAAACATGTATACTCAAATAGTGAATCTTCATTTATCATATAAATGGTTCATACATAAGGCGATTGCCTTAGGACATCTCTCATATATTACTAACAGTATGCCACCAAGGTATCCCTCGATTCAGCTGCAGGAGGGGCTCTAATGAACAAGACTATCGAGGAAGCAAAGGAGCTGATTGAAGAGGTGGGCCAGAACCACCATCAATGGGGTTTCGAGCATAGTCACCCAGGCCCTGTAGCAGGTAGCTATGCTGCCAACTCAATTGACCACCTAGCAGCAAGGATGGATGCACTTAGCAGACGGTTCGACTCTCTTAATCCTATTTCTACATGTGCGGCCAATACCTTTGGAGAGGGGGCAGCAGTATATAAAGAGGACTATTATGGAGGGAAGGGCAGCTTAGAAGAGTAGATCGAGCATGTCGATGTAGTTGGGGACCACAATCAAAGGCCCAACAACCCATAATCCAGCATTTACAATCCTGGATGGAGAAACCACCCAAAATTTTCCTATCAAAATAACTTGGGGAATTTCCAACCATCAGGAGGATTGGGCAGCAACAGGGCAATGGGCAGCAGCAACTATAGAAGTCTAGGCTAGAACTGATGATGGAAGACTTCATTGCTACCCAAACTAAGGCCAATGCAGAATTTCGACACCAACATTATAAAATAGAAGAGTCACTTAGGGATTTGAAGGCTAGTGTTGACGGTCTTGCAAGTCACACAAAGATGTTGGAAACTCAGGTGGCCCAAATAGCCCAAACCGTATTGTAGCCCATGGATAGCTCTCCATCATTACCCGAGCTGAGTCAGGTCAAGGAAGAGGGAATATACGGCGAAAGAGTAGGTCAAAAGAATATATCCAACAAGGGGTGTGCAACCATGATATCATCGTTACCAAATCAGGCTGAAATTGAAGATAAAATCCCACTCAAGATGGAGGACCCTGGTGAATTTGTTATACCCTACTCGATTTATGGTGAGAGCTTCAATGAAGCATTGTGCGATTTAGGGTCATCAGTTAGTGATGCCCTACGCATTCTACCTAGAGATGGGACCGAGTGGCATCCAACCAATGGGTCTTGGTATTCGTATGGGGGATGACTCAGTTAAGGAACCCGTCGGCATGCTAGAATATGTGCCTGTGGTCATTGAGAATTTTGTGATACATACGGATTTTATTATACTTGACATAGGACCAAACCCCTAGAATCCCATCATCTTGGGAAGATCCTTTCTGGTGACTGCGGGAACGTGTATAGACGTAAAGGCGTGCAAGATCTCCTTGTAAGTAGACGGGGAGATCATCATCTTCAACTTGTCAGAGTGTAGAGCTCCCTTCTTAGATGGCTACACTTTCAGCAAGACAAAGCCCAGCCCACCAGAAGACAACACAGAGATAGATGAATGGAGGTTTACAGAACCTTTGGAGCCAAGTTGAGATAATGGAGTGTGGTCGAGCTAAAAGACCTTAAACAAAGCGCTTCTTGGGAGGCAACCAAACTTTAATTTTACATGTTTTTAACCTTTCTGCGTTCATGTGTATAATTTAGACTTTGATTTATGATCACTTATGTTTTTGCAAATAGTTCAAGATTAGAAAGAACTTGCTAGGAAGAAGCAAAAATCATTTTGAGCCCACCTAGTCCACAACGAGAGCCTGCACTTGCACCACCATTTTTCTTCTACTCTTGAGAAGGATGCAGGTTTAGTCACCTACGACTTCTCAGAGTTTCGATCGCACCTCGACGACATATATGCAGAGCAGCAGACACAGGGGCAGCGATGGGAGGAGCACAGCTCCTACATGTAGGAGGATTTTCAGGGCTTACGAGAGCAGTTCCGACAGGCCGAGGAGTTCTATGATGAGGCCCGAGTTTTTTTTCAGGAGAAGGTTGCCCGTCGCCAAGAGGAGGCCATACATCGCCAGGAGGTTCGACAACACATGAGTGCCCAGCAGGCGCAGTGGGCCTGGGAGGAGGAGCACCGAGCAGTCGCTGCATCCCCCATCTCTCAGATTGACCACATGTACATGTGCCATCAGTGGCTAAGCACCAAATTTACCCAGGAGCCCAACATGTCGAGTCTACCAGACTTTCCACCTCGGCCACCATATTAGAGGTATAGCTTCATACAAGTCTGGGGGGGACCCCAAGTTTTGATTTATTTTGTTTCTAGCAGTAGTTTCTTTCCTGATATTTGCATTTTAATTAGCATTCATTTGTTCATGCATAGGTTATTTAGTTTCTTTCAGCACTTAGTTTTTGCTATCCATAAGCTGCCTCAGTAGTATTTTTAAAGTTTTCTTCATGAGTTGTTTCCATGGATAGCTTAACTTCATTTACCTCGTGGTATTTTATATGCTCTAATGAATGTTCTAAGACTTACACTGGTTAGCTTTTATTTTTACACCTACAGATGTCGAACATTCTGAAATGGAGAATCTAGTACGTACCTAGTTATGATTCATCTCAGTAGTCTAGTACTTTGGAATCCATGGGTAACTCTAGATTTAGCATTTTAGTTATTGGAGATGCTCGGATCGTGGAAGCTCATTCGGAAAAATCAAAATCCCAAGAGAGAAAGAAAAGAAAAGGAAAAAAAATGGAATAAGAAAAGAAAAAAAAAAGAGGGAAAGAAAAAGATAGTGAGAAAAATTGAAAAAAAAAATTATGAGGGATAAGAAAACAGTTGTCGTGGGTAGAAATGGTTAGGTGCCCCTTTGAGACTGAGTTAGGTTACTGGGGAAACACCTATAAATTTCTCTCAATACCAAGCATGCCTTTGAGACTTTGTGCTAGATCTAGAGAATGACCCTCGCTTTGGGCAGGTAAGTGCCTAAGAGTCGGACACCTTAGGAAAGCTATAGGATGACGACTTAACTTACCATGGAATGAGTATCCCCTAAGAAGATTCGCTTAGCACGTGCACGAGAAGCTAACTTAGTGAATTTTTAGAACATATCTATTTTTCTTTGATTGAAAATACCACTTGATAAATCTAGTTTGTAGGGGATCGATCGGCCGGCTAGAGGGGGGGTGAATAGCCCTCTTATGTTGGATAATGGTATTTGCTCGTCTACAAAAAGATTAGCGCAACGGAAACAACAAGACAAGAAAATCAAGCAAATAAAAACAAAGCAAAGGAAACAAACAATGCTAACACAAGGTCGTAACGTGGTTCACAGCTACGCTGCTAATCCACGATCCTGATTCGTCCAAGGTGAATCACTCCTTTGCCAAATCCACTAAGTCTCTCCTTTGCACCAAGCTAGGTGGAGGTAACCTCTTTACAATCCCTCTTCTTACAATTGAATGAGAATTAGCACAAGAAGAAGAGTGGAAAAACCCTTAGAGCACTTTGGGAGATGTTATGAGTTGAAGCATTAGGTTCCCAAAGCCCCACACCATTCCTCTTTATAGAGGAAGAGGGTTTCTTCCAGTTGACACAGGAGCAGTCGACTGATGTCCCTATCAGTCAACTGGTCCTGTAGCCGTTGCCCAATAACGGATGCTTTCCACGTTGGATTTCATCCAACGGCACTGGCATCAGTCGATTGATATTGCCATCAGTCGACTGATGCTCGACTAGTCAAGTGCTTCGCGAGCTCGGCTCCATTCTGTGCCCAAAACACTTGCGGCCAGTCGACTGGTAGTCTCACAGTCGACTGCCATTCCATGGCAGTCGACTGTTGGCACTTGAACCGGACTCGAACACTAGTCAAGTCACCGTCGACTTAGAGTAGTCGACTACCATTAACATGGTAGTCAACTGATGTCGAGAAATCCCATCCAACACTTAGCCAAATGGCCAAGTTTCACCTAAGAGCTACTACCCCTTCCCGGGTTGCATTCGCTCACACTCATCCCTCGGAGTCCCTCGCCTTTGAAGTTATCTTTGTCCGGCCACGTCCCTTGGATGCGCCAAGCGCACGGCTCTGCAGCGCCATCCTTCGCGTCTCGTCCTGAAGTCTACTTCCTCCGGCTTCACTCCAAGCTCCTCGTCCGGCGGTCCCTCGGATGCTCCAAGCGCACGACTTCCGCAAAGCCATCCTTCACCGACTCAAGGACCGAGTCATGAGAGGTGAAACTCGCCAAGGCTCCATGTGTGAATTACTAAGCCCTGCAAGACTCCAACGCACATATCAAATCATAATAACAATCTAACTTAAACCCTTTTCCACACACATCAAAACCTTATCATGGCAAGAGATTGCCCTAACAATCTCCCCCTTTTTGATGTGTGGCAATCCGTTTAAGTTAGGTAAAACATTTGATAAAACTATTAAGGAAAGAAAGCATGTAAATTACATGATTAGCAACTCTCCCCCTTAATACATGAAACTCCCCCTAAATATATTCCCCCTTACTTAAACATAACATTTCTCCCCCTTTGACATCATCAAAAATAACTAACAAGGTTTATATAGCATGGCATCAAGTCTAGAGAGAAACAAAAACCAAAACATGCCTTAAAATTGGATAAAAGAAATTACTGGGCATGTTATCAGGCTACCAGTCGACTGGTTCAGACTATCAGTCGACTGGCACGTGCATTTCGAGTTTTTCAAGTATTCAGGGTGGTTTTCAAAAATGCACTAGAAAATATATAAAATTTGAAAAATCATGAAATTTGGGGAACACATTTCTTGTAAGTATATTTATCAATGAAAAATAGTTTTACATGAAAAATCATTGTATTTTTAAGTATTTGCCAAAAATCCAAAAGCTTTAAAAACCACTAGGTTTTTGATCATGTAAGTTTCCATTTTAACACCTAGTCTTGCTTTGGATTGTTTCAAAACATGAATACACAGATTTTAAAGTAAGAAATTGTTTTGAAAACATATGAAATATCCAACCATGATCTTTGGGCAATATGTCTATGAATTAAACATAAGCCTTCCCCATGATTGGTCTATTATTGCTATTTTGATACCTTAAATGACCATCTAGATGTCATAGACATTAGTAGACATTTGTATCATCCTATCATCTCACCCATGCTAAGTTTTCAATCTTGGTAGCCTATGGTGAGTGTGAGATGTATCCTAAAGGTATTTGTATGTACTTAACCATTATTTTTATGCAATTCTATCAAGGTTAAGTATCATCCTAACAATCCACATGATCATAAAGATGTATATGACTTAATTTTACATTATGATCATGAAACACATGTATTCATCAATTTGTTATCATGCATTAGGTATTTCATAATGGTAATAAGGTAAACATTACCTAAAGCATGATTTATCTATTTTTAGGTGCATTATCATCACCTAACACTATTTCAAAAATATTGTCCCGCCATCCTAAGTCAACCAACATATGATATAGATAAATTACATATGGTTGACTACCCTAGGGTTTTCTAACCCTTTAAGATGGATTTTGGAACCCAAAATAAGTTCTTTCCTATTGGGTTCACTAAAAATTCTTTAGGGATCCATTGCCTAGCAATTACTTTCTTTTTGTCTTGACCCCTAGCTATTAAGCATTTATAGGCCTTTTCATTTTTCTTTTCTTTATAACCTAGGTCTTTCTTATTGAAGCTTGCCCTTTGGCTCCCAATTATCATATTAAGGGTATTCGAGCCTATTGTAAATTTTTCTAGGGCTTTGGTCAAATAATCTACCTTTTCCCTTAAAGCCCTATTTTCTTCTATGCATGCATCATTAACATCCAAAGGAATATAGTTATCATGTGAGCATGCATCATCATTATTATCATTAAAACATGTTTTTTCTAATTTTTGTTCTAAATCCTTAATTTTCTCAAGCATGCATTTATTCCTTTTCTTTGCCCTAAATAAATCCTTAGTGAGGCTAGAAATCATGGACATCATTTGCTTAGGGGGTAGATTCGTTACCTCACTTACCAAATCCTCTTCCGATGATGAGGGTGTAGAGGAGGCTCCCCCTTCACTTGAGATCTCATCACTTGAGCTTGCTTCATTTCGGAGGAGGAGCAATCCAAGTCGTCAAAAGCCATTAGGGAAAGGTTGGAGTAGACATGTTCTTCCTCTTCGGATGATGATGAGGAAGAAGGATCATCCCATGTCTTTGCTTTGAATGCCTTGGCCTTCCCTTTTTCTTTGGCCTTCTTCTCTTCTTCCTTCTTTTTGCTCCCCTTTTTCTTCTTCTTTTCTTCTTTCTTTCTCTTCTCTTCCTTACTTTTGTTCAAGAGAGGACAATTGTCCCTTATATGTCCTTCCCCTTGGCAATTATAGCAAATGACCTTCCCCCTTGGTCTTCTACTCCTATCATTAGATTTATTAAATCTAAAACCTTTTAATGCACGCCTTACCCTCCTTACCATATAGGCTTCTTCCGTGCTATCCATGGAGGAGGATAAGGATGCTTCATCGGATGAGGAGGGGATCTCTATCTTCTTCTTCCCCTTGTGTGCCATCAAGGCTACTCCTCTTGAAGGTTGAAACTTTGGCTCTTCTTGTATTCCTTCAAGCCTCGTTTCGTGGAGCTCCATTGTTGAGAAGAACTCCTCCAAGGTGCTCACTTCCAAGTTATTGGACATGTAGAAGGAGTCCACCATTGAACTCCATTTTGATGACCGGGGAAAAACATCAATTGCTTTCATGAGCATGTCCCGGTTGGAGAGCCTTTCTCCTACACTTGTTAGTCCAATCAAAATTTCCTTAAACCTAGAATGCAATGATGTTACCTTTTCTCCCTTTTCTAATTTTATGTTGGATAGTTGGGAGCGAAGGAGGTCTCTCCTTGCAAGTTTGGCTTTCGAGGTGCCTTCATGAAGCTCTACTAGCTTCTTCCACATCTCCTTTGCACTAGAGCATTCCCCTATCCTATTCACCTCTTGTTGGGGGAGTACATTGTAGAGGTGGTGCTTGGCCTTTGAATTTGCCAAATATTCTTCCCTTTGCCTCTTGCTCCACCTTGATTTCTCCAATGGCTCCCCATCTTCATTCATAGGCATCTTGAAACCGTTTTCCATTATTAATAAAATTTCAAAGTCGATTTCAAAGAATACCTCCATTCTCTTTTTCCACCAAGAGAATTCGCCTTCGAATTTTGGTGGGTGAATATTTGATCCGGCCATTCTTGAATGTGCTTGTTGTGGCGGTTAGTCCTCGACAAGCTTTCCTTGGCTCTGATACCACTTGTAGGGGATCGATCGGCCGGCTAGAGGGGGTGAATAGCCCTCTTACGTTGGATAATGGTATTTGCTCGTCTACAAAAAGATTAACACAACGAAAACAACAAGACAAGCAAATCAAGCAAATAAAAACAAAGGAAAGGAAACAAACAATGCTAACACAAGGTCGTAACGTGGTTCACGGCTACGCCGCTAATCCACAATCCTAATTCGTCCAAGGTGAATCACTCCTTTGCCAAATCCACTAAGTCTCTCCTTTGCACCAAGCTAGGTGGAGGTAACCTCTTTACAATCCCTCTTCTTACAATCGAATGAGAATTAGCACAAGAAGAAGAGTGGAAAAACTCTTAGAGAACTTTGGGAGATGTTATGAGTTGAAGCATTAGGTTCCCAAAGCCCCACACCATTCCTCTTTATAGAGGAAGAGGGTTTCTTCCCGTTGACACAGGAGAAGTCGACTGATGTCCCTATCAGTCGACTGGTCCTGTAGCTATTGCCCAATAACGGCTGCTTTCCACATTGGATTTCATCCAATGGCACAGGCATCAGTCGACTGATATTGCCATTAGTCGACTGATGCTCGACCAGTCGAGTGCTCCGCGAACTCGACTCCATTATGTGCCCGAAACACTTACAACCAGTCGACTGATGCCTTCATCAGTCGACTGGTGGTCTCGCAGTCGACTGCCATTCCATGGCAGTCGACTGTTGGCACTTGAATCGGACTCGAACACTAGTCGAGTCACCGTCGACTTAGAGTAGTCGACTACCATTAACATGGTAGTCAATTGATGTCGGGAAATCCCATCTGACACTTAGCCAAATGGCCAAGTTTCACCTAAGAGCTACTACCCCTTCCCGGGTTACATTCGCTCACACTCATCCCTCGGAGTCCCTCGCCTTTGAAGTTATCTTCGTCCGACCACGTCCCTCGGATGCGCCAAGCACACGGCTCTGCAGCGCCATCCTTCGCGTCTCGCCCTGAAGTCTACTTCCTCCAGCTTCACTCCAAGCTCCTCGTCCAGCGGTCCCTTAGATGCTCCAAGTGCACGGCTTCCATAAAGCCATCCTTCACCGACTCAAGGACTGAGTCATGAGAGGTGAAACTCGCCAAGGCTCCATGTGCGAATTACTAAGCCCTGCAAGACTCCAACGCACATATCAAATCATAATAACAATCTAAATTAAACCCTTTTCCACACACATCAAAACCTTATCATGGCAAGAGATTGCCCTAACATAGTTAACATGCTAAGTATGGGACAATGTCTTTAGAAAATTTTATGGCACTGAGGTTTGCTTAAGGACAAGCAAAGACTTAAGTCTGGGAGAATTGATGTAAGCAAAATATATAGGGTTTTAGGAGTAGTTTTCGCTCACATCCCATTGCATTTTATATTTGATTCTTGCATATTTCACTTTATTTTGCATGCATTTCCTATTTTCTAGTTCGGAGATCTACTCTTTGTACTCTTGTGTGCAGGACAACATTCTACGGGGAAAATGGCGCACTTTTTGATCGAAAATAAGGCATTTGGAAGCTAGAACAGAAAGACACACACCTTGGCCCTGTGAATACACACGACTCGCACCCCAGTGCCACACATAGGTTGGTTGTGTGAATCCACGCGGTTGTGTGGCGCTGGGTGATTTCGGTGCGATTCTGTTATTTTCTAGATTTCAGGGAGATCCGGAAAAATATCTATATAAAGGAAGTTATGCCCAAACTCTAGGGGGAGGCACGACGACCGGGACAACACTTCGATGCCCTAAAAAGCTTCGGAAACTCACAACGGAGATGAAAGAGGTCGCTCAAGGATCAAGTTATGGACATCAACACCGGAGAGGAGAGCCAAAGTGCATTGTAATTCACATTCTTTGTGCAATTACATTGTTTCTATGAATTCTAATATGCTTTGTGTTTCTCTTCTCGTATTTATGGAGTAGATTCTCCTATTCTAGGATTAGGGAGTAGTTTGTGTGCATAAAACATGTTATTTCAAATATATTTCTATTCTTGAAATCATATTTGCAATTGGTGATTGTTTAGATCGATAGCTATTTGTTTTGGTCTTCTATTTACTGTGCGTAGCTGATACAAGGGGTGACAACCCTCGTATCAAAGATTTAGGAGAATTAAGGAGGAACCTAGGGGTTGGCCTCATCTTTGGTAACCGTAGATAGAAGGGTGTGATAGAGTCGAAAACGGGACAGATTCTGACTCGTCATAGGGATAGAATCGACATCCTCATATTGCCTATCCCGTCCTAAAGCTAAGGGTTGACCTGGTATGGCAGGGGTAGTTACCGATATATGCGAAGGCTCATTGGGGAAGTGTATGATGTCCCTTCCACAAGACCATAGTTAGACATCTAGATAATGTTAGTGATATATGAGAGATGTCCTATGGCAATCGGCTTATGGTTGTACCATCTATTTGATAAATGAAGATTCACTATTTGAGTATACATATTTTCATGTATTTGATTGGATCTTAAACTCATTTACTGAATGTCCGCAATACGATTCACAACATGAGAGAATTTGTGATTGGATCACAACTAGTGAGTATCTCTACATGTGTAATTGTGATGTATTGGAACTATCCCTAGTCAATGAATTGATGTATTCGGACACCATCAATTCTGTTGAGACTAGCATGACTTATACTCTTTGGTTTATCCAAGTAGCTATTCCTCCCTGGCTGGAGACATTGGGATGTCTGGAGTTAATCGTGGATGCTAGTTATGGTAACTAGTTCATTGGAGTGACTAGCTATAAGACTTCATATGGTTCTCTGCATATATGTATATGTCAATGAAGTTCTTACTGCAGCTTAAGTGCGATGTTACTTTAACTTGCACTTGGTGTGCTTCCAACCATTGTTGAAGCAATACTAGTCTACTGCAAAAACAATGGAGTGATTGCATAGGCAAAGGAGCCAAGGTCTCATCAGCAATCCAAACATGTGCTTCGCTACTATCATCGAGAAGCGAGTTTGTGGAACTCAATTTTTGGATCCGAATTTGATTTGGATTGTGATCGTCTCTCAGATCACAATGACTTCAATGTGAAGCTAGTACCTCTCGTGAAGTCGGGGCTCGTGGCTTTGTGAAGCTATACCAACGATACTCGGCGTGGATACAGATAGAGGCAAAATTCATGAGGGTCGCTTGGTTGATGCCATTTTCGCTTCACGTAATTCGTTAGGTATACCTAGATTAGTTTCTTTATTGCAAAATTTGAAAAACTGATTATATCTATACTTGATATATCCTTGCATGTGTGTGGTGTGTGTGGTGTGTGTGTTGTAATAAATTAGTTTATTACTTATTTTTTCTTCCGTTGTGTGCATGTTTACGAAACATATTCGAACGCACACCCACGTCAATGTCAGGGAAACTCAATAGTGGTATTAGAGCCCGATTGTGTTTCGACATAATTATAAAATTATTTTGCGATAATCATAATTGTATTTTTGGAAATTTTCTAATTTTGAAAAGTTTAGAAATAATTATGGAAATTTTAATTAGTACAGAAATTCAAATTGGAAATTTTCTAATGTGATTAGGAAATTTGTTTCCTAAATTAAATTCAAATTTCCTTAATTAATATTTTCCATAAATAGAATATGTGATTAAATTTGGAAATTTGTTTCCTAATTTAATCGGGATTTG
Organism: Wurfbainia villosa; assembly: GCA_025175895.1. NCBI lineage: Eukaryota > Viridiplantae > Streptophyta > Magnoliopsida > Zingiberales > Zingiberaceae > Wurfbainia > Wurfbainia villosa. The sequence goes on from CM046005.1 coordinate 82,298,004, forward strand.
ATTTAGGAAATCAAATCGCAAACATATTTTATTTCCAAAAATTAATTTTGACAATATGGAAACTACTTGTACATGCATAATTGTATGTCATGTAATTGCATTAGATGCATATCATTATGTCATGCGTGTCGTGACATGTAGATGTATGTCATGTGTGTCATGTCATGTAGATAATAGTTATTTGCATGCAAAGAGGATGAGACATAAAAACCCTTACTCAATATTAAATCCTACACCTTCCATTAATATGGTTAGAACCAGAGTTCCATTTCTTGTTTGGGTTGTTGGACTCTCTCCAAGCCCGGCTTGAACCTGAACATGTTCAAATCATTGGAATAGTTTGACACTAATATGGTAAGAGTCAGAGGTCAATCGTTAGTTTGGGTTGTTGGACTCACTCTAAGCCTGGCTAATTGGTTGAATGCGCTCTAACCATATTAAAACTATTTCACGATTAATGGGTCATCTCTAACTTGGAGCATCGATTTGTTGGACTCACTCCAAGGTGGATGTGAAGAGAGGTGAAGTTGGGTGCTATGCATATGATGCATACTTGTTAATGTGTTAACAACCCAATGTATGTGTGAACATTCAATTAGTTGATAGCACATTGTGATAGTTACATATATGTGATATGTAATCGGTATACTTGATACCTACCATCATAGCTAAGAATGGCTTGTTGGACTCACTCCAAGGTTGTTCTTATATATGTTGGATATCAGCCCATTCGGAGATGGACCTATGATCTCCCGAATTGATTTTGAGGGTTTTTGAATTTCGAAAAATGAATGGGATATATAAATGTATGTTTATGCATTTTAAAATCATTTTCTCATATATGCTCAATTTGTATTTCTAGGTTAATTTCTTGATCATGATGTCTTTGAATTTGTGCTCTATTTTGGATTGGAATAAATTGAATGGGTCAAACTTCTTGGACTGACTTAGAAACTTGAGAACTGTTCTCAAGGCTGAAAAGCTTGAATATGTCCTTGAAGTTTCTCTTACCGCCCGTCCTAGTGATGATGCAACTCCGGACCAATTGTTGGCCTATCAAAAACATGTGAGTGATTTTGAACTAGTGAGTTGCATCATGCTAGCCGTGATGGTACCCGAGCTGTGGAAGCAGCATGAGCATATGGATGCTCATACCATAGTCTTTCATCTTTATGAGTTATTTGATGAGTAAGTGAGATTTGAAAGGTTCGAAGTCTCCAAGCTCATCTTCACCTCTGAGATGCAAGAAGGTTCATCTATGGTACTACTCAACATGCTGAAGACTATGGAGCCTTCTGTGAAGCATGAGTAGGGGACGATGCTGTTAGTTGATTCCTCGAAAAAAAGTTTTAAAAGGAAGTCAAAGGAACAGCTAAAGGGGAAGAAGAAAAGGGATAAAAAGGCAGAACTAGCTCAAATGGGCACTTGCCATCATTGCGGCAAGGAGGGTCATTGGCGAAGAAACTACAAGATTTATCTTGAGTCCATGAAGAAGAATAAAGCATCTGATGCTCCATCTTCTTCAAATATCTTTGTTTTTTATTGTCATTTTATTTCCTTAGATACTTGGGTATTGGATACCGAGTATGGTTCACAAATATATAATAACATGCAAGGGCTAAGGAATAGAAGAAGACTCGTCTAGGGAGAGTCAAATTTATGTATTGGGAATAGAGCAAAGGTTGTTGCACTCGCCATCAGAACGTATTTGTTGAAACTCCCTACAGGACTTGTCTTAGAACTGGACAATTGCTTTTATGTTCGTTCGTTGATAAAGAATATCATTTCTATTTCTTATTTAAATAGAAATGGGTACCATTTAACTTTTAGTAACAATTGTTGTTACATAACTTTGAATGGTGTTCTTTATGGGACTGGAACATTAAGCAATTGTATTTATACGTTGGACGTATCCAGTGACATTTTCAATATCGAAGCGAGCAACAAGTGTGCTTGAAAAGATAATCAATTAGACTCCTACATGTTGCATTGTCATCTTGGCCATGTGAGCAAGAAATGCATATCTGAATTACACTGATGTGGAATTCTAGAATCGTTTTAATTAGATTCATATGATACATGTGAATCATGCTTAAAGGGCAAGATGACCAAGTTACCTTTTACTGGAAAAGGTGAACCGGTGGGAGAGTTGCTTGGTCTAATGCATACTGATGTATGCGGACCTATGTCAACTCAAGCTCTAGGAGGCTATAGCTGCTTCATTACCTTCACCGATGATCACTCACAATTTGGGTATGTGTTCTTGATGAAACACAAGTCTGAAGCCTTTGAAAGGTTTAAAGAATTCAGAAATGAAGTAGAGAAACAACTTGGCAAGAGTATTAAAATGCTTCGATCGGATCGGGATGGTGAATACTTGAGTCAAGAGTTTCTAGATTATCTGAGGGACAATGGTATATTGTCTCAATGGACTCCGTCATATACACCACAGCTTAATGGTGTATCTGAGAGGCAAAATCGGACCTTGTTGGACATGGTCAGGTCGATGATGAATCATGCGAATCTTCCCAAGTCCTTTTGGTGCTATGCACTTCAGACAGCTATTTACTTGCTAAATAGAGTCCCAACCAAGGTAGTCTCTACTACTCCATATGAGATATGAGCTAGTAAGAAACTTCATTTATCTTACTTGAAGATATGGGGTTGTCCTGCTTATGTGAAGAGGACTGTGTCAGACAAATTGGATGCTAAGTTTGCTAAATGTCTATTTATTGGATACCCTAAGGAAACGAGGGGTTACCAATTCTATCATCCCTTGGAATACAAGGTGTTTGTTTCAAGAAATGTTGTGTTTCTAGAGAAAGAGTTTCTCTTGCAAGAAAACAGTAGGAGTGTTGTTGAACTTGAGGAGGTTCAAGAGACTCTAGTAGACACTGAGGAGATACCTGGTCAAGCATCTCAACCGGTAACTCATAGTTATGAGACATCGGCTGAACCTATTGTGACACCAAATCTTCATAGATCTGGTAGGACACGCAACATTCCTGAGAGATATGGATTTCTCATAAGCGAATCGAATGACGTGTTACTCATTGACGATGAGGAGCCTACCAATTATGAAGAAGTTCTGAAAAGTTCAGAAAGGGACAAATGACTTGAAGCCATGAAGTTGGAAATGGATTCCATGTATGAAAATCAAGTTTGGAACTTGGTGGACCCACTTGAAGGCATTAAGCCTATAGGGTGCAAGTGGGTTTTCAAGAAGAAGACCGACATTGATGGTAATGTGATTACCTTTAAGGCTAGATTAGTGGCAAAAGGCTATCATCAAATGCAATGTGTTGATTATGATGAGACCTATTCACTAGTAGCTATGCTTAAATCCATTCGGATGCTCCTGGCCATAGCGACTCATTATGACTATGAGATATGGCAGATGAATGTGAAAACGGCTTTCCTTAATGGAAATATACTCGAGGACGTGTATATGATATAGCCCGAGGGTTTCACATCGGTTGATAAAACCAAGGTATGCAAGCTTCAACGGTCCATATATGGACTGAAGCAAGCATCCAGGAGCTGGAATATCCGTTTTGATGAGACAATCAAAAGGTTTAATTTCTCGCAAAATCCAGACGAACCCTATGTGTACAAGAAGGTTAGTGGGAGTGCATTCGTGTTCCTAGTGTAGTATGTCGATGACATATTACTTATAGGAAATGATATATCTGCCTTACAGTCATTTAAAATTTAGTTATCCAAAACGTTCTCCATGAAAGACCTGGGAGAAGCGACCTACATCCTCGGGATTAAGATCTATAGAGATAGATCGAAACGGTTGCTTGGTCTTTCACAGTCTACATATATAGACCGAGTGCTAAAGAGGTTTAGCATGTCGGAATCCAAGAAAGGTTTCTTGTTGGTGCAATCGGCCCAAGTCACGATTGACCAGACTCGAGTTTGACTCGAGTGATGTTTGACATAGTATGTTTGACAAAGTGAGTTGACATTGATGTTTGACATTAATGTCGGTTAATATGTTGGGGAGATTGTTGGAGCAATCGACCCGGGTCATGATTGACTGGACTCGAGTTTGACTCGAGGGAGACTTTGATGGTTGACTAGGGTTGACCATGTGGTTATTGGGAAAGTCCAAGTCTTGAGTACTTGGCATGGGAAGTCCAAGCATGGGTCTTGGCAAATGTAAAGTCCAACATGGGTTGGCAAGGAAAAGTCCAAGCATGGGTCTTGGCATGGAAAGTCCAACATGGGTTGGCAAGGGAAAGTCCAAGCTTGAGTCTTGGCATTTGAGAAGTCCAAGGGGATTAATATTGGCAGCGTAAAGTCCAAGCGGGAGTCTTGGCAGCATAAGTCCAATGGTTGGCGGCGTAAAGTCCAAGCGGAGTCTTGGTGGCGTAAGTCCAATGTGTCTTGGCGGTGTAGACACCGTTAGTATGACATAGCCGATGGAAGCACCTGAAGGCTAGTGCGATGGATGAACAAGTCATGGATGACTTGGAGGGATCCGAGAGGCGTGAGGTTGATGGAGGTGGCTAGAAGGCTTAGGTCTAGGCTAAGGATGGTCTAGCAAGTATGGGGGAACCATACTTGGGTTTAAACCTCATGTTTGAGGTTGGCAGTCGACTGGCATTATGGCCGATTCGACTGTCGTGAGTCGACTAGAGTTTGACTATCGGGTTAGAGCTAAAATTGCTCTGGCAGTCGACTGCTAGTTTAGTCGCGAGCACAGAATGCTCCGTAGCCGACTGGCCAGTTGACTACACAGCTGGCAGTCGACTGCCAAGAGATCCGTTGGAGTTTTGCCAGCATAGATCGACCCGTTGTCTCATGACAACAGTGGCATCAGTCGACTGGTACCTTATGGCAGTCGACTGATCGACGGAAATCTAGCCTGATGCAGGATATAAAGGCAGCTCGGAAGGAGGGCTTTTGCAGCGTTTTTCCTTGGGCGAGTTGAAGGGGATAGTTGGCGCTTTCCAGTCCTTCAAGGCTAGTCCAAGGCAATCAAAGATCAAGCAATCAAAGTGCTCTTGTAAAGTGTTTTTCTTTACTTGCATTGTATTTCTTATTTATATTAGCTTATATCTTTCGTATTACTTAGTGTAATCATTTGTACGAGGTTTCTCCGCCTCCGACTTGTGTCGAGAAGGAGTTATTGTGATTAGTGATTGCGTGTGCATCACTAGAGCTCTTTAGAGCTCGATCCGTGGAGTAGGAACCATGTGGTTCCGAACCACATTATATCCTTGTATTTGTGTGGTTGTGTTTTCGTTATTGCTTTATTATCTTTGTTTCCGCTGTGATAACGAGTTTTGTAGACGATCAAACGCGAAAGAATTCCATCACGCACTAGCTCGACGCTATTCACTCCCCCTCTAGCGTTCCAATCGATCCCCTACATTTCCTTCCCATTAGGCATAGGATACACCTTTCAAAGTCTATGTGTCCGTGCACAGAAGACGAGAGGATTCGCATGAGTAAGATCTCCTATGCATCTGCAATAGGATCTATCATGTATGCTATGTTATGTACGAGGCCCGATGTATCTTATGTTCTGAGTGTCATGAGAAGATATCAGTTTGATCCAGGAATGGATCATTGTGTGACTGTTAAGACAATCCTTAAGTACTTAAGAAGAACTAAGGATGTGTTCCTAATATATGGAGAGGGTGATATGGTAATACGCGGGGTATAAGGATGCCAACTTCCAGACAGACAAGGATGATTCCAGGTCTCAGTCTGGTTATGTATTTATCTTGAATGGAGGCGCAATAAGTTAGAAAAGTTCCAAGCAAGACACTATAGCGGATTCTACCACTGAGGCAGAATATATTGCGGCTTCAGAAACTGCAAAGGAAGCTGTTTAGATCAAAAAGTTTATCTCTGAACTTGGTGTGGTTCCAACCATTGTTGAAGCAATACCTATCTACTGCAACAACAATGGAGCAATTACACAGGCAAAAGAGCCAAGGTCTCATCAACGATCTAAATATGTGCTTCGCCGCTATCATTTGATCAGAGAGATCATAAGTAGGAAGAAAATACAAATCGAGAAGATTCCCACTGAAAGGAACTTAGCGGATCATTTAACTAAGGCCTTACCTCAAAGTAAGTTTGAGTGTCATGTTAGAGCTTATGGTATTGGATACCGTGGCGATTGACATTAGGCCAAGTGGGAGCTTGTTAGTGATATATGAGAGATGTCCTAAGGCAATCTCCTTATGATTGTACCATTTATTTGATAAATAAAGATTCACTATTTGAGTATACATGTTTTCATGTATTTGATTGGATCTTGAACTCATTTACTGAATGTCCGCAACACGATTCACAGCATGAGAGAATTTGTGATTGGATCACAACGAGTATCTCTACATGTGTAATTGTGATGTATTGAAACTATCCCTAGTCAATGAATTGATGTATTCAGACACCATCAATTATGTTGAGACTAGCACGACTTATACTCTTTGGTTTATCCAAGCAGCTGTTCCTCACTGACTGGAGATATTGGGATGTCTGGAGTTAATCGTGGATGCTAGTTATGGTAACTAGTTCATTTGAGTGACTAGCTATAAGACTTCATATAGTTCTCTGCATATATGGATATGTCAATGAAGTTCTTACTACAGCTTAAGTGTGATGTTCCTTCGACTTGTGGTATTCAAGTCATCTTGGTCATGAAGACTTATGCTTTGACATCTTAAGCAAGCATCTCCTAGGAGATGTGAACCCGGGATGATTGGGTATAAGTCCAAGTGGCTGAAGGTGTTTGAATAGCCTACAGAGGATTCATCACTCCTTGTGAAGAGATGTATACCCTATGGCCTCTCGTCGGATTGTTACTAAAGTCTTTGGCCAAAGCATTACATGTTTAGAGTATGATACTCTTGAATACATGTATAGTAACTAGAATCTGGAGGACGAGGAAGTAATACTTGGGCTAGGTGTGACATAGTCATCCTAGTGGGGACTGACACATAGATCATGTCCTGAACCAAGTGGGTATAAGATGAGTGAAAGAAACATGACACGATTTACTATAGCTGTTGAAGGGTTTCAGAAGCGTTTTGGGATCAATCGTCGATTTTCTGGTTAATTGGGGATCATGATGTACTACTAGGTGTCACTCATGATCGTTCTATAATTAATGGTTAATTATAGACGGCCAACATAAATCGGGAACCTATTTTGTCACACGCACTACGAGTGTTATCTGAAGGATTTAAAATGAGCTTGAGAATAAGATTCTCAGATCGAGAGAGAGACATGGTTTAGTTGGACCAAACGAAGAGCGAGCATGAAATTGTTTCAGTTGTAACGTAAGCTTGGATGGGACGAGTCTTATAAAGACATGATGGATGAACCAAATTGGTTTGGTTCTAATCCAATGGTGGAAAATAAACCAAAGGGGTTTGGTTTGTTTTAAACGAATGAATCGAAATTGGCTCGGTTCATTTTAACTTAAAATAGACCAACGCAGTTTGGTTCATTTTAACTTAAGTTAATGGAGAGGGTTAATGGATTTTGGTTATGAACAAATAATCGTTAGGAGAATGTGTTCTCTATAAAAACACGACTTAAGGGGTTTGTGGAAAAGGAATCGGTTCAAGGTTTTGGAAACCCTAGCCGTTTTTCTCTTCTCCTCCCTTATTGTTGTCGCCCAACCCTAGGAGAGGTGTGGTTCCTGCCCAACCTCCTTGTGTCACCACCCATTGAAGTTGCTGCTCCTCTTCCTTTTCGCCGACCACTGGCAACTCCTTCGACCATCCTCCCTTAGTTGTCAGTCATCAAGGGCAGCCGACCAAGTCTTTGGCTAGCCATCTCCTCTGTTGGTGCAATCAGCCCAGGTCATGATTGACCAGACTCGAGTTGGATTTGAGTAGTATTTTGATGTTTGACATTGATGTCTGATAGTGTTTTGGGGAGATTGTTGGTGCAATCGACCCAGGTCATGATTGACCAGACTCGAGTGGGATTTTGATGTTTGACGATGGTTTGACCATTGTCATGGGAAAAGTCCAAGTCATGGGTACTTAGCATGGAAAGTCCAAGCATGGGTCTTGGCAAGGGAAAGTCCAAGCTTGATTCTTGGCATTTGGGAAGTCCAAGGGTTGGTTGGCTGCATAAAGTCCAAGGGTGGAGTCTTGGCAGCATAAGTCCAATGGTTGGTGGCGTAAAGTCCAAGCGGTGTCTTGGCAGCGTAAGCCCAATGTGCTTTGACCGTGTAGACCACATTAGCATGAATATAGCTTATGGAAGCACCTAAAGGCTAGCGTATAGATGAGCAAGTCATGGATGACTTGGAGTGATCTGATAGGCGTAAGGCTGACGAAGGTGGCTAGAAGGTTTAGGTCTAGGCTAAGGGTGGTCTAGCAAGTATGAGGGCATCATACTTGGGATAAAACCTCATATTTGAGGTATATCAGTCGACTGATATTTTGGTCAGTCGACTGGTGTTCGACTACAGGAAATGGCCTAGCATCATTGCCGCATTAGGCGATTGATTGATGGATTAGCGATCGGTCGATCTGGAGATCGATCATTCTTTCGAAGCCGGGGATAGAAAGTTTTCGAGTCGACTGTTAGGGTTTGACATTCATGTGATGACTCGATCAGTCGACTGATGGGCATGATCAGTCGACTGACGGTCTACCTGTTGGAACTTATCCAACGTGGCTCGGGCTGTTGTGAGACAACGGCTATAGGAGCAGTCGACTGATGGTCATGATTAGTCGACTGCTAGGCAAAATTCAGCCCGAATACAGGTTATAAAAGAAGCTCATGGAGAGGGATTTGGCTATGGTTCTTTGAGAAGATTTGGGGTGATTTGCTAGAACAATTCCGGGTCTCCAAGTGCAACTCAAGCAACCAAACAAGCAAGCTTCAAAAAGATCATTTGTAAAGTTTTCTTTGCATTCTTTTGTTGTATTTCATTTGTAATTGCTTGTTTTACTTTGTATTACTGTTGTAATCATTGTAAGAGGTTTCTCCGCCTCCGACTTGTTGTCGAGAAGGAGTATATTTGATTAGTGGTGTGTGTTTGCATCGCTAGGGCTCTTTCGAGTCCAATCCGTGGAATATTAACCATACGGTTCCGAACCACGTTATATCGTCGTGTTGTGATTGTGCTTGTGTTTATTTTGATTGTATATTTCATATTTCCGCTGTGTACTAACATTGTGCAGCAAGCACAATCGAATTCCATCATCCGATGATGAAACGCTATTCACCCCCCCCCCCTCTAGCGGGCGTATAGGTCCTAACAAGTGGTATCAGAGCTTGGAGCTCTTCTACGGACTAACACCCGAGAGAAAAAGCGCTAGAGGAGATGGAGCTCAATGAGAGATTGGGTGACGACATCAACGTTCTGCCTTCCTTCGACCACGAAGATTTCACATATTGGAAAGGTAGAATGATGCATTTTCTTATGTGTGATTTTGACAATTGGATTAGTGTCATAGTAGGTTTTGACACTCCAAAAGATGAAGAAGGAAGAAAAATCAAGAAGAAGAATTGGAGTCACAAACAACTCCGATACTACAACATCAATAATAAGGTAATGGGTATTTTGGTTAATGTAATCCCTAATGACATTTTGATCAAGATAGGGGATTGTAAAGATGCCAAGGAGGTATGGAGCAAATTGGCGAAATATCATGAAGACCCATCATCGGCTCAATTGGAAAGAGAGCCCAAAGAAGAGGAAGAAAGCTCATCCTCACAAGAAAGTGAGGATTCGGAGGTTAAGGAGTGTTCGACATCCGAGGAGGAAGAAGAGGTGGAAGAATTGGAGGTTGAAAGGCCATCAACATCCAAGGAAGAGGTAGAATTGGAAGAAACCTCAACCTCTAGGATTGAGGGGGAGGAGAGACCATCTACTCCGGAACAAGAGCAAAATCAAGAAATACCATCAACTTCCGGAAGAGATGAAGAAGCCCAAATATCCACCGATGACCTAGGTAACTCGAGCATTTCAATAAATACTAAAAATCATATAATATACTTTGAGTGTAGGGAAGCCGGAAACTACAAGATCAAGTGTCCTAAGAATGTTAAGAAGGCTCCACTGGTGCTAAAGGTCAAGGATACCGACGTCCCCTCTAAGAAGAGCAAGGAGCATATCATTTGCTTCAAATGTCAACAACTAGGTCACTATAGGAGTCAATGCCCAAAGGGGGAGAAGAAGACTCATGAAGGAAGAGCTACACATGTAGGGGGAGCTAAGGCAAACCCTAAGGTAACTTTTAAGTATGCTTCTTCTTCAATTAATTATCAAAAGCATGTTAGAAGTAATCTTGCAATTATTCATGAAAGGCATGCTAGAAATAATAGGCTTTATTGTTTAGGAGTGAAACATGTCAACCTTAGGAATAAGGAGAAATTTGGGACAAATGTCCCTAAAATAATTTTACCTAAAGAAAGTATTCGAAAGATAGAGAACCATCTAGGCTTTAACTCCAAGAATTCTAGACATTTTCCTAGAAAGAACAAATCAATTCAAAGAAACAATGGACCCACAAAATTAGAGAAATTGGAATTGGAGAACCAAGCCTTGAGGTCAAGGCTTGAGAAAATGGAAAAGACTCTTAGGATTATGTAAAATCAAATGCAAGGGTCAAATAGTCAAAGCCTAGGGTCTAGGAGTCAAAGTCAAAGGCCTAGGAAACAAGAACCATCCAAGGGCAAGCTTAAGCCCAAAAAGACCTATCACAATGTTCCATTCGATTATGGAACTCAATCTAGGTCTAGGAAAACCAAGGTCAATAGGGAAGTCATCCCTAAGGTTGACCAAGGTAGGTGCTTAGTGGCTAAGGTTTCAAGAAAACCTAGGGAAGCCATTAAAAAGGTTACAAGGGGAGTTACCCCTAGAGTTAACCTAGGTAAGACCCAAATGACCAAGGCTACCAAGCCTAGAAGGGTCATTAGGAGGGTATCTAGGGAGGTCATCCCTAAGGAATACCTAGTTAACCCAAGGAGCTCAAATAGGTTTTGGGTTCCTAGGAGCGTGATCGATTCACGCTAAATGGGTTTGGGTGTGCCAACTTTAAATTGATGGGTAGTTAACCTAACCATGGTAAAGGTGGCATCTTAGGTCATTTTCAAGGTTATGGGTGCCTTGGAAATGTGGTTGGAACTTAATCCTAAAAGATTTTAGGATGTGCCAATATTATTTAAGAAGTTTGATAAATTGATCAAATTGGCACAATTTAGGTCTTAAAGTCATAGTGTGTCATTTTGGGTTTTTGGCACACCTGGGGGATTAGTAGTAATATGGAAAAATGGGTTTAATAATAACAAATGGCAACTAATATTAAAATTTAGGTATTATATACCTTTATATTTTATTTGTCATGTCTTGATTGTCAAATATCATGTCATGACATCATATTCATTTAAATCATATAAATGTCATGATTATGCTTAGGGTTTATCTTTTATGTCATGTGTATTTAAATTTAATCATATGTCATGACATCATGATCATTGGCCATGCTTATTTATGTTATCATTTATGCCATGATCATTCATGCATTAATAAAATTGATTCAAGAACTATGGCATGACTTGAAGTCCCATGCATAAGGGAATCAAGTAGAGTTGCCTTAAAAATGCATGAGACCTTAGATTAGAATAAACAAAACCCACATCTTGTTAGGAACGATGCGCCCACTAGAAGGGGGGTGAATAGCGTCGTCGTCGCTCGATTGAAAAATTCGATCATGCTTGCTACAAAATGATTAGTACGCAGCGGAAACAAAAATATACAATACAAATACACACAAGCACGATAACAACACAAGGATATAACGTGGTTCAGAACCGAATGGTTCATTCTCTACGGATCGGGCTCTAAAAGCCCTAGCAATGCAAACACGCACCACTAATCACAAATACTCCTTCTCGGAACAATCCGGAGGTGGAGAAACCTCGTACAAATGATCTTACAGCAGTAAGAAACAAATACAAGCAATTACAATAATGTAATGCACTACAAGTAAAGGAAAACCACTTTACAATTGCTCTTTTGATTGCTTGCTTTGTGGTTGCTTGAATTGCACTTGGAGACCCTGATTTACAGCAGCAAATCGCCCCAAAACTCCTCAAGAATCGATGCCAAATCCCTCCTCCATGAGCTCCATTTAAAGTTGTTGCCTGGGCTGGATTTTGTCTATCAGTCGACTGCTCGGGACCATCAGTCGACTGATGCCACTGTTGTCATGAGACAATGGCTCGATCCATGCTAGAAAAATCTAACGGATACACCATCAGTCGACTGACCTTACACATCAGTCGATTGATGTCTTAATCAGTTGAGTGGTCAACGTGATAACTCGACTGGAGAACCTTATGTGCCTGAGATCCCGGCCATCAGTTGACTGATCACGGATCGATCATCGCTCAACGCATCGATCAACACCGAGGCACTTCCGCGATCAAACCCTAGTTGACTCCCACTAGTCGACTGACCCATGGTCCCAATCGACTAATACACCTCAAACATGAGGTCTTATCTCCAAGTATGGTGCCCCCATACTTGCTAGACAACTCGTAGCTTAGACCTAAGCCTTCTAGCCACCTCCATCAGCCTCGTGCCTATCAGATCCCTCTAAGTCATCCATGACTTATTCATCCATACGCTAGCCTTCAGGTACTTCCATCGGCTATTTTTATGCTAACGGTGTCTACACCGCCAAGGCACATTGGACTTACGCTGCCAAGACTCCGCTTGGACTTTATGCCGCCAACCATTGGACTTATGCTGCCTAGACTCCCGCTTAGAATTTACGCCGCCAATATCAAACCCCTTGGACTTTCCAAATGACAAGACTCAAGCTTGGACTTTCCCTTGCCAACCCATGTTGGACTTTCCATGCCAAGACCCATGCTTGGACTTTCCTTGCCAACCCATGTTGGAATTTCCCTTGCCAAGACCCATGCTTGGACTTTACATGCCAAGTACTCAAGACTTGGACTTTGACTTTCCATGACAATGGTCAAACCATCGTCAAACATCAAAAACTAACCTGGGTCGATTGCGCCAATCTCCCCAACACATGCCAAGCATCAATGTCAAACATAAAATACTACTCGAGTCAAACTCGAGTCTGGACTTTACGCTGCCAATATTAAACCCCTTGAATATTCCAAATGCCAAGACTCAAGCTTGGACTTTCCCTTGCCAACCCATGTTGGACTTTCCATGCCAAGACCCATGCTTGGACTTTCCCTTGCCAACCTATGTTGGATTTTCCCTTGCCAAGACCCATGCTTGGACTTTACATGCCAAGTACTCAAGACTTGGACTTTGACTTTCCATGACAATGGTCAAACAATCATCAAACATCAAATACTAACCTGGGTCGATTGCACCAATCTCCCCAACACATGTCAGACATCAATGTCAGACATCAATGTCAAACATCAAAACACTACTCGAGTCAAACTCGAGTCTAGTCAATCATGACCTGTGCCGATTGTACCAACAATCTCCCTCTTTTTGATGTTTGACAAAAACACCCTTGAGTTAGGCCCCTGACTCAAATTCCCTTACCAATTATCCCAAATTGGTAATTTTAACATTCTCCCCCTTTTTGACACACATCAAAAAGGTTCTCTCCAAGGAGGTCAATGTCTCATATCCCAATGAGATCTTACAATCTCCCCCTTGGTCCAAAAATAGCTAGGATGCCTACCATCTTCCTAGTGATAAGTCTCATACCACTAAAGAGAGGCAATCCTACAAACTCTCCCAATTTCCAAATTGGGCATCTCAAAATCCCATTTCTCCCCCTCATAAAGAAAAATAACATCCATCATCCCATGATGGATACCTCCCCCTAAAGGCTTGCTCCCCCTTGACCATTGCACCAACAATGTCCTTGGGAAGTCCCCAAGCCAATAGGAACTCTAAACCATCAAAAATAAGGTTCAAGGTTTAACATTGAACTTTCCCACACCTTAAATTTGATACATCACCCTAACAACTCTTCTAATCCATATCCAATGGATTTTCACCCTTTTTAATGCTTTCCAAAGCATATCCTAGGGTTTTGAGTGGTTAGGAACCCTTACCGTAGTTGAAATTGGGCTAAACATATCTTGTTTACCTGAAATCTGCCTAGTAGTCGACTTTATCAGGCAACAGTCGACTGTCGTGCTCATCAATCAACTGCCAACAAGGGCAGTCGACTGATAACTGAAATTTTTGAATTTCAATTATCAAAATCAAATTTCAGAAATGCATAAATAATTATACGTAATTTGAAAAATCATGAAACTTCATACGTATAATACTTATGACTAATACAATGGGTGAAAAATGTTTGAAAAATATTTTACCCATAAAATAGCGAAATTGACACAAAGTTCAAAAGTGAAGAAAAACTTCAATGTTTTAGCTCACTTTGTATCAACTTCATCAATGGTGACTTCTATCAAAAGATAGACTACACCAAGGTTTTTCAAAATAATTTTAAAATGTTTTCAAAACCTTATATTGGATCATATTCTTTGGGCTTAATGTACATGGCTTGAACATAAGCTTTCCCAATGATCCATCACTAATATAAGATGAGTTTGAGTTCATCTAGATGCAAAAACTATGCACCTTGAACTTAACTCATATCCTAGCATCTCACATGTATCTAGGGTGTATAAATACACATACATGTCAATGTGATGTGAGATGTGAGTTTTGTTCTTCTAATTTAGGGTTTCATGTATTTTCTAAGGCAACCCTACTTGATTCCCTTATACATGGGACTTCAAGTCATGCCAGTTATCCTTAATTCAATTTTAATCAAATTAAATGCATGAATGATCATGGCATAAATGATGATATAAATAAACATGGTCAATGATCATGATGTCATGTCATATGATATAATCTAAATATACATGACATTAAAAACAAACCCTAAACATACTCATGACATTTTATATGATTAAAAATAGATATGATGTCATGGCATGTTATATGGTAAACAAAGCATGGCAAATAAAATATAAAGGTATATAATACCTAAATTTTAATATTTGTTGTCATTTGTTATTATTAAATCCATTTTGCCATATTACTACTAAGACCCCAAGTGTGCCAAAAACCCAAATGGCACACCTCAACCTCTAAACTTAAATTGTGCCTATTTGATTGATTTTTTATAATCTTCAAAGTATATTGGTACATCCTAAAATCTTTTGTGATAATAAGATCAAACCTATTTCCAAGGTATCCATAACCTTGAAAATAACCTAAAGTGTCACCTTTACTATGGTTAGGTTAACTACCCATACATTCAAGGTTGGCACACCTAAACCCATTTAGCGTGAATCGATCATGCTCCTAGGAACCCAAAACCTATTTGAGCTCCTTGGGTTTACTAGGTATTCCTTAGAGATGACCTCCCTAGATACCCTCCTAATGACCCTTCTAGGCTTGTTAGCCTTGGTCATTGTGGTCTTGCCTAGGTTAACTCTAGGGGTGACTCCCCTTGTAACCTTCTTAGTGGCTTCCCTAGGTTTCTTTGAAACCCTAGCCACTAGGCATACACCATGGTCAGCTTTAGGGATGACTTCCCTATTGACCTTGGTCTTCCTAGACCTAACTTGAGTTCCATAGTCAAATGGAACATTATGGTAAGTAGGCTTATCTACCTTGGACCTAGGCTTGTGGCTCAAGCCTTTCTTGCCCATAGATGAGCTTTGCCTCCTAGACTCTAGGTGTTGACTCTTAGATCTAGACCCTTGACTTTGACCATTTGACCCTTTAAATTGATTTTGTATATTGCTAAGGGTCTTTTCTAATTTCTCAAGCCTTGACCTCAAGGCTTGGTTCTCCAACTTCAATCTTCCCAACTTAGATTTTCCATATGTCCTTTGGGAATTGTTCTTCCTAGGCATGTGTCTAGTCCATTTAGGATTGATGCCTAGGTGATCCTCTATCTTTCTAATAGTCTCCCTAGGAAGGATAGGTCTAGGATTTTTCAATCTAGGTTTGACCTTAGGTAGAATATTTTTAGGGACATTAGTCTCAAATTTCTCCTTATTTATAAAACTTGCACTCTTAGCACCTAAGCAATAGTGTCTACTATTTCTAACATGCTCTTTATGATAAATAGCAAGAGAATTAAAAGCATGCTTTTGATTTTTAAACTTAGAATGTGCATTATTGAAATATACCTTAGGGTTAGACTTATCTCCCCCTACTTGTGATGCTCTTTCTTTTCTCCTAGGACATTGGCTCCTATAGTATCCCGATTGTCGGCATTTGAAGTACACCACGTGCTCCTTGCTCTTCTTGGTGGGGACACTGGTATCCTTGACTTTTTCATTGATTTTTGGTGTCGGAGGAGCTTTGTTTACTCTTTTCAAGCACTTACTCTTGTAGTGCCCGGATTCCCTACACTCAAAGCAAATTATATGATTTTTATTTAAAACTGACATGCTTGAGTTACCTAGGGTGGTGGTAGGTGCAGGAGTTTGAGCTTCTTCATCTTGACCGGATGTGGAAGGCTCTTCTTGATGCTCCAGAGTGGAAGGTCTAATCTCCTCTCCCTCAATCCTAGAGGTGGAGGCTTCTTCCAATTCCACCTCTTCTTCCTCTTCCGATCGGGATCCGGATGTTGATTTCCTATTAACTTTCGAATCCTCACTTGCTTGTGAGGATGAAGATTCTTCTTCTTCGGGCTCTCTCTCTACTTGAGCCATGGAGGGTTCTTCATGGAACTTGGCCAATTTTTCTCATAGCTCCTTGGCATCTAGATATTCACCTAGCCTAGACAAAACATCATTAGGTATCAAATCTTCTAAGAGTTTTGTTACCTTGACTTCGGTTTTGAAATTTTGGCATTGCTCTTGGGTTCACTTCTTCAACTTCAAGACCTCTCCCTTCTTATTCCTAGGTGGTTCAAAACCTTCCATGATGATGAACCAATATTCTATGTCCATCATCAAAAATGTCTCCATTCTAGCCCTCCATGTCGGAAAATCCTCTTGGTCATATGGTGGCGATGTGTTGATGTCTCATCCAAGTCTTTCTTCGAATTCCATCTTCCCTCTAGCTTGCTCCCTCAGATGTGAAGTCAGTGAAGAGCGACCCGCTCGGATACCAATTGTTAGGAACAATGTGCCTGATAGAGGGGAGGTGAATAGCATCGTCGTCGCTCGATTGAGGAATTCGATTGTGTTTGCTACAAAATGATTAGTGCGCAGCGAAAACAGAAATATACAATACAAATACACACAAGCACGATAACAACACAAGGATATAACGTGGTTCGGAATCGAATGATTTCTACTCCACGGATCGGGCTCTAAAAAACCTAGCAATGCAAACATGAACCACTAATCACAAATACAATCCGGAGGTGGAGAAACCTCGTACAAATGATCTTACAACAGTAAGAAACAAATACAAGCAATTACAATAATGAAATGCACTACAAGTAAAGGAAAAACACTTTATAATTGCTCTTTTGATTGCTTGCTTTGTGGTTGCTTGAATTGCACTTGGAGACCCTGATTTGTAGCAGCAAATCACCCCAAAACTCCTCAAGAACCGATGCCAAATCCCTCCTCCATGAGCTCCATTTAAAGTTGTTGCCTGGGCTAGATTTCGCCTATCAGTCGACTGCTCAGGATCATTAGTCGACTGATGCCACTGTTGTCGTGAGACAACGGCTCAATCCACGCTGAAAAAATCCAACATATACACCATCAGTCGACTGACCTTACACATCAGTCGACTGATGTCTCAATCGATTGAGTGGTCAACGCGATCACTCGACTAGAGAACCTTCTATGCTCGAGATCTCGGTCATCAATCGACTGATCATCAGATCGGCCGATCGCCATCGTTATCACGATCGCCGCCAAGCTCGCAAATGACTCGGCACTTCCCACTCAAACCATAGTTGACTCCCACGAATGGTCCCATACACCTCAAACATGAGATTTTAACCCAAGTATGGTGCCCCTATACTTGCTAGACCACCTGTAGCCTAGACCTAAGCCTTCTAGCCACCTCTATCAGCCTCGCATCTATCGAATCCCTCCAAGTCATCCATGACTTATTCATCCATACGCTAGCCTTCAGGTGCTTCCATCGGCTATTGTCATGCTAACGGTGTCTACACCGCCAAGGCACATTGGACTTATGCTTCCAAGACTCCACTTGGACTTTACGCCGCCAACCATTGGACTTATGCTGCCAAGACTCCCGCTTGGACTTTCCAAATGTCAAGACTCAAGCTTGAACTTTCCCTTGCCAACCCATGTTAGACTTTCCATGCTAAGACCCATGCTTGGACTTTCCTTGCCAATCCATGTTGGACTTTCCCCAGCCAAGACCCATGCTTGGACTTTACATGCCAAGTACTCAAGACTTGGAATGTGACTTTCCATGACAATGGTCGAACCATCATCAAACATCAAATACTAACCTGGGTCAATTGTGCTAATCTCCCCAACACATGTCAAACATCAAAACACTACTCGAGTCAAACTCGAGTCTGGACTTTACACCGCCAATATCAAACGCCTTGGACTTTCCAAATGCCAAGACTCAAGCTTGGACTTTCCCTTGCCAACCCATGTTGGACTTTCCATGCCAAGACCCATGCTTGGACTTTCCTTGCCAACCCATGTTGGACTTTCCCTTGCCAAGACCCATGCTTGGACTTTATATGTCAAGTACTCAAGACTTGGACTTTGACTTTCCATGACAATGGTCAAACCATCGTCAAACATCAAAAACTAACCTGGGTCGATTGTGCCAATCTCCCCAACACATGCCAAGCATCAATGTCAAACATAAAATACTACTCGAGTGAAACTCGAGTCTGGTCAATCGTGACCTGGGTCGATTGCACCAACACATCTCACATCAAATTGACATGTGTGTGTTTTCAAACACCCTAGACACATGTGAGATGCTAGTAAATGAGTTAAGTTTAAGGTGCATAGTTTTTGCATTTAGATGAACTCAAACTCATCTAAAACCATGGGTGAATCATGAGGAAAGCTTATGTACATGTCATGTGCATCAAGCCCATAGACCATGGTTCAATATAAGGTTTTAAAACTATTTCAAAATCTTTTTGGAAAACATTGGTGAAGTATATCTTTTGATAGCAATCACCATTGATGATGTTGATACAAAGTGAGCTCAAACAATGAAGGTTTTCTCATTTTTGAACTTTGTATCAATTTCACTATTTTGTGGGTAAATTAATTTTCAAATATTTTTCACCCATTATATTGGTTATAAGTATTATATGTATGAATTTTCACAATTTTTCAAGTTACGTATAATTACTTATGCATTTTCATTTTTCATTTCTGAAATTTGATATCTGCGTTTTGCAAATATCAGTCGATTGTTGCTTGATGGCAGTCGACTGATTACTGTCAGAGTCGACTATCAGAGCTAATTTCGGATAAACAAGGATGTTTAGCCCATGTTTCAACTATGTTAGGGTTCCCTAACTGCTCCTAACCCTAGGATATACTTTGGAAAGCATTGGAAAGGGTGAAAATCCATTGGATATGGATTAGGAGAGTTGTTAGGGTGATGTATCAATTTTAAGGTGTGAGAAAGTTCATGGTTGAACTTTTAACCTTAATTTTGATGGTTTAATGTTCTTATAGGCTTAGGGACTCTCCAAGGACATTGTTGGTGCAATGGTCAAGGGAGAGCAAGTCTTTAGGGGGAGGTATCCATCATGGGATGATGGATGTGTTCTTCCTCATGAGAGGGAGGAATGGGAATATGATATGCCCAATTTGAAAATTGGGAAAGATTATAGGAAGCTTCTCTTGAGTGATATGGGACTTATTACTAGGAAGAGTGAAGGCATCCTAGGTGTTTTTGGACCAAGGGGGAGATTGTAAGATCTCATTGGGATATGAGACATTGACCTCCTTGGGGAGAGAACCTTTTTGATGTATGTCAAAAAGGAGGAGAGAATTTGAGATTACCAATTTGGGATAATTGTTAAGGAGATTTGAGTTAGGTGGCCTAACTCAAAGGTATTTGGTTTTTGTCAAACATCAAAAAGGAGAAAATTGTTGGTGCAATCAGCCCAGGTCACGATTGACCAGACTCGAGTTGGATTTGAGTAGTATTTTGATGTTTGACATTGATGTCTGATAGTGTTTTGGGGAGATTATTTGTGCAATCAACCCAGGTCATGATTGACCAGACTCGAGTTTGACTTGAGTGGGATTTTAATGTTTGATGATGGTTTGACCATTGTCATGGGTAAAGTCCAAGTCATGGATACTTGGCATGGAAAGTCCAAGCATGGGTCTTGGCAAGGAAAGTCTAAGCATGGGTCTTGGCGAGGGAAAGTCCACGCTTGAGTCTTGGCATTTGAGAAGTCCAAGGGTTGGTTGGCAGCGTAAAGTCCAAGGGTGGAGTGTTGGCAGCATAAGTCCGATGGTTGGCGGCGTAAAGTCCAAGCGGTGTCTTGGCAGTGTAAGCCCAATGTGTCTTGGCCGTGTAGACCACATTAGCATGACAATAGCTGATGGAAGCACCTGAAGGCTAGCGTATGGATGAACAAGTCATGGATGACTTGGAGGGATCCGATAGGCGTGAGGCTGACGGAGGTGGCTAGAAGGCTTAGGTCTAGGCTAAGGGTGGTCTAGCAAGTATGAGGGCATCATACTTGGGGTAAAACCTCATGTTTGAGGTGTATCAGTCGACTGATATTTTGGTCAGTCAACTGATGTGAGTCAACTAGTGTTCGACTGTAGGAAATGACCTAGCAGCCAACTGCCAGCATTGGGCAACTGATGGTAGTCGAGTAAACAAGTTTTCTTTACTTGTTTTTCTTGTATTTGCTTGTATTCTCGTGTATTAATTTTGTAATCATTTGTACGAGATTTCTCCACCTCCGATGTGTCACTGAGAAGGAGATTTATTAGTGGTGTGTGCATCACTAGAGCTCGTTGAGCTCGCCCCGTGGGGTAGGAACCTTAAGGTTCCGAACCATGTATATTCTTATGTATTGTGTGTGCTTGTGTATATTCCATTTATGCTTTACTATTATTTTCGATGCGCATATTAATGAGTATTGTAGAAAAGCACATAAGCACGAACGAATTCCATCATCGAAGCTATCCCCCCCTCTAGCGACATACAATCCCCTACAAGTGGTATCAGAGCGGGTTGCTCTTCACCGGTTCACAACCGAAAAAGCAAGGCACTAGAGAGCAAGATGGAACAAAATCTTGGATTGGGTGAGATATCAACACTCCGGTTCCATATGCATTTTATGGATGAGAAGACTTCAATCAATGAAAGGCAATGATTGAAGACTTCATGATGATGATGGACATCGAATATTAATCCGCCTTGATGGAAGGATTTGAATATCCAAGAGGGCCAAAGGGAGGTTTCCTCAAGATGAATAAATGGACCAAGAAATAACTCCAAAGTTTCGAGAAAAACAAGAAGGTAATAAAATTTTAAGTTGAATTGATTCCTAATGATATCTTGTGTAGATTAGGTGAATATAAGGATGCCAAGGAGCTTTGGAGCGAATTGGCAAAATTTCATGAGATGCGGGATAAGGAATAATCAAAGGAGGAGGAAGAAAGCTCATCCTCACAAGAAAGTGAAGATTCAGAGGTCAAGAGGTGTTCGACATCCAAGGAGGAAGAAGTTGAAGAATCGGAGGAAGCCTCCACCTCTAGGATTAAGGGGAAGGAGATTAGGACATCTTCAATACCGGAGCAACAAGAAGAAGTATCTACCTCCGACAGCCATGAAGAATTGGACCAAATTCTTCCTACCACCACCCTAGGTAACTCAAGCATTTCAATTAAAAATAAAGTTCATATTATATGCTTTGAGTATAGGGAGCAAGGATACTACAAGACCAAGTGTCTGAAAAGGGTCAAGAAGACTCATCTGGCGTCAAAAAAGTCAAGAAAAAGCTAAGGATGTCGGAGCCCCAATTAGAAAGAGCAAAGAGCACATTGTGTGCTTCAAGTGCAATCAACGAGGACACTACCGAAGTCAATGCCCTAGGGGGAGGAAGCCTACCAAGGGTGAAGAAGGAGCATCAAATGTTGGGGGAGCTTCTAAAGCAAACCCTAAGGTATATTTTAGTAATGCACCTTTGAATGTTTATGATAAAAAGCATACTTTTAATACTTTTGTAGTTGTGCATAATCATGAAAAGCATGTTAGAAATAGAGCTTATTTCTTAGGTGCCAAATATTGTAATTTTAGTATTAAGGATAAATCTAGAAACAATAACCCTAAAATAATTCTACCTATGGAAGAAATTAGAAGGGTAGAGGAGCATTTAGGCATTAACCCTAAGAAGGGTAGACATATATCTAAAAGAAAGAACATTTCCCAAAGGATTAATGAAAAATCAAAATTAGAAAAATTAGAGTTAGAGAACCAAGTCTTGAGGTCAAGGCTTGAGAAATTAGAAAAGACCCATAGAAAGATGCAAAATCAATTTCAAGGGGAGTTAATTGATCAAAAATTAGGGTCTAGTAGACAATAGCTATCAAAGGGCAAGAAAGGTTTGGGTCACAAACCTGAGCACAAGGAGACCTATCACCATGTTCCATTCGATTATGGAACCGTTCATAGGTCTAGGAAAGCCAAGGTTACTAGGGAAGTTATCCCTAAGATTAACCATGGTAAGTGTCTAGTGGACAAGTTTCTATGAAACCTAGGAAAGCCACTAAGAAGGTCACAAGGGAAGTTATCCCTAGAGTTGACCAAGACAAGACCCAATTGACCAAGGCTTTCAAGCCAAAAATGATCATTAGGAGGGTATCTAGGAAAGTTATTGATAACTGTCATTTTGTTATATTATTTTGGTCCTTAATATCACTGTTTTTATCCTCTCGAGTGATTTATTATTGATTATCTGCATGTTTTATGAGTTTGGATTCATTTTGGACCTTTTTGTAAATTCTCCTATATTTTGGACTTATTTGCGAATTTTATCTTTATTTGTAGGAGATCGAGATGAGCCACTGGACTAGACTCAAGTTGGATCAAATATGGTTTCATCTAGGGTCATAATGGACATTTCAAGATTATTTAATCTGAGCCCTTCATCCAGATCAGAAGACAAATTAAATCAAGGGTTCAGATCTGAGCATTATGGACCGTCCGAGGAAAGTGATTGATTCTGAGCCATCCATCTGGATCTGGAGCGATCCGGCCCATACATTAAGATCTACACGTCTTGGCCGTTCATCCGGACCGTTGGATCGTGATTATACCTTCAGACGGATTAGATCCGTCCATTTCAAATCAGACTGATTTCAGCCGTTGGATTGAGCAGCCAAATGAAGCCTATTTAATCGATTAATTAAGCCCTAGATCAAGGAACGGCTGAGATTGAGTGGGCGGAATGATCGGACGGTTCACAAATTTCATTTAATTAAACCTTACCTCATCGAATCGGCAGAATCGGCAGAAGGAGCTCGACAGAACTCGTTGCGCGGCGGCGGTCTTCTTCCTCGCGAGCGGCAGCCGGCGGCTTCTTCCGCATGCGGCGACCGGGCGCGGATTACCGACGGCGGCGACGCGCAGAAGGAGGTCCTTCCATTTCGCGACGAGCAGCAGCAACTCGAGCCGAGGCGTTTTTTCCCCATTTTCACGCGCGGCAGAGTTTCTTCCCCACGATCGGCGGCGACAGTCCGGCATCCCCTTCCGGCGACCTTTCCTCCGACAGCCGGCGATGATCCCAGGCGAGCCTCGGCGGACGATTAGATGCCGTGATTCGGACAGCTAGTTGGAAGAGGGGCAAGCGTGGGATTCCGGCGAGTACACCCTTCACCGGCGTTCACTCCATTCCGGCGGCTGGGAAAGGCCTTTCCATCTCGCCGGAGCCACCCACACAGCTGCGCCGGTTTAGGACAGCTCCATCTCCACCGGTGAAGGTCCCTTTCACTGTTCCGGCGATTCCATTCCTTCCGGCGACCGGGATTAGGCCGCACCGCTTCGACATTCCATCCACTAGCTACCGGGACTAGGAGCTCCGCCATCCACAGCCGCCGGAGCAGTGTTCGCATCCCTCCACATTCAGCTCTTTTCCGTGGTGCCGGGATTAGGACCGCATCCGTAATCCATCGACGGAGTGGTTGTTCGGTTTATTGTCGCCATCGTGGGGTTACCGATTACTTATATTTGATTCAGTCCATTTAATTGGATATTTACTTTATCATGTTTGTTTTGTTACGGTTAATTTGTTATGTTATGTTGATCATGTTTAGGTTAGTTATCAATTAAAATTGTCCAATCCATGCATCGTATAGTAGTGATGCGATTATGCGGGTTGGAGTGCTTTCATTATTATATTAGATTTCATTTACATTCGACCATTCTTAGTATAGTGGCGTGTCTGCGAATTGCTTTCATTTATTGCATTTCGCTTATTGCAATTTTTAGTATATTTGACTCTTGTGTCATATAGTGATAGTTGAATTGTTCACCTTTATTTCGTGATCATTGTACCGTATAGTGACAGTGCGGTGCGTGATTACTTACTTTTGCGCATTAGTTAGATTTACTTCCTGCAGATTTAATTTCTCTGTCTGTTTATCAGAATTGATTCAACATTGCATCGTATAGTGACAGTGCGGTGCAAGGTTGAATCGTTCTTGCATTAGGTTAGCTTTGAATAATTGTTTTGATAACTGTAAAAACCCCCAGTGTTTACTTACATTAAAAACAAACGTCCAGCCATTAGGTTCGTTGGGAGATGACCCGAGTCAGTCCTATACTGCATTAGTGTAGTTAGGGGGTTCGGTAAATAATTTGGGAACGGTATTGCGACAATTCATTAACCGCTCTATCAAAATTTTGGCGCCGTTGCCGGGGAACTCTAATGGGTTCGTTTGTCTTTAAACTGTAGTTTGTTTGTTTGTTTTCTTTTTCTTTTGTTATTATTGTCTTTCTTATCATTTATATTTGTTTCTCATTATATTTGTTTGTGTGGATGACTAGGTCTTCAGGTGATCATCTATTTGAATTTTGCAGCAGTTTTTCTCTTCCCTCAGAGGCCCAGCCTAGGAAGGGGGTTGTTGAAGAAAAAGGCTAGGGAAGCAGATTCCCAAGTATGCCGAGGTTTTGTTTCACGAGAAGTTGTACTCTTTCTATGGAGGACCTATCTGTGGGCCCTCTTTTTATGTAGACCGGGATATGGATTTGTGTAGGGACTAGCGCTCTTCAGGCGATGCCCCAAGGATCACTTCCATCGGATGTTTGTGAGAAATGTTATTTCATGGTCGAGTATGGGATATCTTGGATTATATTATCTCTGTATGATATTGAAGTAGATCTGCTAAAATTCATGCTATATATTCTTTATCTTACCCCGCTACATGGAAGTTGTGCTTTTCTAGGTCATGCGGGTTTCTCAGACATTTTATCGAGACTTCAGATTGCCCTACCCTTGACCAAATTGTTGCGAAGGAGGTGGTATTTGTTTGACAGATTGCGATAGAGATCGAGCCCACCCCATAGCGATTCTTTCCAGATGAGCAACTTTTTCACCTGTAGGGTAAGACACCATGGTATGCAGATCTTGCTATTTATTTAGTTGTCGTGTTGTACCTTCACATTTTACTCATGCACAAGTCCAGAAATTGAAAAGTGATGCCAAGTATTGCGTATGGGATGATCTTTATCATTGAAAATTTTGTAATGATCAGATTATTAGATGATGTGCACTTGATTATGAGTTTCATTCCATATGTATTTACTTTTTGTTATTCTCTGGCTTGTGGGGGGTATTTTGGACCCCAAAGAACTGCTAGGAAAGTTTTAGAGTTTGATTTGTATTGGCCCACCTTATTTCATGATGTCTCTGAATTCTACAAGTCTTGTGAGCGATGTCAACGAACAGGGAACATAGGACGTAGAAATGAAATGCCTCAAAAACTTTTGTTATTTTGTGAGATTTTCGATATTTGAGGTATTGATTTTATGGGTCCTTTTCCTGTATCTTTTGGATTTCCATATATTCTTTTGGCATATGATTATGTTTCTAAATGGGTGGAGGCCATCCCACCGGGGTGATGATTCTCTAGTTGTTGTGGATTTTGTTAGGTCTCACATATTTTGCAGATTTGGAGTTCCCAGGGCGATCATTAGCGATCAAGGGTATCACTTTTGCAACAGCCTCATGAAGTGTTAAGCAATGAGATCAAGTCTATTCTAAAGAATATGGTGGGGTCAGACATGATGATGCTTCTTCTCCAACATGAAAGGGGAGTGTGTTCTTTTATTTACAGCATTTATTTTCTTCCTTTCATGTTCGGAATAAATTGTATGGGTTGTGTGTTTGTTTGCCTGTTTACCTAGGTTTGTTTGTCTGTTGTTGAGTCAAATAATATTCTCTATGCATGCCTTAGTATCATTTCAGAGGTGGTAAAAATTAGTTAAGTTTGATCATCAAATTATGGATTTTTGCGTATGATAGGAGACTTCACTTGCATGCAGTCACTTATTTATGATGGTGAACTTTTTATTGATAGTCTAAGCTTGATGTTTATTCACCTAGTGAGGTTTCAAGTCATTCTTATCATCTACCCACTTTTGTGTGATAACACATGTGATTCTTGTTACTCTAGAACTTGCTTTGAATCTTTTCAAAACTGCAGTAACATTTACTTGCATGAATATGATGAAGGATTTCATTCTTGACTCTTTTCTGACTTGGTTTGATTGTCTAATCCACTTGATACTTCCATCTTCTATGTCTTACTTATTATATCTTTTCATTTGCTATCCATTGTCTTTGTATCTCTGTGGATTATCTTTTGTATATCTATTATTTTCCATATTGGAGGAATAGTTTGATGGGTTGTATTGTCCGAGACGGACAAAATTTTAAGTGTGGGGGAGGAGCTATATTATTTGTGTTGGAAACATGATATGGAAGATATAGTTTTCAGAGGTCATTGGTTCTGAGATATATTTGTCTGTGATTAGTACTTGAGTTTCTGCACACAAAAAAAAAAAAAATTGGCACCATTGATATTTCTTTTGAAAAAAAAAAGAAAAAAAAAAGAAAAGAAGAAAAAAAATGTGCAATTGTAATGCAGGCAAATTGAATTGCAATGTGTTGGATAGAGCCATTTGATCCTGAATCCAATTCTAAAGTTTCCAATTGTCTTAGCCTCTTCCCATATTCTTTGATTCTTGAGCATTTCACAGAGCAACTCATCAGATTTATTTCTCCAATTCTTCTCTTGTTTCCTATTCATTTGTACCTTTGTCTTGTACTACTCTTTGCATACTTTATCTGTTGTCTACTTTTGATCTCATTCTGATTCCTGATAAATCCTTTTGATTCATGTATGAGATGTATTGATAGCAGTAGAGAAGTAGATGATAAGCAAGCATATGGTAGTACAAATTGCATGTTGTTGTTTTGAGGCGCGCCCCTATGTTATTATGTGAGCATCGGCATATATCCATTTTGGGAGGTTTTGTATCGGGCTTAGTCTATTTGATTTGGTAAATCATCATACATGTTGATTGTTGTAGGAGTCGGATCTTTTGAATACCTAGATCTGATGAATTTGGTGATCCTAAATAACTTATTTTTTCTGTCTCTGAATTATTGATCTAGGTATTGCTAGGGGAATGAGTTAGGGTGTTAGTGTTTCTTTATTTTCATTATTGCTCGGGACGCGCAAAAATAAGTGTGGGGGAATTGATAACTGTCATTTTGTTATATTATTTTGGTCCTTAATATCACTGTTTTTATCCTCTCGAGTGATTTATTATTGATTATCTGCATGTTTTATGAGTTTGGATTCATTTTGGACCTTTTTGTAAATTCTCCTATATTTTGGACTTATTTGCGAATTTTATCTTTATTTGTAGGAGATCGAGATGAGCCACTGGACTAGACTCAAGTTGGATCAAATATGGTTTCATCTAGGGTCATAATGGACATTTCAAGATTATTTAATCTGAGCCCTTCATCCAGATCAGAAGACAAATTAAATCAAGGGTTCAGATCTGAGCATTATGGACCGTCCGAGGAAAGTGATTGATTCTGAGCCATCCATCTGGATCTGGAGCGATCCGGCCCGTACATTAAGATCTACACGTCTTGGCCGTTCATCCGGACCGTTGGATCGTGATTATACCTTCAGACGGATTAGATCCGTCCATTTCAAATCAGACTGATTTGGTAGTTGGATTAATGACCAAATGAAGCCTATTTAATCGATTAATTAAGCCCTAGATCAAGGAACGGCTGAGATTGAGTGGGCGGAATGATCGGACGGTTCACAAATTTCATTTAATTAAACCTTACCTCATCGAATCGGCAGAATCGGCAGAAGGAGCTCGACAGAACTCGTTCTTGTGGCGGTCTTCTTTCCTCGCGGCGGCGTGGCGCTTCTTCCCGCCGTCTGCGGCCGTGGCGGGATTACCACGAACAGCGGCGGCGCGAAGGAGGTCCTTCCATTTCGACGGCGGCGGCGGCTCGAGCGGCGTTTTCCCATTTTCACGCGCGGCGTTTCTTCCCCACGATCGGCCGGCGGTCAGCATCCCCTTCGCGACCTTTCCTCCGACGGTCGGCGATGATCCCGGCGAGCCTCGGCGGGCGATTAGATGCCGTGATTCGGACGGCTAGTTGGAAGAGGGCAAGCGTGGGATTCCGAGTACACCCTTCACTGCATTCACTCCATTGGTGGTAAAGGCCTTTCCATCTCGCCGGAGCCACCCACACAGCTGCGCCGGTTTAGGACAGCTCCATCTCCACCGGTGAAGGTCCCTTTCACTGTTCCGGCGATTCCATTCCTTTCCGTGGCCAGGGATTAGGCCGCACCGCCGACATTCCATCCACTAGCTCTAGGGACTAGGAGCTCCGCCAACCACAGCCGCCGGAGCAGAGTTAACATTCCTCCACATTCAGCACTTTCCAGCGGTGCCGGGATTAGGACCGCAAACGTAATCCATCGACGCAGCGGTTGTTCGGTTAATTGTCTCCATCGTGGGGTTACCGATTACTTATATTTGATTGATCCATTTAATTGGATATTTACTTTATCATGTTTGTTTTATTACGGTTAATTTGTTATGTTATGTTGATCATGTTTAGGTTAGTTATCAATTAAAATTGTCAATCCATGCATCGTATAGTGTGACCGGTGTACTTTCATTATTAGATTAGATTTCATTTACATTCGACGATTCTTAGTATAGTGACGGTCTGATTATGCAGGCAGTGCTTTCATTTATTGCATTTCGTTTATTGCAATTTTTAGTGATTGTTTGACCTATGTGTCATTATAGTGACAGTGCGGTACATAGTTGAATTGTTCACCTTTATTTCGTGATCATTGTACCGTATAGTGACAGTGCGGTGCGTGATTACTTACTTTTGCGCATTAGTTAGATTTACTTCCTGCAGATTTAATTTCTCTGTCTGTTTATCAGAATTGATTCAACATTGCATCGTATAGTGACAGTGCGGTGCAAGGTTGAATCGTTCTTGCATTAGGTTAGCTTTGAATAATTGTTTTGATAACTGTAAAAACCCCCAGTGTTTACTTCTATTTAAAAACAAACGTCCAACCATTAGGTTCGTTGGGAGATGACCCGAGTCAGTCCTATACTGCATTAGTGTAGTTAGGGGGTTCGGTAAATAATTTGGGAACGGTATTGCGACAATTAAAAATCGTTCGATCAGTTATCCCTAGTGAATACTTAGTTAACCCAAGGAGCTCCAATAGGTATTGGGTTTCTAGGAGCGTGATTCCTTCACGCTATATGGGTTAGGGTGTGTCAGCCTTAAGTGGATGGGTAGTTAACCTAACCATGGTAGAGTTGACACTTTAGGACATTTTCAAAGTAATGGGATACTTTGGAAATAAGTTTGAATTAATATCCTAAAGGATTTTAGGATGTGCCACTATAATTTATGGAAGTTGAAAAATCAATCAAATTGGCACAAATTAGGTTTAGAAGTCATGGTGTGTCATTTTGGATTGTTGGCACACTTAGTAGATTTTGTTATTATGGAAAAATGGACTTAATCCTAAAAATTGGCAATTAATACTAAAACATAGGAATTATTATACCTTTATATTTTATTTTCCATGTTTTGTTTGTCATATGTCATGTCATAACATTATATTCCATCTTAATCATTAAAATGTCATGATTAATGCTTAGGTTATTTAATAATGTTATGTATGCTTAGACTTCATTTACATGTCATGACATCATGATTATTGGCACATGTTTTATTTATGCTATCATTATATGTCATAATCATCATTCGTATATTTAGGATTAATTAAAATTAAATTATGGACTATGGCATGATTTGAATTCCCATATATAAGGGAATCAAATAGAGTTGCCTAGAAAATGCATGAATCCTAAATAATCAAAACCCACATCTCACAAGAACACTTGACTTATATGTGTTTTCATACACCTTAGATACAAGTGAGATGTTAGGAAAATGAGTTAAGTTCAAGGTGCATAGATGTTGCATCTAGATGAACTCAAACTCATCATATATCATGGACAAATCATGAAGAAAGCTAGTATACAAGTCATATATACTTAGCCCATACACCATGATTGAAATTAAGGTTTTAAAGTTATTTCAAAACCATTTTGAAAAATCTTGGTGATGTCTATCTTTTGATAGCAATCACCATTGATAGAGTTGATACAAAGTAAGGTCAAAACATTAAACTTTTCAATAGTTTTGAACTTTGTGTCAATCTCATTATTTTATGGGTATATTATTTTTCAAATATTTTTCACCCATAATGATTGACATAAGTGTTATACATATGAAGTTTCATGATTTTTCATAATATGTATAATTACTTATGAATTACCAAAATTCATTTCTGAACTCTGATTTCTGCACAGTGCAGAAATCTGTCGACTGCCATGGATGGTAGTTGACTGGCCTTAGGGACAGTCGAATGATGGCTGACAGAGTCAACTTCTAATGCTGATTTCGGATAAATAAAGTTGTTTATGTTGGTGCAATTGAGCCAGGCCACGATTGACCAGACTCGAGTTTGACTCGAGTAGTGTTTTGATGTTTGACATTGATGTCTGACATGTGTTAGGAAGATTGCTGATGCAATCGACCCAGGTCATAATTGATGTTTGACGGTGGTTTGACCATTGTCATGGGAGAAGTCCAAGCTTAAGTCTCGGCATGAAAAGTCCAACATGGGTTGGCAAGGAAAAGTCCAAGCATGAGTCTTGGCATGGAAAGTCCAAGGGGAATATTGGCGGCGTAAAGTCCAAGGGTGAAGTCTTGCAAGCATAAGTTCAATAGTTGGCGGTGTAAAGTCCAAGCGGAGTCTTGGCAGCGTAAGTCCAATGTGCCTTGGCGGTGTAGACACCGTTAGCATGACAATAGCCGATGGAAGCACCTGAAGGCTAGCGTATAGATGAACAAGTCATGGATGACTTGGAGGGATCCGATAGGCGTGAAGCTGATGGAGGTGGCTAGAAAGCTTAGGTTTAGACTAAGGGTGGTCTAGCAAGTATGGGGGCACCATACTTGGGTTAAAACCTCATGTTTAAGGTGTATCAGTCAATTGGGACTATGGTCAGTCGACTGATGGGAGTCAACTAGGATTTGACTATGGGAAGATAGCCTAGCAGTCGACTGCCAGCATTGGTCAGTCAACTGATCTGAAGATTAGTCGACTGCTGGTCGAGTTTTCGGGCACAGAAAGCTCTCCAATCGAGTGATCATCCCAAACACTCGACTGATTGAGCCATCAGTCGACTGATGGTCTATCCATTGGACTTATCCAATGTGGCTCATGTCGTTGTGAGACAACGGCTAAAGGGGCAGTCGACTGATGGTCCCGATCAGTCGACTACTAGGCGAAAATCCAGCCCGAATGCAGATTATAAAAGCAGCTCAGAAGGAGGATTTTTGGCATCGGTTCTTGGACGTGTTTGGGGCGATTTGTTGCTACAAATCAGGGTCTCCAAGTGTAACTCAAACAACCAAACAAACAAGCATCCAAAAGCACTTTGTAAAGTTTTCTTTACTTGCATTTTAGTGTATTTTTCTTTTATTTCATTCTTATTGTTGTAAGAACTATTGTACGAGATTTCTCCACCTCCGGATTGTTCCGAGAAGGAGTTATTATTATAGTGGTGTGTGATTGGCATCGCTAGGGCTCTTACGAGCCCAATCCGTGGAGTAGGAACCATTCGGTTCCGAATCACGTTACATACTTGTGTATTGGTGTATTTGTGTTTGTCTTCATTTGTGTTATTGCTATTATATATATTCCGTTGTGCCAACACAATTTGTAGAAACAAACGATCAATTTCCATCCACGATGAAAACACACTAATCACCCCCCTCTAGTGGTCACGAACGTTGCTACAATTGGTATCAGAGCGAGGCTGATCTTCAAGGATTAACAACCAAGAGAGCACCGCTAGAGGGTGAAGAGATGGATTTTGAAGAACAACTAGGATGGGACATCAACACTCCGATCTCATACATCTTCTATGGACAAGAAGGCTTTAGTCAATGGAAGGCGAGAATTGAAGATTTTATGATGATGATGGACTTAGATGATTGGGCCATTTTGATGGAAGGGTTCAAATTTCCAAGAGGGCCTAAAGGAGGGTTCCTCAAAATGAAGAAGTGGACCGAAGAACAACTCCAAGGATTTGAGAGGAGTAATAAGGTAATCAAATTTTTGAGTGATTTAATTCCTAACGATGTTGTTTTCAAATTAGGAGAATACAAGGATGCAAAAGAATTTTGGAGTGAATTAG
The DNA here is from genome assembly GCA_025175895.1 of Wurfbainia villosa. Taxonomy (NCBI): domain Eukaryota; kingdom Viridiplantae; phylum Streptophyta; class Magnoliopsida; order Zingiberales; family Zingiberaceae; genus Wurfbainia; species Wurfbainia villosa. Next base: position 82,330,783 of record CM046005.1, read on the forward strand.
TCAAGCTCTATGAGAACCTTCAACCAGTCCAAGAGCCCGAAGAAGAAGAATCCTCATCCTCACAAGAAAGTGAGGATTCGGAAGTTGATAGGGAATCAATTTCCGGATCAGAAGAGGTGGAAGAAGTGGAAGAGGCCTCCACCTCTAGGATTGAGGGGGAGGAGAGATCATCTTCAATATCGGAGTCGACTCAAGAGGAGCCTTCAACATCTGGTCAAGATGAAGAAGTTCAAAATCCGGCCGCCATTGACCTAGGTAACTCGAGCAATTTTAGTAAAATTAAAATTCATATTATATTCTTTGAGTGTGGGGAGCAAGGACACTACAAGAGTATGTGTCCAAAAAGAGTTAAGAAGACTCCACTGGAACTAAAAGTCAACGAAAAGACTAATGAAGCCGAAGTCCCCACCAAGAAGAGCAAGGAGCATGTGGTGTGCTTCAAGTGCCATCAAAAGGGGCACTATAGGAGTCAATGCCCAAAGGGAGGGAAGAAGAATCATGAAGGAAGAGCTACACATATAGGGGGAGCTAAGGCAAATCCTAAGGTAACTTCTAATTTCGCTCCTTCCTTAATTAATAGGCAAAAGCATGTTAGGAGTAATCTTGTTATTTATCATAAAGAGCATGCTAGAAATAGATTTTATTGTTTAGGGACTAAGAGTGTTAACATTTCAAATAAGGAGAAATTTGGGACTAATGTTCCTAGAAAAATCCTTCCTAGGGAGACCATTAGGAAGATAGAGGATCACCTAGGCATCAACCCTAAATGGATTAGACATATGCCTAGAAATAAGAATATCTCAAGAGTTAATGAAAAATCAAAAATTGAGATATTAGAAAAGGAAAATCAAGTCTTGAGGTCAAGGCTTGAGAAAATTGAAAAGACCCTTAGGAATATACAAAATCAATTTAAGGGGGCAAATGGTCAAAGTCAAGGGCCTAGGAGACAAGGGTCAACTAAGGGCGAGAAATATTTGGGTCACAAACCTAAGCCCAAGGAGAACTACCATAGTGTTCCATTCGATTATGGAACACAATCTAGGTCTAGGAAAACCAAGGTTACTAGGAAAGTCATCCCTAAGGGTAACCAAGGTGTGTGCCTAGTGGCTAGGGTTTCAAGGAAACCTAGGGAAGCCATTAAGAAGGTCAAAGGGGGAGTTACCTCTAGGGTTGACCTAGGCAAGACCAAAATGACCAAGGCTTCTAAGCCTAGACGGGTCATTAGGAGGGTATCTAGGGAAGTTATCCCTATCGAATATCTAGTAAACCCAAGGAACTCCAATAGGAATTGGATTCCTAAGAGCGTAATCGATTCACGCTAGATGGGTTTAGGTGTGTCAACTTTAAATGGGTGGGTAGTTAACCTAACCATGGTAAAAATGTCACCTTATGTCATTTTCAAGGTCATGGGTACCTTGGAAATGTGTTTTGATTATAATCCTAAAAGATTTTAGGATGTGCCAATATAATTTATGGAAATATAAAAAAATTGATCAAATTGGCACAATTTAGGTTTAGAGGTTGAGGTGTGCCATTTTGGGTTTTCGGCACACTTGGGAGATAGTTGATAATATGGCAAAATGGGTTTAATAATGACAAATGGCAACTAATATCAAAATTTAGGTATTATATACCATTACATTTTATTTGTCATGCTTGATTTGTCATATAATATGTCATGACATCATATTCATTTAAATCATATAAATGTCATGATTATGTTTAGCGTTTGCCTTTTGGTGTCATATAGATTTAAATTTAATCATATGTCATGACATCATGATCATTGCCCATGCTTTATGTATATCATCATTTATGCCATGATCATTTCATGCATTAATAAAAAAAATTGAATTAAGGACATATGGCATGACTTGAAGTCCCATGTATAAGGGAATCAAGTAGTGTTGCCTTAGAAAAATGCATAAAACCCTAGTTTAGGATGAACAAAACCCACATCTCACATCACATTGACATATATGTATATTTATACACTCTAGATACATGTGAGATATTAGGAAATGAGTTAAGATTCAAGGTGCATAGTTTTTGCATCTAGATGAACCCAAACTCATGTTATATTAGTGATGGATCATTGGGAAAGCTTATGTTCAAGTCATGTACATTAAGCCCAAGGAACATGATCCAATATAAGGTTTTAAAAACATGTTAAAATCATTTTAAAAAACCTTGGTGAAGTCTATCTTTTGATAGCAATCACTATTGATGAAGTTGATACAAAGTGAGCTAAAACATTGAAATTTTTCTTCACTTTTGAATCTTGTGTCAATTTCACTATTTTATGGGTAAATTATTTTTCCAATATTTTTCACCCATTGTATTGGTAATAAATATTATACATATGAAGTTTCATGATTTTTCAAGTTATGTATAATTACTTATGCATTTCTGAAATTCATTTCTAATAACTAAAATTCAGAATTTCAGTTATCAATCGACTACCGCCTGATGGCAGCCGACTGATGAGCAAGCCAGTCGACTGTTGCCTGATAGAGTCGATTACCAGACTGATTTCGAGTAAACAAGGTATGTTTAGCCCAATTTCAGCTATGGTAAGGTTCTCTAATCACTCCTAACCCTAGAATATGCTTTGGAAAGCATTAGAAAGAGTGAAAATCCATTGGATATGGTTTAGGAGAATTGTTAGGGGGATGTATCAATTTTAATGTGTGGAAAAGTTCAATGTTGAACTTTTAACTTTATTTTTGATGATTTAGTGTTCCTATTAGCTTAGAGACTTCCCAAGGACATTGTTGGTGTAATGGTCAAGGGGGAGCAAGCCTTCAGGGGGAGGTATCCATTATGGGATGATGGATGTTATTTTTCCTCATGAGGGAGAGAAATGGAAATTTGAGATACCCAATTTGGAAATTGGGAGACTTCATAGGAGTGCCTCTCTTGAGTGATATGGGATTTATCACTAGGAAGATTATAGGCATCCTAGGTATTTTTGGACCAAGCGAGAGATTTTAAGATCTCATTGGGATATGAGACATTGACCTCCTTGGGGAGAACCTTTTTGATGTATGTCAAAAAGGGGGAGAAAGTAAAATTACCAATTTGGGAAAATTGGTAAGGGAATTTGAGTTAGGAGCCTAACTCAAGGGTATTTTTATCAAACATAAAAAAGAGGGAGATTGTTGGTGCAATCGGCCCAGGTCAACGATTGACCAAACTCGAGTTTGACTCGAGTAGTATTTTGATGTTTGATATTGATGTCTGACATGTGTTGGGGAGATTGCTGATGTAATCGACTCAGGTCATAATTGATGTTTGACAATGATTTGACCATTGTCATGGGAGAAATCCAAGCTTGAGTCTTGGCATGGAAAGTCCAACATGGGTTGGCAAGGAAAAGTCCAAGCATGGGTCTTGACAAGGAAAAGTTTAAGCATGGGTCTTGGCATGGAAAGTCCAACATGGGTTGGTAAGGGAAAGTCCAAGGGGAATATTGGCGGCATAAAGGCCATGGGTGAAGTCTTGGCAGCATAAGTCCAATGGTTGGCGGTGTAAAGTCCAAGCGGAGTCTTAGCAGCGTAAGCCCAATGTGCCTTGGCGGTGTAGACACCGTTAGCAAGACAATAGCTGATGGAAGCACCTGAAGGCTAGCGTATGGATAAACAAGTCATGGATGACTTAGAGGGATCCGATAGGCGTGAGGCTGATGGAGGTGGCTAAAAGGCTTAGGTCTAGTCTAAGGATGGTCTAGCAAGTATGGGGGCACCATACTTGGGTTAAAACCTCATGTTTGAGGTGTATCAGTCAACTAGGACTATGGTCAGTCAACTGATGGGAGTCAACTTGGGTTTGATTGCGGGAAGATGGCCTAGCAGTCGACTGCCAGCATTGGGCAACCGACTAATGGCCTAAGAAGTCGACTGATTTGGAGATCAGTCGACTACTGGTCGAGTTTTTGGGCACAGAAAGCTCTCTAGTTAATGATCAGCCCGAACACTCGACTGATTGAGCCATCAGTCGACTGATAGTCTATCCGTTGGACTTATCTGACGTGGCTCATGTCGTTGTGAGACAACGGCTACAGGGGCAGTCGACTGATGGTCCCGATCAGTCGACTGTTGGTCCAGTAGGCACCTAGGTCGAACCTGAGTTTTTATTATAGCAAACGATACAAAGTTAAGCTCATGTCGTTATCTCACGAGCTGAATCGAGTGTGCAGAAGATTGCTAAAGCTGGAGCTGAAGGCTAGCGACACCCGGAAGAAGCCGGGTGGTCGGGCGACACTCGAGTGACTTCGGAGGGAGCCGAAGGAATCGAGTGGAAGGTCGGAAGCAAAAGCGACATGGTAAGTATCGAGGTAAGCTCGTGTGTGTGAGCGTAATTGAGGGCGTATCCTCGTTACAGGGATGGTCTTAAGCGAAGATCCGACCAAAGACATCCCATCGATGGTCTAGGTCGAGATCAGACGGTCGAAGGTCGTCGAAATAATATTTTATTTGAGCTAACTTTGCCTTGCAGCTAGTATCAGTCGACTGCCAGCTTGGAGGACTCGATCATTGCCAAACAATGATCGCTCGAGGTCAAGATTCGATCGATGTCGCCGCTTATCAATCGATGGTCAATGATTAGCTTCGAGGAGTCAAGGCTTATCACCCCATTTCAAGGAGATTGGTGCTCAATTTTGATTGGCTAGGGTTCCTCTCGAAAAGGGGCTCAAAGGCTATAAAAGGAGGGCCAATCCTAGGGTTTATTCATCAATTCTAAAGATTCCAAAAGCCTTTGCCAAGCTACAACCTTTCCGACAACGAAGTGCTTTCTCTCCGACGTCTAGGTCTTAATTTCTTTCTTATTGTAACGTCGGCTTTAGCTTTTATTTTAAGTTCATTTATTTAAATCTTTCGGAGCTTTTATCGTATACGAGGAGAGGGGGAGTGTCCCTCTACCTCAAGTTCTTTCCTTCTTGTATCGATTAACTCCTACCTCCAACGAGGAGGAGTTCCTTTAGTGCTTTTGCCCTCCGTACGTGGTCAAGGACCACTAGGGCCTTGTTGTAGTAGCCGAAGGCTACGAACCAAGTAAAAAAGAATTGTCTCTTTTACTTATTGCTTATCTTTTCCGCTGCAAATTAATTATCTATTCGGATTTTAAACGAACGAACAAAAAAAAAAGTTTTAACGCTATTCACCCCCCCTCTAGCGTTTCAAATCGATCCAACAATTGGTATCAGAGCCGGGGGTTGCTAAGATTTGGTGAAACCACCAATCTAGCCATTTTACAGATTTTTTTTCTTTTTAATTCTGTTTATTTCAGATTTATTTTGCTTTGTTACTTTTACTCCCGCACTACTAATCCAAGACGCGAGTCTTGGTACGTTTTTGTGTGTTTTTGTCGTTGCTAGTTTCTTCGTCTTCGTCTCCTTGTGTCTTTTGTTCTAATGGCCCATCTCGAGGGTTTTAGCACCGTCCGACCTCCGTTTTACAATGGAGATGACTTCCATTATTGGAAGGGTCGGATGGAATGCTTTCTCAAAACCCAAATCGAGATGTGGATCATAATCCAAACGGGATTCACACTTCCGACTAACGAAGTGGATGAATCCTTGGATTATGACCAATGGACCATTGCGACAAAAAGACAAGTCGAAGCCGACGCTAAGGCAACTCAAATCCTTCAATGCGGCTTATCCAAGGAAGAGCTAAATCGCGTCGGCCCCTTCATAAGCGCAAATGACCTTTAGACAAAACTAGAGGAGCTACACGAAGGGACCGATGAAGCCAAGGTATGTAAGCGTGATCTTCTATTCAATAAACTATATAACCTAAAAATGCAGGAACACGAGTCCGCGATGCAACTCCACGCCCGTGTCCAAGACATAGTCAACAACGTACACGCAATCGGGCAAAAGGTCGAAAATCGCGACCTTATAAGGTATGTTCTAAACTCTTTTCCGAGGACTACCTTGTGGGCATCCATGGTCAATGCCTACAAGGTCTCCAAGGATCTTTCTAAACTTAGGTTAGATGAACTCTTTTCTGATTTCGAACTTCATGAGCAGTCTAACTCGGAACCCGAGAAGGGTATAGCACTTTTTGCAGGTTCGAGGAAGAAAACCGCAAGCAAGCCACCCCCGAAGGAAGAAGAGGATGAGTCGGATTCGGAGGTCGACTCGAAAATGGAAGCCGAACTAGTCAACCTAGTTCGGAGGATAGTCAAGGGCCGAAAACGAGCCGTCACTCGACCCAATGAAGGTAAGCCTAAAAGTTCAAACATAAGATGTTATGAATGCAACAGGTTTGGACACATTAAGTCCGAATGCCCAAAACTCAAGAGCAAGGTACCAAAACATAAAAAGGCACTCAACGCTACTTGGGAAGAAGCTTCTGAGGAAGAAGACAACGATTGAGTCCTTATGGCTAAACCGGTGGAATCGGAGACGGAGTCGGAACCGGAACCTGAATCGAAAACCGAAGACGAGTCGGACTGCGAAACACTATTCAAGACAAGCCACGGATACGCATCCAGTTCAAAAGATACACTCAAGGTGAGTCGGTCTCTTATTACTACTCTTTATAGTGCAATTAAGTTTTTAAATAAAAAGTTAGCTAAGTCCGAGTCCAAGGTCGAGACCCTGGTTGAGGAAGTTAAACTCCTCAAACACGAGGTCTCCCTAACCTCTTCGACTAGTCGAGTTCAAGAGAAGGACTCAACTCGGGTTGAAAAACTCGAAGTTGAGAACTCACTCTTGAAAATTCAAGTCGAAGATCTTAGGAATAAATTGGAAAGGTTTACTTTGGGATCCAAAGGACTTGACCTCCTACTTGAATCACAAAGGGTCGTGTACAACAAGGCCGGACTAGGTTTTAGCTCAAACACGACCAATAAGTCGTATATGTCGATTGTAAGTCGACATAAAAAACGTGTCCAAGCATGGGTCCCTAAGACCACCTTGATTTCAAACTTAGGATCAAACCAGTACTGGGTTCCGAAGGACCAAATCCACTATGTTGAGAGACCAAATCGATTCAACGGTCCAGGGGGAGCTAGTACGAAATTTGTTTGCGTTTTAACTTAGAAATTGCATGCTTAGGTTTTTATTTAGTTTGATTTTTTTTTTTAGAATGGTTAGATAGGACTATAACTCATCAATACTTGATAACATAGTACCAGGATGAAGCGAGATGATAGTACGCTAGGAAAGCGGAGTCTTGTGTATTTGGGCTAGATAAGGCGTATCTAGTTCGGTGCACTTGACCGAGCAGAACTAGCTGAAGCTACCTCGCCGTATCCTAGACTAGTTAGAACAGGAAGTGGTCTTAGGTGAGTCAAGTCTCTATTTTCTTGAAAATGGCTTTGTCTAAGGAAGTGGTCGTTTTTCTGATCAAAGAAGGCCTTTGTGCCTCGCCACGACTTGGAAGCCATGATCTTGAAAAGGTGACTTGATGAGCCTAAGGTCAAATCCGAATCTAACGCAAGGTTGACAAGTGTTTAAGTCATTAAATTTAATTCAACTAAAATTGGAAGTCATCTCACAAGAACATATAGGATTAACATATTTGATCATGTAGACATGGGTGAGATGATTTAGGTTAATAATTTTCAACCAATTTTTTTAAATCCAATATTCGATCCAACTACCTTGCGTGTAGGATCAATGGATGTTGGACAGTGGTTGCTCCCGACACATGACCGGGGATCAACTCAAGTTTTCGAAGCTTCAATTCAAACGACAAGGATCGGTAGCCTTCGGAAATAACGGCAAGCTCAAAATCATCGGATCAGGTGATATTGAGCTTAACTCAAATTTTGTCATTCAAAACATTTTATTAGTAGAAAATTTTCAATATAATCTTCTCAGTGTAAGCCAATTGTGTGATAATAACTATAAGGTCATATTTCTAGAAAATGAATGTGTAATTAATACAAACGAAACCTCTAAAACAATTCTTAAAGGGACTAGAAATAACAACATTTACACTATCAACTTAATTAACTCCTCAACTAAGTGTCTTATGACACGGCAAGAGGAATCATGGTTGTGGCACCGACGACTTGGTCACTCACACCCAAGACTCATCCACAAGATGAGTCAGAGTGATTTAGTCAGAGGTTTGCCTAACCTCAACAACTTGGATAATAAAATATGTAATGCTTGTTAACAAGATAAACAATCTAGGACACAACATCAACTAACTAGTCAGGAATGAACCAAAAGTGTGCTTGAGCTCCTACACATGGATTTATTTGATTCACACGGAGCTAAGTCACTTAACGGAAGTAAATTCTGTTTAGTCATTATTGATGACTACTCTAGATTTACTTGGGTTAGGTTCATCAAACACAAAAGTGATACCCTTGGTCAATTAATCAACCTATTTAAGTTAATAGAAAATCAACAAAGCATTAAAATCAAAAGACTTAGGACTGATCATGGTGGTGAATTCGAAAATCATAGGTTTACAGAATTCTATAACCTAAATGGATACCACCATGAGTTCTCTTGCCCTAGAACTCCACAACAAAATGGCCTAGTAGAACGCAAAAATAGAACCCTACAAGAAGCCGCTAGGACAATGCTTAATGAGTATAACCTACCCGATAGGTTTTGGGCCGAAGCCGTGAGTACGACATGATATGTCCAGAATAGGATCCTTATGGTAAAGAGGCACCTTAAGACCTCATACGAGATTTATCACGATAAAATACCTAACATCAAGTATTTTAGGGTATTTGGGTGTAAGGTACATATCCTAAACACTAAAGATTACCTAGGAAAATTTACATCCAAAACTACGACCGGAATCTTTCTAGGATACTCGACTACAAGTAGAGCTTATAGAGTATATAACCATGACACCCTTAGAGTCGAGGAAACTATCAATGTAGTATTCGATGAAGGACACGAACCTACAAAACCCCCGGTAACCCCAATTAGCGAGCCGATTCATATTAGACCTAACTCTGATCCGGAGGTCAGGTCTAGTGACCTAAGTCAACCAAGTCACTCTATTGATCAAGTTATAGATGACTCCAACCAAACTAGAACTCAAACAAGCCATCCTATGGATCAAGTTGTAGACTCAAACCCAAATCCAACTAGGACTCAAACGAATCATCCTATCGACCAAGTGATAGGTAATCCAAGTCTAGGAGTTCAAACTAGAGCCTCATACAGAAACCTTAGTCAAATATCTTTGATTTCTAAAATTGAACCCAAAACTATTGACCAAGCTCTTCTTGATCCCGATTGGATTATTACAATACAAGAAGAGTTGGCTCAATTCACTAGGAACGAAGTATGGGAATTAGTACCACCACATAAAGATAAAACAATCATTGGAACAAGGTGGGTGTTTAGAAATTAAATTGACGATAAAGGTGAAGTAGTTAGAAATAAAGTTAGACTAGTTGCTAAAGGGTTTAGTCAAGTCGAAGGTTTAGATTACGATGAGACCTATGCCCCAGTAGCTAGATTAGAGTCCATTCGAATGCTATTAGCATATGCAGCACATCGAGGATTTAAATTGTTTCAAATGGATGTGAAATCTATATTCTTAAATGGATACATTAAAGAAGAAGTTTACGTTAGTCAACCCCCCAGTTTCGAAAGTTTAGACAAACCCGATCATGTCCTTAGATTAAAGAAAGCGCTTTATGGACTTAAACAAGCTCCGCGAGCTTGGTACGAGAGACTTTTGATTTATCTTAAGTCCAAAGGCTTTAATCAAGGTGTAGTTGACCCAACCCTTTGTTAGTAATATATGAGAGATGTCCTAAGGCAATCGCCTTATGTATGAACCATTTATATGATAAATGAAGATTCACTATTTGAGTATACATGTTTAATGTATTTGATTGGATCTTAAACTCATTTACTGAATGTCCACGATACGATTCACAGCATGAGAGAATTTGTGATTGGATCACAACTAGTGAGTATCTCTACATGTGTAATTGTGATGTATCGGAATTATCCCTAGTCGATGAATTGATGGATTTGGACACCATCAATTCTGTCGAGACTAGCACGAGGTATACTCCTTGGTGTATCCAAGCAGCTGATTCTCACTGGCTGGAGACATAGTGATGTCCGAAGTTGATCGTGGATGCTAGTTATGGTAACTAGTTCATTGGAGTGACCAGCCGTAAGACTTCATATGGTTCTCTGCATATATAGATATGTCAATGAAGTTCTTACCGTGGCTTAAGTGCGATGTTCCTTTGACTTGCGGTATTCAAGTCATCTTGATCATGGAGACTTATGCTTTGACATCTTAAGCAAACATCTCCGAGGAGATGTGGACCCGGGATGATTGGGTATAAGTCGAAGTGATCGAAGGTGTTTGAATAGCCTATAAAGGATTCACCACTCCTTGCGAGGAGATGTATACCCATGGCCTCTCGTCGGATTGTTACTAAAGTCTTTGGCCAAAGCATAACATGTTTAGAGTAAAGTACTCTTCGATACATGTGGAGTAACTAGAATCCGTAGGACGAGGAAATGACACTTGGGCTAGGTGTGACGTAGTCAGCCTAGTGGGGGCTGACACAATAGACCATGTCCTGAACCAAGTGGGTATAAGATGAGTGAAGGGAATGGGGCACGATTCATTCAAGCTACTGAAGGGTTTCAGAAATAGTTCTGGATCAACTGTTGATCTTTTCGGTTAATTGGGGATCATGATGTACTACTAGGTGCCACTCATGATCGTTCTATAATTAATGGTTAATTATAGACGGCCAACATAAACCGAGAACCTATTTGGTCACACGCACAACGAGCATAATCCAAAGGATTTAAAACGAGCTTGAGAATGAGATTCTCAGACCGAGAGAAACTAGGTTTGGTTGGACCAAACATAAAGCGAGCATGAAATTGTTTCAGTCGCAATGGAAGCGTGGATGGGCCGTGTCTTATGAAGACATAATGGATGGACCAAAATGGTTTGGTTCTAATCCAATGGATGAGAATAAACCAAAGGGTTTGGTTTATATTAAGCGAATGAACCAAAGGTTGGTTGGTTCGTTTTAACTTAAAATAAACCATCATGGTTTGGTTTATTTTAACTTATCTTAATGGAGCGGGTTAACGGGCTTTATGGATATGATCCATTAACCATTAAGAGAATTAGTTCTCTATAAAAGTGGGCTTAAGGGATTGTTAAACCCTAACTAATCAAAACCCTAGCCGCCCAACATGTTGTTGCCGCCCAACACATTGTTGCCGCCCAGCTTGTGGTGCCGCCGTCAAGACCCTTGCCGGCGTCCAAGCTCTAGCCGGTGAACCTCCGGCGACCCTCCGGTGATCTCCTATAGGTTCGGCATCAAGGTGAGCTTTTTCTCTCCTTGTTTTGGCCGGCGCCTACTCCTCCACCAAGCTGTCCAGTTTTCTGGACAGCTTCTTCTCCTCTCGTCGGAGCGTCGTTTGGACGACGGTTAGTGCTCCGACAGCGGCTAACTTACCGGGGATTTGATCTCCGGTAATCCTCTGAGGTGGAGGACAAAGGATTCGTCAAACGGTTGACGAATACCTCTCCGGAGAAGCGAGTTTTGAGAACTCGTTTTAGGATCCGAATTTGGATTCGGATCGTGATCATCTCTCGATCACGTCGTCTTCAACACGAGGCTAGTAACCCGTACGAAGACGAAGCTCGTGGCTTGGCGAAGTCATCCCGAGGAGCTCGGCGTGGATACGGATAGAGACGATTCTTACGAGGATCGTTCCGGTTGATGCCGTTCCCGCTACACGTCATACGAAAGGTATAACGTAGTTTAAATTTCCTTTTATTGCAAATTTTAATTTACGGTTATGTCTACACTTGTTGTAATAGCATGCGTGTGTTGTGTGTGTTGTAATAAATATAGATTTATTATTTTTAATTGCTTCCGCTGTGCTCATGTTTACGAAACATGATCGAACACACACACGCCGCGGTGCCGGAAACCCAACAGTGGTATCAGAGCACAGGTTGTGTTTCGACATAATCGTAAAAATGGTTTTGCGATAGTCATAATATATTTCTGGAAGTTTTCTAAATTTTAGAAATTTAGAAGTATTTATGGAAATTTTTCAATTTTGGAAAGTCTAGAAGTATTTATGGAAATCTTTCACTTTTGGAAAGTTGGAAGTATTTATGGAAATTTATATTTTCCATAAATAAAATATTTGATTAGATTCTGGAAATTTGTTTCCTAATTTAATCATGATTTGATTTGGGAAATCAAATCTTAAAATATTTAATTTCCATAAGTGGTTTTAAAGATTTAGGAAATTGGTTTCCTAAATAGATTTTCCTTAATCAAATAATTCCATGAATAAAATATGTGATTAGATTTGGAAATTTGTTTCCTAATTTAATTATGATTTGATTTGGAGAATCAAATCTTAAACATATTTTATTTCCATAAATAGTTATGACATATAAGGAAATTACATACATGACATAATTGTATGCCATGTAATTGCATTAGATGCATAACATTATGTCATGCGTGTCGTGACATGTAGATGTATGCCATGTATGCCATGACATGTAAATAATAGTTATTTGCATGCAAAGAGGATGAGACATAAAAACCCTTAATCAATATTAAAGCCTACACCTTCCATTAATATGGTTAGAACCAGAGTTCTGTTTCTTGTTTGGGTTGTTGGACTCTCTCCAAGCCCGGCTCGAACCTGAATATGTTCAAACCATGGAATAGTTTAATACTAATATGGTAAGAGTCAGAGGTCAATCGTTAGCTTTGGTTGTTGGACTCTCTCCAAGCTGGGCTAATTGGTTGAATGCGCTCTAACCATATTAAAACTATGTCCTGATTAATGGGCTGGCTTTAACCTGGAGCATCGGTTTGTTGGACTCTCTCCAAGGTCGATGTAAAGGGAGGTGAAGTTGGGTGCTATGCATATGATGCATACTTGTTAATGTGTTAACAACCCGATGTATGTGTGAACATTCAATTAGTTGATAGCACATTGTGATAGTTGCATATACGGATATGCAATCGATAGATGATACCTACCGTCGTAGTTATGAATGGCTTGTTGGACTCTCTCCAAGGTTGTTCATAACTATGATGGATATCAGCCCATTCGGAGATGGACCTACAATCTCCCGAAGTGATTTTGGGGTTTTTTGAAATTCGAAAAATGAATGGGATTTATAAATGTATATTGATGCATTTTAAAATCATCTTTCTCATATATGCTCGTTTTGTATTTCTAAGTTAATATATTGATCATGATGTGTTTGAATTTGCGTTCCATTTTGGATTCAAATAAATTGACTGGGCCGAACTTCTTGGACTAGCTTAGAAACTTGAGAATTGTTCTCAAGATGAAAAGCTTGTGTATGTCCTCGAAGCGCCTCTTCCCGCCCGTCCTAGTGACGATGCAACTTTGGACCAATTGTTGGCCTATCAGAAACATGTGAGTGATTCTGAACAAATGAGTTGCATCATGCTAGCCGCGATGGAACCCAAGCTACGAAAGCAGCATGAGCATATGGATGCTCATATCGTAGTCCTTCATCTCTGTGAGTTGGTTGATGAGCAAGTGAGATTCGAAAGGTTCGAAGTCTCCAAGCTCCTCTTCACCTCTGAGATGCAAGGAGGTTCATCTGTGGTCGCCAACATCAAGACTGTGGAGCCTTCGAGAAGCATGAGTAGGGGCAGTGTTGTTAGTTGATTCCTCGAAGAAAGGTTCTAAGAGGGAGTCAAAGGAACAAGAAGGGAAGAAGAAAAGGCTAAAAGGCGTAACTTCAAAGGGCACTTGCCATCATTATGGCAAGGAGGGTCATCGCGAAGAAATTGCAAGGTTTATCAAGAGTCCGTGAATAAGTATAAGTCATCGTATTCCCCATCTTCTTCAGAAATATTATTTATTGTTTGTAATTCTATTTCCTCAGACACTTGTGTATTTGATACTGGGTGTTGCTCAAACATATGTAATGACATACATGTGCTATTGAATAGAAGAAGACTCGTCAAGGGAGAGTCAAATTTACGTGTTGGGAATGAAGCAAAGGTTGCTGCACTCGCCATCGGAACGTATTTGTTGAAACTCCCTACAGGACTTGTCTTAGAACTGGACAATTGCTTTTATGTTCCTTCGTTGATAAAGAACATCATTTCTATTTCTTGTCTAAATAGAAATGGTTTCCATTTGACGTTTAGTAACAATTGTTGTTACATAACTTTGAATGGGGTTCTTTATGGGACTGGAACTTTAAGCAATGGTGTTTATACGTTGGACGTATCCAGTGACATTTGCAATATTGAAGCGAGCAACAAGAGTGCTCGAAAGGATAATCAAATAGACTCCTACATGTGGCATTGTCGTCTTGGCCATGTAAGCAAGAAACGCATGTCCGAATTACACCGATGTGGAATTCTGGAATCGTTTGAATTGGATTCATACGATACATGCGAATCATGCTTAAAAGGCAAGATGACTAAGTTACCTTTTACGGGAAAAGGTGAACGAGCGGGAGAGTTACTAGGTCTAGTACATACTGATGTATGTGGACCTATGTCAACTCAAGCTTTAGGAGGCTATAGCTACTTCATTACCTTCACCGATGATCACTCACGGTTTGGGTATGTGTTCTTGATGAAACACAAGTCTGAAGCCTTTGAAAGGTTCAAAGAATTCAGAAATGAAGTAGAGAAACAACATGACAAAAGTATTAAAATACTTCGATTGGATCGAGGTGGTGAATACTTAAGTCAAGAGTTTCTTGATTATCTAAGAGACAATGGCATATTGTCTCAATGGACTCCGCCATATACACCACAGCATAATGGTGTATCTGAGAGGCGTAACCGGACTTTGTTGGACATGGTCAGGTCAATGATGAATCATGCAACTCTTCCCAAGTCCTTTTGGGGCTATGCACTTCAGACAGCTGTTTACTTGTTAAACAGAATGCCTACCAAGGTAGTCTCAACTACTCCATATAAGATATGGAATAGTAAGAAACCTCATGTATCTTACTTGAAGATATGGGGTTGTCCTGCTTATGTGAAGCGGACTGTATCAGACAAATTGAATGCTAAGTCTGATAAATGTCTATTTATTGGATACCCTAAGGAAACAAGGGGTTACCAATTCTATCATCCTGTGGAACAAAAGGTGTTTGTTTCAAGGCATGCTGTGTTTCTAGAGAAAGAGTTTCTCTTGCAAGAAAACAAGAGGTCATCGAGCTTGAGGAGGCTCGAGAGACTCAAATAGACATTGATGAGATACACGGTGAAGCACAACAAATGACAACTCATAGTGATGAGCAATCGGCTGGACCTATTGTAACACCACATCTTCGTAGATCTGGTAGAACACGCAATATTCACGAGAGATATGGATTTCTCGTAAGTGAATCGAACGACGTGTTACTCATTGATGATGAGGAGCCTACCAGTTATGAAGAAGTCGACAAGTTCGAAGGGATAAGTGGCTTGGTGCCATGAAGTCGAAATGGATTCCATGTACGAAAACCAAGTTTGGAACTTGGTTGACCCACCGAAGGCATAAAGCCTATAGGGTGCAAGTGGGTTTTCAAGAAGAAAACCGACATGGATGGTAATGTGATTACCTATAAGGCTAGATTGGTAGCGAAGGATATCGCCAAAAGCAAGGTGTTGATTATGACGAAACCTATTCGCGTAGCTATGCTTAAATCCATTCGAATGCTCTGGCCATAGCGACTCATTATGATTATGAGATATGGCGGATGGATGTGAAAACGCTTTCCTTAATGGAAACACGCTCGAGGCGTGTATATGATACACTGAGGGTTTCACATCGGTTGATAAAACCAAGGTATGCAAATTGACGATCCATTTATGGATTGAAGCAAGCATCCAGAGTGGAATATCCGCTTTGATGAGACGATCAAAAGTTTGATTTCTCACAAAATCCAGAACCTTAACCTTGTGTACAAGAAGGTTAGTGGGTGCGATCGTGTTCCTAGTATTGTATGTCGATGACATATTACTTATAGGAAGCGATGTGTCAATCTTACGATCGATTAAGGTTTGGTTATCCAAGACATTCTCCATGAAAGACCTGGGAGAAGCAACCTACATCCTTGGGATTAAGATCTATAGAGATAGATCGAAATGGTTGCTTGGTCTTTCGCAGTCTACATATATAGACCGAGTGCTAAAGAGGTTTAGCATGTCGGAATCCAAGAAAGGTTATCTGCCCATCAGGCATGGGGTACACCTTTCGAAGTCTATGTGTCCGCGCACAGAAGACGAGAGGATTTGCATGAGTAAGATTTCCTATGCATCCGCAATAGGATCTATCATGTATGCTATGTTATGTACAAGGCCCGATGTATCGTATGCTCTGAGTGTCACGAGCAGATACCAGTCTGATCCAGGAATGGATCATTGGGTGGCTGTTAAGACGATCCTTAAGTGCTTGAGAAGAACTAAGGATGCGTTTCTAATATATGGAGAAGGGTACATGGTGATACGTGGGTATACGGATGCCAGCTCCAGATAGACAAGGATGATTCCATGTCTCAGTCTGGGTATGTATTCACCTAGAATGGAGGCGCAATAAGTTGGAAAGGTTCCAAACTTGACACTATAGCGGACTCTGCCACTAAGGCAGAATATGTTGCAGCTTTGGAAGCAGCAAAGGAAGCGGTTTGGATCAAGAAGTTCATCTCTGAACTTGATGTGGTCTCATCAATGATTCAAACATGTGCTTCGCCGCTATCATCTTATCAGAGAGATCATCAGTAGGAACGAAATACAAATCGAGAAAATTCCCACTGAAAGGAACTTAGCGGATCCTTTAACTAAGGCATTACCTCAAAATAAGTTTGAGGGTCATGTTAGAGCTTATGGTATAGGATACCATAGCGATTGGCATTAGGCCAAGTGGGAGTCTGTTAGTAATATATGAGAGATGTCCTAAGGCAATCGCCTTATGTATGAACCATTTATATGATAAATGAAGATTCACTATTTGAGTATACATGTTTAATGTATTTGATTGGATCTTAAACTCATTTATCGAATGTCCACGATACGATTCACGGATGAGAGAATTTGTGATTGGATCACAACTAGTGAGTATCTCTACATGTGTAATTGTGATGTATCGGAATTATCCTAGTCGATGAATTGATGGATTTGGACACCATCAATTCGCCGAGACTAGCACGAGGTATACTCCTTGGTGTATCCAAGCGGTGATTCTCCGGCCGAGACATAGTGATGTCCGGTTGATCGTGGATGCTAGTTATGGTAACTAGTTCATTGGAGTGACCGTAGTAAGACTTCATATGGTTCTCTGCATATATAGATATGTCAATGAAGTTCTTACCGTGGCTTAAGTGCGATGTTCCTTTGACTTGCGGTATTCAAGTCATCTTGATCATGGAGACTTATGCTTTGACATCTTAAGCAAACATCTCCGAGGAGATGTGGACCCGGGATGATTGGGTATAAGTCGAAGTGATCGAAGGTGTTTGAATAGCCTATAAAGGATTCACCACTCCTTGCGAGGAGATGTATACCCATGGCCTCTCGTCGGATTGTTACTAAAGTCTTTGGCCAAAGCATAACATGTTTAGAGTAAAGTACTCTTCGATACATGTGGAGTAACTAGAATCCGTAGGACGAGGAAATGACACTTGGGCTAGGTGTGACGTAGTCAGCCTAGTGGGGGCTGACACAATAGACCATGTCCTGAACCAAGTGGGTATAAGATGAGTGAAGGGAATGGGGCACGATTCATTCGAGCTCAAGGGTTTGAAATAGTTCGATCAACCCGTTGATCTTTTCGGTTAATTGGGGATCATGATGTACTACTAGGTGCCACTCATGATCGTTCTATAATTAATGGTTAATTATAGACGGCCAACATAAACCGAGAACCTATTTGGTCACACGCACAACGAGTGTAATCCAAAGGATTTTAAACGAGCTTGAGAATGAGATTCTCAGACCGAGAGAAACTATGTTTGGTTGGACTAAACATAAAGCGAGCATGAAATTGTTTCAGTCGCAATGGAAGCGTGGATGGGCCGTGTCTTATGAAGACATAATGGATGGACCAAAATGGTTTGGTTCTAATCCAATGGATGAGAATAAACCAAAGGGTTTGGTTTATATTAAGCGAATGAACCAAAGGTTGGTTGTTCGTTTTAACTTAAAATAAACCATCATGGTTTGGTTTATTTTAACTTATCTTAATGGAGCGGGTTAACGGGCTTTATGGATATGATCCATTAACCATTAAGAGAATTAGTTCTCTATAAAAGTGGGCTTAAGGGATTGTTAAACCCTAACTAATCAAAACCCTAGCCGCCCAACATGTTGTTGCCGCCCAACACATTGTTGCCGCCCAGCTTGTGGTGCCGCCGAAGACCCTTGCCGTCAAGGCCCAAGCTCCCGGTGAACCTCCGGCGACCTCCGGTGATCTCCTATAGGTTCGCATCAAGGTGAGCTTTTTCTCTCCTTGTTTTGGCCGGCGCCTACTCCTCCACCAAGCTGTCCAGTTTTCTGGACAGCTTCTTCTCCTCTCGTCGGAGCATCGTTTGGACGACGGTTAGTGCTCCGACAGCGGCTAACTTACCGGGGATTTGATCTCCGGTAATCCTCTGAGGTGGAGGACGAAGGATTCGTCAAACGGTTGACGAATACCTCTCCGGAGAAGCGAGTTTTGAGAACTCGTTTTAGGATCCGAATTTGAATTCGGATCGTGATCATCTCTCGATCACGTCGTCTTCAACACGAGGCTAGTAACCCGTACGAAGACGAAGCTCGTGGCTTGGCGAAGTCATCCCGAGGAGCTCGGCGTGGATACGGATAGAGACGATTCTTACGAGGATCGTTCCGGTTGATGCCGTTCCCGCTACACGTCATACGAAAGGTATAACGTAGTTTAAATTTCCTTTTATTGCAAATTTTAATTTACGGTTATGTCTACACTTGTTGTAATAGCATGCGTGTGTTGTGTGTGTTGTAATAAATATAGATTTATTATTTTTAATTGCTTCTGCTGTGCTCATGTTTACGAAACATGATCGAACACACACACGCCGCGGTGCCGAAAACCCAACACCCTTTTCGTAAAAACCTTAGGTAAAGACATATTTGTTGGTGCAATCGGCCCAGGTCACGATTGACCAGGACTCGAGTTTGACTTGAGTGATGTTTTGATGTTTCGACAAAAACATATGACAATGTAATTGTCATTTGGTAAAGTCCAAGTCTTGAGTACTTGGCATGGAAAGTCCAAGTGGGACACTTGGCACATGAAAAGTCCAAGCATTGGTCTTGGCATGGAAAGTCCAACATGGGTTGGCAAGGGAAAGTCCAAGGTTGAGCCTTGGCATTTGAGAAGTCCAAGGGTTTGATATTGGCAGCGTAAAGTCCAAGCGGGAGTCTTGGCAGCATGAGTCCAATAGTTGGCGGCGTAAAGTCCAAGCGGAGTCTTGGCGGCGTAAGTTCAATGTGCCTTGGCGGTGTAGACACCGTTAGCATGACATAGCCGATGGAAGCACCTGAAGGCTAGCGCGATGGATAAACAAGTCATGGATGACTTGGAGGGATCCGAGAGGCGTGAGGCTGATGGAGGTGGCTAGAAGGCTTAGGTCTAGGCTAAGGGTGGTCTAGCAAGTATGAAGGAACCATACTTGGGTTAAAACCTCATGGTTGAGGTGTGTCAGTCGAATGATGTCATGTGGCAGTCGACTGGACCAAGTCAACTAGGGTTTGACTGCGGGAAGTGGCCTAGCAGTCGACTGCCATTGTTAGGCAGTCGACTGATGGACGAGCAGTCGACTGATGCTACTGTAGCACGTCACAGAAGGTTCAATAGTCGATTGCCGAGCCGAGCGCGATCATTGCCGGCTCGAAAACCCGGTAATAAATCCGCATCGACCGATCGTCGCACATCGATCCGATCGCGATTTTATAACGCCGAACCGCTAGGGTTCGGCGTCTTCACTCGACGCGCCTTCGTTCTTCTCTCCTTCTCCGATCGCCATTCTTGTTCTCCGACGATCCTTCTGGTCGTGCCAGCCGCCCAAGGTGTTAGGTTTGTTAGATGAGCCCTATTTTACCTTAGTTCACTTATTTCAAGCCTCATTTCACTCATTCTAGGGTTGGTTCCTTGTTCCGATTAGGGTTCCGGCGTCTCCGGCGAATTTTCCGACTTCTCAAAGAATATCCGAGTTTTCCTCCCACACCTCCAAATGGCGCCTAAGTAACAATCTTTTTACCCCAAGCCCTAATTTTCCTTTCCGTTATAATTTAGTTTTTATCTAATCATGTATTATGTCCTTGCATGTCATATCATTACATTGCATTCATAATAGGAGAGCCCGTAGGAATGATCCACCCGAGGGTGAATCTCGATTGTACCAGCCTATGTTGGTTAGGTACATCGATAGGGACTTTTTCAACCGCCATTGTAGTGATGTCATAGAATTAATTGCATACTACAATCTCATGAAAGTCGTCTTATGCACGCATCCAATTAATGATGACCTTCTTAAGGAATTTTATCAAAACCTAAAAAAGGTGGATAACGGTCCTACCTACACTACTCGCATTGCAAAACGCGAGTTAGAGTTCACTCCTGCGATACTGCATGAGTTTCTCGAGTGTAAGCCCTCAGATGACACCTTTATTTTTTTCCCTACCATGGATTTTCCTTTACCTGAGCCCTTTGACCATATCTCTATGGAGTCCATGCATGAGCATATCTTTGGTTATCCTTGTCCACCGGCCCAAAACTTATTCCCTATCACTGAGTTATCTGCACCTGACAATGTCCTTTACAAGGTCATTGTTGGGTGTTTTCTTCCCATCGTCACTCGGGGTCTGGCCAAGATTCGGCCTCCCCATCTATTTCTTCTATACGCCATGCGGCATAGGTTAGACATTAACTTTGCACTAAACATGTTTCATTGCATTGTGCATTTCACTTCCCCTGTCCAAGAGAAAGTGCATATGTCATATGGTCATATCATCACAGCATGGCTAGAGTCCTTAGGGGTTAACATCCACAGGGGTTCTCTGAGAGCACTATCGGAGGTGTACGACTGTATATCAGTTCGTAACTTCTCGTTAGCAAAGCTACGGATGGGGGCTGGACAGATGGAGTTGGCGCCACGACCACCACCCAAGGCATGCAGAGAGCCTCCTCACTCCAGAGATACTGGAGAGGACTACGAGGATGTAGACGCCATGATGAGGACGATCGATCAGCCGATTGCATCAGGCGGGTCCATCGATGATCATCGTGGTCGGCCGGAGTCCGATTTCAGACTATCGCAGTCGGTTGATGCTAGGGTCAGCCGAGTTATTGGCGGTCAGGCATCCTTCTACGCACGCCCGGATCGGATGGAGGAGTCCCAGGCGCATCGAGCGTCGGCTCGATATGTTAGAGATGATGCGGCCTTGACCCCGAGTCGGCCTCCTCCACCGCCACCTCTGCACGATTAGATATTAGATATTGAGGATATTAGATTTTCTGTGGTTGTCAGTTTTTGTAGTGAGATTGAGCATAACCAATCTCCATTTTGAATGTAAAAGACTAAATTTTTAAGTTAAATGAAATTTTTGTTTCTGAAAATCTTGTGTGTCTAGATGAGTACTTGTATTATTGTATTGCTTATAAAAGTTGATATATCATGACATGAAATCGCACCCTATCATATACCATGTCATGTCATTGTTTAGGGTTATTTTAGATGTCATGTGTTCTTAAAGTTCATCATATGCCATGACATCATGATCATTGGTCATGTTTTTATTTTGACATCACTATGCCATGATCATTTTATGCATTAATTTGATTGAACATTGATTTAAGGAAAATGGCATGACTTGAAGTCTCACTTATAAGGGAATCAAGTAGAGTTGCCTAGAAAATGCATGAAACCCTAGATAAAGTAAATCAAAACCCACATCTCACATCACATTGACATGTATGTGTATTTATACACCCTAGATACATGTGAGATGCTAGAATAATAAGTTAGGTTCAAGGTGCATAGGTAGTGCATCTAGATGAACTCAAACTTATTTCAACTATCACCAAGAATCATAAGGAAAGCTAATATACAAGTTATGTATATTTAGCCAATAAATTATGGTTCAAAATAGGTTTTCAAAAACATTTTAAAATCAATTTATAAAACCTTGGTGAAGTCTATCTTTTGATAGTCATCATCATTGTAGACGTTGATACAAAGTGGATCAAAAACTTTAAAGATTTTAATAGTTTTGAACTTTGTATCAATCTCCTATTTCAATGGTAAAAATATTTTTCCAAAATTTTTCACTGATTGTATGTGTGATAAGTAATATACGTATCGAGTTTCGTGATTTTTTGATTTACGTAGAATTACTTATGAATTTCCAAAAGTTGAGTCTGATTTCTGAAAATCAGGTTTTCAGTTATCAGTCGACTGCCGCTACAGTGCAGTCGACTGATGGGCAGCGTTTGGACTCGACTGCAGCGCTGTATCACTCGACTGTTGCCTCGTGCCAGTCGACTGATGGACATATCAGTCGACTGGTAGCTGACAGAGTCGACTGATAGCCTGATTTCGGGGTAACCAAAGTTGTTTAACCCGATTTCAGCTGCGGTTAAGGTCCCTAACCACTCCTGACCCTAGGATATGCCTTGGGAAGCATGATGAAGGGTGAAAATCCATTGGATATGGATTAGGAGAAGTGTTTAGGGTTTGTATCAATTTCAAGGTGTTGGAAAGTTCAATGTTGAATTTCTACCCTTAATTTTTGATGGCTTAGAGTTCCTATTGGCTTAGGGGCTTCCCAAGGACATTGTTGGTGCAATGGTCAAGGGGGAGCAAGCCTTTAGGGGGAGGTATCCATCTTGGATGATGGATGTGTTTTTCTCCTTGAAAAGGAAAAGTTATTGGGAAAGTATCATCAATTGAGAAAATTGATGGGTTTTTGATACCCAATTTGGAAATTGGGAGAGTAAATAGGATTGCCTCTCTTGAGTGATATATGACTTATCACTAGGAAGATGGTAGGCATCATAGGTATTTTTGGACCAAGGGGGAGATTGTAAGATCTCATTGGGACATGAGACATTGACCTCCTTGGAGAGAAAACCTTTTTGATGTTAGTCAAAAAGGGGGAGAATGGTTGGGGGAGAACATTTGGAGAGTATTTATCAATTTGGGATAATTGGTAAAGGATTTTAGTTAGTGTTCTAACTCAATCATTTGTTTGGTTTTTGTCAAACATCAAAAAGGGGGAGATTGTTGGTGCAATCGGCCCAGGTCACGATTGACCAGGACTCGAGTTTGACTTGAGTGATGTTTTGATGTTTCGACAAAAACATATGACAATGTAAAGTCCAAGCATTGTTCTTGGCATGGAAAGTCCAACATGGGTTGGCAAGGGAAAGTCCAAGCTTGAGCCTTGGCATTTGAGAAGTCCAAGGGTTTGATATTGGCAGCGTAAAGTCCAAGCAGGAGTCTTGGCAGCATAAGTCCAATGGTTGGCGGCGTAAAGTCCAAGCGGAGTCTTGACGGCGTAAGTCTAATGTGCCTTGGCGGTGTAGACACCGTTAGCATGACATAGCCGATGGAAGCACCTGAAGGCTAGCGCGATGAATAAACAAGTCATGGATGACTTGGAGGGATCCGAGAGGCGTGAGATTGATGGAGGTGGCTAGAAGGCTTAGGTCTAGGCTAAGGGTGGTCTAGCAAGTATGGGGGAACCATACTTGGGTTAAAACCTCATGGTTGAGGTGTGTCAGTCGACTAATGTCATGTGGCAGTCGACTGGACCAAGTCAACTAGGGTTTGACTGTGGGAAGTGGCCTAGCGATCATTGCCATTGTTAGCTGATCGTGGATGAGCGATCGTGATCATGTGATCGATCGTGATGCTCGGATTTTTGCCACAGAATGGAGTCGCACTCATTCGCCGAGATGAGCGATCAGTGATGGCTCATCGATCGTGATGGTCATGATCGGTCGTGATATCCTATCCTTGGATTTTCGGCGTGGATTACACGTTGTCTCACGGCAGCGGTGTGATCGATCGTGATGGTCCTCATCGATCGGTGATCGACCCGACATAGGTTGAAGCTATATAAGGAGCTCGTGATGGAGGAAAAGATAGCGATTTTCTTGAGCGAAATTGAAGGGGGAAGTTGGTGCTTTCCAGTCCTTCAAAGTTAGTTCAAGGCAATCAAAGATCAAGCAATCCAAAGCTCTTGTAAAGTGTTTTTCCTTTACTTGCATTTGTATTTCATATTGTTTTTGCTTGTATCTACTTGATTATTGTTGTAATCATATTGTACGAGGTTTCTCCGCCTCTGGATTGCTCCGAGAAGGAGTTATTATTATAGTGGTGTGTGATTGGCATCGCTAGGGTTCGTACGAACCTGATTCGTGGAGTAGGAACCGTGCGGTTCCGAACCACGTTATATCGTTGTGTTAGCGTGTTGTGCATTTCGTTATCGTTATTACTTTTCTATTTCCGCTGCGCTAACGAAATTGTAGAAACAAACGCGAAAGAATTCCATTGACGCTATTCACCCCCCCCCTCTAGCTTCCAAACGATCCCTAACAATATTCATAGCCCAAATCTACGTAGATGATATTATTTTCGGAACCACCAACTCAATCCTACTAAATGAGTTTATTTCACTTATAGAAAGTGAATTTGAAATGAATTTAGTAGGCGAATTAAGTTTCTTCTTAGGATTACAAATTAAACAAACTAAAGATGGAATATACCTACATCAACGCAAATATACTAGGGAATAATTAAACGCTTTGGAATGCAAGACACTAAAATTATTAATACCCCAATGGCAACTAATGTTAATATAGAAGAAGTAATTGGAAACCAAATTGATTTAAAATACTATAGGAGCATAATAGGGAGTCTCCTTTACTTAACTGCAAGCCGACCTGATATCTTATTTGCAGTGAGTATGTGCGCAAGGTTTCAAACCTGTGCCAAGGAGTCTCACCTAACTCTAGTCAAGCGTATCCTTAGATATCTAAAGGGTACACTTAATGTCGGTATTTGGTATCCTAGATCTACCTAGTTTGAACTAACCGGCTACTCCGATTCGGACTATGCCGGTAGTAAGCTCGATAGAAAGAGCATGAGTAGTTGTTATCAACTTCTCGGCTCGAGTCTAGTGAGTTGGTGCAGTAGGAAGCAACACTGTGTTGCCTTATCTACCACCAAAGCCGAATACATCGCGATGGGTGAGTGTGTCACTCACCCTCTTTGGATGAAACACACTCTCC
This sequence comes from Wurfbainia villosa, assembly GCA_025175895.1. Lineage (NCBI taxonomy): Eukaryota > Viridiplantae > Streptophyta > Magnoliopsida > Zingiberales > Zingiberaceae > Wurfbainia > Wurfbainia villosa. The sequence continues at coordinate 82,356,038 of CM046005.1, forward strand.
GCGACTTTAAGTTAGACTTTACGAATACTAAACTTCACATAGATAACATTAGTTCAATTAATCTTACTAAGAATCCGATATGTCACTCTAGGACCAAACATATAGAAGTCAAACACCATTTCATTTGAGAACATGTGGCCAACGGAGCCATACAACTCGAATACGTCGAATCGAAGTCTAACTTAGCAGACCTATTATCTAAACCCCTACCCGAAGCCGAATTTAGTCTATTAAAATTGGGCATGTGCATAATAATAGAAACTTGCAGATTATATTTTCTTACTACTATTTCTTAAATTTCATTTTCATGGAACTAGCATAGGACATACCTTAGATATCATGCACCTATAGATTTAAGGAGCCAATACATCTCACAACACATAGAACTAATGTGTTTGTGTACTTAGCCACGTAGATGGGCGTGAGATGTTAGGACCTTACTCCTGGTTCCAGATGTAGAGCTAGTGCATCGCCATGAACCACGGAGTATAATCATACATACTAACCGACTCTGACCAGGACTGGTTGATCTTTTATATCAATCAAGTCAGATATGAGTCGAACATTTTATAGATGAACTTATTTTCAATATATTATTTTCAAAATAATGTGGAACATGCTTGGACTTTAAATTTAACACTTATTTTTGTTTTCCACACACACCCTCACTCTTTTCGATATATGGCAAAAGGGGGAGAAAAAGGCCAAAGTTAAGGGGTCAAATTTTTAAATTTTTAGTTTAACTCTTACTTTATATTTAAACCAAAAGTTAACTTTAAGTTTTGAAAACTTATTAAAGGCCAAGTTAAGAGAATTCTTAACTTAAACTTATTTGTGACATCAACGTTTTACTTATTTTTAATGTTTTACTTAAGGGGGAGAAAGGGCCAAGTTAAGAAGAACTCTTAACTTAAACATTTTACTAAGGCCAACTTTAAGTAATTACTTAAAGCAACCCTCAAGGGGAGGATTAAGGTCTTTCTTCAAGACTCACCCTCGGTCAAGGGGGAGGTTTCCTCAAGGGGGAGTACTTGAAGAAAATCCTTACTACTCCAACTTAATCTTCTTTATTTTTTGTTTGTTTCTAATGCACATTATTCTTCATGCTTGCTATTTACTTAACTTTGTATGTGGGTTTGCCATAAATCAAAAAGGGGGAGATTGTTGGTGCAGTAGGCACCTAGGTCGAACTTGAGTTTTGATTATAGCAAACGATACAAAGTTAAGCTCATGTCATTATCTCACGAGCTAAATCGAGTGTGCAGAAGATTGCTAAAGCTGAAGCTGAAGGCTAGCGACACCCGGAAGAAGCCGGGTGGTCGGGCGACACTCGAGTGACTTCGGAGGGAGTCGAAGGAATCGAGTGGAAGGCCGGAAGCAAAAGCGACATGGTAAGTATCGAGGTAAGCTTGTGTGTGAGAGCATAAGTGAGGTTGTATCCTCCTTACGGGGATGGTCTTAAGCGAAGATCCGACCAAAGACATCCCATCGATGGTCTAGGTCGAGATCAGACGGTCGAAGGCCGTCGAAATAATGTTTTCTTTGAGCTAACTTTGCCTTGTAGCTAGTATCACGATCGCCCGGCTTGGAGGACTCATTGCCATCAAACGATGATGCACGAGGTCGGATTCGATGCTACCATCAGTCGACTGATGATGGCCATCAGTCGACTGATGGTCAATGATTAGCTTCGAGGAGTCAAGGCTTATCACCCCATTTCAAGGAGATTGGTGCTCAATTTTGATTGGCTAGGGTTCCTCTCGAAAAGGGGCTCAAAGGCTATAAAAGGAGGGCCAATCCTAAGGTTTATTCATCAATTCTAAAGCTTCCAAAAGCCTCCGCCAAGCTACAACCTTTTCGACAACGAAGTGCTTTCTCTCCGACGTCTAGGTCTTAATTTCTTTCTTATTGTAACGTCGGCTTTAGCTTTTATTTTAAGTTCATTTCTTTAAATCTTTCGGAGCTTTTATCGTATACGAGGAGAGGGGGAGTGTCCCTCTACCTCAAGTTCTTTCCTTCTTATATCGATTAACTCCTACCTCCAACGAGGAGGAGTTCCTTTAGTGCTTTTGCCCTCCATACGTCGTCAAGGACCACTAGGGCCTTGGAGTAGTAGCCGAAGGCTACGAACCAAGTAAAAAGAATTGTCTCTTTTACTTATTGCTTATCTTTTCCGCTGCAAATTAATTATCTACTCGGATTTTAAACGAACGAACAAAAAAAAAAGTTTTAACGCTATTCACCCCCCCCCCTCTAGCGTTTCAAATCGATCCAACATCGACTGCTAGGCAAAAATCCAACCCGAATGCAGATTATAAAAGCAGCTCGGAAGGAGGATTTTTGGCATCGGTTCTTGGACGTGTTTGGGGCAATTTGTTGCTACAAATCAATATCTCCAAGTGCAACTCAAGCAACCAAACAAGTAAACATCCAAATGCTCTTTGTAAAGTTTTCTTTACTTGCATTTTAGTGTATTTTCTTGTATTTCATTCTTATTGTTGTAAGAACTATTGTACGAGGTTTCTCCACCTCCGGATTGTTCCGAGAAGGAGTTATTATTATAGTGGTATATGATTGGCATCGCTAGGGCTCTTACGAGCCCAATCCGTGGAGTATGAACCATTCGGTTTCGGACCACGTTACATACTTGTGTATTGGTGTATTTGTGTTTGTCTTCATTTGTGTTATTGCTATTATATATATTCCGTTGCACCAACACAATTTGTATAAACAAACAATCAATTTCCATCCATGACGAAAACACGCTATTCACCCCCCTCTAGCGGTCACAAATGTTCCTACAGTTTAGCCCATGTTTCAGCCATGTTAGGCTACCTTAACTGCTTCTAACCCTAGGATATGCTTTGGAAAGCATTGGAAGGGTAAAAATCCATTGGACATGGATTAGGAGAGTTGTTTAGGGTGAGAATCAATTTTTTAAGGTGTGTGAAAGTTCAAGTTTGAACTTTTGCCCTTAATTTTGATAGTTTAGTGTTCTTATAGGCTTAGGGACTCTTCAAAGATATTGTTGGTGCAATGGTCAAGGAGGATCAAGCCTTTAGGAGGAGGTTATTGTAGGGGATCGATGGTGGTCGGCTAGAGGGGGGTGAATAGCCCTCTTTCGTCGTATGATGGAGATCATTCATTTTTACATGCATGTCTACAATTGTCGTTAATATACGCAGTGGAATAACAAAAGAAATAACAACAATAAACAATCACACACAAGACACACAATATACGTGGTTCGGAACCGAATGGTTCCTACTCCACAGCTGAGCTCACCGAGCTCTAGTTATGTGCACGACACTAACTAAACTCCTTCTCGACAATACGTCGGAGGTGGAGAAACCTCGTACAAGCTATTACAACAGTAATACTACAAGAAATACAAAGACACTAAGAAATATAAGTAAAGAACATTTTACAACTCTTTGCTTTGAATGCTTTCTTGTTGCTTGCTTTGGTTGGCTCTTGAAGGACTGGAATGTAGCAACAATTCCCCTTCAAAGTCTCCCTTAAAGTCTTGGCAAAATCCTCCCTCTTGAGCTCCATTTATAACCTGCATCAAGATGATTTCGCGTCCATCAGTCGACTGATCGTGACCATCAGTCGACTGGTACTATAGCCATTGTCTCACAACGGCCAAATCCACGTCGGTCAAGTTTCAACGGATCACACATCAATCGACTGATGATACCCATCAGTCGAATGATCATCCCATCAGTCGAGTCTTTGGCGTGAGCACTCACCGAAACTCCTTCATGGTAAATCGCCTCGATCACCGACCCTCTCCTCGATGGTCGATTGCCCTCCTCAGCGATGACCGCCTCCCTGGTCAGTCGAACACTGGTCGAACCATTCAACCTAGAGCAGTCGACTAACACCTATGTCAGTCGACTGATGTCGGGTAAAACCTCAAACATCAAGCTGTTTGAGCATCCGACACTCAGTCTTAGCCACTTGGCCAAGTCCACCTCATCTCTCATGGAGTTCCCTATCGAAGCTCTCTTCCCTCGGCCTACGTCCCTTGGATGCACCAAGCGCACGGCTTCGCAACACCATCCTTCGCATCTCATGCCCTCAAAGTATGCTTCCCTTGGGCCTCACTCCATTCGCTCCCCGTCCGGCGGTCCCTCGGATGCACCAAGTGCACGGCTTCGCAATGTCATCCTTCACCGACTCAAGGACCCCAAGCCTAGTGAACTTACCAAGTCCTCAAGACTTCCCAAATGCACCAAGCGCACGGCTTCGCAATGCATTTCTCACCAAGAACCAAGTGCACGGCTTCGCAATGCTTTGGACTTTTCCACACCAAACCCCATGCTTGGATTTTCCATGCCAACTCCATGTTAGACTTTCCTATGACAATCCCATGTCATAAGTTTTATCTATCATCAAAATACTGCTCGAGTTAAACTCGAGTCAACCTGGGCCGATTGCACCAACAGTTATCCATCATGGGATGATGGATTTGTTCTTCTTCATAAGGGGGAGAATTTAGAGAATGGGAGAAAATTGGAGGATTATCTCTATTTAGTGATATGGGACTTATGATTAGGAAGAGTGAAGACATTCTAAATGTTTCTGGACCAAAGGAGAGATTGTAAGATCTCATTGGATATGAGACATTAATACCCTTGGGGAGAGCCTTTTTTATGTATGTCAAAAAGGGAGAGAATTTGAGTGAGAAGTTGGAAATTCCCAATTTGGAGAATTGGGAGGATTGGATTGAGTAAGGTGGCCTAACTCAAAGGTGTTGGTTTTTGTCAAACATCAAAAAGGTGGAGATTGTTAGTGCAATTGGCCCAGGTCATGATTGATTGGACTCGAGTTTGACTCGAGTAGTGTTTTGATGTTTGACAAAGGAGTGATCATTATTTGATAATGGTTTGGGGAGATGGTTGACAAGAAGTTGATCATATGATGGAGAAGTCCAATTGGGACATTTGGCATGGAAAGTCCAAGTATGGGTCTTGGCAATGGTAAAGTCCAAGTCTTGGGTACTTGGTAATGGAAAGTCCAAGCATGGGTCTAGGCATTTGGAAAGTACAACATGGAGTTGACATGAAAATTCTAGGGGTGTAGTATTGGCCATGTATATCCAAGTGTGTAGTTTTGACGGTGAAAGTCAAAGTCATGGGTACTTAGTAATTGGGAAGTCCAAGGGTATGATATTGGCGGCGTAAAGTCCAAGCGTGTGTCTTGACAGCGTAAGCCCAAATGTACCTTGGCGGTATAGACCAGCTTAGCTTGACAATAGCCGATGGAAGCACTTGAAGGCTAACGTATGGATGAACAAGTCATCGATGACTTGGAGAGAACCGATAGGAATGAGGCTAATTGAGGTGGCTAGAAGGCTTAGGTCTAGGCTAAGGGTGGTCTAGCAAGTATGAGGGCATCATACTTGGGATTAAACCTCATGGTTGAGGTTTAGCAGTCAACTGGGGTCTTGGACCAATCGATTTGTCAAGTGTTTGGATACTTGGCAGCCGAGTCGGCAATGAGCAGTCGACTGAGATTATGACCAGTCGACTATCGTGAGTCAACTGGCGATCGACTATGGCCTAGTGGGCTTGGTAGTCAACTGTAATGTTATGGCAGTCGACTGGCCATGAGCAGTCAACTGCCATGGAGGGAAGTTGACTGTTGGTTGTGGTCACGGGCACAGAACCTTCTGTAGACGACTAGTTAGTCGGCTATCGAAGTAATAGTCGACTGCTGGTAAGAGTAGTCGACTGCTAGGCTACTCGTTGGAGTTTTTTTAGCGTGGATTATGTCGTTGTGGCACAACGGCTACAGGGGCGGTCGACTAGGGCCTTTTGGCAGTCGACTGCCAGGCTGAAATCTAGGCCGCGCGGAGGCATAAAAGGAGTAGCTCGTGGAGGATTTTGCCTATGATTTCTTGAGAGGTTGTTGAAGCGATTTGAAGGCGAAGTGTAGGCACATTTTAGGGTCCTTCAAGCTCATCCAAGCAACCAACAAGTAAAGCATTCAAAGCACACTTGTAAAGTTTTCTTTACTTGTTTTTCTTGTATTTGTTTGTATTCTCGTGTATTACTTTTTTAATCATTTGTACGAGGTTTCTCCACCTCCGGTGTGTCACCGAGATGGAGATTTATTAGTGGTGTGTGCATCACTAGAGCTCATTGAGTTCGCCCCGTGGAGTAGGTACCCTAAGTTTCTGAACCACGTATATTCTTATATATTGTGTGTGCTTGTGTATTTCATTTATACTTTACTATTATTTCTGCTGCGCATATTAACGAGTATTGTAGACAAGCACACAAGAACGAACAAATTCCATCATTGAAACTATTCACCCCCCCCCCTCTAGCGACGTACGATCCCCTATAAGTGGTATCAGAGTGGGTCACTCTTCATCGGCTTCACAACCGAAGGAGCAAGGCGCTACGGGCAAGATGGAATAAAATCTTGGATTGGGGTGGGATATCAACACTCCGATTCCATATGCATTTTATGGATGAGAAGGCTTCAATCAATGGAAGGCAAGGATAAAAGACTTCATGATAATAATGGACATCAAAGATTGGTCTACCTTGATGGAAGGATTTAAATATCCAAGAGGGCCAAAGGGTGATTTCTTCAAGATGAAGAAATGAACCAAGGAACAACTCCAAAGTTTCAAGAAAAATAAGAAGGTAATAAAATTTTTGGTTGAATTTATTCCTAATGATATCTTGTGTAGATTAGGTGAATATAAGGATCCCAAGGAGCTTTGGAGCGAATTGGCAAAATTTCATGAGATGCCCCAATCGGTCCAAGGGGATAAGGAAGAATCAAAGGAGGAGGAAGAAAGCTCATCCTCACAAGAAAGTGAGGATTCGGAGGTCGAGAGGTGTTCGACATCCGAGGAGGAAGAAGAAGTGGAAGAATCGAAGGAAGCCTCCACCTCTAGGAATGAGGGGAAGGAGATTAGGCCATCTTCAATATCGGAGCAACAAGAAAAAGCATCTACCTCCCACCACCCTACGTAACTCACATTTCAATTATAAAAAAAATCATACTATATGCTTTGAGTGTAGGGAACAAGGATACTAAAAGAGCAAGTGTCCGAAAAGGGTCGAGAAGACTCAACCGACATCAAAAAGTCAAGAAAAAACTAAGGATGTCATAGCCCCAATTAGGAAGAGCAAAGAGCACATTGTGTGCTTCAAGTGTGATCAACAGGGATACTACCGAAGTCAATGCCCTAGGGGGAGGAAGCCTAGCAAAGGTGAAGAAGGAGCATCAAATGTTGGGGGAGCTTCTAAAGCAAACCCTAAGGTATATTTTAGTAATGCACCTTCGAATGTTTATAATAAAAAGCATGATTTTTAATACTCTTGCAATTGTACATAATCATGAAAAGCATGTTAGGAATAGAGCTTATTGCTTAGGTCCTAAATATTGTAATTTTAGGGTTAAGGACAAGTCTAGAAACAATAACCCTAAAATAATTCTACCTATGAAAGTAATTAGGAGGGTAGAAGAGCATTTAGGCATTAACCCTAAGAAGGGTAGGCATATGCCTAAAAGAAAGAATATTTCCCAAAGGATTAATGAAAAATCAAAATTGGAAAAATTAAAGTTAGAGAACCAAGCCTTGAGGTCAAGGCTTGAGAAATTAGAAAAGACCCTTAGGAAGATGCAAAATAAATTTCAAGGGTCAAATGATCAAAAATTAGGGTCTAAGAGACAAGAGTCATCAAATGGCAAGAATGGTTTGGGTCACAAACCTAACCCCAAGGAGACCTATCACCATATTCCATTCGATTATGGAATCATTCATAGGTCAAGGAAAGCTAAAGTTACTAAGGAAGTTATCCCTAAGGTTAATCATGGTAAGTGTCTAGTGGCCAAGGTTTCTATGAAACCTAGGAAAGCCACTAAGAAGGTCACAAGGGAAGTTATCCCTAGAGTTGACCAAGACAAGACCCAATTGACCAAGGCTTTCAAGCCAAAAAGAGTCATTAGGAGGGTATCTAGGGAAGTTATCCCTAGTGAATACCTTGTTAACCCAGGGAGCTCCAATAGGTATTGGATTCCTAGGAGCGGGATTCCTTCATGCTAGATGGGTTAGGGTATGTCAACCCTAAGTGGATTGATAGTTAACTTAACTATGATAGAGTTGACACTTTAGGACATTTCCAAAGTAATGGGATACTTTGAAAATAAGTTTGAATTAATATCCTAAAAGATTTTAGGATGTGCCACTATAATTTATGGAAGTTGAAAAATCAATCAAGTTGGCATAAATTAGGTTTAGAAGTCATGGTGTGTCATTTTGGTTTGTTGGCACACTTGATAGATTTGATTATTATGGAAAAATGAGCTTAATCCTAACAAATGGAAATTAATATTGAAACTTAGGAATTATTATACCTTTATATTTTATTTACCATGATTTATTTGTTATATGTCATGTCATGACATCATATTCCATCTTAATCATTAAAATGTCATGATTAATGCTTAGGTTATTTAATAATGTTATGTATGCTTAGACTTCATTTACATGTCATGTCATCATGATTATTGGCAAATGTTTTATTTATGCTGCCATTATATGCCATAATCATTATTCATGTATTTAGGATTAATAAAAATTGAATTAAGGACTACGACATGATTTGAAGTCCCATGTATAAGAGAATCAAATAGAGTTGTCTAGAAAATGCATGAACCCTAAATAACTAAAACCCACATCTCACAAGAACAACTGACTTGTATGTGTTTTCATACACCTTAGATACAAGTGATATGTTAGAAAAATGAGTTAAGTTCAAGGTGTATAGATGTTGCATCTAGATGAACTCAAACTCATCATATATCATGGACAAATCATTAAGAAAGCTAGTATACAAGTCATGTATACTTAGCCCATAGACCATGATTGAAATTAAGGTTTTAAAATCATTTCTAAATCATTTTGAAAAACCTTGGTGATGTCTATCTTTTGATAGCAATCACCATTGATAGAGTTGATACAAAGTAGGGTCAAAACTTTGAACTTTTCAATAGTTTTGAAATTTATGTCAATCTCATTATTTTATGGGTATTTTATTTTTCAAATATTTTTCACCCATAATGATTAACATAAGTATTATACATATGAAGTTTCATGATTTTTTGTATTATGTATAATTACTTATGAATTATCAAAATTCATTCGAACTCGATTTCTACGCAAAAATCTCATTGCCATGGATGGCGAATGAGTGATACTTAGGGTAGTCGACTGATAGATGATAGAGTCGACTGTCAATGCTGATTTTGGGTAAAAAAAAGGTTGTTTAGCCCATGTTTCAGTCATGTTAGGCTACTCTAATTGCTCCTAACCCTAGGATATACTTTGAAAAGCATTGGAATGGTGAAAATCTATTGGATATGCATTAGGAGAGTTGTTTAGTGAGAATCAATTTTTTTTAAGGTGTGTGAAAGTTTAAGTTTGAACTTTTGCCCTTAATTTTGATAGTTTAGTGTTCTCATAGGCTTAGAGACTCTCCAAAGATATTGTTGGTGCAATGGTCAAGGGGGAGCAAGCCTTTAGGGGGAGGTTATCCATCAAGGGATGATAGATATGTTCTTCCTCATAAGGGAGAAAATTTAGAGAATGGGAGAAAATTAGAGGATTGCCTCTCTTTAGTGATATGAGACTTATCACTAGGAAGAGTGAAGGCATTCTAGATGTTTCTAGACCAAGGGGGATATTGTAAGATCTCATTGGATATGAGACATTGATACCCTTGGGGAGAGTCTTTTTGATGTATGTCAAAAAGGGGGAGAATTTGAGTGAGAAGTTGGAAATTCTGAATTTGGAGAATTGGGAGGATTGGATTGAGTTTGGTGGCCTAACTCAAAGGTGTTGGTTTTTGTCAAACAACAAAAAGGGGGAGATTATTGGTGCAATCGGCCCAGATCACGATTGACCGAACTCGAGTTTGACTCGAGTAGTGGTTTGATGTTTGACAAAGGAGTAATCATTGTTTGACAATGGTTTGGGAAGATGGTTGACAAGAGGTTGACCATATGATGGAGAAGTCCAAGTAGGACACTTAGCATGGAAAGTCCAAGCATGGGTCTTGGCTATGGTAAAGTCCAAGTCTCAGGTACTTGGCAATGGAAAGTCCAAGCAGGGGTCTTGGCATTTGGAAAGTCCAACATGGAGTTGGCATGGAAAGTCCAAGGGTGTGGTCATGCCCACGTAAGTCCAAGTGTGTAGTCTTGGCGATGAAAGGCCAAGTCATGGGTACTTAGCAATTGGGAAGTCCAAGGGTATGATATTGGCAGCGTAAAGTCCAAGCATGTGTCTTGGCAGTGTAAGCCCAAATGTACCTTGGAAGTATAGACCAGCTTAGCATGATAATAGCCGATGAAAGCACTTGAAGGCTAATGTATGGATGAATAAGTCATGGATGACTTGGAGGGATCAGATAGGTGTGAGGCTGATAGAAGTGGTTAGAAGGCTTAGGTCTAGGCTAAGGGTTGTCTAACAAGTATGAGGGCATCATAGTTGGGGTTAAATCTCATGGTTGAGGTTTAGCAATCGACTAGGGTCATGGACCAGTCGACTGGTCAAGTATTTTGAAACATGGCAGCCGAGTCGACAATGAGCAGTCAACTGAGATTATGACCAATCGACTACCATGAGTCGGCTGACGATCGACTGCAGGCGAGTGGCCTTGGCAGTCGACTGTCATGTTATGGCAGTCGACTGGCCTTGAGCAGTCGACTACCATGGAGAGAAATCGATTGTTGGTTGTGGTCACAGGCATAGAACCTTCGGTAGATGACTAGTCAGTTGGCTACCGAAGTAACAGTTGACTACTAGTAAGGGCAGTCCACTGCTAGGCTACCCATTGGAGTTTTTCTAGTATGAATTAAGCCATTGTGGGACAACATCTACAGGGGTGGTCAATTGGGGCCTTTTGGTAGTCGACTGCCAGGCCGAAATCCATGTTGCACAGAGGGATAAAAGGAGCATCTCGTGGAGGATTTCGCCTATGGTTTCTTGAGAGGTTGTTGAAGCGATTTGAAGGCGAAGTGCAAGCGCATTTCAGAGTCCTACAAGCTCATCCAAGCAACCAACAAGCAAAGCATTCAAAGCACTCTTATAAAGTTTTCTTTACTTGTTTTTCTTGTATTTGCGTGTATTCTCGTGTATTACTTTTGTAATCATTTGTATGAGGTTTCTCCACCTCCCGTGTGTCACCGAGAAGGAGATTTATTAGTGGTGTGTGCATCACTAGAGCTCGTTGAGCTCGCCTCGTGGAGTAGGAACCCTAAGGTTCCGAACCACGTATATTCTTGTGTATTGTGTGTGCTTGTGTATTTCGTTTATGCTTTACTATTATTTCCGCTGTGTATATTAATGAGTATTGTAGACAAGCACGCAAGAACGAATGAATTCCATCATAGACGCTATTCACCCCTCCCCCTCTAGCGACGTATGATCCCCTACACTTTTTAGTGACTTTTCTAGGTTTCTTTGACACCTTAGCCACTAGGCACTTACCATGGTTAGCCTTAGGAATGACTTCCCTATTAACTTTGGTTTTCTTAGACTTATGGATGGTTCCATAATCGAATGGAACACTATGGTAGGTCTCCTTTGGCTTAGGTTTGTGACCCAAACCTTTCTTGCCCATAGATGGTTCTTGCCTCCTCTACCCTAATTCTTGATCATTAGACCCCATAATAGATTTTCCCATCTTTCTTAAGGTCTTTTCTAATTTCTCATATTTTGACCTCAAAACTTGATTTTTCTAATTCCAATTTTCTAATTTTTGATTTTTCATTCACCTTTTGGGAATTGTGCTTCCTAGGTATATGTCTACCCCTTTTAAGGTTAATGCCTAGGTTATCCTCTATCTTTCTAATGGTTTTCCTAGGTAGAATAAGTCTAGAGTTATCCTTAGATCTAATATTATATGATTTAGCCCCCAAGCAATAAGATATATTTATAACATGATTTTCATGATTATGCACAATTGCAAGTGAATTGAAAGCATGCTTTTGATCGTTACATAAAGAACGAGCATTATTGAAATATACCTTAGGGTTTGCCTTAGCTCCGCCTACATGTGATGCTCCTCCTTTGCCCTTGGTTTGCTTCCTCCCCCTGGGCATTGAGTCCTATAGCAGCCCCTTTGATTGCATTTGAAGCAAATAATATGCTCTTTGCTCTTGATTGTTGGGGCTTCAGCATCCTTAGGTTTTTCATGAAGTTTTGGCGGCGATTGAGTCTTCTTGGCTCTTTTTGGGCACTTACTCTTGTAATTCCCGGCTTCTCTATACTCAAAACATATAATGTGATTTTTATTTTTAATGATCATGTTTGAGTTACCTAGGTCGGTGGTAGGGATATCTTGTTCTTCATTTGCACCAAAGGTAGATGGCTCATCTTCTTACTCCGACATTGAGGATGGTCTCTCCTCCCCCTCAATCCTTGAGGTGAAGGCTTCTTCAACCTCTTTAACTTCTTCTCCGGATGTTGAGCATCCCTCAACTTTCGATTCTTCAAGCTCTCGGGATGAAAAATTTTCTTCCTCTTCGGGCTCCTTCTCCAATTGAGACGATGATGGATCTTCATGATATTTTGTCAACTTACTCCAAAGCTCCTTGCCATCCTTACAATCTCCTACCTTATACAAGATATTACTAGGCATAAAGTTAGTTAAAATTAACATTACCTTTTTATTAATTTCATATTTCTTATTTTGCTCCTCGGTCCACTTCCTCTTCTTGAGGACTCTTCCTTTCTTGTCCTTGGGAGAATCAAAGTCATCTACAATACTACACCAATAATCTATATCTTTCATTAAAAAGCATTCCATTTTACCTTTCCAAACTATGAAATATTCGTCGTCGAAGAAAAATGGAACCGAGGTGTCATCCCCCAATCTTTCTTGAAAGTCCATCTTCTTCACCTCTAGCGATGCTCTCTTGGTGGTTAATCCATAGAAGAGCTCCTAGCTCTAATACCACTTATAGGAATGGGTGGACGTCGTTAGAGGAGGGGTGAATAGCGATTCGCTTCGTCGCTTGGAATTCGTTCGATTCGTTGCGTTGTATTTGTCTACAAAGTATTAGTGAAGCAGAATATACAAAACAAATATAAATACACAAATCACACCTACAAACACAAAGATATAATGTGGTTCAGAACCTAGGGTTCCTACTCCACAGGTTGAGCTCAAGTGAGCTCTAGTGATACACACCACCACTAATAAAACTCTTCTTCTCAGAAAACACTCTGGAGGTAGAGAAAACCTTTTACAATGGTTCTACAATAATAAGAATGAAATACAAACAAATACAAAAGAAATACAACAACTATATAAAGAAAACTTTACAAAAGATCGCTTTGAATGCTTTGCTTATTGGTTGCTTGAACGAGCTTGAAGGACCCTGAAATGCACCAGCACTTCGTCTTAAATCGCCCCTAGAACCATCGCCAAAATCCTCCTTCTCGAGCTCCTTATAAAGCTGCAACACGGGCTGATTTTTGCCTTCCAGTCGACTGCTCTTTGTTGGGGATCGAACGGCCGACTAGAGGGGGGTGAATAGCCCTCTTACGATGGATGTCGGAATTCTCTCGTTCGTTTGCTCGTCTACACAATCGTTAGCGCAAGCGGAAGCATAAAAAATAAAGACAAAGCAATAAATGAAAATACAAACGCTAACAAAGAAGATGTAATGTGGTTCACGGCTACGCCGCTAATCCACGGTCCGATTCGTCCAAGGTGAATCACTCCTCCAAAGCCAATCACTATTGGTCTCTCCTTTGCACCAAGCTAGGTAGAGGTAACCTTTACAATCAAGATCACTCTTCTTACAATAAGAATGGAGTAAAAACAAGTAAGAAGAGTTTAGAGCTTATGGGGTACTAGGAAGATCACTTAGAGCATAAGCATTAGCCTCTCAAAGGCTCACACCCTCTCTTTTTATAGAGAGGGCTGATTTCTTCCCGTTGGCCGCCACCAGTCGACTGCTGCCCTTGGCAGTCGACTGCCGTCACTACAACGGCCTCCGAACACGTCGGATCTCGACCGTTGTAGTCCAACGGAACTCTTGGCAGTCGACTGATGGACCTCACCAGTCGACTGCTGCCTCCATAGTCGACTGCCCAGTCGGCTACGAGCGGTTTTGTGCCCGCGATATCCTCTGGCAGTCGACTGCCATTCCATGGCAGTCGACTGCTGGGCATAAACCCATCAGTCGGATACCAGTCGAACACACTCGACTTCGCGATCGCCATTACATGGCAATGATCGGTGTGCCGTGTGAAACTCAAACTTAACATAAGTTTGAGCTTCCGGCGGTCGGGTAATCCTTAACCCTTGTGGTCAAGTCTCCGACACTCAGCCATTCGGCCAAGTTCACCTAATGAGCTACTTACATTTCACTCATTCTCTCATCTCACTCGAAGTCCCTCGCCGAAGCTCTCTTCGTTCGCAGCCACGTCCCTCGGCAGCATCAGGCGCACGACTCTGCAATGCTCCTTCGCGTCTCTTGCCTCCGAAGTCTGCTTCCTTGGCTTCACTTCAAGTCATCTCGTCCGGCGGTCCCTCGGATGCTCCAAGCGCACGGCTTCCGCAAAGTCATCCTTCACCGACTCAAGGACCGAGGTTGTAAGGGTGAACCCGCCAAGGCTCCATGTGTGAATTACTAAGTCCTGCAAGACTCCAACGCACATATCAAATAACAATATCATCGTAACTTAAACTCTTTGCCACACATCAAAACCTTATCATGGCAAGAGATTGCCCTAACAATCTCCCCCTTTTTGATGTGTGGCAATCCGTTTAAGTTAGGTAAAAACATTTGAAGAAAATTCTAAGGTAAGAAAGCATGTAAACATAAACATGATATAGCAACATGCAACTCCCCCTTAATCTATGAAACTCCCCATACAAATTTTCAAATTTTCTCCCCCTATCATAATTTACTTAAACATAATTACTTCTCCCCCTTTGACACCATCAAAAAGATTAACACTAAGTTATAAATCCATGGCATCAAGTTAAATAAAAGGAAAATACCAAAAACATGATTAAAATCTGAAATCAGAAAATATTGCTATCGATGATTGCTGATCATGGCACAATGGATTCGAATTACGATTTTTGGTAATTTCAGAAATGCATTAAAAATTCCAAAAAATTCGAAAAATCATGAAATTTGAGGAACATATTTCTTTTAAGTATATCTATCAATGAAAAATAGTTTGTTAAGAAAAATCATTATATTTTCCGAGATTTGTCAAAAATCCAAAGGCTTTAAAAACTACTAGTTTTTGAGCATGTTAGTATCCATTTTAACACCTAGTATTGCTTAGGATTGTTTCAAAACATGAATACATGGATTTTAAAGTAAGAAATTGTTTTGAAAACATATGAAATATCCAACCATGATCTTTGGGCAATATTGTCTATGAATTAAACATAAGCCTTCCCCATGATTGGTCCATTATTGCTATTTTGATACCTTAAATGACCATCTAAATGCCATAGGCATTAGTGGACATTTGTATCATCCTAACATCTCACCCATGCTAAGTTTTCAATCAAAGTAGCCTATGGTGAGTGTGAGATGCATCCTAGGGGGTATTTGTATATACTTAACCATTATATTCATACAATTCTATCAAGGTTAAGTATCAACCTAACAATCCTCATGATCATAAAGGCATATATCAATTAATTCTACATTATGATCATGAAATACATGTATTCATTGAATTGTTCTCATGCATTAGGTATTATATCATGATAATAAACAAATTATCACCTAAGGCATGATTTAAACCCTATTTCTTATGATGATGTGCCAAATATCAAAATCATAAATCATGATTGCACATATACATAGCAATTACATTAATCATCATGATTTAAGCATTATTATCTATTTATGGGCACGTTATCATCACCCAACACTATTCTAAAAATGTTGTCCCGCCATCCTAAGTCAACCAAAATATGATATAGGTCAATTGCATATGGTTGACTACCCTAGGGGTTTTCTAACCCTTAAGGATGGATTTTGGAACTCAAAATAAGTTCTTGCCTATTGGGTTCACTAGATACTCCTTGGGGATCCATTTCCTAGCTATTACCTTCTTTTTATCTTGTCCCCTAGCAATTAGGCATTTATAGGCCTTTTCATTTTTCTTTTCTTTATAACCTAGGCCCTTTTTGTTGAAGCTAGCTCTTTGGCTCCCTAAGATCATGTTCAATGTGTTGGAGCCAATTGTGAATTTTTCTAGGGCTTTTGTTAAATAATCTACCTTTTCCCTTAAGGCCCTATTTTCATTTATACATGCATCACTAACATCTAATGGCACAAAAAGATCATGTGAGCATGCATCATTTAAGCTAGAAGAAATATTATCATTTAAGCATGCATTTTCTAGCTTATTTTCCAATGCCTTAATTTGATTAAGCATGCTTTTATTTTTCTTTTTCATTCCAAATAAGTCCTTAGTTAAACTAGAAATTATGGAAACTATTTTCTTAGGAGAGGCATTCGTTACCATAGTTTCCATATCCTCTTCTTCTTCTTCGGATGAGGAGGATGTAGAAGCTCCCCCTTCACTTGAGCTCTCTCCTCTTGAGCTTGATCCTTCATTTTCGGAGGAAGAGCAATCCAACTCGTCAAATGCCATCAATGCTAGGTTGGTGACAAATGCATTTTCTTCCTCGGATAATGATGAAGATGAGGAGGAAGGGTCATCCCAAGTCTTTGCTTTGAATGCCTTGGCCTTCCCCTTTTCCTTTGCCTTCTTCTCCTCTTTCTTCTTGCTCCCCTTCTTCTTCTTCTTTTCTTCCTTCTTTTTCTTCTCTTCCTTGCGCTTGTTTAGGAGGGGACAATTGTCCCTTATGTGGCCCTCTCCTTGGCAATTGTAGCATATGATCTTTCCTCTTTGTCTCCTATTCCTATCATTTGATTTGTTAAATCTAAAACCTTTTAATGCACGTCTTACCCTCCTTACCATATACGCTTCTTCCGTGCTATCCATGGAGGAGGAGGAAGAGGCTTCATCATCGGAGGAGGAGGAGATCTCGATCTTCTTCTTCCCCTTATTTTCCAACAATGCTACTCCCCTTGAAGGTTGTATTTTTGGCTCTTCTTGTATTCCTTCAAGCCTAGATTCATGTAATTCCATAGTGGAGAAAATTTCATCTAGAGTACTTACCTCTAGATTCTTTGAAATGTAAAATGAGTCCACCATTGAACTCCACTTGGATGATCGGGGGAAAGCATCTATGGCCTTCATTATCATATTACGATTGGAGAGCCTTTCTCCTACACATGTTAGTCCAATTAAAATTTCTTTGAATCTAGAATGCAAAGAAGTTACCTTTTCTCCCTTTTCTAATTTAATGTTGGATAGTTGGGAGCGGAGGAGATCTCTCCTTGCTAGCTTCGCCTCGGATGTGCCTTCATGAAGCTCAATTAGCTTCTCCCACATCTCCTTGGTGCTTAGGCATTCTCTTATTCGGTTGATTTCTTGTTGGGGGAGCACATTGAAGAGATGATGCTTGGCTTTTGAATTTGCAAGGTGTTCTTCCCTTTGCCTTTTGGTCCACCTAGATTTCTCTATTGGCTTCCCCTCTTCATCCCTAGGCAAAATGAAACCGGATTCCATTGTAATCATAATATCAAAATCCGTTTCGAAAAATACCTCCATTCGCTTCTTCCACCAAGCGAATTCTCCTTCAAACTTCAGTGGATGAATGTTGGAGCCGGCCATTTTGAATGTTGCTTGTTGTGGCGGTTAGTCCTTGACAAGCTTTCCTTGGCTCTGATACCACTTGTTGGGGATCGAACGGCCGGCTAGAGGGGGGTGAATAGCCCTCTTACGATGGATGTCGGAATTCTCTCGTTCGTTTGCTCGTCTACACAATCGTTAGCGCAAGCGAAAGAATAAACAATAAAGACAAAGCAATAAATGAAAATACAAACGCTAACAAAGAAGATGTAACGTGGTTCACGGCTACGCCGCTAATCCACGGTCCGATTCGTCCAAGGTGAATCACTCCTCCAAAGCCAATCACTATTGGTCTCTCCTTTGCACCAAGCTAGGTGGAGGTAACCTTTACAATCAAGATCACTCTTCTTACAATAAGAATGGAGTAAAAACAAGTAAGAAGAGTTTAGACCTTGTGGGGCACTAGGAAGATCACTTAGAGCATAAGCATTAGCCTCTCAAAGGCTCACACCCTCTCTTTTTATAGAGAGGGTTGATTTCTTCCCGTTGGCCGCCACCAGTCGACTGCTGCCCTTGGCAGTCGACTGCCATCACTACAATGGCCTCCGAACACGTCGGATCCCGACCGTTGTAGTCCAACGGAACTCTTGGCAGTCGACTGATGGACCTCACCAGTCGACTGTTGCCTCCATAGTCGATCGCGATCGGCTACGGCGTTCTGCGTGCGCGATATCCTTCGGCGATGATCACGGGCATAAACCCATCAGTCGGATACCAGTCGAACACACTCGATTGAGCGATCGCCATTACATGGCGATCGGTGTCGGTGAAACTCAAACTTAACATAAGTTTGAGCTTCCGGCGGTCGGGTAATCCTTAACCCTTGCGTTCAAGTCTCCGACACTCAGCCATTCGGCCAAGTTCACCTAATGAGCTACTTACATTTCACTCATTCTCTCATCTCACTCGAAGTCCCTCGCCGAAGCTCTCTTCGTTCGCGGCCACGTCCCTCGGCAGCATCAGGCGCACGGCTCTGCAATGCTCCTTCGCGTCTCTTGCCTCCGAAGTCTGCTTCCTTGGCTTCACTTCAAGTCATCTCATCCGGCGGTCCTGTTGGTGCAATCGGCCCAGGTCATGATTGACCAGGACTCGAGTTTGGCTCGAGTGATGTTTTGATGTTCGACAAAAACATATGACAATGTAAGTGTCATATGGAAGTCCAAGTCTTGAGTACTTGGCATTTGGAAAAGTCCAAGAATGGTCTTGGCAAATGAAAAGTCCAAGCATGGTCTTGGCATGGTTGGCATTAGAAGTCCAAGGGGATTGATATTGGCGGCGTAAAGTCCAAGCGGTAGTCTTGGCAGCATAAGTCCAATGGTTGGCGGCGTAAAGTCCAAGCGGAGTCTTGGCGGCGTAAGTCCAATGTGCCTTGGCGGTGTAGACACCGTTAGCATGACATAGCCGATGGAAGCACCTGAAGGCTAGCGCGATGGATGAACAAGTCATGGATGACTTGGAGGGATCCGAGAGGCGTGAGGCTGATGGAGGTGGCTAGAAGGCTTAGGTCTAGGCTAAGGGTGGTCTAGCAAGTATGGGGGAACCATACTTTGGGTTAAAACCTCATGGTTGAGGTGTGTTAGTCGACTGATGTCATGTTGCAGTCGACTGGACCAAGTCAACTAGGGTTTGACTGCGAGAAGTGACCTAGCGAATAGCGATCGGTGATGGAACAATGATCGATCGATAATGTGATCGATCGGTGATGCTCGATTACAGCCACGAATGGAGTCTCACTCATTGGCGAGACGGCGAGTGATGATGGCTCATCGGTCGGTGATGGTCATGATCGGTCGATGATGTCCTAGCCGCTGGATTTTTCGGCGTGGATTACACCGCGTTGTCTCACGAGCGGTGTGATCGGTCATGATAGTCCCGGTCACGGTGATGATCAACCTTTTCTAGCATAGGTTGAAGCTATATAAGGAGCTCGTGATGGAGGAAAAGATTGCGATTTTTCTTGAGCAAAATTGAAGGGGGAAGTTGGTGCTTTCCAGTCCTTCAAAGCTAGTTCAAGGCAATTAAAGATCAAGCAATCCAAAGCTCGTGTAAAGTGTTTTTCCTTTACTTGCATTTGTATTTCATATTGTATTTTCTTGTATCTACTTGTTTATTGTTGTAAACATTTGTACGAGGTTTCTCCACCTCCGACTTGTTGTCGAGAAGGAGTTTATTGATTAGTGGTGTTTGTGGCATCGCTAGGGTTCGTACGAACCCGATCCGTGGAGTAGGAACCGTGCGGTTCCGAACCACGTTATATTGTTGTGTTAGCGTGTTGTGTATTTCGTTATTGTTATTACTTTTCTATTTCCGCTGCACTAACGAAATTGTAGAAACAAACGCGAAAGAATTACATTTACGCTATTCACCCCCCCCCCCTCTAGCCGTTCCAATATTCCTAACAAGTGGTATCAGAGCCCGGGGCTCTTCTACGGACTAACCGCCGGGAGCTAAGACAAAAGGCTAGAGGGTGAAGATGGAATTCCAAGACAAGCTTGGATGGGATATCAACACTCCACCTCCATATGATCCAGAAGATTTTCCGGCATGGAGAGCAAGAATGGAAACATTCTTGTTGATGAACATAGAGGATTGGTTCATCCTCGTTGAAGGCCTTAAACCCCCTAGGGATAAGAAGGGGAATGTCCTAAAATTGAAAAAGTGGACCCAAGAGCAACGCCAAAAGCTCAAGACCGAAGTTAAGGTAACGAAACTTTTGGAAGATTTAATCCCTAATGATGTTTTGTGTAAGCTAGGGGATTACATGTATGCCAAGGAGCTATGGAGAAAATTGGCAAGATTCCATGAGGAGAGTTCATCCTCAAGTGAAAGTGAGGAATCGGAAGTTGAGATGGAGTCAACTTCCGAATCGGAGAAAGAAGAAGTAGAAGAGGTGGAAAAAGCATCTACTTCTAGGATTAAGGAGGAGAGACCATTCTCTACACCGGAGCAACCTCAAGAAGAGCCTTCAACATCCGATCAAGATGAGGAAGCTCAAAACTCAACTCCGGCACCTACCACCACCCTAGGTAACTCAAACACTTTACTTTCAAATAAAAATCATATTATGTGTTTTGAGTGTAGGGAGTATGGGCATTACAAGAGCAAATGCTCAAAGAGGATCAAGAAAGCTCCTCCGGTGCCTAAAAGTCAACAAAAGTCAACGGACGCCGGTTCTCCAAGTCAAAAGAGCAAGGAGCATGTCATTTGCTTCAAATGCCGACTACCGGGTCATTACCGGAGTCAATGCCCAAAGAAGAAGAAGAAGGGGCAAAGGGGAGCATCACAAGTAGGGGGAGCCACTAAGGCAAACCCTAAGGTATATTTAAATAATGCTCCGTCTAATTTAACTATTAAAGAGCATGCTAGAAATAACAAACATATTTGTTTAGGAGCTAAGTATGTTCACCTTAAGAATATGGAGAAATTTGGGACTAATGTCCCTAAAAATATTCTACCTAGGGAATCAATCAAGAAAATAGGAAAACACCTAGGTCTTAACCCCAAATGGACTAGGCATATGCCTAGGAAATCCAATGCCCAAGATTTAAATCAAAACTCTAAAATTGGGCAATTTGAAAAGGAAAATCAAGTCTTGAGGTCAAGGCTTGAAAAACTTGAGAAGACCCTTAATATTATGCAAAATCAATTTAAAGGGTCTAATGATCAAGCTCCTAGGTCAAGAAGTCAAAGTCAACATCTAGGACCTAAGAGTCAAAAGTCAACCAAGGGAAAGAATGGTTTGGATCACAAACCCAAGTCCAAGGTGACTTACCATAGTGTACCATTTGACTATGGGACACTAACTAGGTCTAGGAAGACCAAGGTCAATAGGGAAGTCATCCCTAGAGTTGACCAAGGTTTGTGCCTAGTGGCCAAGGTTTCGAAGAAACCTAGGGTGGCCACTAAGAAGGTTGTTAAGGAGGCAATCCCTAAGGTTAATCTAGGCAAAACCAAAATGACCAAGGCTAACAAGCCTAGGAGGGTTATTAGGAAGGTATCTAGGGAGGTTATCCCTAAGGAATACCTAATTAACCCTAGGAGCTCAAATCGGTTTTGGGTTCCTAAGAGCGTGATTGATTCACGCTAGATTGGTTTAGGGTGTGTCAACCTTGATTGGATGGGTAGTTAACTCAACTATGATAAAGGTGGCACTTTAGGTTACTTTCAAGGTTATGGTTACCTTGGAAATACCTTTGAGCCTTAATCTTAAAGAATTCTAGGATGTGTCAGTATATATCTTGAAAACATGGAAATCAATAAAGGTGACACAATCTAGATTTAGAGGTCATAGTGTGTAACTTTGATTGTTGGCACACTTTAGAAGTTCATGTATCAAGAGATGTGTGTTTAAGATGTAAAAGTAACATCTAGAGTGATACTCAAGTGCCACACAACTTGATGTCTTGTACTCACCATGCTTCATATGTTTTACCATATGTTTGCATGGAAGGAATGTCTAGGATAGATTGCATCTCACAAAACAAGTCTTTTACCTTGATTGTGTATTTTAACACTTAGAAAGGGTGAGATGTTAGGATTTGGAAATCATTGAATGTTAATGTTTGCAAAAATGAAATAAAACATTAAAATACATTAACGAATACATGAATATAATTATAACATCAATATGTTTTGATATACAAGAAATAAACATGATAAAATGGGATAAGTTAATAAAAAAATCGAGATTTTCAGAATTTCAGAACTTGAAATCAGATATCAGTCGACTGATGACACTGTAGCACGATACGATACGATCATCAGTCGAGTGCTCGCTTCATGACTCGACTGATGGTACTGTTCACCGAGGTTGAGGGTCATCAGTCGAGTGCTCGACGAGCAGTTGAGTGATACGCACATCAGTCGACTGATGAGCGACATCAGTCGACTGATGCTACTGTAGCACGCGCGAAGGTTCGTCGATTCTTGCCGAGCCGGATCACCGATCGCACGGCTCGAAACCCGATAAATCGCGATCGATCGATGCTACACATCGATCGCATCGCGATTTTATAACGCCGAACCGCTAGGGTTCGGCGTCTTCACGTGACGCACTTCGAAGTCTTCTTCTCCTCTCCGATCGCTCTCCCTCTCCGACCGATCCTTCCGACCGTGCCAGCCGCCCAAGGTGTTAGGTTTGATAGATAAGCCTCCTTTCTTTCGTGTTACACTTATTTCAAGCCTCATTTCACGCGTTCTAGGGTTTGGTTCCTTGTTCCGATTAGGGTTCTGGCTTCTCCGGCGAATTTTCCGGTGACCTTCCAGCAAAATCTGAGTTTTCTCTCCGGCCACACCTCCAAATGGCGCCTAAGTAACAATCTTTTTACCCGAGCCCTAATTTTCCTTTCCGTTGTAATTTAGGTTTTATCTAATCATGTATTATGTCCTTGCATGTCATATCATTACATTGCATTCATAATAGGAGAGCCCGTAGGAATGATCCACCCGAGGGTGAATCTCGATTGTACCAACCTATGTTGGTTAGGTACATCGATAGGGATTTTTTCAATCGACATTGTAGTGATGTCATGGAATTAATTGCATACTACAATCTAATGAAAATCGTCTTATGCACGCATCCAATTCATGATGACCTTCTTAAGGAATTTTATCAAAACCTAAAAAAGGTGGATGACGGTCCTACTTACACTACTCGCATTGCAAAACGCGAGTTAGAGTTCACTCCTGCGATACTGCAGGAGTTTCTCGAGTGTAGGCCCTCAGATGACACTTTTATCTTTTACCCTACCATGGATTTTCCTTTACCTGAGCCTTTTGACCATATCTCTATGGAGTCCATGCATGAGCATATCTTTGGTTATCCTCGTCCACCGGCCCAGAATCTATTTCCTATCACTGAGTTATCTGCACCTGACAATGTCCTTTACAAGGTCATTGTTGGGTGTTTTCTTCCCATCATCACTCGGGGTCTGGCCAAGATTCGGCCTCCCCATCTCTTTCTTTTATACGCCATGCGGCATAGGTTAGACATTAACTTTGCACTAAACATGTTTCATTGCATTGTGCATTTCACTTCCCTGCATAGGAAAGTGCATATGCCATTTGGTCATATCATCACAAAGACATGGCTAGACTCGTAGGCGCCAACATCCACAGGTTCTCACGAGAGCGCTTATCGGTGGTGTACGACTGTATATCAGTTCGTAACTTCTCGTTAGCAAAGCTACGGATGGGCGCTGGACAGTTGGTGTTGGCGCCTCGACCCCCCCCCCCCCCCCCCCGAGCACGCAGAGAGCCTCCTCCGGTACCCAGAGAGGCGATAGAGGACTACGAGGATGCAGATGCCACTGATGAGGATGATCAGATGTCGACAGACACATCAGCGGCGGGTCCATCAGATCGCCGTGGTCGGCTAGAGTCTAGATTTCAGGACTACTGCCACGTGATCGGTTGACTCTAGGGAGAGATATTGGCAGCGGGCATCGCCGGCAGACGCCTCTTGATCGGATGGAGGAGTCCCAGAGCCGCATCGAGCAGTGTCAGCTCGATATGTTTGAGATGATGCGGGCCTGGATTCTGAGTTAGCAGCCTCCTCCATCGCCACCTCCTGCAGACGATTAGATATTGAGGATATTAGATGTTCTGTGGTTGTCAGTTTTTTGTAGTGAGATTGAGCATAGCCAATCTCCATTTTGAATGTAAAAGACTAAATTTTTAAGTTAAATGAAATTTTTGGTTCTGAAAATCTTGTGTGTCTGGATGAATTTTTGTATAATTGTATTGCTTATGAAAGTTGATATATTATGACATGAAGTTGCATCCTATCCTATACCATGTCATGTCATTGTTTAGGATTATTTTAGATGTCATGTGTTCTTAAATTTTATCATATGTCATGACATCATGATCATTGGTCATATTTTTATTTTGCCATCACTATGCCATGATCATTTCATGCATTAATTTGATTGAACATTGATTTAAGGAAAATGGCATGACTTGAAGTCTCACTCATAAGGGAATCAAGTAGAGTTGCCTTAGAAAATGCATGAAATCCTAGATCAAATGAACCAAAGTCCACATCTCACATAAAATTGACATGTATGTGTACTTATACACCCTAGATACATGTGAGATGCTAGGATATGAGTTACGTTCAAGGTGCATAGTTTTTGCATCTAGTTGAACCCAAACTCATATTAATTCAACATGTGGATCATTAGGAAAGCTTGGGTACAAGCCATGTGCATAGAGCCCAAGGAAAATGGTCCAAAATAGGGTTTTAAAAACATTTTAAAATCATTTTGAAAAACCTTGGTGAAGTCTATCTTTTGATAGCAATCACCATTGATAAGATTGATACAAAGTGAACTTAAACCTTAAAGTTTTTAGTCACTTTTTGATTTTGTATCAATCTCCTATTTCAATGGTAAAAATATTTTTCCAAAATTTTTCACTGATTGTATGTGTGTTAAGTAATATAAGTATAAAGTTTCGTGATTTTTTGATTTACGTAGAATTACTTATGAATTTCCAAAGGTCGAGTTTGATTTCTGAAAATCAGGTTTTCAGTTATCACCGATCGATTCTCGGATGATCGATGGGCAGCGTTTGGACTCGATCAGATGTATCACTCTCGTTGTTTCGCGTCACGATCGATGGACACATCAGTCGACTGGTAGCTGACAGAGTCGACTGATAGCCTGATTTCGGGGTAACCAAAGTTGTTTAACCCGATTTCAGCTGCGGTTAAGGTCCCTAACCACTCCTAACCCTAGGATATGCTTTGGGAAGCATGATGAAAGGTGAAAATCCATTGGATATGGATTAGGAGAAGTGTTTAGGGTTTGTATCAATTTTAAAGTGTTGGAAAGTTTAATGTTAAATTTCTAACCTTAATTTTGATGGCTTAGAGTTCCTATTGGCTTAGGTACTCCCCAAGGATATTGTTGGTGCAATGGTCAAGGGGGAGCAAGCCTTTAGGGGGAGGTATCCATCTTGGGATGATGGATGTGTTTTTCTCCTTCTTGAGGAAGAGAAGTTTTGGGAGAGTATCATCGATTGGGAAAATTGATGGGTTTTTGATACCCAATTAGGAGAGTAAATAAGATTGCCTCTCTTGAGTGATATTGGACTTATCACTAGGAAGATGGTAGGCATCCTAAGTATTTTTGGACCAAGGGGGAGATTGTAAGATCTCATTGAGACATGAGACGTTGACCTCCTTGGAGAGAAAACCTTTTTGATGTTAGTCAAAAAGGGGGAGAATGTTTGGGGGAGGACATTTGGAGAGTATTTACCAATTTGGGATAATTGGTAAGGGATTTGAGTTAGTGTTCTAACTCAATAATTTGTTTGGTTTTTGTCAAACATCAAAAAGGGGGAGATTGTTGGTGCAATCGGCCCAGGTCATGATTGACCAGGACTCGAGTTTGGCTCGAGTGATGTTTTGATATTCGACAAAAACATATGACAATGTAAGTGTCATATGGAAGTCCAAGTCTTGAGTACTTGGCATTTGGAAAAGTCCAAGCATGGTCTTGGCATGGTTGGCATTAGAAGTCCAAGGGGATTGATATTGGCGGCGTAAAGTCCAAGCGGTAGTCTTGGCAGCATAAGTCCAATGGTTGGCGGCGTAAAGTCCAAGCGGAGTCTTGGCGGCGTAAGTCCAATGTGCCTTGGTGGTGTAGACACCGTTAGCATGACATAGCCGATGGAAGCACCTGAAGGCTAGCGCGATGGATGAACAAGTCATGGATGACTTGGAGGGATCCGAGAGGCGTGAGGCTGATGGAGGTGGCTAGAAGGCTTAGGTCTAGGCTAAGGGTGGTCTAGCAAGTATGGGGGAACCATACTTTGGGTTAAAACCTCATGGTTGAGGTGTGTCAGTCGACTGATGTCATGTTGCAGTCGACTGGACCAAGTCAACTAGGGTTTGATCGCGGAAGTGATTTAGCTGATCGCCATCGCTAGCCGATCGATTAGAGTAGTCGATCGATAATGTGATCACCGATCCGATGCTCGATTTTGGCCAGATCGGAGTCTCACTCGATCGCCGAGACGAGTAGTCGAGTGATGAGCTCATCACCGATCGATGGTCATGATCACCGATCGATGTCCTAGCCGCTGGATTTTTCCGGCCGTGGATTACACCGTTGTCTTCACAAGTGTGATCGATCACCGATCGATGGTCCCGATCAGTCGACTGATCAACCTTTTCCAGCACAGATTGAAGCTATATAAGGAGCTCGTGATGGAGGAAAAGATTGCGATTTTTCTTGATCAAAATTGAAGGGGGAAGTTGGTGCTTTCCAGTCCTTCAAAGCTAGTTCAAGGCAATCAAAGATCAAGCAATCCAAAGCTCATGTAAAGTGTTTTTCCTTTACTTGCATTTGTATTTCATATTATATTTGCTTGTATCTACTTGTTTATTGTTGTAAACATTTGTACGAGGTTTCTCCGCCTCAGACTTGTTGTCGAGAAGGAGTTTATTGATTAGTGGTGTTTGTGGCATCGCTAGGGTTCGTACGAACCCTAGCCGTGGAGTAGGAACCGTGCGGTTCCGAACCACATTATATCGTTGTGTTAGCGTGTTGTGTATTTCGTTATCGTTATTACTTTTCTATTTCCGCTGCGCTAACGAAATTGTAGAAACAAACGCGAAAGAATTACATTTACGCTATTCACCCCCCCCCCTCTAGCCGTTCCAATATTCCTAACAGGTCCCTCGGATGCTCCAAGCGTACGACTTCCGCAAAGTCATCCTTCACTGACTCAAGGACCGAGGTTGTGAGGGTGAACCCGCCAAAGATCCATATGCGAATTACTAAGTCCTGCAAGACTCCAACGCACATATCAAATAATAATATCATCCTAACTTAAACTCTTTGCCACACACATCAAAACCTTATCTTGGCAAGAGATTGCCCTAACACTCTTATCCAGCAGTCGATTGGCCTTCATGTCGTTGTCTCACAACAACTCTATCCACGCTAGAAAACTTCAACGGATACACCAATAGTCGACGCTTTATCGAATGATCACTCAATAGTGGACTGATCGATACCAATTACACAACAATGCGGCTACTGTGTCCACTACCATCACCGATCCAAACTCTTGTAGTCAATCGCTATGGACCGCGATCACAAACCCTAACAATAGGCTGCTAGGGCCACAATCGAGCAGTCGAGCATCAGTCGACTCTCAAGCCCAGTCGACTTCTCCGAGCTGACTAGGCTCCGAGTGCTTACTCACTCGACCAGTCGACTGACCAAAGTCAGCAGCCGACTGGTAAACCTCAACAATGATGTTTAATCCAAGTATGATCCCCTCATACTTGATAGACCACCCTTAGGCTAGACCTAAGCTTTCTAGTCACCTCCATCTGCCTCACGTCTATCGTATCTCTCCAAGTCCTCCAAGACTTGGTCATCCATATGCTAGCCTTCAGATGCTTTCATCATCTATTGTCATGCTAATCGAGTCTACTTTGTCAAGATACATTTGGACTTATGTTGTCAAGACTACAGCTTGGACTTTACGTTGTCAATATCACACTCTTAGACTTTCCAATTGCCAAGTATCTATACTTGGACTTTCATCGTCAAAGTTCACTTGGATTTTACGCTGCCAAGACTCATGTTTGGACTTTTCCTTTGCCAAGACCTATGCTTGGACTTTCCATGCCAAGTACCCAAGACTTGGACTTTCTATACTAAGTACCTAAGACTTGGGCTTCTCAAATGTCAAGACCATTTTTGGACTTCTCATGATAATCACATTGTCATACATTTTGTCGAACATTAAAATAATACTCGAGTCAAGCTCGAGTTTGGTCAATCGTGATCTAGATCAATTGTACCAACACCAACTTTGTCAGTCGATAATTGGATCTCAATTACAATATTTTAGTTGCTTCAAATGCTTACTTTTTATCACAGTAACTTGTGGATCGTCGCCTTAAGCCCTCAACACCTCAGTAATTTTAGAATTTTTATTTTTATTTTTGTGGAACACAGATTGGCCCGTCTAATCCATAATCCATCGTGGTTGAATTGGATTGAAGATTTCTCAATCTGTCGGTATGATGGATCGGTCCGTTCCTCTCCATTAAATATTCGACAATTTACCAAACACAGCTGCTGAAGTTCAGAATTGCCCAAAATGCGCACTATAGTTTTAGAATTACCAAATCGTGCGCGTAATTCCCAAAATACCCCTCCCACCAAACAACGTTTTTAATGCAGAGATTCCGCATGCATCCGAGCAACATTTCCAAATCCCGAGCCATCCAAACATCCCGTCCAAACGAGTCACCACATTAGCATTTTCGTGTCTTCAGCTTCCGAGAAATCTTTGAGCGAACAAAAATTTGGAAATTCTTAGACTCCAGTTTTCCTCCTGCGTCATTCTGTTAGCTTCCGAGTTTTTGGATTTCGACGAGATGCTTCGAGGTAATATGGTGTCGTCCTCTCATTTAACTAGAGTTTTACCCATTTCTTACTCGGTTGTAGGGTTTCTGTTGAAAGGCGTACATCTCATAAGATTTTTGTCTACCATTCATTATTGCAGAATGAGTCAAGCATCTGGTTCAACCTCTCCTTCACCGGCCAAGGTATGTGTCGCATTCCTTGCTTTAGTCGAATATGAAGTATGTCATATGTTTAAAATGATTTTTCGGTTATGGTTTTGGAATGGTTTCAAATATTCAAATACAAATGGACGATCTTTTTAATCTGTATCTGAATTAGATAAATAGAGCCCTAAAGTTTTTTTAACAGGATTATTGCAAAGCATTGCGGATTCTCTAATTTGTTTTTTACAGTTACAAAATGAATGAAGGAATAAATCAGGTTTTTAAAATTTTGTATTTTCAAATTGTTAGGGAAATAATGAGTGTGCGAAGAAACTCCAATGGACCAGCATTTTAGGCCACTTTATTGAATTTTTTGGAGGTCCATGTGCCAAAGGAAAGCAACGTCCGTCTGTTTGTTTACATGAAAGGCACAGAGAGATCATTAAACAAACCTCATTTGCTGTTTTTTTGAATATACAAGACATTCCACAAATCCGTGGCATATTGGTCAATATATTTCAAAGTTGGGATTCGACAAGTCAAAGCTTTAAGTTTTCAACTGTGCCAGTTGCTTTCACCAGAAGAGATGTGTCCCTTTTGCTCGGTATTGCAGATAGAGGGGCTTATGTTCCTATGAATTCAACTAATGCATCAGGTTCTCTTTTCAATTCTCAATTCTCCAAAAATTCTCCAAAAAAGAACCAACTAGATCGAGGTTAGAGTTTTTGCTTAAAACCTTTTCTACTAGAGTAGAAGTAGATGAAGATGTTTTGGTATTTTGTAAGTTGTATGTTTTGTATATATTTGCTTGTGTGTTGTTCTGTACTACTACATATAAGGTCCCCATAGGTCTTGTAGATATTATAGATGATTTTGACAACATAGGTAGTTTCAATTGGGTCGAAGTCATCCATCAATTTATGGCTCCACAATTGCCTACTATTGGAGATCTATGTTCATCTACTAATACAATTGCGCAGAAGAGCCGAATTCCTTACCTAAAGGGATTTGCCGGCCTTTTGGTTGTAAGTTCTTTCTTACTAAATTATTTTTTCTTTTATATTTACATAAGTATGTAACACTTTGGATATGAGCAGGCTTGGTTTCTGGAACATGTCCCAATCCAGAGACCATACAATACCCAAGGGCCACGAATAAATAAGTGGAGGGCAACTCCTTCACATATTAGCAAGGTGAGGAATTTATTGGAGAAAGTCTCACCTGAACAGGTAAATAGAAGACCACAACTTAGCTTTTTTTCATTTTCGTTATCTAAATAATTGTTGATTTTTTGATAGGTCATTGTTGATCTAGTTTGTACCCGTAGTGAAAATATATTGCTTGATAAGGTTGACTATTATATTGAAAATACTCCTCATCCAATAGAGACATCATCATCACAAACTATACAAGAAAAATACCCTACTAGTGAATGCCATGAGTGTTTAGTTTATCAGAGACAACTCAAAGAGTTAAGAATGGAAAACATGGCACTAACCGAAAGGGTAAAAGAACTAATGGAAATTATAGGAAGAGAATGTATGGAGGCTGAATCAAACAAACCCGAAGTTGACCCTCAACCTCAACCGGAACCAATTGCCAGCATAACAAGACGGCGAGATAGAACCCACTATGATTACAGGGATACTCCCGTTGATAGTCCACTGTGGGCAAAATTGGTACCTCAAAGCAAAAGAAAAAAGACAGAAATTTTTGATGTTGAGTTATTAGAAGGGCAACCTGATAAAGCTGTAAATGAAGCAGAAGTATTTGCGAAGAAAGGCAAACAAAAAATTGGTATGGATGAATTGCAAGCAAGGGATACTATCTGTATTGTGGAAGAAGATGAAAAAGATCTTGAGAGGGATGAAGCAATAATTGATAAACTCAACCAAATGAGAATGGAAGTCATTGCGGTTAGTCAGAATACTTCCCAAAATTAGTTTATGTTATTTTATTTAAATAACTAATATAATTTTTGTATTATAGTATGTCAAAAAAAAATGTAAGACGGCAAAGAACCAAAAACAAGATGCTGATGTGACCTACTTGCTAAAAAGTTTATAAAAAATAAAGTATGGTAGTTACATCCACTATTACATTCAAAAATTTTATTACAATATTATAAAGTGCAAATATTTATTTACCATTAAATTTTTTTGTAGGCCGATTACAGGTTATGTTTGGGAGGAAGCTCCTTTTTCATTAACTCTGAATTCTTTATACTCTAGAGTTAATGGATCTGTTTTCACAGTTGGGGAGGTTATCGATACATTTTGCTCAATTCTTTTTAGGGGGGCCTCCTCTTCATGTAGGTCATATAACAAGTCTGTGTATTGCTCATCCGTGTTCATTGTAAGGAAGTTAAATTATCTTGTATTTTCATGACATGAGATGTTATACTAACTGTTTAAATATTTTCCTCTACACACAATTACAGTCAGCATTAAGATTGTCGTGGAAGACTGCCACAATACAAATCATAAACACGGACATGAATGATGGAGAGGTTAGATATATTTTTATACCTCTAAATACTGACCAAACTCACTTTCACCTGTTGTGTATCGACACAAAAGCAATGACTTTCAATCATTACAACTCCATTTCATATGGAGGAAGATCAAAAGCTGATTTTGAAGCAGTGGTGAGTAGTTAAATTTTTTAAATATGGATATTCCATAAATTTAACTTAGTTATCTGTAAATGAACAGTTATCTTAACTTAGTCATCGTGTAATAATAGGTATCCCAATTTAAAGGATATTCACCTAAGGAGCTTGCAGCAATTCATCCATGTTTACAAGCTTATTACCCCATCGACAGCTGGGTTTCTGTTACCACTGATTGTTTCCAACAAGTAGCAAGGTACTAAAAGAAAAATACTGAACGTGAAAATTATACTTTTGAATTGAAATATAAAATTTTTCTTTGCATTTTTACAGCAATGATTGTGCCTTCTTTTTGATGCAATACATGAGATGTCTGCTTTATGCTGAGAAGATGGACTTCAAACAAGCAGACTTGACCAAATTCAGAATAGATGTCTCAGTCTCAATTTTAAGGGATGAGTTCTTCCTGATGTAATTTTAGAAAAGTTCAGGTGGCAGTATGACAATGCATTGTTGTAATTCATGAATTTTGCTAATTTGTAAATGGTACTGCTTTCCATAGATCAATAGTGACTGTAAATTTGTTTATTGTTTGTGTTTGAGCTTTAATAAATGTTATATAATATATTGTTGAATACTTTGATGGTGCTGGCAATGAAATCCCAGGAACACAGTGGTCCTAGGATTTAATTTTCCAAAGAATACGTCAAATTCAAACTGGTTCAGATCTAAAAAAGTGGTCCTGGGAATTATATTCCCAGGAACACAGTGGTTCTGAGATTTGAGTTCCCAGCACCACGTACAATTTCGAACTGGCAGAGAAATACGATGGTGCTGGGAATTAAAATCCCAAGAACATATTGGTGCTGGGAATTAAAGTTCCAGCACCATGTACAATTTCGAACTGGCCGAGAAATAAGGTGGTGCTGAGAAATAAAGTCCCAGGAACACTGTGGTCCTGGTATTTTAATTCCCAGCACCACCTACAATTTCGAACTGACCGAGAAATATGGTGGAGCTGGGAATTTAAATCCCAGGAACACACTAGTACTAGGAATTAAAGTCCCAGCACCACGTACAATTTCGAACTGGGCGAGAAATAAGGTGGTGATGGGAATTAAAATCCCAGGAACACAATGGTCCTTGGATTTTAATTCCCAGGACCACGTACAATTTTGAACTGGCCGAGGAATACGGTGGTATTGGTAATTATAATTCCAGAAACACAGTGGTCCTGGGAATTTATTTCCTAGGACCATGTACAATTTCGAACTGGCCGAGGAATAAGGTGGTCCTGGGATTTCAATTTCCTGGACTACGTACAATTTAGAACTGGCCGAGGAACACACAGTGGTCCTAGGATTTCAATTCCCAGCACCACGTACACTTTCAAACTGCCCAGAAATAAGGTGGTGCTGGCAATTATAATCTCAGGAACACAATGGTCCTGTGTCACGCCCCGAGGTAGACCCTGTCCGGCCAATGGACGGCACCCCCTTATGACAATTCCAATACAGTACAAATAGTTGCAGCCAGTATAACACATATCGAAAACGTATAACATCAATAGCGGAAGTCAAACACAATGGAAATACAAACTCAACAACATAAGTACATCGGTATATTCGTCCATACTAGAACAAAATCCATACGGGATATCACAAGAGAAAAACACAGCACGATCTCCAATAACAATAAGAGTCCATATGAATATACATGCGATGAGAAACAAAACCCTCAGAAAAGCGGCGGGATGGGATCAAGTGGCGATGCTCCAAGTCCATGCCGAAGTCTTCTATCTACTACCTGGGCGACAGGAAACCCAGGGTCCAGGGTGGTGAGTATAAAACTCAGGGATAATATATAGAAGTGCATGAACATCATACAGGGTATAAAGATCTACAAGTATACATGTGAAGATCTACAGGTATGCATCATGAGGCCAGCAAACATACAGTTCTAAACATAGTAACCAGTAATCATAGATATGTCATACTCATAGCTTAAACTAAACTGATCAACTGACATAAAGTAATGTACATACCCGACAGTCTGCCCTCCATATGATCTATAACCTTCTGAACAGGTATATCATAACATAATCCAAATGGCACACACTCATGCTCAACACATGCACAGTGGTATATAAAATATGCAAAAGGCATGTAGCATGATGTACAATCATATGCAGCAACCAAATGCAGCATCTCACAAGCATATGTAAAACATATATCGAATACATGCATACATATATATCAGCAATGCATATGCATGGTCACTGTCTGCGGACTCGTCCAACCATGACCCCAGAGTGGCCAGGGTGGCACGACAAATGACAACTAGCCCAACTCCAGCTACCACTACTCTCGAGTGGCCGAGTTGGGTAGTATGACTGAGTAGCGTATAAGCGTAAAGAGCTAACTACTCCTAGGGGTCCCTGCTCCAAGCCACGCCGTCCCTACCCATGAGTAGACAAACACCGCACACAGGACAACTGCACGTCACACAACCACCATCTATAGTGGGCGAGTGCTAACACCACTCTGCTCAGTGGCCAGGTGCGCATCTCCAGCTACCACCATCCATAGTGGTCGAGCGCGGCACATCCAATGCTCTGCCCTCAACCCTGCTACCACTACCCCGAGTGGCCGGGGAGGCAGGATGACTGACGACCCGTCTCATCCATAAGGGAGACTCAGTCGTCAGCATGCATGCAATGTAATGATGCATAGTTCACACACAAATCCTCGCAACACTCCCTAACTCGCGGGGAGACTTAGTCAATCAAAAGTCAACCATGCAAGGACTACTAACCTGTAATCACAACCTATTTACCTATGTACAAATAAATAGGTTCGTCAAGATAACTCACTAATAGGTGTATGGTACAACGACCGACCCCATAATTTGAACTCATCACCTAACCTAGTGATGCAACCCAGTAACCCAATCTGAGGTCATAAAGCTAACCCTAACCACATGTACTTACTGAACATCTATCAGCTAACACATAATAGGGTTTGTAGTTCATATTCATAATAGATAATCAATGAAATATCAGCAATATATCTCAAAGGTCAAAGGCAGTACAAGCAAATGATTAAACATGAGTGGATTTAAGGTAAACAGGTATAAACATATATCCAAGATCATGCACTGGAATTGATCAAACTACCGGACCAGGTAGATATTACCCACCTGATACGAAGCTCGAATAATCCTCACGGCCGCGGACCTGCTTCATATCCCAAACCTGCACAATAGTAACAAATTATGGTTAAGTGCAAATCGCCGATACTTATACGAACAAAATACTAGTTCATTTTATATTCGTATTCTTTTCCACTCCAACTATCCCACTCCGATACACTACATAGATCATTTAAAATTTATATAGATCTAAACAATACTCCCAACAATATAGACTAACCTAAATCCCCAAATCACTGCATCCAATCAATTCACACTTACCTTCTTCACTGCCATGGTAGCTTCATCATCTATAGCAACTCCCAAATATGTACAAGTGCAATCGATCCACAACTAATCCTCCACATCAATCGGACACGGTTCCATCATAACCTCTCCTTCCACACACTACCGACACCATACAGAACACCTCCAATCCATCGTCGGCAGTTCCAACATCATATTACCGACTGCAGCTTCTCTTCCACAAACACACACACACAGACGGTGCAATCAACTGGCAATAACATAACCTAAATCAACTCCAAATCAAATCCTACCACTCCAATCATAGCCTAGATCCAAATCGAAATCCATCACAAGCAACTAAAATTCCCGATTGAAAACTCATCACAAATGATACCATAAGAGTATGCACAACTTACAAATCTCCGATCTCCTCCGACAACCCACTCCTGTTCAACCTCTTCTCACCGAAGAAACTCCAGATCAAGCACATCGACAAACCATCAACACACAGAGATTTCACACAGCACAATAACGAAGGAAAAAGGATTGAAACTTACCAACCCTATAGATCCTCTGATGCTGCTCCTCCCCTATCCCTTGCTCACCAAAACCAAACCAAGCTCCAAACACTGCCCACATACCATAGATCTAAGCTAAAATCACGAAAACCATAGCTAGCAGCAAACCTTAAACTCGGAAGGGAAGACGACACTCGATCCTTACCTTCGATGGCGACTTCTTCTTGCGCGACAACGATGTCACGTCATGGAGGGTCGCTGCGATTTTCCCAGGCGAGAATCCCTTGATCCCCGGCCGGAGATCAATCCAGTGGGGCACCGTCGAACTGCTCACCTCGGACGCCGACGAGTGGAGGTCGGTGATGGAAGCCGCGCGAAGCAGAGAAATGATGCGGAGAAGAAGAAATGGGGATCGCGAATGCACTGGGTTCGTTCGGCGGCTTTTTAAGGTCGTTCACGCGATTTGGTTAGCTCAGCTCAATCCAAATCCAAGTCTAATCCAAACCCAAGCCCAATTTCAGCCCAAGCCCATTAAAGCCCAATTTCAGCCTAAGCCCATTTCAGCCTAAGCCCATTACAGCCCAAGCCCAATTTCATTCCACTAATTAACCCCACTTAATCTACTAATTAAACTCAATTAATTAAAGGGTTAATCAAATATTTTTTTTTCTTCGTATACCACATTCTCCCCCACTTAATAAAATTTGGTCCCCAAATTTCCGTACTTATATGCAGTAATCAACTCAAGAAATTTCTTGAACTACTACATACCTCATGTGAACAAGTGAGGGTATCGAGCTCGGATGGTATCCTCCAGCTCCCACGTAGCCTCGTCATCAGTGTGATGCTGCCATCCAACCTTTACAAGTCGGATGGTTTTGTTCCGTAACTGCCGCTCTTTGCGACCAAGGATCCGCACGGGAATCTCCTCATATGTCGCATTAGGCTGGAGTGGAACTGGCACCTCCGTCAGAACATGAACCGGATGCGGTACGTATTTCCTCAGCATAGAAACATGGAATATGTTATGAACGCTCGCAAGCGTCGGAGGTAGAGCCAACCGGTATGCTACACCTCCAATCCGCTCCAATATCTCGAATGGTCCAATGTAGCATGGTGCTAACTTTCCTTTAATTCCGAATCTCTTAACTCCTTTTGTAGGTGATACTCGCAAAAATACATGATCTTTTATAGAAAACTCCAAAGGTCTTCGCCTCTGATCCGCATAACTTTTCTATCTGTCCTGAGCCTCTGACAATCGTCGTCTGATAACACGAACTAACTCTGCATCGTGCTGAATACTCTGAGGGCCCAATAACTGTCGCTCCCCAACATCCTCCCACAATACTGGAGATCTGCAGGGTCGGCCGTACAAAGCCTCAAAGGGAGCCATCTAAATGGAAGAGTGATAACTATTATTATACGCAAACTCCACCAAGTGGACGTGATCCTCCCAGCTGCCTCCGAAATCCAAGACGCAAGATCTCAATAAGTCCTCCAGAGTTTGAATAGTACACTCAGACTATCCATCCGTCTGCGGGTGAAATGTTGTACTGAGACGAAGCTCGGTGCCCATAGCATGCTGAAGACTCTGCCAGAATCGTGAAGTAAAATGCGGATCTCTATCAGATATAATACTCAAGGGTACTCCGTGCATCCTGACAATCTCCCTACAGTATAGCTTTGCCAGTTGATCCAATGGATGTGTCTCACGAATCGGAAGGAAATGAGCAGACTTGGTTAACCAGTCCACAATCACCCAAATCGCATCATGTCCTTTACGGGTTCTGGGCAATCCCGTAACAAAATCCATCGTAATATGTTCCCACTTCCATTCCAGAATTGGGATTCTCTCAGAGTAATCCGACTGGGTTTACGATGTTCAACTTTACCCGCGCATCAAACATCGAGCAACGAAATCCACAATATCTCTCTTCATATCGTCCCACCAATATGAGCGCCTCAAATCCTGATACATCCGAGTACCGCCCGGATGTATAGCAAATCTCGAATGATGTGCCTCTCGTAATAACTCCTCCTTAATCGGATGTGTGTCTGGAACACATAATCTCCCTCGAAATTGGAGGACTCCAGTCTCATCACACGAGAAATCTGTCTGTTGTCCTGAATCCATAGTGCTGCATAAGAACTGCAGATGCTGATCGCTAGCCTGTGCCTCCTTGATCCTCTCAATAATAGCAGACTGGGCAACCATGGATACCAATATCCCCCAGGATGTTTGACCTCGCTCGCATAACCCCAACTCAGAATCTGAACAAGATCACCATCGGCCAAAACGATCGCAAGAATTCTCTGACTTCCGCTCGGTGCATCCGCTACGACGTTAGCTTTACCCGGATGATACTGAATGGTGCAATCATAATCCTCTAAGTATTCCATCCATCGTCTCTGCCTAAGATTCAATTCCTTCTGAGTGAACAGATATTTCAAGCTCTTATGGTCCGTATAGATCTCAAAAGTAATCCCGTACAGATAATGTCTCCATATCTTTAGCGCAAAAATAATGGTTGCTAACTCCAGATCGTGTACCGGATAATTCCTCTCATGATTCTTAAGCTGACGGGAGGCATAAGATACTACACCGTCGAACTGCATCAGAACTGCTCCCAATCCTTGGAAAGAAGCATCGATCCTATCCTGATCGCAAGAAGAAGGAATCACTAATCTGGTCACGAAACTAGTCGCTTAAGCTCTGGCGGACTCACAGGCCTCTGACCAAGTAAACTTGATCCCTTTCCGGGTCAAGCGAGTGAGTGGTGTGGCTATATGAGAAAATCCCTCCACAAATCTACGGTAATACCCGACCAATCCAAGGAAACTACGGACTTCCTGAAATGACTTTGGCTGCTCCCAACTGGTAATCGCTTTGATTTTCTGGGGATCAACTGAAATACCCCTGCTGGATACCACATGTCCAAGAAATCCCACAGAAGATAGCCAGAAAGCACACTTATTAAATTTGGCATATAAATGCTCTCGTTGCAATGTCTCCAACACAATCCGAAGATGGTGCTCATGCTCCTCCTTGGAACGAGAATATATCAAGATATCATCTATGAATACGATGACAAACTGATCCAAGTACCTCAAGAATACTCGGTTCATCAAATCCATAAATGTAGCTGGAGCATTAGTAAGACCAAATGGCATCACTAGAAACTCGTAATGTCCATAACGCGTACGGAACGTTGTCTTCTGAACATCCTCGTCTCTTACTCTCAGCTGATGATAACCTGATCGCAGATCAATCTTGGAATACACGCAAGTATCCTTGAGCTGATCAAACAAATCCTCTATCCTTGGCAGTGGATATTTGTTCTTAACTGTCACTGCATTTAGTTGTCGGTAGTCAATACATAAACCGTAAAAATCCATCTTTCTTTTTAACGAACAGCATCGGAGCTCCCCAGGGTGAAACACTAGGTCGAACAAAACCCCTATCCAATAACTCTTGCAGTTGTATCTTTAGCTCACTCAACTCTTTCGGTGTCATCCGGTAAGGAGCCTTCGACACCGGTGCGGTTCCTGGAATCACCTCTATCGCGAATTCCACTTGCCTCAGAGGTGGTAAGGTCCACCGTAAGTATATGTCCCTCGAAATCCAACGGACAACCTTTGATTACTTAATGACTGGTCAAAACCTCGCCCGAGGGTAATGATACCGCTAATCCACAAGAACGAATCATAGGGATTCTCCCAATTTTACTCAGAAACATACTAGATATAAAGGAATGCAAACTACCAGTATCAATCAAAGTATCTGCAGGTATAGAATAAACTGAAATCATACCCCGAATGACCGATCCCTCGGCCCGCTAAGCATCCTCTCTGGTAATGGCATAAACTCGTCCAGTCTCCACATGCGGCGGCTGCGCTCCCGATATAATAGTAGAATGCCTCCACTCAGGATGAGTCTGGCTCTGTGATGCTGCTGCTGAAGGCTGACTCTGCTGCGCATGCATAATATATCCCTGAGAGCTAGCCGGTAGATATCGCTGAGTAGGTGGCCCGGAATAATAACCCTTTGGAGCTGGAGTATAATGAATCGCCGCTGGCATCCCAGAAGAGTCACTCCCATGTATATGATATATCTGGGCTGTATGAGGGAGTGGCTGCCTCTGACCATGTATCTGCGTCCCCAGGTGCGACCTCTTACGATGGATCTTGTCGATCTCTTTCCCTTGCTGGAATTGCCTGAACCCTCCAGCTGTGCCTTCAGAGTACACTCTCGACTAGTATGCCCTGGGTGCTTGCAGTAATAACAAACATCTCGATCTAGGGGACACTCGGGAAAACTATGATTTCCAGACCCACATCTACGACATCTAGCCATGTGTCCGCCCTTACGGTTCTTCTGAGAACCTCCAGACTGTCCAGAAGCTGGTCGCTTCCCTTTCTGTGCCCTAGATGATTCCTCTGTAGTACCCCGAGAAGCCCCACTCTGATCTTGCTTCTTCTGAGTCTCAGTAGTCGAATCAGATTTCCGCGGCTTTCCCGGGGACATCTGCTTCTCCACCTCCTTCTCCTTTGCAATTTGCTGAGAAGTCATCTCAATAGACAGTGCCCTATCCAGTGCCTCTCGGTATGAGTTAATGGAGGATCCAGACATTCTTACCCGAATATAAGCTGCCAAACCCTGTGTGAATTGGAACATCCGGTCCTCATCCTGTGCTACCAGATGCGAACAGAATTCTGCTAATCGAGTAAACTCTGCATTATATTCCATAACTGATCGATCCCCCTGCTTAAGACTTAAGAACTCCTGACGGCGTGCTGTAGAGAACGCAGAAGGAAAATACTGCCTCCAGAAGATATCTCGGAAAACTGCCCAGGTGATGATCTGCTCTCCCATCAAGGTCTTCTGCATTTTCCACCACGTAACCGCCTTCTCCCGAAGGTGATATGCCGCCAGACCCACCTTTTCCTCATCCGTGCAATTCATGAACTCAAAAGTATCCTCAAGATTATCCAACCAGGTCCGGGCAATCCAGGGATCAGACTCGCCTCGGAATAGTGTAAATCGGTCCTTGGCTGACCGTGCTAATACAGGTATACGTGCCTTGACTCTGACCCAACTAGAATCCGTAGAAGTCGGCATAGTCAGGGGTACATCTGGCTCTTGAGGTTCTGAACCTCTGGTAGGAGTCTGTCGTGGCTCTTCCTGATCAACAAGTCCACCAGTAGTAGGTTGCTTAGATGGACGACCTCTCTTACGAGTCCGAACAGGTGCCATAATATCGTCTGTCCACACCTGATGAACGACTTATATAAATATCTTGCCAGAAAATATTAAGTGTTAAGATTCCTTACTTTGTACAACTTGGAGCTCACGCCTTTGTTAATCTCATCTCACCAAAATTGAAATCAAATCAAATCAAAATGATTTCCGAGGTCCAAAATCCGACAAAAATCATTATTGCATGGCATCGTAACCTAGAGCTCTGATAACAATAAAATTGTCACACCCCGAGGTAGACCCTGTCCGGCCAACGGACAGCACCCCCTTATGACAATTCCAATACGGTACAAATAGTTGCAGCCAGTGTAACACATATCGAAAACGTATAACATCAATCGCGGAAGCCAAACACAATGGAAATACAAACTCAACAACATAAGTACATCGGTATATCCATCCATACTAGAACAAAATCCATACGGGATATCACAAGAGAAAAACACAGCACGATCTCCAATAACAATAAGAGTCCATATGAATATACATGCGATGAGAAACAAAACCCTCGGAAAAGCGGCGGGATGGGATCAAGTGGTGATGCTCCAAGTCAATGCCGAAGTCTTCTATCTACTACCTGAGCGACAGGAAACCCAGGGTCCAGGGTGGTGAGTATAAAACTCAGGGGTAATATATAGAAGTGCATGAACATCATACAGGGTATAAAGATCTACAAGTATACATGTGAAGATCTACAGGTATGCATCATGAGGCCAGCAAACATACAGTACTAAACATAATAACCAGTAATCATAGATATGTCATACTCATAGCTTAAACTAAACTGATCAACTGACATAAAGTAATGTACATACCTGACGGTCTGCCCTCCATATGATCTATAACCTCCTGAACAGGTATATCATAACATAATCCAAATAGCACACACTCATGCTCAA
Organism: Wurfbainia villosa; assembly: GCA_025175895.1. Lineage (NCBI taxonomy): Eukaryota > Viridiplantae > Streptophyta > Magnoliopsida > Zingiberales > Zingiberaceae > Wurfbainia > Wurfbainia villosa. The sequence continues at coordinate 82,398,079 of CM046005.1, forward strand.
CCCATGCACAGCGGTATATAAAATATGCAAAAGGCATGTAGCATGATGTACAATCATATGCAGCAACCAAATGCAGCATCTCACAAGCATATGTAAAACATATATCGAATACATGCATACATATATATCAGCAATGCATATGCATGGTCACTGTCTGCGGACCCGTCCAACCACGACCCCAGAGTGGCCAGGGTGGCACGACAAATGACAACTAGCCTGACTCCAGCTACCACTACTCTCGAGTGGCCGAGATGGGTAGTATGACTGAGTAACGTATAAGCGTAAAGAGCTAACTACAACTAGGGGTCCCTGCTGCAAGCCACGTCGTCCCTACCCATGAGTAGACAAACGCCGCACACAGGACAACTGCACGTCACACAACCACCGTCTATAGTGGGCGAGTGCTAACACCACTCTGCTCAGTGGCCAGGTGCGCATCTCCAGCTACCACCATCCATAGTGGCCAAGCGTGGCACATCCAATGCTCTGCCCTCAACCCTGCTACCACTACCCCGAGTGGCCGGGGAGGCAGGATGACTGACGACCCATCTCATCCATAAGGGATACTCAGTTGTCAGCATGCATGCAATGTAATGATGCATAGTTCACACACAAATCCTTGCAACACTCCCTAACTCGCGGAGAGACCTAATCAATCAAAAGTCAACCATGCAAGGACTACTAATCTGTAATCACAACCTATTTACCTATGTACAAATAAATAGGTTCGTCAAGATAACTCACTAATAGGTGTATGGTACAACGACCGACCCCATAATTTGAACTCATCACCTAACCTAGTGATGCAACCCAGTAACCCAATCTGAGGTCATAAAGCTAACCCTAACCACATATACTTACTGAACATTTATCAGCTAACACATAATAGGGTTTGTAGTTCATATTCATAATAGATAATCAATGAAATATCAGCAATATATCTCAAAGGTCAAAGGCAGTACAAGCATATGATTAAACATGAGTGGATTTAAGGTAAACAGGTATAAACATATATCCAAGATCATGCACTGGAATTGATCAAACTACCGGACCAGGTAGATATTACCCACCTGATACGAAGCTCGAATAATCCTCACGGCCGCGGACCTGCTTCGTATCCCAAACCTGCACAATAGTAACAAATTACTGTTAAGTGCAAATTGTCGATACTTATACGAATAAAATACTAGTTCATTTTATATTCGTATTCTTTTCCACTCCAACTATCCCACTCCGATACACTACATAGATCATTTAAAATTTATATAGATCTAAAAAATACTCCCAATAATATAGACTAACCTAAATCCCCAAATCACTGCATCCAATCAATTCACACTTACCCTCTTCACTGCCATGGTAGCTTCATCATCTATAGCAACTCCCAAATATGTACAAGTGCAATCAATCCACAACTAATCCTCCACATCAATCGGACACGGTTCCATCATAACCTCTCCTTCCACACACTACCGACACCATACAGAACACCTCCAATCCATCGTCGGCAGTTCCAGCATCATATTACCGACTGCAGCTTCTCTTCCACAAACACACACACAGACGGTGCAATCAACTGGCAATAACAGAACCTAAATCAACTCCGAATCAAATCCTACCACTCCAATCACAGCCTAGATCCAAATCGAAATCCATCACAAGCAACTAAAATTCCCGATTGAAAACTCATCACAAATGATACCATAAGAGTATGCACAACTTACAAATCTCCGATCTCCTCCGGCAGCCCACTCCTGTTCAACCTCTGCTCACCGAAGAAACTCCAGATCAAGCACATCGACAAATCATCAACACACAGAGATTTCACATAGCACAATAACGAAGGAAAAAGGATTGAAACTTACCAACCCTATAAATCCTCCGATGCTGCTCCTCCCCTATCCCTTGCTCACCAAAACCAAACCAAGCTCCAAACACTGCCCACATACCATAGATCTAAGCTAAAATCACGAAAACCACAGCTAGCAGCAAATCTTAAACTCGGAAGGGAAGACGACACTCGATCCTTACCTTCGATGGTAGCTTGCTGCCGCGACAACGACGCCGCTGTCCGCTGGGAGGGTCGCCGCGATTTTCCCAGGCGAGAATCCCTTGATCCCCGGCCGGAGATCAATCCAGGGGGCACTGGCCGAATCGCCGCCTGACGCCGACGAGTGGAGGTCCTGCGGAAGCCGCGGCGGCGTATAAATGACGCGGAGAAGAAGAAATGGGGATCGCGAATGCACTGGGTTCGTTCGGCGGCTTTTTAAGGTCGTTCACGCGATTTGCTTAGCTCATCTCAATCCAAATCCAAGTCTAATCCAAACCCAAGCCCAATTTCAGCCCAAGCCCATTAAAGCCCAATTTCAGCCTAAGCCCATTACAGCCCAAGCTCATTACAGCCCAAGCCCAATTTCAGCCTAAGCCCATTACAGCCCAAGCCCAATTTCATTCCACTAATTAACCCCACTTAATCTACTAATTAAACTCAATTAATTAAAGGGTTAATAAAAGATTTTTTTTCTTCGTATACCACATCCTGAGTAGGGCCATCAATGGGTTTTGACCGAAACCCATTGATGGACCTTGAGGAGTCCAAATTCCGAAATCTTGACATGGACTGAAAGACCTAACCGCTTCAAATGTTGTTGTGTCGATGAAACTTTGTTCTGATCCACCTATCTCCCAGTTTCGGTCGGGTGCCACATGGCACGAGGCCTGATTTCTGAAATAAGGCTGTGTAAACCTAATCAAACCTTGAATATCAGAAATTTTGGACACGATACACCGAGGGGCACTTCCCAAACCCAGTGGACTTAGATTGGATCGAAGATGAGCTGAGTAGGGCCATCAATGGGTTTTGACCGAAACCCATTGATGGACCTAGAGGAGTCCAAATTCCAAAATCTTCACATGGACTGAAAGACCTAAGAGCTTAAAATGTTGTTGCGTCGAGGAAACTTTCTTCTGATCCTCCTACCTCCCAGTTTCGGCCGCATGCCACGTGGCACGGGGTTGGATTTCTGAAAATGTGCTGTGTAAACCTAATCCTACCTTGGAAATCAGAAATTTTGGATGCGATACACAGAGGGGCACGTCCCAAAGCCACTAGAGTTGGATTGGATCGGAGATGAGGTGAATAGGGTCATCAATGGGTTTTGACCAAAACCCATTGATGGACCTTGAGGAGTCCAAATTCCGAAATCTTGACATGGACTGAAAGACCTAACAACTTCAAATGTTGTTGTGTCAACGAAACTTTGTTCTGATCCACCTACCTCCCAGTTTCGGGCGCGTGCCACGTGGCACGGGGCTAGATTTCTAAAAATTGGTTGTGTAAACCTAATCCTGCCTTGGAAATCAGATATTTTGGACACGATAAATAGAGGGGCACGTCCCAAAGCCACTGGAGTTGGATTGGATCGGAGATGAGGTGAATAGGGTCATCAATGGGTTTTGACCGAAACCCATTGATGAACCTACAGGAGTCCAAATTCTGAAATCTTTACATCGACTGAAAGACCAAACGGCTTCACATGTTGTTGCGTCGAGGAAACTTCCTTCTGATCCTCCTACCTCCCAGTTTTGGCCGCGTGCCACTTAGCACGGGGCCTGATTTCTGAAAATTGGCTGTGTAAACCTAATCCTACCTTGAAAATCAAAAATTTTGGACACGATACACAGAGGGCCAAGTCCCAAAGGCACTCGAGTTGGATTGGACCGAAGATGAGGTGACTAGGGCCATCAATGGGTTTTGACCGAAACCCATTGATGGACCTAGAGGAGTCCAAATTCCAAAATCTTGAGATGGACTGAAAGACCTAATGGCTTCAAATGTTGTTGCGTCGAGGAAACTTTCTTCTGATCCTCCTACCTCCCAGTTTCAGCCGCGTGCCACGTGGCATGAGGCCTGATTTCTGAAAATGTGGTGCTATGAATTTAATTCCCAGCACCACGTCCATTTGTAAACTGGCTGAGAAATAAGGTGGTGCTGGAAAGTGAATTCCCAACACCACGTACAGTTTCGAACTGGCCGAGAAAAAATATGGTGCTGGAATTTTTAATCCCAGGAACACAGTGGTCCTGGTAATTTAATTCTCGGCACCACGTACATTTTAGAACTGGCCGAGAAATAAAGTGGTGCTGGCATTTTTAATCCCAGGAACACAGTGGTCCTGGAAATTAAATTCCTAGCACCACGTACACTCCGTGGGATTTCTAATTCCAAGAACACAGTGGTCCTGGAAAGTGAATTCCCAGCACCACGTACAGTTTTGAACTGACGAGAAATAAGGTGGTGCTGGCAATTTTAATCCCAGGAACGCAGTGGTCCTAGAAATTTAATTCCCAGCACCACGTACAAATCCCATCACAAAATCATAAAATCGAAGTGGTTCACATATTTTACAAATATATATATTCCATAATTGTATAGATACTACACAAATTGGATTTACACTTTGCAGCTGACTAATGACTTTTACAGGCAGACACCTTGGTGTAGTTACAAATCTAAAACTCTGTATACTCTTACAACATATCCAACAATACAGCACAGTCATAATTGCAAACAAAATTGTGAGCTGCGCATTATTCTATTCCCCACCACGAATCTAAAGCTCCTCATATCTTGCTGTCTGAATCTTTTAGGGTACCCAAATAGTAGGCTCTCAATGTATCGTATTATAAAAAATGCACAATCATAGCTGTAAAAAAATATAAATTATTAGTCCATTGTTAGCTTATAAAATATGGTATTTACAAAGATTATTAAATGTCTTACGAAGAGCTTTGTCTGGAACCTTGGACTAGACGCACGGAAAAGTTTGCATTAGAAAATTTATCAGCCAGGCCAGGATGCCAGTTATCATAGTACGAAGGGTGGATCTTTTTAAAGAATTCAACCTGGGACTCAAAAAAATGCTATGAATACTCCATACACAAACGGTTTATTTAACTGAATTAAAATCTAATGCTTACTGTTTCTTCAAATTGAGTAGTGTAAGCCTTCCTGACGGACAAGGAGTTGTAGTGGATAAACTCTGAATTTTCCAAGTCGGCCACTAGTAGGTGGTAGTGCTCGTCACGGATTATTGGACAAAATATGTTTCTGATTGGATTGCCTGGGGTTTTAAAAGTTTGCTCGAATGCTTGGGCGTACATAATATTAAACATATCCTATGTATAAAAAAATATGTCAAAACATCGAAGCTGTAAAGTTTACAATTCCATGCAAAAGGGCCAAAAACTTATCGGGAATCCAGCCCCACAGAATATTGAGTTATAGTACGCCTTATCAGTCACCTTGCACTCATCAGCTAAGACTGAAAAATATGCACTTATGCAATCCCCATGTGTCAAAACATTCCAATCAAATATTGTAAGGAAAGAGTCCATGTATAAGTTAATAGCATCGGTCTTCCACACTAGTCCTGATATTGTCACACTACACAAGGAAAGGGTTATTAGCAACTCTCAAAACATAAGAAGACTGTTATAAACAAAGAATATAAGACTGTCTTACTCTATTTCTTTTAGTTTCAATAAACACTCCCTGACCGTTGGATCCATCTTACCGATGAATTCTTTATAAGCTTGTTGTATACAAAATATGACTGTGGGGATAGAAATATTTTGTCTGAAAAATAGGACTGGACAAGATAACTTATGCTCACCTCCAATATCCTCGCCTTGACTTCGCCGAGTGTTGGTTGTTTGTCCGTCGAGACTTGTGTGCCAGTATCTACACTTTCGGGTTCACACTCCTCGGCAATTGATTTCCCTTTTTTATCCTGGCCTGACTCCTGCTCAACATTTGGCTCTGCAGGAGAGATATTAGGGTCTACTGAGGGATACTCAATAGCCTTGCTGGGGACAATTTGAGTTTCAACTCTCCTTCTTTTAGGGATGTTAGAAAACCATGCAGGAGGGAGGCTTCTAAGGTTAGGGGGTGATACACCATGAAGAGCCCTCTTCCGCACACAAACCTTCCGCCTAGTGTATGCAGGAGAAGCATGTTGGGTCTGTACAGATTGTATAGGCTGTGATTGTAACCCCTCTACATCCCGGGATTGTAAATTCAGTTGAAGCTCCAGTATTAAACTGTCCTTTTCAGTGATTAATGCTTCTTTTTCAGAAATTATATCATCCCTTTCACTTATCTCATTGTCCTTCCTATTCCTGACCTCCTCTAACTCTTGAAGAATCTCCTGTATTTTATTTTCTTATTCTTCGATGGTCGCTTCCTTAAGTAGGGAGGTGCTTTCAAAGTTACACCTTGCTTCAACTAGCTTGGTGCTTAGAGTAGAAACAATTTCTGCATTCTCCTGGCATACTAGACACGCCATTCCTCTTGCGTCCACCTGAGTTTCGGGTTGAGGAGTTGATGCAGAAAATCTAGGTGGAGAAGCGGTGTGTACCAGATATAGCTCTGACTGTGCTGGAATTAGATCAACAATGATTTTATCAGGTACAAGACCATCTACCATCTTCTTAATGACCCTTACATTTGTGGAACTCCACCTCCATCTCAGCATTCTTGGCAAAGCATGAGGGACGTGTAGAGGTAGGATACACAAATGCTCACACATCCATACCTGGAATGACAAGATTAGTTGTTAATAGTCAGATTGATATATACTATTTGCGGAACACATAAAATATATTCACTCACAGCCAATAAGTGTGTGAAACCCTTAAGCATTGGTCTCGTAGATCCACCGGCGACCTCTGCTTTTGGTCGCAATGTGACTCCCATACCAATTGACTCCATTTGAGGAGTCATGTACGTATAAAGTGCTTCGCACCAATTGTACCTGCCTAAGTTATCAAAATCCTCTACACAATCTATAAGTGATCGCATAGGTATTCTAGGCTTACTGCTGGTGGTAGTAAAAAACACACAAGAGAAAAAATATAAAATAAACAACTAACAATAAACTTTTTCAGATCCTAAATTATTTGGAGATCTTGAAGTCTTCAATAAATCCTCTAGATGCTTGTTAGAGCAATCAACTTCCACGAAATATTACAAATATAGCTGTCCAGAGGGAGCTTCATTATTCATAGGAACTACAAGTCCATCATCTGGTAGACCAAGGATGAGGGAGACATCCGTCTTTGTGAAATGCAATTTCTTGTCGTGGAATATAAAACATTTCTCCCTACAATACCAATTATCAAACATATTTTGAACAAGGGGTCTGACATGGGTAATATTTGGAATGTCCAAAACCCACGCAAAGGGGGAGCTCCGAATAAGCGTTTCTGCTTCCACACTCAGCGGCACACTTGCAATAAATTTTTTAAACTGTGAAACGTTGCTTTTCCAGTTCATTCTCTTGGTTCTTCCTCACATCAACGCACGGGTTCTTGCAGAAGTATTGCTTGATGATTCACCAGTTGAAGTCATCGTTAACTGAAAAAAAATTCCTTAGGTTATGAACCAAATGCATTGTAATACGACGATTTTAAACTAATAGATGAAATAGATTGAAATATGTGTGATGATACAAATAAACGTTACCTCTGCTCAAATGGTAAACCCTAAAACCCTAAACCCTATCAGGCCCAAGTTTAAACGACATCGTGCACGGAAAATGGCAAAACCCTAGATAGATCGGAAGGAGGGATAGCGACACAGAATTTAAGAAATCTACAAAACTTACTTAGGTCAAAAATAGCGTTGAGATGGTGTTGAGATGTTTGAACTGGCACCGGGGAGTTTGAACTGGCACCGGGGGGTTTGAACTGGCACTGGGGAGTTTGAACTGGAACCGGAGAGTTTGAACTGGCACCGGGGAATGGAAGCGTAATTCCACGAGAGACAGAACGCAAGGAGCGAGAGAGAAATGAAATATAGTGTTGAGATGTTTGAACTGGCACCGAGGAGTTTTATATTAATGGATCGGGTGCGGTCGGACGGATTTAGATTACAATTTTGCAAAATAGCGTAACAAATATTTACATTACAATTCTGCAAAATAGCTTAACATTAACATTAACATTGTTTCCTTTACAAATATTTACAGAACCACTATTTACACTTAGGAATTAGTAGGCGGTGACATTCTACAAGACCTCCTATTATGCCCAAGCTGTTTGCATCTGCTGCATTTATTTTTCACCCTCCCAGTATGTTTAGACTCAATGCGTGCCTTTTTTCTTCGCCCGGGCTGCACAAGGCTACGAGGAGGTAGAACTCCAAAAATTTTGTCACCATTAGGCCAAAATTTCTTACTTCGACATGGGTAAATACGATCCATGTAAGTGGCCTCCCAGGTTTCCCTCAGAAAATAATGCTCGCAATAACGGTATGGATCCATGTTCCGATATATGATGACTGCAATAGCATGCGAGCAAGGAATTCCTGAAATTTGAAACTCACCGCAGATGCAACTTCGCCTATCCAAATCAACAATATACGAAGAAGCTATTGTCTGTACTTCCATTTCCGATTGTGAGTATGGGAATACTGAATATAATCGAGTTCTTTCTCTCCTTTCATCAATCTCTTTAATGGCATAAGGTGTTAGAAAACCTGACCTTTTTGAAGATTCTTCCCTACGGTTAAAGAACCATTGAGCAACCTTTCTTCTAGTGTTGTCTATTAAACTGGTGATGGGGAGTTCACGTGTTTCCTTGAATAATGCATTTAAACTCTCAGAACAATTAGTGGTTAACATTGTGTACCTCCTCCCAGGAAAGTGTGCATTGGCCCGTCTTTTTGGATCGATCTTTTGTAGCCACGCATATGCATCCTTGTGTTTGTCATGCATGTTCTGCATTAATCGATCAAACTCAACTCTTGTATTGGCTCTTGCTTCTGCCCAAAATAAACCTAATGAGGATCTATCCCGGGTATCAGTTACCATGTTACAAGACAAGTGATAGCAATAAAAAGCATGATGGGCAGATGGATACACTTTGTTAACTGCTGATATAATCCCCCGATATCTATCCAATACAATGCTCAACGACTCTGGCAGGACAGCAAGGAATGTCTTTACGTGATCCAAAAACCACTCCTAGGCAGATCCACATTCAACTTCGGCAATTCCAAATGCAACTGGTATAATTTTTGCATTACACACTAGAGAGCTATTAGCAAAACACGAGTACTCGGTGATATGTGTAGCATCAATTCCAATTAGTTTTCGCAAATAAGACCTGAATACTCTTCCACAAGCACCAAATGCCCAAAAACATCGCTGGAATTGATTTTCACCATTTCTTAGTACTGCAACATATGTATCAGGATCTCTAACTCTTAACTCACGCAAGTACATTGGAAGATCAATATAGGCCTGATCAAAATCACCTACCACTCTTTTTAATGCTTTCTGTCTGGTTGTGTATGCTTTCTTGTATGAAATATTAACACCAAACTTAGCTTGCATTTCTCTTCGAATTGAACTTGGTTTGTAATCATCAGAAGTAGCTAACCGTCCTACAATCTGGTTTGCTACAAATGTGGATGTGCAAGTATGGTGATCTGTTGTTTCCCTAACACCGCATTCATTTGCTTACATATTTTGTGACAGTGAACTTCACGTCTCCACTTGCAACTAGACTCCATGAACAAGGCTGACTAAAGCAAATAACTTTAATTCTATTAAGTATGGTATCAACTGGCTTGTATTTGAAGTTTTTTAGCATCGCATGCCTTACTAGTGCATCTTTAAACTCTTGTCGAGAGGAAAAAACTTGTCCAGTGAAAAGTTCATTTGGATCTGATGAACTGACATCTGCCAATAGTCTTATTTGTGGATTTAAAACATAGGGATCATCAGCAATTGGGAACACTTCCTCTAAGTCATCAGATCTTGATCTGGGTTTAACTCACCTTCTTCATGTTGGATATCATCAGCTAAGAATTCTTCCGAAGGATTTGTATATTTTAACTCTTCTATCGCATGTATATCACTTACCTCCTCTTCACTCCAAGTTTGTTCAAAATATTCATGATCTACTATGGTAGCAGTGATAAACTCTTCTTCAAGTATGGAAGAAGCTTCTCTATTTATATCAAGGTGTTGATCACTGGTAATTTTATTCCCCACATCAGTAAACTGAGATGAAGATGGAATATTACTTAGGGACAGATTTATGGAATCTTGATCATCTAACTCTCTATCCTTCAAATTTGATTCAATTGTTTTCAAAAATGTTAACACTTCATCAGGAAGGGGATCGTCCCTGCAAATGTTTTTAAAATCAACACTATTATATGTAGTGTGCTAGGCAAGTAGGCTGAATTTTTTTAACTAGGCTTTAGAAGCCTAAAGACAAGTGGAGGATGAGAGTTTATGGTTAGGTTTCCCAATTATGCACTTAACTAATTCGAACATTTGATGTGGATAGGGCCATCAATGGGTTTTTACCGAAACCCATTGATGGACCTTTCAATGTTGAAATTATGAGTAGTTTATATGGAATGGAAGAGAAAGACATTTACAGGGTTTATGTGCAGAGGGATACTTAGTTCTCACACTCCTACCGGCAGTTATGGGTGCGTGCCAATTGGCACGCAGCATGCCAATTGGCACACTCGTCTGAATGTTGGCACAGAGCATTAATTTTCATAACTACTGTTTGGGAACCTAAGGAAAGGTGGAGAATGATAGTATAGGTCACGCTTGCACTCGACCCGCCTAGAGGACTTTATTTATCTCCAATATAAATTGATAGCACCACTATTTTTCTCGGTCAGGTTCCCTCTCCATAGTGCTGGAAATTTATATCCTAGACCCACGGTTGTGCTGGGATATAAATTCCCAGCACCACCATTTATCTCGACCAGTTCCATCTCCCTGGTGCTAGAATTTTTAAACCCAGAACAACTGTGTTGCTGGGGTTTCAATTCCTAGCACCACCAAAAATTCCAGCAACTTATATGTACATGGTGCTAGAAATTACATTCCCAGCACCATGGTGTTGCTGGGAGTTTTAATCTCATTACCACGGTGGTGCTGGGATATAAATTCACAACACCACCATTTATCTCGACCAGTCCAATGTCAATGGTCCTGGGAGTCTTAATCGCAGGACTACAGTGTTGCTGAGGTTTCAAATCCCAGCACCACCCTTAATGTCGACAACTTATATCTCCCTGATCTAGTGAATTAGATTCTCAGCATCATGGTATTGTTGGGAGTTTGAATCTCATTACCACGGTGGTGCTGAGATATAAATTACCAGCACCACCATTTATCTCAACAAGTTCATTCCCCATGGTGTTGAGAGTTTTAATCGCAGAACCACAATGGTAATGATATTTCAATTGCCAGCACCACCTTTTATCCCGAACTGTTGAACCTCCATGGTGTTGGGAGTTTTAATCCCAGCACCACGGTGGTGACGAGATTTCAATTCCTAGCACCAAATTTTATCCTGAATTTGTTGAACCTTAATGGTGCTGAGAATTTGAAGCCCAGGACCACGATGTTATTGGGATTTAAATTCTCAGCATCACTTTTTATCCAGACAAGCCAGCTTCAATCTCCCATGGTGCTGGGATTTTAAATTTTAGGGAGACGGTGGTGCTGGAAATTTCAGACAACCTACTACTCTTTGAGACAGATTGAATCTCCTAGTCTTTGGGAATATCAATCGAGTGATTTGAATCGTGGGATTTAATTGAAAGCATCACCTTTTAAGTTAGGTGGAATTTATTTAGGTGGCGATAAAACTTGGTTATGAATCTCCTGCATCGCAATTATAGGTGCATTGATCTACTTTGGTATGATATGTCTACCTCGTATTTATTAGTGTGTGACAAACTTGGCTATACGACCACCTAGAATGTATTTATTAACCTCATAGCAGTCTCAAGAATAAAAATACATACATACATGATAATACTATGTGAAGCTACATGGTGAGCCACATTAACTAACTTGATTAGCTTGATATATTCGTGGAGCGATGATGATTGATAACTACTAGGGTTTCATCAAAAATGGTGTTGCTCAGTTGGTTTGCGGAGGAAAGCTGCGTGTGATGCTCATCAACAGCATGGGGTTGGCGCTCCCACACGGCTGGAAGTGACGTTTAGATGGCTCGAGATTTTCAGTTGTGCCTCGGATAGATGTAAATCTCTCTCTGTATTAAATTGTAACATGTTTGGCGGGAGGGATATTTTGAGAATTACGTGCGCGATTTAGTAATTCTGAAATTATAGTACGCGTTTTGGGCAATTCCGAACTTCAGCAGCTGTGTTTGATAAATTGCCGTTAAATATTAAATTTATGATGAATTAATTCGCTTCGATATAGATTTGACGGTTCTACTTATAACGGAGACAAGTTTCCAATTGACTATTTTTTTTAGATATATAGATTAATAACATTTACTTTTGCTAATTAAAAAGGCGGAAATTTGGACCGAAGGTTATAACTGTTCAAATCAACTTCCATCGAGGGTGGTTCCAGGAAGTAACGTTTTCACATCTCCTTTCGACTCCACAAATTTTCCACGCCCCGCAGTTCTACTTGTAACGGAGACAGTTTCCAATTGACTATTTTTTTTTTAGATATATAGATTAATAACATTTACTTTTGCGAATTAAAAAGGCAGAAATTTGGACCGAAGGTTATAACTGTCCAAATCAACTTCCATCGAGGGTGGTTCCAGGAAGTAACGTTTTCACATCTCCTTTCGACTCCACAAATTTTCCACGCCCCGCAGCTTCCGCCCTCTTTCCCTCCCCCACATTTTCTCCCTCTCTATAAGTAAACGCAACACCCGTGCCGGCCTCTTCCAACTCAGAGAGGCTTCTTCTTCCCTTCTCAGAGCCCCATGGAGAAGTCGTCGTCGCCCGCCGCCGCCTCTCTCGCTCTCTCTGACCCCATCCTTCTCCTCCTCTTCCATACCCTCTCCTTCTGGTTCCTTCTCCTCCGCAAGCTCGCCCTCCGCCTCCTCTCCTACCGCCGCTCCGCCGTCCCCAACCTCCACAATCTGGAAGATCGCCTCGATCTCGCGCCCGAGGAGGTTGCTGCCGTGATGGGGGCCATCGGCATCGGGGGCGATACCGCCGATGGAGGGTTGGAAGGGGCGGGGGACTTGGCCGGGATGTTTGTGGAAAGAGCGCCCAGCCTCGAGGAGCTGGAGGCCGCCTTCCAGGTGTTCGACGAAGGGCGTGATGGGTTCATCGACGCGGCCGAGCTGCGAAGCGTGATGGCCAGGCTAGGTCTTGTGGAAGGGACGGGAATCGACGCGTGTCGGCGGATGATCGCGGTGTACGACAAGAACGGCGATGGGAGGATCGATTTTGAGGAGTTCGTTGACTTCATGGAGACTACCTTCGTCTGCTGATGATGATTCCATTCATTTTTTCCCCCTTTATTTAGGAGAAAAATTTATTATTTTTTTGTTTTTTTCCCCTTCGCGTTGATATCGAAAACGAAGGATTTGTTCCATCAAAAGTGGGAATACAAAACATAAAACATTTTCATGTGCATGACCGCGTGGAAATTGTGCATGGCTCGTTCCTTTCGATGAATCAATTAAAAATCTTATCTTGGAACATAGAGGTTTAGGAAGGTAAGATAAAAATAACAACAAAATGTTTGTGGATCTGATATTGAAATTGAAAAAGTTTGTTCTCATATAAGTAACAAATTAAGTTGCAGCATGGTTTAACCACGGCCCTTGCCCCCTTGGACTTAGAACAAGTTATACATATAAATGGTTTATTTCTGATGGCATGGTCTTACCGGAGGACAATTGCCGAATTACGATGAAAAAATACGATGCCTGGTTTCTTCTTCAAAGTCTCGCCAATATGCATGAACCTGCATTACCTACTTGGGTAGTTTGCTTAGCAAGAAATTCTCCTCTATTCGTTCTATCCTTTTCCTTTCTTTAGTGCTTTGGTGATAGCGTTCATATATGCATGGACCCGCATTAGCTCCTTGGGCCATGTAACACAAGGAATTCTCTAATCTCTCTTTGACTTCTCAATCCTTTCTATTCCCCAGTGCTTTGGTGCTAACATTCAAATATAAAATTCAATTTGCAATAAGCAATTTGGAATTTTTCTATTGTCTCAAACCTAAAATGGACAAATTAATGGTCGATGCATGAGATGACCGACTATTAAGAGATGATTAATAGATGGGGAATGAAATATAATTTATATTGTTTGGTTCAATCCTAAATAATACAATAGAAATTTATTTATTTGAAATTTTTAGTGTATAATCTAGTTTAATATTTTATTATATTATCCTTGATTCAACTCTAATGATTCGTTTACTCTGAAAGATGATGGTATTGATATCGGTATCGACGACGGCAATTGACAACCGTCAACGACACCATGCGGCAACGAAGGTGATTGTGGGCGGCGACGACGATCAACAATCCATAGGCGACGATCGGCGACCGATGACGAATGTTGAGCGATGGGTGGTGATCGACGATTGGCGACGGTCAGCGACCGACGACGGATGACGAGCAGTGAGTGGTGATCGACGGTTGGTGACCGATAGTTGACGCTCGATGGACGGCGACTACCGACAACGATCGAAGGTCGTCGACTGGTGATCGACGGTGATGGTCGGCGGTGGTTGCCGACAGTCGACGGTCGATAGTCAGCAGTCGACGGCCGACAACCAGCGGCTGACGGTCGACGATCGATAGTCGGCGGCGGCGATGGCAACAGTGGTGGTGGCAACGACGGCGGCGGCGGCGACGGCGACAACGACGGTGACAATGGCAGTCAACGGTTGTAGCGGTAAGCGATCGACTAAGATTTTGATTATATTAGGACAAAATTGAGATTTGATAAAATTTGAGAGATAATTTTGAAAAAAAAAATAATTAATCCAGAATCAAACAAAAAATTACCCTTCCTTAGATATTGTGATTCCGAATTGTATTTCCTATTTATTGATGTAGCAGACATACTTCATTATTTGGAAATCACTTATCTCTTAAATCAAATAAGAATATTATGGATAATCTTAGATGGATGATAACCTTCATCCTAATAGTTATCAGGATTTTGAGTCTAAAAATAAAGACTTGGATCATTTAGCAGTAAGCAATCCTCCTCTCTTCCTCTGTTCTTCTCCGGCTCCTCAATTCTCATCTATTTTCTTGTGCTTCGGTGATAGCATCCGAGTACAATTCACCGTAAGCAATTTATAGTAAAAGATAATTATATTCACCTTCCGTGTTTCTCATTGTCAATTTCTTGATAATAAAAAAGAGAGATAAATCATAGGGACTATATCTCTTGACTCGTTAGTCAAAAACAACTGAAGACTTTTGAATCCAAATGAAAATTTTAAATTTCATATCGAGATTTGATCCCTATCTATTTATAACAATATCTGATGCAGTCATAGATGGATTTTCTAGCCTCCCTTCAATGCCGAGACGCGTGCTAGAAGCTTGGGGTTCTCTCCTGACCGCAACAGTAATAATATACGAACTGAAAACACGAACAACCAAAGCAGAGAGCAGAGACATAGAGTTTTATGTGGTTCAGAATGAAAATTCCTACTCCACGGGGGTGAGCTCTCCCACGAGCTACGGTGTCAAAGCACTTTTACTATGAACTCCCTCCTTCGTGGAAAAAGCTTCCAGAGGTGGAGGGAAAAAACCTCTTACAATTAGCTCAATATACAAATGTCGAAAGAATGGGGTTCCCTACTCTCCCCATCTCCTTCTTCCTGTCTTCCCCTTTCCCTTCTCCGATGATGTGGTTGCTCTCCCCTTCAAATGTGCTTTCGTCCCTTGCTTTTGGAAGTTACGGATCCTCTTCTTCTCACCCCCCCCCCTTTGCCTTTTATCCTCCTCCTCTTTCCTAGGTAGCTATCACATAACAAACATCTTCCATCACCGTACACGTGGCCACCTTGCTCACCTGGAGAATCATTTTGTTACAAAAATGGAGAGTGGAGAATCCTCCGAATATTATGTAGGGTCCTAATTCGTTAGGTAACAAACTCTCATAAGTATTTCGGGAAATATTCTAACATTTCCTTTTCACCCTCTTGCCCTTCGTGAAACTAACCTACACCTACCGCCTAGGCTTAGTATAGCTCTTAGACTCTCTACCTCAGACTTCCTATAATAGCTCGAGCCAACTCCTATACTCCCTATACAGAGCCAATCTTCGGATCCATTCCGCCGGACCAGTTCTCCCAGATCTACTTCGTCGAACCGGTTCTCCCAGACCTATTTTGCCGAGCCATTTCTCCCAGACCTACTTCACAAAACCGATTCTCCTTGACCTATTTTATCGAACCGGTTCAGGTCATCTCTTCCACATGGATTCCTTCGTTTCCATTGCAGAAAAAGGTAGCAGCAGTATCATTAGTCACCCCCTAAAAATAGTCAAACAAAATACTGAGTTTAACTTTCTAAGTATAGCATCTCTCATCTATCCTTTCCTTATCAATTCGAATTTACCTTTTCCCGTTACCTTACTTCATATGCTTGGAACGGCTTATTGGGCCCATAGGCCTCGCTTTTCTTTTTCTATTAGATAGTTGAAAAGTCACAAAATTCTATAAAAATCCCTCTCTTCCCCTCTTTATGAGCAACTTAGTGATCTTAGCGATTTAGCCTTTTCCTCTCCCTTTCCTGACAATTTTCTTCGACGGTGGCTAAGTGCCCTAGCTTCCTCTTTTGCAAGCGTTCCATCTTCAACCCTCAAGTAAGTGCTTCTCCTTCTTCTATACCTATGGCCCCAAAGGACCCAACCTCACGTCCTTGGTATGAACATATTGTCACTCAGCTAAATAGTCAACATTATTTCTTCAACCTTAGGCACCAACACATAGACCCTTCTGTATTTTGCCATTTCAACACCACTTCTTATCAACCCCACCTTCCTCCGCCAGGCTTACATTGCTTCTTCTCCGAACAACTACCGAATGACTTATGTTTGCCTGTGCCCCCTACCTACCTAGAAATTTTGGACTTTTACAAGTTGCTCGTCAACCAATTTACTCCTAATTCCTTCTGCATATTATCATGGGAAATCATAGTGTTTCGACATTTAGGTCTCCCTTTATCCCCGCAGCTATTTCATTGCTTCTTCCAACTAAAATCTTTCAAAGAGGGCCTTTTCTATCTATCTAGTCGTCCAAATTATCAATTTCTAATAAACATGCCCTCTTCCCATAAGGAATGGGAAGCTCTCTACTTCTTCGCTCAACTTCCGACACCCCTTCCCCATTCTGATACCTGGAAATTAGATCTCCCTGAGCTACCCTCCTTTCATAAGGTTAGGACTCAGTGCCCCTTTCCAGAGGTCTACCAAGTGTTAAAAGAGTACCACTATAGCTCAGACCATCTGATGAAACCTCCCCTCTTCAGTCGCCACAAGCTGTCGCCTTTTCCACTAACCGATCCGGACGCCATAGGTAGGATGTTGTTCATACTCTGATACGAAATAACCTTTATGGCCAGCATGCTTTCTAACTATTGATTTTGCAGACAACCTAATGCAGGACGCCATCATCAAGGGGAGGAAATTGCAGCAACCAAGAAGAAGAAGCCTTCTAAGAAACGCAGCAAGGGCAAATCCCCAACTATTCCTTCTTCTCCTCACAAGAAACTTCGCCTCTGAAAGGGGGGCGTTGCTAGTTCCTCTTCTATTCTTGTATCCTCTTCTTCGCATTCTTCTCCTCCCCCTTCTACCCTACAATTAAATAGGTACCGGAGCCTAATCATCCACGAACACCGCGAGGAAGAAACCACCTTAGTCGCCCATATTTCTTCCCCACAAGAAAAACTTTCCCCTTCTCCTTCCGTTGTTTCATCCCCCTTTCAACCTGACCTATAGATTGATTCTCCGGTTAGTTCTTTCCTTGTAGATACCCCTACAGACATACCTTCTTCTCCCACTCCGATTCGAGCCATAGACCCTTCCATACCTTCCATGTCCGTAACGGAGCCTTTTTTGGTGGGAGGGGATCCCCCCCCCCCCTAGACCCCCCTCTACTTCTTTAGGATCCTCCCTCATAATTCGCAGTACCGAGGAAGTGCAGCTCTTCAATCGGTCGCAAATGCAGAGCCCCTACGAACGCTTATGCAGATCACTGGCGGAAGTAAGCTCTCTCTTACTTCACCCTTAAGGCGTATAGACTAGCATGTATTCTCCTAATGCCCTGTTTCCGGTTCCAGGCAGTTAAAGCTTGCAACAAAACAACGCCAGGCATAGTGAATTATCAATCCACCATGTCTGCTCATCATACTGCCTCCCTTACTCATCAGACGAAACTAGCTCAACAATTAAAAGAAGGCAAGCAAAAAGAGTCTACCCTGGTTGCCTAATGCGACGATTTAATGACCCAGCTAGCAGTGTCCCAGAGTGAGCAAGGGGAACTCTAGAAAAAGATCGAGGACCTTCAGTAGCAGCTGTTCCTACAAGCTAGCCAGCTTCAGCAAACCCCCCTCCTCACACAAGAACTAGAAGAACAGAAGGTGCAGCTTGCAGAGGCTGAGCTTCGAGCCTCTGAGTCTTCTACAACTATACTCCAGCTTCGACGGGAACGCCAAACTTGGAAGGCCACTTTGGAGTCATGCCGGCACCACCAAGAAGAACTATCTTTGAAGGTGTTCGTGCTTCTGGGGCTGCTATCTTCAATAACCACTCAGCAACAAGAATTTCAGAAGGAGCATACTGAGGCTCTGGTTTCATTGGGCAAACAAGCTATGATGACCACGAAAGACAGAGATGCCCTAGCCATCCAGTTAGCTGAGTGACAGTCCCAGTTGAAAGAGCAACTGGCGGACCTAAAGATGAGATATGCTCACAAGGGAGTGAAGTTGTTCATGCTAGGCTTCAAAGGATCTTCCTCTTTGAACGCTGCCGAGGGCTACCCCCCCCCCCCCCCCCACCAGGTGTGGACACAAGCTATCTGGACCCTGAAGTAGCTCTGGCCAAATGTCCTCCTGAGCTCTTTGAATTGTAATTGTCGCGTCTTCCACCTAGTACTAATCGGCTTCTCATTAATAAAGGACTTTTGAGAATTGTAATGCCTTGTGCTGCCTTATACGTATAAGTTATTGTTGCTCAGGAATTTTTTAAGGACATTTCTGGGTTGTTCCTTTATTGGTTATTGCGAATTCTTCGTCCTTCAAAGTACCAGTAGACTGCCACGATCTTCCGCTCGGGAATCCATTCGGGTTGTCCTGGGCTTTACCCCCTTCTTACCAGAATCGATTTTCGCTCGGTAAAAATTAAATATTCCCGCCACTTTGCCTTCTCGAACAAGAAGGTAATTTCCTGCTTCGGTACTGATATCTCGATTATTTCCCATGCAGATGCCATCACTTCCCTTGCCTTTTCATCTTCTCTCCCTTCCCAAGGACGCATGTGAATCTCCCTCTTTCGATTATAAATTGTCACTGCGGATGCGAATCCCCCATCCCACCTCCATGGCTTCCGCTGAACACCCCATTAACATATCTTCGGATTCTAACTCCTTTGAGCTATAAGACCTTGACGCAGGGCTCGTTGAGGAATCTGCCACACAATCTACTGTGACCTCAGCACACCGACCTCTTCCTCCTCCTGCGCCAGCCGACGCCTTGACCCCCAATGTGGGGATGTCCTTTCAAGCCCCCTTTCCTTCTTTCCGCAACCGGGTTTGGAACCCCCCATGACCTGGGAATATACAGTGGGGGATCCTCGAGCCTCCGTTGAACTTCCTCCACTTCCTTCGGCCCTAGCTTTCGTTTCAGTCCCTCCGGCTAAGATTCCTCCACTCCCCCTCACTGGAACTCTACTCGCTGCGCCTCGAGGTAAAGGCGACCTCTACAGGGCCGTTCTGGTGCCTCCCCCTTCAGAGGAGTCCTCTGCCAGCTCCCCTAGTAATAATAACAATAAGAAGCATGTATGATCCGTAGTTTAATTATTGTAACTGCCGCTGGGCATACTAGTAAGAAGGAATGAATACTTGTATTTGTCTTTGTCACTTTGTTGCAGACTCCAAGCTATTTTAATTAAAAAACCTTCAACGACAGCAACTTTATCTGAGCAATCTTCACTTTTACCGCTTCAGTGAAATTTGAACAGTCTTTCCAGAATTACTGCATTCAACAACCCCGGCTACTGCCCTTACACCTCCTCTCCTTTATTTGCATTTATTGCCTTTACTTCCCAGGAAGGCCAATTAATACCCCTTCCCCTTATCTATAAAAACCCCAATCGCCATCTTGCTAGTGCCCATTTCTCCTTCCTCCCCTTTACACCATGGAACACTTATCTGAGCAAGATAGCAACTCCCCTCCTTTAGAGAGAAGGACTAAAGAGCAACGCCATATTGAAGAATTAGAAGAACAAATTCAAGACTTGAGGCGACGCTTGTAGGTGACTTTTACTCGCAAATACTCTCTGCATCAGGAACTGGCAGTATCCCTGAGAAATCTGTCCAAGAATATATTCCTACAACAGTCCTACCTTCGGCAACTGCAACGCCGACCCCAGCCATGCAAAGAAGCTCCTTCAGTACCTCCTTAGGGAGAGCCTTAGTCCCCCTTGAACAGGGGCCTCATCTATTATTTTCTTTTTTAGAAAGGCTATGCTATGTAACCCTTCTTTATCAATGAACTTTTTACTGCTACAAGTTGTATGTGCCCTTTCTTACCACATGCACATTATAGGAATAACAAGTTAAAATGCGACAACTTTATCGGCCAAAGGAACTTACTGAGTTTCCGTCGGTATTCTTTACAACCCATCCATCCTTCTAGCCTTCTTCCTTCTGCGAGAGGCCTCAACTCCCCATTACTACACAAGCATCAAGTAGAAATACAACTCTTCTAATTCATCATTACACAAAGACAATAAATATATATAACTGGGTGAGGACCCAGCTCTCCTGCTCCACCCTCATGCAGGGACAAAATAATATACATAGCTAAGGTAAAACTTAGCTCTTCCGATCCGCCACCGTACAGGGATAAAAATAATATATATAGTTGAGGTAAAACTCAGCTCTTCCGATCCACCACCACACGAGGATAAAAATAATGTATATAGCTAAGGTAAAACTCAGCTCTTCCGATCCACCACCGCACGGGCATAAAAATAATGTATATAGCTGGGGCAAAACTCAGCTCTTCCAGTCCACCACCGCACGAGGATAAAAATAATACATATAGCTGAGGTAAAACTCAACTCTTTCGATCCGCCAGCACACGAGGATAAAAATAATGTATATAGCTGAGGTAAAACTCAGCTCTTCCAATCCACCACCACACGAGGATAAAAATAATGTATATAGCTGAGGTAAAACTCATCTCTTCCGATCCACCACTGCACGAGGATAAAAATAATGTATATAGCTAGGTAAAATTTAGCTCTTTCGATCCGCCACTATACGGGGATAAAAATAATGTATATAGCTAAGGTAAAACTCAACTCTTCCGATCCGCCACTGCACGGGGATAAAAATAAAGTATATAGCTGAGGTAAAACTCAGCTCTTCCGATCCACCACTGCACGGGGATAAAAATAATGTATATAGATGAGGTAAAACTCAGCTCTTCTGATCCACCATCGCACAGGGATAAAAAAATTTTTATAGCTGAGGTAAAACTCAACTCTTCCGATCCACCACCGCACGGGGATAAAAATAATGTATATAGCTGAGGTAAAACTCAGCTCTTCCGATCCACCACTGCACGGGGATAAAAATAATGTATATAGCTGAGGTAAAACTCAGCTCTTCCGATCCACCATCGTACGGGGATAAAAATAATGTATATAACTGCGCAGAGATTCAGATCTTCCCATCTGCCGCTATATCTTCTTTCTTGCCTCTACCTTGAACCCAACTCCTTCGATCCACCACCATACGGGGATATCTGCTTGTCTTGCAGGCAAACAATAAGAATAGTGACGACCTGAACTAGGGCTTCACCTGGTCAGGTCGGAAGAATTTTTTACTCCGTCGTTGTATTTCTTCGAAAGTGCATCTACCTTAAACTCAACTCCTCCGATCCACCACCATACGGGGATATCTTCTTGTCTTGCAGGCAAATAATAAGAATAGCGACGACCTGAACTAGGGCTTCACCTGGTTAGGTCGGAAGAATTTTTTACTCCGCCGCTGTATTTCTTTGAAAGTGCATCTACCTTAAATCCAACTCCTCCGATCCACCGCCATACGGGGATATCTGCTTGTCTTACAAGCAAACAATAAGAATAGTGATGACCTGAACTACGGCTTCGCCTGGTTAGGTCATAAGAATTTTTTTACTCCACCACTGGATTTCGTCAAAAGTGCAATTAGACCCAACTCCTCCGTTCCACCACCACACGGGGATAACGGCTTCGGCTAACATCGAGCCATAAAAAAGTGTGACGGCCTGATGTAGGACTTTGCCCCATTAGGTCGGGAGAATTTTTTTTACTCTGTCATTCTTCACAGGTGTTCTTACCTTAAACCCTACTCCTCCGTTCCACCACCGCACGGGGATAACAGCTTCGGCTAGCGCCGAGCCATAAAAAAGGTGTGATGACCCGATCTAGGGCTTTCCCCCCTCATGTCGAAAAAATTTCTTCACTCTGCCATTCTTCACAGGTATTCTTACCTTAAACCCTACTCCTCCATTCCACCACCGCACGGGGATTACGACTTCGGATAACACCGAGCCACAAAAAAGTATAACAGTATGACCTAGGGCTTTTCCTCCTCAGGTCAGAAGAATTTTTTTACACTGCCATTATTTCTTCGTTCATCCGTTAAACGAGGACAACGGTTTTGGCTGAAGTCAATCTTTAAAGAAAAGTAAGAAGTGTACCTTCTGTTGGATCGAGAAGCGTCGCTAGAGGGGGGGTGAATAGCGAGCATAAATCTTTTCATTCGTTCGTTCGATACACAAGTAAGCACAGCAGAAAATAAAGAGACACATTTATTTTTACTTGGTTCATAACCCAGCGGTTGCTACTCCAAGTCCCTAACGGTCCTTGACCGCGTATGGAGGGTAAAGCACTATAATGTCTCCTCCTCATTGGAGGTAGGAGACAACGATCGCAAAACCGAAAGTACGAGGACGAGGCAACAAGCCTACCTTACCTCGTTATGAATAAAAACAAAGAATACAATAACAAAATATGTTACTTGATGCTGCTGCCGACGAAGAAGATCAGAACTTGTCGTCGCGTCGACGTTATGATGGTGTTAGAGCGTTGGCGTTGTAGCAGCACTTAAGAATAAACTTGATGATGTTTGGAGTTAGAATCCTCCCCTCCTTTTATAGAGTTTGGCCTCTGAATATGTCTCCTCATCTTTTAGAACAGATCACAAAGTTGTACAAAATTTATCGCGAAGTGGCTGCGTCAAACCTTATCTGTTTTGACCTAGCCCAAAGGTTGATTCATCGCCATCAGTCGACTAATGCCTCCCATCAGTCGACTGATGAGCATCAGTCGACTGCCCAATGTCCAACAGTCGACTGCCAGGCTGGCCACTTTCCTGCAGTAAGAGGTTAGTACAAAAAATGGTAAATGCGACGGTTTCTAACCATCCAATCTTGACCTAGACCTTCTACAGGAAGTCTTAGTCGAATCACCGCCTATGGTCATCCCCGTATAGAGGACACGACCTTATCATCTCTCACTCACACGAGCTTACCTCGATACTTACTGTGTCGCTTTCGCTTCCGGCCTTCCACTCGATTCCTTCGGCTCCCTCCGAAGTCACTCGAGTGTCGCCCGACCACCGCGGCTTCCTCTGGGTGTCGCTAGCCTTCAGCTCTAGCTTTATTACTTTTTTGCACACTCGATTTAGCTCATGAGATAACGATGTAAACTTAACTTTGTGTCTTTGCCATAATCAAAACACAGGTTCGATTATCTGGTGCCCCTGCACCATTACCTTCGGGGGCCATATCTTTGCTCTGAAGCTAGATGCTTTCGTTCTTCTGCCATGCAGAGATAACGGTTTTGGTAGATGATGGGTCGTAAAAAGGGATAAATTACAACTCCACACCTCCTAAGGGCCCACTGATGACAGGTATTTTGTCATGGTACCGTTACAAATTAATTACCAAACCCTCTCTACACTAATATAGCATAGTGAATGACCCAGATCATTTCTCAACGAGTGTAATTGATAGAATAGTAAACTTAGGATTTCTAATTATTGCTTTAGGTTTTCTATTGAAGATGGGGGTTTGGGATTTGAGCTCTAACCTACGATTGCAAGGTAATTAAAATCCTAAACTAACATGCAACAACTAAATCAAACAATGCAGAAATTAAATCAACAAAAACTGGAAGAGCAAATAAAAGATCTAATCAACCCAAGATAGGTCCGGTGAATGAACAAGTTCCTCCGACTAAGTCCAACAAAGCTCAATCGAGACTCCGCAAATGGCAGTGGATGTGGGATGATGCAAACTCCTGAATCCAGTAGTTTGATGGATGCTCCGAACTCTCGCGGATCTGATTGAGTTAGAAGAAGTGTCATTGGGGCGAAACTCCTCCTCAAATCCGAAAGAGAAGGTGGATGAGCAATGGAGATGAAGGATGTCGTCGAAATCTCTCGATGAAGCGGTTCCTCCTCGAATCCGTGGAGGAAAATGGATGGAAGCAAGGTGGAGGCAGCTCCTAGGGCTCAAGGGAAGAAAAGATTTAACTAACAACTAAATGAAGTAAGCAATATATCAACGAAATCTACTGCATGAACATGAGGTAAAGTAAAGAATGTAACTAAGTCTAATCTAATGAACTACAACCTAATTATTCTAAGAAGCATTTTATCGAACACTACGTAAGCATGAAACAAATTAAACCAAGTACGTGCAAATTAAACATGGAAGGTAAATTCGATTACAAACATTCATCTAACAAAAGCAAAGAGACAATCAAAACACATCAATGAAAGCTCTGGATGACATATAGTGCCGCTTGTAGAGCTATGGATCTATTGGTGGAGGTCTTTGGAGAGTCTTTGGAGGTCTTTGGAGGTGCTGATAATGGAGGGGAATCCTCACTCCGGTGACTGTGGTGGTGGCAGCTGCCGGCGGAGCTGTGACTCCACCTCCGATCGGAGGTGGAACAAGCTGGTGGAGCGGCTGGACTGATCGGAGGGGAAGTTGACGGCGGTTGGAAAGAATCTGGCCGGAGCTGTGAAAGATGAGCGGCTACTGGAGCCGATCGGAGGGGAATCCCCTCTCCGATTGGTTGGCGGCGACAGAGCTCAAAGCGGAGGAAGAAGGTGACACGCATGAATCGGGCAGAGATGGCTGTCGGCGGTGGAGGAGGAATGAGTGGCACCGATCACCGGAGAAGGAGGGAATCCCCTTTCCTCTCCGGTCACCGGAGAGGAAGCGAAGAGCGCGGCGGCGGTGGGCTTAGGCGTCGGGCAATCGCATGAGAAGAAGAAATGAAGTCGGCTACTGTGCGCGATGGAGAAACTTGAGATTTAACCCAAAATCCTAGTCTTGATCCAACGACCCCAAATGCTCCGATCTTGTATGGACGGATCTGATCAGATCTGAATGAATGGTCGAGATCAAACGGTTCGGATGAACGGCTAAGATATGTGGATCTTAATGTGTGGACCGGATCGCTCCAAATCTGGATAGATGGCTCAGATCAATCAAATCTCATCGGACAGTCAGGATTAAATAGATTTGAACTCTTGATTAAATTGCCTCTGATCTTGATGAAGAGCTCAGATTAAATCATCTTGAAATGTCCATTAAGACCCCAAATGAAGTCATATTTGATCCAATTTGAGTCTAGTCCAGTGGCCCATCTCGATCTCCTACAAAGAAAGATAAATTTTGCATATAAGTCCAGAATTTAGGAGAATTTACAATCAGATCCAAAAATAGATCCAACTCATAAAACATGCAAATAATCAATAATTAATCACTAAAGAGGATAAAAATAGTGATATTAAGGACCAAAATAACACGACAAAATGATAGTTATCAATTCCCCCCACACTTATTCTTGCACGTCCCGAGCAAGGAAAGAAAACTAAAAGTAAACTGAAAGTATATTTCCCTAGCAATTTCTAATCATACATAGAAAATCGTGAAAGAAAGTTACCTAGGATTGTCAATTCTCGGAGACTCAAACAATCATGGACTCAAATCTTACACAAGTTAACAAACATGGTAACTTCAATCCATTATGAATAGACTGAGAATGATTAAGCCTCACAAGGTAAGTGGTGGTTTCTCTCGCTCTCAAAGCATGTAATAGTGGAGTTCACTCAAGTTACTCATGGTTTATGAACTATCATATGCTTGCTTTTCTTCTACCTTCACCACTATATACACATAAGAATGCACAATCACTGAAGACTTATTAAGAATGTAAGGGAAACATGACTACAAGAAAAATGACAATATTGTTGGTGCAATCGGCCCAGGTCACGATTGACCAGGACTCGAGTTTGACTCGAGTGATGTTTTGATGTTTGACAAAGTATGTTTGACAAAGTATGTTAGACATAGGATTGACATTGATGTTTGACATTAATGTCGGTTAATATGTTGGGGAGATTGTTTATACAATCGACCCAGGTTATAATTGACCAGACTCGAGTTTGACTCGAGGGAGACTTTGGTGGTTGACTAGGGTTGACCATGTGTTTATGGGAAAGTCCAAGTCATGGGTACTTGGCATGGAAAGTCCAAGTGGGACACTTGGCATTTGGGAAAGTCCAAGTCTTGAGTACTTGGCATGGGAAGTCCAAGCATGGGTCTTGGCAAATGAGAAGTCCAAGCATGGGTCTTGGCAAATGGAAAGTCCAAGCATGGGTCTTGGCATGGAAAGTCCAACATGGGTTGGCAAGGGAAAGTCCAAGCTTGAGTCTTGGCATTTGTGAAGTCCAAGGGGATTGATATTGGCGGCGTAAAGTCCAAGCGGAGTCTTGGCGGCGTAAGTCCAATGTGCCTTGGCGGTGTAGACAGATTAGCATGACATAGCCGATGGAAGCACACAAGCTAGCGATGATGGATGAACAAGTCATGGATGACTTGGAGGATCCGAGGCGTGAGTGATGGAGGTGGCTAGAAGGCTTAGGTCTAGGCTAAGGGTGGTCTAGCAAGTATGGGGCACCATACTTGGGTTAAAACCTCATTCTTGAGGGCATTATGAGTCGACTTCGAGTTATTTGCCGGTTGAAACTTTAAGAACTCTGGCGATTATTGCTCATGGGAAGCGATCGGTGGTGTCATCGGCAACGATCGGCGGCCGATGTGATCGGCCGGTCAATGGCAGATCGCGAGCGCTCCGTGGCCGTGGCGATCGACTCGGCGTTAGCGATCGGCCCCGCCAATGTTGCGATCGTGGTGAGAGTCGTTGGAATTTGTCCAACGTGGATTGAGCCGTTGTCTCACGCTCTGATGTTGGCGATCGGGGTGATTTATGGCGATCGCCAGTGCGGAAAATCGGCCCGCGAGATAAAAGGAAGCTGTTCATGGAGATTGCGGCATCAATTCTTGGGGAGCTTTTTTGAGGCGATTTGAAGGCGATTTGCAGGTACATTTCAGGGCCCTTCAACCTCATCCAAGCAACCAACAAGCAAAGCGCTCAAACCCTAGTTTTGTAAAGTGTTCTTTACATTTCCTTTGTATTTGCTTGTATTTCTTTAGATTATTGTTGTAATCTTGTGTACGAGGTTTCTCCACCTCCGACTTGTTGTCGAGAAGGAGTTTATTGATTAGTGATTGCATTGGCATCGCTAGAGCTCGTTAGAGCTCAATCCGTGGAGTAGGAACCGTGTGGTTCCGAACCACGTTATATGATCGTGTTGTGATTGTGTGTCTTGTTATATTTATTTGTTATTACTATTCCGCTGTGCTAACAAGATTGTAGACAATCGAACGCGAAAGAATTCCATCATCGTACGGTATCACGCTATTCACCCCCCCCCCCTCTAGCGGCATTCAATCTCCAACAAATATGTGCAAAAGGAAAGAAAGATAAGAAATGAAATAGCTAAAGAAATACAAGAAGAAGATATGGAAATACTGGAATGCTACATAGATGAGTACAAGGAAGCATTTCCCCAAAAAAAAAAAAATTTCTTCCAATCCAATAAACATGTAAACAACCCTTATCACATTCTTCAATACAAATATACTCATGATATACAATAAATCTCTCAATGATTGCAACAAAGGATGTCACTAACAAAAAATACTATCACACATGAATAAAAAAAAAATAGCACAACATGTCAAAAATTTCACAATACTTTTTTTTTAATTAATGGGCACCCAAATGTTTATTCTTTTTTTTTCAAGTTTTTTTTTTTCAAACTTTTTTTTTCGACATGTAGTGCACTTTCATATGCTCCAACATCAAGCTCAGCTAAAAAGATAAAGAGCATGGCTAGCTCATGGTGATCAAGCATGACTTACCTATGCTTACACTAAATTCTCCTGAGCTACTCTCTCCCCCACACTTCAACTTTTGTCTGTCTTGGGCAAAACACTCATCATGGATCATCCAAGTATTCCACATCCAGAAATAGAAATGGAGAAGAAAGTAATGGAAGGAAAAAATGTAAGGATGAATGACTAGAATGTTATTCAAATAAGCATGTGATGATAAAAGAAGTGAAGGAAAACAAATGTGATTGCCTTCATAATAATTATGCAAACCTACTATTGTGTGGTCTCGAAAGAATCAAAGCAAGTTCTAGAGTTACAATAACCACAAGTGCACCACACACAAGCAATAAAAATAGGCTCAATCCTCACTAGGTAAACAAAAATAATCAACTCAGTTTATCAACATAGAATCCATCACCAAGTAGTAACCACATGCAATCAAATAATCCATTCATGACAATAAATCCCCGAAACTTGACAATAAAATTTAACTAGCTTTCATGACTTCTAAGAAGATATAAAGGAATGCATAGAAAATTTATTTCAAAACACTATAAAACAAAAACTCAACAAACGAAACCTAACAACTAAAATAAAAATAAATGAAGTAAAAGAGACATATATACAAAGAAAAAGAAAAGAGGTGAGAAAAGGAATGAACTCCCCTGGGGTCCTGGCGGTTAGAGGCGGTTCAAGAGTAGTAGCCAGGCTGGGAGTGGAGTGGATCGAGTGGAAGTGAGCGTCTTCTTCATGTGATCTATGTTGTAAAGTCTAGCTCCCTCCATCATCATCTTCGTGAAGCTTCTTCTAGGTGGATGAGAATAATTCCAGTGTAAAATCCAACCCAAAAGTAGAATAATAAGAGCTAAGATGAACTCCACTCCTTTCACTATAGTCTTCTCAAAGGCTATCTCAGGCAGTCGGAGACAATTTATTTGGAGCAACCAATCTGGAAGCTGGACTGCTATATTTGGTGTTGGGGCCTTGTTCAGCAAAAATATGAGAGGCTTAGGCTGTAATAGGAGTGTCCAGTCTGGGGCTCTCCAGCTATCCATCACTCCTATAGAAATCATCTTGATATCTTCAGAGCAATTCTGGTCAGGCTTATCAGGTAGTTGCACATCTGAATATAACAATTCTGCAGACACTGTCTCCTTTACAACATCATCAACCTCAATATAAGTAACAATATCTGCTACATCTGAAATATCATGTACAACATCAATAATATCAGGAGTAACAGTATCATCTATAATAATATCTGCACTCTTATCAATAATAATAGTCACATCATCCACAGCTTCACTACCGTAGCACATAGAAATATCGGAGTCCTGTAGAGTAGCAGGATCATAAACTTGGCTATCATATACTCCGCAATCCATCTCCTATAGCGCATCGATATCCAGAGAAATGGTCTCTGATGAAGGCTGAATAAATCCTTGTGCTTGCATCTGCTGGGACTGTTGTGGGCTATTAAGCATTGGGATATTCTGGAACTCAGGAGCCAACCTCTGAAATACTGGTGGAGGCTAATAAGAATGTTGTGAATTCACAACCATGACCTCAATAAGTTATCTAGCCTGAGCAGGATTCTTGTTGACTAGGGCCCCTCCACTAGCTACATCAAGCATACACCTGTCCATAGGAAATAATCCATCATAGAAGTGCAGGATGAGCATGTGATCGCTAATCTGGTGTTGAGGGCAACTAGCACACAACCTTTTGAATCTCTCCCAATACTCATGTAGTGTTTCTCCTATCATTTGCTCTATGCCACAAATGCTCTTCTGAATTGTTATGGTCCTGGATGCAGGAAAAAACTTTTCCAAAAAGGCTTTCTTCATTTCACTCCAACATATAATAGAGCCAGGAGGAAGATAATAGATCCAATCCTTTGCCATGTCTGATAAAGAGAATTAAAATACTCTGAGCATAATGTCCTCCTGTGATATACCTCATGGCTTCATTGCTGAGCATACCATATAAAATTCTTGCAAGTGCCTAATTGGATCTTCGCTAGCATAACCATGGAATTTTGGAAGTAAATGTACAATTTCAAAGAGATCAACATCCACATTTAATTCAGGAAACTGAATGCAAAAAGATTGACAAGCAACATCTGGTGTGGTGAGTTCCCTGACAGTTCTGCTAATCTCTGAATTATAAGCCTGATGAAAGCCTCCTAATCTCTGATAATAGGGATCCATGATCAAAGAAATTTCCTGTTCTTTCCTGAAATACTAACAAATAATATCAAAAGACACAGAAAGTATACATGATAAAATACATGGATATATAACAGAATAAAAGACTGAAGCCCTAAACAAAAGTTTTTGAGTTTTGATTTTTTTTTTTAGAAAAATAAACAAACAATCCTAAGTCTACTAAGTGTTGGATCGATGCGGTTCGCTAGAGGGGGGGGTGAATAGCGAAAGAAAATTTTTCTCGTACGAACTCGTTTTAAAAGAAAACTTAAATGCAGCGGAAAGATAAGCAAAACAAAAAGTAAAGGAGACAATAGACACAAGAGATTTACTTGGTTCGTAGCCGAAGGCTACTACTCCAAGGCCCTAGTGGTCCTTGACCACGTACGGAGGGCAAAAGCACTAAAGGAACTCCTCCTCGTTAGAGGTAGGAGTTAATCGATACAAGAAGAAACCACAAAAAACTTGAGGTAGAGGGACACTCCCCCTCTCCTCGTATACGATAAAAGCTCCGGAAATATAAATGACAAACTGATAACAAAAACTAAGACCGACGTACAATAATAAAGAAAGTTAAACCTAGACGTCGGAATGGAAGGACTTCGTTGTCGTAGAGTTGCAGCGTAACGGAGGCTTTTGAGCACTTAGAATTGTTGATGAAACCCTAGGTTTGGCCCTCCTTTTATAGCCTTTGAGCCCCTTTTCGAGTGGGTCTTCAACCAATCACAAATGGACACCAACCCGCTTTGAGGTGGAGTGATAAGCCTTGACTCCTCGAATCTGATCATTGACCATCAGTCGACTGATGGCCATCATCAGTCGACTGATGGCAGCATCAGTCGATTGATGACCTTCAGCTGATCGGCGATACCGCAGCGGTGAGTCCTCCAAGCCGGGCAATGATCGTGATGCTTGCTGCAAGTCAAAGTTAGCTCAATAAAAACATAATTTCGATGGTCGTCGACCATCTGATCTCGACCTAGACCATCTATAAGATGTCTTTGGTCGGATCTACGCTTAAGATCATCCCCGTAAAGAGGATACGACCTTACTTACTCTCGCACACACGAGCTTACCTCGATACTTACGTGTCGCTTTTGCTTCCGGCCTTCCACTCGATTCCTTCGGCTCCCTCCGAAGTAACTCGAGTATCGCCCGACCACCGCGGCTTTCTCCGGGTGTCGCTAGCCTTCAGCTCCAGCTATATCAATCTTCTGCACACTCGATTCAGCTCGTGAGAAAACAAAATAGACTTAACTTTTGTGTCTTTGCTATAATCAAAACACAAGTTCGATTTCGGTGCCTCACTGCACCAACAATCTCCCCCTTTTTGATATATGGCAAAAACACACAAAGTTAAGGAAATTAAGTGCATGAAACAGTAAAGACAAGAAGCAAAAGTAGGAGTAGTAAAAATATTTCTCAAGTTCTCTCCTTAGAGGAACTCTCCCCCTTGACCGAGGGTGAGTACTTGAAAAAGACTTTTAGTTCTCCAAACACAAAAGTTAAGTTAGGCTTCTTAGAGTCAAAAATAAGTGCAAGTAATCAAAAGTTAAGTCAAAAGGTTAATTATTCAAAAGGTTTAACTTTTGATTTCTTAACTTGGGCCTTTAAAGTTTTCAATTCCGAAGAGTTGAAACCTAAATCTTACTCCCCCTTAACTTAGGCCAGAATCAAAGTTTTAAGTTAAGTTATCAATTTGAAATTTAACTTTGGCCTTTTCTTGAACCTTAACTTTGGCTTTGGCCTTTTCTTGAACCTTAACTTTGGCCTTTTCTCCCCCTTTTGACATAAATCAAGGAAAAAGTGGGGGGGTTTTAAGAAAACCCTAAGTCCAAGCATGATGATTTTAAAAATAGTATGTGAAAATAATTCATCTAAATGTTCAACTCTAGTTTGACTTGATTGAAATGATATTATCAACAAGTCCTGATTAGAGTTGGTTAATATTAGTTGCATATTTATACTCCGAGGTTCATATTGATGCACTTGATCTACATCTTGGAACCTGGAGTAGGGTCCTAACATCTCACGCCCATCTACGTGGCTAAGTACACAAACACATTAGTCCTATGTATTGTGAGATGTACTGGCTCCTTAAATCTATAGGATCATGATATCTAAGGTATGTCCTATGCTAGTTCCATGAAAAAGTAAGAAATAGTAGTAAGAAAATATAATTTGCAAGTTCCTATTCTATTACGCACATGCCTAATTTTCGTCTCAAGAGACTAAATTCGGCTTCGGGTAGTGGTTTAGTAAATATGTCTGCTAGGTTAGACTTCGAGTCAACATATTCGAGTTGTATGGAGCCGTTGGCTACATGTTCTCGAATGAAATGGTGTTTTACCTCTATATGTTTTGTCCTTGAATGGCATATAGGGTTCTTAGTTAGATTTATCGAACTTATGTTGTCTACAAAAATTTTAGTTTTGGTGAAGTCCAACCTAAAGTCTCGGAGAGTGTGCTTCATCCAAAGAAGCTGAGTTACACACTCACCCATCATAGCGTGTTCGGCTGGTAGATAAGGCAACACAATGTTGCTTCCTACTGCACCAACTCACTAGACTTGAGCTGAGTAGTTGACAACAACCACTCGTGCTCTTTCTATCGAGTTTACTACCGGCATAATCCGAATCGGAGTAGCCGATTAGTTCGAACTCCGTAGATCTAGGATACCAAATACCAACGTTAAGTGTACCCTTAAGATATCTAAGGATACGCTTAACTAGGGTTAGGTGAGACTCCTTAGCACAGGTTTGAAACCTGGCACACATACTTACTGCGAATAGAATGTCGAATTAGGCTTCATGATTAAGTATAGAAGACTTCCTATTGCACTCCTATAGTACTTTAAGTCAATGGACTTACTTTCTAGGTCTTCTCCTATGTTAACATTTATCGCCATTGGGGTGTTTATTACCTTAGCGTCTTGCATTCCAAATCTTTTAATTAACTCCTTAGTGTATTTTTGTTGATATAGGTATATACCATCCTTAGTTTGTTTAATTTGTAGACCTAAAAAGAAACTTAACTCGCCTACCAAGTTCATTTCGAACTCACTTTCCATGAGCAAAACGAACTCGTTTAGTAAGGCTGAGTTAGAGGTTCCAAAAATTATATCGTCTACGTAAATTTGAGCTATGAATATTTCTTTACCTAAGGTTTTTACAAAGAGAGTTGGGTCAACTAAGCCTTGGTTAAACCCTTTTGACTTAAGATGGATTGAAAGTCTCTCGTACCAAGCTCGAGGAGCTTGTTTAAGTCCATAGAGAGCTTTCTTAAGTTTTAGAACATGGTCGGGTTTATCTAGATTTTCGAATCCGGGGGGTTGGCTAACATAAACTTCTTCTTTAATGTATCCATTTAGGAATGCCGACTTAACATCCATTTGAAATAGCTTAAATCCTCGATGTGCGGCATAAGCTAGCAACATTCGAATGGATTCGAGTCTAGCTACTGGGGCATAGGTTTCGTGGTAATCTAAGCCTTCGACTTGGCTAAATCCTTTGGCGACTAACCTAGCCTTGTTTCTAACTACTTCACCTTTATCATCAAGCTTATTTCGAAACACCCACCTTGTTCCAATTATCGTTTTGTCTTTAGGTGGTGGTACTAATTCCCACACCTCATTCCTAGTAAATTGAGCTAGCTCTTCTTGCATTGCAATAATCCAATCGGGTTCAAGAAGAGCTTGTTCAATTGATTTGGGTTCTATCTTTGAAATTAAGGAAATTTGACTAAGGTTCCTATAGGATGCTCTAGTTCGAACTCCTAGATTAGGATCTCCTATCACTTGATCGATAGAGTGGTTAGTCTGAGTCCTAGATTGGGTTGGGTTTGTGTCACCTAATGCTTGATCAATGGGGTGACTTGGTTGAACACTAGTTTGGTTGGAGTCATCTATCACTTGATCAATAGAGTGACTAGGTTGACTTAGGTTAGGATTAACACTAGACCTGATCTCCAGATCAGAGTTAGGTCTAGTATGAATCGGCTCGCTAATTGGGGTTGCTGGGGGTTTTGTAGGTTCATGTCCTTCATCAAATACTACATTGATAGTCTCCTCGACTTTAAGGGTGTTGTGGTTATATACTCTATAAGCTCTACTTGTAGTCGAGTATCCTAGAAAGATTCCGGTCGTGGTTTTGGATGTAAATTTCCCTAGGTAATCCTTAGTGTTTAGGATATGTACCTTACACCCAAATACCCTAAAGTACTTGATGTTAGGTATTTTATCGTGATAAATCTCGTACAAGGTCTTAAGGTGCCTCTTTACCATAAGGATCCTATTTTGGACATAGCAAGCCGTGCTAACGGCTTCTGCCCAAAACGTATCGGGTAGGTCGTATTCGTTCAACATGGTCCTAGCGGCTTCTTGTAGAGTTCGGTTTTTCCGCTCCACTAGGCCATTTTGTTGAGGGGTCCTAGGGCAAGAGAATTCATGGTGGTATCCGTTTAGGTTACAGAAGTCGGTGAACCTTTGATTTTCGAATTCACCACCATGATCGCTTCTAAGTCTTTTAACCTTAAGGTCTTTTTGATTCTCGATTAATTTGAATAGATTAATTAATTGATCTAGGGTATCATTTTTATGTTTGATGAACCTAACCCAGGTAAACCTGGAGTAGTCGTCAATTATGACTAAGCAATATTGACTTCTATTGAGAGACTTGGCTCCATGTGAATCGAATAGATCCATATGCAGGAGCTCAAGTACACTTGAGGTTCATTCTTGGTTAGTTAACTTGTGTTGTGTCCTAGGTTGTTTTCCTTGTTGACAAGCATTACAGATTTTATTAACCAAGTTGTTGAGGTTGGGTAAGCCTCTGACTAAGCCACTCTGACTCATCTTGTGGACGAGTCTTAGGTGTGAGTGACCGAGTCGTCGGTGCCACAACCATGATTCCTCTTGCCGTGTCATAAGACACTTAGTTGAGGAGTTGGTTAAATTGATCGTATAAATGTTGTTATTTCTAGTTCCTTTAAGAATTGTTTTAGAGGTATCGTTGGTATTAATTATGCATTCATTTTCTAGAAATATAACCTTATAGTTATTATCACACAATTGGCTTACACTAAGTAAGTTATATTCAAAATTCTCTACAAGTAATACATTTTTAATAACAAAATTCGTGTTAAGCTCGATATCACCTGATCCGATGATTTTGAGCTTGCCGTTATTCCCAAAGGCTACCGATCCTTGTCGTTTGAATCGAAGCTTTGCGAATTTGAGTTGATCCCCGGTCATGTGTCGGGAGCAACCGCTGTCCAACATCCATTGATCCTACACACAAGGTGGTTGGATTGGATGTTAGATTTTTGTTAAGAAAATTGGTTGTAAGTTGTTAACCCTAGGTCATCTCACCGGAGTCTATATGATCAAGCATGTTATACTTATGTGTTTATTTTGAGATGACTTCTAATTAAGTTGATTAAGTGGATTTAGGTTCAAGTAATTTTATGTTAGATTTGGATTTAACCCTAGGCTTGTCAAGTTTACCTTTTCAAGATCATGGCTTCCAGGTCGTGGCGAGGCACAGGGGCCTTCTTTTATCGGATCATCGACCACTTCCTTAGACAAAGCCATTTTCAAGAAAATGATGACTTGACTTACCTAAAATTATTTCCTCGTCTAACTAGTTATATTTGAAAAGAGGCTCCCCGAGGCTCAATCTTTTCGAAGAATTTTAGTTGGTTATGTTTTTGAAAAGAGGCTCCCCGAGGCTCAATCTTTTCAAAAATTTTATTAGTTATGTTTTTGTTCTAAGTGAGTTCACAAGTTTTAAAGTACAAACTTTCTAAGTTAAAGCATGCAATTTCTATGTTAAAGCATAAACATTCTAAGTTAAAACATGCAATTTCTAAGTTAAAGCACAAACATGTTTTATACTGGCTCCCCCTAGACCGTTGAATCGGTTCGGTCTATCCACATGGTGGATTTGGTCCTTAGGAACCCGATGCGGGTTGGATCCTAGAGTTGAAATCAAAAAGTTCTTAGGGACCCATGCTTGGACATGTTTCTTATGTCGACTTACAATCGACATATCGACCTATTAGTCGTGTTTGAGTTAAACCAGTCCACCTTGTTGTACACGGCCCTTTGAGATCCAAGTAGGAGGTCAAGTCCTTTGGATCCCGAAGTGAACCTTTCCAACGTGTTCCTAAGATCTTGACTTGACTTTTCAAGAGAGTTCTCAACGAGCTTTTGAACTCGAGTTGAGTCCTTCTCTTGAACTCGACTAGTCGAAGAGGTTAGGGAGACCTCGTGTTTGAGGAGTTTAACCTCCTCAACAAGGGTCTCGACCTTGGACTCGGACTTAGCTAACTTCCTAGACAAAAACCTAACCGTATTATGTAAAGTATTAAATAAAGCTCGACTCACCTTAAGGGTATCTTTTGAACCGGATGCGTATCCGTGGCTTGACTTGAAGGTAGCCGTGAGTCAGAGTCATCCTCGGTTCCGACTCAAGTTCGGTCTCCGTGTTTTCGCCATGAAGGCGTGATCTTCGTCTTCTTCGGATGACACTTCTTCCCATGTCGCGTTGAGGGCCTTCTTATGCTTAGGTGCTTGGTGGTTGAGCTTG
Source organism: Wurfbainia villosa (assembly GCA_025175895.1). Classification (NCBI taxonomy): domain Eukaryota; kingdom Viridiplantae; phylum Streptophyta; class Magnoliopsida; order Zingiberales; family Zingiberaceae; genus Wurfbainia; species Wurfbainia villosa. The sequence goes on from CM046005.1 coordinate 82,435,205, forward strand.
GGGCACTCGGACTTGATATGTCCAAACCTGTTGCACTCATAACACCTAATGTTAGAACTTTTAGGCTTACCTTGGTTGGGTCGAGTTGTGGTTCGCTTTCGTCCCTTGGCTATCCTTGAGCTAGGTTCATTAGTTGTTCAATTCGGGTCAACTTCTTCTTCGGACTCGTCTTCCTCCTCGGTTGGTGGTGGCGTGCTTGCGATTTTCTTCTTCTTTGAACCTGCAAACAAGGCTATACCCCTCTTGGGTTCCGAGTTGGACTGCTCATGTAATTCAAAATCCGAAAAGAGTTCGTCTAACCTAATTTTAGAAAGGTCCTTGGAGACCTTATAGGCATCAACCATGGATGCCCATAAGGTAGTCCTCGGAAAAGAGTTTAGGACATACCTAATAAGGTCGCGGTTTTCGACCTTTTGCCCGATTGCGTGTAGGTTGTTGACTATGTCTTGGACACGGGCGTGGAGTTGCGTCGCGGACTCGTGTTCCTGCATTTTTAGTGTGTACAATTTATTGAATAACAAATCACGTTTGCAAACCTTAGCTTGATCCGATCCTTCGTGTAACTCGATTAGTTTTGTCCAAAGATCCTTTGCGCTTATGAAGGGGCCGACGCGATTTAGCTCCTCCTTGGACAAGCCGCATTGGAGGATTTGTGTTGCCTTGGCATCGGCTTCGACTTGTCGTTTTGTTGCAACGGTCCATTGATCATAATCCAAGGAGTCACCCACTTCATTAGTCGGAAGTGTGAAACCCGTTTGGATTATGATCCACATCTCGATTTGGGTTTTGAGAAAGCATTCCATCCGACCTTTCCATGAACGAAGTCATCTCCGTTGTAAAATTCGTTCAGTTTACGTATTGCTCTCTTCTTAGGGTTAATGCTAAAATGGGGTTCCTCTACCTCCTAATACTCTCCCTGAGTAGGGGATTTTTTCTAGGACTATTTAGTCTAGAATTTCTCCTTATTTCTAAAAGTGTGAATTTTTGCACCTAAGCAATAAAGTTAAGCAACGAAATAAGAAACTAAATAAAAAGTAAGTACTCACAACCTTCGATGTCCCCGAAAGGCTACTAAACGTCGATTTTTGAGGACGAAGACAACTTGTTATGGGGGTAAACCCCCTGTAAGAAGTGTAGATCTCTGCGAGGGCTTCGATTTGGTAGGTAGACCGTGTCGTGGGTCAACTTGTACAAAAAGTTATGCCCGTTTGACCGTCGGCTACTCCAAAAGCGAATACTTGCAAAACAAAATCAAACGAAGAGTACCAAGACTTCGTCTTGGATTAGTAGTGCGGGAGAAAAATTTAAACGAACGAAAAACAAATCTGTAAAAAAAATGTTAGATTGGTGGTTTCACCAAATCTAAGCGCCCCCGGCTCGTACGAACTCGTTTTAAAAGAAAACTTAAATGCAGCGGAAAGATAAGCAAAACAAAAAGTAAAGGAGACAATAGACACAAGAGATTTACTTGGTTCGTAGCCGAAGGCTACTACTCCAAGGCCCTAGTGGTCCTTGACCACGTACGGAGGGCAAAATCACTAAAGGAACTCCTCCTCGTTAGAGGTAGGAGTTAATCGATACAAGAAGAAACCACAAAAAACTTGAGGTAGAGGGACACTCCCCCTCTCCTCGTATACGATAAAAGCTCCGGAAATATAAATGACAAACTGATAACAAAAACTAAGACCGACGTACAATAATAAAGAAAGTTAAACCTAGACGTCGGAATGGAAGGACTTCGTTGTCGTAGAGTTGCAGCGTAACGGAGGCTTTTGAGCACTTAGAATTGTTGATGAAACCCTAGGTTTGGCCCTCCTTTTATAGCCTTTGAGCCCCTTTTCGAGTGGGTCTTCAACCAATCACAAATGGACACCAACCCGCTTTGAGGTGGAGTGATAAGCCTTGACTCCTCGAATCTGATCATTGACCATCAGTCGACTGATGGCCATCATCAGTCGACTGATGGCAGCATCAGTCGATTGATGACCTTCGGCAGTCGACTGATACATGGCAGTCGAGTCCTCCAAGCTGGCAGTCGACTGATGCTTGCTGCAAGTCAAAGTTAGCTCAATAAAAACATAATTTCGATGGTCGTCGACCATCTGATCTCGACCTAGACCATCTATAAGATGTCTTTGGTCGGATCTACGCTTAAGATCATCCCCGTAAAGAGGATACGACCTTACTTACTCTCGCACACACGAGCTTACCTCGATACTTACGTGTCGCTTTTGCTTCCGGCCTTCCACTCGATTCCTTCGGCTCCCTCCGAAGTAACTCGAGTATCGCCCGACCACCGCGGCTTCCTCCGGGTGTCGCTAGCCTTCAGCTCCAGCTATATCAATCTTCTGCACACTCGATTCAGCTCGTGAGAAAACAAAATAGACTTAACTTTTGTGTCTTTGCTATAATCAAAACACAAGTTCGATTTCGGTGCCTCACTGCACCAACACTAAGCATCATAGTGAATGACCTGGATTATTTCCCAACGAGTGTAATCGATAGAATAGTTAACTTAAGATTTCTAATTATTGCTTTGGGTTTTCTATTGAAGATGGGGGTTTGGGATTTGAGCTCTAACCTACGGTTGCAAGGTAATTAAAACCCTAAACTAACATGCAACAACTAAATCAAACAATGCAAAAATTAAATCAACAAAAACTAGAAGAGCAAATAAAAGATCTAATCAATCCAAGATAGGCCTAGTGAATAAACAAGTTCCTCCGACTAAGTCCAACGAAACTCGATCGAGACTCCGCAAATGACAGTGGATGTGGGATGGTGCAAACTCCTTAATCCAGTAGTTTGATGGATGCTCTGAACTCTCACGAATCCGGTTGAGTTCGAAGAAGTGTCGTCAGGATGAAACTTCTCGAATCCGAAGGAGAAGGTGGATGAGATGTGGAGATGGAGGATGTCGCCGAAATCTCTCGATGAAGCGGTTCCTCCTCGAATCCGTGGAGGAAAATGGATGGAAGCAAGGTGGAGGCGACTGCTAGGGCTCAAGGGAAGAAAAGATGTAACTAACAACTAAATGAAGTAAGTAATATATCAACGAAATCTACTGCATGAACACGAGGTAAAGTAAAGCATGTAACTAAGTCTAATCTAATGAACTACAACCTAATTACTCTAAGAAGCATTTTATCGAACACTACGTAAGCATGAAACAAATTAAACCAAGTGCGTACAAATTAAACATGGAAGGTAAATTCGATTACAAACATTCATATAATAAAAGAAAAGAGACAATCAAAACACATCAATGAAAGCTACTGCTGGATGAAGGTAGAGGTCGGTGCTGCCCAGTGGAACTAGCCGCAAACATGGAACGCTGTTGGAGCTATGGATCTGCTGGCCGGAGGTGCTGATAACGGAGGGGAATCCCCACTTCGGTGACTATGGTGGTGGCAGCTGCCGGCGGAGCTGTGACTCCACCTCCGATCGGAGGTGGAACAAGCCGCCGTGGAGCCTACCGGATGACGGAGGGAAGTTGGCGGATTTGAAAGAATCGCCGAGTGTGAAAGATGGCGCCATCGGAGCCGATCGGAGGGGAATCCCCTCTCCGATTGGTTGGCGGCGATAGAGCTCGGAGCAGAGGAAGAAGGTGATGTGCATGAAATCGGGCGAAGATGGTTGCCGACGGTGGAGGAGGAATGATTGGCATCGGTCACCGGAGAAGGAGGGAATCCCCTTTCCTCTCCGGTGACCGGCGAGGAAGCGGAGAGCATGGCGGTGGTGGGCTCAGGCGTCGGGCGATCACGTGAGAAGAGGAAATGAAGTCGGCTGCTATGCGCGATGGAGAAACTTGAGATTTAACCCAAAATCCTAGTCTTGATCCAACGGCCCAGAATGCTCCGATCTTGTATGGACGGATCTGATCAGATCTGAATGAATGGTCGAGATCAAACGGTCCGGATGAATGGCCAAGATGTGTGGATCTTAATGTGTGGATCGGATCACTCCAAATCTAGATAGATGTCTCATATCAATCAGATCTCATAGGACGATCAAGATTAAACAGATCTGAACCCTTGATTAAATTGCCTCTGATATTGATGAAGAGCTCAGATTAAATCATCTTGAAATGTCCATTAAGACCCAGATGAAGCCATATTTGATCCAATTTGAGTCTAGTCCAGTGGCCCATCTCAATCTCTTACAAAGAAAGACAAATTTTGCATATAAGTCCAGAATTTAGGAGAATTTACAATCAAGTCTAAAAATAGATCCAACTCATAAAACATACAAATAATCGATAATTAATCACTAGAGAGGATAAAAACAGTGATATTAAAGACCAAAATAACACGACAAAATGGTAGCTATCACCCACACCTTTGCTTCGAAGCCCAATTAACACCATAAGCACATCCTACACCCCATATAAGACTTTTCGTCTTCCATCCTTTTCATTTCCGTCTTCTTCTAGCTTTCAACCTTCTTCCTCTTCGCCAACGACAACTTCCCGGTGCTCCATTAAATAACTTCTGTGTTTCTCTTCTCCCTCAAGAAGCAAGATGCATTCTCTCTTTCAACAACTGCTAGCAAAGCACCGCCAGGGGTCTGGGCGAGGCGAAGGCCAACAGCCTACAACACCCCCACTTTCATCCCCTATTTCATCTTCATCCGCCCCCGTCGTCCCTACTCCAGCGCCCCTTTTTCCTCCTCCTTCCTCTGAAACCTCCTCTTCATTGGCGCCAAATGCGCTTATTATAACCCTTCCATCATTACCCCTTTCTCCTTCTTCTTCTTCGATGTCACCTGCAAACCCTAGCTCACCGGCCTCTTCGCCTTTCGTCCTGGGAGTCCGTAAGTCGCCCCCTCCTTTTTTACAACATCAAGCTGAATTGAGGGGTGCTGCACGCCCACGTCTACAGGCAGAGGGTATCCCCATTTCTAATCTGTCTTCTTCTTTGAACCTTCCATCATCATTGGAACCTACTTCAACTGCAACTCCTTTATCTTTGCCTCTACACCCTTTGCTCACCTCCCCGTTACCTTCCCCTTCTATCCAAAGTTCGGGAAGCGTTGTCCTTTAACTGAGTATAGCCCATAACTCTGGTATTCTTCTTCCTACTAGCGGAGAACCTTTCATCCCCATACTTTCCTCAGCCACCGACTTTCCGCCCCTTTCATCACCTCTCTCTACCCCTCCATTACCAACCACCTCACCGGGCCGAGTATCCCATGCAGATTCTTCTTCCCCTGCCAGGTGGTAGGAGACTTCTGACATTTTGCAACCAATGTCCGTTTCCCCCTTTCTTTTCCAGCTTCCTCGAGTCTGCTAGCAAGAGCTCTATTCGTAGCCCCCTCAACACATCCTGTTGTCTCCATACCCCCTTCCATTTTTTTGAACATCACCTTTCCTTTGTTGGTGCAATCGGCCCAGGTCACGATTGACCAGACTCGAGTTTGACTCGAGAGATGTTTTGATGTTTGACAAAGTAAGTTGACATTGGTGTTTGACATTAATGTCTATTGATGTTTTGGGGAGATTGTTTATCCAATCAACCCGGGTTATGTTTAACTGGACTCGAGTTTGACTCGAGGGAGACTTTGATGGTTGACTAGGGTTGACCATGTGATTATGAAAAGTCCAAGTCATGGGTACTTGGCATGGAAAGTCCAAGTGGGACACTTGACATTTGGGAAAGTCCAAGCATGGGTCTTGGCATGGAAAGTCCAACATGGGTTGGCAAGGGAAAGTTCAAGCTTGAGTCTTGGCATGTGAGAAGTCCAAGGGGTTTGATATTGGCGGCGTAAAGTCCAAGTAGGAGTCTTGGCAGCATAAGTCCAGTGGTTGGCGGCGTAAAGTCCAAGCGGAGTCTTGGCGGCGTAAGTCCAATGTGCCTTGGCGGTGTAGACACCGTTAGCATGACATAGCCGATGGAAGCACCTGAAGGCTAGCGCGATAGATGAACAAGTCATGGATGACTTGGAGGGATCCGAGAGGCGTAAGGCTAATGGAGGTGGCTAGAAGGCTTAGGTCTAGGCTAAGGGTAGTCTAGCAAGTATGGGGGCACCATACTTGGGATAAAACCTCATGTTTGAGGTGTGTCAGTCGACTGGTGCCATGGGGCAGTCGACTAGCATAGTCAACTAGGGTTTGACTACGGGAATTGCCCTATAGCGATCGCCATAGATGGGCAAATCAAGCGATTAATCGAGCGATCGGATCTTGTGATCAGTCGACTGATGCTCAGATTTTGGGGCACAGAATGGAGTCTCACTCGACCGTTGGGACGAGCAGTCGAGTGATGGCTTGAACAGTCGACTGATGCTCATGATCAGTCGACTGATATCCTAGTCGTTGGATTTTTCCAGCGTGGATTACACCGTTGTCTCACAGCAACAGTGTGATCAGTCAATTGATGGTCCCGAGCAGTCGACTGATCGACATTTTCCAGCATAGGTTGAAGCTATAAAAGGAGCTCGTGATGGAGAAAAATGGATTCGGTTCTTGAGAGCTATTGGGGCGATTTGTTGCTGCAAATCAGGTCTCTAAGTGCAAGCAAGCAACCAAGCATTCAAGCAATCAAAAATAAGTGTTGTAAAGTTCTTTCTTTACTTGTCTTTCGTATTTACATTGTATATTGCTTGTATTTCGTTCTTGTTGTTGTAAGATTGTTTGTACAAGGTTTATCCACCTCCGAGTTGTGTCGAGAAGGAGTTATTGTGATTAGTAGTGCGTGTTTGCATTGCTAGGGCTTTTAGAGCCTGATCCGTGGAGTAGGAACCGTGTGGTTCCGAACCACGTTACATACTTGTGTTCTTGTTGTGTTTGTCATATTTCGTTATTGTATTACTTCTATTTCCGTTGCACTAACGAAATTGTAGAGACAAACGCAACGAATTCCATTATTGAACGAGCACGACGCTATTCACCCCCCCCCCCTCTAGTAGCCTCAAATCTCTTACAATTGGTATCAGAGCTCGGGGCTCTTCTACGGATTAACCGCCGGGAGCTAAAGAAGCTAGAGGAAAGATGGAGTTCCAAGACAAGCTTGGATGGGACATCAACACTCCACCGCCATATGATCGAGAAGACTTTTCGGCATGGAGAACAAGAATGGATACATTCTTGATGATGGATATAGAGGATTGGTTCATCCTTGTAGAAGGCTTTGAACCCCCTCGGGATAAGAACGGAAACATCTTGAAATTGAAGAAGTGGACACAAGAGCAACGTCTCAAGTTCAAGATCAAAGTCAAGGTAACAAAGCTTTTAGAAGATTTGATACCTAATGACATTTTGTCTAGTTTAGGTGAATTTCAAGACGCCAAGGAGCTATGGGATAAATTGGCCAAGTTCCATGAGAAGCCTCACTTGGTACAAGTAGAAGAAGAAGAATCTTCATCGGCTCAAGAAGAGGAAGAAGTCGAGGAAGAATCATCATCATCTTCACAATCGAGTGAGGACTCGGAAGTTGAGAAGGAATTAACTTCCCGATTGGTGGAAGAAGAGGAGACCTCCACATCTAGGATTGAGGGGGAGGAGATTAGAGCATCTACACCGGAGCAATCTCAAGAAGAATTATCTACATCCGGTAGAGAAGAAGAGCAAGCTCAAGAGAACCTCACCACCACCATAGGTAACTCAAGCATGTCAATTAATAACAAAATTCATATAATATGCTTTGAGTGTTGGGAATCCGGACACTACAAGAGTAAGTGTCCAAAAAGGGTTAAGAAAGCTCCTCCGGCACCAAAAGTCAATGAAAAAGTCAAGGATGCCGGTGTCCCCACCAAGAAGAGCAAGGAGCACATGGTGTGCTTCAAATGTCGACAACCGGGACACTATAGGAGCCAATGTCCTAGAAGAAAGGAGGGAGCTTCACAAGTAGGGGGAGTCTCTAAGACTAACCCTAAGGTATATTTTCATAATGCTCATTCTTTAAATTCTAAGCAAAAGTATGCTAGAAATAATTCAAATAATTTTGCTATTACTCATGAATCAAATCATGCTAGACATAATAATTATGGTTGTCTAGAAGCTAAACATGTTGGTTTTAGGACTAAGGAGAAATCTAGAAATGATAACTCTAGGTCTATTTCAAAGAAGGAGAAAATTGGGACTAATGTCCCTAGAAATGTCCTTCCTAAGAAAACAATTAAGAAAATCGAAAATCATTTAGGCATCAATCCCAATAAGGGTAGACATATGCCTAAAGTGAATGGTAATGCCCAAAGACCTAATCAAAAATCATTTAGGCAATTAGAGTTAGAAAATCAAGCCTTGAGGTCAAGGCTTGAGAAATTGGAAAAGACTCTTGCAAATATACAAAATCAATTTAAAGGGTCAAAGTGTCAAACTCTAGGATCTAGAAGTCAACAAAAAGGGTGTAAGAGGCAAGAATCATCTAGGAGACAAGGTTTGGGTCACAAACCTATGTCTAAGAAAGTAATGCCTACTTATCACAATGTTCCATTTGATTATGGAACTAAACCTAGATCTAAGAAGACCAAGGTCTCTAGGGAAATTATTCCTAAGGCCAACCATAGTGTGTGCTTAGTGGCTAGGGTTTCTAAGAAACCTAAGGAAGCCATTAAGAAGGTTATTAGGGAGGCAATCCCTAAGACTAACCATGGCAAGACCATAATGACCAAGGTTAATAAGCCTAGAAGGGTCATTAGGAAGGTATCTAGGGAGGTTATCCCTAAGGAATACCTAATTAATCTAATGAGCTCAAATAGATTTTGGGTTCCAAAGAGCGTGATTGATTCACGTTAAATGGGTTAGGATATGCTAACTTTGATTGGATGGGTAGTTAACTCAACCATAGCAAAGTTGATATGTTAGGTTATTTTCAAGGTTATGGATACCTTGGAAATAGGTTTGATATTCTATCCTAAAAGATTTTAGGATGTGCCAATATATTTTTGAAATCATGAAAAATCAATAAAATTGGCACAATCTAGATTTAGAGGTCATAGTGTGTCATTTTGATCTTTGGCACACTTTAGGAATTAATGTATCAAGAGAAGTGTTTTTAAGGTGTAGAAGTTACATCAAGAGTGATACTCAAGTGTCACACACCTTGATGTCTTGCACTTACCATGCTTCATGTGTTTCACCATGTGTTTGCTTGGAAGGAATGTCTAGGGTGGATTGCATCTCACAAAACAAGTCTTTTACCTTGATTGTGTATTTCAACACTTAGAAAGGGTGAGATGTTAGGATTTTGAAACCATTGGATGTTAATGTTTGCTAAAATGAAATAAAATATCAAAATACATTAACGAATACATGAATATAAGCATAACATTAATATATTCGATATACAAGATTAAACATGAGAAAATGAAACAAGTTGGATAAAGAAATCGAGATTTTCTGAAACTCAGATCTGGAAATCAGATATCAGTCGACTGATACAGTTTATCAGTCGACTGTTACTACTGTAGCACGATACGATGCGTCCAGCAGTCGAGTGTTGTTTCCAGGACTCGACTGTTTGTACATCAGTCGACTGATGGTACTGTTCATCGAGGGAGAGGGATCATCAGTCGAGTGGTCGCTGAGCAGTCGAGTGATGATCGCATCAGTCGACTGATGTTACTGTAGCACGATACAGAATGCTCAGCAGTCGATTGCTGAGCCGGCGCAGTCGACTGCCGGTTCGGTAAAACCGCTCATAAGCCACAATCAGTCGACTGATGTTGCACATCAGTCGACTGGAGTCGCGATTTTATAACGCCGAACCGCTAGGGTTCGGCGTCTTCACGCATCGATCTCTCGCCTTCTTCCTCCTCTCCGGTCGTCGCTTCCTTCTCCGACCAGCTTTTCCGACCGCACCGGCCACCTAAGCCCTAGGTTTGATGGCCAAACTCCTCCACTCATGTTTTTAGCATCTCACAGCCCTAATCTACTCATCTCTGGCAATTTTTTCTTCTTTGATTAGGGTTCCGGCGAAACCACTGCTCCGGCGAACTCTCCGGCAATCTCTTTAGCGGTGTCTGAGTACCCTCTCCTCATCATCCTCAATGGCGCCAAAGTATAACCTTCTTACTCCTCTAAAACCCTAATTTTTTCATTATAACTCATTATGATCTAATCGTGCATTTGTGTCTTTGCATTTCATGTCACTGCATTGCATTCATATAGGTGATCCCGTAGAAATGACCTGATTGAGGTTGAATCACGGTTGTACCAAACCATGTTGGTTGGGTACATTGATAGGGATTTCTTTACTCGTTACTGCGGTGACATCATGGAAATTTTATCATATTATCATCTCATGAAGATAGTATTATGCACTCATGCCATAAATGATGATCTCCTTAAGGAGTTCTATCAAAACTTAAAGAAGGTAGACGATGGTCCTACCTACACTACCCGCGTTGCAAAACGCGACTTAGAGTTCACTCTTGCGATATTGCAGGAGTTTCTTGAGTGTAAGCCATTGGCTGATACTTTCATATTTTACCCTACCTTCGATGCCCCTCTACTTGAGCCCTTTGATCATATCTCCTTGGACTCCATGCATGAGCATGTCTTTCGCTATCCTCGCCCACCAGCTCAGAACTTATTTCCCATCAATGATACTACAAAGTCATTGTTGGGTGCCTTTCGATTGTGACTCGGTCAGCCAAGATCGCCTCCCATCTCTTTCTCCTGTACGCCATGCATCATAGACTAGATATAAACATTGCATTGAACATGTTTCATTGCATTGTACATTTCATATCCCCTGTGTAAGGGAAAGTGCATATACCTTTTGGCCATATCATCACTACATGGTTAGAGTCTTTAGGCATTAACATTAACAGGGGATCGCTGAGGGCGCTATCTGAAGTTTACGACTGTATATCAATTCGTAACTTCTCATTGGCGAAGCTGCGGATGGGACATGGGCAGATGGAGCTGGCACCTCGACCTCCACCCAGGGCACGTGGGGAGCCACCTCTAGTGCCTAGAGAGGTTGCAGAGGATTATGAGGATTTAGATGCTGCTGATGAGGAGGACCATATGCCAGCATATGCATCAGAGTCCTTGATTGATTTGGGCGGTGGAGGCGGATTTTAGGACTACCAGACATTGGTGCCTACCGCCGAGCTTATAGTAGGGCAATCCTCCATGGGCGAGCATCTCAGTCGGATGGAGGAGTGCTACATTCGGATTGAGGAGTCTCAGAGCCGCATTGATCAGCGTTAGCTCGATATGTACGAGATGATGCGAGCCTGGACCTTGAGCCAGCAACCTCCTCCACCTCCACCTTCTGCAGATGATTAGAGCTAGAGGATGTTAGGATTTTTGTTTTTAGTTTTTGTAGTGAGATTGAGCGTCTCAAATCTCTATTTTGGATGTAAAAATTGAAGCTTTCTTAAATTGGATGAAATATTCTATTTATGAAAATCATTTGTGTCTAATTATGTGCTTGTATTATTGTATTGGTTTATGGAAAATTGTCATATAATGACATGAAATTTCATCTTATCATATAACATGTCATGCCATTGTTTAGGATTATTTTAGATGTCATGTTTGTTTTTAGATTATATCATATGTCATGACATCATGATCATTGGCCATGTGTTATTATTGATATCATTTATGCCACGATCATTCATGCATTTATTTTGATTAAAATTGATTTAAGGAAAAATGACATGACTTGGAGTCCCATTTATAAGGGAATCAAGTAGGGTTGCTTAGAAAATGCATGAGATCATAATAATCCTAACTCCACATCTCACATCTAAATTGACATGTATGTGTGTGTATACACCTTAGATAACATGTGAGATGTTAGGAAAATAAGTTAGGTTCAAGGTGCATAGGTAGTGCATCTAGATGAACTTAACTTATTTCAATCATCACTAAGAATTATGAGGAAAGCTAATATACAAGTTATGTATATTTAGCCAATAAATCATGGTTTAAAATAGGTTTTCAAAAACGTTTTAAAATCACTTTAGAAAACCTTGGTAAAGTTTATCTTTTGATAGCCATCATCATTGTAGAAGTTGATACAAAGTAGATCAAAACTTTAAAGTTTTAACAGTTTTTGAACTTTGTACCAATCTCCTAGTTTAATGGTTAAAATATTTTTCCAAGATTTTTCACCGATTGTATGTGTGATAAGTATTATACGTATCAAATTTCGTGATTTTTCAATATACGTAGAATTACTTATGATTTTCTGAAATTCGATTCTGATAATTGAAATTCGGAAATTGATTATCGATTATCGCCTTGGTGATACGATCGGTGATGTGAGTGTCGATCAGTAGTATCGACGAGTCGGCATTGCTGATTTCGGGATAACTAAGTTTGTTTAGTCCAATTTTAGCTACGGTTAAGGTCCCTAACCACTTCTAACCCTAGGATATACTTTGGTAAGCATTATAAAGGGTGAAAATCCATTGGATATGGATTAGGAGAGGTGTTAGGATATTGCATCAAATTTAAGGTGGGGAGAGTTCATGTTTGAACTTTTAACCTTATTTTTGATGATTTAGAGTTCCTATTGGCTTAGGGACTTCCCGAGGATATTGTTGGTGCAATGGTCTAGGGGGAGCAAGCCTTTAGGGGGAGGAATTCATCATGGGATGATGAATGGTATTTTTCCTCATGAGGAGGAAAATGAGATTTTGAGAGACCCAATTTGGAAATTGGGAGAGCATATAGGATTGTCTCTCTTGAGTGATATGGGACTTATCACTAGGAAGATGGTAGGCATCCTAGGTATTTGTGGACCAAGGGGGAGATTGTAAGATCTCATTGGGACATGAGACATTGACCTCCTTGGAGAGATAACCTTTTTGATGTATGTCAAAAAGGGGGAGAACATTAAATTACTAATTTGGAAAAATTAAATTACCAATTTGGAAAATTGGTAAGGGAATTTGAGTTAGGGGCCTAACTCAAGGTTTGTTTTGTCAAACATCAAAAAGGGGGAGATTGTTGATGCAATCGGCCCAAGTCATGATTGACCAGACTAGAGTTTGACTCGCGAGATGTTTTGATGTTTGACAAAGTAAGTTGACATTGATGTTTGACATTAATGTCTGTTGATGTTTTGGAGAGATTGTTTATACAATCAACCCGGGTTATGTTTAACTAGACTCGAGTTTGACTCGAGGGAGACTTTGATGGTTGACTAGGGTTGACCATGTGATTATGGAAAGTCCAAGTCATGGGTACTTGACATGGAAAGTCCAAGTGGGACACTTGGCATTTGGGAAAGTCCAAGCATGGGTCTTGGCATGGAAAGTCCAACATGGGTTGGCAAGGAAAAGTCCAAGCTTGAGTCTTGGCATGTGAGAAGTCCAAGGGGTTTGATATTGGCGGCGTAAAGACCAAGCGGGAGTCTTGGCAGCATAAGTCCAGTGGTTGGCGGCGTAAAGTCCAAGCGGAGTCTTGGCGGTGTAAGTCCAATGTGCCTTGGTAGTGTAGACACCGTTAGCATGACATAGCCGATGAAAGCACCTGAAGGCTAGCGCGATAGATGAACAAGTCATGGATGACTTGGAGGGATCCGAGAGGCGTAAGGCTGCTGGAGGTGGCTAGAAGGCTTAGGTCTAGGCTAAGGGTGGTCTAGCAAGTATGGGGGCACTATACTTGGGATAAAACCTCATGTTTGAGGTGTGTCAGTCGATTGATGTCATGTGGCAGTCGACTGCCGTAGTCAACTAGGGTTTGACTGCGGGGAATTGCCCTAGCAGTCGACTGCCATAGATGGGCAGTCGACTGATTGGACAAGCAGCCGACTGATCTTGTGATCATTCGACTGATGCTCGGATTTTGGAGCACAGAATGGAGTCTCACTCGACCGTTGGGACGAGCAGTCGAGTGATGGCTTGAACAGTCGACTGATGCTCATGATCAGTCGACTGATGTCCTAGCCGTTGGATTTTTCCAGCGTGGATTACACCGTTGTCTCACAGCAACAGTGTGATCAGTCGACTGATGGTCCCAAGTAGTCGACTGATCGACATTTTCCAGCACAGGTTGAAGCTATAAAAGGAGCTCGTGATGGAGAAAATTGGATTCGGTTCTTGAGAACTATTGGGGCAATTTGTTGCTGCAAATCAGGTCTCCAAGTGCAAGCAAGCAACCAAACATTCAAGCAATCAAAAACAAGTGTTGTAAAGTTCTTTCTTTACTTGTCTTTCGTATTTACATTGTATATTGCTTGTATTTCGTTCTTGCTGTTGTAAGATCGTTTGTACGAGGTTTCTTCACCTCCGACTTGTGTCGAGGAGTTATTGTGATTAGTAGTGCGTGTTTGTATTGCTAGGGCTTTTAGAGTCCGATCCATGGAGGAGGAACCGTGTGGTTCTGAACCACGTTACATACTTGTGTTCTTGTTGTGTTTGTCATATTTCGTTATTGTATTACTTCTATTTCCGCTGTGCTAATGAAATTGTAGAGACAAACGCAACGAATTCCATTATTGAACGAGCACGACGCTATTCACCCCCCCTCTAGCGGCCTCAAATCTCTTACATCCTCTTCCTGGACCAGCGGTACAATCTACCGCCCCAACCTTTTCCCAACCCATTATGAGTGAACCTTATCCCTTAGTGTCCTCTATTCCCTCTTCTTCATCTAACCGTGCTACTCAAATCCTGAACTTGGAAGAGCTAATTCCAAGGATGGAAAGTCTACGCCATGCTTTGGAATTGGTAAGCTCCCTAAACTGACTTTACTGTTTTCTTCACTATAATGGTTTCCTCTTTACTGATGACCCACAGGAGTTAGTGAATTACCAAGAGCTGGAACATTGTTTCACATAATACCGAGCTCATTTTCTGTAACAAGCTCAACAACGACTGGAGGATCAAACTGCTGGCAAGGGTCGAGAGGACCTTCTACTGCAAGAACTGACGCGCTGCCAGGACCAATTAACTGAGGCTCATCGCCAATGGCAGGAGGATGTTGAGACCATTGCAGCATTACAAGCGCAACAACAAACACAGACGGAACTCTTATCTGCTCTGCAAAGTGCCCCGCAGGAAGATACTGATAGAACGACACCCGTGTCCCAAGAATTGGCTAATTATCAAGAGCAGCTAACTGAAATCCTCCACGAAAGGCAAAAGGATGCTGAAATCATAGCAAGTCTTCGAGCCCAACACCAGAGAGCTGAGAATAAAATAACTGACCTCCGCACGTGCTTATGCAAGGAGGTACAAGAAAACTCCTCTTTAATAACGTCTCGGGTGCACACTCACGCCCGAATACGCAGGCAGGAAGCCTCCCTCCAGCAACTAGGCAATGAAATTATCCACACCAGATCTCATACGGAAACCGTTGAAGGGATCTCCGCCTCCATGCGCCAAGACATGATGGAGATGACGAGGGTCCTACAGCAGGATCAAACTTCCTGGGTCGATGACATATCCATTTTGGCTGATGTCATTATTCAGATATCTCACCGCTACTGCAAAATGCGTCAATCCCTTAGAGAACATCAAGAAAACTACCGCAGGTCCCATCAGGATTGTCTCTCCGATGACTCGAGCCAATGAGAGCATCTGATAGCTCTGATGCGGGTCACATTCCAGGACAGATTTAATGAAGCAGTTTGGCAATACACCGATTAAGGGTTACCTCCAACTAGCCAACCCGCTCTCTTTCTGTATTGGGAGGTCAGCTTCAGGCGTTATCCTTCGGACCATTTCAAATTGTAATTTATGGCATTACTTCGAGATGGCTATTGTTAAGGGATGTCGATCGTTACATGTGAATTCCTTCCTCATTTTTAATTTTCTCTATTCTATAAGAGGGGAATTATTTTTGATGCAAATGATTCGCCACTTATGTTCGTGTTTGTCGTATGTTAAATAACATGTTGCACGCCACACATACTCCATGAGAAACCTACCAAACTCTTTCCATTGACCATTTCTTCTTACACGGTATGAAAGTACTTCAAATGTACGACATTCCAAGGCCGAGGGAGTTCCCTGCCCTGATCCTCTTTTAAATAATAAGCCGGTCCCACCACACAGCGAGTGACCACATAGGGTCCTTCCCAATTTGGGCCCAACTTTTCCGGGTCTCGCACAGGGTTGACTTTAAGCAGAACTAAATCTCATTCTCGAAATCTTCGGGGTACTACCCTTTTATTAAAGGTTTGTTGTACCCTCCTCTTGTAAAACTCTGCTCGCCTTCACATCTGTTCCCATTTATCTTCCAACAAATCCAACTCAGTTCTTTGGATGATTTAGTTTTGTTCCGGCTCATGAGCTTCCAGGCGGGCACTGTTTAGAAGCGCCTCTACTGGAATAATAGCCTCCGTCCTGTATACCAAGCTGAAGGGAGTTTCTCCTGTCGTAGTTTTAGGAGTAGTTCGGTAGGCCCACAGGATCCCCGGCAATTTATCCACCCAGTTTCCCCTTTGAGCACCTAATTTAGTCTTTAACCCCTAAATGAGGATTCTATTAGTCACTTTGGCCTGCCCATTGGCCTGAGGGTGGGCTACGAAAGTGAAAGTCTGCTGGATATTGAGACTTTGACACCATTCCCTGATTTTCCTTCCCTGAAATTGTCATCCATTATCACTGACCAATTTTCTTGGGACTCCGTACCGGCAGATGATGTTCCTCCATAGAAACTGGATTACTGCATTTTCGGTGATTTTTGCGAGGGGTTCTGCTCCCACCCACTTGGAGAAAGAATCCACTGCCGCTAATAAAAATTTCTTCTACAAAGGTGTCATAGGCATGGGACCCACTATATCCATTCCCCACTGATCAAAGGGACAGGAGGCCACAATAGCTTTCATCAGCTCGGTCGGTCGTTCGGACCAGTTGCCGTACTTTTGACAAGTTGAACAAATCTGTATTATATGAGCTGCATCTTGCTGGAGAGTTGGCCAAAAGTACCCAGCTAACAACACTTTCCTCGCCAAAGCTCTTCCTCCTAAATGGTTACTACAACAACCCTCATGTATTTCCCGGAGTACCCATTCAACATCTTCCTTTCCCAAGCATTTCAACAAGGGACTCCCAAAAGACGTCTTATATAGGACCCCATCCATGATCGTGAATTGTTTCGCTCTAGTCATCAGAACAGATGCTACTCCTTTTGCTTTTGGAATCTTCCCTTGTTGTAAATACTCCATGATGTCAGCTCTCCAATCAGGGACCTGATCCACTCTTGGTAGGGTTTCCTCCACGTTATATACTACCAAGGAACTGGGGACTTCCACGCAGACTGCGTCAGGTTATTTTACCCCTTCCATGGCACTAGCTATCCGAGCCAATTCATCCGTCCTCCGATTATTTTCTCTTGGAATTAGCTGCAGAAGGACTTGTTGAAAATGAGTCTTTTCTTTTTCAAAGGCCATCAAATATTTTTGCAATCTTTCTTCCCGAACCGTAAAGGTACCCTGGAGTTATGACACCGCTATTTGGGAATCTGAATGGATCAAGACGGAAGTTGCTCCCACGGCTCTGGTGACTTATAACCCAGCTAGGATGGCTTCATATTCTGCTTCATTGTTGGATGCTCGTATCCCAGGTGCACGGCTATGCAAGTTTCTTCTTTTTCGGGGGATACTAACAGTACCCCCACTCTGTAGAGGATTCGTTGACCGCTAGAGGGGGTGAATAGCATTTTGATGCTCGATAGAATTCGTTTCATCTACAAATTTCGTTAGAGCAGTGGAAATAGAAATAATAGCAATAACGAAAGTGAGAGAAAACACAAATACACCAATACACAACTATATAATATGGTTCGGAACCGAATGGTTCCTACTCCATGGATCGAGCTCTAAAGAGCTCTAGTGATGCACACGCAACCACTAATCACAAATAACTCCTTATCGGAACAATCCGGAGGTGAAGAAACCTCGTACAAATATTCTTACAACAATAAGAATAAAATACAAGCAAATACAAGTAATCTACACAAATACAAGGAAAACCTTTACAAATGTGAACTTGATTGCTTTATCTTTGATTTCTTGAATCGTGGTTGAAGACCCTGATTTGCACCAGCAAATCGCCTCAACAATGCTCAAGAAATCGCTACAAAAAACTCTCTTCCGAGCTACTTTTATAACCTACAATCGGGCTGGATTTTCTCCTATCAGTCGACTGATGACACTATTACCGTGAGACAATGGTGCAATCCACGCTGAAAAAATCCAACAGATAGGACATCAGTCGACTGATCATGTCCATCAGTTGACTGATCGAGCCTTCACTCGACTGCTAACCCCAGCAGTCGAGTTCGATTGCATTTTGTGCCCGAAATACCGAGAACCAGTCGATTGATCAAACGATCAATTGACTGATCGGTTCAACAGTCGACTGCCCACCTCTGGTAGTCGACTACTAGGGCACTTCCCGTAGTCAAATCCTAGTTGACTCACACCAGTCGACTGCCACATGGTCCCAATCGACTGATACACCTCAAACATGAGGTTTTAACCTCAAATATGAGGTTTAACCCAAGTATGGTGCCCCGATACTTGCTAGACCACCCATAGCCTAGACCTAAGCCTTCTAGCCACCTCCATCAGCCTCACGCCTATTGGATCCCTCCAAGTCATCCATGACTTGTTCATTCATACGCTAGCCTTCAGGTGCTTCCATCAGATATATCATGCTAACGGTGTCTACACCGCCAAGACACATTGGACTCACGCTGCCAAGACTCCCGCTTGGACTTTACGTCGCCAATATCAAACCCCCTTGGACTTTCTAAATGTCAAGTACTCAATACTTGGACTTTCATCGCCAAGAATACACCCTTGGACTTACGTGGCCAAGACTACACCCTTGGACTTTCCAAATGCCAACCCATGTTGGACTTTTCCTTGCCAAGACTCATGCTTGGACTTTACATGCCAAGTACTCAAGACTTAGACTTTCCATGACATGGTCAACTCCAGTCAACCATCAATCCCCCTCGAGTCAAACTCGAGTCCACTCAATCATGACCCGGATTGATTACACCAACAATCTCTCTAAAACAATATCAGACATCAATGTCAAACCTTCATGTCAAACATCAAAACATCTCTCGAGTCAAACTCGAGTCCGGTCATCGTGATCTGAGTCGATTGCACCAATAATCTCCCCCTTTTTGATGTTTGACAAAAACGCATACCTTTGAGTTAGAACACTAACTCAAATCTTCTTACCAATTATCCCAAATTGGTAATCCCAAATATTTTCCAAAACATTCTCTCCCAAATATTCTCCCCCTTTTTGACTAACATCAAAAAGGTCTTCTCCAAGGAGGTCAATGTCTCATGTCCCAATGAGATCTTACAATCTCCCCCTTGGTCCAAGAATACCTAGTATGCCTACAATCTTCCTAGTGATAAGTCTCATATCACTCAAGAGAGATAATCCTATACACTCTCCCAATTTCTAAATTGGGTATCTCTAAAATCCATTTTCCCCCTCATGAGAAAAAATATCATCCATCATCTCATGATGGATACCTCCCCCTAAAGGCTTGCTCCCCCTTGACCATTGCACCAACAATGTCCTTGGGAAGTCCCTAAGCCAATAGGAACTCTAAACCATCAAAAATAAGGTCTAAAGTTCAACATTGAACTTTCCAACCCCTTAAATTTGATACATCACCCTAACAACTCTCCTAATCCATATCCAATGGATTTTCACCCTTTATAATGCTTTCCAAAGCATATCCTAGGGTTAGGAGTGGTTAGGGAATTTTACTGTAGCTGAAAATGGGCTAAACGACCTTGTTTTTCTCAAAATCATCTTGGAAGTCGACTCTATCAGAGATCAGTCGACTGTCGTGTCCATCAATCGACTGTCACCAAGGGCAGTCGACTGATAACTGAAATTTCAAAATTTCAGTTATCAGAGATGAAATTCATAAATAATTATACGTAATTCGAAAAATCATGAAACTTCATACATATTACCAATACAATGGGTGAAAAATGTTAGAAAAATATTTTACCCATAAAATATCAAAATTGATACAAAGTTCAAAAGTGAAGAAAAACTTTAATGTTTTAGCTCACTTTGTATCAACTTCATCAATGGTGATTGTTATCAAAAGACAAACTTCACCAAGGTTTTCTAAAAGGATTTTAAAATGATTTTGAAAACCTATATTGGATCATGTTCCTTGAGCTCAATGTACATGACTTGTACACTAGCTTTCCCAATGATCCACCATTAGAATAAGATGAGTTTTAGTTCATCTAGATGAAAAAACTATGCACCTTGAACTTAACTCATATTCTAGCATCTCACATATATCTAGGGTGTATGAAAACACATACACGTCAATTTAGATGTGAGATGTGGGTTTTGTTTTCTTAATCTAAGGCCTCATGCATTTTCTAAGGCAACACTACTTGATTCCCTTATAAATGGGACTCCAAGTCATGTCATTGTCCTTAAATCAATTTTAATCAAATTAAATGCATGAATGATCAATGCATAAATGATAGCAAAATTAAGCATGGCCAATGATCATGATGTCATGGCATATGATAGAGTCTAAGCATACATGACATTTTACCTTAATCCTAAACATGATCATGACATATAAAATAATCAAAAATAGATATGATGTCATGACATGTTATATGGCAAACAAAACATAGCAAATAAAATGTATAGGTATAATAATACCTAAATTTTAATAGTAATTGTCATTTAATATAATTAAGTATATTTTTCCATATTATCACTTTTCTCCCAAGTGTGCCAAAAACCCAAAATGGCACACTATGACCTCTAAATCTAAAATGTGTCAATTTAATTAATTTTTCATAATCCCAACAATGTATTGGCACACCCTAAAATCTTTTAGGATCATAACTCAAATCTATTTCCAAGGTATCTATAACCTTGAAAATATCCTAAAGTGTCAACTTTGCTATGGTTGGGTTAGCTACCCTTCCAATTAAGGTTGACACACCTAAACCCATCTAGCGTGAATCGATCACGCTTTTAGGAACCCAAAACCTATTTGAGCTCCTAGGGTTTACTAGGTATTCCTTAGGGATGACCTCCCTAGATACCTTCCTAATGACCCTTCTAGGCTTGTTAGCCTTGGTTATTGTGGCCTTGCCTAGGTTAACTCTAGGGGTGACTCCCCTTGTAACCTTCTTAGTGGCATCCCTAGGTTTATTCGAAACCCTAGCCACTAGGCACCTACCTTGGTCAATCTTAGGGATGACTTCCCTATTGACCTTGGTCTTCCTAGACCTAGGTTTAGTTCCATAATCAAATGGAACACTATGATAAGTCACCTTAGGCTTAGGTTTGTGACACAAACCTTTCTCGCCCTTGGTTGACTCTTATCTCCTATGCCCTAGGTTTTGACTTTGACCATTTGACCCTTTTATTTGGTTTTGCATAATCCTAAGGGTTTTTTCCATTTTCTCAAGTCTTGACCTCAAGGCTTGATTTTCTAGCTCTAATCTTCCCAAATTAGATTTTTCATGTGTCCTTTGGGAATTGTTCTTCCTAGGCATGTGCCTAGTCCATTTGGGATTAAGACCTAGGTGGCCCTCAATTTTTCTAATGGATGCCTTAGATAAAATATTTTTAGGGACATTAATCCCAAATTTCTCTTTATTCCTAAGGTTGACTTTCTTAGCTCCTAAACAATATTCCCTATTTCTAGCATGCTCTTTATGATAAATTGCAAGAGAATTAAAATTCCTAACATATTTTTTGATATTTAAACTAGAAGGTGCATTACCAAAGTGTACCTTAGGGTTAGCCTTAGCTCCCCCTACTTGTGATGCTCCTCCTTGGGTCTTTTTGCTCCCCCTAGGGCATTGACTCCTATAATACTCTCTTTGATTATATTTGAAGCATATAATGTGCTCCTTGCTTTTGATGGTTGGGGAATCGGCATCCTTTGACTTCTCTTGACTTTTGGATGCCAGTGGAGCTTTCCTTACTCTCTTTGGGCACTTGCTCTTATAGTGTCTGATTTCCCTACAATCAAAACATATTATATGCATTTTATTATTAACACATATGTTTGAGTTACCTAGAGTGGTGGTAGTTGTCGGAGTTTGAGCTTCTTCATCTTGACCAGATGTGGAAGGCTCTTCTTGATGCTCCGGAGTGGAAGGTCTAATCTCCTCCCCCTCAATCCTAGAGGTGGAGGCTTCTTCCACCGATCCAGAAGTTGACTCCATCTTAACTTCCAAATCCTCACTTGCTTGTGAGGATGATGATGGTTCTTCCTCGGCTTCCTCCTCTTCTTGAGCCGATGAACATTCTTCTTCTTCTACTTGTGCCAAGTGAGGCTTCTCATGGAACTTGACCAATTTGTCCAATAGCTCCTTGGCATCTTGAAATTCACCTAAGCTAGACAAAATGTCATTAGGTATCAAATCTTCTAAAAGCTTTGTTACCTTGACTTCGGTCTTGAATTTTTGGTGTTGCTCTTGGGTCCACCTTTTTAACTTGAGGACTTCTCCCTTCTTATCTCTAGGAGGTTCAAACCCTTCCATGACAATAAACCAATTCTCTATGTCCATCATCAAGAAGGTCTCCATTCTTGCCCTCCATGCCGGAAAATCTTCTTGGTCATATGGCGGCGGTGTGTAGATGTCCCATCCTAATTTACCTTCGAACTCCATCTTGTTCCTCTTCACCCTCTAGCGTCTTGCTCCCGACGGTTAGTCCATAGAAGAGCCCCAGGCTCTGATACCAATTGTAGAGGATTCGTTGACTGCTAGAGGGGGTGAGTAGCATTTCGATGCTCGATGGAATTCATTTCGCCTACAAATTTTGTTAGCGCAGGGGAAATAGAAATAATAGCAATAATGAAAGTGAGAGCAAACACAAATACACCAATACACAACTATGTAACGTGGTTCGGAACCGAATGGTTCATACTCCACGGATCGAGCTCTAAAGAGCTCTAGTGATGCACACGCAATCACTTATCACAAATAACTCCTTCTCGGAATAATCCGGAGGTGGAGAAACCTCATACAAATATTCTTACAACAATAAGAATAAAATACAAGAAAATACAAGTAAGCTACACAAATACAAGTAAGGAAAACCTTTACAAATGTGAACTTGATTCCTTGATCTTTGATTGCTTGAATCCTGGTTGAAGACCCTGATTTGCACCAGCAAATTACCTCAACGATGCTCAAGAAATCGCTGCCAAAAACCCTCTTCTGAGTTGCTTTTATAACCAACAATCGGGCTAGATTTTCCTATCACGATCGCTCGGGACAATCATCGGGATCGATCATTGATAATCGCTGTCTTTGAGACAACGGTAATCCACGCGATCCAACAGATAGGACATTAGTCGATTGATCATGTCTATCAGTCAACTGATCGAGCCTTCACTCGACTACTAACTCCAACAGTCAAGTTCGACTGCATTCTATGCCCAAAATATTGAGCACCAGTCGACTGATCAAATGATCAGTTGACTGATCGGTTCAACAGTCAACTGCCCACCTCTGGCAGTCGACTGCTAGGGCACTCCCTGCAGTCAAACCCTAGTTGACTCACACCAGTCGACTGTCACATGCTCCCAGTTGACTAATACACCTCAAACATGAGGTTTTAACCTCAAACATGAGGTTTAACCCAAGTATGGTGCTCCCATACTTGCTTGACCACCTGTAGCCTAGACCTAAGCCTTCTAGCCACCTCCATCAACCTCGTGCCTATCGGATCCCTCTAAGTCATCCATGACTTGTTCATCCATACGCTAGCCTTCAGGTGCTTCCATCAGCTATGTCATGCTAACGGTGTCTACACCGTCAAGGCACATTGGACTTACGCTGCCAAGACTCCCGCTTGGACTTTACGCTGTCAACCATTGGGCTTATGCTTCCATGACTCCCACTTGGACTTTACGCCGCCAATATCAAATCCCCTTGGACTTTCCAAATGTCAAGTACTCAAGACTTGGACTTTCACCGCCGAGACTACACCCTTGGACTTACGTGGCCAAGACTACACCCTTGGACTTTCCAAATGCCAACCCATGTTGGACTTTTCCTTGCCAAGACCCATGCTTGGACTTTACATGCCAAGTACTCAAGACTTGGACTTTCCATGACATGGTCAACTCCAGTCAACCATCAATCCCCCTCGAGTCAAACTCGAGTCCGGTCAATCATGACCCAGGTTGATTGCACCAACAATCTCT
Organism: Wurfbainia villosa; assembly: GCA_025175895.1. Classification (NCBI taxonomy): domain Eukaryota; kingdom Viridiplantae; phylum Streptophyta; class Magnoliopsida; order Zingiberales; family Zingiberaceae; genus Wurfbainia; species Wurfbainia villosa. Next base: position 82,459,311 of record CM046005.1, read on the forward strand.
CCAAAACATTATCAGACATCAATGTCAAACATCAAAACATCTCTCGAGTCAAACTCGAGTCCGGTCAATCGTGACCTGGGGCGATTGCATCAACACACTCCACTACCCGTATATCCAGAAGATCCATCCACAAAGACATTCTATACCTCCAACCCTTCTTCTTTCTCAGCCGACCTATTCTCTGAACCAACAGGTACCTCTACCAGGAAATCAGCTAGAGTCTGAGCCTTGATGACGGTTCGGGGATGACAATGAATGTCATACTCGCTTAGCTCCATAGCCCATTTAGCGAGCTTGCCTGAGGAATTAGGCTTAGTCGCCACCTTACCTAGCTCACTATGAGTCAAAACATTAATTGGGTGGGCCAGGAAATATGGTCTCAACTTGCGGGCTGTCAGAACTAGAATATATGTCAACTTCTCCAGCTCGGTGTATCAAGATTTAGCTCCTTTCAAGATATGACCAGTGTAGTAAATGGGTTGTTGTTAGGAACCTTCTTGCTTCAACAATACTGAACTGATGGCTCCTTCTGAAATAGCTAAATACATCCACAAGGGCTCTCCTATGACTGGTTTGGCTAGCAGAGGTAGTTCAGCTAAATACTTCTTTAGCTCCTGGAAGGCCTGCTCACACTAGTCATCCCACTGAAACTTAATGGCTTTGTATAAAATCCGAAAGAAAGGTAATCCCTTGTCCGCAGATCTGGCTATAAATCGAGACAAGGAAACTATCCTTCCTACCGGCCTTTGAGTCTCTCGCAGATTAGTAGGTGACTTCATGTTGAACAAGGCTTGCACTTTCTCTGGATTAGCTTGCAGTCCTTTTTTAGTTACAATGTACCCCAGAAACTTCCCACTCTTTACACCGAACAGACACTTTTTAGGGTTTAACTTCATGTTGTACCACCTCAAAGTGGAAAAAGTCTAGTCCAGATCTGTAACTAGATCCCGAGTGGTTTTTGACTTGACAAGGACGTCGTCGACATAAACCTCCACATTCTTTCCCTTTTGTTCTACAAAGATTCTGTCCATGAGTCACTGATAAGTGGCCCTAGCATTTTTTAAGTCGAAAGGCATCACCACGTAGCCGTACAATTCTTCTGCTGTCACAAAACTGACGTGCTTCTGATCCTCTTTTGCTAACGGTATTTGATGATATCCTTGGTAGGCATCCATAAGGGATACTACTTCATATCCCACAGTAGAATCTACCAAATAATCAATGCAAGGCAACGGGTAGCAGTCTTTAGGGCATGCTTTATTTAAATCACAAAAGTCAATACACATCCTCCACTGTCCAGAAGGCTTGGGGACCAAAACTATATTAGACACCCACTCGGGGAATTGAATTTCTTTAACATGACCCGCTTGCAACAACTTATCTACTTCTTCATCTATAACTTTATCTTTCTCAGGCCCAAAGTGTCGCTGCTTTTGCTGAACGGGTCGGGCTCCTCTGGTGATGTTGAGATGATGTTCAACAATGAGAGGATATATTCTTGTCAGGTCGTGCACATCCTTAGCAAAGATATCTTCGTTCTTTTTTAGGAAGACCACCAACTCCTCCTTAATCTCGAGCTATTGAGCTACTCAAGTGACTTTCCCAGGAGCTACCTCTACAGATTCCCCCTCTTCTATTTTTCCTGCTTTGGGAGGAGACTCTTCAAGCACGAATATGTCAAAGATCATGACAACTTTTCCCTTGGGGACGTCTGCTCTAGCTTTCTTCTGGTCATCTCGGACCATCTGTACATAGCAACTTCGAGCAGCCTTCTGTTCACCTCTGGCTTCCCCGATCAGTTGCCCGATCGAAAACTTAACCTTCTGATGATAGGGAGAAGCCACCGCTTGAAAAATAGATAAGAAAGGATGACCCAAAATTGCATTATAAGTGGACAGAGCATCCACTATAAGAAAAGGAACAATATTAGTTTTTGGCTAGGCTTTGTGCCCAGGGTGAGGGGCAATGAGATCTGCCCTACGGGATGCACCATATGTCCTGCAAATCTGAATAGAGGGGTAGCCATGCCCTCTAACTGTGCATTCCCCAACTACATCTGTCCAAAGGCCTCTTGAAAGAGGATGTTAACAAAGCTTCCCGAGTCAACCAAGACCCAGGCTACCTCATAGTTGGCAAGAGAAATATGGATTACTAGAGCATCCGTATGAGGTAGCAAAATGCCTCGAAGATCTTTTGGCCCGAAAGACATTGGTGGCATAGTCTGGATAGTCTGCTCGGTTAAATAGATAAGCTCTCCATGAGGCGGGCATAGGACTTTCGAGCCCTATTGGAGTCCCCATCAGTAGGTCCTTCTACAATAACGTGAATAACTCTCCGTGTGGGGACATCATTCAGATCAGATGATGGGCCTTCACTTGATGACCCTCCTTGTGAAATACCCTCCTGGATGGGAATTTGTTTGCCTGGAGGGAAAGTATCCTGAGGTCTCTGGTTGTAGGGCCCCGGGCAAGCCACATTAGGTCGCTGACCTCACCTTGTCAGCCCCACCTAAGGCCGCAGATGTGGGTAGGCGACTCGGATGCGCACCAGCTCTTCTTGCATCTTGAAACATCGGCCACTGGCATGGCCATATTCCATGTGGTATTGACAGAAGAAAGGAGTTGGAGGGTTACGAGGCACTCCCCTATATCTCATCGGTCGTTGTAGAAGACCTTGTTGATCTTTAAACTCCATCTCCTGCTCTTTCTAGGTTCTTGGGAGAGGGACTGCGTCGACAACCATGATCAGTAAAGGAGGGGTGGGGCAAGCTCCCTACATCAATAACCAGGGCCTGGGAGCTTCTGGTATGAAAGGTCGCACGTATTCTCTTCGAGGAGGAGCTTGGGGAGCTGCAGGGCGACTTCTTTCTGTGAAGGCCATTACAGATGTCTGTTCGGACCACCGGACCTTTAGTCCTTCTTCCTCATTGATGTATTTCTCCGCACGGCTTAGCAATTCCTCGTAGCTAACCACCGGTTTTCTCAATAGGGAGCTAAGAAAAGCCCCCTCTCTTAGCCCATGTGGGATGGCCACCCTCAACGCATCTGACTTTGCTGAGGGGATATTCCTGGCAGTAGAAGTGAATCGATGAAGATACCCTCTAAGTGATTCTGAGGGCTCCTACCTAATGTGTATCAAGATTGAAGTGTCGTGCTTGTACGTCTTACAGCTGACAAACTCCTAGCGGAACACCCCTTGAAAATCGGTGAAACAAGTAATAGACCCTGGGGGAAGGGTGTTAAACCATTTCTACGCCGAGCCAGTTAAGGTGGTATGGAAAACCCGACATTTGAGAGTGTCAAAATAGCAATGAAGTGAGGTGGCTTCTGCAAATTGTGACAAATGTTCTTCAGGATCGGTCGTGCTTTCATATTTGCCCACCTGGGGATTTTTGAAATATGAAGGTGGCAATTCAGAAAGAATGTCAATGGTGAAAGGACTGGGCTCGTAAATCTCCGGAGCCCTAGTTGACTGGCTCTCGCCCTATTCTTCTCGTCGGATCTATGTCACTGGTATAGTAGTCTGATGCATTCTCCCCCTAGCCCATCCCCGGGCAATGCCTCGACTTTTGTAGTTGTACGAAGCGGAGGAGGCATCTCCTATTGTTGTCCTTGAGGAGAAGGTTCATCGGAATGAGGATGGAGATATCCAGTCCTTCTCCTCTCTTTGTCTAGGGCTTCAGCCACGGCTGTGTCCACCATGGCCCTCAGCTGCAATGGTAGCAATGTAATGGGGTTCTCCTCCGCAGAGGAGGCTGCTAGATAGTGTATCTCCTCTGGCTATATCTCAACGTCTTGCTCAGTAATTTCCCACAGGCGGCGCCAACTGATGCGGTCGTAGATGGATTTTCTAGCCTCCCTTCAACGTCGAAGCACGTGATGGAAGCTTGGGGTTCTCTCCCAGCTGTAACAGTAATAAAATACAAACTGAAAACACCAACAACCAAAGCAGAGAGTAGAGAAATAGAGTTTTATGTGGTTCGGAATAAGGATTCCTACTCTACGAGAGTGAGCTCTCCCATGAGCTACAGTGCCAAAGTACTTTCACTATGAACTCCCTCTTTCATGGAAAAAGCTTCTAGAGGTGGAGGGAAAAAACCTCTTACAATTAGCTCAATATACAAATGTCGAAAGAATGGGGTTCCCTACTCTCCCCGTCTCCTTCTTCCTGTCTTCCCCTTTCCCTTCTCCAGTGATGTGGTTGCTCTCCCCTTCAAATGTACCTTCATCCCTTGCTTTTAGAAGTTGCAGATCCTCTTCTTCTCGCCCCCCCCCCCTTCTGTCTTTTATCCTCCTCCTCTTTCCTGGGTAGCTGTCACGTAACAAACATCTTCCATCACTGTACACATGGCCACCTTACTTACCTGGAGAATCATTCTGTTACAAAAATGGAGAGTAGAGACTCCTCCGAATATTATGTGGGGTCCTAATCTGTTATGTAACATACTCTCGTAAGTATTTCGGGAAAGATTCTAACCTTTCCTTTTCACCCTCTTGCCCTTCATGAAGCTAGCCTACACCTATCGCCTAGGCTTAGTATGGCTCTTAAACTCCCTACCTCAGACTTCCTATAATAGCCCGAGCCAACTCCTATACTCCCTATACAGAGCCAATCTTCGGATCCATTCCGTCGGACCAGTTCTCCCAGACCTACTTCGCCAAACCGATTCTTCCAAACCTATTTTGCCGAGCCATTTCTCCCAGACCTACTTCGTCGAACCGATTCTCCCAGACCTATTTTGCCGAACTGGTTCAGGCCATGTCTTCCACATGGATTCCTTCGTTTCCATTGCCGGAAAAGGAAGCAGTAGTACCAGTATCTATGTTATTCTAATTAATGGATCATTTCGATGGGATAATTTCACCGTAAGTAAAGTATCGAAGTTTTGTTGTCATTAGTCTCAAATGTAAAATTGACAAATTAATAGCCACTATATGAAAAGGTGAGGCGATTAATAGTTAATTAGAGAAGATTAATGTCTGCAATATTTCAAGCCAATAAAAAGAAACTCCTTCGTGGCAAATAGATCATCTAACAAGAAACAATTCTCCTCTCTTTCTCTGTTCTATCTCTGACTTCCTAATAGAAAATTTACAATGAAATTTGTATTTGTTATTATTAGTAGTAGTATTTTTAAAACCCTATTAAATTCAAATATTTAATTAAATTATCCTATATTATTATTATTTGGTAATCCATTGTCACTCATAATTGATATTTTATTTATGCATCCTGACTGCCCACTAAAATCATTCATGTTAGGAGCTATCGCTCACAGTCAATATCTGCTTATGCACCCTGACTGTCCATGAGAACTATTTGTGATAATGAATTATCACTCGTAGTCAATACTTATTTATGCACTTTAACTGCTCATGAGAATCGTTCGTAGTAATGAATTATCACCTACAGTCAGTACTTATCCATGCATTTTAACTGTCCATGAGAATCGTTCGTGGTAGCGAGCTATCGACAACAGTCAATACTTATCTATGCACTTTGACTGCCCATGAGTTTCATTCATGATAGCAAACTATCGCTCACAATTAGTGCCTACCTATATGCCTTGAATGTCCATGAGACTGTTCATGACACTACAAAAATACACTAAAATAGCGACAAATTTTAGCGATGAAAAAAATTCATTGTAAATTTACAATGAATTTGGTGGCGAATTATTAAATCATTGTAAATCAGCAACGAAATTAGCAACAAAAAATATTTTGCCACAAAAATAGCAACAAACTATTTATTCATCGCAGATTTTGTAACAAATCAATTTTTATCGCAAAATCTGTCACACAATTTGCGAGGAATATAACTTTCATCGCCAAATCTACGACGAAAAATTAAAATCGTTGCAAACTTTGCGATAAAAATGGATTTGTTGTAAATTTTGCATCAAAAATCAAATTTGTTGTGAAATTTACAATGAAATTCCCAAAGAAAAATTTTCATCACTCATTTTCAATTATTTTTGAAAAAAATGTGGTGGTTGGTGTAAGATGAAAAGCGCCATCCAGCGTAAAATTTTACTATGAATATGAAATTTGTCACAAACACTGCAACGAATTTGGTAGCAAAAAATAATTTGTCACAGAACATTCCCTAAAAACTCTTCTTTCCTCTTCTCCTCTCACTCTCACAATTCTCCCTATGCTTCGGTACGAACCTCTCTTCTCTCCCTCGTATTCCAATAGATCCGGCGATGGATGTCGGATCTTCATCGCACACGTGACAAGGGCACCGCCCCTGCTGCATGGCATCGCACGCGTGCTAGGGGCATACCTGTCATGCAGCGTCACTTGCACGGCAAGGCTGACACCCCTACCAATGTCACGTGTGCAAGAGGGGTGACCCCCCTTGCTGGCGTCACTCGCACAAGGGGACTATCGTCGTACAATGCCCCTGCCTTGTTCTAGCCGCAGGCTGCCGCCTGCGGCGGTTGTCACTGCGAGGGCGCCGCTGCCCTTTGTGAGGGCACCATCGCCTCAGCTCGCGCATGACTGGGGCATCACTCTTGGCCCGCACGCAGCTATCGCAGCACCCCCGGTCCTACATGGCACATCTTTGCCCCACAACAAAGTCGTCACCCCTCCAACTTCACTTGCATAATCAAGGCCCCCTTTAATGCTTTCACATCATGACCATCGCTTGCACAGTCGCGATCGTTGCTTGCACGAGCGTGACCCCCTACAGCGCGTGTTGACCTTGGGTGACCGAGATGCACAGGTGGCTAATTCATGTGGTTTATCAGATTAACAATTTATTCAAATCCTTTTAATTTTTAATGTGTAATATAAAATGTACAAATTCAATACTTTATTTCTCTTAGGTTTGTCATACAATTGTTCGTTCTTCAAGTGATCAGCGTGTTCATAAAGCCTTCTGTTGTCAGCTCATCTGTTGCTTCCACCAGGGAAGGTATATTTTATATTTCGAAATTTTTACCATTATCATTCTATAATATATATAATATTTTTTAAGAATTTCTTTTACTGTAAAAATTCATTATTAGTTCATATGTTATAGTCTATAATTCAATATCATATCAAAAATAAATATGTATTAGAAGAATGTGTTTTGAATATAAATTGATTGTTCAATTAATATCAATGAAAAATGATGAGAAAATAATTAATCCTTGCTATAAATTTGAAAACAAGAAAAATGGAGAAAGAAAGGAGTTGTATGTACAAAAAGAACTTATCTGAACGTCGAGGTTTAACCAATGAATTTATTATTGGGCTAGAACAATTTTTGAATTTTACTGGTAGTAATATTGAGTTTATGGATGAGAATAAGTTAAGGTGTCCGTGCAAAAAGTATCATAATGATATTTTTTTTCAGTTTGATAAAGTTCGAGAACATCTTTGTAGATTTGATTTTACCCCAAATTATTATAATTGGACATATAATAATGAACCATTCATATCTGATGAAGAGGTTGGATGAAACATATAAATGTCAGTTAGTGGGGATCAAAGATATTATGATCAATTCAATCCATATCAAAGGATGATAATTGATGCAGTGGGTCATAATTTGATTACCGAACTGAGCACTGCAAGTTCTAGTTTTTCTCAAACATTTGAGAAAATGTATACCAGTTATTCATCACTGTTGGAGGATGTAGAAGTAACAAATATTAATGAAAATATACATAATGAACCATATCTTCAATTTCAAAAAGTGTTGAGAGCTGCAGATAAACTCGTATGGTCTGGTTGTGATAGTCACACTAAATTATCTTTAACTGCAAGATTGTTGAATGTTAAAGCTGAGTATAATGTGTCTGAAGATTATTTTAATGATTTTATTTAAGTTATTAGAGAAGTATTGCCATGTGATCACATAATGTCAAATGATTTTTACAGTATAAAAAAACTTGTGAAAGAATTAGATCTTTCGGTGGAAAGGATTGATGTTTGTATACTATATTGGGGAGATAATGCAGATGCATAGATTTGTAAATTCTATAATCAATGTAGGTACAAGAGAACCATGTGATTGGGCTATAATAAGCGACGTAAATCATACAGACAAATATTTTATTTGTCTTTAACTCCTAGATTACAAAGGCTTTATGCCTCAAAGGTCACTGCTGAACACATGACTTGGCATGCAATTTATGAAATAGAGGAAGGGCTAATGTATCATCCATCATATGCAGATGTGTGGAAAAATTTGATAGAACATATCCTGAGTTTGCGAATGAGACTCGAAACATTAGATTAGGTCTTTGTGCTGATGGATTTGCTCCATTTGGGAAATCAGGAAGAACTTATTCTTGTTGGCTAGTTGTCTTAACTCCGTATAATTTTCCACTCGGTATGTTTATGAAACACCGTATATATTTTTAACATTGATTGTTCCTAGCCCATAAAATCCAAAGAAGTTAATAGATATTTATATGCAACCACTAATTGTGGTGTTCAAACAACTATGGAATGGGGGTGTTTCTATATATGATGTTCATACTAATCAGATGTTTATAATGAAAGTTGCACTTCTTTGGACCATAAATGATTTTTTTGGCTTATGGTATATCATCAGGATGGAGTACCGTTGGGATTTTAGGTTGTCCAATATGTATGGAGAGATCAAAGTTATTCAGATTGAAACATGGAAAGAAGGCGAGTGATTTTGATTGTCATAGACAATTTTTATCACCAAATCGTAAATTCAGAAGGAATAAAGAAGAATTAATTAAGAATAGAATTGAAAGAACACATCCACCATTGAGATTAACTGGTGAATGTATATGGCATAGAGTGTTTAACTTTTCATCTGTTATTGAAGACTCAAATGTTACAACATATGGATATGGAAGTATGCATAAATGGACTAATTGGAGTATATTTTGGGATTTATCATATTGGCAGAGTCATTTGATTCATCATAATCTCGATGTAATACATATTGAGAAAAATATTTTTGATAATCTAATAAATACAATGATGGATATTACTGGAAAAATAAAAGACAATATGAATGCAAGAAAAGATCTGTGTCTTATTTGTAAATGACCAACTCTTGTTGTCGATAAAAATAATAGGGGACCAAAGCCAAAAGCAATTTATATATTGAATAAGGATCGGAGATGGATTTTTTGTGAATGGTTGAAATCATTGAGATTTCCTGATGGTTATGCATCTAATCTTGGAAGATGAATCAATTAAAAGGAATGCAAATTGATTGGTTTGAAAAGTCATGACTGTCATATATTCATGGAAATACTGATTCCTATTATTTTTAAGGAAATGTTACCAAATTTTGTATGGGGTGTCATTACAGAGTTAAGTATTTTCCTTCATGATATTTGCTCGACAGTGCTAAGTCATTCACACATGGAGACATTAGAGAGAGACATTCCAATTCTTTTGTATAATTTAAAAAGAATATTTCTACCATCATTTTTTGATTCCATGGAACATCACTTTGTTCACTTGCCATATGAGGCCAAAGTTGGAGGTCCTGTACAGTTTCAATGGATGTATCCATTTGAAAGGTAAACTTTTCATTTTCTATACTTCCTTGTTAGTGCATTATAAATTGATTAATTTTAGTATACATTATTTTCTAATAAATTTTTTTTATTACTATTAGATTCCTTTATCATTTGGAGAAAAAGATGAAAAATAAGGCACGTGTTGAGGCTTCTATTGTTAATGCATATATTGTGGAAGAAGTTACAACTTTTGCATCATATTATTTTGAACCTCATGTTTAATGCAAAAGGCGGAGAGCGAGAAGAAATGATAAGGGTCATGTTGATCCAAATTTGAAGGCATTCTCAATTTTTAACTATCTTAGTCGACCAAGTGGGTCTTGTACACGTAGATACTTAACTGGTCAAAAATGACGAGCAACCCAAATATATATTTTACTGAACTGTCCAGAAGTAACGTCATATTTTGAGTTAGCATATATATTTTATATTATGTATTTCTTATATCATAAATTATTGTTCGTGTTATAATTATTTTTATGGTAGGATTTTTCAAAACTTTTGTTCTGAGCTTTCGAAGCATGAGTTTGATCGTTTTGGGGATGAATAATATGCACCATGGTTCAAAAAATATATAAGTAGTCTATAATAATCAATTGGTTAAATCTTGACTTTAACACATATTTATTTAACTTTAGGTTCATGATAATCAAACTCATATTGAGCAAGAATTGCTAATTCATCTATCATAGGGTTCAAAATCAATGGTGAAAACTTGACTGACATATTTCATAAACAGATATAATTTTCATACTCAAGCATATGGAATAGGAAAAACTACAATGAATAGTGGGGTTTGTGTTCAGTCATCTAACGATGGAGGTGCAAGGAATGATTTTTATGGTTTGCTAGATAAAATTTTAGATGTAGAGTACCTTGGCTCAATTTTACGAGTTATTTTATTTATGTGTCATTGGTTTGACTCTATCAAAGGCATGAAGGTGCATCCACAATTTAATTTGGCTGAAATAAATCATAAAAAATTGTACAAGAGGTATGAACCATTTGTGTTGGCACTGTTGGTGCAATAGGGCTCGGGTCAATGTTGACCAAACTCGAGTAGAACTTGAGTAGTGTTTTGATGTTTAACAATGGGTTGACAATGGTTTGACCTTATGTTGACCATATGACTAGTGGATGATTGTGATATTCAAAGTCATATGAGGGAGATTATTTGAGGGAGATTGTTGGATCAATCAATCTCGGAAGTCCAAGTTTGGGTACTTGGAAATGAAAGTCAAATATAGATATTTTGTAAGGGAAGTCCAAAGGCAAAGTCTTGGCAGCATAAGTCCAAGTGTGTAGTCTTGGTGTCGTGAAGTCCAAGTGAACTTTGGCAATTGGAAAGTCTAACATGGAGTTGGCAAGGAAAATCCAAGAATGGTCTTGGCAAGGGAAAGTCCAAGTATGGTCTTGGCATGGAAAGTCCAAGCATAGTCTTGGCAATGGGAAATTCTAAGCATGGTCTTGGTAATTAGAAAGTCTAAGTCATGGATACTTGGCAATTGAAAGTCCAAATCTTGGGTACTTGACAATTGAAAGTCCAAGTCATGGGTACTTGACAAAGAGAAAGTCCAAGTTTATAAGTTTGGCAGCATAAAGTCCAAGCATGTAGTCTTGGCGGCGTAAGTCCAAATGGATCTTAGCAAAGAAGTCCAAGGGTGATGTTTTGGTACCATAAAGTCCAAGCATGTAGTCTTGGCAACATAAGTCCAAATGAACCTTAGTAAAGAACTCGGTTAGTATGACATAGCCGATGAAAGCACCTAAAGGCTAATGCGAAGGATGAAAAGTCACAGACTCAAGGGATCCGAGAGGCATGAGGCTAATGGAGGTGGCTAGAAGGCTTAGGTATAGGCTAAGGGTGGTCAATTAAGTACAAGGGGATCATACTTGGGTTAAACCTCATAGTTGAGGTTTATAAGTCGACTGGGACTTTGGGTCAATCGACTGGCCGAGTGCTTGACACTTGAGAGTCTAGTCAACTCGGAGCAATCGATTGGGATTATGACTAATCGACTGGTCGAAGAGTCGGTTGAGGCTCAACTGCTCGCATGAGGTCAGCGGCACCATCGATGGATCATGTGATCGCAGATAGATTATTATGTAGTTGATTGGCGTGATCATTCCGGTAAGGGAAGTCGACTACTAATGTATCCGTTGGGCAAATTCCAACGTGGATGGAGTCATTGTGAGACAACAGATAGGCTAGCAATCGATTGGTGTCTTTTGGTAATCAACTGTTAGGTGCGAAATCATCCCAATGCAGATTATAAATGGAGTAGCTCGTGGAGGATTTTGGATAAGATTTTTGAGGCAATTTTAAAGGGTAAGTGTTGTTGCATTCTAGACCTTCAAGAGCAATCCAAAGCAATCAACTAGCAAGCAATCAAAAGCCCTTTGTGTAAAGTTTCCTTTACTTGTATTTGCTTATTGCTTAGTATACTTGTTGTATTTGGTTGTATTTCATGTATTACTAATGTAATCTTGTTCTAAGAGGTTTCTCCACCTCTAGAGTATTTTTTGAGAAGGAGAAGTTTGATAGTGGTTGTGTGCATCACTAGAGCTCGCCTCATGAAGTAGGAACTGTTGGGATGTATACTGAAAGCCTAGCTCTTTTGTATGAACATCTTTATTTTGAAATAAGAATCACATGATCATTGTTTGCACTTTATATTTATGATATATGTGCATATTGTCTAATACTTTACATTGTAGATAACATGGTGCTTGGGTGTGGCACAGAAGATCATGTTATCAGTCCCTTATAGAGTATAAGTAGAGGCTCACAACCAAGATGGTTTTGGACAAACCATTGGCATGGTTGTAGTGTAGCTTGGTATTATTTTGTCTTGAACATAAAGTTACACTAGTACACTTAGGTGTATTGAGCAGGACGGACATAGAGGTGATTCAATTTATTGTTGACTACATAATTGAATCGGACCTCGGATATTATGTTGTACATGCTCTTAATTCTGATATAATAACGGGCACATGTACTTAATACTTATTTCTTTGATTTACCAGAGGGTGAGATTTCTATGGATTAAATCAATATGCCCGGTAAGTTGGGAAATGATATTATTTACATGGTGTGTCGTTGATTATAGGAGGAAACCGTGTCCTATGTATTAGGTTGATGATGTCCCCTTGAGGAGCTCATAAGGTTCATCATGTAAACCCTGCAGGTTGACTTAGTCAACATGATGATAAGGTTGAGTGGTACTACTCGAGGACTTAGATGTTAATTAATTGATGGTCAGTAAATCAATTAATTTATGGACATTCGATATCTTAAACACGGGGAGATGGATGTACAAATAATATATGGAGCTCATATTAATTTATGGGGGTTGGTGAGGTAGTTCGATGATGATCCTCTAGTGGAATGGAACATCATTGATGGATCAAGTTTGTGTGGTTCCGATCCATCGGGTGGCCAAGACCCAACTCCTCCTCATGGTCCCTATCGTAGCCTAATATAAACCTCATGAAGTCTAGATCAAATGATGAAAAACAAATCTCTAGATCCGACGGTTGGGATTAAATCCCTAGAACCGACGGTGGAGATTAAATCCCTAGAACCGACGGTGGAGATTAAATCTCTAGCTCCGACGGTTGGGATTAAATCCCTAGAACCGACGATGGAGATTAAATCTCTAGATCCGACGGTTGGGATTAAAACCCTAGAACCGACGGTTGAGATTAAATCTCTAGATCCGACGGTTGAGAATAAAACCCTAGAACCGACGGTGGAGATTAAACCAAGGCTTAAACCTAACTCTATATATAAGGGAGCATGGGTTGGGCGGCAGGGAGTTTTTAGAAGTTTGATGGATGATGGAAATTAGGGTTTAGCCTCTCTTTGCTTGGGCGGCAAGAAACCCTAAGGAGGAAACCCTAATTAGGGTTTGGCTCCTTGGGTTGGGCGGCCATGGTGAGGAAAGGAGAGTGGGCGGCAACTTGTGTAAGAGTTCTTCTTCTTCCTAGGGAAGGTGGCCGGTTCTAGATCTCCTCCTTCCACCATGGTTGGGCGGCAAGAAATAGGAAGAGGCTAGGGTTAGGGTTTAGTCCATGATGGTGGGCGGCAACCCTTCTTCCTCCCTCCTTGGTTTGGCCGGCGCCCAAGCTTCACCCTTCTTTCTATGGATTAGGTTGGTTTGGGAAATTAGGGTTTTCCCTTCCATTAGTGGGCAGCAAGAAACCCTAGAGTTTTCCTTTCCTTGGTTGGGCGGCTAGGTTATGGAGGGGAAAGTGGGCGGCAACTATAGGAGAGGATATCTTCTTCTTCTTCCTAGGGTGTTGCCGGCTCCTAGATCTTTTCCCTCTACCTTGGTCGGCGCTCAACCTATTCCTCTCATCCTCTTCTTGTTCTCTTTGGATCGGCGGCAAACATCATGCTTGGAGCTTGATGGTTGGTCCTAGATAAGAGATGAGTTTTGTTTCCATTTTGTTCTCTCTATTCTTGGGGCCGGCGGCATCAATCCTTTGTGGATTGGTGGTTGGCTCAAGCAAGAAGGGAAAGAGAGTTCTTCTTTCTTTGGATTGAAGAAGATCTAGGATGCTTCAACTTGTGGAGGATCTTCGCCCACACGAAGTCTACAAGGAGGTTAGGACATACGATAGAAGATCAAGAGGTATAAAAGTTTTATAACTTTTATTATCGTTCTTTGCATGTTCTTATTGATATGCTAGCTTATGTTCTTTATGTTAGTATATGTTGATTATACTAGTTTACATTTGTATGTATTTGTATAATCATGGACCCCGAAGATAAACACAAAAACTGGCGATCCGTCCGTCGTCTCTTCCGCGGCTAACCGACTAGAAGAGTTGTGTTGCTTGAACAACTAGTTTGTTCAAGTGATCGCTCATGTTGTTAGCACGACGACGTTTTGGTTGTGCTTAGGAAACTCATCCCATCCGGATTAGTTTGCATTAGTGAAAATTTTAATCCGGGGACATGGGAGCCGATGAGCCTCCGAGGAATAGCACATTGCCAACAGGAACCCTAGTTCCAAACCACGTTAAATCTCTTGTGTTGTGCTTGTGTCTTTATTGTGTATTTTATTTCTATATTTCATTGCGGACTAACTTATTATAGACAAGCATGAGATCCATCGAATCAAGCATAAATCGCTATTCACCCCCCCCCCTTTAGTGCGACGTCATCGACCATACAGACACAACAAGTGATTCAAGTATTTTATGCTTCATATCTTAGTTTGAAACATGACAAAATTGATTGGATGACTATTTGTGAAACGGAAGTACCAAAAAAAATTAAGGAACATTAAGAAGATATAGCATATTAGCAAGATGAAGTTGTGAATACATTTTAGATCGAAGAATATAATATTTCAACGTTAAGATCCCAATGGCATTGTGATCGACGTTGATGCAAGTGAAATTAATGAAGATGAAGATGAGGAATTTAATTCTGAGATAGAGGATGAGAATGAGGAGGAAGAGGAGGAGGATGATAAGATATTGAAGAGGCAGATGATGAGGATGAAAATGACAATAAGGACTTTGATTTTTGATAATAGGTAACTTTTATTCAGTATCAAATATTTTTCTATCATCTGTCTCATTCTTAATTTCATATATTTGATATTTTAATGAACTATCTTTTTTCTAAATGTTATTATTTGAGAATTTTTTTTATATATTGGTAGATTATTTTGCTGATTTAGTACTTCAAAATAAATATGGTCAATTTCCCATATTCTTTGTTATACATCCAATGGAAATATATTTTTTTACTTTATTATTCTAATAATTATGATTGATATTTTCGGCATGATGGTTATAAACGGAGTACTGATGGAAGATCACACTCTTCATCACCTGCTTCAGCACCAATGCAGTCTGATTCTCTTGTAGGCAATATACCTTCATCTCCTTCTCCCATTGCAGGATCTTCTGATTCTCAGCATGTGTCTGCTGATATATCTTCCCCAGTTGCTGAGATATGCGAGAGTTGATATCCCCTCGCGAAGATTGGTAAGTATTTAATTTTTATATCATCTATGTTTTTAATAAGATTATTTTTCATAAATATTTAACATGGTTTATTTTTATTTTATGATAGATTTACAAATTATGTACATGTTACTCACGAGATTAATAAAATAGTGAATAATCATTGGGGTGGGGCTTCGATGACTTATACGAGTACCTCGGAATAAATAAAAAATTTATGGTGGAATGAGTTCAAGGTAAGTTACTCCAATCAATTTATATCTAAAATTGTAGTTAATATAATCAATTGATATTTTTCTCCATTGCAGCGGGTATTTACTTAGGAGGAGAGTGAAACACTGGAGATAAGGAGGATTTTTAAGAAAAAATATGGCAATCACATTAGAAACGTATTAAATCATGCGAAAACCATATCTAAAAAGTCACATTGTATAACCGAGGAGAATTGGAATAGGATTATTTAATATTGGGGATCTAAGGATAGCAAACGGAGGAGTGAACAAAATAAGAAAAAATCAAATTTATAATTCTGGTTGCTTCATCTGCAACGTATGTGGGATGCTCAATCAATATCAATGAATATATACATTGATTGGTGAGTTTTTTTAAATCCTAATTTTTGAATTTAATATGCACTATTTTATTATTTATAATGATGTTTGTTTAGGCCAATGAAATGGGGACTGAGCCATTATTTGTTAACACTTTCACTCGTATATTTCAAAAGAAAGACAAGACATGGAGTGGGGAGAGAGCTAGAACAATAAAGATTTGTAATTTCATAATTTTAAACTCATTTGATATGATTTAACTTTTTGCTTTCAATACAAGAGAAATATGATGAACTTGTCAGAGAAATTTGAGTGCAAGTGATGATGCTGTTGAATTTGAGCCATCTGTCGGAAATATGAATCTATGGCTCGAAGCGACTGACGGCTCGAAAGGTGGAAGAATAGTTGGACTAGGTTCTTTGAGCCGAACTTATAAAGTCGTCGGTACACTTCTTCAGCCCCACCGGCAATAAGAGCATAAATAAATCAGTTGACCAAAGAGGTTAGCCATTTGAAGAAGTTACTAGCGCAAAAAGATAACTTACTTAAATATGTCTTCATTTTACATAGACAAAGGGATCACGAAGTTAAGGATTTAAATGAACAGATGAACAAATTTCCCATACAACAGATGCTAATCATGTAGCATCTTCACTTACCCTCCGCTTCAGCAGGTCAACTACCTCCTCCTCGATCTCTTCCTACCGATGCCTGTAATAATGATAATGAAGATCAATTTTTTGATGATGGTGGTTATGTCTGAATCGTTATATCTAAATATTATTTGACTTGTCACATTCGATATGTTTGTATTAAGTTTCATATGATGAATGATT
Organism: Wurfbainia villosa; assembly: GCA_025175895.1. Lineage (NCBI taxonomy): Eukaryota > Viridiplantae > Streptophyta > Magnoliopsida > Zingiberales > Zingiberaceae > Wurfbainia > Wurfbainia villosa. The sequence goes on from CM046005.1 coordinate 82,476,197, forward strand.
TGTTATCTATATTATTGATTTAATATTATTTCATTTTGAATGATTATATGTTTATGGAGTTTGATATGTGATATATTTGATATTGTTAGATGTTAAAATTTTATTATTATATGCATTTTGGATGTAAAATTTATACAAACAGGTAGAAATAGTTAGTTATATCGTGGTGTTTTTTTGCTTTTTTTTTTCCAGATTTGTGGCAAAAACAAATTTCGTTGTAGATTTGGGGATGAAAATTTTTTTTCGCCGCAGATTTGGCGATGAAAATTTTTTTCGTCGCTAAATTCTAGAATATCAGTCGACTTCCTATGAGTATCAGTCGATTGTCATTAGGTAGTCGACTGGCTAGTCAACTAAAAAATATTTTGTGTCCTACTATAGTATCACCAGTCAATTGACAATTTTCACCAGTCGACTGATACTTAATCTACTAGGAGGACATGAGCTAGCAATCAACTGGTGGAAGACGTCAATCGATTGGTTATTCGTAGTAGGCGCAGAATATTTTTAATTGACTAGCGTCGGTCAATCAGCGGTAGTTGACTAATGCTCCGCGATCGATGATTTTGTCATCAGTCGCCAAATTCTAGACCATCAATCGACTAGTGGAAGATGCTAGTCGACTAGTGATATTGTCAGCGACTGCATATATATCAGATTTGGTAACAAAATTTAGTTCTTCGTGAATTTGGCTATGAAAAAATAAATTCGTTGCAAATATTTACGACAAAAGTTATTTTCGTTGCAAATAATTGCGATGAATTTATTTTTTTCATCACAAAATTTTCGACAACTTATTTGCAACGAAATCAGTTTCGTTGCAAAATAATTTTGCAATGAATTTTTAATCAAAATTAATTGCAAAATAATTTTGCAATGACTTTTTAATCAAAATTCATTGCAAAATTTATCACAAAATCACTATATTTTTTGTAGTGTGATATTGTGTTGTTGCCTATATATATATATATATATATATATATATATATATATATACTCAGCGCAAGATTTGATTGATTGATTGATTCATTTATTAAGCTTATTTTGTATTTTCATATATACTCAGTGCAAGGTTTGATTGATTGATTGATTCATTTATTAAGCTTATTTCATATTTTCCATATCTGTGTTAATGATACCGAGCTAGATTAGAGGGCGGCTACATGGATGCTCACAAGTAGATATTAACATCGTCTCTCCATGCGCTAGTTACTAGTCTCAAGGGTCAAAGGTCTACTGTGATTTACCTCTCTTACGATGGTCCGAGAGCGGATTGATAGGGATCGCTAGGTTGACGAATTCCAACCTTTTACACCAGACAAATAGATATTAACATGTTACTTAAATTGTTTTCCCAGACAAGTGACGCAAAAGATAAATTATTGATTGTCTTCGACTTCCTTTGAGCTCCATGAGTTTTTTAATTCATGTGCTATCCTTCCTATATAGCCACTGAGTAAATTTTTATTCACTTCCTACTTTTGTTTACGTCAAGTTAGTAGATAAAGAGTTTATGTGTCTATATAGTCAAGTAGTTGCCCTAGCATTGCTCAAAGATGATGACTTGTTGGTTTCATTTGACGTCGAAGAATTTACATTTCCTTTTCTATTTTATTTTAGCATTTATTTTGTATTAACATCTTTTTTTTGTTTTGGATTTGTATGCACACTAACACTAGCATTCATAACGAGTATTTTGTTTAATTTATTGGTTTTATCATATTTATAAATGTTTGATTTGTTTTGGTTCTTCTTTCGGATGGAAATTATGAATATAAGCATGTATATAATAAATCAAATAGATACAATATGATTCATGATAAAGATCTAGTCTTATCGAATTTTATGACAACAATAAATATGAAACATAAATGCGATGACATAAACATAAACAAAACCTGAGTGCAATGAAGTAGCCTTCAATCGTCGTTTATAAGATCCGGTTCGGAGTTCCTACGAAGAATCAAAAGAGCAGGTCTTCCATAGTGATGCGGTATAAATTTTTCTTCCTCGGTTCTTTGGCGTCGAGGAGCAATTCTCTTCGACTGCAACAGTAAATTTCTGATTCTTTCCTACCAAAGTTAACACAAGTCAGACGACTGTCGATTTCCCAGCTAACGACCCTCCGATGTCTAAGTTAGACAAAATATTGATGAAAGAAAATATATTAAATATAGTAAAAATAATGTAAAAGAAAAAGGAGAAGAATATCTCGTGTCACTAGAAGAATATATGAGAAGAAGAGAAAAAGAACCCACTCTTTCCTCTGAATAAGAAAAGTCCAAGAAGAAGACCTCCTTGCTCGTTGATACACGTGAGCACGACTTCAAATCTCCGATGAGGATCGCCAACAATTCGATGTGTGCGCTCGCGCTCAATGCCCACAAGTGCACAGATATCGTCAAGTAATAAAAGATTTATCGATCCCATAGGGACTAAGATTCGAATACCGTTTGTCCAGTAAATGTCGTTGTTCGGAGTGAATCTCCTAAGAGTAAGGTGTTCGAGGTCGACGGTAGTCCTGGTTCAATTATGGTGTCACTCAGAGAAAGCGAGGGTGGTCTCAAGTTCCTAAAAAGGATTCCAGGACTTCGGTTTCACTTGTGCGTTATTGAATATGCTATCAATTTATTACTCTAAGGATCTCTAATTATGATATTGTGAGAGGATCATCATGTAATTGCCCGATGAACTTTTACTTCTATCAGGAACTACCTATTCCTAACCAAGTTTTCCTTTCATATCATCAGAGCTTAGGGGGTTGATATCATTAGGAGCCCTCTGTCACTAAGGTCCCTCAACCCTTCTAGAGTTAATGTCACATACTTTGAGCCTTCTGCTAAGATAGGTTATCAATGTACGAGGATGTCCTAGTTATCCCTATGAGGAGACGGAACGTATTTCATTTCCTACTCTATCATATTCTACTTTCTACGGTTATCGGAGGCATAATGTCCGCAAGGTTCCTCCTTGGTTCTCCTAGATTTTGATACAAAGGTTTTCTACCTTTGTACCAACATAAGTACAGTAGAAATAGAATCAAGATATAATTTTCATCGATCCAAATAACATAAATTGCAAATATAAATTCAAGAGCAGAGAATATATATTCAAACTAACATATCCAACGTACACAAGCTACTCCCTAATCCTAGAATCGATGTATCTACTCCATAGACAATAGAGAATGGACACAAGACATCATAAAGTGAATCATTACAATGCAAAATTATGTAAGAATAAAATGTAGTACTCTTGGTCGTTCCACTTGGCGTTGGAGCGCAGATTCCGGTCTTTGAGTCGCTTCCTCTCTTTCCATTGCGAGCCTCCAGAGCTTCTTAGGGCACTTTCTTCATGTCCTAGTTGTCGGGCCTCTTCCCTAAGGTTTAGGCGTATCTTCCTATTTATAGATGTGAAGCCGACTTTCCGTAAATCCCCATGAAACCCTAGTTGCGTCAAGTCAGCCTAGCGCCACACGCCCGTGTGGAATCCACACGGTCGCCCGTGTGGGGCGCTGAATTTCTGTCTGATTTTGGCTTCGGGGGTTGGACACGGTCGTGTGAGATCCACACTGTCAGGTCGTGTCCACCTCTGAACTATCCGATGAATTCCTTCTTTTGCTCCAGATCATTCTCGTGTTTTGGGAGAAACACAGCCAGAGCATGCTCGCCTTCCTTTGACTCCAAAAGTGTGTCGTTTTACCTCCAAAATGTTGTCCTACACGTAAAAACAAAAACAACAGATCTCCAAACTAGAAAATAGAAAATGAATGCAAAATATGGAAAAAGATGCATGAAACACGTATGAAATGCAATGAAATATATGCTAAAACTACTCTTAAAATCCTATATATTTTGCTCACATCACTCGTTTCCTCAATCTTCCTGTAAATATTAACCAGAACATTGGACATATTCCCATACCAGCAATGCAATCGATACAACAACCTCAGAAGACCAGAATTCCATCATATCATTGACATTCTTGCAATCATACAAATAAAGTGCCCAAAATCAGAGTTATAAAGAGTTATTTTGTCTATAACGATATCCTTGGACCACGTAAGTTGCAATTGAGGCCCTCTTGTATCGGTGAGGATCTTCTTCTTGTATTTTGTCGAATATGTTTAACCTTGATTGTCGATTGCACCATTGTCGCTACATGATGAAGACAAAAGATCATGAGCATATGAACAGACCAGGCATCGATGCCTTTGACCATGGTAAGCATGGAGAAGAGAGACTTATTGTCTATTTCGATTATGCTGTCGTCAAACAATACTCTCCCATGGCACTTTCGCGAAAGGTCGTGTGGGCACAAGGCCTTGCGCTTGGAGATGTCGATTTGGTGAAGTTGCTACGTTGTACTAGAGAGAACCACATCGGGGGTGACACTATCCTCATCTCCGCAAAGGGCGACATCTTCATGGCTAGCTGGTGTTAGATAATGCTACGGGCCAAAGAGTGGAAGGGTGAGACGAGGCACTAGAAGGAGGGGGGATCATGGGCATCGGTCACCGCGGAAAGGAGGGGATCGAAGGCACTGAGGTAGCTTATGGAGATGGAGACCTCGCCTTCAGAAGACCGAGGGTGGGAATCACGTGGACGACAAAGGTCTTCTTCGGTGCCCCCTTTCTCATCGTTAGGACGGAAGAAGAAATTCTTCGAATCCCCCTCGAACAGCGAGCCCCCCATTTTCCCTCAACCTTAGCGACACTTTTTATCCCTCTTTAAATGGATTGAGCCCTTGCTTCTCATCCATGGTCAATATTCCCTATATCATAAGTAATCCCTTTCAAAATAGTCAAACGAGTCATTCTGATGAATCTGACTTTAATTTTATCATTCCGTTGCCTAGAGTCGGATCATATCTCTACTCCCAGTTGCTCTGTTCGAGGACATCATACTTATCCATAATGTCTTGTCTGTCAAATAGTAAGGTCAGCTTGAGGACGTATGAACTACCTCGGTCGAATAAGGTCGGTGTGAGGGCTTACAATCTAACTCGGCCGAATGAAAAAAATGTTAGTTCGAGGGCTTATAAACTACCTCAGATGCATAATAAGATGACAAATTCGAGGGCTTACGAATAACCTTGATCGGATAAGAGAATGCCCGGAGTGAGAGCTTATGAATTACCTTGGATGAATATAATAAGATGACTGACTCGAGGGCTTACGAATGACCTCAGTCCGATACAGGAATGATCGAAGTGAGGGCTTACGAATGACCTTGAATAGATATAATAATATGACCAACTCGAGGGCTTACAAATGGCCTCGGAAAGATAAATAGAAAGTCAGCACGAGGACTTACGATCTTCCTCGGTTGAATACATAAAAAGTCGGCACGAGGGCTTACGATTTGCCTCGACCCAGTAAGGAGGTCACCGCAAGGTCATACGATCTGCCTCAGACGAATAGAAAGGAGGTCGACATGAAGACTTATGATCTGCCTCAGTCGAATATAAAGGATGTCAGTGCGAGGACTTATGAACAACCTCGACCAACCAAGCAACCCCTCTACCACTCGGCACTTCTCGTTTGTCCAGAGGAAAAAACCACACTTCACATATCTCCGCTTCTCACCTGGCAGGAAGATTACCACAGCGCTTTATATGCCTCCGCTTCTCACCCATCAGGAATAAAAAATAACACTTTGTATAACTCCACTGTTCGCCTACCGGGAGTAAAAAATAGCACTTCGTTTAACTCTGCTGCTCACCTACCGAGAGTGAAAAACAATGTCCGTATGACTCCGCTGCTCGTGTTGGAAAATTCTGAATCTTGATGTTTACATCGCACAAATGTAGCGGAAATAATATATAAACCGGATCCCACCAGAGATCCATGCAAAACTATATAAGTCATTTCGTATCCTCCTTTTTCTAGATCTTATCTAGAAGGAGAAGTATACCTTTGATACGTGCCCTTCGCAATCCCGCTTTTTCAAATATTGTCGGATCTCAATACGGTAAGGATAACCGTATCTCTAAGGTATTCACACTGACACTCAGCCGTTTTTGGAGTGACGTTGTGCTAGCAACCCTAGCAAAACGCCAAGACCACTTGGAAGAAGAAGAAGGAGAGGAAGGAGAGGAAGAAGAGAACTCTTTCTCTTGGGCTTTTGGCTTGCACGCCCAAAACACAAAAACCACCAAAAAACTATCCTAGCTTTCACATTGAAAGCCTTTTATCCTCAAGCCATCAATTCCTTCTTAAAGTCTCTTCATTAAGAAGACTTTTAATACCAAGACCCTTGGTATTTTTCCTTCATACAAATGCATGAATCTCTCATCAAGAATACCTAAACCCTTGATATTCACATGCATGATTAATCACATTAATCATGCATGATGATAGATGACACTTGCATGATGATTTATCTTCCACGGTTTAACTTGAGTCTAACTCAAGTTTAACCAATTTGAGTCTAACTCAAGTCTTGGTTATATGCTCAATTGTTCTTTTAGTCCAACTAAAAGAAACTATCTCCAAAACAGAATGTCATTTGTGTGTGACCCAATAGGCACTTGTAACGTTGGCAATGTATCTAAAATCATTTTAGATACATAATCAATGAGCGACATCTAGCAATATATTGTTGCTACCCAAGTTACAAGAAAGTCGAGATCCGACAACCTTTCCATGACCATTATCATGTATGACGGTGTCCTTCTATCTTTGATATCTTAGATCGATCAATGAGGCATATATTGTGTCATCCCCTTATCGATCTTTATGTTTCTTGATCCCCAAGTAGACTCACTCAAACAAATGAGCTCAATATCTCATATTAACTTATTTGAGTATGGTCATGCATTTCGTGGTCCTACTCTATCAAGAGGCCAAAGATATCACTCCCGTCATATGGGAGGGATAGATCTCATCTACATCACTCACATCCCTCCGCATAATTCGTTACATACCCAGTGATCGCCGTTATAGTGCACCCTGTTACCACTACAATAAAAATGCTAAAAGACAACACCATAAAGACAACGGTTTTAGGAGAAACCATTGTGATTTTGCTCAAAGACAACGGTTTTTGACAAAACCGTTGTCTTTGAGCGCCCGTATAACACAAAAGACAACGGTTTTACACTATCCGTTGTCGTTGAACATATTTTTTTTAAATCAACAACGCATTTTATAACGGTTTTCCAGAACCGTTGTCTTTGAAATTTTTTTTTATTTCAACAACAGTTGGGACAACGATGTAATCAACCGTTGTCAATAAGAATATTTTCGTAATGTTTGGTACAACGGTCAAAAATTGTTGTCGTTGTGATAATAATATAACGGTTTTAAACCGTTGTCAATAAAATTTTAATAGCGTAATGAATTAGGAGAAATATAACATAATTCGTTAATAATAATTATTAATTTTAAAAGGTTTTTAAAACAAATAAAATTTATTATTTTTATTATCAATATTTTTTTTAAATTATTGGAAATAAGTTTTTTTTTAATTATAAATATATAAAATTAAAAAATAAAATAGAATAATTTAATCAATAATAAATTAAATAAATTTTAATGTATTACAAAATTTAAATCATGGTATTTAAATTATATATAAGGAATAATATATATCCTCTATATATATATATATATATATATATATATATATATAAACTTCTCCTTCCATCGTTTTCCCCTCTGACATTTTCTCCGCTTTCATCCACTACTAGAAAAGCTATCTTTAACGACAAAATTTAACGACACTATCAAAATATCGTCGTTATTGGTAATTCAATAGCGACCAAATTTAATGTCCGTCGTTAATGTATAAGCATTAACGACGGTATTTTGTCCCGTCGTTGATACTTTGTCATCAACGATGATATTTTTTATTTTGATTGTTAATGTCAGACTTTTAACGATGATATTTTCTCTCGTCGTTATTATAATACCTTCAATAACAAAAATTACTCTTTTGATTTTTTTTTTATAAAGTCGACACTTGAGCTAATTTGTTTACGGGTCGAAAACTATTTTTTTTTAAATCTAAAACTATCATCTTTAAAAAAATTATAAAAATATAATTTTATTTATATCCATTTGCATGCTCTTTTTCTCATTTTTATTTCATTAAAAATTATCTTTATTTTATTTATATTATTTTATTTCTTTTCTTATATTTTTTTCCTTTAACTTTTTTCCCCCTAATTAAACCATCTCAACATGCGCTAGGTTTCGGATTTCTCCATCGTCGACGCTTCTTCTTTTTCTCCTGTGCTAAAGCATCTATCGCCGCATCGAACTTCCGTCGCCGCTCCGACCATCCATCGTCGGTCAAGCCATCCGTCGGCGCTCAAGGTCGCCACTCAAGCATCCGTTGCTGCTCTGACCTTCCATCGCCGCTCAAGGATCCGTTGTCGCTCCGATCATCCTCTTTCTCTCTTCCATCGGTTGGTGGGTCGTGCAGAATTTCTGCCCCATCGTTTGATTTTTCTGGTTTTAGGTGCGGTCATGATGGTGGCAGCTCATAATCTTAGCGAGTCTGTGGTTTTCTATTATGGTGGCGCTCTGACCTTAGGTATCATAGTGGTGGTTCTAATAATTATTTTTCAGGTACCGATAAAATCAAATCTCAGATCTATTATTTTGATCTTATAACTTCTTATATGCTGTTATGCATTTTTCTATAGTTTTATCTTATCTCTCATAGTATGTCCTTTTGTTTGCTATGAATTATTTCAGATTTCTTATGTGTGTTTATGCAAATTATTTTTTTTATTCTCCGCTGAAGAAGCGCATCAAGCAACTCCTGATATATTGCTTTGCTAATGACTCCAAAAGCTTAAATTGGTTGTGGTTTAAAAAAATAGCTATAATTATTGGCAATGAGAATGCCTTGGTTATAAAATTTCTAGATTGCTTTAGGCTATCAAATATCAGGTAATAAGATTTATGTTCTTGTGGGGAAAAGGCTGAACAATAATTGACAGTGCATTTAATGATTTCCAATTGGATAGTATGTAACTCATTATCAAACTTTTTTAGTAATTATTATCATTGCATAGTGTTTTGATTTTTATCCTGTTGCCGGAACATATTTGAAGCAAATCATGATAATTTGTATATCCTGCTATTTTTTTTGTCACTATGCAAACTTCAGAAGATGCAACATTACTTGTGCATAAATTGTCACTTTGTATGGACAGACAACCAGGTGGCTACAGCTCCGTATTAATTATTGAAAGTTGACACGTTTCTTTCCAAAATATGTATATCATAACAATCTTCAATGAAGAAATTCACTGATCATATTACCAATTGTTGTACATAATTTACTTTGATTTAAATGTTTGTTTCCTGTTTGATTGACTAAAACCATTAGCATAAAACTCCTTGCATCCAACCAGAATTTATTTTATAGCTTCATGTTTGTATGGATGGCTACCCTTCTTTTTACCTTTGTATTTCTTTAATATGTTTCCAATTCTTTGTTCACAGGGCATCAAGCTACTGCCAACAGGAAGAAAAAACTCACTAGCTATAGTCCTCTATTCTTCTGTTGTGAGTTCTATGACTTGATATGATAACAAAAAGTTGCAAGTTCCATTTTTTTGGGTTTGCAATTCTAAAAGTTTACACATGCAACTGTTGCATAGTGTTTTAATTCTGTGCTATCTTTATTTGCTTTGACAGGTTGGTGTCGGGGCCTTTCTTTTAACATATGTAGTGGAGATGGGAGTTAGTGAAGATATGCACAACTATTATTTTAATGTTGGAAAGTTTTAGGAGGTGGAAGATGATTATCGTAAAATGAGGGAGCTGAAAGTCGGAGCAGAAGCTGTTGATGTAGCCAAATCCCAGGTATTTTATTCTTTGTAGCTTAACAATATATGGTATATGAATCAAATGTGGCTGACCGATACTGGTTTCTTCCCTTCTATTTTTGCTTAATAATTGGAAATTAGAGGTTCTTATTCCAATTTTTTTCCTGTTACTTTCACTCTCCAACTAATGTGTCATTATTTCTTATTGTAGTTTCTGGCAATAATTTCACTTGAAATCAGAACGACCATGAATGATGTTTTAGGTTTGTGACAATTCATAAAACCTTAAGATTGTCCCTTTAATTCATAAGATATCTACAGTTGGTTTTCATTATCTGAAATGCATATGTTGTTGGGTGTCACTTCACATTAGTTGATAAGAGGGCCCTTGGTTTGCAGCTAGGTCGAATGACACACCACCAAACTAACTAGTTTTGGTTCCAGTTAACATAGGGTGTGTAAAACAGAGGTAGAATGCTAATTTTTTACTTTGATAAACATTTGCTTAACTACATGCATTAATATTGTGTATATATATAGTTTCCATTGGATTTTGACTGTCATCGATCCTCACAAAGAGGTTGTTTCGTTGTTGGATCCTCTCGGTCAGCGTAATCGTGATGAGACTTGGAAGAATATTATGAAGATGTAAGTTTTAGTAGGAAAATATTTGGAATATTTATTATAATTTTTTTATATATACTAGATGCTCTAAAAGTTTATAATATTTTATGATTTTATGAAGGGCCTTGAAATTGTTCAACACAGAGATTAGCAAGCACGGGAAGAAACACCCTTTGTGGGAAATAATCAAGGTATGTTTTACATTGTGGGGAGCTTATATAATTTGAGGAGTAATTATTTAGTGACATTTTTGTTAAAGTATATGTGAATTATTTAGTGACATTTATATAATCAAGTTATTTGTTATTTGCTATTGTTATTAGAAGGATGAATCATATACTTTCATGATGTCGTATTATGTCAAGATAAATATTAGAAGGCTCTCCTTTGGACGTGAACCTTCCTTTAGTATCATTTTTGTGCTTTGATGCATAAACAAATACAAAGAAAGGTGTGCTTATCATGTAAATTTTTGTCATCAAAACAATTTGTAAATCTACAAGAGATGAAAAAAATAATTCTCATAGTTCTTGGATTTTTGCAGGGGGAAGTTTTTCATTTTACAGACCCATGGTTGTATAACTATAAATCATTAACCTGCCTCACTATTAAGTGATTAACTGATGATCTATTTACATGTATGTTTAGATGCAACATATATGTGGCTATGTTCTTTGTTTTAACCAATATACTGTCCTTGCAAAAGATGTCTGAAATATGATACCCTCAAATAGCTTAGGTATAGAGCAACATGGGTGGATATTGATAGGAAGGAACTAAATCTCATGTTCAACCAAGGACTTGAGAATTCTTAGTTTTATATGAAATGACCAGTTAACATGTCAATTTGGTCGCATGATAGAAGTTGTAGGATCTGATATGACTATAGTTATAGGATTGACTTCTCATGTCTCTTCTTTCTTTATACACCTTCATGCTTCAGGCATTTATACATTAAGGTATATAAAGAGAGAAAATAATTACAGTTCCATATCTAGAATTTTGGATACATACTTGACTTGCTCTATCACGATGCACAATTTGATTCTTGATGATCTTTCCTCCATAAGTGCTCTTCAGAATTTGCAATATCTCATTCTCCATGGGAATGATGACCTTCGAGAGTTACCCAAAAAATTAAAGAATTTGCAAAGCCTTCAGTATCTTGATTGCAATTCTGATAGTTTGACCCACATGCCCCTTGGGTTATCACGACTGACTAGTCTTAAAAGTTTATCATGCTTTGTTGGTGGGAATAGAATTGACTCATGCTCAATTACAGAACTTGAGGATTTGAAGCTTCGTGGAGAAATGACCATCAAATTTTTACTCATGGAGAAATGACCATCAAATTGGAATGGTTACCAGCGAAGCTCAAGGAGGAGATAAATTCCAAAAGACTTTTACTCGTACTAGATGTTGCTCAAGGAATAACTACCAGCTTTTTTTGAACTCAAGTAGGGAAATTAAGGAGGTTATTAGATGTATAATTGAAAATAAAACAAATGCAACATTGAGGTGTTAATGTAGAGAATTTATTAATATAAGGGCATATAAGTTAAAGACGACAGAAAAAGAAATACAAAAACAAAAATTTGCGATATCAAATTTCCCTTATGACAACTTTTTTTTCCTTATGACAACTTTTTTTTTGTCATGTGTAATTTATGTATCAAATTTTACTATCAGAATAACTACTATAATTTTTTCCATCACAGGTTCCCCTTCAACCGGATGGAGCTCAATGCGGTTATTTTGTTTTGCGATATATGAGAGAGATAATTGAAGGCGCCGCATCCTTTGACAAGTCTTCCCTACGATCAATAGTAATATTAGATATATTTTCAAATTTTCTTATTGATACCATAGTATTTAATTATATTTTCATTCATTTATTCACATGCAGTTTACAAAATCTGTGATAGCTGCAAAGGAAATTGATGAAGTACGTTCGGAGTGGACTGAATGCATACAAGATCACATATCTGATGATTAGGAGAGATTTAAGTGTACATACCTCTTTTGGTTACATGTGGTAATCTATAAGTGTTTTGCTTATTATACTTAATACTTTTGGTGCATATGATGTGTAGTTGTTTTGCCACAGTATTTTTTAATATATATGTTTCTAAGAGTGATCATTTAAAATGTAATGTGACCTTGTACTTTACATTGCTACAAGTGCGAGTGTATATGTGTTTTCTATAAATTTTTTTGATGTTGTATGATTTATATTAAAAACGCAACACTATAAATTTACAACAGTTTATTGTGTTCTAGAGTAACCGTTGAGAAATGACAACGGTGAAAAATCGTTGTCTATGAGCAAAAAAATTTGTGGTAAATCGAGGGTCGGTCAAAGACAACGGTGAAAGACCGTTGTAGATTTAAGGAAAAGACAATGGTGAAAAATCGTTGTCTATTAGCAAAAAATCCGTGGTAAATCGACCCGTTGTGAAAAGTGATTCGGGCAAAGATAACGGTTAAAAATCGTTGTCTTATCCTTGAAACGACAACGATTTTTCACCGTTGTCTTTGCTCGAATCACTTTTCACAACGGGTCGATTTACCACGGATTTTTTGCTAATAGACAACGGTTTTTCACCGTTATCTATTCGAGTTTTTGTTGTAGTGTACGGTGTGATGTTAGACGATACCAAAGTACATAACTCCTTATGAAGGGAATCGTAGTGACTTCAAGTCTAAGGACTATTTATACTAATAGTCACATGAGAAAGTATATGACACTCATATAACGATCCATGACACTTTCTCATGGCGGGTTAATTCAGTACATATATTCTCCAATATATATACCCATGTGTCAATGTGATATCACATATCCATGACTTGTGAGATCAAGTTATCTATTGACCTACATATTAGTCTCAATGTATCAATATATCCCTTTGTCTATTAATATAATACTTGACTAGGAATGTTTAAGTATAGTGTTCTCTACAGCTTCTCATAATCAATTCTACCAATTTATATACTATAGATTAGAACCTACTATTCAAGGGCATTATTATATTCATTTAGTTGGCACACGCATAAAGTAAATATAATAATCAATCTTTGCCTGTTATTAATGAAATCTGATATATATGATCCCTAATCAATCATCTCATGATTGACACTAAGGGCGGGCACTAACAATTCGCCTACTGGGAGTAAAAAATAACACTTTGTATGACTCCACTACTCGCCTGCCGGGAGTGAAAAATAATGTTTCGTATAACTCTGCTGCTCGCCTGCCGGGAGTGAAAAATAACGCTTCGTATAACTCTGCTACTCACCTATCGGGAGTGAAAACAATGGTTCATATGACTCCGCTGCTCTCTTACTGAGAGCAAAAAATAATGCTTCGTATAAGTCCCCTACTCACATGTCGGGTAGATAAGAGAAGGACCCCTAAATCCCGACTAAATAAAAGAATAACCACCTCAAAACCCTCCGTCTAAATAAAATAAGAGTTGATATAAAGCACCACAACTGAATCACATCATACCCCTTTCAAAACAACTCGGATAAATAATATAACAACCGACTCAAAGCGCCTCGACGGAATGAAATAATACTTGCTCCAGCTCAATCCAACAAAATAAACTAACAGTCGACCTGAAGCGCTTTAGCTCAGACCACTTTGACATAAGGAAATAAAATAATTATGGGCTCGGCCCGCCTTAGCTGTTTAAGAACACATAGACTGACTAAAATAAGAGCTCTCCATAACATCATCTCATAAGTAGGCGAATAGAATACCCTTCTCCTAGGTTAAAGTCAATAGTGTGTCAAGTTTGGATTTTGGCACACTGGAGGGAGTTGTGCGTTATTATATCAAATTGAATATTTGATATATTCTAGTAAATAATGGAAAAAAAGATTTAAGACTTAGGTACCTCTATATCTTTATACTATAAAATTTGTCATGCTTTATTTACCATACTCCATGTCATGACATCATGTATCACATAATTATTTAAAATATATTATGATAATACTTAAGTTATTTTTATCATGTCATTACATCATATATCATTAGAAATGTTTTTAAATTATTCAATTATTTATTCCATGATCATAATTCATGCATTAAATTTGTCAATTTGAAATTAAAGACAAAAGACATTAATTGACATCTTAGGTAAGGAGGTCAAATTGGATATGCCTAGATAACAATATATAAACCCTTAGTTTAAGGAAGAACCAACCCATATTTCATAAAGACTATAGGATAACATGTATGTGTATCGAAGATACCTTAGATACATGTGAGATGGTAGGAAAATGAGTTAAGTTCAAGATTATCAAATATTGTATCAAAATGAACTCAAACTCATTTAATGATATAAATGAATCATGAGGAAAACTAATGTACAAGTCATGTACACTTAGCCTATTGATCATGATTGAAAATAGGCTTTTAAAATAATTTTAAAACTTGGCAAGGAAAAGTTTGTAGGTCAAGGTTAACAAGACTTGAGTGAGACTCGAGGGGAAGTCCAAGAATGGTCTTGACATGAAAAGTATATGCATGGTCTTGTCATGGAAGTCCAAGTTTAGATACTTGGCATGGAAAGTCCAAGAATGGTATTGGCATGGAAGTCCAAGTTTGGATACTTGACATGGAAAGTCCAAGCATAGTCTTGGCATGAAAGTCCAAGTTTGGATATTGTTGGTGCAATCGGTCCAGGTGACGATTGACTGGACTCGAGTTTGACTCGAGCCGTATTTTGATGTTAGACAAAACATATGACATGTGATTGTCATGGGAAGGCCAAGTGTGTAGCCTTGGCTACGTAAGTACAAGTGTGTAGCCTTGACGGTGAAAGTCCAAGCATGGGGATTGGCATTGGAAGTCCAACATGGAGTTGGCAAGGGAAGACTAAGTGTGTAGTCTTGGTCATGTAAGTCCAAGTGTGTAGCCTTGGCAGTGAAAGTCCAAGTTATGGGTACTTGGCATTTAGGAAGTCCAAGGGGTGGTTTGGCGGCATAAGGCCAAGCGGTAGTCTTGGGAGCGTAAGTCCATATGTACCTTGGCGGTGTAGACACCGAGAGCATGACAATAGCCGAAGGAAGCACCTAGAGGCTAGCGTATGGATGAACAAGTCATGAATGACTTGGAGAGAACCGCGCATGGATGAACAAGTCATGGACGACTTAGAGAGATCCGATAGGCGCGAAGCTAGTAGAGGTGGCTAGAAGGCTTAGGTCTAGGCTAAGGGTGTCTTGGGTTAAACCTCATGGATGAGGTGAACTTGGCCAAGTGACTAAGGTCAAGTGTCGGATGCTCAAACATATTGTTTGAGATTTTACCCGACGGTCAGATGCTCAAACAACTTGCGTTTGAGGTTTTACCCAACAACAGTCGACTGGTGAAAGTCGACTGGTGTTCGACTGCAGGAAATGGCCTGGCAATCGACTACCAGCATTGGGCAGTCAACTGATGGCTTCAACAGTCGACTGTCAAGGATGGCAGTTGACTGCTGGTCGAGGACGCGAGCACAGAATGCTCAGTAACTAACTGATCAGTCGGCTATGAGGTTGACAATCGACTGATGGTAACTGGTAGTCAACTGCCAGTGTATCCGTTGGCCGGATGCCGATGTGGATTAAGTCATTGTCTCACAATGGCTTAAGGAGCAGTTGACTGGGGCCTTATGACAGTCGACTGCTAGATGTGGAATCTGCCCGAGAAAAGCATAAAAGGAGGAGCTTGGGGAGGATTTTTACAGCGATTTTTGGGGATATTTTGGAGGGGAATTGCTGCTGCATTCTAGACCTTCAAGAGCAAACCAAAGCAAGCAACAAGCAAGTGATCAAAGAAAAGTGTTGTAAAGTTTTTCTTTACTTATATTTCATATTGTCTTTGTATTTTGCTTGTACTTTTGTATTATGTTTTGTAATTGCTTATACGAGGTTTCTCCATCTCCGACATGTTGTTGAGAAGGAGTTTTAGTAGTGGTATGTTCATCACTTGAGCTCGTCGAGCTCACCCTGTGAAGTAGGAACCCTAAGGTTCTGAACCACGTATATCGGTGTGTTCTTGTGTGTTTGTGTATTCGTCTTTGCTTTAGCATTTTTATTATCTATATTCAGCTACGCTAATGATTATCTTAGATGATTAAGACGAACGAAGTTCATCGTACACGAAGGGCTATTCAACCCCCCTTCTAGCCGGGCCACGATCCTCCAACAAGTGGTATCAGAGTGAGGAGGTTGTCATCGGACTCACCGCCGCGACAACAACCAAATGACCAGCATCAACATCCATCCACCAAAGTTCGAGGGAGAATTCTTATGGTAGAAGAAAAGGATGGAGGTATATTTCGAAACCGATTTCGATATGATGCTAACAATTGAAGATAGTTTCGAAATGCCTAGGGATGAAGAAGGGAAGATGATCGAAAAATCAAAATGGAGCGAGGAGCAAAGGCAACAATTCAAGACAACCGTTAAGGTAACAAAAAAGTTAATAAAATTAATACCTTATGATATTTTGTCCAAGCTAAGTGAATATCGGGACGCTAAGGAGTTGTGGAATAAGTTGATCAAATTCCATGAGAATCCCGAACCGACAGAAGTAGAGAAGGATGTCGAGGAAGAATTGCCATCAACATCGGAGAATGTGGATGAATTGGAGGAAACTTCCACCTCTAGCATTGAGGGGGAGGAGAGATCTTCCATCCTAGAGCAAGAACAAGAAGAAGCGTCTACATCCGGGAGAAGTGAAGAACAAGAAGAAAATTCCCTAGGTAACTCAAACATTGTAATTAAGAATTAAAATCACATTATATGCTTTGAGTGTAGGGAAGTCGGACATTAAAAGAGCAAATGCCCAAAATTGGCTAAGGAGAAAGTGTCGGCACCAAAAGTCAAAGGATGTCAGAGTCCTCACTAGGAAAACCAAAGAGCACATTGTGTGCTTTAAATGCAACCAAAGGGGACACTACCGAAGTCAATGCCCTAGAGAGAAGAAGGGGAAAGAAGGAGCTACACAAGTAGGGGGAGCTTCTAAAGCAAACCCTAAGGTATATCTTACTGTACCTTCTAGTTCTAGGGTTAAAAAGCATGCTAGAAGTTATTTTAGTACTCTTGCAATTGTTAATGAAAAACATGCTAGTAGAAATAATAGATTTTAATATTTAGGTGCAAAGCATGTAGATTTATCTAAGGACAAACCTAGGAACAACAACTCTAGACCTATTTTACCTAGGGAGAGTATTAGGAGGATAGAAGAGAATTTAGGAATTAACCCTAAGAAGGGTAGGCACATGCCTAAGAAGAAGAGTCTTTCCCAAAAGACCAATGAAAAATCAAAATTGGGAAAATTAGAATTGGAAAATCAAGCCTTGAGGTCATGACTTGAAAAATTGGAAAAGATCCTAGCAAAAATGACAAATTCATTTAAGGGGCCTAATAATCAAAATCTAAGACCTAGGAGACAAGAACCGTCCAAGGGCAAGAAAGGTTTGGGGTCACAAATTTAAGTCCTACCACAATGTTCCATTTGATTATGGAACTAAATCTAGGCCTAGGAAAATCAAGGTTAATAGGGAAGTTATTCCTAAGATTAACCATGTTGTGTGTATAGTGGCCAAGGGTTCTATAAAACCTAGGAAGACTACTAAGAAGGTTACTAGGGAGGCAATCCCTAAGGTTAACCTTGACAAGACCCAAATGACTAAAGCTTCAAAGCCAAAAAGGGTCATTAGGAAGATATCTAGGGAAGTTATCCCTAGTGAATACCTTGTTAACCCAAGGAGCTCAAATAGGTATTGGGTTCCTAGGAGCGTGATTGATTCACGCTAGATGGGTTAGGGTGTGTCAACCCTAAGTGGATAGTAGTTAACCTAACCATAGTAGAGTTAACACTTTAGGATGTGCCAATGTGCTTTGAGAAGTTGAAAATTGATTAAATTGACACAGTTAGGTCTTAGAAGTCCTGGTGTGTCATTTTAGATTTTTGGCACACTAGGGGGATAGTTGGTATTAAGGCAAAATGGATTTAATTCTAAAAATGACAATTTGGACTTAACACTTAGGTATTTCATACCTTAGTATTTTATACTTGTCATGCTTTATTTGCCTTATCATGTCATGACATCATATTTTATTTTTATCATATAAAATGTCATGATAATACTTAGGGTTAGCTAAATATCATGTTATACTTAAGTTTATATCACATGTCATGACATCATGATTATTGGTACATGCTTTTATTCTTGTTATCATTTATGTCATAATCATTATTCATGCATTAAATAAAATTGAGTTAAGGACTATGACATTATTTGAAGTCTCATGCATAAGGGAATCAAATAGAGTTGCCTAGCATATGCATGAGACCCTACATAATCAAAACTCACATCTCACTAGAACACTTGACTTGTATGTGTTTCATACACTTAGATACAAGTGAGATGTTAGGAATAAAATTAAGGTTTTAAAATAATTTCAAAACCATTTTGAAAAATCTTGGTGAAGTATATCTTTTGATAGCAATCACCATTGAAAGAGGTGATACAAAGTAGGGCCAAACATTGAAAATATCAATGGTTTTGAACTTTGTGTCAATCTCACTAGTTTATGGGTATTTTATTTTTCCAATATTTTTCACCCATGATGTTTGTTATAAGTAATGTACGTATGAATTTTCAAAATTTTTCAAAATACATAATTTTACTTATGAATTTTTAAAAATCAGTTCTGAAGTCTGATTTCTGCGTAGTGCAGAAATCAGCCAACTGCCATGGATGACAGTCGATTGACGTCAATGGAAGTCGACTGATGACTGTCAGAGTCGACTGCCAAGGCTGATTTCGAGTAAACAAGATTTGTTAGGCCCATGTTCAATTACTTTTAGGTTCCCTAACTGCTTCTAATCCTAGGATATGCTTTGAAGAGCATTATAAAGGATGAAAATTCATTGGATATGGATTAGGAGAATTATTTAGGGTGTGTATCGAATTTAAAGGAGGTAAAAGTTCAATGTTGAATCTTTTCCCTTAATTTTGATTGTTTAGTGTTCCTATTGGCTTAGGGACTCTCCAAGACATTGTTGGTGCAATGGTCAAGAGGAAATAAGCCTTTAGGGAGAGGTTATCCATCTTGGGATGATGGATGTATTTTTTTCTCATGGGAGGAGAATTGGAGGATTGCCTCTCTTAAGTGATATAGGACTTATCACTAGGAATATTGAAGGCATCCTAGATGTTTTTGTACCAAGGGGAAGATTGTAAGATCTCATTGGGATATAAGACATTGACACCCTTGGGGAGGACCTTTTTGATGTATGTCAAAAAGGGGGAGAAATGACCAATTGGGGTTAGTTGGAATTCTCAAAGGTGAGAATTGCCAATTGGGGATAATTGGTAGACTTGAGTTAGGGCACCTAGCTCAAAGGTGTTTGGGGTTTTGTCAAATATCAAAAAGGGAGAGATTGTTAGTATAATTGGCCCAGGTCATGATTGACCGGACTCGAGTTTAACTCGAGCAGTATTTTGATGTTAGACAAAACATAGGACATGTGATTGCCATGGGAAGACCAAGTCTGTAGCCTTGGCCATGTAAGTCTAAGTGTGTAGCCTTGGCGGTGAAAGTCCAAGCATGGGACTTGACATTGGAAGTCTAACATGGAGTTGGCAAGGGAAGACCAAGTGTGTAGCCTTGGCGGTGAAAGTCCAAGTTATGGATACTTAGCATTTAGGAAGTCCAAGGGGTGGTTTGGCGGCGTAAGGTCAAGCGGTAATCTTGGGAGCGTAAGTCCATATGTACCTTGGCGGTGTAGACACCGAGAGCATGACAATAGCTGAAGGAAGCACCTAGAGGCTAGCATATGGATGAACAAGTCATGGATGACTTGGAGGGATCCGCGCATGGATGAACAAGTCATTGATGACTTGGAGGGATCCGATAGGCGCGAAGCTAGTAGAGGTGGCTAGAAGGCTTAGGTCTAGGCTAAGGGTGTCTTGGGTTAAACCTCATGGATGAGGTGAACTTGGCCAAGTGACTGAGGTCAAGTGTCGGATGCTCAAATATGTTGTTTGAGGTTTTATCCGACGGTCAGATGCTGAAACAACTTGTGTTTGAGGTTTTACTCGACAACAGTCGACTAGTGAAAATCGACTGATATTCGACTGCAGGAAATGGCTTGATAGTCGACTGCCAGCATTGGGCAATCGACTACTAGTCAAAGACGTGAGCATAGAACACTTGGTAACCGATTAAATCGATCGACTACGGTGGCGGTCGGTGATGGTAGCGGTATCGGCCGCTTACAGATCCGCTGGTCGATCGAGCATGGATTAAGTCATTATCTCACAATGACTTAAGGAGCAGTCGACTGGGGCCTTATGGCAGTCGACTGCTAGGCGTGGATTAGCCCGAGACAAGCATAAAAGGAGGAGCTTGGGGGCGATTTCCACAGCGATTTTTGGGGAGATTTTGGAGGGGAATTATTGCTGCATTCCAGACCTTCAAGAGCAAACCCAAGCAAGCAACAAGTAAGTGATCAAAGCAAAGTTTTGTAAAGTTTTTCTTTACTTGTATTTCATATTGTCTTTGTATTTTGCTTGTACTTTTGTATTACATTTTGTAATTGCTTGTACGAGGTTTCTCCACCTCGAACGTGTTGTCGAGGAGTTTTAGTAGCAGTGTATTCATCACTCGAGCTCATCGAGCTCACCCTGTGGAGTAGGAACCCTAAGGTTTCGAACCACGTATATCGGTGTATTCTTGTGTGTTTGTGTATTCATATTTGCTTTAGCATTTTTATTATCTATATTCCACTGCGCTAACAATTATTTTAGACGATTAAAACGAATGAAGTCCATCGTACATAAAGGCTTATTCAACCCCCCTTCTAGCTGGGCCACGATCCTCTAACAAATACTTGACATGGAAAGTCCAAGAATGGTCTTGGCAACGTAAGTCCAAGTGTATAGTCTTGGTAGTGAAAGTCCAAGCATTGAGGCTTGGCAATCGGAAATGTAGGGGATCATACGCCGCTAGAGGGGGGGTGAATAGCGTAATCATCGATTTGATGGGATTCCATGCTTGCTACAATTGGGTTAGTATGCAGCGGAAATAGAAAATACAATACGAATACAAATACAAATACAAATCCCCAAGCACAATCAAAACACAAGAATATACGTGGTTCAGAACCTTAGGGTTCCTACTCTACGGGGCAAGCTCAACGAGCTCTAGTGATGCACACACCACTAATAAATCTCCTTCTCGGTGACACATCGGAGGTGGAGAAACCTCGTACAAAAGATTACAATAGTAATATGAAAGATACAAGCGATTACAAAGATAAAAAGAAATGCAAGTAAA
Source organism: Wurfbainia villosa (assembly GCA_025175895.1). Classification (NCBI taxonomy): domain Eukaryota; kingdom Viridiplantae; phylum Streptophyta; class Magnoliopsida; order Zingiberales; family Zingiberaceae; genus Wurfbainia; species Wurfbainia villosa. The sequence continues at coordinate 82,497,953 of CM046005.1, forward strand.
GAAAAACACTTTACAAGAATGCTTTAAATACTTGATCTTTGGTTGCTTGCGAAGTGCCTTGAAGGTCTGGATTGCAGCAGCAATTCCCCTTCAAATCGCCTCAAGAACCATGGCCAAAAACCTCCCCTTCGAGCTCCTTATAAAGCTGCAACTCGGGTAGATTTCTGCCTAGCAGTCGACTGCTCATACCCATCAGTCGACTGTTCCTGTAGTCGTTGTCTCACAACGACTTAATCCTCGTCAGTATTCCAGCCAATGAATACAGCGTGATCATTGTCATTACGGATCGCCAAGCCTATAGTCGCTCGATCGCCATCGAAGCTTTGTGCTCACGACCAAACCTGATCGCCATAGAGGGAATTCGAGGCGTCGCCTCAACTGGGACTCTAGTCGAGGTGCCAGTCGAGGCACCTTTTCGTCTGTGGTCGCAACTCAACCGCAGTCGAGGCCAGTCGAGTCGCCGCCTCGAGTGGGACTCCAGTCGAGTCGCCTTGTGTCTGTGGTCGCAACTCAACCGTAGTCAATCGCCAGCCGACTCCCATAAGTCAACTGGTCATAATCCCAGTCGACTGCTCAGTGTCGATTCGACTGCCAAGTATCAAAACACTTGACCAGTCGACTGATCCATGACCCCAGTCGACTGATACACCTCAACCATGAGGTTTAACCTAAGTATGATGCCCTCATACTTGCTAGACCACCCTTAGCCTAGACCTAAGCGTTCTAGCCACCTCTATCAGCCTCACACCTATTGATCCCTCCAAGTCATCCATGACTTGTTCATCCATACGCTAGCCTTCAGGTGCTTTCATCAGCTATTGTCATGCTAACCAGGTCTATACCGCCAAGGTACATTGGGATTACGCTGCCAAGACCCACGCTTGGACTTTACGCTGTCAACCATTGAACTTATGCTACCAAAACTCCACCCTTGGACTTTATGTCGCCAATATTAACCCTTGAACTTCCCAATTGCCAAGTACCCATGACTTGGACTTCCACCGCCAAGACTAAACATTTGGACTTATGTGGCCAAGACTACACCCTTGGACTTTCCAATTGCTAACCCATGTTAGACTTTCCAATTGCCAAGACTCATGCTTGGACTTTCCATGCCAAGTACTCAAGACTTGGACTTTCCCATTGCTAAGTATCCCACTTGGACTTTCCATGCCAAGTGTCCCACTTGGACATCTCATGGCAATCACATTGTCATACGTTTTGTCAAACATCAAAATACCGCTCGAGTCAAACTCGAGTCTGGTTAATCGTGACCTGGGCCAATTGCACCAACATAGTCGACTCTGTTTGGTGCAGTCGACTGGATACACACTTGGCAGGATTAGATGTGACCTGAGCCGATTGCACCAACAATCTCTCCCTTTTTGATGTTTGACAAAAACCAAACACCTTTGAGTTAGAACACTAACTCAAATCTCTCAATTCACCCAATTGGGCAATTCTCAAATTCTTCCATCAATTCTCCCCCTTTTTGACATACATCGAAAATGTTCTCTCCCCAAGGATGTCAATGTCTCATAATTATTTAATTCTCTCAATTGTGCAATTCTCAAATTCTCCCATCAATTCTCTCCCTTTTTAACATACATCGAAAAGGTTCTCTCTCCAAGGGTGTCAATGTCTCATATCCAATGAGATCTTACAATCTCCCACTTGATCCAAAAATATCTAGGATGTCTTCACTCTTCCTAGTGATAAGTCACATATCACTAAATGAGAGGTCATCCTCATTCTCCAAATTTTCTAAATTCTCTCTCTTATGAGAAAGAACACATCCATCATCCCATGATGGATAACCTACCCCTAAAGGCTTGCTCTCCCTTGACCGTTGTACTAACAATGTCCTTGGAGAGTCCATAAGCTTATAAGAACACTAACCAATCGAAATTAAGGGCAAAGATTCAACATTGAACTTTCACCTCTCTTAAAATTCGATACACACCCTAAATAATTCTCCTAATCTATATACAATGGATTTTCACCCTTCTAATGCTTTCCAAAGCATATCCTAGGTTTAAGAGCAGTTAGGATAGTCTACCATAGCTGAAACATAGGATAAATATTCTGGTTTACGAATCAAGATCTGGCAATGACTTTGTCATCATGATCGCTCATTATCGATCGTCATCATGGTATCATCCATAAGTAATTATATGTAATTTGAAAAATAGTGAAACTTCATACGTATAATACTTATGTCAATCAATATGAATGAAAAATATTCGAAAAATAAAATACTCATAAAATAATGAGATTGATACAAAATTCAAAATCATTAATAACTTCAATGTTTTTGACCTATTTTATATCAACTTCATCAATGGTGATTGCTATCAAAAGATAAACTTCACCAAGATTTTTTAAAATGGTTTTGAAATGATTTTAAAATCTTATATTGAACCATTGTCTATAAGCTTAATGCACATGACTTGTACATAAGCTTTCCTCATGATTCATCCATGGTATAAGATGAGTTTGAGTTCATCTATATGTAAGAACTATGCACCTTGAACAACTCATTTCCTAGCATCTTACATGTGTTTAGGGTGTATCAATTTACACACATGTCAATGTGATGTGAGATGTGAGTTTTGATTATTTCTAGACTAAGGTCTCATGCATTTTTCTAGACAATACTATTTGATTCTCTTATACATGGGACTTCAAATCATGTCATTTGTCCTTAAATCAATTTTCATTAATCCTAAATGCATGAATGATGATTATGACATAAGTAATAGCATAAATAAACATGTGCCAATAATCTTGATGTCTTACATTAAATATAAACCTAAATATACATCACATAAAAGCTAACCTAAGCATTATCATGACATATTATATTATTCAAAAGAGATATGATGTCATGACATGACATATGCCAAACAAATCATGGCAAATAAAATACAAAGATATATAATACCTAAGTGTTAAGCCCAAAATGTCATTTCTAGAATAAAATCCATATTTTCCATAATGGTAACCATCTCTCAAATGTGTCAAAAATCCAAAATGATACACCATGACTCTAAGACTTAAATTGTGCCAATTTGATCAATTTTCCAACCTTCTCAAATTTAATTGGCACATCATAAAATCCTTTAGGATATAAATTAAACCTCACTTCCAAGGAATCCCAAAACCTTGAAAATGCCCTAAAGTGTCAACATTGCTATGGTTAGGTTAACTACCCATTCATTCGAGGTTGACACAACCTAACCCATTTAGCGTGATAGAATCACGCTCCTAGGAACCCAAAATCTATTGGAGCTCCTTGGGTTAATTAGGTATTCACTAGGGATGACCTCCCTCTCCTAGGCTTAGAAGCCTTGGTCATTTGGGTCTTGCCAAGGTTAACTCTAGGGGTAACTCCCCTTGTAACCTTCTTAGTGGCTTCCCTAGGTTTCCTTGAAACCTTAGCCACTAGGCACACACCATGGTTAATCTTAGGGAACCTTGGTTTTTCTAGACCTAGATTTAGTTCCATAATCAAATGAAACATTATGATAGATAGGCATGACTTCCTTGGACTTAGGTTTGTGCCCCAAACCTTTTCTATCCTTGGATGGTTCTTGTTTCCTAGGCCTTAGTTTTTGATCATTTGACCCTTGAATTGAATTTTGCATTTTCCTAAGGGTCTTTTCTAGTTTCTCAAGCCTTGACCTCAAGGCTTAGTTCTCTAATTCTAATTTTTCCAATTTTGAATTTTTCATTTAATCTTTGGGCATTGTTCTTCCTTTTAGGCATATGTCTACTCTTCTTGGGGTTAATGCCCAAATGACTCTCTATCTTCCTAATTGATTCCTTAGGTAGAATTGTTTTAGGGTTATTGTATCTAGATTTGTCCTTAGCCCTAAAATTGTAAGATTTTACACCTAAGCAATAAAACCTATTTCTAGCATGTTCTTTATGAAAAATAGCAAGATTACTCCTAGCATGCTTTTCATTATAAAATAGGGAAGGTGTATTACTAAATTTTACCTTAGGGTTTACTTTAGAAGCTCCCCCTACATGTGATGCTCCTTCTTGTCCATTGGTTTGCTTTCTCCCCCTAGGGCATTGACTTCGGTAGTGTCCCCGGTGTTGGCATTTGAAGCACACCACGTGCTCCTTGCTCTTAATTGTTGGGGCACCGGGTTCCTTGACCTTCGGCACAACTTGTTCGTTTTCTTGACTCGTTTCGAACACTTACTCTTGTAGTGTCCGAGTTCCCTACACTCAAAGCATACAATATGATTTTTATTTTTAATTGAAATGCTTGAGTTACCTAGAGTGGTGGTAGGAAGAATTTGGTCCAATTCTTCATGACTTCCGGAGGTAGATGCTTCTTCTTATTGCTCCGGTATTGAAGATGGTCTAATCTCCTCCCCTCAATCCTAGAGGTGGAGGCTTCCTCCGATTCTTCAACTTCTTCTTCTGATCTGGATGTTGACTTCTTCTCAACTTCCGAATCCTCACTTTCTTGTAAGGATGAGTTTTCTTCTTCTTGTGTCAGTTCAAAATTTTTGTAAAGCTTTGCCAATTTTCTCCATAGATCCTTGGCATCTTGAAATTCACCTATCTTGGATAATAAATCGTTAGGTATTAAATCAACTAACATATCGATTACCTTGTCATTTATTTCAGATTTCCAGAGTTGGTTTTGGGTCCACCTCTTCTTCTTGAGATATCCTCCTTTTGGACCCCATAGAATTTCGAATCCATCCATCAAGATGGCTCAATCTTCGAAGTTCCTCATCATCATGAAGTCTTCAATCCTTGTCTTCCATTGATTGAAGCCTTCTTGTCCATGGAATGCGTATGGAACCGGAGTGTTAATATCCCATCCCAATCCGTCATTAGGCAACTCCATCTTCCTACTACCCTCTAGCGGTGCTCCTTAGTTGTTAAACCTTGAAGAGCGGCCTCACTCTGATACCACTTGTAGGGGATCATACGCCGCTAGAGGGGGGGGGGTGAATAGCGTAATCATCGATTTGGTGGGATTCGATCATGTGCTTGCTACAATTGGGTTAGTACACGGTGGAAATAGAAAATATAATACAAATACAAATACAAACCCACAAGCACAATCAAAACACAAGAATATACGTGGTTCGAAATCTTAGGATTCCTACTCCACGGGACGAGCTCAACAAGCTCTAGTGATGCACACACCACTAATAAATCTCCTTCTCGATGACACACCGGAGGTGGAGAAACCTCATACAAAAGATTACAACAGTAATATGAAAGATACAAGCGATTACAAAGATAAAAAGAAATACAAGTAAAGAAAAATACTTTACAAGAATGCTTTAAATGCTTGATCTTTAGTTGCTTGCGAAGTGCCTTGAAGGTCTAGATTGCAGCAACAATTCCCCTTCAAATCGCCTCAAGAACTATGGCCAAAAACTTCCCCTTCGAGCTCCTTATAAAGCTGCAACTCAGACTGATTTCTGCCTAGCAATCGACTGCTCATACCCATCAGTCGACTACTCCTGTAGTCATTGTCTCACAACTTAATCCACGTCGGTATTCCAGCCAACGGATACACTGGAAGTCGACTACCATTACCATAAGTCGACTGCCAAGCCGTGGCCATTAGTTCGCGACCAAACCCGTGATCGATTGCCCTCCATTGCGATCCGATTTGCTCAAGGGCAGTCTAGGTGCCGCCTTGATTGGGACTCTAGTCGAGGCACCAGTTGAGGCGCCTTTGCGTCTGTGGCCTCAACTCAACCACAATCGAGGCCCAGTCGAGGTGCCATCTCGACTGGGACTTCAATCGAGTCGCCTTGCGTCTGTGGCCGCAACTCATCCGTAGTCGATCGCCAGTCAACTCCCATCAGTCGACTGGTCATAATCCCAATTGATTACTCAGTGTCGACTCGGCTGTCAAGTGTCAAAACACTTGACCAGTCGACTGATACACCTCGACCATGAGGTTTAATCCAAGTATGATGTCCTCATATTTGCTAGAACACCCTTAGCCTAGACCTAAGCCTTCTAGCCACCTCCATCAGCATTACACCTATTGGATCCCTCCAAGCCATCCATGACTTGTTCATCCATATGCTAGCCTTCAAGTGCTTCCATCGGCTATTGTCATGCTAATCGGGTCTATACCGCCAAGGCACATTGGGCTTATACTGCCAAGACTCCGCTTGGACTTTACGCCGTCAACCATTGGACTTATGCTGCCAAGACTCCACCCTTGGACTTTACGCCGCCAATATCAAGTCTTGGACTTCCCAATTGTCAAGTACCCATGACTTGGACTTACATGACCAAGCCTACACCCTTGGACTTTTCAATTGCCAACCCATGTTGAACTTTCCAATTACTAAGACTCACGCTTGGACTTTCCATGCCAAGTACTCAAGACTTGGACTTTCCCATTGCTAAGTGTTACACTTGGACTTTCCATGCCAAGTGACTTGGACTTCTCGTGATAATCACATTGTCATACGTTTTGTCGAACATCAAAATACCGCTCGAGTCAAACTCGAGTCTAGTCAATCGTGACCTGGGCCAATTGCACCAATAGGAAAGTCCAAGGGTGAGGTTTTTGGTAGCATAAAGTCCAAGCATGTAGTCTTGGCAACATAAGTCCAAATGAACCTTGGTAAAGGAGACCTGATTAGCATGACATAGCTGATGGAAGCATCTAAAGGCTAACACGAAGGGTGAAGGATGTAGGATCCTTGAGGATTGGCTAGAGGGGGGTGAATAACACTTCTTTGTTTTCTACAAGAATTGTTAGCGGAAGCATTAGAAAAACACAATTAAACACAAAAACAAAGAAGACAATGCCAACACGTCGATGTAACATGGTTTAAAGATGACACTCCTACTCCACGGTAATCTGTAAGGTAGATGACACTCCTACTCCACGACAATCTATATGGTGGATCACTCCTCAAAAGCTTTCACTAGAGCCTCCTTTTGATGAGAATACCAAGGTGGAAAAGTCTTCTTTACAATTACACTGTTCTTCTTACAAGATGATGGAATTAAGATTGGGAAGAAGAGGTCAAAAACACTTGAAATCTTAGAGGAAGACTTGAGGAGCTTAAGATGAATGTTTAGAATGAAAGCATTAGCCTCTTCCAAGCTTCCCTAGCTTCTTTTTATAGAGCAGGGTTGTTTTTGCCCGTTGAGCCCGACAACAATTAGACTACTGCATACCATCAGTCGACTACTTCTACTCTTGACCTGATCCAATGGCTTCTGACGAAGCCTGATTGCGATCATCACGGCTCAATGTCTACTTGATCAATCGACTGCTCATATCAGCAGTCGATTGCTCATATCAGTAGTCAACTGCTCAAGTCAACAGTCGACTGCTCCAAGTGATTAGTCAAGTAAAATTGTTTCTGTGCTCATGTCCACTTGAATCAATTGACTATTGTAGACAAGTCGACTACTAAACGCTAGCAGTCGACTGATAGAGCCACAGGCAACAATCGATTTTAGTTAACTACTTGACCAGTAGACTGGGTCATACCCCCAGTTAACTGTTCAAGCCTTCTGGACCCTCGAGTGTTGAATACTCAAGACCAGTCGACTGGTATAAGTCACCAGTCGACTGATACACTTCAAGTATGACTAATTCAAACTTGAAAATATACCCTAAGCCTAGACTTAACCTTCTAGATTCTCCATCATCCTTGTCCTCGAGGATTCCTCCGAGTCCACGACTCATTCATCCTTGCGTTTGCCTTCAAAAGCTTTCCTTGGTTTCATCATGCTTTGGATTTCTCCTTTGCCAAAGTCCGCTTGGACTTTACGCCACCAAGACTACATGCTTGGACTTACGCTGCCAAGACCTTGCTTTTGAACTTCCTTTGCCAAGGTACACTTGGACTTTATGCCGCCAAGACTACATGCTTGGACTTATGCTGCCAAGACCTTCCCCTGGACTTTCCTTGCCAAGATTCACACTTTGACTTTCTCTTTACCAAGTCTTCATACTTAGATTTTTCTGTCACTTAAACATTCATAGTTAGATCACAATTATTATTTAACTTCAAATGATTATCCAAACATCAAAATACATTAATAATTGGGGCATTCTTGCACCAATAAAGGAGTCATGGAGGATTCAGATGGACCCTGAGGTCGTGAGGCTGATGGAGGTGGCTAAAAGGCTTAGGCCTAGGCTAAGGGTAGCCGATCAAGTATGAGGGGATCATACTTAGGTTAAACCTCATGTTTGAGGTTTACCAATCAATTGAGGGTATGAACTAGTCGACTGACCAAGTGCACAACACTTGGTAGCCTAGTTTGACTCGAGCAGTCAACTGGGATTATGACTAGTCAATTGGTCGAGTAGTTGACTGAGACACAACTGCTTCTGTGGCTCTGGCAGTCAACTGCTAGGGTTCGTCAGTCGATTGGCCACTAGCAGTAGACTACTAGGGTTGAGCAATCGACTGGAATTAAGTGGTCATGGCATAAAATGTTGTGCATCAACTACTGGCCTATGGCAATGGACTGATGCCTATAGTGATCGGCTACTAGGTCAGGGCAGTCGACTGGTCGACTTAATCTGACGTGGATAAAGCCATTGTGAGACAATGGTGTAGTGTTCAATCGACTTCTAGGTAAGAGTAGTCGACTGGACAGCAAAAAATCAACCCAAGTTATAGATTTATAAGGAGCTCAAGAAGGAGGTTGATGGAGCCGATTTTTGGTGATTTGGGATAGAATTTGATGTTGCATTCCAGACCTTCCAAGTTCGTCCAAAGCAACCAAAGTGCAAGCAATCAAAAGCTCTCTTTGTAAAGTGTTATTTACTTGTATTTACTTTGTATTTTGTTTTGGTTGTATTCCTTCATTGTACTCCTTATTGTACGAGGTTTCTCCACCTCCGACGTGTTGTCGAGAAGGAAAGAGTTATTAGTGGTGTGGACACTAAGCTCAATCATAGAGTAGGAGCCATAGGTTTTGAACCATGTAAAATCCTTTAAGTTGTGATTGTGCATGTTTGTATTTTATTTGTGCTATCTATCTTGTATATTCCGCTGCGCACTAACATATTGTAGACAAGCACGTGATCAAATCAAACGATGAAAGAAAAAAATGCTATTCACACCCCCTAGCGCATCAAATGATCCTCAACAAGTGATATCAAAGTAGGGCACTCTTCACCAGACTCATCACCGCAAGAGCAACACTAGAGGAGATGGAGTTGCCCAAAAATGGATTGGGCTACGACATCAACGCTCCACCCGTCTTCGACCGTGAAGATTTAGGATATTGGAAAAGTATAATGAAATATTTTCTTATCTGTAATTTAGAAAATTGTCTTATCTTGGTAAAAGAGTTTGAAGCTCCAATGGACAAGAAAGGAAGGATCCTCAAGAAGAAGAAATGGATGGAGGATCAAATTCAAGAAATAGAGACCATTGAAAAGGTAACCAAAATGTTAATAAATTTGGTACCTAATGATATCTTGTCCAAGTTAGGTAGCTATAGGGAAGCTAAAGAGTTATGGAACAAGTTGATTGAGCTCTATGAGAAGCCCTCACCGACACAAGTAGAGGAAGAGTCCAAGGACAAAGGCTCATCCTCTCAAGAGAGTAAAGACACAAATGTTAAAAGATGTTCAACTTCCGAAAAAGAGGTAGAAGAACTAGAGGAAGCTTCCACCTCTAGGTTTGAGGGGGAGGAGATTAGATCCTCAACACCGGAGCAAGAGGAAGCCTCTATATCCGGGAGTGATTCTCCCATCACCGACCTAGATCAAACATAATTCATAAAAATAAAGATCACATCATTTGGTTTGAGTGTAGAGAGAAAGGGCACTACAAGAGTAAGTGTCCTAAATTAATAAAGAAGAAGACTCAAGTGACACCTAAAGTCAAGGAAAAGTCAAAGGAGGTCGGAGCCTCGACACAAAAGAGCAAAGAGCACATTGTGTACTTCAAATGCCAACAACGGGGTTACTATAGGAGCCAATGTCCTAGGAGAAGTCACTCCAAGAAGGACGAAGTAGGGAGCTCAAATGTAGGAGGAGCTAAGACAACCCCTAAGGTATCATTTAATTATGCACCTACTAGTTTTCATAATAAAAATAAGCATTCTAATAATTTTATTGTGATTGCTCATGAACAAAAGCATGCTAGAAATAGATTTTATTGCTTATGTGCCAAATATGTTAATTTGCCTAAGGACAATTCAAGAACCATACCACCTAAGGATAGGAAGGTAGAGAATCTAGGCATAAATTTCAAGAAATCTATACTGATGGTGTTCACTTCTTCGGCCTACCAAGATCTCTCTCCCCCTTCTTATGGATCACTGGATCTGTCACCAAAGAGGATTAAGGATGAGATAAAGAAATATCTTCTTCTCGAGTCACCTTGGATCCTTGGAGTAGAGTTAGATCTACCACATTGTGAGGAGTGTTAGAGATAGGCCGACTTCCCAGTGCGGGCACTCCGATGCTCAAGTCAGTAACAGTATGAAGAAAATAACAATGCAGAAAGAATGAAGAAGAAGAATATCTTTGAGGTACCAAATAGTGAAGAAACAACCTTCCCTGTTTCCTTCTACCTCTGCCCCTTTTATAGATGCTTCATCCCGCCACCTCCTTGAACTCCAATACCCTTGCACAACTGTCATGTGTAATCGCTTTTCCCGCTTATATTCAAAATATCCCCTTCAAATTCTTCATACTCCTCATATTTCCCTGTCAAGTATTAATTAAATAAAATACAGAAATAAATGATCAAATATATTAGATTAATCACATTTATAATTTTCAAACTCCTCCTGCTACTTCCCATGCCTCGGAATACCCCTTCCTCCTTATTTCGCCATATTCAGAAAGAAACCCCGAAACCCATAGGTAACTCAGGAAATGAACATACTGCTCGGGAAATGAACATACTTCTCGGGAAATACACTAACCGATTGGGAAATGCACAAACAGCTCGGGATTTCACATAAACTGCTCTGCCGATGCGATACTAGGCACTGAGCAACACTACAGTACTCACCCTTACTGGGCTCGAAAATTCTATATACTACTCGGGAAAAGCATACACTGCCCTGTTAATACTTATACTTGAGCAGTACTACACTACTCACCCTACTAGGCTCGAGAATTCTATGCACTGCTCAGGAAACATATAGACTACTCGGGAAAAGTATACATTGGCCTTTCAATACTTATACTTGAGCAATACTACGCTACTCACCCTACTGAGCTCAGGAATTCTATACACTGCTCAAAAAACATATAGATTGCTCGGGAAAAGCATACACTGCCATGTCAATATTTATACTTGAGCAATACTACGCTACTCACCCTACTGAGCTCAGGAATTCTATACACTGCTCGGGAAACATATTGGCTGCTCGAGAAAAGCATACACTGCCCTGTCAATACTTGTATTTGAACAATACTGTGTTACTCACCCTTCAGAGCTCGAGAATTTTATACACTGCTCGGGAAACTATATAAACAACTCGGGAAACCTTCTAATTGTTTTGAAAACTCAAACTCCATCATAAGTTTCTCCTCTTTAGTAAAACTGAAGAGCGAAGTCGAGTGAAGTTTTACAAGTGCTTATAACAAAAAATTTCTTTACCTTAGCTGAAAAACCCCACACCCATCATAAGTATACTAACTTATGAGAACTATATAAATAGCTCGGGAAACCTTCTAACTATTCTGAAAACTCCGACCCCATCATAAATTCTCCCTCTTTAGTAAAACTGAAGAGCGAAGTCGAGTGAAGTTTTATATGTGCTTATAATAAAAAATTTCTCTGCCTTAGCTGAAAAACCCCACACCCATCATAAGTTCCCCCTCTTTACTAAAACTGAAGACCAAAGTTGAATGAAGTTTCACAAGTATTAACACAGATTATGCCAAGAATCACCAAATGTCCAAGTAGGCACAGAGCCTTAACCTCTCACAATAGGCACAGGGCCTTAAACTCTCATGTTAGGCGCTAGGCCTTAAAACTCTCATGTTAGGCGTTGGGCCCTAAACTCTCACAAGTATTAACTAACATAGGCTATGCCAAGAATCACCAAGTGTCATAGTAGGCACAGGGCCTTTACCTCTCACAATAGGTGCAGGGCCTTAAATTCTCATACTAAGCGCTGGGCCTTAAACTCTCATGTTATGTGTTGGGCCTTGTTAGCATTTACCTACCCATTATAGCTGGCGCTATAGTTCCCCATAGGGGAAGGTAGCTACATAGCTCATAGGTTGTCAGAAGAGACGTAAGAGCCTTAAGAACATTTTATATATGTCATATAGTTGCGTTATAGTCCCCGTGAGGGAACGTAGCTACCTAGCCCATAGGCTGTTATAGTGGGCGTAGAGTCTTGAGAAAATTTTACATATGTCATATAGGTGGCGTTATAGTCCCTGTGGGGGAAGGTAACTATCTAGCCCATAGACTGTTATAGTAGGCGTAGAGTCTGAGTTAGTTTTCAACACTTAGAAAAAATACTACTGATCTTTACAAGAAAATTATAACAAACTTGCCATAGATTAGAAAAAAAAATACCACTAAAATAAGCTAGAAGAAATTCTGACCAAATATAGAAACCCTTAGTACAAATATAATTAATTATTGTCGAAGAGAACTTTGAATAGATGCAAAAAAACCTTAGAAAATATTAATAGCCCTCTGTCATAGAGTTTTAATTAACCCTGCTCTTAGAAACATTGGTAACCCCTCTCTAGAAAAGAATATTAGATAGCCTTCCAACTCTGTATTAGGCACAAAATGCCTTAGAAAAAATTATTAACCCCTTTGCCAAAGAGTATTAGATATCCTAAAATTCTGCATTATGCTTAAAATGCCTTAGAAAAAATTATTAACCCCTCTACAAAAGGGTATTAATTTGATCTTCAAGCTCTGTATCAGGCGTAACAATGCCTTAGAAAAAATTTAAAGGAATTCTGCAAAGGAAAAATTCTCAAGAAAACATTAGAGTTAATAAAAATGCCTTAACTTCCTTTTTATCTTTACCCACACCATACTTATTCTCCAAATACTATTTTTACCACTTCCATTCTGCCTTCTTCCCTCGAAACCCTAGCTCCCTTCTTCCCTGACACTTTCAAATTCTCTGCCACCATCTCCTCGCCATGGCCTCCTCGTCTTCCACCGTTCCCTAGTACAAAAGTACACCCAGCAAACTGACTCACAACCATCCTTTCTTCCTCCATGAACCAAAGTATATCCCCGAGGGCTTCACCGCCATCATCCCAACCCCCAATCAACGCCCCCATCAACCTCCGAGCGGCACCAGCACCCTCTTTATAGGCCAACTGGAAGGAGGTCTCCACCTTCCCATGCCGCTTTTCCACATTCTGACCTACTATGGCCTTCCCATCAACCAACTGACCCCCAACTCCATTCGCATCCTAGTTGGAACCCTAATCGTATTTCAACACCTTAATATCCCACAAGACCCTCACATCTTCCACTATCTATATCAACTAAAAATGGCTAACTCCGATGTGTTCTACTTCATGGCACGCCAAGACCATCAATTTCTGACTGACATGCCCACCTCCCACAAGGGTTGGAAGGAATTATACTTCTACGTCCCTTTAGACCCTATCCTTCAATTTTTCTATTCTTGGATTTGACGCCTTCCCAACCTTAAAACTGTGAAAATTGCCATTAATTTTCCTTCTATCGAGACCCTTCTTAAAAACAAACACTTCAGGATCACCAAGCTCCTTAAAGAACCCGTCCTGTCTGACTATGGTCTATCACCCATTCCATCGACAGAGGCCCATCTAATTGGTAAGTTTCATTTACTGCATTTGCCCCTATATACATAATGATATTGCACCTTGTTTAATGCATATTTACCATACTGATCTAGAAACACATATTAATACTTCATTCCACATATCTACCTCAAAAATATACAAATGTCTTATTTTACATACCTACTGTATTTACTTTTGCATATCCACTAATCTTCTAACCTGCACGAGAACTGAACTGTAACTGTCACCCCGTGCCAAATGGTTACAATTTCTACTTTCCAATGTATACTCATACCATACTCTGGATACTTACTAATAGCATTTTAAAATGGTCACCAATTTTCTATTTTGAAGAGAATATGATGAGTGTAGTCATTACAAGGACTTTAGCAAAACAACAAAAGAAAAAGAAAAGAGTAGAACTAGCAGCTACTTCCTCTTTCATCCCCAAGCCACCCACTTCAGTAACTAACCCTTACTCATCCACTCTTGTTTATTTTAAATATATTGATTTAAATTCAAAAAGAATAACTTATACTTCTATATCACAGGTTCCCTCTGAGCTCCCTTAAGTCCCCATTGTAACCCTTGTCGAGCTAGACTTACCCCCTATTACCTTTGTCAATCCCCATCTACTTTCTCCTCCACCAGAACTAATTCCCAATCTCTTTCCTTTCCTTACCACTTCATCTTTCCCAGAACCCTCTTCCTTAACTCCTCCATCAAAATCTCTACCCCCCCCTCTAACACAACTATCCATAGTCCACCCATTGATACTCCCTATGATCCTATTGAACTTTCTTCCTCTTCTTCCCCTTCTTCTTTCGCAGACGATCTTCCCTTAGCTTACTTATTTCCCACTAGACAACGAAAACCCATACCTTCCTCCGACCCAATAGCTCCAGAATCAACAACCTCTTCACCTTTAGACCTGCTAGTACAAGCAGTATCAAACTTCTATCCCAGCCACCTCCTTTCTTCTCTTCCTATACTCCCTATATCCCCTTGTATTCTAGATTCTCCTCCAGCTCCTTCCCCCCTATTCCTTCTGATACTCTTCCCCCCATACCAGACTCCATTTACGGCAGACTACTCTCCTCCCCCTTCTTCTGATATTCCTCTGGCCTTACAAGAACTACAAGAAAGCCTCCAAACAGTAAGCTTCCTTACTTACTAACTTTTCCCTGTCCAAATAGTTTATTTCATGTTACCTTCATTCATTTTTCAGAGTACCTCCAAGCTTTAGACATTCGGTCAATGGCTTGATGAATTTCAAAGGCAACAATATAAACCCACAACCTCCTACACAGAAATGTCTCAACCTATCATGATCTCCGTTCCCTCAACTTTCACAAAGGGTGTCCAGACCAACCCTGAAGCACCCTCTACGTCTTCACTGGGATTATAGATAAGTCCTCCTGCCTCTCCCGATCGAACTGTAAAAGAAACAGAATACCAACAGCAAATACGATGGTTACAAATTCAAATAGAAACCTTATCTGCCGAACGGGATCAGCTAACATCTGAGAAAGAAAAAATTTCTGATCAACACAAGCAAGACATTCAAAAGATGAAAAAAGAACTTTCCCTCAAAGATCACATATCAGATGGTTACAAGAACGTGCTGAAGTATCAGATCGAACAATAGCCTTCCAACAATCAGAAATTCAAAAATGGAAAAAAAAGAAGAGTGATTGGCATCTCCAGTCAGCCGAGTGTTTCCAACCCATGGAAGATCTCATAGATGTCCACATTGACCTTAAAGACACAATTTTCACAATCTAGATGAATTCCACCTTCATTTCGACATACTGTTGCAACATTTCTATGGACTAGCAAATGTTGCTAATGAGCAAACTGAACGAGCCAGTCATTTTAACCAAGAGTTGTCCTAGCTAAAAGAAATAGAAGATGAAAGATGGGCAAATGAACAAACAAGGATCCTAACCTAAACAGCCAAGAAATATAGCAAATACTTCTAGAGAGGGTTCGAAGGTGCATTACAAGTAGCAAATGAGAAGAAACTTTTCCTACCAAGTATGCCCAACTTTGAACTTAACATAGAAGAAGCTTACAAGAAATCCCCACCCCCCCCCCCCCGGAGGTCTTCAATACAGACTCGGATACTGATTTCGAGCATTAATCTTTGTAACAAATATTCTGTAATTCCTGCACATCTGTAATGAAGAATTGATTTTGTAAACACCCACTGTATCTGAACATATTCTATAATGAATGATTTGCTTTCTATATTTGCATTGTGTCTATCTTCGTAAAGTTTTATATCACCCTGCAAGAGTCTTACCGCCTGCAATGCCTACCTTATTTCACCCCATCTTTCTTGAGTTTGCCCTACACACACAACACATGATTTCTCAGATTATCTTTTACCTACAACAAATGTCCTGCTTTCAGATCCAACCCATGATTATTCATTTTCCAAACTTTCTCCTTATAATTTGCATATACGTCCTATAATGATACTCACAAAAACTAATACATCATCTGTCGTTTCAAAAACTATCCGCACAACTCATCCTCCAACAGAAATTGATATACCCCAATCTTACCTCATTACAAACTGAATTAATTACTTACCCATCATTTCCACCCTAACAAACTTATGTCATATGATTCCATAATCCCACTTCTCCCAAATTGAGCGGGAAAAGTTGTTATTTCCCTCCTTTTCAACCCCTTTCTCCACTATAAATACAGAAGCAATCCTTACTAACCCTCACCCTATACCTTCAAGAAAATGCAGCCTCTTTCTTCACTACCCTGTCCATAGTTTGCTTCCACACGTTCCAAAATGACAGGAGAGCACTATCGATCCCTTTCCTCCCGCATACAACTTCCCTCCGGCTACCATATTATTACAGCTAACTCCATCGAGCGTCCTCATCTATCTCCTAGACATACTAAAGCCTTCTTCTCAGAGCAAGTAGAGGTTGGCCTATTCTTCCCCATTCATCCCTTCCTCTTGGAAGTTTCTGAATATTTCTCTATCCCCTTAATCAACTAAGTTCTAATTCCTTCCATTTTATTCTAGCCTTTTATCTTATCACCTCCTTCCTATCAATTACCCCTTCGGCCTTTCTGTTTCACTATTTTTTTCAAGCAAAATCGTCAGAAATAGGCATTTTCTACTTCCAAGCCCGATCAGACTTTCAATTTCTCACCGGCATCCCTTCCTCACACAAAGGATGGAAGGAGCATTACTTCTTTGTGCATTCTCCCTCTCCCTTTCCATTTTCCCCTATATGGTTAACCACTCTTCCTCCTCGCCCTTCCTTAGGTTCTTATCGAGATAATGAAGAGTATCAGATGATGACATTATTATTATCAGAAGAACACTTCAACTTGAACCATCTACTGACTCGATCGACACTATCATTAATCAGAGCCAATTATCCTCTACAATCGACTGGCAGACTCGGTAAGTTTTACCGATTGTATCTCCGCATACCTGTTATGACATATGTAAGTTTTACCCATCTCTTTCTTTTTTTTCAGAATCATTGCTACTACAAGATACCGACCATGCTCACCCACCTTCCCACATAAACCCTATTAAACTCCATCCCCATCAGCCAACACTTTCCATCCAACCTCTACCCATTTGTCAAACTCCACAAACTCCTCTCTCTTCCCCCTCAATACCTGACCTACCAGATTCTCTACTATCCAATATTAAAGAGGTTAACATACAATTTTCTTTACCTTCTTTTCTTGATACTGACATCTATTTTTACAAGAAGTCACAAGCATAAATCATTTAAATAATCAATGGGCACAATATACTAACAATCTCAAAAAAGAATTACAAGAATGTCAAATCAGAGAATTGGCATTACAACAAGCTTATCAAAGACGAACGAGAACTGCAAGCTTCTTATATAAAAGCACAAGTCGACCGGGCAGAACTATCGGCCCTTCATTTCCAGACTTCTTTCTTACAGAATACTCTAGATATTTTAAAAGCCCGACCACTTCAAGAAGGAACCAGTGCTTCCCATGAAAACTCCTAGACTTCAGTTGCTATCAATAATATGTTCCTAGATAGAGGCTTTGCCTTCCTTCAATGGGATTTCCAAGATTGTATCAATCATATCAAGGCAGTCGGCTATTCACCTCCTGGGCACTCTACCAACTTCTTAGACATTGGCAATATCATAGGCCGCACTCCTCCTAATTTACTATCTTTTCCTTTCCCTTCCAATATTGAAAAAATGTAACTTGTATTTACCATAATATTTGCAATACAATACATGACTTGCCTACACTGTACTATTATTAAAAGAATAAAAACATAGATTTTACAATGCTTTATCTACTGAAATAAGGGCGCAAGTGATACACATTTCAGGGTCTTGCTAAAAACCTCCCTAGAGTGTCCTTCAAATAATAAGCTCATGTTCCTTCTCGGCTCTCCCCATGGAAGGGTTCTTCCCATTAGGGTCCCAGCTTACCCATAGATCCCTCGGGTAGTACTTTTCTTAGCACTAAATTTCCTACCTGAAGAAAAATGAGGTACAACCTTTTATTATAAGATTTAATTACTTGCGATTTATACCTTTCCGCATTTTATAAAGCAACATCCCTCCTTTCTAGAATCAAGTCTAACTCCATATGTCGAACCACCATATTATCGCTCGGGAAACAAGTCATTGCTCAGGAAAACTCTATTCCGATTTCCACAGGTAACCTTGCCTTAGTAACAATATGCTTATACCCCCCCCCCCCCCCCTCTTAATCTGACTACCATAGAAACTTCCCGAGTGGCCACCTCCCTCCTCCCTCTATTAAAGTAGGTTGACCCCTCCCCTTACCTGAATTAATACTTTAAACCTCCTTGGTAACACCCTCAATCATGGGGAACCCATACTTCACCTCGTCTTCTCCCCCAACTTCTCTATAAAATTTAAACTCTATCCTTCCCCTCCCCTCATCTCTACTCTATATCTTTTCATGTCGTCCCTCTCACACCCTATCCTTATAAGCACTGACACCACCCGAACCTCTGATTTAGATACTCATTCCACAACGACCTCGGCATACCATCTACTTACCCCAGAGAATGCAATAGTTCCAGGCCCAAGAGGACCTTTTCAATCCCCTTTTCCTTCCTTCGGTAATCGTCTGTTCAATCCTCCCGCTCTTCAATGGCAACTCCAGATGGCTCCCCCTTCTCCACCGACTATCCTCCCTCCTCCGATAATTCCACCACCCTACCTAGAAGGGGAGTCTTTTGTGGATTCTTCTCCCCTCTAGCCCCTTGCAAATGAGAATGTTCTCCTTATATCATCTGTATTTTCAGTTATTTCTATAAAGAATCATATATTCTCCTCACATGCAAACTAAGTATTATAAACTAAAAAGAAATATCAAGTAATGAGAACATAAGAACAACTTTACGGGGTATAAGAATCAAACCAACAACAATATGGGTTACGTTGTGGAATTCCATTTGCCTTCAGCTTATCTATATGCAAATCAGAAAACCAACAAGGACTAAGAATAACAAATAACCCAAAATCATCAATACAGCAGGTTGATACATCCGAGGAAAATATAACCCTGTGTTTCCTTTTCCCCAAAAAAATAGTGAAATTCCAAAGACAACAACATACTTTATTATTATTTTTTCCTTAACTCTGAAATTCCTCTGAAATTAAGGAAAGGCTCACTACCAATAACCATTTCCTAACAATATTCTCTCCGATAACTACTTAAGAAATACCACATAACACCCCCCGTGCCAAATTTGATTAAAGAAATCTTTACTTGCAGAATTCAGACTCAGAATCCTTCCCCTAGATGATACATGCTACACCCCCATATGGATTAGATTTCTAAAAAGATTTACCCATAAATTTTCCCTTCTGTCCTGTCCGGATAGTATCAACATAACACCTCCGAGAGAGTTGTTGATCACTCTTGACTTCTCCCACCTCATTCCCAACAAGAAACTTAATTTTCTGATGATAAGGAGAAGTCACTATTTGTAAACTGCCTAGCACAGGCCTACCCAATATAGCATTATAAGAAGAAGACATGTCAACTACTGTAAAATTGATAAGTACTATTCTTCTTTTTGGCTCTTCCCTTAAAGATAGAGGCAACTTAATCTGACTCATGGGTTGTACCTCATGACTAGAAAACCCAAATAAGGAAGTACCGACCAATTGCAAGTCATTGATATTAACTCCCATTTGTTCTAAAGCTGACCAATACAGAATATCCACTGAGCTGCCCGGGTCTACAAAAACTCTTCCTACATCAAAATTAGCAATAAGGGCTTGGATAACTAAAGCATTAGTGTGAGGGGGTCATTACTCCCTCTAAGTCACTAGGGAAAAAACCCAAGAGAGGTCCCCCTGCTCTAGGTAGAACAGATACGGCTGCACATTCTTCTCGACTATATCTCTTTCTAGTCATGTTTGAATCTCCATTAGTGGAACCACCAGAAATCATATTAATAGAGCCTCTTACAGGAGGCTGATTAGCATCTCTATTAGGAATTGCTTCTCCTACAGGCTACATAGGCTATGCAGGTCGGTTAATAGGAAGCCTTAATTGATTCCCCCTACCATAATTTCTGACCCAAAACCTTGGTTGATAAGGAGCTAGATTCATCATCAGATTTCTTACTCGAGGATTAGATACCATAATTCTTTGTAGTTCAAAATCTAACTGCTGACATTCCTAAGTACTATGACTGTAATCCTATTGATAATAGCAGAAAGTAGTAGATAGCAATCTTCTAGGCCCTCTAATAGCTTCAAAAGGCCTTCTCAGTAACTACTGTTCCTCACAAATATTCATAGCCCTCTCTTTAGAAATTCTTAACTGAGGAGCATATAAAGGTCTCTCACGAACGAGTCTTACCCATTTAGCCCGTCTCTCTGCAACTTCTACCACCCGAGAACCCTGTGAATTCTGTTGAGATTTTTTAGCATCTTCCAGATTAATAAATTTCTCTGCTCAAGATAATAAATCATCAAAATTGGTAGGAGGCCTTTTAGCTAAAGATTTAAAGAAATCCCCTTCTTTGAGCCCTTGAGTGAAGGCTCCTACCATCATATCAGCTCTAATAGTGGGAATTTCCTGCGCTGACTGTGTAAATCTCTGCACATACTATCGTAGACTTTCTTACTCTCTCTACTTAAGATCAAAAAGACTCAATGGTTGAGGCAAATATTTTTTAGAGCTAGAAAAATGTCTTACAAATAGTGTTGAGAAATCCTTAAACGAAGCAATACTTCAAGCTTTCAAATCACTAAACCATTGTTGAGCTGGTCCTACTAATGTAGTAAGAAACACTCGGCATTTAACTCCATTGGTATAACGGTATAATAAAGCATAATTTTCAAGTCTACTTAAATGATCCTTAGGATCAGAGAAACCAGTGTATTCGGGCATTTGAGGAATTTGAAAGTGTCAAGGTAACTCTTCGTTCAAGATATCCTCAATAAAGGGATTTGACTCTTCCACATTTACAATAGTACTTACAAAAGGAACATCCTCCTCAGGTTGTGCATTATCAAGAGGAGCTACACACTTCTTTTTCTTCCCCTTGATTTGCTTGCAGACACAAGAATAATCATTCTTCGGGTGAGAGACTCTGACTACCTCTTCTTCAAAATCATCATCAGATGCATCATGCTCCTTCACCTTCCTCGGGGTGGCTTTCTGTGACATCTGATCCATCATAGCAGCCACCACTTGCATAAGATCTTCTCTATACAAGGGCTCGCGATGCCTTTTGCTGGTGCCCCCTTTAGAAGTACTGGAGACAGATTTCTCCTCCATCGGCTCTTTCAGTGTCCTCCTAGTGTTCACCATCATGACTTTTTGCTCATATTCCCACATACGGCGCCAATTTGATGGTGTTCACTTCTTCGGCCTGCCAAGATCTCCCTCCCCCTTCTTATGGATCATTGGATCTGTCACCAAAGAGGATTAAGGATGAGATAAAGAAATATCTTCTTCTTGAGTCACCTTGGATCCTTGGAGTAGAGTTAGATCTGCCACATTGTGAGAAGGAGTGTTAGAGATAGGTCGGCTTCCCAGCGTGGCCACTCCGACGCTCAAGTTAGTAATAGTATGAAGAAAATAACAATGCAGAAAGAATGAAGAAGAAGAAGAAGAAGATCTTTGAGGTATTGAATAGCGAAGAAATAGCCATCCCTGATTCCTTCTACCTCTGCCCCTTTTATAGATGCTTCATCCTACCACCTCCTTGAAGTGGATTCACTTCAATACCCTTTCACAGCTGTCAAGTGTAACCGTTTTTCTCACCTATATTCAAAATATCCCCTTCAAATACTTCATACTCCTCATATTTTCCTGTCAAGTATTAATTAAATAAAATACAAAAATAAATGGTCAAATATATTAGATTAATCACATTTATCATCTTCAAACTCCTCGTGCTACTTCCCATACCCCGGAATACCCCCTCCTCCTTATTTCACCATATCCAGAAAGAAACCCCGAAACCTATAGGTAACTTAGGAAATGAACATACTTCTCGGAAAATATACTAACCATTCGGGAAATACACAAACCGCTCAGAATTTCATATAGACTGCTCTGTCAATACGATACTAACAACTGAGCAACACTACAGTACTTATCCTTACTGGGCTCAAAAATTCTATACACTACTCGAGAAATATATAGACTGCTCAGGAAAAGCATACACTGCCCTGTCAATACTTATACTTGAGCAATACTGTGCTACTCACCCAACTAAGCTAGAAAATTCTATACACTGCTCGGGAAACATATAGACTTCTTGGGAAAAGCATACATTGTCCTTTCAATACTTATACTTGAGCAATACTGCGCTACTCACCCTACTGAGCTCAGGAATTCTATACACTACTCAGGAAACATATAGATTGCTCGGGAAAAGCATACACTGCCCTGTCAATACTTATACTTGAGCAATACTGCGCTACTCACCCTACTGAGCTCAGGAATTCTATACACTGCTCGGGAAACATATTGGCTGCTCGAGAAAAGCATACACTGCCCTGTTAATACTTGTACTTGAGCAATACTGTGCTACTCACCCTACTGAGCTCGAGAATTTTATACACTGCTCGAGAAACTATATAAACAACTCGGGAAACCTTCTAATTGTCTGAAAATCTCAACCCCATCATAGACATATGCCTAGGAAGAAATATGTCCAAGGAATTAATGGAAAATCAAAATTGGACAAATTAGAGATAGAAAACCAAGTCTTGAGGTCAAGGCTTGAAAAAAATAGAAAAGACTCTTCAAAATATAACAAATTCAATTAAAGGGTCTAGGAGTCAAAACTTAGGTGTTAGGAGGCAAGAATTGCTTAATGATAAGAAAGATTTGGGTCACAAGCCTAAGTCTAAGGTAGTCATGGCTACCTACCATAATGTTCCAAATAGCTATGGAACAAGTCCTAAGTCTAGGAAGGTCAAGGTCACAAGGGAGGCAATTTGTAGAGTTGACCTTAGGAAGACCAAAGTGACTAAGGCCTCTAAAAGGCCTAAGAAGGTCACTAGCAAGGTTACAAGGGAGGTAATCCCTAATGTTAACCTTGTGAAGACCCAAATGACCAAGACTTCTAAGTCTATGAGGGTCATTAGGAAGGTATAGCTCAAATAGATTTTAGGTTCCTAGGAGCGTGATTCCATCATGCTAAATGAGTTTAGGGTGTGTCAACCTTAAATAGAAGGGTAGTTAATCTAACCATGATAAAGTTGGCATTTTAAGACATTTTCAAGGTGCGGTGATACCTTAGAAATGAGTTTAGAGTTTTATCCTAAAGGAATTTAGGATGTGCCAATAGAAATTATAAAGGTTGAAAAATTGATCAAAATTGGCACAAATATGGTTTAGAGGCATGGTGTGCCAAGTTTAGGTGTTTGGCACACTTGAGGGAAAATTAGCATTATGGCAAATGGGGTTTAATCCTAGTAAATAACAATTAGGCTTGAAATCTAGGTATTCTAATACCTTTATATTTTATTTATCATGCTTTGTTTGCCTATGTCATGTCATGACATCATATTTCATTTGATCATATAAAATGTCATGAAAATGCTCAAGTTAATATGTCATGTTTGTATTTAGGTTTATCTTTATGTCATGACATCATGATTATTGAAAAATATATTAAATTATGCACATTTTTGTGACATGATCATCATTCATGCATTTAAGATAATTAAAATGAAATTAAGGACAATGACATGATTTGAAGTCCCATGATAAGGGAATTGAATAGAGTTGCCTAGATAAAATGCATGAACCCTTAGATAAGGAAGAACAAAAACTCGCATCTCATAAGGATCATAGGATGATATATGTGTGTATTGATACACCTTAGACACATATGAGATGTTAGGAAAATGAGTTAAGTTTAAGATGCTTAGATGTTGCATCTAGTCGAACTCAAACTCATAATATGACATTAAGGAATTATAAGGAAAGTTATGTCAGTGCAATCAGCCCAAGTCATGATTGACCATGACTCGAGCTTGACTCGAGAGATATTTTGATGTTCGACAAAAATATATGACAATGTGATTGTCATGGGAAAGTCCAAGTCTTGGGTACTTGGTATGGAAAGTCCAAGTGGGACACTTGACATTTGAGAAAGTCCAAGCATGGGTTTTGGCAATGGAAAGTTCAACATGGGTTGGCAAGGAAAGTTCAAGCATGAGTCTTGGCATGGAAAGTCCAACATGGGTTGGCAAGAGAAAGTCCAAGCTTGAGTCTTGACATTTGAGAAGTCCAAGGGGTTTGATATTGGCGGCGTAAAGTCCAAGCGGGAGTCTTGGCAGCATAAGTTCAATGGTTGACGGCGTAAAGTCCAAGCGGAGTCTTGGCGGCGTAAGTCCAATGTGCCTTAGCGGTGTAGACACCGTTAGCATGACATAGCCGATGGAAGCACCTGAAGGCTAGCGCAATGGATGAATAAGTCATGGATGACTTGGAGGGATCCGAGAGGCATGAGGCTAACGGAGGTGGATAAAAGGCTTAACCTCATGTTTGAGGTGTTCTAGTCGACTGGTGTCATGTGGCAGTCGACTGGCGTGAGTCAACTAGGGTTTGACTGCGGGAATTGGCCTAGCAGTCGCCTGCCAAAGGTGGGCAGTCGACTAATTGGTTGAGCAGTCGACTGATCTTGTGATCAGTCTACTAGTGCTCGAGAATTCGAGCATAGAATGGAGTCGAGACTCAAATGCAGGGCTAGCAGTCGAGTGAAGGTACCATCAGTCGACTGATGATGGATCCGTTGGATCTTTCCAGCATGGATCTAGCCGTTGTCTCACGACAATAGTGGCATTAGTCGACTGATGGTTCCGAGCAGTCGACTGATCGACGATTTCCAGCCCAGGTTAAAACTTTAAATGGAGCTCATGGAGGAGATTTCGAAAAAGGTTCTTTGAGGTGTTTTGGGGTGAGTTACTGCTGCAATTCAGGATCTTCAAGTGTTACTCGATCAACCTAGCAAGCAAACATTCAAAAGAGTTTTGTGTAAAGTTTTCTTTGCATCTCTTATTGTATTTGCTTGTTTTATTTTGTATTACTTTTGTAATCTGTTGTAAGAGGTTTCTCCACCTCCGAATTGTTCCGAGAAGGAGTTCTTTGTGATTAGTGATTGCATTGACATTGTTAGAGCTCTTTAGAGCTCGATCCGTGGAGTAGGAACCGTTTGGTTCTGAACCACGTTAAATACTTGTGTAATTGTGTTTGTCTATTTCGTTATTGCTTTACTATTATTCCGTTGCGCGCTAACAAAAATTGTAGACAAACACGAATGATTTCCATCGACGTAACGAATCGACGCTATTCACCCCCCCCTCTAGCTTCCAAGGATCTTCTACAATTGGTATCAGAGCCCGAGGCTCTTCTACGAACTAACCGCCGGGAGCTAAGACAAAGATGCTAGAGGGTGAAGATGGAGTTGGAATAATAACTAGGTTGGAATATTAACACACCGGTGCCCTACACCCTATATGGACGAGAAGGCTTCAATTCTTTGAAGAGAATGATTGAAGATTTTTTGATGATGAGGGATTTGGAGGAGTGGTCCATCCTAATAGAAGGATTCTAATACCCAAGAGGACCAAAGGGAGGCTTCCTCAAAAAGAAGAGATGGAGTGAGGAGCAACTCCAACAATTTGAGAAAAACAAGAAGGTAGTCAAATTTATTTTTGATTTGATACCTAATGACTTCTTGTATAGCCTAGGTGATTGCATGGATGCCAAGGAGCTTTGGAGGAAATTGGCCAAGCTCCATGAAGACCCATCACCGACTCAAGAAGAGGAGGCCGAAAATGAATCCTCATCCTCACAAGCAAGTGAGGGTTTGGAAGTTGAGAAGGAATCAACTTCTGGATCAGTGGAAGAAGAGGAGACCTCCACCTTTAGGATTGAGGGGGAGGAGATTAGAGCATCCTCAACACCGGAGCAACAAGAGGAGCCATCCACATCCGGTCGAGATGAAGAGAAAGCTCAAGAGACTCTCACCACCGAACTAGGTAACTCAAGCAATTTGGTTTTAAATAAAGAACATATAATATGCTTTGAGTATAGGGAATCAGGGAACTACAAGAGCAAGTGCCCAAAGAAAGTCAAAAAGACTCCATCGACACCTAAAAGCCAAGAGAAGTCAAAGGAAGTCGGAGCCCCAACAATTAAAAGCAAGAAGTACGTGGTGTGCTTCAAGTGTCACCAAGAAGGGCATTATAGGAGTCAATGTTCTATGTGTTGGTGCAGGGGCACTAGATAATCGAACCTGTGTTTTGATTATGGCAAAGACACAATGTTAAGTTTACATCGTTATCTCACGAGCTAAATCAAGTGTGCAGAAAAGTGCTAAAGCTGGAGCTGAAGGCTAGCGACACCCGGAGGAAGCCGCGATGGTCGGGCGACACTCGAGTGACTTCGGAGGGAGCCGAAGGAATCGAGTGGAAGGCTGGAAGCGAGAGCTACTATCGAGGTAAGCTCGTGTGAGTGAGAGATTGTAAGGTCGTGTCCTCTTTACGGGGACGACCGTAGGCGGCGATCCGATTAAGACTTCCCGTGGAAGGTCTAGGTCGAGATCGGACAGTCAGAAACCGTCACATTTATCATTTTCCGAGCTAACCTCTTCTCGCAGGAAGTGGCGGTGTGACGATCACTGGGCGTTGAGCGATCGTGATGCTCATCGATCGTGATGGCGATAAATCGACCTTTGCGCTAGGTCAAGCGGATAACGTTCGCGGCCGCCAGCGATAAATTTTGGACAATTTCATAATCCGTTCCTAAAGATGGGAGACAAATCTGTGAGGCCAAAATCTATAAAAGGAGGGGAGGATTCCAACTCCAAATCACATCAAGTTTATTCATCAAGTGCTCGTACAACGCCAACGCTCCAACATCGTCATAACGCCGACGCGACGCCAAGTTCCGATCTTCTTTGTCGGCAGCA
Source organism: Wurfbainia villosa (assembly GCA_025175895.1). Taxonomy (NCBI): domain Eukaryota; kingdom Viridiplantae; phylum Streptophyta; class Magnoliopsida; order Zingiberales; family Zingiberaceae; genus Wurfbainia; species Wurfbainia villosa. The sequence continues at coordinate 82,525,186 of CM046005.1, forward strand.
GAGTCAAGTAATATTTTTGATATTGTATTCTTTGTTTTTCTTCATAACGAGGTGAGGTAGGCTTGTTGCCTCATCCTTGTATATTCGGTTTTGTGATCGTTGTCTCCTACCTCCAACGAGGAGGAGACATTATAGTGCTTTGCCCTCCGTACGCGGTCTAGGACCGATAGGGCCTTGGAGTAGCAACCGCTGGGCTGTGAACCAAGTAAAATAAACGTGTTCATTTATTTTCCATTGTGCTTACTCGTTTACTTGTGTATCAACGAACGAATTCGAACGAAAGATTTACGATCGCTATTCACCCCCCCTCTAGCGACGCTTCTTGATCCAACAATTGGTATCAGAGCGGGGGCGCTAAGATTTGGTGAAACCACCGATCTAGCACGTTTTGCTTTTCTGTTCGTATTTTTCGATTCGTATTTTTTTTGGGTCTTTTTCCTCCCGCACTACTAATCCAAGACGAAGTCTTGGTACGTTTCTTTTGGTTGTGTGCTTGCAAGTTTTCTCTCTTGGAGTAGCCGATGGTAAAAGGGGCATAACTTTTCACACAAGTGGACTCACATAACGATCTACCTACCAAATCGAAGCCCTCTGAGAGATCTACATTTCTTACCAGGGTTTACCCTCGTAACAAGCTGTTTCCAGCCCCAAAATCCAACGTTCAGTAGCCTTTTGGGGACACCGAAGGTCGTAAGTTTCTAGTTTTTGTTAGTTTCTTATTCTTCTTATTTATTTCTGTTTATTTCCTATTATTTCCCGCACTACTAATCCAAGACCAAGTCTTGGAATTCTCTTTGATTTTTATTCATGTTTTTGCAAGAGACTTAATGGCTCACATTGAGGGGTATAGCATCACCCGACCTCCGTTCTTTAACGGAGATGATTTCCATTATTGGAAAGGTCGGATGGAGTGTTTCTTGAAAACACAAGTCGAGACTTTGATAATAATTCAAACCGGCTTTGCTCTACCCACCAATGATCAAGGAGAGCCCTTGGATTTCAATAAGTGGACAAATACAACCAAGAGGCAAATCGAAGCCGATGCAAGAGCAACTCAAATATTACAATGTGGCTTGTCCAAGGAGGAGCTCAACCGCATCGGTCCATTCATTAGCGCCAAAGACCTCTGGAACAAATTGATTGATCTACACGAAGGGACGCCTGATGCTAAGGTATGTAAAAGAGATTTACTTTTAAATAAACTGTACAATCTAAAGATGCAGGATCGCGAGACCGCCACCCAATTACATGCGCGGATCCAAGACATCGTCAATGGTCTTCACTCGATCGGGCAAGTCATAGAGAACCGAGACCTTATAAGGTACGCTTTAAATGCTTTCCCTAGGACTACCTTGTGGGCATCCATTGTCGATGTCTACAAGGTCTCTAAGGACCTTTCAAAGCTTAGGTTAGACGAATTATTTTCCGAGTTTGAACTTCACAAGCAAACTAACGTGGTCCGGGCCGAGAGAGGTATTGCTCTACTTGCAGGACAAAGAAGCAAGCCACCTACTAGGCAAGTAGATGAACTCAAACCCGAAGACGAATCAGAGTCCGAATCAGAAGAGGTGGAAGCAATAGTGAACGTTGTGCGGAGAATAGTTCGAAAAGAAAGAAGGAAATTGAAGTACGAGAACCAAAAGAAAAAGGGAGCAAGGAAAGCCTTTCATGCATCTTGGGACAACAAAGAAGACATAGCTTACATGGCAAGACTGGAGGAGTCCGAGTCAGAATTCGAAGTCGAGTCCAACTATAACACTGACTCCGAACTCGAGGACTACTTCGAGAAGCAACTCAAAGCCGGACCAAAAGAGAAAATTAAGGTTAGCCGCTCACTAATTCATACGCTTTACAATACAATTAAAATGCTTAATAGGAAATTAACTAAGTCCGAGTCTAGGGTTGAGTCGTTACTTGAGGAGGTTGAAACCCTCAAGCAAGAGGCTACCCTAACCTCTTCAACTAGTCAAGTTCAAGAGGGAAACTCAACCCAAATTGAAAAACTTGAGGAGGAGAATTCTCTCTTGAAAGACCGAGTTCAAAAGGTTGAGGCTAGGTTGGAAAAGTTCACGTTGGGATCTAAGAACCTTAATCGACTACTTGGAACCCAAAGAGTCGTCTACAACAAAGCCAGACTCGGATTTAAGTCGAAGACTATGAATAGGTCTTATATGTCTATCGTAAATCGTAGTCATCAAAGAGTCCAAGCATGGGTCCCAAAGGTTTTATTGAACTCACATATAAGGACTAATAAGGTTTAGATTCCCCAGGATCAAGTTCATTATTTGAATAGACCATATTGGTTCAATGGTCCAGGGGGATCTAACACTAAAATAGTATACCCGCTTACTTAGCAAAATCATTGCATATTTTACTTTAATTTTTAGAATGGCTAGATAGGGTAAATGGTTAGTCAACTCTTGACAACATAGTATCAGTGTTAGTAATATATGAGAGATGTCCTAAGGCAATCGCCTTATGTATGAACCATTTATATGATAAATGAAGATTCACTATTTGAGTATACATGTTTCATGTATTTGATTGGATCTTAAACTCATTTACTGAATGTCCACGATACGATTCACAGCATGAGAGAATTTGTGATTGGATCACAACTAGTGAGTATCTCTACATGTGTAATTGTGATGTATCGGAATTATCCCTAGTTGATGAATTGATGGATTTGGACACCATCAATTCTGTCGAGACTAGCACGAGGTATACTCCTTGGTGTATCCAAGCAGTTGATTCTCACTAGCTGGAGACATAGTGATGTCCAGAGTTGATCGTGGATGCTAGTTATGATAACTAGTTCATTGGAGTAACCAGCCGTAAGACTTCATATGGTTCTCTGCATATATAGATATGTCAATGAAGTTCTTACTGTAGCTTAAGTGCGATATTCCTTTGACTTGCGGTATTCAAGTCATCTTGATCATGGAGACTTATGCTTTGACATCTTAAGCAAACATCTCCAAGGAGATGTGGACCCGGGATGATTGGGTATAAGTCAAAGTGATCGAAGGTGTTTGAATAGCCTATAAAGGATTCACCACTCCTTGCGAGGAGATGTATACCCATGGCCTCTCGTCGGATTGTTACTAAAGTCTTTAGCCAAAGCATTACATTTTTAGAGTAAGGTACTCTTCGATACATGTGCAGTAACTAGAATCCGTAGGACGAGGAAATAATACTTGGGCTAGGTGTGACGTAGTCAGCCTAGTGGGGACTGACACTATAGACCATGTCCTGAACCAAGTGGATATAAGATGAGTGAAGGGAATGGGGCACGATTCATTCGAGCTGCTGAAGGGTTTCAGAAATAGTTCTGGATCAACCGTTGATCTTTTCGGTTAATTGGGGATCATGATGTACTACTAGGTGCCACTCATGATCGTTCTATAATTAATGGTTAATTATAGATGGCCAACATAAACCGAGAACCTATTTGGTCACACGCACAATGAGCGTAATCCAAAGGATTTAAAACGAGCTTGAGAATGGGATTCTCAGACCGAGAGAAACTAGGTTTGGTTGGACCAAACATGAAGCAAGCATGAAATCGTTTCAGTCGCAATGGAAGCGTGGATGGGCCGTGTCTTATGAAGACATAATGGATGAACCAAAATGGTTTGGTTCTAATCCAATGGAGGAGAATAAACCAAAGGCTTTGGTTTATTTTAAACGAATGAACCAAAAGTTGGTTCGGTTCGTTTTAACTTAAAATAAACCATCATGGTTTGATTTATTTTAACTTATCTTAATGGAGCGGGTTAACGGGCCTAATGGTTATGATCCAATAACCATTAAGAGAATTAGTTCTCTATAAAAGAGGGCTTCAGGGATAATTAAGCCCTAATCCAAAAACCCTAGCTCAAGTTGCCGCCCACCTCATCCCCTCTAAGGCTACGTTTGGTAAGGCGTAATGTAATCCAAGTTGTAATGTAATCTAAGTTGTAATGGAATGCAATGTAATCTTGATTACATTACTATGTTTGGATACAAATTGTATGTAATCTTGGATTACAAAGGTCATTACATTCTTTTGTTTGATGTCCATTACAAAGACGATAGGTCGGCCGTCGGCCACGATCCTGACGCCGTCGTCGTCGTCGTTGCCGACGGCCCGGATGCGATCACGCGTAGATCCGGCCGACGGCCGGCCGCTGCCGGTCGTCGGCCGATCACCCGCCGGTCACTGTCGGTCGTCGATCGTCTGCCGCCGGTCGTCGGTCGGTCGCCGTCGGTCGTCAGCCGACCGTCGCCGGTCGCCGGTCGCCGCCGGTCGTCGGTCGACCGTCGCCAGTCGCCGGTCAGCCGTCGTCGATTGCCGACCGACCGACCGACCGTCGTCGATCGCCAAACACAGCTTAAATCTCATTTACATGCAATAAATCACATTTGCATGCATGCAAATGTAATTTATTACATACAAATTGGAAGCTTGTAATGTAATCTGGATTACATAGGTTTTGATTTGTAATCAAGATTACAAAACTTTAGTGCCTTTTGTAATCCAGATTACATTACATTACAGCTCTAAGACAATAACAAATAAAGGAATCTGCCTTGTAATGTAATCTGGATTACATTACAAGGCAGATTACGACATACCAAACGTAGCCTAAGAGTTGACGCCAACCTCCATTGTCGCCCAACCTCTTGTGCCACCGTCCAAGTTGTTGCCGGCGTCCAAGCTTCGGCCGGTGATCCTCCGGCGACCCTCCGGTGATCTCCTTTAGGTTTGGCATCAAGGTGAGCTTTATCTTCCCTTGGTTGGCCGACGCCTATCTCCTCCACCAAAGCCGTCCAGTTTTCTGGACAGCTTGTTCTCCTCTCGTCGGAGCGTCATTTGGACGACGGTTAGAGCTCCGACAGCGGCTAACTTATCGAGGATTCGATCTCCGGTAATCCTATGAGGTGGAGGACGAAGGATTCGTCAATCGGTTGACGAATACCTCTCCGGAGAAGCGAGTTTTGAGGACTCATTTTTGGATCCGAGTTTGGATTCGGATCGTGATCATCTCTCGATCACGTCGTCTTCAACACGAGGCTAGTAACCCGTACGAAGACGAAGCTCGTGGCTTATCGAAGTCATCCAGAGGATACTCGGCGTGGATACGGATAGAGACGATTCTAGCGAGGATCGTTCCGGTTGATGTCGTTCCCGCTACACGTCATACGAAAGGTATAACGTAGTTAAATTTCTTTTTATTGCAAATTTAAATTTACGGTTATGTCTACACATGTTGTACTATGCATGCGTGTGATGTGTGTGTTGTAATAAATATAGATTTATTAATTTTATTGCTTCCGCTGTGCTCATGTTTACGAAACATGATCGAACACACACACGCCGCGGTGCCGGAAACCCAACAGTGGTATCAGAGCCCAGGTTGTGTTTCGACATAATCGTAAAATGGTTTTACGATAGTCATAATGTTATTTCTGGAAATTTTCTAATTTTGGAAATTTAGAAGTATTTATGAAAATTTTTCAATTTTGGAAAGTCTAGATGTATTTATGGAAATCTTCCACTTTCTAGAAAGTTGGAAGTATTTATGGAAATTGATATTTTCCATAAATAAAATATTTGATTAGATTCTGAAAATTTATTTCCTAATTTAATCATGATTTGATTTGGAGAATCAAATCTTAAAATATTTTATTTCCATAAGTAGTTTTGATGATTTAGGAAATTGGTTTCCTAAATTGATTTTCCTTAATCAATTATTTTCATAAATAAAATATGTGATTAGATTTGGAAATTTGTTTCCTAATTCAATTATGATTTGATTTGGAGAATCAAATCTTAAACATATTTTATTTCCATAAATAGTTATGACAAATAAGGAAATTATGTACATGACATAATTGTATGCTATGTAATTGCATTAGATGCATAACATTATGCCATGTGTGTCGTGACATGTAGATGTATGCCATGTATGTCATGCCATGTAGATAATAGTTATTTGCATGCAAAGAGGATGAGACATAAAACCCTAACTCAATATTAAAGCCTACACCTTCCATTAATATGGTTAGAACCAGAGTTCTGTTTCTTGTTTGGGTTGTTGGACTCACTCCAAGCCCGGCTTGAACCTGAACATGTTCAAATCATTGGAATAGTTTAACTCTAATATGGTAAGAGTCAGAGGTCAATCGTTAGTTTGGGTTGTTAGACTCACTCCAAGCATGGCTAATTGGTTGAATGCGCTCTAACCATATTAAAACTATTTCGCAATTAATGGGTCAGCTCTAACTTGGAGCATCGATTTGTTGGACTCACTCCAAGGTCGATGTGAAGAGAGGTGAAGTTGGGTGCTATGCATATGATGCATACTTGTTAATGTGTTAACAACCCAATGTATGTGTAAATATTCAATTAGTTGATAGCACATTGTGATAATTACATATACATGATATGTAATCGGTATACTTGATACCCACCATCATAGCTAAGAATGACTTGTTGGACTCACTCCAAGGTTGTTCTTATCTATATTGGATATCAGCCCATTCGGAGATTGACCTACGATCTCCCGAATTGATTTCAAGGGTTTTTGAATTCGAAAAAATGAATGGGATTTTGTAAATGTATGTGGATGCATTTTAAAATCATCTTTCTCATATATGCTCGTTTTGTATTTCTAAGTTAATCGCTTGATCATGATGTCTTTGAATTTGCACTCTATTTTGAATTCGAATAAATTGACTGGGCCGAACTTCTTGGACTGGCTTAGAAACTTGAGAATTGTTCTCAAGGCAGAAAAGCTTGAGTATGTCCTCGAAGCGTCTCTTCCCGCCCGTCCTAGTGATGATGCAACACCGGACCAATTGTTGGCCCATCAGAAACATGTGAGTGATTCTGAGCAAGTGAGTTACATCATGCTAGGGGTGCGGCAGCATGAGCATATGGATGCTCATACCATAGTCCTTCATCTTTATGAGTTGTTTGATGAGCAAGTGAGATTCGAAAGGTTCGAAGTCTCCAAGCTCCTCTTCACCTCTGAGATGCAAGAAGGTTCATCTGTGGTACTGCTCAACATGCTGAAGACTGTGGAGCCTTCTGAGAAGCATGAGCAGGGGACGGTGCTGTTAGTTGATTCCTCGAAGAAAGGTTCTAAGAGGAAGTCAAAGGAACAGCAGAAGGGAAAGAAGAGAAGGGCTAAGAAGGTAGAACTAGCACAAAAGGAAACTTGCCATCATTATGGCAAGGAGAGCCATTGGCGAAGAAAGTGCAAGATTTATCTTGAGTTCGTGAAGAAGAATAAGGCATCGAATGCCCCATCTTCTTCAGATATCTTCGTTATTGATTGTCATTCTATTTCCTCAAACACATGGGTATTGGATACTGGGTGTGGCTCACATATATGTAATGACATACATGGGCTAAGGAATAGAAGAAGACTCGTCAAGGGAGAGTCAAATTTACGTGTTGGGAATGGAGCAAAGGTTGCTGCACTCGCCATCGGAACGTATTTGTTGAGACTCCCTACAGGACTTGTCTTAGAACTGGACAATTGCTTTTATATTCCTTCGTTGATAAAGAACATCATTTCTATTTCTTGTTTAAATAGAAATGGGTACCATTTGACTTTTAGTAACAATTATTGTTACATAACTTTGAATGGAGTTCTTTATGGGACTGGAACTTTAAGCAATAGTATTTATACGTTGGACGTATCCAGTGACATTTTCAATATCGAAGCGAGCAACAAGCATGCTCGAAAAGATAATCAATTAGACTCCTATATGTGGTATTGTCGTCTTGGCCATGCAAGTAAGAAACGCATGTTCGAATTACACCGATGTGGAATTCTGGAATCGTTTGAATTGGATTCATACGATACATGCGAATCATGCTTAAAAGGCAAGATGACTAAGTTACCTTTTATTGGAAAAGGTGAACGAGTGGAAGAGTTGCTAGGTCTAATACATATTGATGTATGTGGACCCATGTCAACTCAAGTTTTAGGAGGCTATAGCTACTTCATTACCTTCACCGATGATCACTCACGGTTTGGGTTTGTGTTCTTGATGAAACACAAGTCTGAAGCCTTTGAAAGGTTCAAAGAATTCAGAAATGAAGTAGAGAAACAACTTGGCAAGAGTATTAAAATACTTCGATCGGATCGAGGTGGTGAATACTTGAGTCAAGAGTTTCTAGATTATCTGAGGGACAATGGTATATTGTCTCAATGGACTCCGCCGTATACACCACAACTTAATGGTGTATCTGAGAGGCGAAACCGGACCTTGTTGGACATGGTCAGGTCAATGATGAATCACGCGAATCTTCCTAAGTCCTTTTGGGGCTATGCACTTCAGACAGTTGTTTACTTGTTAAACAGAGTCCCGACCAAGGTAGTCTCTACTACTCCATATGAGATATGGGCTAGTAAGAAACCTCATTTATCTTACTTGAAGATATGGGGTTGTCCTGCTTATGTGAAGCGGACTATGTCAGACAAATTGGATGCTAAGTCTGATAAATGTCTATTTATTGGATACCCTAAGGAAACGAGGGGTTACCAATTCTATCATCCCTTGGAACAAAAGGTGTTTGTTTCAAGGAATGTTGTGTTTCTAGAGAAAGAGTTTCTCTTACAAGAAAACAGTGGGAGTGTCGTTGAACTTGAGGAGGTTCAAGAGACTTGATGAACATTGAAGAGATACCTAGTCAAGCACTTGACCGAGATGACTCATAGTGATGAGTCATCGGCTGGACCTATTGAGGCACCACATCTTCGTAGATCTAGTAGAGCACGCAATATTCCCGAGAGATATGGATTTCTCGTAAGTGAATCGAATGACGTGTTACTCATTGATGATGAGGAGCCTACTAGTTATGAAGAAGTGCTGACAAGTTCAGAAAGGGATAAGTGGCTTGATGCCATGAAGTCGGAAATGAATTCCATGTATGAAAACCAAGTTTGGAACTTGGTTGACCCACCTGAAGGCATAAAGCCTATAGGGTGCAAGTGGGTTTTCAAGAAGAAAACCGACATGGATGGTAATGTGATTACCTATAAGGCTAGATTGGTGGCGAAAGGATATCGTCAAAAACAAGGTGTTGATTATGACGAAACCTATTCGCCTGTAGCTATGCTTAAATCCATTCGGATGCTCCTGGCCATAGCGGCTCATTATGATTATGAGATATGACAGATGGATGTGAAAACAACTTTCCTTAATGGAAACCTACTCGAGGACGTGTATATGATACAGCCTGAGGATTTCACATCGGTTGATAAAACCAAGGTATGCAAATTGCGACGGTCCATTTATGGATTGAAGCAAGCATCCAGGAGCTGGAATATCCGTTTTGATGAGACAATCAAAAAGTTTGATTTCTCACAAAATCCGCATTTAACCTTGTGTGTACAAGAAGGTTAGGTGGGAGTGCAAATGTGTTCCTAGTATTGTATGTCGATGACATATTACTTATAGGAAACGATGTTTCAATCTTACACCGCTAAGGTTTGGTTATCCAAGACATTCTCCATGAAAGACTGAGAGAAGCAACCTACATCCTGGGATTAAATCCTCTAGATTAAGATCAGAGATAGATCGAACGTTGCTTGGTCTTTCGCAGCTTCATATATAGACCGAAAAGCAAAGAGGTTTAGCATGTCAATCCAAGAAAGGTTTCCACCCATCGTGCATGGGGTACACCTTTCAAGTCTATGTGTCCGCGCACGTAAGACGAGAGGATTTGCATGAGTAAGATTCCCTATGCATCCGCAATAGGATCTATCATGTATGCTATGTTATGTACGAGGCCCGATGTATCATATGCGCTCCCGAGTGTCACGAGCAGATACCACCGATCCAGGAATGGATTATTGGGTGGTCTAAGACGATCTTTAAGTACTTAAGAAGAACTAAGGATGTGTTCCTAATATATGGAGAAGGGACATGGTGATACGCGGTATACGGATGCCACTTCCGCATGCAAGGATGATTCTAGGTCTCACCGGATACGTGTTCACCTTGAACGGGGCGATGAGTTGGAAAAGTTCCAAACAAGAGATCAGAGCGGATTCTACCACCGAGGTAATACATTGCTTCGAAGCAAAGGAAGCGGTTTGATCAAGAAGTTCGCTTATGAACTTGGTGTGATTCCGCCATTGTCAAGCAATACCGCCCATCATCGCGACAACAATGGAGCAATTGACAAAGCGAAAGAGCCAAGGTCTCATCAACGATCCAAACATGTGCTTCACGCTATCATCTTATCGAGAGATCATCAGGAACGTAAATACAAATCGAGAAAATTCCCAATCGAAAGGAACTTAGCGGATCCTTTGACTAAGGCATTACCTCAAAGTAAGTTTGAGGGTCATGTTAGAGCTTATGGTATTGGATACCGTAGCGATTGGCATTAGGCCAAGTGGGAGTCTGTTAGTAATATATGAGAGATGTCCTAAGCCAATCGCCTTATGTATGAACCATTTATATGATAAATGAATATTCACTATTTGAATATACATATTTCATATATTTGATTGGATCTTAAACTCATTTACTGAATGTCCACGATACGATTCACAGCATGAGAGAATTTGTGATTGGATCACAACTAGTGAGTATCTCTACATGTGTAATTGTGATGTATCGGAATTATCCCTAGTCGATGAATTGATGGATTTGGACACCATCAATTCTGTCGAGACTAGCACGAGGTATACTCCTTGGTGTATCCAAGCAGCTGATTCTCACTAGCTGGAGACATAGTGATGTCCAGAGTTGATCGTGGATGCTAGTTATGGTAACTAGTTCATTGGAGTGACCAGCCGTAAGACTTCATATGGTTCTCTGCATATATAGATATGTCAATGAAGTTCTTACTGTAGCTTAAGTGCGATGTTCCTTTGACTTGCGGTATTCAAGTCATCTTGATCATGGAGACTTATGCTTTGACATCTTAAGCAAACATCTCCAAGGAGATGTGGACCCGGGATGATTGGGTATAAGTCAAAGTGATCGAAGGTGTTTGAATAGCCTATAAAGGATTCACCACTCCTTGCGAGGAGATGTATACTCATGGCCTCTCGTCGGATTGTTACAAAGTCTTTGTCCAAAGCATTACATGTTTAGAGTAAGGTACTCTTCGATACATGTGCAGTAACTAGAATCCGTAGGACGAGGAAATGATACTTGGGCTAGGTGTGACGTAGTCAACCTAGTGGGGACTGACACTATAGACTATGTCCTGAACCAAGTGGGTATAAGATGAGTGAAGGGAATGGGGCACGATTCATTCGAGCTGCTGAAGGGTTTCAGAAATAGTTCTGGATCAACCGTTGATCTTTTCGGTTAATTGGGGATCATGATGTACTACTAGGTGTCACTCATGATCGTTCTATAATTAATGGTTAATTATAGACGGCCAACATAAACCGAGAACCTATTTGGTCACACGCACAACGAGCGTAATCCAAAGGATTTAAAACGAGCTTGAGAATGAGATTCTCAGACCGAGAGAAACTAGGTTTGGTTGGACCAAACATGAAGCGAGCATGAAATCGTTTCAGTCGCAATGGAAGCGTGGATGGGCCGTGTCTTATGAAGACATAATGGATGAACCAAAATGGTTTGGTTCTAATCCAATGGAAGAGAATAAACCAAAGGGTTTGATTTATTTTAAACGAATGAACCAAAAGTTGGTTCGGTTCGTTTTAACTTAAAATAAACCATCATGGTTTGGTTTATTTTAACTTATCTTAATGGAGCGGGTTAACGAGCCTAATGGTTATGATCCAATAACCATTAAGAGAATTAGTTCTCTATAAAAGAGGGCTTAAGGGATAATTAAGCCCTAATCCAAAAACCCTAGCTCAAGTTGCCGCCCACCTCATCCCCTCTAAGAGTTGGCGCCAACCTCCATTGCCGCCCAACCTCTTGTGCCGCCGTCCAAGTTGTTGCCGGCGTCCAAGCTTCGGTCGGTGATCCTCCGGCGACCCTCCGGTGATCTCCTTTAGGTTTGGCATCAAGGTGAGCTTTATCTTCCCTTAGTTGGCCGGCGCCTATCTCCTCCACCAAAGCTGTCCAGTTTTCTGGACAGCTTGTTCTCCTCTCGTCGGAGCGTCGTTTGGACGATGGTTAGAGCTCCGACAGCGGCTAACTTATCGGGGATTCGATCTCCGGTAATCCTCTGAGGTGGAGGACGAAGGATTCGTCAATCGGTTGACGAATACCTCTCCGGAGAAGCGAGTTTTGAGGACTCATTTTTGGATCCGAATTTGGATTCGGATCGTGATCATCTCTCGATCACGTCGTCTTCAACACGAGGCTAGTAACCCGTACGAAGACGAAGCTCGTGGCTTAGCGAAGTCATCCAGAGGATACTCGGCGTGGATACGGATAGAGATGATTCTAGCGAGGATCGTTCCGGTTGATGCCGTTCCCGCTACACGTCATACGAAAGGTATAACATAGTTAAATTTCCTTTTATTGCAAATTTAAATTTACGGTTATGTCTACACATGTTGTACTATGCATGCGTGTGATGTGTGTGTTGTAATAAATGTAGATTTATTAATTTTATTGCTTCCGCTGTACTCATGTTTACGAAACATGATCGAACACACACACGCCACGGTGCCGGAAACCCAACAATCAGGACGCGGCGAGATGATAGTACATTAGGGAAACAAAGTCTCGTGTATTCGAGCTAGATAAGGCGTATCTAGCTTGGTGCACTTGACCGAGTGGAACTAGCTGAAGCTACCTCGCCATATCCTAAACTAGTTAGACCAGGAAGTAACCCTAAGTGACTTAAGTGATATTTTCTTGAATTTGACTTTGTCTAAGGAAGTGGTCGTTGTTCCGATCAAAGAAGGCCCCTGTGCCTCGCCACGACCTGGAAGCCAGTTTCTCGAAAAGTTACTTAACGATCTAAAGGTTAAATCCGAATCTAACCCAAGGTTGACTATCTTTAATCAATTTAAAATCATCTCACAAAACATATAAGGTGAACAAATTCTGAGACACATAGAATGGGTGAGATGTTAAGGATAATTAAAATATACTTAAAACAATCTCTTCAAAATACTACTTATTTTCTCAACTATTGTACTTAACAACTCTTAGGCCAAAGTTTAGCGCCCCCTACATCTCTTATACTTCATATATTTGACTAAGGGGGAGAGCAAACTAACCCTAAGGGTAATATTATAAACCTTTAGATTATTAGTGCAGAGGAACACACCTCGAACCAATCTATCTAACTACTGCTAGACGCATGCTTGGACTCATATTTGATTTATCTAGATGCATGCATATACAATATTGTTTTCAAAACCCTATTTTATACAAAAAAAACCCCAATTTTTTTTTTATTTATGGCAAAAGGGGGAGAAGAGCAAAAGTTAAGGGGGAGTAACATAAAATTTAATTTTGAAAATTAAATTATCTCTTTCAAAACTCACCTAGGGTTAAGGGGGAGTTTTGGTTGAGGGGGAGTTTTTGGAAATGATATTCATCTTCACATTCATCTTCTACTATACTTGTTTTATGCTTTAATTTTTCTTAACTTTGTGTTGGTTTGCCATAGATCAAAAAGGGGGAGATTGTTGGTGCAGGGGCACTAGATAATCGAACCTGTGTTTTGATTATGGCAAAGACACAAAGTTAAGTTTACATCGTTATCTCACGAGCTAAATCAAGTGTGTAGAAAAGTGCTAAAGCTGGAGCTGAAGGCTAGCGACACCCGGAGGAAGCCGCGGTGGTCGGGCAACACTCGAGTGACTTCGGAGGGAGCCGAAGGAATCGAGTGGAAGGCTGGAAGCGAGAGCTACTATCGAGGTAAGCTCGTGTGAGTGAGAGATTGTAAGGTCGTGTCCTCTTTACGGGGACGACCGTAGTGATGATCCGATTAAGACTTCCGTGGAAGGTCTAGGTCGAGATCGGACGGTCGAAAACCGTCGCATTTATCATTTTCGAGCTAACCTCTTCTGCGAAAGTGGCGGTAGCGGTCGGCCGTGCTAGGCGTTGAGCGATCGTCGATGCTCATCGATCGGTGATGGGAGTCATCGATCGTGATGGCGACAAATCGATCTTTGCGCTAGGTCGAAATGGATAACGTTTGTGCGGCCGCCAGCGATAAATTTTGGACAATTTCATAATCCGTTCCTAAAGATGAGGAGACAAATTCAGAGGCCAAAATCTATAAAAGGAGGGGAGGATTCCAACTCCAAATCACATCAAGTTTATTCATCAAGTGCTCCTACAACGCCAACGCTCCAATATCGTCATAACGCCGATGCGACGCCAAGTTCCGATCTTCTTCATCGGCAGCAGAATCAAGTAATATTTTTGATATTGTATTCTTTGTTTTTCTTCATAACGAGGTGAGATAGGCTTGTTGCCTCATCCTTGTATATTCGGTTTTGTGATCGTTGTCTCCTACCTCCAATGAGGAGGAGACGTTATAGTGATTTGCCCTCCATATGCGGTCTAGGACCGATAGGGCCTTGGAGTAGCAACCGCTGGGTTGTGAACCAAGTAAAATAAACATGTTCATTTATTTTCCGCTGTGCTTACTCGTTTACTTGTGTATCAATGAACGAATTCGAACGAAAGATTTACGATCGCTATTCACCCCCCCCCCCTCTAGCGACACTTCTCGATCCAACACTATGGGGAAGAAGAAGGGGCAAGAAGGAGCAACTCATGTAGGGGAGCTAAGGTTAACCCTAAGGTATACTTCAATAGTGCACATTCTAGTTTTTGTAGTAAAAAATATGCTAGAAATAATGTTAATTCACTTGCTATTGCCCATGAACATAAGCACACTAATAGGAACAAATATTTTTGTTTAGGAGCTAAAAAAGGTCAACTTTTCAAATAACGAGAAATTTGGGACTAATATCCCTAGAAAGACCTTGTCTAAAGAATCTATCAAGAAAATAGAAGACCACCTAGGCTTAAACCCTAAATGGACTAGACATATGCCTAAGAAAAATAATGTCCAAAGACTAAATCAAAATTCAAAAATTGGACAATTAGAATTAGAAAACCAAGCCTTGAGGTCAAGGATTGAAAAATTAGAAAAGACCCTTTGGAAGATGCAAAATCAATTTCAAGGGTCAAGTGGTCAACACTTAGGGTCTAGAAGTCAAAACCTATGGTCAAATGGTCAAAAGTCAAGACCTAGGAAACAAGAACCATCTAAGGGCAAACTTAAGCCCAAAACGACCTATCGCAATGTTCCATTTGATTATGGAACACAAACTAGATCTAGGAAGACCAAGGTTACTAGGTAAGTCATCCCTAAGGGTAACCAAGGTGTGTGCCTAGTGGCTAGGGTGTCTAAGAAACCTAGGGTGGCCACTAAAAAGGTTACAAGGGGAGTTACCCCTAGAGTTAACCTAGGCAAGACCAAAATGACCAAGGCTAACAAGCCTAAAAGGGTCATTAGGAAGGTATCTAGGGAGGTTATCCCTAAGGAATACCTAGTTAATCCTAGGAGCTCAAATAGATTTTGGGTTCCTAAGAGCGTGATTGATTCACGCTAGATGGGTCTAGGGTGTGCCAACTTGATTGGATGGGTAGTTAACTCAACCATGGCAAAGGTGGCACTTTAGGATATTTTCAAGGTTATGGATACCTTGGAAATAGGTTTGATCTTTGATCCTAAAAATTTTAAGATGTGCCAATACATTGTTGGGATTATGAAAAATCAATTAATTTGGCACAATTTAGGCTTAGAGGTCTTGGTGTGTCATTTTGGGTTTTTGGCATATTTTGGGAAATTTAGGTAATATGGCAAAATATACTTAATTATATCAAATGGAAATTAATATTAAACTTTAGGTATTATTATACCTATATATTTTATTTGTCATGCTTTATTTTCCATATAACATGCTATGACATCATGTTTATTTTTAATCATTTAAAATATCATGATCATGCTTAGGGTTAGGTTAAATGTCATGTTTGCTTAAATTGTATTATATGTCATGACATCATGATCATTGGCCATGCTTAATTTTTGCTATCATTTATTCCATGATCATTCATGCATCTAAATTGATTAAAAGTGATTTAAGGACAATGGCATGACTTGGAGTCCCATTTATAAGGGAATCAAGTAGTGTTGCCTTAGAAAATGCATGAAACCCTAAATTAGGATGAGTAAAACTCATATCTCACATCACATTGACATGTATGTGTATTTATACACCCTAGATACATGTGAGATGCTAGGATATGAGTTAAGTTTAAGATGCATAGTTTTTGCATCTAGATGAACTAAAACTCATCTTATCTTAATTGTGGATCATTGGGAAAGCTTGTGTACAAGTCATGTACATTGAGCCAAAGGAACATGATCCAATATAGGTTTTCAAAAATATTTTAAAATCACTTTAGAAAATTTTGGTGAAGTCTATCATTTGATAGCAATCACCATTGATAAAGTTGATACAAAGTGAGCCAAAACTTAGAAGTTTTTCTTCACTTTTGAATTTTGTATCAATTTTGATATTTTATGGGTAAAATATTTTTCTATCATTTTTCACCCATTGTATTAGTCATAAGTATTATACGCATGAATTTTCATGATTTTTCGATATACGTATAATTATTTATAAATTTTTAAAATCCATTTTTGCTAATTGAAAACTTGGTGTCGATCGATAAATGTGATCGTGATCTCGATAAAGTCATTGCCAGAATATTAGGGAAAAACAAAATTGTTTAGCCCATTTTCAGCCGTGGTAAAGTTCCCTAACCACTCTTAACCCTAGGATATACTTTGGGAAGCATTATTAAGGGTGAAAATCCATTGGATATGGATTAGGAGAGGTGTTAGGATAATGTATCAAATTTAAGGTATGGGAAAGTTCATGTTTGAACTTTGAATCTTATTTTTGATGGCTTAGAGTTCCTATTGGCTTAGGGACTTCCCAAGGACATTATTGGGGCAATGGTCAAGGGGGAGCAAGCTTTTAGGGGGAGGTATCCATCATGGGATGATGGATGGTATTTTTCCTCATGAGGGGGAAAATGGGATTTTGAGATACCCAATTTGGAAATTGGGAGTGTATAGGATTGCCTCTCTTGAGTGATATGAGACTTATTACTAGGAAGATGGTAGGCATCCTATGTATTTTTGGACTAAGGGGGAGATTGTAAGATCTCATTGGGACATGAAACATTGACCTCCTTGGAGAGAACCTTTTTGATATTAGTCAAAAAGGGGGAGAACTTATTGGGAGAATGATATCAATTGGGAAAATTGATGGGGATGATTGGTTTGAGTTAGATGGCCTAACTCAATGGTTTGTTTGGTTTTTGTCAAACATAAAAAAGGGAGAGATTGTTGGTGCAATCGGCCCAGGTCACGATTGAGCTTGACTCGAGAGATGTTTTGATGTTCGACAAAAACATATGACAATGTGATTGTCATGGGAAAGTCCAAGTCTTGGGTACTTGGCATGGAAAGTCCAAGTGGGACACTTGGCATTTGGGAAAGTCCAAGCATGGGTCTTGGAAATGGAAAGTCCAACATGGGTTGACAAGAAAAGTCCAAGCATGGGTCTTGGCATGGAAAGTCCAACATGGGTTGGCAAGGGAAAGTCCAAGCTTGAGTCTTGACATTTGAGAAGTCCAAGGGATTTGATATTGGCGGCGTAAAGTCCAAGGGTGAAGTCTTGACAGCATAAGTCCAATGATTGGCGGCGTAAAGTCTAAGCGGAGTCTTGGCGGCGTAAGTCCAATGTGCCTTGGCGGTGTAGACACCGTTAGCATGACATAGCCGATGGAAGCACCTGAAGGCTAGCACGATGGATGAACAAGTCATGGACGACTTGAAGGGATCCGAGAGGCGTGAGGCTGATGGAGGTGGCTAGAAGGCTTAGGTCTAGGCTAAGGGTGGTCTAGCAAGTATGGGGGAACCATACTTGGGTTAAAACCTCATGTTTGAGGTGTTCCAGTTGACTGGTGCCATGTGACAGTCGACTGGCATAAGTCAACTAGGGTTTGACTGCGGAAATTGGCCTAGAAGTCGATTGCGGTGGGCGATCGACGATCGATTGGGCGATCGGCCCGATCTTGTGATCGCATCTGGTGCTCGAAATTCGAGCGCGAATGGAGTCGAGACTTGACTGCAGGCCTAGTAGTCGAGTGAAGGCTCCATCAATCGACTGATGGGTATGATCAGTCGACTGATGATGGATCTGTTGGATCTTTTCAGCATGGATCTAGCCATTGTCTCACGACAACATTAGCATCAGTCGACTAATGGTCCCGAGCAGTCAATTGATCGACAATTTTCAGCCCAGGTTGAAACTTTAAATGGAGCTCATGGAGGAGATTTTGAAAAAGGTTCTTTGAGGTGTTTTGGGGCGAGTTGTTGTTGCAATTCAGGGTCTCCAAGTGCTACTCGATCAACCTATCAAGCAAGCATTCAAAATAGTTTTGTGTAAAGTTTTCTTTGCATCTCTTGTTGTATTTCTTTTTGTATTTGCTTGTTTTATCTTGTATTACTTTTGTAATCTGTTGTAAGAGGTTTCTCCGCCTTCGGATTGTTCCGAAAAGAAGTTATTTGTGATTAGTGATTGCATTGGCATCAGTAGAGCTCGATCCGTGGAGTAGAAACCGTTCGGTTCCAAACCACGTTAAATACTTGTGTAATTGTGTTTGTCTATTTTGTTATTGCTTTACTATTATTCCGCTGTGCGCTAACGAAAATTATAGACGAACGTGAACGATTTCCATCGACATAACGAATCGACGCTATTCACCCCCCCCCCTTCTAGCTTCCAAGGATCTTCTACAAGTTAATGTACAAGTTATGTACCTCTAGCCTATAGACCATGGTTCAAAATAAGATTTTTGAAAATATTTTAAAATCATTTTGAAAAACCTTGTGAAGACTATCTTTTGATAGCAATCACCATTGAACAAGTTGACACAAAGTTAGGCAAAAACATTGAAGTTTTCAATGGTTTTGAACATTGTATCAATATTTCAATTTAATGTGTATCTTATTATAACATTATTTTTTGCCTATTGTATTTCATGTAAGTAATGTACTTATGAATTTTCAAGATTTTTCAAAATATATACAATTACTTATGAATTTTCAAAATTCGTATCTGAAATACTAATTTCTGCATTTGCATAAACTAGTCGACTACTACTTAGAGCAGTCGACTGGTAATGGGACAGTTGACTAGTTGTTGACCTAGTCGACTACTGAAGCTGATTTCAGCTGAACAAGATTTGTCTAGCTATCTATCAACAATTTTAGGCTATTCTAACCTCTCCTAACCCTAGGATATGCTTTGGAAAGCATTGAAAGGGTAAAATAATCATTCAAAATGATTAGGGGAGTTATTTAGAATGGAGTATCGGATTTTAAGGGAGATTAAAGTTCAAGTTTAAACTTTTACCCTTAATTTCGATTGTGTAGTTTTCCTATAGGCTTAGGAACTCTCCAAGGACCTTATTGGTGCAATAGTCAAGGAAGGGGGGAGGGGGGGTAAGCCTTTAGGGGGAGTTTTGTCCATCTTGGTATGATGGATAACCTTTGATTACAAAAGAGGGAGAAGTAAGGGTTAGGTAAACCTTCATTGTAGATTATCTCTCATTTAGTGATAAGAGTTGTATCACTAAGAAGAGTGAAGGCATCCTAGATGATTTTGGACTAAGGGGGAGAATGTAGGATCTCATTGGGAGATGAAACATTGAAAACCTTGGTAGGCTTTTTAATGTATGTCAAAGGGGGAGAAGTGAGGTTTAAGTTAGGTAAACTTTCATATTCTTTGGCACAAGAAGAGTTAAGTTGGGTTATTGTTAGCCTAATTTAAAGGTATTATCAAATATCAAAAAGGGAGAGATTGTTGGTGCAATTGGCTCAGGTCACAATTGACCAGACTAGAGTGGGACTCGAGTAGGATTTTGATGTTTGACAATGGGTTGACCACTATTTGACAATATGGATTTGACCATATTTTGACCATATGACTAATGGATGATTGGGATATCTAAAGTCATATATGGGAGATTATTTGAGGGAGATTGTTGGAGCAATCAAACCTCAGGTCAAGGTTAACCATACTCGAGTGAGACTCGAAGGGAAGTCCAAGAATGGTCTTGGTATGGAAAGTCCAAGCATGGTCTTGGCATGGAAGTCCAAGTTTGGATACTTTGCATGAAAAGTCCAAGAATGGTCTTGGCATAGAAAGTCCAAGCATGGTCTTGGCATGGAAGTCCAAGTTTGGATACTTTGCATGGAAAGTCCAAGCATGATCTTGGCATGGAAGTTCAAGTTTGGATACTTGGCCATGTAAGTCCAAGAATGGTATTGGCCACATAAGTCCAAGTGTGTAGTCTTAGCGATGAAAGTCAAAGCATTGAGGCTTGGCAATCGGAAAGTCCAAGAGTGAGATTTTTGGCAGCGTAAAGTCCAAGCATGTAGTCTTGGTGTCATAAGTCCAAATGAACTTTGGCAAAGGAGACTCGGTTAGCATGACATAACTGATGGAAGCACCTGAAGGCTAAGGCGAAGGGTGAAGGAGTCGTGGAGGACTCAGATGGACTTTGAGGGTGTGAGGTTGACGGAAATGGTTAGAAGGCTTAGGTCAAGGCTAAAGGTGGTCGATCAAGTATGAGTGGAGCATACTCAGGTTAAACCTCATGTTTGAGGTTTATCAGTCAACTGGGGGTATAAACCAGTCGACTGGCCAAGTGCATAACACTTGGGAGCCTAGTTTGACTCGAGAAGTCGAATGGGATTATGACCAGTCAATTAGTCGAGTAGTCAACTGAGGCTCGACTGCTTCTATGGCTCTAGCAGTCAACTGCTAAAGTTTGTCAATCGACTAGCCACTAGCAGTCGACTACTAGGGTTGAGCAGTCAACTGGAATTAAGTAACCAAGGCATAAAATGTTGGGTAGTCGACTGCTTTCCTATGGTAGTCGACTGCTAGGTCAGGGAAGCCGACTGGTCAACTTAATATGACATGGATTAAGCTATTGTGAGACAATGGTACAGTGTCCAATCGACTACTAGATAAGAGCAGTCGACTGGACGATGAAAAATCATCCCGAGTTGTAGCTTTATAAGGAGCTCGAGAAGGAGGTTGATGGAGCCGATTTTTGGTGATTTGGGAGGGGATTTGTTACTACATTTTAGACCTTCCAAACTCATCTAAAGCAACCAAAGTGCAAGCAATCAAAAGTTCTCTTTGTAAAGTGTACTTTACTTGTATTTAACAGCGTAAAGCCTAAGCATGTAGTCTTGGCAGCATAAGTTCAAATAAACCTTGGCAAAGGAGACCCGGTTAGCATGACATAGCCGATAGAAGCACCTGAAGACTAACGCGAAGGGTGAGGGTGTCGTGGAGGAATCGGATGGACCCTGAGGGCGTGAGGCTAATGGAGGTGACTAGAAGGCTTAGGTCTAGGCTAAGGGTGGTCGATCAAGTATGAGGGGAGCATACTTGATTTAAATCTCATGTTGGACCAGTCGACTGGCCAAGTGCACAACACTTGGGAGCCTATTTTGACTCGAGAAGTCAACTGGTCGAGTAGTCGACTGAGGCTCGACTGCTTCTGTGGCTTTTGTAGTCGACTGTTAGAATTTGTCAGTCTATTGGCCACTAGCAGTCGACTGCTATGGTTGAACAGTCTACTGGAATTAAGTGGTCAGGGCACAGAATATTAGCCAATCAATTATTAGCCTATGACAGTCGACTTCTAAATCAGGGCAGTCGACTTAATCTGACATGGATTAAGCCATTGTGAGACAATGGTACAATGTCAAGTCGACTGCTAGGTAAGAGCAGTCGACTGGATGACGAAAAATCAACCCGAGTTGCAGCTTTATAAGAAGCTCAAGAAGGAGGTTGATGGAGCCAATTTTTGGTGATTTGGGAGGGGATTTGATGATGCATTCCATACCTTTCAAGCTTGTCCAAAGCAACCAAAGTGTAAGCAATCAAAAGCTCTCTTTGTAAAATGTTCTTTACTTGTATTTGTTTTGTATTTCATTTTGATTGTATTCCTTCATTGTACTCCTTATTGTACGAGGTTTCTCCACCTCTTGCGTGTTGTTGAGAATGAGAGAGTTATTAGTGGTGTGGACACTAAACTCGACCGTGGAGTAGGAATCGTAGATTTCGAACCACGTAAAATCCTTTGATTTGTAATTGTGTGTGTTTGTATTTTATTTTATACTATCTATCTTGTATATTTTGCTGCGCACTAATGCATTTTAGACAAGCACGCAATCGAATCAAAATGACGAAAGAAAAAAAAATCTATTCACCCTCCTCTAGCGCATCAAACGATCCCCAACAAAGTTTAAGTATGGATGTTTGGCAAAGGAAAGTCCAAGTATAGAGACTTGCTAGGAAAAGTCCAAGTATGAATGCTTGGTAAGGGAAAGTCCAAGTATGAAGACTTGGCAAGGAAAGTCCAAGTATGGAGACTTGACAAGGAAAGTCTAAGTATGGAGACTTGACAATGGAAGTCCCGGAGGCACGACCTCTTAGTAAAAGAAGACCCATTAGTATGACAAAGCTAAAGAAAGTACTTGAAGACTAGCACAAAGGGTAAGGAGTCGTAGACTCAATCTAGGGCATGAGGCTGATGGAAGAAGCTTGAAGGCTTAGGTCTAGGCTAAGGGTACCCGATAACATGACAAAGCCGAAAGAAGTACTTGAAGGCTAGCGCAAAAGATAAAGAGTCGTGGAGGACTCAGTGCATCCTAAAGACATGAGGCTGATAGAAAATGTTTGAAGGCTTTGGTCTAGACTATGGATAAGTGTCAAGTATGAGAGGATCATACTTGATGGGTTAAACTTCAGTTTTGACGTGCACCAATCGACTGAGACTTGGTCTAGTCGACTGGTGGGATAAAAAAATCGCACATATTATTTGGTAGTCGACTACTCGACTAGTCAACTTTGGTACTCGAGAGACTCGATGCTCGGGCAGTCGACTGTTGTGGTAAGGTAGTTGACTGGCCATGGGTAGTCAACACTCAGACTCGGTGCTCAGGCATTCGACTGTTGTGGAGAAGCAGTTGGCTAGTCGTGAGTAGTCGAGCTGAGTTGAGAAACAGTGCTCCGATGTAGGAGTCGACTGTTATGATGAAGTAGTCGACTGGCTTCAGCGGACAAGAGCATAGAATGTTTCTTAGTCGACTGATAGTTCAGGGCAGTCGACTGATGGCTCAGGCAGTCGACTGATCGGCTGAAAATATGATGTTGATTAAGTCATTATGAGACAACGGATAAGTGACCCGTCGACTAGGGGTAAGGCCAGTCGACCGATCGACAAAAATCAACCCATGCGAAGCTTATAAAAGGATGAAGTTGAGGAGGATTTAAGTTGTCGATTCTTGGTGACTTAGAAGAGGAATTACTAATGCATTTCATATCTTCTAAAGTCTTCCAAAACAACCAAACTCAAAGATCAAGCAAAGTTCACTTATAAAGTGTTGTTGTTGGTTCATTCTTTTTGTTCACATATTGTATTTGGTTGTTTACATTGTAAGCTTCAGGTATTTGTATGAGGTTTCTCCACTTCAGGTGTAATTCCGAGAAGGAAAAGTTTTAGTGGTGGTACATCGCTAGAGCTCAACCGTGGAGTAGTAACTAGGATTTCGAACCACGTAAAATCGGTTATGTGAGTTGTATTTGTTTTGGTTATATTTCTATTTCTGCTATGCTAACCATTGTAGATAAGCATGACGCAATCAAACGAGATCAAAGAATGAATTCGAAATGTTATTCATTCCCCTCTAGCGAACATCAAAGTCCCAACAAATTGAACCACGATGTTTGTTTATCCCTCCCTTCTATCCACCCATCTACATCCCTGGACAAAACTCATTTTGCTACACTAGAAAAAAAACTGTAAAGTGTGTGCTCAGTTCGTCGGAAAGATGATCTGTGCTTGATCGCTTCCCGATTTCGTCGTTGTATCCTAGGAAACAGTCGTCCATCACCCTCGAAAGCATGAAAAAGGGGACGAATCTGTTTTAAAGACACTGTGGAAACCACAGGCCTCGACACCGAGTGGTGCTATGGAACAACCGAGCGCCTCTCCGCTCTGCTCAACCGGCTCTGTCCAATCGGTTCTGCCGAACCAATTCTGCCACACCGATTCTGCCGAACCAGTTCTGTCGCACCATTCTACCACACCGGTCCTGCCGCATTGGTTCTGTCGAACCAATTATGTCACACTGATCTGTCATCGGTTACATCCGACGATCACACACCATTACACACACCGGTTCTACCAAACTAGCTCTGCTGCACCAGCTCTGTCGCACCGATTCTGTCGAACCAGCTCTACCGCACCAACTCTATCATACCAGCTCTGCCGAACCAGCTCCGCCGAAGCTGAAAGGACTGTCCAAAGCCAGTGCAACAGCTCTCCCTTGTGAAGGAGGACTTATTTTGTACAACAAAGAAATCATCTCTCACCGCTACTATTCAATTTACTTTCTAACTTACTACACAAAATTCTTGATGATTAGCCACAATTAATTAAGGTATCATCAAGTATACACTATTACATCTAGATCTATTAATGTCATGATTTTTACAAGTGTATGATTATCGTGAAGTGATAGAAATATTATCCACTGAGATTGGTCAAGTACCGATTATATGCAATAATGGATTTTCTAGATGTAACCAACAATGAGAGATTGATTCCGCAAAAAATAGAAATTAAACAAGCAAAGAGAAAAATAGAGAATCAGAATATAGAGTCAATCTTAGGATTTCAGTTTCACCACAGTAACTATTAACATGATTATTGAATTTACACTCCTACAATAATAAGTTTTCCTGAAAGTGGTCTATCATAAAATAATCGATGACCCCTTTCGAGGATACATCGATGTATCTACCAAACACGACCCCTGCTTTTCAGGATATCATTACATAGTAGACTAAAATCAGCTAAAGGAACCTATCACGTGAACCTCACAAGCCTTCCTAGACTTACTACCGCTACTACATGAGGTTAGTTTAAAGTAAATCCTTTATGTTTTGTAATAGCTAATAAAATCCTCGAGAGGTCTTGATCTACTTTCAAGATATCCATATGAAAGAAACTAAAATTAGCTAATGAAACTTTTCATGTGAACCTACAAGCCTTCCTTGACATAATACCTTTACTTATGAGCAATTCCTCAAACTTGGTTTTATAGTTCCGAGATCAAAGTTCACCTTTCAGTTCGTCTCTTGATTTCTATATCATGCAAGAAACTCACAATAACAATTAACATATTAAAACCAAATCAAGAGTATCAAATCAATTGATAAGAAAAGTAAACAATATTCATGTAAATAAGTTAAAGGGTTACTTGTCCTAGAATTACAAAAAACTACTCCATAATATGGAGGTTAGAGGCTAAAGAAAGTATAAAAATAATTGACAAACTAAATATAGAGAATAAAGAAAACTCAGTTTATCGATATCATAGATGACTCCCGCTCCTTGGAGCGGCTCTCTTGGAGGCTCCTCAATGCTCCTTACTAGGCTTCTATGTGCCTCCCCTTTTGGATGAGCCCTAGGCCTTCATTTATAGTCTATTAGCATTCAAATATGCAAAGTCAATACAGCGGCAGGGCGATCCACAACCGTGGAAGCCACATGGATTAGTCATGAATAGGCTGAGGGTTGAAAATGACTTGGATTGAGCACTCCATGACCGTGGAGCACTCCACAACCAGACCATGAAACAGTTTAACCTCCTCATTTGACTTCCAATCTCCTCCATCTGATGGTATGTCCTTGTAAGTTTTTCCTCAATCCTTGATCATTATGCTCTTTTTCGCCCCCAAATTATGTCCTCCTAAGAATAAAAATATGCAACCATATTTATCCGAACACAAAAAATGAAATAAATGTAAATGCTAATATTTTTATCATGATATGCTAATAAAATGCAATGTATATATACTAAAGAAATCCTAAAAAATATGTATAATTTATACACATCATCAATCTATTTGTTCAATATCACTTTAATACACTAAGTCACAAAGTCAAATTTACACAATAGACAAGGGTCGATTTCGAAGACAGATCTAAAATCCTGCTCCGAACTCAGATGGTCATCCTATGCCTTGCCAATCACATCTACGGGCGGTGCCCTGCCGTAATTTGCTCCCTCCAAAATTTTATAGGGTGAGAGCGAAAGACTACTAGATTAACGTTCCAATCTTTTGTACAATATCACTTTAATACACAGGCAATTCTCTCATCACCATTAGAGGTGAGTTCTATAATGCAAATAAGATAGACAGTAGTCTTACACTATCTCTCTCTATTCACTGCACTAAAAAATGAATTGCAATAAAAGCTATTGGTGCAATCGGCCCAGGTCACGATTGACCAGACTCGAGTTTGACTCGAGTGATGTTTTGATGTTTGACATAGTATGTTTGACATTGATGTCGATTAATATTTTGGGAAGATTGTTTATACAATCGACCCAGGTTATAATTGACCAGACTCGAGTTTGACTCGAGGGAGACCTTGATGGTTGACTAGGGTTGACCATGTGATTATGGGAAAGTCCAAGCATGGGTCTTGGCAAGGTAAAGTCCAAGTCATGGGTACTTGGCATAAAAAGTCCAAGTGGGACACTTGGCATTTGGGAAAGTCCAAGTCTTGAGTACTTGGTACAAGGGAAGTCCAAGCATGGGTCTTGGCATGGAAAGTCCAACATGGGTTGGCAAGGGAAAGTCCAAGCTTGAGTCTTGGCATTTGAGAAGTCCAAGGGATTTGATATTGGCGGCGTAAAGTCCAAGGGTGAAGTCTTGGCAGCATAAGTCCAATGATTGGCGGCGTAAAGTCCAAGCGGAGTCTTGGCAGCGTAAGTCCAATGTGCCTTGGCAGTGTAGATACCGTTAGCATGACATAGTCGATGGAAGCACCTGAAGGCTAGCACGATGGATGAACAAGTCATGGACGACTTGGAGGGATCCGAGAGGCGTGAGGCTGATGGAGGTGGCTAGAAGGCTTAGGTCTAAGCTAAGGGTGGTCTAGCAAGTATGGGGAAACCATACTTGGGTTAAAACCTCATTTTGTATTATGGCGATTATTGCGGTGAGTCGACTTGAGTTATTTGTCGTTTAAGACTGAAATTGCTCTAGCGATCGACTCCTCATTGGAGCGATCGGTGATGTCGCGGCGATCGACTACCAAGGATGGCGATCGACTTCGGTTGAGTTGCGAGCACGAGAATGCCGTAGCGGCGATCGACTGAGCTGAGCGATCGGTCGCCAATCTTGCGATCGTGGAGAGTACCGTTGGAACTTGTCCAACGTGGATTGAGTCGTTGTCTCACATCTACAGTGTTGGCAGTCGACTGGTGACTTATGGCAGTCGACTGCTAGGCGGAAATCCAGCCCGATGGAGGATAAAAGTAGTTGTTCGTGGAAGGCTCAAGTAGCGGTTTTCTTGGGCTATTTGAAGGGAAATTGTTCATGCTCTTCCAGTCCTTCAAGGCTAGTATCTTACTTGCATTGTATTTCTTACTTGTATTAGCTTGTATCTTTTGTATTACTTAGTGTAATCCTTGTACAAGGTTTCTCCACCTCCGACTTGTGTCGAGAAGGAGTTGTTTGTGATTAGTGAGTGCATGTGCATCACTAGAGCTCTTTAGAGCTCGATCCATGGAGTAGGAACCATTAGGTTCCGAACCACGTTATATGACCGTGTTGTGATTGTGTATCTTGTTATATTTATTTGTTATTATTATTCCGCTGTGCTAACAAGATTGTAGACGATCAAATGCGAAAGAATTCCATCATCGTACCATCACGCGACGCTATTCACCCCCCTCTAGCGGCCTCAAATATCCTACAATTGGTATCAGAGTCAGGTTCTCTTCTATGGATTAACAACCCAGAGTCAAGATGCTACAGGAACAAGATGGAATTCAAGGAGAGATTGGGTGATGACATCAACGTTCCGCCTTCCTTTGACCGCGAAGATTTCGCGTATTGGAAAGGTAGAATGATGCATTTTCTAATGTGTGACTTTGATAATTGGATTAGTGTCTTAGTAGGTTTTGACACTCCAAAAGACGAAGAAGGAAGAAAAATCAAGAAGAAGAATTGGAGTTAAGAACAACTCCGATACTATAACATCAACAATAAGGTAATGGGTATTTTGCTTAATATAATCCCTAATGATATTTTGATCAAGATAGGGGATTGTAAAGACGCCAAGGAGGTATGGAACAAATTGGAAAAATTCCATGAAGAGCCTCACTCAATCCAAGAAGATGAGGAGGATGAGAAAGAGAGTTCATCCTCACAAGAAAGTGAGAATTCGGAGGTCGAGGAGTGTTCGACATTCGAGGAGGAAGAAGTGGTGGAAGAGGTAGAATTAGAAGAAACTTCAACCTCTAGGATTGAGGGGGAGGGGATTAGAACATCTACACCGGAGCAACCCCAAGAAGAGCCTTCCACATCCGGTCAAGATGAAGAAACTCCAACTCCGGCACCTACCACTACAAATACCCTAGGTAACTCAAGCAATGTAGGTTCAAATAAAAATCACATAATTTGTTTTGAGTGTAGGGAGGTAGGACATTACAAGAGTAAATGTCCTAAAAGAATCAAGAAAAGTCCACCGGTGCCAAAAGTCAATGAAGCCGGTGTTTCCACCAAGAAAAGTAAGGAACAAATCACTTGCTTCAAGTGCCGACTACTAGGACATTACCGGAGTCAATGCCCAAAGGGGGAAAAGAAGGGGCAAAGGGGAGCATCACAAGTAGGGGGAGTCTCTAAGGCAAACCCTAAGGTATATTTTAATAATGTACCTTCTAAATTTAAAAGTCAAAAGCATGCTAGGAATTTAATTCTCTTGCAATTCATCATGAAAAGCATGCTAAAAATAAATATTTGTGTTTAGGTGCTAAAAGTGTCCACTTAGGAGATAAGGAGAAATTTGGGACTAATGTCCCTAAAAATATTCTACCTAGGGAATCAATTAGGAAAATAAGAGAGCACCTAGGTTTTAACCCTAAATGGACTAGGCATATGCCTAGAAAGTCCCATGCCCAAGAATTTAATCAAAAAACAATTGGGCAATTAGAGGTTGAAAATCAAGTCTTGAGGTCAAGGCTTGAAAAGTTTGAAAAGACCCTTAAAGCTATGCAAAATCAAATGCAAGGGTCAATTAGTCAAACTTCTAGGTTAAAATCTCAAAGTCAACACTTAGGACCCAAGAAGCAAAAGTCATCAAACGGCAAGAAGGGTTTGGGTCACAAACCTAAGCCTAAGATGGCTTACCATAGTGTTCCATTTGATTATGGAATACAAACTAGGTCTAGGAAGACCAAGGTCAATAGGGAAGTCATCCCTAAGGTTGACCAAAGGGTGTGCCTAATGGCTAGGGTTTCTAGGAAATCTAGGGTGGCCACTAAGAAGGTTGCAAGGGAAGTTACCCCTAGAGTCAACCTAGGTAAGACCCAAATGACCAAAGCTAACAAGCCTAGAAGGGTCATTAGGAGGGTATCTAGGGAGGTTATCCCTAAGGAATATCTAATTAACTCAATGAGCTCAAATAGATTTTGGGTTCCTAGGAGCGTGATAGATTCACGCTAGAAGGGTTTAGGGTGTGTCAATCTTGATTGGATGGGTAGTTAACTCAACCATGATAAAGATGACATTTTAGGTCATTTTCAAGGTTATGGTTACCTTGGAAATACATTTGAGCTTTGATCCTAAAGATTTTAGGATGTGCCAATATTATTTGAGAAGTTTGATAAATTGATCAAATTGACACAATTTAGGTTTAGAGGTTAGTGTGTCATTTTGGATTTTTGGCACACTAGGGAGATTAGTAGTATTATGGCAAAAATATGCTTAATTATCTCAAATGACAACTAATATTAAATCTTAGGTATTATTATACCTATATATTTTATATGTCATGCTTTGATTTGTCATATAACATGTCATGACATCATGCCTATTTTTATCATTTATATGTCATGATTATGTTTAGGAATTAGGATTGAATGTCATGTACTTTAGTTTTTATATCATATGCCATGACATCATGATCATTGGTCATGCTTTATTTTTGCTATTATTATGCCATGATCATTTCATGCATTAACTTGATTGAAAATTGATTTAAGGACTATGGCATGGCTTGGAGGCTCATTCATAAGGGAATCAAGTAGGGTTGCCTTAGAAAATGCATGAAACCCTAGATTAAATGAACCAAAACTCACATCTCACATCCAATTGACATGTATATGTATTTATACACTCTAGATACATGTAAGATGTTAGGATATGAGTTGAGTTCAAGGTGCATAGTTTTTGCATCTAGATGAACTAAAACTCATCTAATTTTAATTGTGGATCATTGGGAAAGCTTGTGTACAAGTCATGTACATTGAGTCCAAGGAATATGATCCAAAATAAGGTTTTGAAAACATTTTAAAATCTTTTTGAAAAAAAAAATCTTAGTGAAGTCTATCTTTTGATAGCAATAATCATTGATGAAGTTGATACAAAGTAGGGTCATAACATTGAAAATTTCAATGGTTTTGGATTTTGTATCAATCTCGATATTTTATGGGTAAAATAATTTTCAAATAGTTTTCACCCATTGTATTGACTATAAGTAATATACGTATCAAATTTCATGATTTTTCGATATACGTAGAATTACTTATGTTTTTTCAAAATTCGATTCTGATAGCTGAAATTCGAGAATTTTAGTTATCAATGACCATCACCGATGGCAATGATCGATGAGTGGAAGTC
Source organism: Wurfbainia villosa (assembly GCA_025175895.1). Classification (NCBI taxonomy): domain Eukaryota; kingdom Viridiplantae; phylum Streptophyta; class Magnoliopsida; order Zingiberales; family Zingiberaceae; genus Wurfbainia; species Wurfbainia villosa. The sequence goes on from CM046005.1 coordinate 82,555,974, forward strand.
GATCGACATCGTAAGTAGTCGATCGCTGTTGATTTCGGGAAGAACAAGGTTGTTTAGCCCGTGTTCGGTTATGGTAAAGGTTTCTAATCACTCCTAACCCTAGGATATGCTTTGGGAAACATTAGAAAGGGTGAAAATCCATTGGATATGGATTTAGAGAGGTGTTGGGTCAAAGTATCAAATTTAAGGGTGGAAGAGTTCATGTTTGAACTTAGAATCTTAATTTTGATGGTTTAGAGTTCCTATTAGCTTAGGGACCTCCCAAGGACATTGTTGGTGCAATGGTCAAGGGGGAGCAAGCCTTTAGGGGGAGTTATCCATCATGGAATGATGGATGTGTTTTGTCTTTTTTTCTCTTCTTAAAAGGGAGAAGTTATTGGGAGAGTATCATCAATTGAAAAATTGATGGAATTTTGAGAAACCCAATTTGGAAATTAGGAGAGAGTATAGGATTGCCTCTCTTGAGTGATATAGGACTTATCACTAGAAAGATGGTAGGCATCCTAGGTATTTATGGGCTAAGGGGGAGATTGTAAGATCTCATTGGGACATGAGACATTGACCTCCTTGGTGAGATAACCTTTTTTATGTATGTCAAAAAGGGGAAGAGTAAAATTACCAATTTTGAAAATTGGTAAGGGAGTTTGAGTTAGGGGCCTAACTCAAGGTTTGTTTTATCAAACATCAAAAAGGGGGAGATTGTTGGTGCAATCGGCCCAGGTCACGATTAACCAGACTCGAGTTTGACTCGAGTGATGTTTTGATGTTTGACATAGTATGTTTGACATTGATGTCGGTTAATATTTTGGGGAGATTGTTTATACAATTGACCCAGGTTATAATTGACCAGACTCGAGTTTGACTCGAGGGAGACCTTGATGGTTGATTAGGGTTGACCATGTGATTATGGGAAAGTCCAAGCATGGGTCTTGGCAAGGTAAAGTCCAAGTCATGGGTACTTGGCATGGAAAGTCCAAGTGGGACACTTGGCATTTGGGAAAGTCCAAGTCTTGAGTACTTGGCACAAGGGAAGTCCAAGCATGGGTCTTGGCATGGAAAGTGTTGGGTTTCCGGCACCGCGGCGTGTGTGTGTTCGATCATGTTTCGTAAACATGAGCACAGCGGAAGCAATTAAAAATAATAAATCTATATTTATTACAACACACACAACACACGCATGCATATTACAACAAGTGTAGACATAACCGTAAATTATAATTTGCAATAAAAGGAAATTAAACTACGTTATACCTTTCGTATGACGTGTAGCGGGAACGGCATCAACCGGAACGATCCTCGTAAGAATCGTCTCTATCCGTATCCACGCCGAGCTCCTCGGGATGACTTCGCCAAGCCACGAGCTTCGTCTTCGTACGGGTTACTAGCCTCGTGTTGAAGACGACGTGATCGAGAGATGATCACGATCCGAATCCAAATTCGGATCTAAAACAAGTCCTCAAGACTCGCTTCTCCGGAGAGGTATTCGTCAACCGATTGACGAATCCTTCGTCCTCCACCTCAGAGGATTACCGGAGATCAAATCCCCGGTAAGTTAGCCGCTGTCGGAGCACTAACCGTCGTCCAAACGACGCTCCGACGAGAGGAGGAGAAGCTGTCCAGAAAACTAGACAGCTTGGTGGAGGAGTAGGCGCCGGCCAAAACAAGGAGAGAAAAGGCTCACCTTGATGCCGAACCTATATGAGATCACCGGAGGGTCGCCGGAGGTTCACCGGCTGGAGCTTGGACGCCGGCAAGGAGCTGGACGGCGGCACCACAAGCTGGGCGGCAACAATGTGTTGGGCGGCAACAACATGTTGGGTGACTACAACTTCATTAGGGTTTAGGGTTAGGGTTTAAGCCCTATTTTATAGAGAATTAATTCTCTTAATGGTTAATGGATCATATCCATAAAGCCCGTTAACCCGCTCCATTAAGATAAGTTAAAATAAACCAAACCATGATGGTTTATTTTAAGTTAAAACGAACCGAACCAACTTTTGGTTCATTCGTTTAAAATAAACCAAACCCTTTGGTTTATTCTCATCCATTGGATTAGAACCAAACCATTTTGGTCCATCCATTATGTCTTCATAAGACACGGCCCATCCACGCTTCCATTGCGACTGAAACAATTTCATGCTCGCTTTATGTTTGGTCCAACCAAACATAGTTTCTCTCGGTCTGAGAATCTCATTCTCAAGCTCGTTTTAAATCCTTTGGATTACACTCGTTATGCGTGTGACCAAATAGGTTCTCGGTTTATGTTGGCCGTCTATAATTAACCATTAATTATAGAACGATCATGAGTGGCACCTAGTAGTACATCATGATCCCTAATTAATCGAAAAGATCAACGGTTGATCCAGAACTATTTCTGAAACCCTTCAGTAGCTCGAATGAATCGTGCCCCATTCCCTTCACTCATCTTATACCCACTTGGTTCAGGACATGGTCTATTGTGTCAGTCCCCACTAGGCTGACTACGTCACACCTAGCCCAAGTATCATTTCCTCGTCCTACGAATTCTAGTTACTCCACATGTATCAAAGAGTACTTTACTCTAAACATGTAATGCTTTGGCCAAAGACTTTAGTAACAATCCGACGAGAGGCCATGGGTATACATCTCCTCGCAAGGAGTGGTGAATCCTTTATAGGCTATTCAAACACCTTCGATCACTTCGACTTATACCCAATCATCCCGGGTCCACATCTCCTCGGAGATGTTTGCTTAAGATGTCAAAGCATAAGTCTCCATGATCAAGATGACTTGAATACCGCAAGTCAAAGGAACATCACACTTAAGCCACAAGAAGAACTTCATCGACATATCTATATATGCAGAGAACCATGAAGTCTTACTGGTCACTCCAATGAACTAGTTACCATAACTAGCATCCACGATTAACTCGAACATCACTATGTCTCGGCCCGGTGAGAATCACCGCTTGGATACACCAAGGAGTATACCTCGTGCTAGTCTCAGCGAATTGATGGTGTCGGATCCATCAATTCATCGACTAGGATAATTCCAATACATCACAATTACACATGTAGAGATACTCACTAGTTGTGATCCAATCACAAATTCTCTCATCGTGAATCGTATCGTGGACATTCAGTAAATGAGTTTAAGATCCAATCAAATACATAAAACATGTATACTCAAATAGTGAATCTTCATTTATCATATAAATGGTTCATACATAAGGCGATTGCCTTAGGACATCTCTCATATATTACTAACGGACTCCCACTTGGCCTAATGCCAATCGCTACGGTATCCAATACCATAAGCTCTAACATGACCCTCAAACTTATTTTGAGGTAATGCCTTAGTCAAGGGATCTGCTAAGTTCCTTTCAGTGGGAATTTTCTCGATTTGTATTTCGTTCCTACTGATGATCTCTCTGATAAGATGATAGTGGCGAAGCACATGTTTGGATCATTGATGAGACCACATCAAGTTCAGAGATGAACTTCTTGATCCAAACCGCTTCCTTTGCTGCTTCCAAAGCGGCAATGTATTCTGCCTTAGTGGCAGAATCCGCTATAGTGTCAAGCTTGGAACCTTTCCAGCTTATTGCGCCTCCATTCCAGGTGAACACGTATCCAGACTGAGACCTGGAATCATCCTTGTCTGTCTGGAAGCTGGCATCCGTATACCCGCGTATCACCATGTCCCCTTCTCCATATATTAGGAACACATCCTTAGTTCTTCTTAAGTACTTAAGGATCGTCTTAACAGCCACCCAATGATCCATTCTGGATCGGGACCGTATCTCCGCCGTGACACTCAGAGCATACGATACATCGGGCCTCGTACATAACATAGCATACATGATAGATCCTATCGCGGATGCATAGGGAATCTTACTCATGCAAATCCTCTCGTCTTCTGTGCGCGGACACATAGACTTCGAAAGGTGTACCCCATGCCTGATGGGCAGATAACCTTTCTTGGATTCCGACATGCTAAACCTCTTTAGCACTCGGTCTATATATGTAGACTGCGAAAGACCAAGCAACCGTTTCGATCTATCTCTATAGATCTTAATCCCAAGAATGTAGGTTGCTTCTCCCAGGTCTTTCATGGAGAATGTCTTGGATAACCAAACCTTCACTGATTGTAAGATTGAAACATCGTTTCCTATAAGTAGTATGTCATCGACATACAATACTAGGAATACGACTGCACTCCCACTAACCTTCTTGTACACACAAGGTTCGTCTGGATTTTGTGAGAAATCAAACTTTTTGATTGTCTCATCAAAACGGATATTCCATCTCCTGGATGCTTGCTTCAATCCATTATTGGATCGTCGCAATTTGCATACCTTGGTTTTGTCAACCGATGTGAAACCCTCAGGCTGTATCATATACACGTCCTCGAGCAGGTTTCCATTAAGGAAAGCTGTTTTCACATCCATCTGCCATATCTCATAATCATAATGAGCCGCTATGGCCAGGAGCATCCGAATGGATTTAAGCATAGCTACAGGCTAATAGGTTTCGTCATAATCAACACCTTGTTTTTGACGATATCCTTTCGCCACCAATCTAGCCTTATAGGTAATCACATTACCATCCATGTCGGTTTTCTTCTTGAAAACCCACTTGCACCCTATAGGCTTTATGCCTTCAGATGGGTCAACCAAGTTCCAAACTTGGTTTTCGTACATGGAATCCATTTCCGACTTCATGGCACCAAGCCACTTATCCCTTTCTGAACTTGTCAGCACTTCTTCATAACTGGTAGGCTCCTCATCATCAATGAGTAACACGTCGTTCGATTCACTTACGAGAAATCCATATCTCTCAGGAATATTGCGTGTTCTACCAGATCTACGAAGATGTGGTGTTACAATAGGTCCAGCCGATTGCTCATCACTATGAGTTGTCGGCTGTTGTGCTTCACCAGGTATCTCATCAATGTCTATTTGAGTCTCTTGAGCCTCCTCAAGCTCGACGACACTCCCACTGTTTTCTTGCAAGAGAAACTCTTTCTCTAGAAACACAGCATGCCTTGAAACAAACACCTTTTGTTCCACAGGATGATAGAATTGGTAACCCCTTGTTTCCTTAGGGTATCCAATAAATAGACATTTATCAGACTTAGCATCCAGTTTGTGTCACGCCCCGAAGGAGACCCCACCAGACAAAAATCCGGCAGCATCTCCCCTGTACGGGTGACAATCCCAATTTACATACAAAGGCCTACACGGCCACTATACATCGGTCAACACGACCGGAATCCAAACTCACACGCAGTTATATAATTTGGCCTCAGGCCATCATCCAAAATAAATGACAAACAGTCTAAAATAAATAGACTTACCCCTTCTTCCATCTGGACAGGAATACTCAACAAAATCCAACCAAACCAAAATCCAAATAAGGTCCATAAGGACACCAAAACCAAATACAAAATCAATCTCCAAACCTATACATGTCCTCTAACCAAAATATCCAAATACCGTAAAAACAAATATCCAAATCAAAACTTTACGATGAGTGGGGGTCCGGCAACTGCACTCTCCTGATAGCTTCATCCTGAAATAGATATAAACCAACGGGGTGAGTTCAAAGAACTCTGCGGGTATAGTAGATATGCAAAATCAGGTATAGCTAACAATAAAAATATCATGCCGATACTCACATAAATAGGGTATGCAAGCAAGAAATACAAAATGATCAGATTACTCAATCTCCTACTCGATATAGGAGCATGTGGCTCGACTAGAAGTAATAAAGTCCTCGATCATATATAAGCATGTATCTCAGATGCATGATAATCATATGCACATCCAAGGCATCAATAAAAATGCAAAGAAACACAATACAAAATGCAATCGTGCAAAATGCATGCCGTACTAATGACATGGTCACCCCGACGCTACACCGCCTACACGCAATGGTGAAGCCGAGTGGGTAGGGCTATGACAATCGCACTCTGCCATCACCGCTTCCCGAGTGGCCGAGTGGGACAGGATCTTGTGAGTACACCTATCCTCTCCCGCCAAACATAGTGGGAGCTAAGCTCTCATCTCTCGTGTCATAGGCCGAGGAGGGATCCCGCCTGCTACCACGCCTGCTGCTACCCATGAGCGGCCCAATGAGCTCGACAGAGCAATCGCACACACTCCTCGATGTACCACTAACCCATGAGTGGCGGTGTGTGGCCAGTTATGTAACTAGCTGCGGGCTCAACAATAATGGAACCCCGTCCAGCTAGCATGCAATCATGCGAAAATGGTGCATGATACTAAAACATGTAAATCCTACTCATAATATCTATCCAAATGATATGTACAACCAATATATATACATATCCTAACACATGCATGTATCTAGTAGGCACCAAAAATATATCAGGCATATAAACATGAAAATGTTATTGTAAGCTATCCTACTAGCATATCAATTTGACTTAATCTAAACGTTAAGTCAAAATACCCGCATGAAAATATATCCGCAAGAAGAACTGAATCGTCACGACTGGGGACCTGCCTCGTGACCGAAACCTGCATATAGCGTAATTATAGTCAAGCACAAAATATACAATTCAACAACAAATCGAATAATAAATCGATTTCTTTTATATCCCAATTAAACCCAAATCTCATATCCTCCAAATATCATACAAATCAATCGATCAACACCCGAATAACTCTGGAATCAACCCAAATCGACCAATCAAGCTCACCCGCCCTAGAAATTTCATCCACAGCCATTCCTTTCCCAAATCAGATCTCCAAGTCAATTTACAGTGGCCCAAACATTATTCACAGCCAACCTTGCACAATCACCTCCAACCTTAACAGCACGACGCCCCCAAATAGAACACTCACAGCCCCTCTCAACCGGCACCCCCCTTGCTGCCCTAAAATAGTTTACTCCCACAAAAACTCACCGTTGTTGATCTATCCGCGCGAAGGGGAAGGCTACGGCGACGGAGGCGAGTGAAGAAGACAGCCGCAGGCGGAGAGAAGGATCGACGGTCCTGTACACGATCACGGCGCTATGACGGACGGATCGGCCGTCCGCATGCACTGACGGAGCTGCGGACGAGAGGAAGAAGGGCTCTTGCGGCGTCGAGGAGGTGCCGGAGAATCTCGGCCGCTCGCGGCTGCTCGCCGCCGCGATCGCGCGAAGAAGAGGGCGTCCGCCGATGCTCGCGGAGCGCAAGCGGTGCGTGGCATTGCTGGCCAGCGCGGTTTCGGCCAGGAGGGGGAAGGCTCGCCTGCTCAAGTGAGAAGAAGGCGCCGCGAATGAGAGGGCTCGCGCGAGAGGAGAGAACTGCCGAGGGAGTTAGCGGCGGGGAAAAGAAAAAAAAAATAGAAAATAGAAATTAGGGTTTTCCGTGTCTTTATCCCCTTTAAATAGATCCCTCTAAAGCCCGTTTACTTTATCCCCGTAAAACTCTCGTACAAAGTCCGTTTAAATCCAGAAAAATTCCAGAAAAATTCCTAAAAATCCCGAAAAATTTCCAGGATTATTTCCTCAATTATTTGGCCATTTAATTTACTATTTAAATTTTCCAGTATTTAACATTCTCCCCCACTAATAAAAATTTGGTCCCCAAATTTCCTACTCAAATGCATAACGAGTAAGAAATACCATAAGTACTGAAAATACACCTCACGTACCTTAAGTAAACAAGTGGGGGTATTGAGCTCGGATCTTTTCCTCGAGCTCCCAAGTAGCCTCCTCGTCGGTGTGGTGACTCCACCCGACCTTGACAAGTCGCACAACCTTGTTCCGCAACTGTCGTTCCTTGAAATCCAAAATCCGCACCGGAACCTCTGCGTAAGTAGCATCAGGTTGAATGGAACCTGATACATCTGATAGAATATGTGTAGAATCTGGCACATACTTCCTCAGCATAGACACATGGAATACATCATGTATACTCGTCAAAGATGGGGGTAGCGCTAGACGATAAGCAACTGCTCCGATCCTCTCCAAAATCTCAAACGGACCGATATATCTAGGAGCAAGCTTACCACGGAGTCCAAACCTCTTCACCCCTTTCGTGGGTGAAACTCGCAAGAATACATGATCACCAACAGAGAACTCCAAAGGTCTCCGCTCACGATCCGTGCATAACTCTTCCGCGATCCTGCGCCTCTGTCATCCTACGTCTGATAGTACGGACCAACTCTGCCTCATACTGAGCTCTCTGGGGTCCTAGCAACTGGGCCTCCCCAACCTCCTCCCAGAGGGTGGGTGTACGACACTGCCTACCATACAATGCCTCATAAGGGGCCATTTGGATAGCCGAATGATAACTGTTATTGTAGGCGAATTCCACTAACGGTAAATGATCCTCCCAGTTGCCTCCGAAATCTATAACACAGACCTCAAAGAAATCCTCTAGTGTCCGAATGGTCCGCTGCATCGCCCATCCGCTCATGGATGGAATGCAGATTAAACTAAAGCCGCCGTGTGCCTAAAGCTGAACCGGATCTCTATCGATATAATGCTCAAAGGAACACCATGCAATCGATGATCTCCCGACAATATAGCTCGCCAACCGATCCAGAGTCGGTCTTCGAATCGATAAGAGTGCGCGGATTTGGTTAGTCGGTCTCGACTACCCAAATCGCATCATAACCTCGACGTGTCCTCGGCAAACCCATCACAAAATCCATAGTAATATGATCCCACTTCCACTCGAATAGGAATCCTCCAAGTAATCCACCGGTCTCGTGCTCACCTTGACCTGCTGACAAATCAGACATCTAGCTACAAAATCCGCGATGTCTTTCTTCATACCGTTCCACCAATACAACCGCTTTAAATCTCGATACATACGGGTTCCGCCTGGGTGGATCGCAAATCGAGAGCGATGTGCCTCCTGTAGTAACTCCTCCATAACCGGGTGAGGCTGAGGTACACATAATCTACCTCGGAAATATATAATACCCTCATCATCTAGGGTGAACTCAGTCTGCTGTCCCGAAGTGATCTGACTACCAATGAATCAGTAAATGCCGATCATCGCTGAGCCTCCGGACTCGTCCGATAGGCAGATCGAGCAACCATGGTAACTAGAACGCCCTGCTCTGTCGGTCCCTGCTCCTCTAAGCTCAACTCAGAGAAACCCTGAATCAAATCCGTGACCAAAACTCGGAAAGAAGCTAAAGTCCCTCGGGACTTCCGGCTAAGTGCATCGGCAACCACATTGGCTTTTCCTGGATGGTAGCTGATGGTATCATAATCCTTCAGAACTCCATCCATCTTCTCTGCGGAGATTGAGTTCCTTACGTAAATGTGATATTTGAGACTCTTATGATCGAGAATCTCAAACGTAATACCATATAAATGATGCCTCCAAATCTTCAAGGCATAAATAATAGCGCAAACTCTAAATCATGAATCGGGTAGTTTTTCTCATGCTCCTTCAATCAAGGCGAGATGCATAAGAAACTACCTCGCCAGTTCAGATCAACATCGCGCCTAAACCTCAGAGACGATTCAGAGTAAAGAACGAAACCATCGCCCCTCGATGGTAATACCGATCGATCGCCGACACCAATCTCCTCTTTAACTCTCGAAAACTAGTCTCGCACGCCTCGTCCACGTGAACTTCACGCCTTCCGTAAGGCGTGTCAATGGCATAGAAATGCTCGAAACCTCAACGAACTGCTCGTAATATCCGCCAAGCCTAGAAATCGCGAACCTCTGAATCGACTTCTAGCTCCCAATCGGTGACACTCGATCTTCGGGGTCAATCAAATACTCTACTCGAAACCACATGTCCCGTAAAACCGGATCGAGTGTAACCAAAACGCGCATTTATTGAACTTCATATAGCCGCTTCTGTCGGAGCCTATCAAGAACAAGACGAAGATGCTGCGCGTGTTCCTCCTCGGAACGAGAATAAACCAGAATGTCATCGATAAAAACAATGACGAACCGATCTAGAAAATCCATAAATTCACGGTTCATCAAATCCATGAATACCTTGAGCATTGGTAAGCCAAATGGCATTACCAAAAACTCATAATGTCCATATCCGTACTGCGGAACGCCGCCTTTCCAATGTCGTAATCTCTAACCCTTAATTGATGATATCCACCGCAGATCAATCTTAGAATAGACTGATGTACCTCTGAGCTGATCAAACAAGTCCTCAATACGTGGCAGGGGATATTTATTCTTGATAGTGACGGCGTTCAACTGCCTGTAGTCGATGCACAGTCTCATCGAACCATCTTTCTTCTTCACGAAGAGAACCGGAGAACCCCAGGGTGATGCACTAGGCGAATAAAACCTGTCCAAAAGTTCCCCGAGCCGAACCTTTAACTCATCCAACTCTCTGGCCATACGATAAGGAGCTGATGCCTGCCGCCCTGTGTATTAACTCAATCATGAACTCCACTTGCCTTCTGGGAGGCAGACCCGGTAACTCCTCTGGAAAGACATCTGAATACTCTCGGACAATAGGGATGTCCGCGATCTGAGAGTCACTACTGTCTTCTACATTGATCATAGATAATAGAAAACCCTGGCAACCGTGCAATAAAAGCTTCTGAGCCCAATCGCAGAATGGTCGCTATACCGCCGTCCGGATGCCGGTGAAATCCCACGAGGGTTGGTTCGAGGTCCGAATGACCACCCTCGTCTGACAATCCACTGTGGCATAATATGCTGACAGCCAATCCATGCCAAGAATAATATCGAACTCGACCATATCCAGTACCAATAAATCTACCGTAAGAATGATGTTACCAAAATCTAAAGGACAACCTCGGACCTCTTGGGTAACATCCAATGTATTGCCAGATGGTAGGGAGACGACTAATCTCTGTGATCTACTAGCCGTAATCTACCAATCTCTCTCATAAAAGTACGAGAAATAAAGCGAATGCGAACTACCAAGATCAACTAGCATAATAGTGAAAATGCATAAAGTAAAACCGCATCATGAAATACGGATTCGTTGGCTCATTGCGCATCCTCTCGTGTCGCATGAATCCCGCCCGATCTCGGTGGCGGTGGAGGTGGTATCACCGCCAAAGGTGGTTGTGCAGCTGAGGCGTCGAGAGGCGTCGAAGGTGATAGGAAGGTATAATGGGCGGCGATCGTACTGCGGTTCGGTGATCTGAACTAGTGGCGGGCGGCGTCTTGTATCGATCGATCTTCGAATAATCTTATCAGTGGTGGGGTGCATCGTATGCGGTCTGGAATCAACCTGTGACACCGTCACGGGCAGACCGTGTACTCTCCATGAATACCATAGCGACTCTGCGGGGAGCTGCCTCTCTCGGCGTTGCGAAGTGCGGTCTCGGCCCCCCTCTCGAGTCCTGCATCGACGCAATGGTCCTCCCTGAATAGAAACCCCGGAAGCCACATGCTGAGCCTTCAACGAACAATCTCGGCTCATGTGTCCAGGCAGCTTGCAGTAATAGCAAACTGTCCCAAGGTGCATCGAGATGATATGCTCCTTCGATCCACAACGAGTACGATGAGTGTCGCCATAGCGGTCTCGGCTCTTGAAAAAGACCGCGAGGGCCCAGCTGAAGATCGTCCTGATTTCTGAGGCCGGCTAGATGCCCCCGAATGACTCTGACCCGGTTCGCGGCCACTCTGGCGATGTCCAAGAGTCGTGGTGATGGGTTTGACACAGTAGATCTTCACCGCTGTTTCCTCTTCACTGTCTATTGACCCTCTGTTGAGCCGACTCGATCAACAATGCTCTATCCAACGCCCCTGTGAGGGAAGAACTACCAAATCCCGCCATCCTCGACCAGATGCCCATCCACCTCAGACAAACCGTGATCATCCGCGACTCTATCCTCAAGAACTAACTCGGGCAAAACCTCGCTAACCGATTAAATTCAGATTATACTCCATCATCGAGCGATTATTCGCCTTTTAGACTCGTAAAATCCCGACGCCTCATCATCCGATATGCCCGCGGAAATATCGACTCAAAAGCCTCTCTAAATCTCGCCAGTAACCGGCCGCCGCTAATAATCGAGCCGTGATATCCCACTGCATCTCGCTCGCTGTAAATGGAAGGCCGCTTAACTCGCTTTCTCCCACTGAGCAGCACATATAGTAGAAGGTACGCCCATCGTCCGATCCAAGATCGAGCCACGACGGACGGCCTCACAATAAAGTGAACTCTTCATCATCGACTTAGCTAATCTCGAATCCGAGCTCAGGCCGCACTACATCGCAGAGGATAAGTAGGGCCGACATCGAGTGAGGGCCGACCGGCCCACTGATGGGCCTGCTTGGTCCGTAGTAGAAGGTCCCATCGGGCGGGGTTTCGGCGTGTAGCAAGAGGATCTCCTACCGGGTACATCGGATGCCCCAAAGAAGGTATCTCGAGGAGGATCCGCCGAGGACCGAGGATCCACTACTCCCGCAAAGACTCGTGGAATCTGACCGATCAATACGCTCACCCTCGTGATCTCTCCGCAAGTCACCACCAAAGATCTGGTCCTTCCGGCGTGGGCTGCCCCACACCACGCCTCTGCAGTATACGCCACCTCGCCTCATATCTCGTTAAATGAATACGTATATTACCATAAATAAAAACATATCAAATTTATCATCATACCTATTTCACCGTCAGAGAGGTCCAAGAGCCGCCAAAACCCCATATTAATCTCACAAAATCCTCGAATTTAAAACATAAAATCGCTTAAATCCATACCAATCCAAAATTTCCAAATTACTCAAAAACCTCGCCAATACATGGCGAACTCAAAAAATCCAAAACCCCTAGGAACTCAAAACCTAGGCGCTCTGATCTAAATAAATTGTCACGCTCAAGGAGACCCCACGACAAAAATCCAAGAAGATCTCCAGACGGGTGACAATCCCAATTTACATACAAAGGCCTACACGGCCACTATACATCGGCCAACACGACCGAATCCAAACTCACACGCAGCTTATATAATTTGGCCTCGTGCCATCATCCAAAATAAATGACAAACAGTCTAAAATAAATAGATTACCCTTCTCGCCATCCGGGCAGGAATACTCAACAAAATCCAACAAAACCAAAATACAAATAAGGTCCATATGGACAACAAAACAACATACAAAATCAATCTCCAAACCTATACATGTCCTCTAACCAAAATATCCAAATACCGTAAAATAATAACAATTATCCAAATCAAAACTTTACGACGAGTGGGGTCCCAAGAATCACTCTCCCGATAGCTTCATCCCAAATAGATATAAACTAACGGGGTGAGTTCAAAGAACTCATGTATAGTAGATATGCAAAATCGTATAGCTAACAATAAAAAATATCATGCCAAGATAGCCTCACATAAATAGGGTATGCAAGCAAGAAATACAAAATGATCAGATTACTCAATCTCCTACCCTGATATAGGAGCATGTGCCTGACTAGAAGTAATAAAGTCCTGATCATATATAAGCATGTATCCTGTATGCATGACAATCATATGCACATCCAAGGCATCAATAAAAATGCAGCAAACACAATACAAAATGCAATCAGTGCAAAATGCATGCCGTGCCAATGACATGGTCACCCCTGACGCCAGTCAGCCGCCTCACACGCAATGGTGAAGCCGAGTGGGTAGGGCTATGACAACTGTGCACTCTGCCATCACTGCTCCTGAGTGACCGAGTGGACAGGATGCTGTCGGAGTACACCTATCCTCCTGCCCCAAACATAGTGGGGGAGCTAAGCTCTCATCTCCTGGTGTCATAGGCCAGAGGAGGGATCCCTGCCCGCTACCACTACCATGAGCGAAGCCCCAATGAGTCGACAGAGCAACTGCACACACCCTCCTGATGTACCACTAACCCATGAGTGGCAGTGTGTGCAGGCCATGTAACTAGCTGCGGGCTCAACAATAATGGAACCCCGTCCAGCTAGCATGCAATCATGCGAAAATGGTGCATGATACTAAAACATGTAAATCCTACTCATAATATCTATCCAAATGATATGTACAACCAATATATATACATATCATAACACATGCATGTATCTAGTAGGCACCAAAAATATATCAGGCATATAAACATGAAAATGTTATTGTAAGCTATCCTACTAGCATATCAATTTGACTTAATCTAAACGTTAAGTCAAAATACCCGCATGAAAATATATCCGCAAGAAGAACTGAATCGTCACGATCGGGACTGCCTGCGGATCAAACCTGCATATAGCGTAATTATAGTCAAGCACAAAATATACAATTCAACAACAAATCGAATAATAAATCGATTTCCTTTATATCCCAATTAAACCCAAATCTCATATCCTCCAAATATCATACAAATCAATCGATCAACACCCGAATAACTCTGGAATCAACCCAAATCGACCAATCAAGCTCACCCGCCCTAGAAATTTCATCCACAGCCATTCCTTTCCCAAATCAGATCTCCAAGTCAATTTACAGTGGCCCAAACATTATTCACAGCCAACCTTGCACAATCACCTCCAACCTTAACAGCACGACGCCCCCAAATAGAACACTCACAGCCCCTCTCAACCGGCACCCCCCTTGCTGCCCTAAAATAGTTTACTCCCACAAAAACTCACCGTCGTTGATCTATCCGCTGAAGGAAGGCTACGGCGACGAGGCGAGTGAAGAAGACAGCCGCAGGCGGAGAGAAGGATCGACGGTCCTGTGGCCACGACTGCCGGCGCGACGATCGACGGCCCGTCCGCAGACTGACCGCGGACGAGGAAGAAGGGCTCATGCGGCGGTCGAGGGGAGGTGCCGGCGCGATCCCGCCGCCGGCTGCCTCGCCGCGATCGGCGGCGAAGAAGAGGCCGCGCGATGCTCGCGGAGCGCATGCCAGGTCGGCGGCCGCGGCGGCATCGGCCGGGGGAGGGGGAAGGCTCGGCTCGCTCGTGGCGGAGAAGAAGGCGCACGCAATGAGAGGGCTGCGAGAGGAGAGAACTCACGAGGAGTTAGCGGCGGGAAAAGAAAAAAAAAATAGAAAATAGAAATTAGGGTTTTCCGTGTCTTTATCCCCTTTAAATAGATCCCTCTAAAGCCCGTTTACTTTATCCCCGTAAAACTCTCGTACAAAGTCCGTTTAAATCCAGAAAAATTCCTAAAAATCCCGAAAAATTTCCAGGATTATTTCCTCAATTATTTGGCCATTTAATTTACTATTTAAATTTTCCAGTATTTAACAGTTTGTCTGATACAGTCCGCTTCATATAAGTAGGACAACCCCATATCTTCAAGTAAGATACATGAGGTTTCTTACTAGCCCATATCTCATATGGAGTAGTTGAGACTACCTTGGTAGGCATTCTGTTTAACAAGTAAACAGCTGTCTGAAGTGCATAACCCCAAAAGGACTTGGGAAGAGTCGCATGATTCATCATTGACCTGACCATGTCCAACAAGGTCCGGTTACGCCTCTCAGATACACCATTATGCTGTGGTGTATAGGGCGGAGTCCATTGAGACAATATGCCATTGTCTCTTAGATAATCAAGAAACTCTTGACTTAAGTATTCACCACCTCGATCCGATCGAAGTATTTTAATACTCTTGTCATGTTGTTTCTCTACTTTATTTCTGAATTCTTTGAACCTTTCAAAGGCTTCAGACTTGTGTTTCATCAAGAACACATACCCAAACCGTGAGTGATCATCGGTGAAGGTAATGAAGTAGCTATAGCCTCCTAATGCTTGAGTTGACATAGGTCCACATACATCGATGTACTAGACCTAGTAACTCTCCCACTGCTCACCTTTTCCAAGAAAGGTAACTTAGTCATCTTGCCTTTTAAGCATGATTCACATGTATCGTATGAATCCAATTCAACGATTCCGCAATTCCACATCGGTGAATTCGGACATGCGCTTTCTTGCTTATATGGCCAAGACGACAATGCCACATATAGAGTCTATGTGATTATCCTTCGAGCACGCTGTTGCTCGCCGATATTGAAAATGTCACCGGATACGCCCAACGATAAATGTCATTACTCAAAGTTCCAGATCCATAAAGTACGTCATTCAAAGTTATATAACAACAATTGTTACTAAATGTTAAATGGAAACCATTTCTATTTAAGCAGGAAATAGAAACAATGTTCTTTATTAGAGAAGGAACATAATAGCAATTGTCCAGTTCCAAGACTAGTCCACTAGGGAGCTTCAGCAAATAAGTTCCGATGGCGACGCAAAGAACCTTTGCTCCATTGCCAACTCGCAAATTTGACTCCCCTCTGACAAGTCTTTTTCTATTCCTTAGCCCCTGTATGTCATTACATATATGTGAGCTACACCCAGTATCCAATACTCAAGTGTCTAAGGAAATAGAATGACAATCAATAACGAAGATACCTGAAGAGGATGGGGCATCGGATGCCTTCTTCTTCTTCATGGACTCATTTCTTATGGCCTTCCTTTGATGGCAAAGTGCCCTTTGCGTTCCGCCTTCTTTGCCTTTTTCTTTCCTTTCTTCGTTCTTTTGCCTTCCTCTTAGAACCTTTCTTTGAGGAATCAACTAATGTAACCGCCTTCTCCTCATGCTTTCTGAAGGCTCCACGGTCTTGATATTAAGGAGCTCGGGAATGGTGGATTCCAGTTTGTTCATCCGATAGTTCATCACAAATTGCGAGAAGCTCTTGGGCAAACAATGCAGAATTAAGTCAATACTTAACTCATGATCCATCACAAAATCGAGGGTAGCTAGCCGCTCGATGTACCCGTTCATCTTTAGCACAAACTGCACTACAGACGAACCTTCTTGCATCTTCGTAGTGAAGAGGAGCCTAGAGACCTCGAACCTTTCGGATCTCGCTTGCTCATCGAACAACTCATGAAGATGGAAGACCATAGTATTAGCATTCATATGCTCATGCTGCTTTTGCAGCTCAGGTACCATCGCCGCTAGCATGATGCAACTCGCCAGCTCAGAATCTGCCACATGTTTCTGATAGACCAACATTTGGTCTGAGTTGCATCGCTCCTTAGACGCCAGAAGAGGCTCTTCAAGGACATATGCAAGCTTTTCCGCCTTTGAGAACAATTCTCGTGTTTCTAAGCCACCCAGAAGTTAGGCCCACTACTTGTTCAATCCAAAATAGTGCGCAAATTCAAAGACGTCATGATCAATTTATTGACCTAGAAATACAAAATGAGCATATATGAGAAAATGATTTTAAAATGCATCAATATACATTTATAAATCCCATTCATTTTTCGAATTTCAAAAACCCCAAAATCACTTCGGGAGATCGTAGGTCCATCTCCGAATGGGCTGATATCCATCATAGATAAGAACAACCTTGGAGTGAGTCCAACAAGCCATTCTTAGCTATGATGGTGGGTATCATACCGATTACATATCATGTATATGTAACTATCACAATGTGCTATCAACTAATTGAATGTTTACACATACATTGGGTTGTTAACACATTAACAAGTATGCATCATATGCATAGCACCCAACTTCACCTCTCTTCACATCGACCTTGGAGTGAGTCCAACAAATCGATGCTCCAAGTTAAAGCCGACTCATTAATCGCGAAATAGTTTTAATATGGTTAGAGCGCATTCAACCAATTAGCCAGGCTTGGAGTGAGTCCAACAACCCAAACTAACGATTGACCTCTGACTCTTACCATATTAGAGTTAAACTATTCTAATGATTTGAACATGTTCAGGTTCGAGCCGGGCTTGGAGTGAGTCCAACAACCCAAACAAGAAACAGAACTCTGGTTCTAACCATATTAATGGAAGGTGTAGGCTTTAATATTGAGTTAGGGTTTTATGTCTCATCCTCTTTGCATGCAAATAACTATTATCTACATGGCATGGCATACATGGCATACATCTACATGTCACGACACGCATGGCATAATGTTATGCATCTAATGCAATTACATGGCATACAATTATGTCATGTATATAATTTCCTTATATGTCATAACTATTTATGGAAATAAAATATGTTTAAGATTTGATTCTCCAAATCAAATCATAATTAAATTAGGAAACAAATTTCCAAATCTAATCACATATTTTATTCATGGAATTATTTGATTAAGGAAAATCTATTTAGGAAACCAATTTCCTAAATCATTAAAACTACTTATCGAAATAAAATATTTTAAGATTTGATTTCCCAAATCAAATCATGATTAAATTAGGAAACAAATTTCCAGAATCTAATCAAATATTTTATTTATGGAAAATATCAATTTCCATAAATACTTCCAACTTTCCAAAAGTGGAAGATTTCCATAAATACTTCTAGACTTTCAAAAATTGAAAAATTTCCATAAATACTTCTAAATTTCCAAAATTAGAAAATTTCCAGAAATACATTATGACTATCGCAAAACCATTTTACGATTATGTCGAAACACAACCTGGCTCTGATACCACTGTTGGGTTTCCGGCACCGCGGCGTGTGTGTGTTCGATCATGTTTCGTAAACATGAGCACAGCGGAAGCAATTAAAAATAATAAATCTATATTTATTACAACACACACAACACACGCATGCATATTACAACAAGTGTAGACATAACCGTAAATTATAATTTGCAATAAAAGGAAATTAAACTACGTTATACCTTTCGTATGACGTGTAGCGGGAACGGCATCAACCGGAACGATCCTCGTAAGAATCGTCTCTATCCGTATCCACGCCGAGCTCCTCGGGATGACTTCGCCAAGCCACGAGCTTCGTCTTCGTACGGGTTACTAGCCTCGTGTTGAAGACGACGTGATCGAGAGATGATCACGATCCGAATCCAAATTCGGATCTAAAACAAGTCCTCAAGACTCGCTTCTCCGGAGAGGTATTCGTCAACCGATTGACGAATCCTTCGTCCTCCACCTCAGAGGATTATCGGAGATCAAATCCTCGTAGTTAGCCGCTGTCGAGCACTAACCGCCGCCCAAACGACGCCCGACGAGAGGAGAAGCTGTCCAGAAAACTGGACAGCTTGGTGGAGGAGTAGGCGCCGCCAAAACAAGGAGAGAAAAGGCTCACCTTGATGCCGAACCTATATGAGATCATCGGAGGGTCGCCGAGGTTCACCGGAGCTTGGACGCAAGGGAGCTGGACGGCACCACAAGCTGGGCGGCAACAATGTGTTGGGCGGCAACAACATGTTGGGCGGCTACAACTTCATTAGGGTTTAGGGTTAGGGTTTTCGTTCGGTTACGTATTGCTAGGCCCATTTCTTAATGGTTAATGGATGCGTATCCATAAAGCCCGTTAACCGCTCCGTTAAGATAAGTTAAAATAAACCAAACCATGATGGTTTATTTTAAGTTAAAAGCGAACCGAACCAACTTTTGGTTCATTCGTTTAAAATAAACCAAACCCTTTGGTTTATTCTCATCCATTGGATTAGAACCAAACCATTTTGGTCCATCCATTTATGTCTTCATAAGACCACGGCCCATCCACGCTTCCATTGCGGTGAAACAATTTCATGCTCGCTTTATGTTTGGTCGACCAAACATAGTTTCTCTCGATGCGAGAATCCCATTCTCAAGCTCGTTTTAAATCCTTTGGATTACACTCGTTGTCGTGTGACCAAATAGGTTCTCGGTTTATGTTGGCCGTCTATAATTAACCATTAATTATAGAGCGATCATGAGTGGCACCTAGTAGTACATCATGATCCCCGATTAGCAGAAAGATCAGCGGTTGATCGAACTATTTACGAAACCCTTGATGCTCGAATGAATCGTGCCCCATTCCCTTCACTCATCTTATACCCACTTGGTTCGGGACATGGTCTATTGTGCCGATCCCACTAAAGTGACTCGTCACACCTAGCCCAGTATCATTTCCTCGTCCTACAGTTCTAGTTACTCCACATGTATCGAAGAGTACTTTACTCTAAACATGTAATGCTTTGGCCAGACTTTAGTAACAATCAGACGAGAGGCCATGGGTATACATCTCCTCATGAGGAGTGGTGAATCCTTTATAGGCTATTCAAACACCTTCGATCACTTCGACTTATACCCAATCATCCCGGGTCCACATCTCCTCGGAGATGTTTGCTTAAGATGTCAAAGCATAAGTCTCCATGATCAAGATGACTTGAATACCGCATAGTCAAAGGAACATCGCACTTAAGCCCGTAAGAACTTCATTGACATATCTATATATGCGAGAGAACCATATGAAGTCTTACGGTGGTCACTCCAATGAACTAGTTACCATAACTAGCATCCACGATTAACTCGGACATCACTATGTCTCGGCCGGTGAGAATCGGTTGCTTGGATACACCAAGGAGTATACCTCGTGCTAGTCTCAGCGAGAATTGATGGTGTCGATCCATCAATTCATCGACTAGGGATAATTCCGATACATCACAATTACACATGTAGAGATACTCACTAGTTGTGATCCAATCACAAATTCTCTCATGCTGTGAATCGTATCGTGGACATTCAGTAAATGAGTTTTGTTGGAAGATCGGTTGGCCGGCTAGAGGGGGGTGAATAGCCCTAATTCGTCGGACGTCGTATTTTGCTTGTCTACAAAATATTAGCGCAAGCGGAATATACAAATGTAAATAAATACAAGCAAAATATAAGCAAGCAAGACAAACAGAGATGTAGCGTGGTTCCGCGGCTATCAGCTAATCCATGATCCGATTAGATCCACGGTGAATCACTCCGAAACCCAATCACTATTGGTCTCTCCTTTGCACCAAGCTAGGTGGAGGTAACCTTTACAAACACTCCTCTTACAAATAGAATGGAAATAAGCTTGAGTAAGAGGATGGAAAGCTTTAGGGATCTTTGGGAGAGTATTAGAGCATAAGCATTAGCCTCCCAAACCCTTACCCCCTTCCTTTTTATAGAGGAAGAGGGTTTCTTCCCGTTGACACAGGATCAGTCGACTGATGCCCTCGATCACCGGTGATCTCGTGCGTTGCCCAATAACGGTACGCTTTCCACGCGTTGGATTCCATCCAGCGGTATTGCATCGATCGTGATGGGACCATCGATCGGGATGCTCGATCGATCGAGTGCTCGGTCGAAGTCGACTCCATTCTGCCGTCTGCGATTCCATCGATCGGCGCCTTTCTGGCGATCGCTGCTCGACATCGATCATTGCGCGATTCCATGGCGATCTGCCAAGCCCTAAACCGGTCTTATACCAGTCGATCAACCCATCGACTCGGAAGCGATCGGCGGTGTCGGGAAAACCCATCCGACACTTGGCCAAATGGCCAAGTTTCACCTAAGAGCTACCCCTTCCCGGGTTACAACGCTCACTCTCATCCCTCGGAGTCCCTCGCCTTCGAAGTTCTCTTCGTTCGCGGCCACGTCCCTCGGCAGCATCAGGCACACGGCTCTGCAATGCTCCTTCGCGTCTCTTGCCTCGAAGTCTACTTCCTCCGGCTTCACTCCAAGCTTCTCGACCGGCGGTCCCTCGGATGCTCCAAGCGCACGGCTTCCGCAAAGCTATCCTTCACCGACTCAAGGCACGAGTCATGAGATGTGAAACTCGCCACGGCTCCATGTGCGAATTACTAAGCCCTGCATGACTTCAACGCACATATCAAATCAACATAACCAACTAACTTAAACCCTTTGCCACACACATCAAAACCTTATCATGGCAAGAGATTGCCTTAACAATCTCCCCCTTTTTGATGTGTGGCAATCCGTTTAAGTTAGGTAAAAACATTTGATATAAATTTTTAAGGAAAGAAAGCATGTAAACATAAACATTTGATAGCAACATGCAACTCCCCCTTAATCCATGAAACTCCCCCTTAATCTCTCCCCCTATCATAAATAACTTAAACATATTCATTTCTCCCCCTTTGACACCATCAAAAATATGAATACTAAGTTATAAACATATGACATCAAGTCTAATAGAAAGAAAATACCACAAGTTGATAAAAAATTAGAATTCAACCGTTCTTGATCTGAAATCGGCCATCGATCATTGGTTCGGATACCGATCGTAGCACGTGATTTTGAATTTCGATTTTTACGGCGAATTTAAATGCATAAAAAATTCCAGAAAATTTGAAAAATCATGAAATTTGGGGAACATATTTCTATTAAGTATATCTATCAAGGAAAAATAGTTTTTCATGAAAACTCATTATATTTTCTTGTTTTTGCCAAAAATCCAAAAGTTCTAAAAACTACTAGGTTTTTTATCATTCTAGTATCAAGTTAGCTACCTAGTTTTGCATCCAATTGTTTCAAAACATGAATACATGTATTTTAAGGTAAGAAATTGTTTTGAAAATATATGAAATATCCAACCATGATCTTTGGGCAATATGTCTATGAATTAAACATAAGTCTTCCCCATGATTGGTATATTATTGCTATGTTGATACTTTAAATGACCATTTAAATGCCATAGGCATTAGTGGACTTTTGTATCATCCTAACATCTCACCCATGCTAAGTTTGCAATCAAGTTAGCCTATAGTGAGTGTGAGATGCATCCTAGGGGGTATTTGTATATACTTAACCAACATATTCATGCAATTCTATCATGGTTAAGTATCAACCTAACATCCTACATGATCATAATGACATATATGATTTAATTTCACATTATGATCATGAAATACACGTTTTCATCAAATTATAACCATGCATTAGGTATTATATGATGATTATAAGTAAAGTATCACCTAAAGCATGATTTAAACCTATTTTTCATGATAATGTGCCAAATATCATAAATCATGATTATTTATAAGCAATATTATCTATTTATGGGCACGTTATCATCACCCAACACTATCTAAAAAATGTTGTCCCGTCATTGTAGGTCAACCAAAATATGATATAGGTCAAGTTCATATGGTTGACTACCCTAGGGGTTTTCTAACCCTTAAGGATGGATTTTGGAACCCAAAATAGATTTTTGCCTATGGGATTCACTAAAAATTCCTTGGGGATCCATTTCTTAGCTATTACTTTGTTTTTGTCTTGTCCCCTAGCAATTAGGCATTTATAGGCCTTCTCATTTTTCTTCTCTTTATATCCTAGGCCCTTCTTGTTAAAACTTGCCCTTTGGCTCCCAATTATCATGTTAAGGGTATTGGAGCCTATTGTGAATTTCTCTAGGGCTTTGGTTAAATAATCTACCTTTTCCCTTAAAGCCCTATTTTCATTTATACATGCATCACTAACATCTAATGGCATATATTCATCATGTGAGCATGCATCATCATGGCAAGAAGAAATATTTTCACTTAAGCATGCTTTTTCTAATTTTTGCTCTAATTCCTTAATTTGATTAAGCATGCTTTTATTTTTCTTTTTCATTCCAAATAAGTCCTTAGTTAAACTAGAAATTATGGAAACTATTTTCTTAGGAGAGGCATTCGTTACCATTGTTTCCATATCCTCTTCTTCTTCTTCGGATGATGAGGATGTGGAAGTCTCCCCTTCATTTGAGCTCTCCCCACTTGTGCTTGAATCTTCATTTGAGGAGGAGGAGCAATCCGAGTCATGAAGAGCCATTAGTGCTAGGTTGGCAACAAATGCGTTCTCTTCTTCCGATGATGATGATGAGGCAAGGTCATCCCATGTCTTTGCTTTGAGAGCCATGGCCTTCCCTTTTCCTTTTGCCTTCTTTTCTTCTTCCTTTCTCTTGCTCCCCTTCTTCTTCCTCTTCTCTTCTTTCTTTTTCTTCTCTTCCTTGCTCTTGTTTAGGAGGGGACAATTATCCCTTATGTGCCATTCTCCTTGGCAATTGTAGCATATCACCTTCCCCCTTGGTCTTCTACTCCTATCATTTGATTTGTTAAAATGAAAACCCTTTAAAGCACGTCTTACCCTCCTTACCATATATGCCTCTTCGGTGCTATCCATGGAGGAGGAGGAAAATGCTTCATCGGATGAGGAGGAAGGGATTTCCATCTTCTTTTTCCCTTTGTTGGCCATCAAGGCTACTCCCCTTGAAGTTTGGACTCTAGGCTCTTCTTGTATACCTTCAAGCCTTGTCTCATGAAGCTCCATGGTTGAAAAGAATTCCTCCAAGGTGCTTACTTCTAGGTTCTTGGAGATGTAAAATGAGTCCACCATGGAGCTCCATCTTGAGGACCGGGGAAAGGCATCTATGGCCTTAAATACCATATCCCGGTTAGATAGCTTCTCACCTACACTCGTTAGACCAATTAATATTTCTATAAATCTATAATGTAGTGAAGTTACCTTTTCTCCCTTTTCAAGCTTGATATTTGATAATTGGGAGGCGGAGGAGATCTCTTCTTGCTAGCTTTGCCTCGAAGTGCCTTCATGAAGTTCAACCAACTTCTCCCACATCTCCTTGGCACTTGAGCACTCCCTATTCTATTTACTTCTTGTTGAGGAGCACATTGTATAGGTGGTGCTTGGCATTTGAATTTGCCAAGTATTCTTCTCTTTGCATTTTGCTCCACCTAGATTTCTCTAATGGCTCCCCATTCTCGTTCCTAGGCAACTCGAAACCGTTTTCCATTATTAAAAGGATTTCAAAGTCGGTTTGAAGAATACCTCCATTCTCTTTTCCACCAAGAGAATTCGCCGTCAAACTTGAGGTGGATGTTTGAGGCCATTTACTTGTTGAAGTGCTCTGCGTGATTAGTCCTTGAAGAAGCGACCTTGGCTCGATACCACTTGTTGGAAGATCGGTTGGCGGCTAGAGGGGGTGAATAGCCCTAATTAAATCGGACGTCGTATTTTGCTTGTCTACAAAATATTAGCCAAGCGGAATATACAAATGTAAATAAATACAAGCAAAATATAAGCAAGCAAGACAAACAGAGATGTAAGCGTGGTTCACGGCTACGCCGCTAATCCACGGTCCGATTCGTCCACGGTGAATCACTCCGAAACCCAATCACTATTGGTCTCTCCTTTGCACCAAGCTAGGTGGAGGTAACCTTTACAAACACTCCTCTTACAAATAGAATGGAAATAAGCTTGAGTAAGAGGATGGAAAGCTTTAGGGATCTTTGGGAGAGTATTAGAGCATAAGCATTAGCCTCCCAAACCCTTACCCCCTTCCTTTTTATAGAGGAAGAGGGTTTCTTCCCGTTGACACAGGATCAGTCGACTGATGCCCTCGATCAGTCGACTGATCTCGTAGCCGTTGCCCAATAACGGCTGCTTTCCACGTTGGATTCCATCCAACGGTATTGGCATCAGTCGACTGATGGGACCATCAGTCGACTGATGCTCGATCAGTCGAGTGCTCAGTCGAGTCGACTCCATTCTGTGCCCGTGCCCAGTTCCATCGATCGTACCTTTCTGGCGATCATTCTGCGATCGGCATCGATCATTGCCCAGTTCCATGGCAGTCGACTGCCAAGCCCTAAACCGGTCTTATACCAGTCGATCAATCCATCGACTCAGAGCAGTCGACTGGTGTCGGGAAAACCCATCCGACACTTGGCCAAATGGCCAAGTTTCACCTAAGAGCTACCCCTTCCCGGGTTACAACGCTCACTCTCATCCCTCGGAGTCCCTCGCCTTCGAAGTTCTCTTCGTTCGCGGCCACGTCCCTCGGCAGCATCAGGCACACGGCTCTGCAATGCTCCTTCGCGTCTCTTGCCTCGAAGTCTACTTCCTCCGGCTTCACTCCAAGCTTCTCGACCGGCGGTCCCTCGGATGCTCCAAGCGCACGGCTTCCGCAAAGCTATCCTTCACCGACTCAAGGCACGAGTCATGAGATGTGAAACTCGCCATGGCTCCATGTGCGAATTACTAAGCCCTGCATGACTTCAACGCACATATCAAATCAACATAACCAACTAACTTAAACCCTTTGCCACACACATCAAAACCTTATCATGGCAAGAGATTGCCCTAACAAGTTTAAGATCCAATCAAATACATAAAACATGTATACTCAAATAGTGAATCTTCATTTATCATATAAATGGTTCATACATAAGGCGATTGCCTTAGGACATCTCTCATATATTACTAATAGAAAGTCCAACATGGGTTGACAAGGGAAAGTCCAAGCTTGAGTCTTGGCATTTGAGAAGTCCAAGGGATTTGATATTGGCGGCGTAAAGTTCAAGGGTGAAGTCTTGACAGCATAAGTCCAATGATTGGCGGCGTAAAGTCTAAGCGGAGTCTTGGCGGCGTAAGTCCAATGTGCCTTGGCGGTGTAGACACCGTTAGCATGACATAGCCGATGGAAGCACCTGAAGGCTAGCGCGATGGATGAACAAGTCATGGACGACTTGGAGGGATCCGAGAGGCGTGAGGCTGATGGAGGTGGCTAGAAGGCTTAGGTATAGGCTAAGGGTGGTCTAGCAAGTATGGGGGAACCATACTTGGGTTAAAACCTCATTTTTGAGGTTGGCAGTCGACTGGCATTATGGCCGGTTCGACTGCCGTGAGTCGACTTGAGTTCGACTGTCGTTTAAGAGCTGAAATTGCTCTGGCAGTCGACTGCTCATTGGAGCAGTCGACTGATGTCGACGGCAGTCGACTGCCAAGGGATGGCAGTCGACTGCCAGTTGAGTTGCGAGCACAGAATGCTCCGTAGCCGACTGGGCAGTCGGCTACGGGCGTTGGCAGTCGACTGCCAATGTTGGCAGTCGACTGGTGAGAGTACCGTTGGAACTTGTCCAACGTGGATTGAGTCGTTGTCTCACAGCTACAGTGTTGGCAGTCGACTGCTAGGCGGAAATCCAGCCCGATGGAGGATAAAAGTAGTTGTTCGTGGAAGGCTCAAGTAGCGGTTTTCTTGGTCGATTTGAAGGGGAATTGTTGGTGCTCTTCCAGTCCTTCAAGGCTAGTCCAAGGTAACCAAAGTGCTCTTGTAAAGTATTTTTCTTTACTTGCATTGTATTTCTTACTTGTATTAGCTTGTATCTTTTGTATTATTTAGTGTAATCCTTGTACGAGGTTTCTCCACCTCCGACTTGTGTCGAGAAGGAGTTGTTTGTGATTAGTGAGTGCATGTGCATCACTAGAGCTCTTTAGAGCTCGATCCGTGGAGTATGAACCATTAGGTTCCGAATCACGCTATATGACTGTGTTGTGATTGTGTATCTTATTATATTTATTTGTTATTACTATTCCGCTATGCTAACAAGATTGTAGACGATCAAACACGAAAGAATTCCATCATCGTACCATCACGCGATGCTATTCACCCTCCTCTAGCAGCCTCAAATATCCTACAAAAGCTCCTACAACAATATTGTTAACATTGCAAAAATGAGTAGTAGATTAGCATAGACATTTGGATGTCAAATTAAATAAGCTATTTTACCAATCAATCACATAACAAGAGTAATACCGGGAGTCTCAAGCTGTCAAAGTTTCCAAGCAATTGGAACCCTGGAGGAAGAGTTTTATTTGTTATCTAAAGGTGAAAATTGGACATTAGTTAACTAGTATTTTAGACAAAAATTGATGTGCCCAAGCAGTGTTAACTGAATCCGGCCCACTAAATTATTAGAAGAATTGCTCAAACTCAGCAGCTCAGCTCTTTCTTCTATAATGGAGATCATTTGCATCCATTGGCCTAGTTAGGATTCAAAATTATCTAGGACTGACTACTAATTATATGAAGTTGTTCGTGAAACAATTGCATATAAAGTAATTTCTAATTGTTTGGTAAGACAACATCCGCCTCATGAATGACTATCGCTCGTTGTCTGATCGATTTCTTCATGAGCGGTCGACCTTCGTTATCTCTTTATCGTCAATGAAATTTTTTTATTGAATAAAAAATTTATATTGTTCATCGCTTGGTGAGAAAACATCCATTTCGCGATTGATCATCACTCGTTGTCTCACCGATCACCTGCTCATTGTCTTTTTATTGACGATAATTTTTTTATTGAACAAAGAAATAAATAATTTAGACTACTTTCAAATGATGAATTAATATTATTACGATCAACTATTAGTCCTCTTGTATCGAGTCCTCCGATGATGACTTTTCCACCTGATCGCATTGAGATCCTATTCAAAATAAAGTTAATCAGAGGGCACCGATGCTTCATTAATACTCCTCCAATGCTTAAGTCATATAGGAATAAAAAATAGAAGAAAAATAATATAAACTGAGTTAGCAAAATTATAATTATCCTTTTTTGTTTACCTTTCTTTATTTTTTATAATCTCTCCAACTCTCCGTTATTGCTGCATGCCTTTTTGGCTACCTCAAACTCATATACTCTACACCCTTATTACATAACCATGTCTGCATATATCTCCTCATCTTGTCACTACTTCCGTAAACACCACTTCAATATGTTTCAATATTCATGGATTGTCACACGTCTTTATTGTAGCCCCCTAGACAAGTATTCTTTAAGGCGTGTTAAGGACAGAATTATATCAATCCCAACTTCTAAATAATTGGATTCTCAACTTTCAAGCTCACTACTCTTTGAGAACTTGATTCTCGAGTTCTCAATCTATCAGACTCCTGATCTCCTAGGCTCCCAACCTTCTGGGCCCTTGACTTTCTAGTTCTTATCTTCCCTATGATTCAACTTCTTGACTTAATCTCTCATGCTCTTAACTTCTCGAGCCCCTGACCTCCCAGGTCTCTCAATCTCTGAGACTCCTGTCTTCTTTATGACTAAATTTTTTATTTTGATCATCCGGATGTATAATACGAAACTTTATCAATATCAAATATATTTATTAATTTATAAATATAATGATATTTATAAAATTTATCATTTTAATTTGATATTTATTTTAAAAATTAATTGTCTATAATTAAATATTTTAAAATTGATAAAATTTATAATGAAATTTGAAGAAAAAAAAATGAAACAAATAATTTAAAAAAAAAATGGGTGCGGTTGGAGCCCACCCTAGTCCATGGATGGCTTCCTCCACGTTTGCATCTGTAAAAGATTTGAACCATCAATCTAGCGGTCCCTATCGATCTATTCCATGGTCATTGTGAGGGAGGTAAATTACAGAGGGTTCTATAGGCTTTGATGTGGTGGCCAAGACATATACGATCAACTATTAGTCCTCTTGTATCGAGTCCTCCGATGATGACTTTTCCACCTGATCGCATTGAGATCCTATTCAAAATAAAGTTAATCAGAGGGCATCGATGCTTCATCAATACTCCTCCAATGCTTAAGTCAGATAGGAATAAAAAATAGAAGAAAAATAATATAAACTGAGTTAGCAAAATTATAATTATCCTTTTTTGTTTACCTTTCTTTATTTTTTATAATCTCTCCAACTCTCCGTTATTGCTGCATGCCTTTTTGGCTACCTCAAACTCATATACTCCACACCCTTATTACATAACCATGTCTGCATATATCTCATCTCGTCGCTACTTCCGTAAACACCACTTCAATATGTTTCAATATTCATGGATTGTCACACGTCTTTATTGTAGCCCCCTAGACAAGTATTCTTTAAGGCGTGTTAAGGACAGAATTATATCAATCCCAACTTCTAAATCATTGGATTCTCAACTTTCAAGCTCACTACTCTTTGAGAACTTGATTCTCGAGTTCTCAATCTATCGGACTCCTGACCTCCTAGGCTCCCAACCTTCTGGGCCCTTGACTTTCTAGTTCTTATCTCCCCTATGATTCAACTTCTTGACTTAATCTCTCATGCTCTTAACTTCTCGAGCCCCTGACCTCCCAGGTCTCTCAATCTCTGAGACTCCTGTCTTCTTTATGACTAAATTTTTTATCTTGATCATCCGGATGTATAATACGAAACTTTATCAATATCAAATATATTTATTAATTTATAAATATAATGATATTTATAAAATTTATCATTTTAATTTGATATTTATTTTAAAAATTAATTGTCTATAATTAAATATTTTAAAATTGATAAAATTTATAATGAAATTTGAAAAAAAAAAATGAAACAAATAATTTTTTTTAAAAAATGGGTGCGGTTGGAGCCCACCCTAGTCCATGGATGGCTTCCTCCACGTTTGCATCTGTAAAAGATTTGAACCATCAATCTAGCGGTCCCCATCGATCTATTCCACGGTCATTGTGAGGGAGGTAAATTACGGAGGATTCTATAGACTTTGATGTGGTGGCCAAGACATATATGGGTTATCTGAATCTAAGAAAAAATTTTAGACCTCCTTCAGAATCGATCCATACTATTTTTATAAGCACCGCAGTACCTTCTGAGATCATCATATGGCTTTGTATGGCAATGATTTGATAGCATGGTATAAATGTATCAAAACTAGCTAGGATGGGTGGGATAGGAATGCTAGATTTACATCTTCATAGTCTGACATTATTTTGCAGTCGGTGGTAGAATATATTACTATAAAATTGAACTTAGTATTGTGTGAAATATTATCATTTTTTGATTATACAAAAATAACCATAACTGATCATGGATTTGGAGAGATTTTTCTATGCGAAAAGATTACTTTATCGCACTATCAGAATTATATTGAAGTGGAGATCGGCAATGGACACAAAAATTCTTGGGCAAACATTAAAAGAGCACTTTATTCTATCCTTTTCATCAAACGGCGGATGCGTTTTTTTTTTAATTTTTCATATCGAAAATAGCCTTATTAAAGCAATTAATATTGTGGGAGCTACGACCTTAACTATTATTGGTGCAAAAATATGATTTGTTCGTCTTCAACGTCCTCGTCAATCGATTTCACAGTCAACACGAAAAAAAATAAATCACGGAAGATATATTGTCCACCGCAGGACTAACGCGGCAAAAGGACAGACACCTCAAAAGATTTGTAACTCTCGAAGATTGATCTTTATTCATTGATACAATTCTACTATCATACTAGCCATAAGACTCTCCCGTGAAACCATGACTTTAACTACCATGGGCATAGTTATCATGGTTAATTTGATACCATATGTGAAGTAAGTTGTAGCAACTATATTCCAAAGTACAAAATTACTGCAACTTGATTAAAATTACAATGCATATAATATTGTTATATTAAAATACTTTTTTACTAATTGAGTTAAAATTACTTAAAGTTGATGAAAAACGCTCTGACTTGATTACAATCACTTTAACAACATCGAAGCAGTTATGAGCTAGGGTTCATGCACATTATTAAAGCGATTTTTACTAAATTACAATGATTTTGATAAGTTGAAGTATTTTTGACTCAGCTGATAAAGAATATTTTAATTAATAGTGTTTTATTTATTATAATTGTTGTGACTAAGTTGAAGTAATTTTTCTTTATATTTAGCAATTATGATCATAATTGCTACAACAACGCTAAAATAAGAGTATATTTTCAAAATAAAAACTATGATGGAGGCATTGTTTTAATTATTTTTTTTTTAAAACAAAGGTATTCTTTTTAACAAAAAAGGATAATGAGTGAGCATTTTATTTTTGTCCGAAAATCTTTTGTCGGTTTGATAGATGGTACCTCAATTGCATTTTTTACCATATAAATTTTAGATTTATTAAAACAATATGCTTTAACTGATATGAAACTATCTGAAATAGACTACTTAATCCATTACAAACTTGGGACTAGGAATCAGCTTGACATCTTAAGTGATAATGACTTCATTGATTCTGGAGATGGATTGAAACTGGAGTAGATTACAAAGAATTTAGTAATTAGCAAAAGTGTGGATGGATATTCGATCTAGACTCCATTAGTATTTTTGCTAGCTCCACAAAGAAACAAGTAGACATCCATTCAAAAAATGCAAGCTCATGTTACCAGTTAGTTTTGTTACATCAACAAATTTGGGTATAGAGATGCAACAATATGCACTTTGCAAGGGAGTTAACCAACCACAATAGAATATCTAGCCATGACCTGTTACCAAGCTTGGGTATGCTTGTGAGAGGGAAATTTTACCCTCCTTTCCCTCTTTACAAAATAGAGGGTTGATGAACCTTCTTTGACTAATGTCACTCCTCTTGCAGAGATTTTACTTTGGGTACGAGAAACATTCCAATGGAAGCAAGTCTTCACCATTAATTACCTCTAGAATTAATTTGGAATCTGTTTAAACAATGGTCATTAATTGTGACATGTCTATAGTCTTAGTTTTTGAGTGAGCATAAACAAAAGGTGGAATGAGCTGGTTTAAAGAATATAGATAGAGGCCATTAAAACACATTCAAATATTCTATTACGAGATCATAAGCGTAAGTCTTTAATGTAGGATCAAGTGATGGCTATGTGCACTAGTAAAAGGAAGGGTTGATTAATAGTCAATACCCTTAAGCACAATTTCTTGCAAAACAAAGACATTCAAACATAATTTTTTATGGGTGCTCGTCGGTGTAATTATACTCTAAGTGATCGAGTCTGAATATTTTTATTCTGATGTGTTTAACAAAATGTTTACATTATACTTAACTTGTCAATTCTAACGTATTTATAGAGTGAATAGACGTAGGAATTTTACATATTGATGACTTTGATAAGTGTTGAGAGAAAGGAGATTGATGATGCAAAAATAATCTAAAAGGTTGAGGTCAACCAAGAAACTTGAGAATTTTATAACGGTTGAGTTGAATGAAGAAAGTCCAAGAGGTATTGACAACATATTTAAAAGGTCCAAGTTGATTATTTTAAGAGATTATAAATGACTCTAATCTTAGTTTTAGGGTAGAATTATACTTAGGTGTGATGGATCGAGGAAAACGCTAGAGGGAGGGTGAATAGCGTTCTAAAAACTCTTTTCTTTTCGTCAAAAACACAAAGTGCACAACGGAAGTAAAAATAAGACAAAAGAGAAAGACATTTTTCTTTTTACTTGGTTCACAACTAAAAGGTTGCTAGTCCAAGGCTTTGCGATCCTAGACTGCTTTCGTTGGGGCAATCCACTAGAAAGATCTCTTCCTCATCGGAGGTAAGAGACAACGGTTACACAAGAAATATAGAGGAAGAGGAAACAAGTCTACCTCTCCTCTTAGTAATGAGAAACACAAGTAAAAGAGTAAAGACAATAATTAAAGAATGCTACCGACTAAGGATTGCGAAGTTCGGCGTGATGTCGACGTTACAATGGCGTAGCATTATTTAAGAAGGCTTGGATTCGTCGGAGTACTTTAGAAGCAATTTTAAATGATGAAAAGAGGTGAACCCCTTCTTCTTTTATAGCCCTTTGAGCCCTAGTCCGTTGTTATCCAAATATGGGTCAAAGCTCCATCTCACTCTACTTTGAGTGGATCTTATCTTGACTCACTTCGAAGTGATCAGATTGATCAGTAGTCAACTGATGCCCTACAACAGTCGACTGATGGTAGGTTCAGTCGACTGCTATTAGCCTCCAGTCGACTGTCAATTTGATCATTCGCCTACAATACAAAGTTAGCACAGAATACTTCATTGATGGTAAATTTGACGGTCCCTTACCGTCCAACCTCGACCTAGACCTTCCTCCGAAAGTCTTAGTCGAATTACTGCCTATGGTTGTCCCCGTACGGATGACACGACCTTACCATCACTCTGCACCCAGTGCTTACCTTTGGTCCTCCTAACCTGTCTCTTAGTTTCCGACCACTACCGAGGTTTCTCAACTCCCCGGGGTTCTCTTGGTGTCACTCGACCACCAAGATTTCTCGTCCTTAGATTCTCCTGATGTCGTTGGCCTTAGTAGAGCTTAATACACTACCTACACACTCAACACATCATGTGATATAACAATAATGACTTAACTTTGATCCTTTGCCATTATCAAAATCTAGGTTCGATTATCTAGTGCCCCTGTACCAACAATCTCGCCCTTTTTGATTTATGGCAAACCGATTCAAAGTTAAAGAAAAATAAGCATGAAATGAACATGAATTAATTTTTTTTTTCAAATCCTCCTCTTCAAGGTTACCTCCCCCTTAATCCTAGGTAAGTTTTGGAAAAGAAACATGTAACTGCTACAGCAGGCAGCGTGCACACGTTGCCTTTTGGCAACGTGAGTACGCGCTGCACGAAGTGTAGTTTGCGCACTTCATGCAACGCTGCAACATTACACCCCCTACACCCCCTTTATAAGGGGGAGTGCGTCCAAAGCCTCCAGCTGCTGAGAGAGAGGAGATACGAGTGTGCTGCTGTGTGTGCGAAGTGTTGTCGGAGTGAGAAGCTGGCTTTCGATGCCATCAGGCTGTTGGAGAGAACAGTGAGAGTAGAGAACACCAAGGTGCGTCTGGATCTTGGCTCGTGGAGGAGGAGGATCTTTCTGGTGTGATCGACCCTCAGACGGCAATCAGAATCATCATCCCTACATCCCTACTGCGCTAGGATACGAGAAGAATCTGACGACTCACTGTAAGTAACACTTGCAATAATATATTTTTTGTTTCTGCATTTAAATTAGTTTAAACATACGCAATAAAACCAACAATGGTATAAGAGCTCATGTTGGTTAGCATCTGTTCGAATTTTTACCTGCAAAATCACTATTCATCGCGAAAGTAACTCGTGAGAACAGAGAACAGTGATTTTGCTGAGCAGTTTCCAAAAAGAACCCTAGGAAAACTGCTCTGCTTCCTGAGCAGTTCCATGGTAGGAATAGTTCCCTGGGAAAACTGCCCGGGAAGAGTCCCCTGATGGGAACAGTTCCTTGGGGACAACTGCTTCTCAAGCAGTTCCATGGTGGGAATAGTTCTTTTGCGAGAGCGATTCCACGGGAAACTACTCGGGAAAACTTCCTGAAAGCGCTCGGGAGAACAATCACGATGGGAATAGTTCCTTCATTAGGAAAGCGATTAAAAGCTGCATTCCGGCGATTATAGTAGTTCTGGCGATTAAAGGAAATCGAGCAAAAGTGCTCAGGATTTAGATAAACTGCACAAGATTACAACATAGTAGTCATTACAGAGCAGTTTCCAAGCAGTTACAGTGTCAAACCGCTCTGTTTTGAAACAACTCTAGAATCAAACCGGTCTGGTTCAGACCGCTCTATTTTGAAACTGGTCTGGATAGTGCTTCCCGAGCAGTGTCAAATCGCTCTGCTTTGAAACCGCTCTGGAATCAAACCAGTCTGGAAACTGGTCTGGATGTTAAACCGGTCTATTCGTCAAATCGGTCCGGTTATCAAACCGGTCTGGGTACCGATCAATTTGTCAGGCCGGTCTGGATTTCAGAAACTAGTTTGAAATTCATCAAACTGGTTTGGATTGATGTCAAGCCGATCTAGATTTTAGAAACCAGTCTGAAATTCATCAAACCGGTCTAGATTGACGTCAGGTCGGTTTGGATTTCAGAAACCAATCTGAAATTCATCAAATCGATCTGGATTGACGTTAGGTCGGTCTGGATTTCAGAAACTAGTCTGAAATTCATCAAACTGGTCTGGATTGACATCAAACCGGTCTGGAATTTTAGAAACCAGTTTGAAATTCATCTAACCGGTCTGGATTGATGACAAACCGGTCTGGAATTTTAGAAACCAGTCTGAAATTCGTCTAATCGGTCTGGATTGATGTCAAACCAGTCTGGAATTTCATAAACCAGTTTGAAATTCGTCTAACCGATCTAGATTGATGTCAAACTGATCTGGCCAGAGGACTAAGTCTACTGTTGGTCAACGTCAGTTGACTAAGTTGACTTTAGTCAACTTAACTCATAACTTGATCGTCGAGTATTTGTTTGGAACAAATAGAACTCGACTTAAACAACTTATAGATAGGTTAATAAGAACTAGAATTGATGGCAAGGGACAATGAGAAAATAAATTACCATTCATGTTGCTTGAGTGCTTGGGGTACTTGGAGAAAATTGGATGGCATTAGGTTTTCACAAAATAATGGCCATGTCCAGTCATAACAGTATAAAACGATTGGACTTAGATGATAGTTGTTTGGTAAAAATATCAGTCGACTAGTCTAAGCGTTTCAATCGACTGTTCTCCAAAGAATCAAGGAAATTTATTCTTGATTTATTGTGTAGATTTTGTACATATATAAATTGAATTAAGTCGGTAGAAGTACTGGTTTGTCGATTTTGTACTGACTTAATTAATTTCAATTTTATTTCAGATGGCACGGATGATTACCACGATGATTAGACGCGATGTGTTACGTAACCACCTGAGGGAGGCTATCCAGGGGTGATAACTATCATTTTATCGGGTTATTTTGGTCCTTAATATCACTGTTTTTATCCTCTCGAGTGATTTATTATTGATTATTATCATGTTTTATGAGTTGGATATATTTTTGGACCTTAGTGTAAATTCTTTTAAATTTTGGACTTATATGCGAATTTTATCTTTGTTTATAGGAGATCGAGATTAGCCACTGGACTAGACTCAAGTTGGATCAAATATGGCTTCATCGAAGGGTCATAATGAGCATTTTAAGTTGGAAGAATCTGAGCCCTTCATCAAGATCAGAGGCAATTTAATCAAGGGTTCAGATCTATTTAATCCTGATCGTCCGATGAGATATGATTGATCTGAGTCATCCATCTGCATCTGGAGTGATCCAGTCCATACATTTAGATCTGAGCATCTTAGGCCTTCATCCAGCTTCAGCCGATCGTGATTATCCATTCAGAGTGATCAGATTCATTCATTCAAAGTCAGAGAATTCTCAGCCGTTGGATGCATAGCTAGCTTAATGGATTAATCAAGGCAATTAAACCCTAGCTCTAATGGACGGCTGGGATTGAAGGGAGCTTGAATCGGACGACTAAGGAAATTCATTTAATAAAACCCGCCGACTGAAGGGCTTCAATTGCGCCATCGGTCCGGCCAGCTCTTGCAGCCATCAGTACCTCCACATCACCTCCGCCCAGAAGCTCCACAACTCCAGCAGCTCATTTCCAGCCAACTCCATCCATTCCACAGCTCCGTCCCTTTCATCATCGCCGACCAATCGGAGTGAGGATTCTCCTCCGATCGGTCTAGCCCCGTATAACCACCAGAGTGGGGATTCCCCTCCATTATCGCTCCGACCACCAGCAGCTCCGACAGCCGATCAACAACTCCGACAACGCTCCACTTTTGTGGCCAGTTCTTCACGACAACACCAAACAACATTTCCAGCATCTTCGAACAGCAATCTCTTTGTTTTAGTATTAAATGTTTGTAATCAAATTTTTCTTTCATGATTTTATTTGCACATACTAGGTTTAATTTGTTTCATGCTTACGTATTGTTCGATAAAATGCTTCTTAGAGTAATTAGGTTGTAGTTGGTTAGTTTAGATTTAATTTCATGTTATGTTTTACTCTTATATCATTCTGCATATTTAAATTTAGGTTTCTTTTAATTTCATCACACTCGTAGTTTAGTTAGATTAGAGCTTAATTACCTTGCATTGTCTTTCATTTAGTATGATTAACCTTTCAAATTCCAAACCCTCCATTTACATTAGAAAACCCAAAGAAATAATTAGAAATCCTAAGTTTACTATTCTGTCGATTACACTCGTTGGGAAACGATCCGAGCCATCCACTATACTATATTAGTGTAGTTAGGGGATTTAGTAATTAATTTGAAACGGTACCACGACACAAAATACCGCGTATATCAAGGGGATAGAGAATGACTCAGTACATGGAGTCGGGTGGCACATAGGGAGACTGGACAGACTATTTTGGAGACTCGAGATATAGGAGTTTCCAATTCTAGATAACTATAGGATCTGGGCATTGGTCTGTTTGCTGCCTGAACTCCTTAGTGATGTAGCGCATCAGATCTGGGGGTGCTATGAGGGGCATGTAACCTATACCCAGTTGTGCGTTGAGTTACTTCACTACGAGGATTGTGAAGTTCATTGTGAAGAGGATCCAGAAGAAGATCCAGAGGAAGATCTAGAAGAGGATCCTGAAGAGATTTTTCCTATGGGATCTCTTCAAAGGTTTCCTTCACAGGATTCTGCGTCCTGACATCATCTGGAGAGTATCTCAGCGGAAGGTGTTCTAGTTAAGCCCAAGAAGAGTGGGCTTGTTTGGATTATTACTGCGCTAGTGCTTGTACTAGTGGGAATAATAATCACCTATCTAGGATGTTAGGGTTGTTTTCTATCAGTTATGAGTCAGAAGAATGGTATGTGTAACATTCTCAGTAGAGTTTTCTTTGTTATATGTTAACAATGTATAGCATGTTTAGTTGAATGATATGTTTCATTTTATGCTGTTTACTCTACATGATACATGATATTTGTTTACTCTTTGATTTGTTCATTATGAGTATATTTTAAATGATAAGTTCATTTAACGATAAATATCATGATAACTTAATGATTAGTTCATTAGATGGGATGTATGTAATATAATTGATCAAAGTTGATTAGATTGGAACATACAAATGATGAGTGGGAATTTAATTGTCACTTAATTTTGTAAACCAAATCAAATTTACATTGAGTCAATTTAGAGATTACAAACATAAAGACATACACTGAATAACTAAATAATGTGTTTATTTATGTTAGATTATGGCAACCAAAAACATCATAGTTGAACTCGATAAGGGTGAGAAAATGAATAGGGATAACTACAAAAACTGGCACCTCATGATACAGTATGTCCTAGAGGAACAAGAAGTTCTAGAGGCTGTAAATCAGGTCTTGGTAGAACCTGTAGATGGTCCCTCTGCATAAAACAGGCGAGATCTTGATGCCTATAAGGCATGAAAGAAAAAGGACTCCACTGCTAAGGGCATTTTGATTAGTTCAATGGTGGATGACCTAGCATTTGAGTATGAGTCATATTCTTCGTCTCATGCTGTCTGGGTAGCTCTTAAGGAGAAGTATAGTGGAGTTAGTCTGAGCAAGCTTCGACAGTTGACAATCAAGTTTGACAACTATAAAAAGCGCCCGAATGTTACAATGGTTCAACATCTCAAGGAGATGTCGAACATGATTCGGGAGCTTAAAACTACAGGTCATGAGTTGACTGATGAACAATAGGTTCAGACAGTTATTCGATCCCTTCCAGATTCTTAGGAGACCATGAAGCAGACCCTTAGTCACAGTGAGAGTATTAAGACTTTTGCTGACATCTCACGCCATGTTGAACTGGAGGCAGAGAGAGTAGAATCCGCAAGGATTTATGGCCAAGCCTATTTGGCTGCCAGTTCTACTGGATCATCTGGATCCAAGAAAAAGAGATGGTTTAAGAAGGGAAAGGGAAAGAAGAAAGAAGTTGCTGCTGCAGGTGGGGCATGCCCAATCAAGAAGAAGAAGAACAAGAAGACTGGGAAGAAACCTAAAAGCAAGGTGACTTGCTTCACTACGCTCGTGAGTGCACTGAGCCAAGAAAGGTAACTTCAAGTCAGTCTTCTGAGCATTTTGTTACTAGTTCTGTGTTGTTGGCTGATTCTTATCCTTTGTGGATTATAGATTCGGGAGCAACCAACCATGTAGCTCGGGAGCGGGTTGCATATGTGGAGTACCACAGGGTACCAGCTGGAAACAGATGGATTTATGTGGGAAATAATGCAAGAGTTGAAGTCAAAGGAGTCGACACTTACAAACTTAACTTTCGTGGTGGAAGTACATTATTTCTACATGATGTCCTGTATGCTTCAGAGATTCGAAGGAATCTTATTTCTGTAACAAGTCTTCTTGATTTAGGGCATTGTGTTAACTTTTACAATCGATGTGTTGAACTTAAGATTGACTTTGTGTCAATCGGATATGGTTTTTTAATGAATGGATTTATGGTTCTTGATGTGGAACCAAATGTCAATTGTGCGATTGATAGTTATTTTTAAAACATTGCTCTTACTAGTGATGCAGATATAACTGATAAAGTTTGGCATGCTAGATTAGGACATATAGGACAAAATCGCATGAATCGATTAGCTAAAGAGGGTTACTTGGGCTCTCGTGCTAAGATTAGCTTGTCTATATGTGAGCATTGTCTTGCTGGAAAAGCAACTAAGAAACCATTTGGTAAGGCTATTAGGGCAGAGTCACCATTGTAATTGATTTATTCGGATATTTGTGGTCCAATGAATGTAAAAGCTAGACATGGAACTTCATACTTTATTACATTTATTAATGATTTCTCTCGTTTCGGTCAAGTGTATTTGATTTCTAATAAATCTGAAGCATTGGATTTCTTCATTCGTTATATGAATGAAGTTGAGAATCAAACGGAACGTAAGGTTAAGACTTTGCGCACTGATTGTGGAAGAGAATATTTGTCTGATATTTTTAAGACAATATGTAATGATAAGGGGATTATTAGACAGCTGACAATCCCTGGAACTCCACAGCAAAATGGGGTTGCTGAAAGAAGAAATAGGACTCTTCTAGAAATGGTTAGGTGATGCGCATGGTCGCGATCTTAAATCTCGCGACGGAGACCGTCGAAGACTCAAAGTACGCGCTCGCGCTCAACGCCCGCAAGTGCACTGATGTCGTCAAGTAATAATAGATTATCGATTCCACAAGGACTGAGATTTGAGTATCAATATGCTAAGTGGTTGTGATTGTTCAGACGAAATCTCAGAGAGAGTCGATTGGTGAGGACTATCGAAGGACCCTACTCAGTGCGGTGTCACACGAAGGAGGAAAAGAGGGTGCCGAGGTCTTAAAAAGGTGATTCTAGGATTTCGATTTCACTTGTTTACCATAGAACAACGTTGTCAATTGGCGTCGTCTAAACTTCTACTTACGGTTTTGGGGAAGGGACATCATACACTCTCCCGCAGAGCCGCCGCATTCACCGGGAGCTATCCTCGCCCAAAAGGACAGGATAGAGGGTACGAGGATGCCAAATCAATCCTTGCGGTGGACCGTTTCCGATTCCACCGCTCCCTTCTCCCCGCAGTTTCGGGAGGTCAGGTTTACCACTAGGTTCCTTGATCAAACCTCCTAAATCTAGATTGTGAGGGTTGTCACCACCTCGTATCGCCTAAGCACAGCGGAAAGAAAGCCAAAAACACATAGGTATAATAAAGAGCAACATCCAATTGTCAAATCAAACTTTTGGCCAGAATTTAATATGAACCAACATTGTCTATAAACACAAGCTACTCCCTAATCCTAGAATCAAAAGTTATACTCCATAAACACGAAGGAAGAATCACAACACATGTTTAAGTTTAATTACAATAGAAAGAAAGCGCAGAAATAGAGATTACAATGCGTTGAGGCCTTCTCTCCGGCGTTGTGTTGCAAGTGGTGGACCTTCGACGACATTCCTCCTCCCTACTGCGAGTTACCGAAGCTTTTTAGGGCTTCGGCGTGCCATCCTAGCCATCATGCCTCCCTCCTAGGGTTTGGGCGGAGCCATCCTTATATAGACGTCGCCTCGGACCGCTGCGAAATCAAGAAAAAACCCTAGTCGCGCAACTCCATTGGGCCGCCACATGGTCGTGTGTTTCCACATGGTCAGGACGTGTGTGACCCTGGTGTGCTAATCTTCGCCCATTGGACACGACCATGTGAATCCACATGCCCTGGTCGTGTCCCACTCTGTGTCTAGCATGAAATGTCCTTCTTTCGCTCCGAAAATGTGTCTTTTCCGCCCAAAAAGCCAACCTGCATTCAAAAGAACAATGAGCAGACCTCCGAACTAGAAAATAGGAAATGCATGCAAAAACAGAGTAACATATGCATGAAACTAATGCAAAATGTAACAGGATATGAGCGAAAACTACTCCTAAAACCCTATATGTTTTGCTCACATCACTTCCCCCATACTTAAATCTTTGCTTGTCCTCAAGCAAACCTCAGTGCCATAAAAATTTTTAAAAAGAGATTGTTCCATAATGAGCATGCTAACTAAATTTATCAAGTGGTATTTGCAATCAAAGCAAAACAGATATGTTCTAAAAATTCACTAAGTTAGCTCCTCGTGCTCGTGCTAGGCAAATCATTCTTAGGGGATGTCCGTTCCATGGTGAGTTAAGTCGTCACCCCATAGTTTTCCTAAGGTTTTTGACTCTTAGGCACTTACCTGCCCAAAGCGAGGGTCGTTCCCTAGATCTAGCATAAAGTCTCAAAGGCGTGCTCGGTATTGAGAGAAATTGGGAGGTGTTTCCCCAGTAACCTAACTCGGTCTCAAAGGGGCACCTAGTCATTTCCACCCACGACAACTATTTGTTTATCCCTCATAATCTTTTTTTTTTTTCAAATCACAGGGATTTTGATTTTTCTGAATGGGCTTACACAATCCGAGCATCTCCAGTAACTAAAATGCTAAACCTAGAGTCACCTATGGATTCCAAAGTACTAGTCCATTGAAGTGAATCATAACTAGGTATGTACTAGATCCTCCCTTTCAAAATGTTCGACATGTGTGAGTGTAAAAATAGAGCTAATCAGTGCAAGTCTAGAACATTCAATAGAGCATATAGAATAAAATACCACAAGATAAATGGAGGCAAGCTACCTATGGGAACACTTCATGCAAGTAACTTTCAAAAATACTACTGAGGTAGCTTTTAAGACACCAAAAATTAAGTACTGAAAGGAACTAAACAACTCATGCATGCATGAACAAATGAAAATACCAGAAAAGAAACTACCACTAGGAAAACAAAACAAAATAGATCTCGGGGTCCCCCCCAGACTTAAACAAAAGTATACCTCTAATATGATGGACGAGGTGGGAAGCTTGGTAGTCTGGGCATCTCTGGGTCTTGGGAGAACCTGCTGCTAAGCCGCCGATGCCACATATACACGTGGTCAATCTGAGAGCTGGTGGATGCAGCGGCTGCTCGGTGCTCCTCCTCCCTAGCCCACTGTGCCTGCTAGGCATGCATATGCTGCCGCATCTCCTGTGATGTGCCGCCTCAAATCTGGCGGCAGCCTCCTCCTGGAAGTATATGCGGGCCTCATCGTAGAACTTCTCTGCCCGTTGGAAATGCTCTCGGAATCCCTGGAACTCCGTCTGCTGGTAGGCGCTCTGCCCCTCCCATCGCTGCCTCTACATCTACTGCTCAGTGTAGATGTCGTCGAGGCGCGATTGGAACTCCAAGAAATCATATGCCGATGTACCTGCATCCTGCTCAAAAGTAGAAAAAGGTGGTGGCACAGGTGTAGGCTCATGTCGGCGTGGACTAGGTGGGCTCCTATGTATGTGTGGACTGGAGGGAGAGTGGTACAAAGGTGGAGAGATGGGTGCTGATGTGGATGGTCCCTCATGTGGAGGGGACTCCACTATCAGGTCTA
The DNA here is from genome assembly GCA_025175895.1 of Wurfbainia villosa. Lineage (NCBI taxonomy): Eukaryota > Viridiplantae > Streptophyta > Magnoliopsida > Zingiberales > Zingiberaceae > Wurfbainia > Wurfbainia villosa. The sequence goes on from CM046005.1 coordinate 82,599,000, forward strand.
AGCGCCAATTAGCGCGTATAGTGATGGTGGTATGATCCGGGTCGGGGAGCCTGAGGGTCGTAAGATTTTTCCTTACAAAGCATAAGGAGTCTCCTTCTCTTACAATCATCTTCATGGCCATGCAGACTCCTAGGTCGATCCTAGGGCTACCCTCTATACTCTCCAATGTTGTGTAGTCGTACCCCATCCTATAACATATGTGGGTAAGTAGGCCTCCCACATGGATCTCTCCGCGTGTTGTTTTGTCCATCTTCACTAAGTGTCTGATGAAGTGGGACCCTACATTGATGTTACTCCTCTCTTGTAGCATGTCCCATAGACAAAGCATCTCACTGGCTCTCACTACACCGTCACTCTCCCCACGACCAAATATAGTACTGGCCATGACACGATGAAGGTATCGAAAGGTGGGGTTTTGGAGGCACGACGCTTTGGCCCTAGAAGGGTTATAAACGTGCTCCCCTGTCAACTCAGTCCAAATCAAACGAGAGTTGTACCCATTAGGGGTTCTTCTCTCTCCCCCACTTGGTAAGCCAAATCATGAGTTCCATTGGTGAAGGGTCCACTCATGCTCAAAATTAAAAAGTCTATAAGTTATTCTACCCTCCTCACTCTCTCTACCCGTTAAAACTTCCGCCTCTAAAGAACTCAAAAATTCCAAAACAATCCTAGGGTAGGTTAGGTGTCTTATTTCCATAATCTCATCCCACCCCATTTTTGCAAATAGGGATTGTATGTCACCCAACAAACCTAAAGATCCTAGCAAATTCTCATTTAAGTACCTAGTAGTAGTAAGTTTACGAGTTGAGAGCATATTAAACCTATCTCTTTGCTCATTATTGCGAAAAAGTAGAGGGGGTAGGGCATTACCCTCTTTCGGAGCTTGAGGAGTGTCGAATCTTCTTGTTTGTCGCTCCGAGGCACCGGATCGGGATGCTACGGTCTTGGTCCTCCTCATCCTTGCTCCTTTTGGCTTCTAAAGAGGTTGGAAATGCTTCTAGAGGAAGGGGAAAACGAAATCACATGGCTAGGGCAAGAACTTTTGAAGCACATGGCGCAAATGAGGTGAAAACACACGGGTCACCCCTTTTAACCTCGCGCCCCACGGCCGTGTGAAAACACACGGCCAGGCCATGTGCACCTCTGGTCAAGCGGGCACGACCGTGGAAAAACACACGGTCAGGCCGTATGCCCCCATTTTTTTCCCCTTTCATACACCATGGCCCGAATTTGTTCATACACTTTGCCGCGTAGACTAATATGGGTTTCATTTTTTGCCTAGCAAAGTTCTTTTCTACTCCTAACTGTTAGGACCTTTGTAACGCTAGAGGGGGGGTGATTAGCGTTAATGGAATTCAATCGCGGTTGTGTCTACAAATTCGTTAGCGCAGCGGAATATAGATAATACAATAACAATAATGAAAACACAACACGCCAACACGAGTATATAACGTGGTTCGGAACCACACGGTTCCTACTCCACGGATCGGGCTCGAATGAGCCCTAGCGATGCCAATCACACACCACTATCAAATAACTCCTTCTCGGAACAATCCGGAGGTGGAGAAACCTCGTACAATATGATTACAACAATAATCAAATGAATACAAGCAATATAGTGAAATACAAAGCAATACAAGTAAAGGAAACACTTTACAAATGCTCTTTGAATGCTTGATCGCTTGGTTGATCGAGTAGCACTTGGAGACCCTGAATTGCAACAGCAACTCGCCCCAAATCTCCTCAAGGAACCATTACTTTTTCCTCCACCACGAGCTCCATATATAGCTTCAACTGTCTTTGGAAAAAGTCGATCGGTCGACCGATCGAGACCATCACGATCGATGCCCTTTGTGTCGTGAGACAACGGCTAGTTCCACTGGATAAGTCCAACGGAACTATCACCGACCGATTGTGACTATCACGATCGGCGATGGAGTACTCACTCGACCACCGAGTCTCGACTCCATTCTCGCGGCCCGAATTCCACGAGCACCGGTCGGTGATCACAAGATCGGCCGATCATTGCTACCATCGATCCGCCATCATCGTCACCGATCCGCTAGGCCATAACCCGCAATAAACCCTAGTTGACTCGGTCGGTCGCCGCCTCATGGCATCGACCGGGCACACCTCAAACATGAGGTTTTAGCCCAAGTATGGTTCCCCATACTTGCTAGACCACCCTTAGCCTAGACCTAAGCCTTCTAGCCATCTCCATCGACCTCACGCCTCAGATCCCTCCAAGTCATCCATGACTTGTTCATCCATCGCGCTAGCCTTCGGATGCTTCCATCGGCTATGTCATGCTAATGTGTCTACACCGCCAAGGCACATTGGACTTACGCCGCCAAGACTCCGCTTGACTTTACGCCGCCAACCATTGGACTTATGTCGCCAAGACTCGCTTGGACTTTACGCACCAACCATTGGACTTATGCGCCAAGACTCGCTTGGACTTTACGCAGCCAATATCAATCCCCTTGGACTTCAAACGCCAAGACTCAACACATGTTGGACTTCTCAATTGCCAAGACAATGCTTGGACTTTCCATTTGCCAAGTACTCAAGACTTGGACTTTCCATGCCAAGACCCATGCTTGGACTTTACCATGACAATTACATTGTCATATGTTTTTGTCGAAACATCAAAACATCAAAACATCACTCGAGTCAAACTCGAGTTCTGGTCAATCGTGACCTGGGCCGATTGCACCAACAATCTCCCCCTTTTTGATGTTTGACAAAAACCACACAAAACATTTGAGTTAGAACATTAACTCAATTCCCTTACCAATTATCCCAAATTGGTAATCTTAAAAACATTCTCCAAAATGTTTTCTCCCAGAATGTTCTCCCCCAAACATTCTCCAAACATTCTCCCCCTTTTTGACAAATAGCAAAAAAAAGTTATCACTCCAAGGAGGTCAATGTCTCATGTCCCAATGAGATCTTACAATCTCCCCCTTGATCCAAAAAGACCTAGGATGCCTACAATCTTCCTAGTGATAAGTCCCATATCACTCAAGAGAGGCAATCCTATTCACTCTCCCAATTTCCAAATTGGGTATCAAAAACTCATCAATTTCCCAATTGATGATACATTCTCATAACTTCTCCTTTTCAAGGAGAAAAACACATCCATCATCCCAAGATGGATACCTCCCCCTAAAGGCTTGCTCCCCCTTGATCATTGCACCAACAATGTCCTTGGGGAGTCCCTAAGCCAATAGGAACTCTAAACAATCAAAATTAAGGTTAGAAATTCAACATTGAACTTTCCAACACCTTAACATTGATACAAACCCTAAACAATTTTCCTAATCCATATCCAATGGATTTTCACCCTTTATAATGCTTCCCAAAGCATATCCTAGGGTTAGGAGTGATTAGGGACTTTAACCATATAAATCAAAGTTAAACAAACCTTGTCAACCCAAAATCAGCCTTGGCGGTCGACTCTGTCGATAACGATCACATACGCCATCACCGATCGCCACCCAGAGCGATCGATAACCGAAAATCCGAATTTCAGCTATCAGATTCGAATTTTAGAAAATCATAAATAATTCTACGTATATCGAAAAATCACGAAATTTGATACGTATATTACTTATAGCCAATACAATGGGTGAAAAATATTTGAAAATTATTTTACCCATAAAATAGTGAAATTGGCACAAAGTTCAAAACCATTGAAATTTTCAATGTTTTGGCCCTACTTTGTATCAACTTCATCAATGGTGATTGCTATCAAAAGATAGACTTCACCAAGGTTTTTCAAAATGATTTTAAAATGTTTTCAAAACCTTATTTTGGATCATATTCCTTGGCCTCTATGCACATGACTTGTACACAAACTTTCCCAATGATCCACTATTAAAATTAGATGAGTTTTAGTTCATCTAGATGCAAAAACTATGCATCTTGAACTTAACTCATATCCTAGCATCTCACATGTATCTAAGGTGTATAAATACACATATATGTCAATTGAATGTGAGATGTGGGTTTTGTTCACCCTAAACTAGGGTTTCATGCATTTTACTAGGCAACCCTACTTGATTCCCTTATAACTGGGACTTCAAGTCATGCCATAGTCCTTAAATCAATTTTAATCAAGTTAATGCATGAATGTATGATCATGGCATAAATAATAGTGTTATTAAAACGTGGCCAATGATCATGATGTCATGGCATAAGATGAGATCTAAAAGACACATGACATTTATCCTTGTATTGAGATGATATGCAATGCAATGGCAACAATACGCGATTAGATAAACCTACATTGTAATGGAAATAAAAATTAGGGCTCGGAAAGAAGAGTCGTTACTTAGGCGCCATGTGTGTGTCGGAAGGAAGGCTTAAAAGTTGCTGAGGATCGCCGGAAAAGTCGCCGGAAAGCTTCAGCCGCCGGAACCCTAAACGGAACAAAGACAATAACCCTAAATCGCGTAAACTAGTGCTCCAAGATAGGTCAAAAACAAAGGAAGGGGAGAGGCATGCTTATCAACCTAGGACTTTGGAAGGTTGACACGCCGGAAGAGCTGGTCGGAGAGGGAGCCGGCGATCGGAGATCGAAGTCGCGTGAAATGAACCTAGCGGTTCGCGTTTTAAAGTCGGTGATGTGGAGCATCGATCGGGTTTCTGAGCTGCGATCGGTGATCCGGCTCGGCGATCGGATTGAACCTTACGTAGCGTGCTCTGATAGCATCGATCGGTGATGTTGCTCGATCGATCGATCAGCTCGTTGAGCATTCGGCCTGATGGCCCGGCCTCGGTGAAACGATACCATCGATCGGTGATAGACCACATCGATCGGTGATGGTCGATCTGATCGAGTCATGGAGCTAGCACTCGGTGATGGCGTATCGTATCGTCTCTGATGTTATCGATCGGCCGATTCTTTGTATCGATCGTGATGTCGATCGATTCGAAAATCGGAAAATCGAAAATCTCGATTTTATCATCTTAATTGTTCCATTTTATCACGTTAGATCTTGTATCTTGAATGTATTGATGTTATACTTTTATTTATTTATTTGTTCATGTATTTTAATGTTTTACTTCATTTTGCAAACATTAACATTCAATGATTTCAAAACCTAACATCTCACCCTTTCTAAGTGTTGAAATACACAATCAAGGTAAAAGACTTGTTTTGTGAGATGTAATCTATCCTAGACATTCATTTCATGCAACCATATGGTAAAACATATGAAGCATGGTGAATACAAGACATCAAGTTGTGTGGCACTTGAGTATCACTCTAGATATTACCTTTACATCTTAACCACACATTTCTTGATACATGACCTTCCCAAGTGTGCCAATAATCAAAAGTACACACTATGACCTCTAAATCTAGATAGTGTCAATTTTATTGATTTTCATGTTTTCAAGATCTATATTGACACAACCTAAAATTCTTTGAAATTAAAACTCAAGGATATTTCCAAAGTAACCATAACCTTGAGAGTAACCTTAAAGTGCCACCTTTATTATGGTTGAGTTGACTACCCATCCAATCAAGGTTGGCACACCCTAAACCCATCTTAGCGTGAATCAATCACGCTCTTAGGAACCCAAAACCTATTTGAGCTCCTAGGGTTAATTAGGTATTCCTTAGGGATAACCTCCTAGATACCTTCCTAATGACCCTCCTAGGCTTGGTAGCCTTGGTCATTTGGGTCTTACCTAGGTTGACACTAGGGTAACTCCTTGCAACCTTCTTAGTGGCCACCCTAGGTTTCCTAGAAACCTTAGCCACTAGGCACACACCATGGTCAACTCTAGGGATGACTTCTATTGACCTTGGTCTTCCTAGACTTAGTTAGTGTTTCATAGTCAAATGGAACACTATGGTAAGCTACCTTAGGCTTAGGTTTGTGACCCAAACCTTTCTTGCCCTTGGTTGACTTTTGACTCTTAGGTCCTACTTGTTGGCTTTGACTATATGACCTAAAAGTTTGACCAATTGACCCTTGCATTTGATTTTGCATAATTTTAAGGGTCTTTTCTAGTTTTCAAGTCTTGACCTCAAGACTTGATTTTCCTTTCTAATATCTCAATTTTAATTTTTCATTTTCTCTTGAGATATTTTTATTTCTAGGCATATGTCTAGATTTCTTAGCATTAAAACCTAGATGTTCTCCTATTTTCTTAATGCTTTCCTTAGGTAAAATATTTTTAGGGACATTAGTCCCAAATTTCTCCTTATTCTTAAGGTGAGCATTCTTAGCACCTAAGCAAATATGTCTATTAGTTCTAGCATGCTTTTCATGTACAATAGCAAGAGAATTAAAAGCATTCTTAAGCCTAGAAATTGAAGGTGCATTAACAAATTTTACCTTAGGGTTTGCCTTGGAGGCTCCCCCTACTTGTGTAGCTCCTTCTTGCCCCTTCTTCTTCCCCCTTGGGCATTGACTCCGGTAATGTCCCGGTTGTCGGCATTTGAAGCAAACGACTTGCTCCTTGCTTCTAGATGTTGGGGGACCGGCATCCTTGACCTTTGGAGCCGGTGGAGCTTTCTTGATCCTCTTTGGGCATTTGCTCTTGTAATGCCCATACTCCCTACACTCAAAGCACATAGTATGTTTTTTATTTAAAACTAAATTGCTTGAGTTACCTAGTTCGATGGTGGAGACCGGAATTGGACTTTGGGCTTCTTCATCTTGGCCAGATGTCGAAGCTTCTTCTTGAGGTTGCTCCGGTGTAGAAGATGGTCTCTCCTCTTCTGCTATTTCCTCTTCCGATCCGGAAGTTGACTCCTCACTTCCTCCCGATTCCTCACTTTCACTTGAGGATGAGCTCTCTTCTTCAGTCTCCTCCTCTTCCGAATCTTCTTGGACCGATTCGGGATTTTCGTGGAACTTGATCAACTTGTTCCACAATTCTTTGGCATCCCTATAGCTTCCTAATCTAGACAAAATATCGTTAGGTATCAAATCAATTAGCATTTTTGTTACCTTAACGGTTGTCTTGAATTTTTTCCGTTGCTCCTCGGTCCATCTCTTCATCTTGAGGATTTCGCCGTTTTCTCCTCTCGGAGCATCAAAACCTATAGTCACGGCAAACCAATTTTCTATATTTGTCATTAGAAAATATTGCATTCTACCTTTCCAATACGCGAAATGTTCGCGGTTGAAGGAAGGTGGGATGTTGACGTCGTCACCCAATTTTCCTTGAAATTCCATATTCTTCCCTCTAGCTTCTTCAACTCTCGGCGGTTAGTCCGTAGAAGAGCCCCGGGCTCTGATACCACTTGTTAGGACCTTTGTAACGCTAGAGGGGGGGTGATTAGCGTTAATGGAATTCAATCGCGGTTGTGTCTACAAATTCGTTAGCGCAGCGGAATATAGATAATACAATAACAATAATGAAAACACAACACGCTAACACGAGTATATAACGTGGTTCGGAACCGCACGGTTCCTACTCCACGGATCGGGCTCGAATGAGCCCTAGCGATGCCAATCACACACCACTATCAAATAACTCCTTCTCGGAACAATCCGGAGGTGGAGAAACCTCGTACAATATGATTACAACAATAATCAAATGAATACAAGCAATATAGTGAAATACAAAGCAATACAAGTAAAGGAAACACTTTACAAATGCTCTTTGAATGCTTGATCGCTGGTTGATCGAGTAGCACTGGAGACCACGAATTACGCGTGAAACTCGCCCCAAATCTCCTCAAGGAACCATTAGTTTTTCCTCCACCTCGAGCTCCATATATAGCTTCAACCTGTGCTGGAAAAAGTCGATCAGTCGACTGATCGAGACCATCGATCGGTGATGCCCTTTGTTGTCGTGAGACAACGGCTAGTTCCACGGATAAGTCCAACGGAACTACTATCGGTCGATTGTGACCATCGATCGATCGATGGAGTACTCACTCGACCGGTCGAGTCTCGACTCCATTCGCCCGACCACGAGCACCACCGGTCGGTGATCACAAGATCGGGCCGATCGCTTCTCGATCGCCCGTCATCATCGTCCGATCGCGCTAGGCCATAACCCGCAAATAAACCCTAGTTGACTCGGTCCGGTCGCCTCATGGCATCGATCGGCACACCTCAAACATGAGGTTTTAGCCCAAGTATGGTTCCCATACTTGCTAGACCACCCTTAGCCTAGACCTAAGCCTTCTAGCCATCTCCATCGCCTCACGCCTCTCGGATCCCTCCAAGTCATCCATGACTTGTTCATCCATCGCGCTAGCCTTGGGATGCTTCCATCGGCTATGTCATGCTAACGGTGTCTACACCGCCAAGGCACATTGGACTTACGCCGCCAAGACTCGCTTGGACTTTACGCCCAACCATTGGACTTATCTTGCCAAGACTCCGCTTGGACTTTACGCGACCAACCATTGGACTTATGCTGCCAAGACTCCCGCTTGGACTTTACGCAGCCAATATCAATCCCCTTGGACTTCAAACGCCAAGACTCAAGCTTGGACTTTCCATTTGCCAACACATGTTGGACTTCTCAATTGCCAAGACAATGCTTGGACTTTCCATTTGCCAAGTACTCAAGACTTGGACTTTCCATGCCAAGACCCATGCTTGGACTTTACCATGACAATTACATTGTCATATGTTTTTGTCGAAACATCAAAACATCAAAACATCACTCGAGTCAAACTCGAGTTCTGGTCAATCGTGACCTGGGCCGATTGCACCAACACTAACTCTAAATGTGATGGAAATCAAAACTAAAATCTAACAAATGTATGCAATGCAATAGAAAAAAGGGAAATCTACAACTAAACTTGGGTTACCTCCCAAGAAGCGCTTTGTTTAAGGTCGTTTAGCTCAACCGCACTCTTCTATCAACTCGGCTCTGGTGGTTCAGTGGACCTCCATTCATCCGTCTCGGGATCCACATCTGGAGGTTCTGGCTTCAACCTGCTAATCGTGAAGCTGTCAAAGTAGGAAGCTCTTTGTTCCGAAAGACTGAAAAGAATGATCTCCCCGTCTACCTCCAGGGAGATCTGGTGTGCCTTCACATCAATGCACGCCCCTGCGGTTGCTAGAAAAGGCCTTCCAAGAATAATAGGATTATGGGGATTCGGTCCTGTATCCAGTATGATGAAGTCCGTAGGTATCACGAAATCTTCAATCATCACAGGAACGTGTGGTAGCAGGCCAACGGGCTCCTTCACTGAGTTATCCCCTATACGAATACCAAGATTCGCGGGTTGGAGCCCCCTCAGTCCCATCTTCAGAAAATATGTGTAGGGCATCACACTGACTGATGACCCCAAGTCGCATAGCGCTTCGTCGAAACTCTCCCCATAAATCGAGCAGGGAAGAACGAATTCACCAGGGTCCTCAAGCTATACTGGGATTTTCTCTTGAAACTCAACTTGGTCAGATAGGGTAGAAATCATGGTTACACACCCCTTGGCGAATTAGCTGCCTTGCCCTACTCCTTCCTCTTTTCCTTGGCTTGGCAGAGAGCTCTTCACAGGTTGTGACACGGATTGGTCTATTTGGGCCACTTGTGTCTCCAACATTCTGGTATGACTCGCAAGGCCGTCAACGGTGGCCTTCAAGTCTCTCAGTGCTTCTTCATACTTTTGATGCTGGCGATGGAATTCTTCATTGGCCTTAGTTTGGATAGTGATGAAGTCCTCCATCATCTATTCCAGTCTAGACTTCTGTGGTCACTGCCCATTTCCCTGCTGCTGCCCGTATCCTCTGGATGGTTGGGGGTTTCCCGAGTTATTTTTGTAGGAGAAATTTGGGTGACTCCTCCATCCGAGATTGTAGGTATTAGAGTACGGGTTGTGGAGCCTTTGATCATAGTCCCCAATCGCGTCACAATGCTCGATCTGCTCATCTGAGGTCCCCTACCCTACAAAGTGGTCCTCACGATATGCTGTCGCCCCCTCTCTAAAGTCAATGGCCGCGCATGCAGATAAAGGATTCAAAGATTCAAACCGTCTGCTTAGCACGTCCATCCTCGCTGAAAGGTGGTCCATGGAGTTGACAGTGTATCGTCCTGCCGCAGGCGTGGGTTGACCACGTTCGGAGGCCCATTTATGGTGGTTTTGTGCCACCTCTTCAATAAGATCCTCTGCCTCCTTGATGGTCTTGTTCATTAAGGCTCCTCCTGCGACAGAATCTAAGGACATCTTCGTGGCATAGGCGATCCCATTATAGAAAATGTGGATCCCCAGCCACCTCTCTAGTCCGTGGTGTGAGCATTGATAAAGTAGCCCCTTGTAGCGATCTCATGCTTCGAATAAGGACTCCCCCTCCTTCTGGCGAAAGCTAGTGATAAGGTGGCGCATGTGAGCAGTCTTACTTGGTGGGAAGTATTTATTCAGAAACTGCTGCTCACACTGCTCCCACGTGGTAATGCTGCCAGAGGGTAAGGAGTGAAGCCAAACCTTAGCCTTATCCCGCAGTGAAAACGGGAACAGGCTTAGGCGGATCACATAAGAAGGGACTCCGTTCAGTTTCATGGTTGAGCAGATTTCTACAAAAGCCTCAAGATGCCGATTCGGGTCTTCAGTCGTAGCTCCCCCGAATTGGCTCTGCTGGACCATATGTATGAGTGTCGGCTTAAGCTCAAAGTTATTCGCCGATATGGATGGTCTAGCTATGCTCGGCCTGAATCCTCTAGCGCTAGGAGTTGCATAGTCCCGCAGAGGTCGGCTGCCTACGTTCACCTCGGATGCAGCTTGATCTTCCATCTTTCGCTGCGCTGCTCTCCATCGGTGAAAGGTTCGCTCTATCTCTAAATCGATCGGAATTAGGCCTTCCGATCCTAGTCTTCTAAGCATACGACGAACCAACACTCAAAAGTAAGAGTGCTAACCTAATGCTAAAAGCAGGAAATAACTAAATCTAGTAAATAAAAACCTAAGATGCAATAAGTAAACAGAAAACTACTACTGGAAATAAAAACTGAATCTAAATATGGAAAATAAAACTAAAGCAAATAAAGTAAACTAATAAGAAAATAAAGAAATAAAATAATCTAATCCTAAGTCTGATCCAATCTACCACCGTTCGATTGATATCGAATCGACAGTCCCCGACAACTGAAAAGACCTAACCCAGTATGCACATACTAAATCCCTGTTAGTAATATATGAGAGATGTCCTAAGGCAATCGCCTTATGTATGAACCATTTATATGATAAATGAAGATTCACTATTTGAGTATACATGTTTAATGTATTTGATTGGATCTTAAACTCATTTATCAATGTCCACGATACGATTCACAAAGATGAGAGAATTTGTGATTGGATCACAACTAGTGAGTATCTCTACATGTGTAATTGTGATGTATCTAATTATCCCTAGTCGATGAATTGATGGATTTGGACACCATCAATTCTCGAGACTAGCACGAGGTATACTCCTTGGTGTATCCAAGCAAATGATTCTCACCGGGCCGGAGACATAGTGATGTCCGAGTTAATCGTGGATGCTAGTTATGGTAACTAGTTCATCGAGTGACCACCGTAAGACTTCATATGGTTCTCTCTCGCATATATAGATATGTCAATGAAGTTCTTACTGCGGGCTTATGCGATGTTCCTTCGACTTGCGGATTCAAGTCATCTTGATCATGGAGACTTATGCTTTGACATCTTAAGCAAACATCTCCGAGGAGATGTGGACCCGGATGATTGGGTATAAGTCGGTGATCAAGGTGTTTGAATAGCCTATAAAGGATTCACCACTCCTTGCGAGGAGATGTATACCCATGGCCTCTCGCCGGATTGTTACTAAAGTCTTCGCCAAAGCATTACATGTTTAGAGTAAAGTACTCTTCGATACATGTGAGTAACTAGAACTGTGAGGACGAGGAAATGATACTTGGGCTAGGTGACGAGTCACTTAGTGGGGATCGGCACAATAGACCATGTCCCAACCAAGTGGGTATAAGATGAGTGAAGGGAATGGGGCACGATTCATTCGAAGCATCAAGGGTTTCGTAAATAGTTCGATCAACTGATCTTTCTGCTAATCGGGGATCATGATGTACTACTAGGTGCCACTCATGATCGCTCTATAATTAATGGTTAATTATAGACGGCCAACATAAACCGAGAACCTATTTGGTCACACGCACAACGCAGTGTAATCCAAAGGATTTAAAACGAGCTTGAGAATGGGATTCTCGTATCGAGAGAAACTATGTTTGGTTGACCAAACATAAAGCGAGCATGAAATTGTTTCAATGCAATGGAAGCGTGGATGGGCGTGTCTTATGAAGACATAATGGATGGACCAAAATGGTTTGGTTCTAATCCAATGGATGAGAATAAACCAAAGGGTTTGGTTTATATTAAACGAATGAACCAAAGGTTGGTTCGGTTCGTTTTAACTTAAAATAAACCATCATGGTTTGGTTTATTTTAACTTATCTTAATGGAGCGGGTTAACGTGCTTTATGGATATGATCCATTAACCATTAAGAGAATTAGTTCTCTATAAAATAGGGCTTAAACCCTAACCCTAAGGCTATTCGGGCGCCCAACATCTTGTTGCCGCCCAGCTTGTGGTGCAGCCTTCCAACTTGTTGCCGGCGACCAATCTTCAGCCGGTGAACCTCCGGCGACCCTCCGGTGATCTCCTATAGGTTTGGCATCAAGGTGAGGCTTTTCTTTCCTTGGTTGGCCGGCGCCTACTCCTCCACCAAGCTGTCCAGTTTTCTGGACAGCTTCTCCTCCTCTCGTCGGAGCGTCGTTTGGACGACGGTTAGTGCTCCGACAGCGGCTAACTTACCGGGGATTTGATCTCCGGTAATCCTCTAAGGTGGAGGACGAAGGATTTGTCAAACGGTTGACGAACACCTCTCCGGAGAATGCGAGTTTTGAGAACTCGTTTTGGATCCGAATTTGGATTCGGATCGTGATCATCTCTCGATCACGTCGTCTTCAACACGAGGCTAGTAACCCGTACGAAGACGAAGCTCGTGACTTAGCAAAGTCATCCCGAGGAGCTCGGCGTGGATACGGATAGAGACGATTCTTACGAGGATCGTTCCGGTTGATGCCGTTCCCGCTACACGTCATACGGAAGGTATAACGTAGTTTAATTTCCTTTTATTGCAAATTTTAATTTACGGTTATGTCTATACTTGTTGTAATAGCATGCGTGTATTGTGTGTGTTGTAATAAATATAGATTTATTAATTTTAATTGCTTCCGCTGACCTCATGTTTACGAAACATGATCGAACACACACACGCCGCGGTGCCGGAAACCCAACAATCCCTAGTCACACATCAATATTACCCATTATTTACAAGATCAAAATGCCCGGCACAATTTATTTTTATTCCATCCAGTTTAGCAGTCTCAACTACACACTTAACTCTCAGAACCTAAAGAAAAATAGAACATCAAATCATCTCCCCTCAATCTGGAAACTCTGTTTCGTAGATCCCCCGGACAATGTGTGTCATGCTCATCATCATCTCCTCAGTTACACCACCTCCGCTTCTTGTATCTCAATCTCGGTATCCTGTTCCCTACCTGAAATTGTTATGTGACATCATGAGTTCACAGCCCAGTAAGTAGGTCAATGACAGAGTTATAACACAGGGAGAAGAAGAATTCAAAAGAAAACATATATCTCTACAACTGTAAATGAAAATTTCTGTAGCTCAACATACATTTTCGGTTATACTTTCTGTAAGTCAATATGAAACCTAACCAATGCTTTTAACATCATATCATTATAACAAGTACAACGAACCCCATCATGCCTTTCTGTTACGCTAACTGCACCTAAACATAAACACTCGTGGCACCTCACATTGTGCATTTAAAATGCTGAGTCAGTCAAATACCTTATTTTCTTGTGAAATCCTGAGGTACCTCTAGGAAGAAACTAAGGGAATCAGTCATCGGTCATCAGTCAATCTGTCAATTTGGGTGGGCCCTCCCCGGAGCTCAACCCGGGGAGCCCAACCCGTCCAGGCACCACTAATGCTCATGTACATACAATTAGCTAACTAAGAATTTCTGTCATTGTCTATCATACTCGACTGGAAGGATAGCATAGAACATCATAAATGGACGTGTATATATATATAAATATGTATATCTATATATAGCATCTAACCCCATACACAGGTAGATGTTAGCATAACTTATTCACATAACATCGAAGCATAAGAGCGATCTGATGAACATTTTAGCTAAAAAAAAAATAAGAACATTAAACATCATAGGCGAACAAGTATATATATATATATATATCTATATATATAGCATCTAACCTCATACACAGGTAGATGGTAATTACACACACATACATATAGCATCTAACCTCATACACAGGTAGATGGTAATTACTCATATATATATATATATAGCATCTGACCTCATACACAGGTAGATGATATTTATCACATATTACATATCCTTTGACAAAGATTACGAAAACTTATGAAGGATTAACTAAACATGCTGACCGATAACAATATAGCAAGAATCATCTACAGACATAATGCTCATGTACATACCCATCTTTACATCCACCCTATTCATCCAGTCAAACAAACCCCCAAACTCTAACAGTGAAAGATTTCACCTTCCACAACTCAACCATTATAAACTCTTCAACCAACAACTAAGGAAATAAGCTAGATCAACAATGCACTAATTAAACAACCCACTAATTCAAAACCGTATCAACAGCTTCCTTACCTCGTCTCCACCCTCCACCACTCGTTGTTGCACAACCATCCAACAACACCATATAAAGAACATCAACCTTTACACAACCAAAATACTCTACCCCTTGATTTTAATTCGGATCATCAATCGGTTCCCATTCTGAAATCAAAAACAATGATAAATGAAATCTAAACCCCATCTAAATCACAGTTGTGATTTAGCTCACCCTCTAGTCTCACACGTGACACTCGGCTACCCCCCCCCCCCAAATCCACCGATTCCAATCCTTCCCCCCATCGAGAACTCCCCTTACAGCTCCAAGATTTGAAAGCCCTAACCTCCATCCCGTGAACTCTCACTTTGTCACCTCCTCCTTGCCGTCGGTAACCAAAGTCCACTGTCTTCCCTAGCTCAACCCATCCCTAGCCATACCGTTAATCTGCCTCAGAAGCCTGCTAGGACCTAATCGGGAGTCCCATCCCACCGGCACACCTTAAACCCTAAGACCCCGACTCCAACTCGCCGCGACCGTCCCAACGAAAATCTGCTGCCCTCACCGCCCTCGCCAACCCTAGCCAAAGCCTACTCACCGTGAAGAGGAAGGAGGAAGGTCAGTGTAGCTCCGGCAGGTAGGCGTCGACTCCCGGCGGCAAGGATTCGACGTTCGCTGCTTTCGTCGTCTGCAGCGGCTCGCGGGCAGGTCGCGCGAACGGAGCGAAGTGAAAAAGAAAGAAATAAAAAAAATAGAAAAGGAAAATATATATATAGGGTTCGGTCGGTTAAATGGTTTTTTTTTTGAGACTTGACAACGGTGCCAAAAACTTGATGCGCACGGTCGCGACCTTAAATCTTGCGACGGAGACCGTCGAAGACTCAAAGTACGCGCTCGCGCTCAACGCCCGTAAGTGCATGGATGTCGTCAAGTAATAATAGATTATCGATCCCACAGGGACTGGGATTTGAGTACCAATATGCTAAGTGGTTGCGATTGTTCGGACAAAATCTCAGAGAGAGTCGGTTGGTGAGGACTATCGGAGGACCCTACTCAGTGCGGTGTCACACGGAGGAGGAAAAGAGGGTGTCGAGGTCTTAAAAAGGCGATTCTAGGACTTCGGTTTCACTTGTTTACCACAGAACAATGTTGTTAATTGGCGTCGTCTAAACTTCTACTTACGGTTTTGGGGAAGGGACATCATACACTCTCCCACAGAGCCGCCGCATTCACCGGGAGATATCCTCGCCCAAAAGGACGGAATAGAGGGTACGAGGATGTCAAATCAATCCTTGCGGTGGACCGTTTCCGATTCCACCGCTCCTTTATCCCCGCAGTTACGGGAGATCAGGTTTACCCCTAGGTTCCTTGATCAAACCTCCTAAATCTAGATTGCGAGGGTTGTCACCACCTCGTATTGCCTAAGCACAGCGAAAAGAAAGCCAAATACACGTAGGTATAATAAAGAGCAACATCCAATTATCAAATCAAACTTTAGCCAGAATTTAATATGAACCAACATTGTCTATAAACACAAGCTACTCCCTAATCCTGGAATCAAAAGTTCTACTCCATAAACATGAAGGAAGAATCACAACACATGTTTAAGTTCAATTACAATAGAAAGAAAGCACAGAAATAGAGATTACAATGCGTCGAGGCCTTCTCTCCAGTGTTGTGTTGCAAGTGGTGGACCTCCGACGGCATTCCTCCTCCCCGCTGTGAGTTACCGAAGCTTTTCAGGGCTTCGGCATGTCGTCCTAGCCATCGTGTGTAACACCCGCCCTTCCCGTCCTCCTAACACACATCCTATAGACGGGCGGCGACGCTACGCGATCATACATTCATGCATATAACAGCGAAAGCATTTAAAAACTTTACAACTTTTAACTCTAATTACATTACCCAATCAACCTAACAATTTAATCATGGCAAAAGGTCTTAGCAATTTATTTAACTAAACATGTATTAACCATTTCAAGGTTCATAAAAATAAACATGAGTAACAACCATAGAAAGCATTAATGTCTCCTAACAGTTTACACATAAACTGAAAATCATGCATAAGTTCGTATATGAAAAATGATCTCGTCCACCATGCCACTGTCACACACATCTTTGCCCCTCCTGCTGCTCCCTTTAATTTATCCATTCCTTGCCCTTTTCTGCAGTACAAGGAAAGTAAATTGTAAGCACATAGGCTTAGTAAGGTCCTTGCCTACTCACAAAAACATGCATCATGAATTAAACGTAAAGTAATGACATGTTCGTTTAAACAACATATGAGCACAACATTTATTTAAAGTAGAGACATGATCAATTTAGGAAAAGAACATAAACTTAGCATTTTCATCGCAACAGTACATTGTCTCTAAACATGATAATTCGATGAACATAAAATGGTATATGTAGGATGCTCTTTGAAAACATATAGTTTATATACTTAAACATAATCTCAACATATTGGGCCCGACATTGTACCACATACATCATTCGCGCACATCCTAAATAGATCCGAGGTAGTTAATCCCGAACCTACTAGGTTACTAGGTTCGTACTATGTCCGTCGACCTAGGGGCAACCTTGGAGCCCATCCCGTGGACCTTGTTAAGGTCCGGTACAAGCCATGCATAAAGTAAAATAACATACATGTTCTTTGTCCTAAAGAGTGTTCTTGTCCCCACTCTTAGGGAAACATTTCTCAGACATTTCATATACGTGAGTCATGCCTAACATGGGTGAAAACATAAGCATGTAGCATAGCATAAATCGGCATGAGTACAATTTAACATGGCATAAGGTAGTGACATAAGGAAAATTAAGCTAACATAAATAGAAATCATCAAATCAAAACCTTTTTACAAGCATAAGAAGATTCATGCAAGCCTACACATCCTTTACAATAAAATATGCAAAAAATTTAAGAAATATATAAAAATCTTAGAAAACATTAACTAAGTACAATGGATTAACACAAATTAGCATTTCCCCAAAAATATAAATAGACAGATGTTTCGTTCTTATAATAATAAGATGACTTTACCAATGCCAGCACACCTACTTACTATTCCTAGTAAGATCCTTCAGTACTCCTAATAAGACTGTTGGGGTTTACAATTTGTTGGAGCTAAATAAAACTTATGCTGAATCAATAGACATATTTCCTTGGCTAATTTTTGACACAACAAACTGTCATAGCACTTGGAATCAAGCCAAACCAACTCAATATATATTTTGGTTTGACCAATTTGATGTGAGATGAAAAAAAACATCAACTACTATTATTTTGGTTAATTATTACTAAGACAACTTTTGAAATTTGGTGCCCCTTAAGCTAAAAAAAGAGTTTCATAAGATTGTTCAAGAATAATTTCTCTAATCCTATTAGCCGAACCTTCTACACATAGTTCTAGATTCTTTCGTTCAAAATCAAGCATACAATATTACATCGTAAGCACTTATACTGCAGGTGAGGGGATACTTACATCCTACGCTTTTTCACCAATTTATACCATTAGACTTCGCAAAGAGAAGACCTCCTACGTGTTTCCTTGCTTTAGCGTGATACTCTATTAAGTCCTTGAAAAGATCCCTCTTGAAAATCCCCTCTTGAATTATCTCACGGTGGAGAAAGAACGAGAGAGATCTAGAGTCGGTGGCTGGAGAAAACGGAAGGGGAAGGGGAAGAGAAATTCTGCGGTTAGGAATAAGAAAAATTAAACGAGAGAGAGAGGAACGAGAGCTTCAGCGGCTGGAATTCGAGAGGGAGAGAGAGAGAGAGCGGTTGGAAGGGTTTTGGCGTGAGGTTTTAGAGATAGGAAAGAAAAGAAATATATATATATATATATATATATATATATATATATATATATATATATATATATATATATATATATATATATATATATATATTAGGGTTTTTCTTAACCTAATTATCCCTTTAAATGATTAGCTAGATTAATCAACTTCTTTCTTTTTTTCTACCAATAGATATATTATGTTATATCCTACTCATTGGTAATTTTATGACTTAGTGGTGGGAAGCTTATTCCCCCAAATCAACGGTTCATGGTTCAAGCCTCGACTACGAACTATTTATTCATTTTTTTTATTCTTATTTCTATATATATATATATATATATATATATATATATATATTTCCTTTAAATAAAAATATAGTAACTAAAATTTGGGATGTTACAATCCCTTATACCTTATAAAAGTTTTACCTCGAAACTTAGAACAACTCGGGGTACTTTTGCTTCATGTCATCCTCACGTTCCCAGGTGGCTTCTTTGTATCGTTGACTTTGTCATAGGACCTTCACTAAGGGTACTTCTTTATTCCTTAGTCTTTTGACTTCTCGGTCTAGTATCCAGATAGGTCAACTTTCATAGCTCATGTCCTCTTGAATTTGCACTGTCTGTGGCTCGACCACTTGGTCGGTACTGGAAATGCACTTCTTAATCATCGAGACATGGAACACGTTGTGAATAGCAGACATCTCCTGAGGTAGTCCTAGCTCGTAAGCTATCTTGCCAACTCTTTTCAGGATCTTGTACGGTCCTACGTATTGCGGACTTAGCTTTCTTTTCTTCCCGAATCTCATTATTCCTTTCATAGGAGCTACCCGGAGAAATACCAAATCTCCGACATTGAATTCCAAAGGTCTACGTCGCTGATCCGCATAGTTCTTCTGTCGGCTCTGAGCAGTCTCTATTCTTTGGCGGATATTCTATATCACTCGGGTGGTGTCGTCGATGAAATCCGTCTGAAGTCCCATCTCTTTCTTCTCACCACCTTCGTACCAACAGATCGGAGACCTACATCTCTGTAGGGGATCGAATGGCCGGCTAGAGGGGGTGAATAGCCCTCTTACGATGGATGTCGGAATTCTCTCATTCGTTTGCTCGTCTACACAATCGTTAGCGCAAGCGGAAGCATAAACAATAAAGACAAAGCAATAAATGAAAATACAAATGCTAACAAAGAAGATGTAACGTGGTTCACGGCTACGCCGCTAATCCACGGTCCGATTCGTCCAAGGTGAATCACTCCTCCAAAGCCAATCACTATTGGTCTCTCCTTTGCACCAAGCTAGGTGGAGGTAACCTTTACAATCAAGATCACTCTTCTTACAATAAGAATGGAGTAAAAACAAGTAAGAAGAGTTTAGAGCTTGTGGGGCACTAGGAAGATCACTTAGAGCATAAGCATTAGCCTCTCAAAGGCTCACACCCTCTCTTTTTATAGAGAGGGATGATTCAACGACCTCCGAACACGCGGATCCGGACCGTTGTAGTCCAGCGGAACTCTTGGCGATCGTGATGGACCTCACCACGATCATTGCGCCTCCATAGTCGACTTGATCGGCTCACGGCGATCGCCCGCGATATCCTCTGCGCGCGATCGTCATTCCATGGCGATCGCTGGGCATCGCTCATCGATCGGATACGATGAACGCACTCGACTCGGAAGCGATCATTGCCATTACATGCCGATCGGCGGTGATGCGTGTGAAACTCAAACTTAACATAAGTTTGAGCTTTCGTGATCGGGTAAACCTTAACCCTTGCGGTCAAGTCTCCGGCACTCGGCCATTCGGCCAAGTTCACCTAAATGAGCTACTTACATTTCACTCATTCTCTCATCTCACTCGAAGTCCCTCGCGAAGCTCTCTTCGTTCGCGGCCCGCGTCCTCGGCGACATCGAGCGCCGACTCGCAATGCTCCTTGGCGTCTCTTGCCTCCGAAAGCGCTTCCTTGGCTTCACTTCAAGTCATCTCGTCGCGGTCCCTCGGATGCTCCAAGCGCCACGACTTCCAAAGTCATCCTTCACCGACTCAGGACCGAGGTTGTGAGGTGAACACATGAGGCTCCATGTGCGAATTACTAAGTCCTGCAAGACTCCAACGCACATATCAAATAACAATATCATCCTAACTTAAACCCTTTGCCACACATATCAAAACCTTATCATGGCAAGAGATTGCCCTAACAATCTCCCCCTTTTTGATGTGTGGCAATCCGTTTAAGTTAGGTAAAAACATTTGATGAAAATTCTAAGGTAAGAAAGCATGTAAACATAAACATGATATAACAACATGAAACTCTCCATACAAATTTTCAAATTTTCTCCCCCTATCATAATTTACTTAAACATAATTACTTCTCCCCCTTTGACATCATCAAAAAGATTTACACTAAGTTATAAACTCATGGCATCAAGTTTAATAGAAGGAAAATACCAAAAACATTATTAAAATTGAAATCAGAAAATATTGGATTGTAGTTCGGTGGGCGTTCATGCTATCGTATCGATATGGCGTCATTGGCACAAAAGATTCGAAATTACGATTTTTACAGGTGAAATTCAGAAATGCATTATAAATTCCAGAAAATTCAAAAAATCATGAAATTTGAGGAACATATTTCTTTTAAGTATATCTATCAATGAAAAATAGTTTTTCAAGAAAAATCATTATATTTTCCGAGATTTGCCAAAAATCCAAAGGCTTTAAAAACCACTAGTTTTTGAGCATGTTAGTATCCATTTTAACACCTAGTATTGCTTAGGATTGTTTCAAAACATGAATACATGGATTTTAAAGTAAGAAATTGTTTTGAAAATATATGAAATATCCAACCATGATCTTTGGGCAATATGTCTATGAATTAAACATAAGCCTTCCCCATGATTGGTCTATTATTGCTATTTTGATACCTTAAATGACCATCTAAATGCCATAGACATTAGTGGACATTTGTATCATCCTAATATCTCACCCATGCTAAGTTTTCAATCAAAGTAGCCTATGGTGAGTGTGAAATGCATCCTAGGGGGTATTTGTATATACTTAACCATTATATTCATACAATCTTATCAAGGTTAAGTATCAACCCAACAATCCTCATGATCATAAAGACATATATCAATTAATTCTACATTATGATCATGAGACACAAGTATTCATCAATTAATAATCATGCATTAGGTATTATATGATAATAAACAAAATATCACCTAAAGCATGATTTAAGCCTATTTCTTATGATAATGTGCCAAATTTCAAAATCATAAATCATGATTGCAACCATACATAGGAATTACATTAATCATCATGATTTAAGCATTATTATCTATTTATGGGCACGTTATCATCACCCAACACTATTCTAAAAATATTGTCCCACCATCCTAAGTCAACCAAAATATGATATAGGTCAATTCCATATGGTTGACTACCCTAGGGTTTTCCTAACCCTTAAGAATGGATTTTGGAACCCAAAATAAGTTCTTTTCTATTGGGTTCACAAGATACTCCTTGGGGATCCATGTCCTAGCTATTACCTTCTTTTTATCTTGTCCCCTAGCAATTTGACATTTATAGGCATTTTCATTTTTCTTTTCTTTATAACCCAGGCTCTTTTTGTTGAAGCTAGCTCTATGGCTCCCTAAGATCATGTTCAATGTGTTGGAGCCAATTGTGAATTTTTCTAGGGCTTTTGTTAAATAGTTTACCTTTTCCCTTAAGGCCCTATTTTCATTTATACATGCAACACTAACATCTAATGGCACATAAAGATCATGTGAGCATGCATCATTTAAGCTAGAAGAAATATTATCATTTAAGCATGCATTTTATAGCTTATTTTCCAATGCCTTAATTTGATTAAGCATGCTTTTATTTTTATTTTTCATTCCAAATAAGTCCTTAGTTAAACTAGAAATTATGGAAACTATTTTCTTAGGAGAGGCATTCGTTACCATAATTTCCATATCCTCTTCTTCTTCTTCGGATGAGGAGGATGTAGAGGCTCTCCCTTCACTTGAGCCCTCTCCTCTTGAGCTTGATTTTTCATTTTCGGAGGAAGAGCAATCCAAGTCATCAAAGGCCATCAAGGCCAAATTGGTGACAAAGGCATTCTCCTCATCCGATGATGATGAGGAGGATGAGGATGGGTCATCCCAAGTCCTTGCCTTTAGAGCTTTGGTCTTCCCCTTTTCTTTTGTCTTCTTCTCCTCTTCCTTCTTTTTCTTGCTCCCCTTTTTCTTCTTCTTTTCTTCTTTCTTTTTCTTCTCTTCCTTGCTCTTATTTAGGAGGGGACAATTATCCCTTATGTGCCCCTCTCCTTGGCAATTGTAGCATATGACCTTCCCCCTTGGTCTTCTATTCCTATCATTTGATTTATGAAAATGAAAACCTTTTAAACCACGTCTTACCCTCCTTACCATATAGGCTTCTTCGGTGCTATCCATGGAGGAGGAAGACGCTTCATCATCATCGGAGGAGGAGATCTCTATCTTCTTCTTCCCCTTATTTGCCAACAATGCTACTCCCCTTGAAGGTTGTATTTTTGGCTCTTCTTGTATTCCTTCAAGCCTAGATTCATGTAATTCCATAGTGGATAAAAATTCATCTAGAGTACTTACCTCTAGATTCTTTGAAATGTAAAATGAGTCCACCATTGAACTCCACTTGGATGATCGGGGGAAAGCATCTATGACCTTCATTATCATATCGCGATTGGAGAGCCTTTCTCCTACACCTGTTAGTCCAATTAAAATTTCTTTGAATCTAGAATGCAAAGAAGTTACCTTTTCTTCCTTTTCTAATTTAATGTTGGATAGTTGGGAGCGGAGGAGATCTCTCCTTGCTAGCTTCGCCTCGGATGTGCCTTCATGAAGCTCAATTAGCTTCTCCCACATCTCCTTGGCGCTTAGGCATTCTCCTATTCGGTTGATTTCTTGTTGGGGGAGCACATTGAAGAGATGATGCTTGGCTTTTGAATTTGCAAGGTGCTCTTCCCTTTGCCTTTTGGTCCACCTAGATTTCTCTATTGACTTCTCCTCTTCATCCCTAGGCAAAATGAAACCGGATTCCATTGTAATCATAATATCAAAATACGTTTCGAAAAATACCTCCATTCGCTTCTTCCACCAAGCGAATTCTCCTTCAAACTTTGGAGAATGGATGTTGGAGCCGGCCATTTTGAAAGTTGCTTGTTGTGGCGGTTAGTCCTCGACAAGCTTTCCTTGGCTCTGATACCACTTGTAGGGGATCGAACGGCCGGCTAGAGGGGGGTGAATAGCCCTCTTACGATGGATGTCGGAATTCTCTCGTTCGTTTGCTCGTCTACACAATCGTTAGCGCAAGCGAAAGCATAAACAATAAAGACAAAGCAATAAATGAAAATACAAATGCTAACAAAGAAGATGTAACGTGGTTCACGGCTACGCCGCTAATCCACGGTCCGATTCGTCCAAGGTGAATCACTCCTCCAAAGTCAATCACTATTGGTCTCTCCTTTGCACCAAGCTAGGTGGAGGTAACCTTTACAATCAAGATCACTCTTCTTACAATAAGAATGGAGTAAAAACAAGTAAGAAGAGTTTAGAGCTTGTGGGGCACTAGAAAGATCACTTAGAGCATAAGCATTAGCCTCTCAAAGGCTCACACTCTCTCTTTTTATAGAGAGGGCTGATTTCTTCCCGTTAGGTCGCCACACGATCATTCTTTGCCCTTAGCGATCATTGTATCGTCAACGGCCTTCGAACACGTCGGATCCCGACCGTTGTAGTCCAATGGAACTCTTGGCGATCGGTGATGGACCTCACCGGTCATTCGCGCCTCAATCGGCCGATAGGCTCGGCGATCTGCCGCGATATCCTCTGGCATCATTGCCATTCCATGGCGATCGCCATTCCATAAACCCATCGATCGGATACGATTGAGCGCTCGACTGAAGCGATCGCCATTACATGGCGGTCGGATCGGTGCGGTGAAACCTTAACATAAGTTTGAGCTTCCGGCGGTCGGGTAAACCTTAACCCTTGCGGTCAAGTCTCCGACACTCAGCCATTCGGCCAAGTTCACCTAATGAGCTACTTACATTTCACTCATTCTCTCATCTCACTCGAAGTCCCTCGCCGAAGCTCTCTTCGTTCGCGGCCACGTCCCTCGGCAGCATCAGGCGCACGACTCTGCAATGCTCCTTCGCGTCTCTTGCCTCCGAAGTCTGCTTCCTTGGCTTCACTTCAAGTCATCTCGTCCGGCGGTCCCTCGGATGCTCCAAGCACACGGCTTCCGCAAAGTCATCCTTCACCGACTCAAGGACCGAGGTTGTGAGGGTGAACCCGCCAAGGCTCCATGTGCGAATTACTAAGTCCTGCAAGACTCCAACGCACATATCAAATAACAATATCATCCTAACTTAAACCCTTTGCCACACATATCAAAACCTTATTATGGCAAGAGATTGCCCTAACAATCTCCTCCCATATAATGCTTCATAAGGTGTCATTTCGATGGTAGCTTGGTAGCTATTATTGTAAGCGAATTTCGCTAAACATAAGTAGCGGCACCAACTCCCTTTGAAATCCAAGGCACAAGCTCGTAACATGTCTTCCAGTACTTTGTTCACCCTTTCTGTTTGCCCATCTGTCTGAGGATGAAAGGCGATATTGAAATGCAGCTTCGTGCCAAGTGCCTTATGAACGCATCCCCAAAACTGTGAAGTGAAGCGACCATCCCTATCTGAAATGATGGTCTTGGGAATACAATGTAGTCTGATTATTTCCTTAGCATATAATTGAGCCAGTTGCTCAATCGAATATGTCATCTTGATCGCTAGGAAATGAGCTGACTTTGTCAATCTGTCAATGATAACCCATATAGCGTCATATTCGTTCGTAGTCCTGGGAAGACCTGAAATGAAATCCATAGAGATGTCTTCCCATTTCCACTCCGGAATTTGGATCGGTTGCAAAACTCCTCCAGGCCTCTGGTGTTCTTCTTTAACTTCTTTGGCAGTCGGTAGTGCTTGGCGTCTGAGCTACGTCCCTCTTCATACCGGATCACCAGAACTTCTCTTTCAGGTCTTGATATATTTTGGTGGATCCCGGATGCATAGAATAGGGGGTTCCGTGAGCCTCCTTTAATATCTTTTTGCGTAGTTCTAGATCGTTAGGGATACATAACCGATCCCTAAGGTATAATACTCCGCTATTGGCGATACGGAAACCCTCGCCTTTTCCTTCTAGGATCTCCTGCTTGATCCTCTGGAGACTTGGATCATCACTTTGTTTTGCTAATATGTCATCGAATAGTACTGGTATTATTGCCATGGTCGAAAGCTGCCCGGAAATAACCTCGATTCCATAGCGCATAATTTCCTTCTCCAGCGGTCGAGACAATACCGATAAGGACATCAGGGTGGCACTGGACTTCCTGCTGAGTGCATCGGCCACTTTGTTTGCCTTGCCAGGATGGTAAAAGATCTCGCAGTCATAGTCCTTCACGAGCTCCAACCATCTGCGTTGTCTCATATTGAGGTCCTTCTGAGTGAAGAAATACCGCAGACTCCGATGATCCGTATAAATCTTGCACTGTGCTCCATACAGATAGTGCCTCCATACCTTGAGAGCAAAGATCACAGCTGCTAGCTCTAAATCGTGAGTGGGATAGTTCTTTTCATGTTCCTTGAGTTGCCTAGAGGCATAGGTAATAACTTTACCCCTCTGCATAAATACAACTCCGAGTCCCAATCCGGAGGCATCGCTGTACATGTCGAAGCTCTTGTCGTTCTCTGGGAGAGTAAGGATTGGAGCACTTGTAAGTCTCCTTTTCAGCTCCAAGAAACTCTTCTCACATTCCTCCGTCCATACATACTTATTGTTCTTCCGGGTGAGAACTGTCATAGCCGCTTATTACGCAAAGTCTTCTACAATTTCGGTAATAGCCCACTAATCAGAAAACTCCTCACTTCACTAGCATTCTTTGGCTTTGCTCGGTTACTCATGACTTCAATCTTTCTTGGGTCTACCATAACTCTGTCTTTGGATATAATATGACCCAGAAAAGATACTTGATCGAGCCAGAATTCACATTTGGAGAACTTGGCATATAATTGCTTTTCTCGAAGAATCTGTAATACCATCTTCAGGTGTTCGACATGCTCTTCTTGATTTCTCGAATAGACGAGGATATCGTCAATGAAGACGATCACGAACTTGTCAAGAAACGCCAAGAATACCCGATTCATCAGGTCCATGAACATAGCAAGAGCATTTGTCACTCCGAAAAGCATGACTACGAACTCATAATGTTCGTATCTTGTTCGGAACGTTGTCTTCGGTATATCATCTGGTTTCACTTTCACTTGATGATAGCCAGATCTGAGGTCAATCTTTGAAAAGACAGTGCCACCTTTTAACTGGTCGAACAGATCGTCAATCCGTGGTAAAGGGTACCTATTCTTGATCGTCACATTATTTAGCGCTCGGTAGTCTATGCACAGGCGCATAGTCCCATCCTTCTTCTTTACGAACAGTACTGGAGCTCCCCATAGAGAGCAAAATACTGTCTCATCGACTCTATTACTACGTCTTCCATATATTACTGTCTCATCGACTCTATTACCACGTCTTCCATATATTACTGTCTCATCGACTATATTACTACGTCTTCCAACCATGCTTATCTTCATATATTATAATAAGGCTAGCATAAGATTATTATGCATATATTCATCTCATCGACTCTATTACTACGTCTTCCATATATTACTTGTCTCACTGACTCCATTATCGCATCTTCTGGCCATGCTTATCTTCATAAATGATAAAAAAATGCCAACATAAGTTTATCATCCTTACTTATATTCATGCATACCCAACTAAAAACATTTCTTAGCGTATATATATCATACATGAAATAAATAGAGTAGGCATAGAATGTCTTACTTGGAGCGGCAGGATGGAAGCTTGATGTGTGTGTAGTGGAAAGGCAGAACTGAGCTCTGATACCACCTGTAATGCCCGCCCTTCCCGTCCTCCTAACACACATCCTATAGACGGGCAGCGGTGCTACGCGATCATACATTCATGCATATAACAGCGAAAGCATTTAAAAACTTTACAACTTTTAACTCTAATTACATTACCCAATCAACCTAACAATTTAATCATGGCAAAAGGTCTTAGCAATTTATTTAACTAAACATGTATTAACCAGTTCAAGGTTCATAAAAATAAACATGAGTAACAACCATAGAAAGCATTAACGTCTCCTAACAGTTTACACATAAACTGAAAATCATGCATAAGTCCGTATATGAAAAATGATCTCGTCCACCATGCCACTGCCACACACATCTTTGCCCCTCCTGCTGCTCCCTTTAATTTATCCATTCCTTGCCCTTTTCTGCAGTACAAGGAAAGTAAATTGTAAGCACATAGGCTTAGTAAGGTCCTTTCCTACTCACAAAAACATGCATCATGAATTAAACGTAAAGTAATGACATGTTCGTTTAAACAACATATAAGCACATCATTTATTTAAAGTAGAGACATGATCAATTTAGGAAAAGAACATAAACTTAGCATTTTCATCGCAACAGTACATTGTCTCTAAACATAATAATTCGATGAACATAAAATGGTATATGCAGGATGCTCTTTGAAAACATATAGTTTATATACTTAAACATAATCTCAACATATTGGGCCCGACATTGTACCACATACATCATTCGCGCACATCCTAAATAGATCCGAGGTAGCTAATCCCGAACCTACTAGGTTACTAGGTTCGTACTATGTCCGTCGACCTAGGGGCAACCTTGGAGCCCATCCCGTGGACCTTGTTAAGGTCCGGTACAAGCCATGCATAAAGTAAAATAACATACATGTTCTTTGTCCTAAAGAGTGTTCTTGTCCCCACTCTTAGGGAAACATTTCTCAGACATTTCATATACGTGAGTCATGCCTAACATGGGTGAAAACATAAGCATGTAGCATAGCATAAATCGGCATGAGTACAATTTAACATGGCATAAGGTAGTGACATAAGGAAAATTAAGCTAACATAAATAGAAATCATCAAATCAAAACCTTTTTACAAGCATAAGAAGATTCATGCAAGCCT
This sequence comes from Wurfbainia villosa, assembly GCA_025175895.1. Lineage (NCBI taxonomy): Eukaryota > Viridiplantae > Streptophyta > Magnoliopsida > Zingiberales > Zingiberaceae > Wurfbainia > Wurfbainia villosa. The sequence continues at coordinate 82,627,587 of CM046005.1, forward strand.
ACCAAACTGACACATCCTTTACAATAAAATATGCAGAAAATTTAAGAAATATATACAAATCTTAGACAACATTAACTAAGTACAATGGATTAACACAAATTAGCATTTCCCCAAAAATATAAATAGACAGATGTTTTGTTCTTATAATAATAAGATGACTTTACCATTGCCAACACACCCACTTAATATTCCTAGTAAGATCCTCCAGTACTCATAATAAGACTGCTAGGGTTTACAATTTGTTGGAGCTAAATAAAACTTATGCTGAATCAATAGACACATTTCCTTGGCTAATTTTTGACACAACAAACTGTCATAGCACTTGGAATCAAGCCAAACCAACTCAATATATATTTTGGTTTGACCAATTTGATGTGAGATGAAAAAAAACATCAACTACTATTATTTTGGTTAATTATTTCTAAGACAGCTTCTGAAATTTGGTGCCCCTTAAGCTAAAAAAAGAGTTTCATAAGATTGTTCAAGAATAATTTCTCTAATCCTATTAGCCAAACCTTCTACACATAGTTCTAGATTCTTTCATTCAAAATCAAGCATACAACATTACATCGTAAGCACTTATACTGCAGGCGAGGGGATACTTACATCCTATGCTTTTTCACCAATTTATACCGTTAGACTTCGCAGAGAGAAGACCTCCTACGTGTTTCCTTGCTTTAGCGTGATACTATATTAAGTCCTTGAAAAGATCCCTCTTGAAAATCCCCTCTTGTCACCTCGGACCGCTGTGAAATCAGGAAAAAACCCTAGTCGCGCAACTCCATCGGGCCGCCACACGGTCGTGTGTTTCCACAAGGCCAGGCCGTGTGCGGCCCTGGTGTGCTAATCTTCGCCCATCGAACACGGCCGTGTGAATCCACACGCCTTGGCCGTGTCCCACTCTGCGTCTAGCATGAAATTTCCTTCTTTCGCTCCGAAAACATATCTTTTCCGCCCGAAAAGCCAACCTGTATTCAAAAGAACAACGAGCAGACCTCCGAACTAGAAAATAGGAAATGCATGCAAAAAAAAGAGTAACATATGTATGAAACTAATGCAAAATGTAACAGGATGTGAGCGAAAACTACTCCTAAAACCCTATATGTTTTTCTCACATCATAAGGTCTATGACTGCGCAGGCTAATTTGTCGATCTCCTATTGGGGATATGCATTATTAGCTGCGATCTATATTCTTAACAAAGTGCCTTTAAAGTCAGTTCCATCTACCCCATATGAACGTTGGACAGGCAGAAAATCAGATTTGAGCAATCTGAGACCCTAAGGGTCAGCTGCCTATGTTCATGATAGTTCTCATAAGTATGAAAAACTATGACCCAGAGATAAGAAATGTATCTTTATAAGATATTTTGATACCTCCAAGGGTAATGTTTTCATAGGTGAGTAACAAGATAGAACAATCTCTGAATTGGATTCGAGAGATGCTACTTTTCTCGAAACTGAGTTCCCAGCTAGAGGTGAGGTTGATAAAACAATTCCTCTGTTTGAGGAGGATGAGTCGTTGTCAACAAGATAGGTGTCTAGTGGGATACCCGAACCTAGTCAACCCAGTGGGAGTAATTTTGTAACACCCCGAGGGAGTCCCCCCCGACAAAAATCCGACAGCATCTCCCCTGTACGGGTGACAATACCAATTTTTATACAAGGTCTACACGACCACTATATATCGGTCAACACGACCGGAATCCAAACAACACACGCAGATAATAATTAGGCCTCAGGCCATCAAGCAAAGTAAATAGCAATAATCTACTATATTTAGACTTACCCCTTCTGCCATCTAAGCAGGAATATACAACCCAAACCAATCGGATAGTCCATAAGGACAAAACAAATATCTCCAAAACCTCCACAAGTACATAACCAAAACAAACACAAGTCCTACACACTTCATCTAGTTTAAAACCAAAACCATAAGACCAATAAAACCTATCCATTTCGACGAGGGGGATTGGCAGTTGGACTCTCCTGGAAGTTTCAACCTGAAACAGATGTAAAGCAACGGAGTAAGTTCAAAGAACTTAGCAGATATAGTTGATATGCAAAGTAAGATATAGCTAACAATAAGAATCATGTCAGTACAGTCTCACATATAGGGTATGCTAAAAAGAAATACAAAAGGATTGTACTTACCTGAATCTCCTATCCTGATATAGGAGCATGTGTCATACTATAAGAGATAAAGTCATCACCATACACAAATATGTATCCTGTATGCATGATAATCATATGCAACATCCAAGGCATCAATAAAAATGCAGCAAACACAATACAAATGCTATCCATGCAAAATGCATGTCGTGCAAATGACATGGTCACCCCAGACGCCAATCAGCCGCTTCACACGCGATGGTGAAGCCGAGTGGGTAGGGCTATGACAATTGTGCACTCTGTCATCACTGCTCCTGAGTGACTGAGTGGACAGGATGCTGTCGGAGTACACCTATCCTCCTGCCCCAATCAGAGTGAGGGAGCTAAGCTCTCATCTCCCGGTGTCATAGACCAGAGGAGGGATCCCTGCCCGCTACCATGCTGCCTCATCGCTACCCATGAGCAGACCAACGGAGCTTGACAGAGCAACTGCATACACCCTCCTGATGTACCACTAACCCATCAGTGGCAACGTGTGCAGGCCATGTAACTGGCTGCGAGCTCAACTATAAAGGAACCCCGTCCAGCCAGCATGCAATCATGCAAGATGGTGCATGATACTAAAGCATGTAAATCCAACTAAAATGCATAATCGAATAATATGCACAACCAATAAGTGTATATCCATGATCCGAGTAAAACAGGGAAAGTATAACCATAATCGATCAAATGCATGTATCAAGTAGGCACAAAAACATACTAGGCATATAAACATGAAAACTATTGCATGCTATCCTAACTAGCATATCAACAAGACTATATCTAAGAGATAAGTCAAAATACCCGCCTAATAAAATATCCACAAAAAGAACCAGATCGTCATGATCGTGAACCTGCCTCATGACCGAAACCTGCAAACAGCATAACTATTGTTAAGCACAAAATGCAATTCACCGACAAATCGACTACTTAATCGATTTCTTACGTAACCAATTAACCCAAATCAACTTCCAATTTCACTAATTTATCTAACCCTTTCACAACCCTAACAACTCCCAATTACACCAATTTAGGGATCTAATCACCCTAATTGAAATCTCATCACAACCCAAAATAGATCCACTCCCAAATCGAGCCTAAATCTTGATTAGCTTTAGATCTAACATCATAATCATAACAAACACTAGACCAACTATATAATAGTGTACATCCAACCATCCAATATCAACCGAACAACACCAAAATCGTGCTTACCGGCCCTAGGATCCCACCAGCAGTCGATACTCCCAACTCGCAGCCCACTTCGTGGTCGAGAACCTCACAACCGACTCCCTATATAATAACCTCCAAACACAGATCAGAACTCCGACTCACAACCGTACACTGCCCACTTACATCCGACCTTGCAAGACCACCTCCAATTCTAACCGCATGACGCCCCCAAATAGACCCTCACAGCCCACACCACTACTGTTCACAGCCTTACAGGTGACTCAATCCTTGTTTCACAGCCGACCACTTCCCATGTCTCACCAGCCGACACCAACACACGCTAGACAGAAAGGAAAATAGGGAAACTAGATATTTACCGAAAGCTCCACTCCTGAACAGTACATAACGGAACACTGTCGGCGCACGCTTCAAGCCGCTATCCTAAATAACTGTCCAAACACAATCCACTGTCAAATCGCCAAAAATGCCGCAGGGGTTAGACAAAACACAAGTTGACCCCTTACCTTGCTCCGGCGATGCTTGGCCAGAATGGCAGCTCCCCCGTCGACAGAAATCTCCACCCGATTTGCCTTAATCTCCTGCTTCGGCAACCACCGGAAAGACCACAACCCCCAACGAAGGTGGCGACAGCGCGGTGGTGTGAGACGGTGACACGCACGGTGCTAACACCGCCAGGTGTCGAGCCGCGACGGGCGACATCGCCGCTGTGGAGCGAACGCGAGCGGCATCGGGCTGCTAGAAGAGGAGGCCGGCGCTCGCGGCTATGGACGGCCAGCGTGCAGAGGGCGTTCGCGAGAGCAGCGGCGATCGGAATCGTGGCTGCTGGCTGTCGCGCGGGAGAGAAGAAGCGGTGGTAGCTTGCGACGATGGCTGCGGGTGCGCCCGAAGGGTAGAACGGCGGCGATTCTATCGCGGTGGCGACATACACAGGGAAAGGCGGGGCACGGTTGATGTTGTGGGTGGCGACGTGAGGAAGAAGGGGCTTGGGGAAAAAGTTTGGGAACGGCAGGCGGTGTCTTGCTGCGGCGCAGGGAAAGAAAGAAAAAGAAGATCGGAAGAGTTATCGCGAAAAAGAAATCGAAAGGTAACGACATGATCGCGAAAGGAAGAAGCGTCGGGCGCGACGGGGAAAAAAAACTGGGGTCGATCCCTAATTATCCGAACTACCCCTTTTATAAATAAATAAAAACCTTATTAATTCCTTAGTAAATTCATTATCCCTGTATTATCTCGTACAAGCTCCGTTTAAATCCAGAAAAATTCCTAAAATTTCCTAAAAATCTCGAAAAATTTCCAGTATTATTTCCTTAATTCTCTGGCCATTTAATTTAATATTTTTAAATTTTCCGTATTTAACATTCTCCCCCACTAATAAAAATTTGGTCCCCAAATTTCCTACTCGGATGCATAATGAGTAAGAGATACCACAAGTATTGAAAAATATATCTCACGTACCTTAAGTAAACAAGTGGGGATATTGAGCTCTGATCTTTTCTTCAAGCTTCCAAGTAGCCTCCTCATCGGTGTGGTAACTCCACCCGACCTTGACAAGTCGCAAAAATCTTATTCCGCAACTGTCGTTCTTTGTCATCCAGAATCCGTACCTGAGCCTCTTCGTAAGTAGCATCAGGTTGAATGGAACCTGACACATCTGATAGAATATGTGTAGAGTCTGGCACATACTTCCTCAGCATGGACACATGAAACACATCATGGATACCAGCCAAAGACGGTGGTAGCGCTAGTCGGTAAGCGACTGCTCCGATCCTCTCCAAAATCTCGAAAGGCCCAATGTACCTTGGAGCTAACTTACCACGAAGGTCAAATCTCTTCACCCCTTTCGTGGGTGAGACTCGCAGGAATACTTGGTCACCAATATAGAACTCCCGAGGTCTTCGTCTCCGATCTGCATAACTCTTCTGACGATCCTGCGTCTCGGCCATCCTTTGTATGATAGTACGGACCAACTCTGCCTCGTACTGAGCTCTATGGGTCCTAGCAACTGGTCCTCCCAGTTGGCCCCAAAATCCATAACACAGGACCTTAGCAAATCCTCTAGAGTCTGAATGGTCCGCTCAGACTGTCCACCTGTCTGCGGATAGAATGCAGTATTAAAACGAAGTTGTGTGCCTAAGGACTGCTGCAGACTCTGCCAGAACCGAGATGTGAACCAGGGATCTTTATCTGATATAATGCTCAAAGGAACACCATGCAATCTGATGATATCTCGACCATATAACTCTGTCAAACGATCCAAAGAGTCGGTCTTCCGAATCGCTAAGAAGTGCGCGGATTTGGTTGGTCGGTCAACGACTACCCAAATCGCGTCATGGCCTTGATGTGTCCTAGGCAAACCCACCACAAAATCCATAGTAATACGCTTCCACTTCCATTCCGGAATCGAACTTTTTTTTTCTGAAGCATCTGTTCGTTAAACTAATGCAACTCCGAAAACCATTATCCTCCTCGGAGTCAGAGACGATAGTCCATCTAATGTCCAAAATCTACTCTACCACACACTCTGTAAGTGCATGGGAGGCTATCGCGACGAAACTTCCTTGTTACAACCGTTCGTGTTCCAGCTACTCTATAGTAGCTATCCAGTAGCTAGCCAAAACTCCATGAGCATTTCTGCTCCTCACCTATTCAAAACAACATAATAACTGCGAAGTCCACGTCATATATATGACGGCTTATCTCGCAGTCCTTTAATTTTCGTAAGCTTAGGATACGTCTTATTCAATAGCATCGGAATCGCTCCGATCCCCGAAATGATGCATCCATGTACACTACCCTTCCATCCACACCAGAATGATTAATCAACATTGGCATAAAAGTCAACTATCGTCTGAGCCCTGAAACTAGTTTCACAAGTTTCAGATCAAGTAAATTCCATCACCTTCCTGGTCCAACCAATCAGCGATGTAGTACCGCTAGAGCATCCTATCCATATCTATGGTAATAATCAAATCAATACCAGGAAACCACCATCTACGGTGGTCGAGTGCGCAACTCCAACTACCACCATTAACAGTGGCCAAGTTACGCAACTCCCACGACCACAACTGATCCAATCGTGTCCAAAATACATGACTTCCCAAATCCATGGACGACTAAGTCGTCAATAAGTCTAATAAGATATTCAAAAGCTCATACAATTCATACCAAGTATGACATTGTCGTCACCACACACTTGCATTCTCTTTACTTTAGGCTGATGATATAACAATCATCACAACGACAATGATAATTGTATGACACCATGTCACTACAATATCATCACACCAGTCATAGATCAATCCTAGAGTATACACCGGTGTCCTATAGCTGATCTAAATAGATCCTCTATCCATAATGAAGGATATTCATTTCCTTCCACAACTACCGCATTCTATCATCGATAATCGACGCATAATCTCAAAGGTTCATCTCTCTTTTAACAAAGAGTTCCGGATCTTCTCTGAAAAAATACTGGGACAAATAAATATCCCATCCAACCCCTCCCATAATATGGTAAAACGATCTTTCATCGTCTTGACCAGTGTAGGTATACACGCCTTATTCATAACCAAATCAATAATAGTAGGGACTGATCTTCTCTGAGGGTTTACTCCTTGTCCTTCAAATTGGTGGCTAGCAGGCCAAATCCCTAGCTTCCTAATTCGACCTCAGTCGGCACCTATAAAGAGTCCGTACTTTTGAAATTATCGTTAGGTTCTGTAAGGTCAATACGTCATCGACCTCATCCCCGACCATGAATAGGAGCAATTTCACTAAGTCCATACTTTTACTATAACTCAGAGATATCCTTCAGCTTGCCTGGTCCCCAAAACACGAGAACTCCCAAAAATCCAAGGAAAATAAAATCCTCCAAACACAAAACCCATAAACCAAAACCGCAAACCAATAAAATTGGCACGTCCTGGGGGCATATCCATCATCCAAATGATGGAGGAGTCCCTTAGTGACAATATTCCAAAATCCATGGACCAAATCTGGTAAAAAAAACCTCGAAATAATTATAGAAATATCAGTATTTTAATAACTGCATGCATGCACGACTAAACATATAACAATTAAAGTAAAATAGTTTTATAACCCCAAATCAAATTGCGACAAAATCCAATGTGCATAACAAAATGCAACACCGATAAAGTAAATAAAGCGGCATCCCGACGATGCAGGGAGACAAGCACGACAAGAAACTCTCTGAGCGACACAAAGGTAGGTCAACAGGACACGTCCTCCATCAGTTAACCTAGAGGATAAGTGAGGAGGGGGTAAGTACAACCACTCAATGGATGGATAGACTATAGTGCATACTCATAATGCACACAATGGAAGTCAAAGGAAACAACTAGAGTAACCCAACCCTTAAAGTACCAATATCAGTCTGCAACTAACCTGGTCAGCAGTATAACAAATATACCTGTAACGGACACAACCACTGCAATCTACAAGCAATGCACATCCAGATACCACGACAAAGCCTCGTGGCTCTCGAGGTAATATAAAGTGAACTATCTATGAGCTACCGCGAACGGAACTCGTGGGTCGACAATCAATATATCAAGCATTGTCTACGCGCAACTACATGCTACCACGAATGGGTCTCGTGGGCAGACAGCGTATATAGATATCTAATTATTGACTGCACGCAACAACATACTACCTACTAATGGGGCGCGTGAGCAGTCGATTTTCCTAGGTTGTTAAGCCTAGGGTTATCCAATACATTCAACATAGAACGACTATCAAAATCGATAAAGATCATCGATCTACAATAAAACCCATTGAGGCGGTCAAGCGAGGGTTTCAACACCTCTAATACTAAATGTTTACCATAGTCGGTAAAGATCATCGACTTATAAATAAATAAGTCGAGATGGTTAAGTCTAGGGTTCCAACCCTTCTAACATGATCGGTTATCAAAGTCGATAAAAATCACAAGTCCACTAACAAACACGTCGAGACGATTGCTCATAAGGTTTCGTCCCAGCTAACAGGAAACGCCTATTAAGGCCAATAAAGACAACCCCTCTACTAACAAGCACGGCAAGAGGGTTAAGTCTGAATTATATCATTCTACCAGTTCAATCATGCATGCTACAACATGCTACCATGAATAGATCTCGTGGGTATTTAACCTGTAAAGTAGCTATCTAGCTACAGGCGTCATACGAATCTGATTATCACCAACTCCGAACAAATAACGCAAGAATATAACCTTACAATAGGTCATCTCAACCATGATTGGGAGGCATGATTGACCACAATATACAAAGCACCTATAGGGAAACACTACTGTAAACTTTTTCTCAACCAAGAATGGGAGATATAGTAAGGACTAATCACATCCTAACCATACGAACTCTACTAGTCCGATCACCATATCACTGAAATAGTAAATGGATAAACATATACCAATATGCACATCCGGATCATTACGCTTAGGGTTCCCACACCTAGGGTTCTACTAATGTTATTTCATTCCTAAGATCCGCTCCTACAGAATAACCTCATCTAAGTTATTCTATCTCTACTAGTCTTAATCATGGTATCCACCGCAAAAATACATAACCATATAAACACATAATACACTGTCTAATAATCGACAGCATTGTCATACTAATAGAAATCAATGGCTGAAATTAATTAGGGTATAACTAAAGAGTCATGCCAGATCAAAGTCAAGGCAATACTAAATAAAGCATCAGATGCCTATATATACCCTAAACTACGTAAGCAATGTAATCATGTCATCATGCACTAGGATCTAGAGAGTCAAAGAACCTCTATGTATACCTTCTACGAATTTATCCATCTTAGTCATATTATTCAACTAGTCTAATCCTAATACTAGTCCAATAAGTATGAGGTAAACATCTACCAATAATATCCAATCATTTATATCACAATGATAACTAGCTACGTATAACAGTAATAGCAATTAATAACCATATGCTAACGATAAACCAGCAACCTAAAAATCTAACAGTCTAATAGATATAAAGTTAAAATAATACTAGACAAAACATGATACCACCGTATAACCAATATAACCAATACAAATATGCACTAAATCTAGAAAATTTTCTAGAATTTATTTATCTATTAGCGGTCTGGAGATGTCCTGTCGCTGTCAAATCCCCAAATTGACCTCGTAAATAATACCTTGAATTTTCGAAACATAAAAACATCAGAAATCCGTACAACTCCGAAAATACCCTAGTTAACCTGCCAAACTTGGCAAACTCCAAAAACCCAAAGACCCTAAAGAATTCGGAACCTACTCTCTGATACCAATAAATTGTCACACCCCGAGGGAGTCCCCGCCAGACAAAAAATCCGGCAGCATCTCCCCTGTACGGATGACATTAACAATTTTCATACAAGGTCTACATGGCCACTATACATCGGTCAACACGACCGGAATCCAAACAACACACGCAGATAATAATTAGGCCTCAAGCCATCAAGCAAAGTAAATAGCAATAGTCTACTATATCTAGACTTACCCCTTCTTCCATCTGAGCAAGAATATACAACCCAAACCAATCGGATAGTCCATAAGGACACAACAAATATCTCCAAAACCTCCACAAGTACATAACCAAAACAAACACAAGTCCTACACACTTCATCTAGTTTAAAACCAAAACCATAAGACCAATAAAACCTATCCATTTCGACGAGGGGGATTGGCAGCTGAACTCTCCTGGCAGTTTCAACCTGAAACAGATGTAAAACAACGGGGTAAGTTCAAAGAACTTAGCGAATATAGTTGATATGCAAAGTAAGATATAGCTAACAATAAGAATCATGCCAGTACAGTCTCACATATAGGGTATGCTAAAAAGAAATACAAAAGGACTGTACTTTACCTGAATCTCCTACCCTGATATAGGAGCATGTGTCATATATAAGAGATAAAGTCATCATCATACACAAATATGTATCCTGTATGCATGACAATCATATGCAACATCCAAGGCATCAATAAAAATGCAGCAAACACAATACAAATGTTATCCATGTACAACTGCGGCACTGGCCATCATTGCTTCCCGAGTGATCGAGTGGGGATGCGGGTACACCTATCCTCCTGCCCCAATCAGAGTGGGGGAGCTAAGATCTCATCTCCCGGTGTCAAAGACCAGAGGAGGGATCCCTGCCCACTACCACGCTGCCTCATTGCTACCTATAAGCGGACCAGCGGAGCCTGACAGAGCAACTGCACACACCCTCCTGATGTACCACTAACCCATGAGTGGCGGCAGAGCCATGTAATCGTCATGGCTCAACTATAAAGGAACCCCGTCCAGCCAGCATACAATCATGCAAGATGGTGCATGATACTAAAGCATGTAAATCCAACTAAAATGCATAACCGAATAATATGCACAACCAATAAGTGTATATCCATGATCCGAGTAAAACAGGGAAAGTATAACCATAACCGATCAAATGCATGTATCAAGTAGGCACAAAAACATACTAGGCATATAAACATGAAAACTATTGCAAGCTATCCTAACTAGCATATCAACATGACTATATCTAAGAGATAAGTCAAAATACCCGCCTGATAAAATATCCGTAAAAAGAACCAGATTGTCACGACCGTGAACCTGCCTCGTGACCGAAACCTGCATACAACATAACTATTGTTAAGTACAAAATGCAATTCACCGACAAATCGAATACTTAATCGATTTCTTACATAACCAATTAACCCAAATCAACTTTCAATTTCACTAATTTATCTAACCCTTTCACAACCCTCACAATTCCCAATTACACCAATTTAGGGATCTAATCACCCTAATTGAAATCTCATCACAACCCAAAATAGATCCACTCCCAAATCGAGCCTAAATCTTGATTAGCTTTAGATCTAACATCATAATCATAACAAACACTAGACCAACTATATAATAGTGTACATCCAACCATCCAATATCAACCGAACAACACCAAAATCGTGCTTACCGGCCGTAGGATCCCACCGGCAGCCGATACTCCCAACTTGCAGCCCACTTCGTGGTCGAGAACCTCACAACCGACTCCCTCTATAATAACCTCCAAACACAGATCATAACTCCGACTCACAGCCGTACACTGCCCACTTACATCCAACCTTGTACGACCACCTCCAACCCTAACCGCATGACGCCCCCAAATAGACCCTCACAGCCCACACCACTACTGTTCACAGCCTTACAGGTGACTCAATTATTGTTTCACAGCCGACCACTTCCCATATCTCACCAGCCGACACAAACACACACTAGACAGAAAGGAAAATAGGGAAACTAGATATTTATCGAAAGCTCCACTCTGAGCAAGACAGGAACTGGCATCAAGACGCTTGTTCTTGTCCTAAATCACTGTCCAAACACAATCCACTGTCAAATCGCGGAAAATGCCGCAGGGGTTAGACAAAACACAAGTCGACCCCTTACCTTGCTCCGGCGATGGTCGGCCAGAAGGGCAGCTCCCCCGTCGCAGAAATCTCCACCCAATTTGCCCTAATCGCCTGCTCCAGCAACCACCGGAAATACCACAACCCCCAACGGAAGCGGCGACAGCACGGTTGTGTGAGACGGCGACACGCACGGTGCTGACACATGCTTGTGGTGTCGGACGCACGGCCGGCGACGTCGGGCTATTGGCTATGAACGCAAGGCTGGCGGCGTTGGGCTACTGGCAGAGGAGGTCGGCGCTCGCATCTGTGGACAGTGAGCGCGCAAAGGGCATTCGCGAGAGCAGCGACAGCGGCGCGACCTCTAGGTCAGACGGCAAGCAGCGGCGATCGGAATTGTGGTTGTTGGCTGCCGCGCGGGGGAGGAAGAAGCGGTGGTAGCTTGCAACGATGGTTGCAGGTGCGCCCGAAGGGCAGAACGGCCGCGATTCTATCGCGGTGGCGACAGACACAGGGAAAGGCGGGGCACGACAGGTGTTGTGGGTGGCGACGTGAGGAAGAAGGGGCTCGGGGAAAAAGTTTGGGAACGACGGGCGGTGTCTTGCTGCGGTGCAGGGAAAGAAAGAAAAAGAAGATTGGAAGAGTTATCGCGAAAAAGAAACCGAAAGGTAACGGCGTGATCGCGAGAGGAAGAAGCGTCGGGCGCGATGGGGAAAAAGAAAATTGGGGTCGATCCCTAATTATCCGAACTACCCCTTTATAAATAAATAAAAACATTATTAATTCCTTAGTAAATTCATTATCCCCGTATTATCTCGTATGAGCTCCGTTTAAATCCAGAAAAATTTCTAAAATTTCCTAAAAATCTCGAAAAATTTCCAGGATTATTTCCTTAATTCTTTGGCCATTTAATTTAATATTTTTAAATTTTTCGTATTTAACATTCTCCCCCACTAATAAAAATTTGGTCCCCAAATTTCCTACTCAGATGCATAATGAGTAAGAGATACCACAAGTACTAAAAAATATATCTCACGTACCTTAAGTAAACAAGTGGGGATATTGAGCTCTGATCTTTTCTTCAAGCTCCTAAGTAGCCTCCTCATCGGTGTGGTAACTCCACCCGACCTTGACAAGTCGCAAAAATCTTATTCCGCAACTATCGTTCTTTGTGATCCAGAATTCGTACCTGAGCCTCTTCGTAAGTAGCATCAGGTTGAATGAAACCTGACACATCTGATAGAATATGTGTAGAGTCTGGCACATACTTCCTCAGGATGGACACATGAAACACATCATGGATACCAGCCAAAGACGGTGGTAGCGCTAGTCAGTAAGCGACTGCTCCGATCCTCTCCAAAATCTCAAAAGGCCCAATGTACCTTGGAGCTAACTTACCACGGAGGTCATATCTCTTCACCCCTTTCATGGGTGAGACTCGCAGGAATACTTGGTCACCAATATAGAACTCTCGAGGTCTCCGTCTCCGATCTGCATAACTCTTCTGACGATCCTGCGTCTCGGCCATCCTTTGTATGATAGTACGGACCAACCCTGCCTTATACTGAGCTCTATGGGTCCTAGCAACTGGTCCTCCCAGTTGGCCCCGAAATCTATAACACAGGACCTCAGCAAATACTCTAGAGTCTGAATTGTCCGCTCAGACTGTCCACCTGTCTGCGGATAGAATGCAGTATTAAAACGAAGTTGTGTGCCTAAGGACTGCTACAGACTCTGCCAGAACCGAGACATGAACCGGGGATCTTTATCTGATATAATGCTCAAAGGAACACCATGCAATCTGATGATATCCCGACCATATAACTCTGTCAAACGATCCAAAGAGTCGGTCTTCCGAATCGCTAAGAAGTGCGCAGATTCGGTTAGTCAGTCAACGACTACCCAAATTGCGTCATGGCCTTGATGTGTCCTAGGCAAACCCACCACAAAATCCATAGTAATACGCTTCCACTTCCATTCCGGAATCGGAATTTTTTTTTTCTGAAGCATCTGTTCCTTAAACTAATGCAACTCCGAAAACCATTATCCTCCTCGGAGTCAGAGACGGTAATCCATCTAACGTCCAAAATCCACTCCACCACACACTCTGTAAGTGCATGGGAGGCTATCGCGACCAAACTTCCTTGTTACAACCGTTCGTGTTCCAGCTACTCTATAGTAGCTATCTAGTAGCTAGCCAAAACTCCATGAGCATTTCTGCTCCTCACCTATTCAAAACAACATAATAACTGCGAAGTCCATGTCATATATATGACGGCTTATCTCGAAATCCTTTAATTGCCGTAAGCTTAGGATATGTCTTATTCAATAGCATCGGAATCGCTCCGATCCCCAAAATGATGCATCCATGTACACTACCCTTTCATCCACACCAGAATGATTAATCAACATTGGCATAAAAGTCAACTATCGTCTGAGCCCTGAAACTAGTTTCACAAGCTTCAGACCAAGTAAATTCCATCACCTTCCTGGTCTAACCAATCAGCGATTTAGTACCGCTAGAGCATCCTATCCATATCTATGGTAATAATCAAATCAATACCAGGAAACCACCATCTACGATGGTCGAGTACGCAACTCCAACTACCACCATCAACAGTGGCCAAGTTACGCAACTCCCACAACGACAACTGATCCAATCGTGTCTAAAATACACGACTTCCCAAATCCATGGACGACTAAGTCGTCAATAAGTCTAATAAGATATTCAAAAGCTCATACAATTCATACCAAGTATGACATTGTCGTCGCCACACACTTGCATTCTCTTTACTCCAGGCTGATGATATAACAATCATCACAATGACAATGATAATTATATGACACCATGTCACTACAATATCATCACACCAGTCATAGATCAATCCTAGAGTATACACCGGTGTCCTATAGCTGATCTAAATAGATCCTCTATCCACAATGAAGGATATTCATTTCCTTCCACAACTACCGCATTCTATCATCGATAATCGGCGCATAATCTCAAAGGTTCATCTCTCTTTTAACAAAGAGTTCCGGATCTTCTCTGAAAAAATACTGGGACAAATAAATATCCCATCCAACCCCTCCCATAATATGGTAAAACGATCTTTCATCGTCTTGACCAGTGTAGGTATACACGCCTTATTCATAACCAAATCAATAATAGTAGGGACTGATCTTCTCTGAGGGTTTACTCCTTGTCCTTCAAATTGGTGGCTAGCAGGCGAAATCCCTAGCTTCCTAATTCGACCTTAGTCGGCACCTATAAAGAGTCCGTACTTCTGAAATCATCGTTAGGTTCTGTAAGGTCAATACGTCATCGACCTCATCCTCGACCATGAGTAGGGGCAATTTCACTAAGTTCATACTTTTACTATAGCTCAGAGATATCCTTCAGCTTGCCTGGTCCCCAAAACACGAGAACTCCCAAAAATCCAAGGAAAAGAAAATCCTCGAAATACAAAACCCACAAACCAAAACCGCAAACCAATAAAATTGTCACGTCCTGGGGGCATATCCATCATCCAAATGATGGAGGAGTCCCTTAGTGACAATATTCCGAAATCCATGGACCAGATTTGGTAAAAAAACCTCGAAATAATTATAGAAATACCAGTATTTTAATAACTACATGCATGCACGACTAAACATATAACAATTAAAGTAAAATAGTTTTATGGCCCCAAATCAAATTGCGACAAAATTCAATGTGCATAAACAAAATGCAACACCGATAAAGTAAATAAAGCGGCATCCCGACGATGCAGGGAGACAAGCACGGCAAGAAACTCTCTGAGCGACACAAAGGTAGGTCAACAGGACACGTCCTCCATCAGTTAACCTAGAGGATAAGTGAGGAGGGGGTAAGTACAACCACTCAATGGATGGATAGACTATAGTGCATACTCATAATGCACACAATGGAAGTCAAAGGAAACAACTAGAGTAACCCAACCCTCAAAGTACCAATATCAGTCTGCAACTAACCTGGTCAGCAGTATAACACATATGCCTGTAACTGACACAACCACTGTAATCTACAAGCAATGCACATCCAGATACCATGACAAAGCCTCGTGGCTCTCGAGGTAATACAAAGTGAACTATCTATGAGCTACTGCGAACGAAACTCGTGGGTCGACAATCAATATACCAAGCACTGTCTACGTGCAACTACATGCTACCACGAATGGGTCTCGTGGGCAGATAGCGTATATAGATATCTAATTATTGACTGCACGCAACAACATACTACCTACTAATGGGGCGCGTGAGCAGTCGATTTTCCTAGGTTGTTAAGCCTAGGGTTATCCAATACATTCAGCATAGAACGACTATCAAAATCGATAAAGATCATCGATCTACAATAAAACCCATTGAGGCGGTCAAGCGAGGGTTTTAACACCTCTAATACTAAATGTTTACCATAGTCGGTAAAGATCATCGACTTATAAATAAATAAGTCGAGATGGTTAAGTCTAGGGTTCCAACCCTTCTAACATGATCGGTTATCAAAGTCGATAAAAATCACAAGTCCACTAACAAACACGTCGAGACGATTGCTCATAAGGTTTCGTCCCAGCTAACAGGAAACGCCTATCAAGGCCAATAAAGACAACCCCTCTACTAACAAGCACGACAAGAGGGTTAAGTCTGAATTATATCATTCTACCAGTTCAATCATGCATGCTACAACATGCTACCATGAATAGATCTCGTGGGTATTTAACCTGTAAAGTAGCTATCTAGCTACAGGCGTCATACGAATCCGATTATCACCAACTCCGAACAAATAACGCAAGAATATAACCTTACAATAGGTCATCTCAACCATGATTGGGAGGTATGATTGACCACAATATACAAAGCACCTATAGGGAAACACTACTGTAAACTTTTTCTCAACCAAGAATGGGAGATATAGTAAGTACTAATCACATCCTAATCATACGAACTCTACTAGTCCGATCACCATATCACTGAAATAGTAAATGGATAAACATATACCAATATGCACATCCGGGTCATTACGCCTAGGGTTCGCACACCTAGGGTTCTACTAATGTTATTTCATTCCTGAGATTCACTCCTACAGAATAACCTCATCTAAGTTATTCTATCTCTACTAGTCTTAATCATGGTATCCACCGCGAAAATACATAACCATATAAACACATAATACGCTGTCTAATAATCGACAGCATTGTCATACTAATAGAAATCAATGGCTGAAATTAATTAGGGTATAACTAAAGAGTCATGCCAGATCAAAGTCAAGGCAATACTAAATAAAGCATCAGATGCCTATATATACCCTAAACTACGTAAGCAATGTAATCATGTCATCATGCACTAGGATCTAGAGAGTCAAAGAACCTCTATGTATATCTTCTACGAATTTATCCATCTTAGTCATATTATTCAACTAGTCTAATCCTAATACTAGTCCAATAAGTATGAGGTAAACATCTACCAATAATATTCAATCATTTATATCACAATGATAACTAGCTACGTATAGCAGTAATAACAATTAATAACCATATGCTAACGATAAACCAGCAACCTAAAAATCTAACAGTCTAACAGATATAAAGTTAAAATAATACTAGACAAAACATGATATCACCGCATAACCAATATAACCAATACAAATATGCACTAAATCTAGAAAAATTTCTAGAATTTATTTACCTATTAGTCGTTTGGAGATGTCCTGTCGCCGTCAAATCCCTAAATTGACCTCGTCAATAATACCTCGAATTTTCGAAACATAAAAACATCGAAAATCCGTACAACTCCGAAAATACCCTAGTTAACCTGCCAAACTTGGCGAACTCCAAAAACCCAAAGACCCTAAAGAATTCGGAACCTACGCTCTGATACCAATAAATTGTCACACCCCGAGAGAGTCCCTGCCAGACAAAAATCTGGCAGCATCTCTCCTGTACGGGTGACAATACCAATTTTCATACAATGTCTACATGACCACTATACATCGGTCAACACGATCAGAATCCAAACAACACACGCAGATAATAATTAGGCCTCAGGCCATCAAGCAAAGTAAATAACAACAGTCTACTATATCTAGGCTTACCCCTTCTGCCATCTGAGCAAGAATATACAACCCAAACCAATCGGATAGTCCATAAGGACACAACAAATATCTCCAAAACCTCTACAAGTACATAACCAAAACAAACACAAGTCCTACACACTTCATCTAGTTTAAAACCAAAACCATAAGACCAATAAAACCTATCCATTTCGACGAGGGAGATTGGCAGCTGGACTCTCCTCGCAGTTTCAACCTGAAACAGATGTAAAGCAACGGGGTAAGTTCAAAGAACTTAGCAGATATAGTTGATATGCAAAGTAAGATATAGCTAACAATAAGAATCATGTCAGTACAGTCTGACATATAGGGTATGCTAAAAAGAAATATAAAAGGACTGTAATTACCTGAATCTCCTACCCTGATATAGGAGCATGTGTCATACTATAAGAGATAAAGTTATCACCATACACAAATATGTATCTTGTATGCATGGCAATCACATGCAACATCCAAGGCATCAATAAAAATGCAGCAAACACAAAACAAATGCTATCCATGCAAAATGCATGCCGTGCAAATGACATGGTCACCCCTGACGCCAGTCAGCCGCCTCACACGCAATGGTGAAGCCGAGTAGGTAGGGCTATGACAACTATGCACTCTGTCATCACTGCTCCTGAGTGACCGAGTGGACAGGATGCTGTCGGAGTACACCTATCCTCCTGCCCCAATCAGAGTGGGGGAGCTAAGCTCTCATCTCCCGGTGTCATAGACCAGAGGAGGGATCCCTGTCTGCTACCACGCTGCCTCATCGCTACCCATGAGTGGACCAGCGGAGCCTAACAGAGCAACTGCACACACCCTCCTGATGTACCACTAACCCATGAGTGGCAGCGTGTGCAGGCCATGTAACTGGCTATGGGCTCAACTATAAAGGAACCTCATCCAGCCAGCATGCAATCATGCAAGATGGTGCATGATACTAAAGCATGTAAATCCAACTAAAATGCATAACCGAATAATATGCACAACCAATAAGTGCATATCCATGATCCGAGTAAAACAGGGAAAGTATAACCATAACCGATCAAATGCATGTATCAAGTAGGCACAAAAACATACTAGGCATATAAACATGAAAACTATTGCAAGCTATCCTAACTAGCATATCAACATGACTATATCTAAGAGATAAGTCAAAATACCCACCTGATAAAATATCCACAAAAGAACTGATTGTCACGACTAACTCCGCTCTGGATCAAACTCGATACAACATAACTATTGTTAAGCACAAAATGCAATTCACCGAGAAATCGAATACTTAATTGATTTCTTACATAACCAATTAACCCAAATCAACTTTCAATTTCACTAATTTATCTAACCCTTTCACAACCCTAACAACTCCCAATTACACCAATTTAGGGATCTAATCACCCTAATTGAAATCTCATCACAACCCAAAATAGATCCACTCCCAAATCGAGCCTAAATCTTGATTAGCTTTAGATCTAACATCATAATCATAACAAACACTAGACCAACTATATAATAGTGTACATCCAACCATCCAATATCAATCGAACAACACCAAAATCGTGCTTACCGGCCCTAGGATCCCACCGGCAGCTGATACTCCCAACTCGCAGCCCACTTCGTGGTCGAGAACCTCACAACCGACTCCCTCTATAATAACCTCCAAACACAGATCATAACTCCAACTCACAACCGTACACTGCCCACTTACATCTGACCTTGCACGGCAACCTCCAACCCTAACTGCATGACGCCCCCAAATAGACCCTCACAGCCCACACCACTACTGTTCACAGCCTTACAGGTGACTCAATCCTTGTTTCACAGCCGACCACTTCCCATGTCTCACCAGCCGACACCAACACACGCTAGACAGAAAGGAAAATAGAGAAACTAGATATTTACCGAAAGGTCCACTCCTGAACAGTACAGAACGGAACACTACCGGCGCACGCTTCAAGCTGCTGTCCTAAATCACTGTCCAAACACAATCCACTGTCAAATCACGAAAAATGCCGCAGGGGTTATACAAAACACAAGTCAACCCCTTACCTTGCTCCGACGATGTTCGGCTAGAAGGGCAGCTCCCCCGTCGGCAGAAATCTCCACCCGATTTGCCCTAATCGCTTGCTCCGGCAACCACCGGAAAGACCACAACCCCCAACGGAGGCGGCGACACGCACGGTGCTGACACATGCTTGTGGTGTCGGACGCACGGCCGGCGGCGTCGGGCTATTGGCTATGAACGCGAGGTGCAAGGCTGGTCATTGGCAGAGGAGGCTCAAGGCCATCCGTGGACATGAGCGAGCGCGAGGGCTGCGCGAGCAATGACGAGCGCCGACCTCTAGGTCGACAAGCGGCCGCGATCGAATCAAATTGTGGTCAAGGCCGCGTGCGGGGAGGAAGAAGCGGTGGTAGCTTGCGACGATGGTTGCGGGTGCGCCCGAAGGGTAGAACGGCCGCGATTCTATCGCGGTGGCGACAGACACAGGGAAAGGCGGGGCACGACAGGTGTTGTGGGTGGCGACGTGAGGAAGAAGGGGCTCGGGGAAAAAGTTTGGGAATGGTGGGCGGTGTCTTGCTGCGGCGCAGGGAAAGAAAGAAAAAGAAGATCAGAAGAGTTATCGCGAAAAAGAAACATAAAGGTAACGGCGTGATCGCGAGAGGAAGAAGCGTCGCGCGCGACGGGGTAAAAAAAACTGGGGTCGATCCCTAATTATCCGAACTACCCCTTTATAAATAAATAAAAACCTTATTAATTCCTTAGTAAATTCATTATCCCCGTATTATCTCGTACGAGCTCCGTTTAAATCCAGAAAAAATCCTAAAATTTTCTAAAAATCTCGAAAAATTTCCAGGATTATTTCCTTAATTCTTTGGCCATTTAATTTAATATTTTTAAATTTTCCGTATTTAACAAATTTGCCTAGTCACGAGGTGACTTCTCATGAGTCCAACTTACAGAAAAGTGTTCGTAAGATCAAACCTAAGAAGAGGTTTGATATTGAGAATGAGGCAATGATGACACTCCCTATTGACAATGAACAACCTCAATCAGTTAAGGAAGCTCTGGGCTCCAGAGTTAGAGATAAGTGGAGAGATACAATGGTTGAAAAAATGGAGTCAATGATTAAGAATCATGTTTGGGAGTTTGTCGATCTTCCTCTTGGCCAAAGGGCTATTGGGAATAAATGGATTCTCAAAATAAAGAGGAAATCAGATGGATCGATTAACCGATATAAAGCTCGTTTGGTTGCGAAAGGATTTACCCAATTGGAGGGTATAAACTTTGAAGAGACATTTTCTCCTGTAGTGAAGTTTGTGTTAATCCGAGTTATTTTGGCTTTAGTGGCACATTATGACTTGGAATTACATCAAATGCATGTAAAAACCGCTTTCCTTAACGGTGAGCTTGATGAAGAAATCTATATAGTTCGGCCAAAAGGTTTCATTACTGAAGGCCAAGAAGATAAAGTATGTAGATTGAAGAAATCTATATATGAGCTAAAGCAAGTATCAAGACAGTGGAACATAAGATTTAATGAAGTGGTTTTATCTTATGGGTTTGAAATGATCAATGAGAATCATTGTGTTTTCCTGAAAAAGAAAAAAGAAAAGTATGTCATTTTATCAGTATAAGTTGATGATATGCTAATAGCAGGAAATGACATAGGTTTTGAGGTAGAAGTCAAAAAGTGGCTTTCATCACAGTTTGACACAATAGATATGGGAGAAGTTGAATATATCTTAGGAGTAAAAATCATCAGGGATCGATCTAAGAGACTTTTGGGGTTGTCTTAAGAGTCTTATATAAATAAGATGTTACAACATTTCAGTATGTCTGACTGCAACATTGAACAGACACCTATTGTGAAAGGTACTGTCCTGAGCAAGAGTATGAGTCTCAAAACTCCTGAAGAAATAGCCGAGATGAATAAAAAACCATATGCCAATTCTATTGGTAGTTTGATGTATACTATGTTGTGTACTCGTCCCGATATCAGCTATACTGTTGGCTTAGTCAGTCGGTTCCAGTCAAACTCAGGATTGAGACACTGAAAGGCAGTGAAAAGGATATTTAGATATCTGAAAGCGACGACAGGTTATAGTCTCTGTTATCAAGGATCAGATATGAGCTTGAAGGGCTATTCAGATGCAGATTGGGCTGGGGACATGGATGATAGAAAATACATATCAGACTATGCGTTCTTATTGAATGGTGGCGCCATCTCCTGGAATAGCAAGAAACATGCCTGTGTGGCCTTATCAACTATGGAAGCTGAATATGTGGCATGTTCAATAGTTGTACAAGAAGCAGTCTGGTTAAGAAAGTTCCTGAAGCATCTGAAGATTGCTGAAGACAGTGGGAGTCCAGTGACCATCTACTGTGACAATCAAGCTGCTATAGTTTTTTCCAAGGATCCCAAATATCATAGCAAGGGCAAGCATATAGCTATAAAGTATAACTTTATCAGGGATATTGTTGCTAAGAAAAAGGTGATTCTTGAGTATATCCCTACACGAGCTATGCTTGCAGATCATTTTACTAAGTCGATGACTAGAGAGTCATTTAATGAGCACGTAAAGTCTATGGGACTTCGTAGAATGTAACAATCTTTGTAATGACAATCAGATATTGTAATTTGATCAGTGTATGTGATGTTACATTCTGATAAGATCTCAGTGAGCATGTTGACAGGTAGTGATTAGTCCTCTCACATGGACAATTATCTCTGTTTGTTATGTACGAATAGAGGCAAGACCATTACTTATAGGATAGCTTTGGAAGCTATATGTATAGAGATACATACCTATAAGCCTGGGGGTCGTCTTGATATGTGTATCAAGATAAGATCATTTAAGAAAAGTGATCGAAGTAAATGTTCCCACCATTTACTATACCTGTTTATGAGCCAGATTAGAATTCATATGTTGAATTTAGGATTGGACATTTGGAATGTCTGGATCAAAATCTGTACGATGTTGAGGAAAACATGCGCTCTTTATTGGTAAAGAGAATAACATCGTAGTATGTGATTTATACCATATGTGCTAAGGCGACAATAAAGGGTAGTAGGAGAATGAATCTCTGCTTCTCTACTATGTGAGCCCTTTGAAATTATATGTTAATCTCAGTATTTGTCCTTTGTGACTATTTAGGTGTCTGCTTGAAGTTTTAATCAGGGTCTGCTACTTTAGCATGTAAACCTATTGACTATAGATGATTCGGTCTATGGAACATGACTAGGAAAGCGACTGATTAAAATGAATAGATTCACGCTAAAAAAGGAAGGTTAAATAGATTTACATTTTTTGAGAATTATTCACTGGTCGATCCATTTTTGTTATGTATGGAAATTATTGTGAATATTGAGAATATGGAACATGCTCTTGACTTGATGGTCATTATGAGGGATTAGAGATGTTCATATTGATGTAAATGGAGATTATTTAATTTGGGTAAATAATAAGATATTATATCTAGGAAAATAGTTAAGTACCACCAGGAGAATAGTTCTGTACCACCTGGAAAATGACTGTGTGCCACTTGGAGGATGATAATGGGTCATCAGGTGAATGACTATGTGTCATTCATAGAATGGTTATATACCATTTGAAGAGCGGCTAAGTTAGGGGTAACAATTTTTCTTAGCATTGATCGCTCTATGAGCAGCTATGTAAGGTGTAATAACTTTCTTAGCATTGGATTGTTCAGTGTGCTTGCTGTCGTACGAACCGTTTTCCTATGTATAAATTGGTTGCTCTAATGGTCATTGTGACTATTAATCTCTGTTCTATTAGTCTTTTGGGACAATGGACTCCGACTCTATTTAGTTTATCTGACTAAATACCTCTTATTGGTCTATATGACCATTTGTCTATGTGGCATGCTTTGGACGAGTGAGAGATGTAACTACTGCAGCAGGCAGCGTGACACGTTATCTTTTGGCAACGTGAGCACGCACTGCATGAACTATAGTTTGTGCACTTCGTGCAGCGCTGCAGCGTTACACCCCCTTTATAAGGGGGTGTGCATCCAAAGCCTCCGGCTGCTGAGAGAGAGGAGATACGAGTGCGTTGCTGTGTGTGCGAAGTGCTGCCAGAGTGAGAAGTTGGCTTTCGACGTCGTCAGGTTGTCAGAGAGAACAGTGAGAGTAGAGAATACCAAGGCGCGGCTGGATCTTGGCTCGTGGAGGAGGAGGAGGATTGACCCTCAGACGACAATCAGAATCATCATCCCTACATCCCTACTGCGCTAGGACGCGAGAAGAATCTGACGACTCACTGTAAGTAACACTTACAGTAATATAGTTTTTGTTTCTGCATTTAAATTAGTTTAAATAGATGCATTACAACCAACAAAACATAATGTGTTAACTCAAAAATAACCAAGTTTTGGAAAAAAAACTTTTTCTCCCCCTTAATTTTTGACCTCTTCTCTCCCTTTTGCCATATATTAAAAAAAACGAGGGGCGTATTTACAAGATTAATGTGTGAAACGTATAAAAAGAAAATGTATAAACATATCATTTAAATGATAAAAGAAATCCAAGCATGTCCTTTATAATAAAAAAAACTATCCTTTATGTACCTAGAGGTATAGGATCAATTTAAGTTATTTTTTTCCTCTGCACCAACAATGTTAAGCTTTAATTTTGTGAAAAAGTGTATGATGACATTGGTAAAAATTCTGAGATTTCAAAAAACTTTAAAAGTTATAAACATAAGTATGATTTCAAAATACTTTTGAAAGTTATAAGTATAAGTATGATTTCAAAATACTTTTGAAAGTTATAAGTATGATTTCAAAATATTTTTGAAAGTTATAAGTATAAGTATGATTTCAAAATATTTTTGAAGACTTATCAATTTTAAAAGAGGTACAAGAATAATTTTCAAATATACAAATTTTAACCTTTACAATAAGTGTTACCCCCTTAACTTGTCATTATAGTTATCCACCAGGAAACTAAGTCTAGAGAGTTTAGGTGTCTAAAATTGGCCTAAAAATTATATGTCTAGTATTGGCCAACTAATTAAGTAACTATAGATTTCCAAAGATTAAATATAAGTACATGCAATAATCATGAAAAATAAATATTTTTATAGATTTTTGAAAACATTTCAAAAATTATGTTATTTTTAATTAAGTGCCCTTAACATCTCACCCATTTTATGTGTCTCAAGGCATGTTAACCTTATGTGTTTTGTAAGATGATTTTCAATTTTACTTAGTTAAATTTAGTGATTTGAAGACTAATTAACTTTGGGTTACGTTAGATTCAGATTTAACCTTTAGTTAGTTAAGTGAACCTTTCAAAAGATGACTTCCAGGTCGTGACGAAGCACAAAGGCCTTCTTTGATCGGAACAACGATCACTTCCTTAGACAAAGTCAATCTTAAGAAATTGTGCACTTAATTCACTTAGGGTTACATCCTGGTCTAACTAGTCTAGGATGTGATGAGATAGCTTCAGCTAGTTCCACTTAGCCAAGTGTACCAAACTAGATACATCTTATCTAACCCGGATACACAAGACCTCGCTTCCCTAATGTACTATCATCTCACCGCGTCCTGATACTATGTTGTTAAGGTTTATTAGTCATTAGGCCTATCTAGCCGTTCTACAAATAAAAAAAACTAAGCATGCAAAGTTAGATTAAGAAATTGATCATACAATTTTAGTATTAGCTCCCCCTAGATTATTGAATCGATACAGTCTATCCGCAAAGTGGATTTGATCCTTGGGAACCCAATACTCAATAACACCTAGTTGTGAATTTAAAATAGTCTTAGGGACCCATGCTTGGACTTTTCGATTACTACGATTAACGATTGACAAATAAGATCTATTCTTTATTGTTGTTCTAAACCCAAGTCCGACCTTGTTGTACACGACTCTTTGAGTTCCAAGAATTAGGTCAAGACTCTTGGAGCCCAATGTGAACTTTTCTAACTTAACCTTAAGCTCTTGAACTTGTCATTTTAAGAGAGAATTCTCTTCCTCAAGTTTTTTAACTTGAGTTGAGTTTCCTTCTTGAACTTGACTAGTTGAAGAGACTAGGTTAGCCTTATGCTTAAGGGTTTTGACCTCCTTAAGCAAAGACTCGACTTTAAACTCGAATTTAGATAATTTTCTATCTAACAACTTAATGGCATGATATAGATTACTAATTAATGAACGACTTACCTTGATTTTCTCTTTTGATCCGGTTTTGAGTCTTGACTCGAACTCATCATCGAAGTCGGATTCGGATTCGTAGTTGGCTTCGGGTTTGGACTCGGACTCGGACTCTGTCGGTCTCGCCATGAATGTCAAGTTTTCTTCTTCTTCCGATGGTTTTTCCCAAGTTGCTTGAAACGCCTTCTTTGGTTGTTTTGTAAGCTTTCTTCCTTTTCTGACCATTTTCCGAACTAGATTTACTAGTTTAGTCTCCATCTCTTCTTTCGATTCCGACTCGAATTCAGACTCTTCGGGCGGGGATTTGCTCTTGCCTTTCCTTCTTCCTGCATACAAAGTAACACCCTTCTTGACCGGGGCCGAATTAGATTGTTCATGAAGTTCGAATTCGAAAAACAATTCATCTAATCTAATTTTCGAAAGATCTCTAGATACTTTGTAGGCATCAACCATGGATGCCTACAAAAGTGGTCCTAGGGAAAGTGTTAAGCGCATACCTTATAATGTCTCAGTTTTCTACCATTTGCCCTATAGGACGGAGGTCGTTCATGATATCTTGAATTCGCACGTGGAGTTGAGTTGTCATCTCATTGTCCTACATTTTTAGATTAAATAACTTATTTAGGAGTAGGTCTCGTTTACATACCTTAGTGTCGATCGTCCCTTCATGCAACTTGATGAGTTTATTCCATAGGTCCTTGGCGCTGTTGAAGGGGCCAACATGGTTGAGCTCTTCCTTGGATAGACCGCACTGCAAGATTTGAGTGACTTTCGCATCAGCCTCTACTTGTCGCTTCATCACGTTTGTCCACTTGTCGCAGTCCATGAACTCTCATTCTTCATTTGTCGGTAAGGCAAATCTCGTCTGAATGACGATCCACATCTCAACTTGAGTCTTAAAATAACATTCCATCCAACCCTTCCAATAACGGAAGTCATCTCCGTTAAATAACGGAGGTCGGACAGTGTTGTACCCCTCAAGATGGGCCATTGATTATCTTGTAAAATACAAATACAAACCAAAAAGAAATTCCAAGACTTGGTCTTAGATTAATAATGCAGGAAATAAAAATAAATAAATGAGAAATAAAAGGCTAAACAAAAATTAAACACTTACGACATTCGATGCTCCTGAAAAGGTATTAAACGATATTTTTTGGGGTTAAAAATAGCTTGTTATGGGGGTAACCCCTAGGTAAGAAATGTAGATCTTCGAGAGAGCTTCGATTTGGTGGGTAGAACATTTTGTGGGTCCACTTGTATCAAAAGTTACGCCCATTTTACCATCAATTGCTCCAAAAGCGATTGGTTCGGTTGTAGAACTTTAGATACTTGCAAACACACAACCAAAATAAACAATGTACCAAGACTTAGTCTTGGATTAGTAGTGCAGGAATAAAAACTTTAAACGATAAAGCAAAAATACGAAAAGAAAATTGCTCGATCAGTGGTTGTACCAAATTTGAGCGCCTCCACTCTGATACCAATTGATGGATCAAGGAAAACACTAGAGGGGGTGAATAGCGTTCTAAAAACTTTTTTCTTTTCGTCAAAAACACAAAGTGCATAGTGGAAGTAAAAACAAGACAAAAGAGAAAGACACTTTTCTTTTTACTTGGTTCTCAACCAAAAGGTTGCTAGTCCAAGGCCCTGCAATCCTAGACTGCTTTCGTTGGGGCAATTCACTAGAAAGATCTCTTCCTCGTTGGAGGTAAGAGAACAATTACATAAGAAATATAGAGGAAGAGGCAATAAGCCTACCTCTCATCTTAGTAATGAGAAACACAAGTAAAAGAGTAAAGACAATAATTAAAGAATGCTACCGACTAAGGATTGCAAAGTTGGGCATGGCGTAGCGTTGTCGAATAAGGCTTGGATTTGTCGGAGCACTTTGGGAGCAATTTTAGATGATGAAAAGAGGTGAAACCCTTCTTCTTTTATAGCCCTTTGAGCCCTAGTTCGTTGAGATTCAGATCTGAGTCAAAGCTCCACCTCACTTCACTTTGAGTGGATTTTATCTTGACTCACTTCAAAGTGATCAGATTGACCGGCCGATCCAATCGATACCTACAACAATCGTGATGGTAGATTCAATGATCGCTATTAAGCCTCGATTATCGTCGACGATCATTCACCTGCAATATAAAGTTAGCACATAATATTTCATTGATGATAAATTTGACGGTCCTTTACCGTCCGATCTCAACCTAGACCTTCCTCCAGAAGTCGTAGTCGGATCGACGCCTACGGTTGTCCTCGTACGGAGGATACGATCTTACTATCACTTCGCACCCGGTGCTTACCTTTGGTTCTCCTGACATGTCTTTTAGCTTCCGGCCACCACCGAGGTTCCTCAACTCCCCGAGGTTCTCCTGGTATCACCCGACCATCGAGGTTTCTTGTCTCGAGATTCTTCTGGTGTCGTTGGCCTTAGCAGAGCTTAATACACTACCTGCACACTTAACACAGTATGTGAGATAACAATAATGACTTAACTTTGATCTTTTGTCATTATCAAAATCTAGGTTCGATTGCCCCTACACCAACAAGATGTGCATTAATAATAAAAAAATGTGTTTTGGATTGTAGTTGATGAATACATTTTATCTTAAAAATTTCTAAACAAATTAAATTGAATAAAGGCTTGGTTTTTTAGTTGACATTGAGTATTTAGATTTCTGGTGGATTAATCTTAAGAGCGATCAGTCTAATTTCATAAATATTTTTTTATCGATCATTAAAATAAATCGAATAGTATTTGTAATGGACGGTCCAATAATCTAACATTTTAGGATTTGAATTGATTTTTTTTTAAAAAAAACTACACCGTGCTTGTTTAGTTATTAGAATAGTGGAATTGGAGAGCATATTAATGAGATAGTTGATTTTGCTGAGTGAATGATAAATTTATCACTAACGTTTAAAATAAATAGTAGATTTGACAATATTTAAAAAAATTTATGATAGTTTAAAATTGACATAAAGTCGAGCAACTTATTTAATTTTGTAAAGTCAAATATAAAATATAAAAAAATAATTAAAATAATTTTGATTGTCAGTGTGAAATTTCACTTAAGAAGTTAAAAAAAAAAACTGCAACTATAAAAATATAACTAACTAAAATATTTTAGTTGCGATTTTTTTTCCTATTTTTATCTGCTAAAATTACTCTTAGGTAACGTTGATTTTTTTTTAAAAAAAAATAGAATTTGCAAAGTTAAATAAGATAAATATTATAATATGTTTTATATATATTAAAATTATTAAAAATTTGAGTGTTGAGGACCAACCGCCGGGACTTATTTAAAAGTTTGTACTCGTTTCGCCCGATCGAATTCCTTTTCTTTTACTCCTCCAGCCCTAACCAAGTTTTTTGATGATCCAGATCTGAGAATGGCGTCAACTCTAGCAGGCCTTCAAGATCATGTCAAGCTGGCGCGCGAGTATGCGCTTGAGGGCCTCTACGACACCTCCATCATCTTCTTCGACGGCGCCATTGCCCAAATCAACAAGTAAGCGTCCTTGTCTTTCGCCCTTCCGATCCCCGCTGCACGATATAATAACAATATTCTCTCTCTGATTACTTTTGCGGATATTGAGGATCTTCCATTCGCTTAATCTGGGCGTGACCTTGTAAGTTGTTGCCTCTTTTATTTTCCCAGTTGCATGATTTTTGTCGCATTAGGTTAGAACCGAAGAAGAATCCATGATTAGATTGATTGCTTGCCACACTTGTAAATGATTTTAGTTTTGCCTACTACACTAGATACCAGGCAGTAGTTACATTGGAATTAATGCAGTGACATTCACTTTAGAAAGATTGGCTTAGCAATGGTCACGATATTTCTATGTGAATTCTTATTCGTTATCATATTATGCCACAATGAGTTAACCTTATCGTGGCCGGTCTCAAGCCCAGATAAAGGAGGAGGATTGCATTAGGTTGCCAACTAACGTTAAACTAAGACAAATGTTCAATAAATGAATCCATCAAACTATTGTACTAGTGTTAGGTTTTTCTCCGGAGGGAACATGTTACAGGGTCCGACTGTAACTCTCGACAAGAACCACTATATCTCTAGAAATGGATGTAGTGATAAATATACAAGAGTTCGCATTGCAGGATCTGACTGTAACGTATCGGCAAGGACCACTGCATCTCTATAAGAACTTGGGTGTAGTGTTAAATAAGCAAGAGTTCTCACATCATAGGTTGAGTAAGAATAAATATTATAGGAAAACTAATAGTCTAAGATTTGGTACATGGAATATAGAAACCTTCACTGGTAAATCAATGGAGGTAGTAGATATGATGATTAAGAGAAAAATTAATATTTTGTGTGTACAAGAGACAAAATGGGTAGGCGAGAAGACAAAAATGATAGAGAACTTGAATTTTAAGTTATGATATGCAGAAAAAGTAAAATAAGAAATGGAGTGGGTATTATTGTATATAGTTCGTTAAAGGATGAAGTTGTAAGAATAATTAGAAAGGGGATAGAATTATAACTTTTAAAATAGTAGCAGAGAAAGAAACTATGAACGTAATTAGTATATATGCACCTCAAGTAGAATTAGATGAAGATACCAAAATAAGATTTTGGGACAGTCTAGATAAAGTATTACAAAATATTCTGTCAAATGAAATGATTTTAATAGGAGACGATTTAAATAGACATGTCGGAGTGAAAAATGAGTATGAGAGGGTGCATGGAGGTTATTGGTTTAGAATAAGAAATGAAGAAGGTAAAACTATATTGGATTTTGCGATAACATATAATCTTATACTAGCTAATACGTTTTTTAAGAAAAGAGAAGAACACTTAGTTTCGTTCAAAAGTAGAAATAATAAATCGCAAATGACTTTCTTATGGTTAGGAAGAGAGATAGAAATATTTGTAAAGATTGTAAGGTCATCTCTGGAGAAATCTTAACTACCAACATAGGTTAGTAGTATTAGATATAAGCCTCAAACATAGTATTAATAGAAGAAAAATATACACGACTCCTAGAATTAAGTAATGAAAGTTAAAGGATGAGAAACAAAACATATTTAAGGAGAAGGTAGGAGTACAAGTATTAGATGAAATATATGACGACCCTAATACGACATGGAATAAGATGGTATCAAAGTTAAAAATAGTAACCAAGAGTGTACTAATAAATCAAAGGGGTATGTACCACCAAGTAAGCAATCTTGGTGGTGGAATGGGAAAGTACAAGAGAAAGTGAAATAAAAACGAACAACCTATAAGGAATTACATATTTGCAAGAATGAGAAAAACTTGAAAAAATATACAATAGGCAAGAAAGAGGCTAAGAAAGCAGTCAATAAAGCTAAGAATGAAGCTTTTGAACGGTTTTATCGAAAATTAGATGCAAAAGAAGAGAAAGGAGACATTTATAGAATAACTAAAGTGATAGAGAGGAAGACAAAATATCTTATTATTAAAGATGAATGCAATAGGGTACTAGTAAATGATAAAGAAAATAAAAAAGCAGTGGAAGAGGTATTTGCATCAAATTTTTACTGAAAGTTTAGGTGACCAACTTAATTTAGGTAATTTAAGTAGGTTAAATGAGTATATAAATTTAAATTTTTATCGTAGAATTTAAATTTCAGAAGTAGAACAAGCTTTAAATGAAATATAAAATGGAAAAGTCATTGGACCACATGATATTCCGATAGAGGTATAAAAGTGTATAGAGAAACAAGGTATTGAATGACTTACAAAATTATTTAATATGATATTGAAAACAACAAAGATGTCTGATCAATGGAGGATAAGTACTCTAATTCCCTTATATAAGAATAAAGACGACATACAAACTTATACAAACTATAGAGGTATTAAATTAATGAGTCATATTATGAAACTTTGGAAAAGAATAATAGAAAAAAGATTAAGGAAGGAGACCATGGTTCTCGAAAATTAATTTGGTTAATACTAGGAAGATTGACAATAGAAACTATACATCTTCTCTGACAACTAATTGAAAAGTATCGGAAGCAAAAGCATGATCTATACATGGTATTTATTGACTTAGAAAAAACTTATGATAGAGTTCCAAGAGAAATTATATGGAGAATTCTAGAAAAAAGAGGTGTTAGCGCAATATATATTGAACTAATTAAGGATATATATGAGGAAGTAACGACCAGAGTGAAGTCTTCAGGCGGATTAACTGAAGCATTTCCAATAAAGATAGGGTTACATCAAGGATCAACTCTAAGTCCCTATCTTTTTACACTAATCATAAACGCACCCACTGAACACATTCAAGACACAGTACCATGGTGTATGTTTTTTACAGATGATATTGTATTGGTAGATGAGACACATGAAGGAGTAAATGCTAAATTAGAATGGAAACACTATAAGTAAAAGGTTTTAGACTTAGTAGAGTAAAGATAGAATATATGTAATTTAAGTTTAGCAATATTAGACGTAATGAGACAAGTGTTAAGGTAGGAGATGACGAGTTGTCCGGAACTAAGAGCTTTAAATATTTAGGATCATTTTTGCAAGGTGATGGAGGGATTGAGAAAGATGTGTTGCATATAATACAAGCAGGATATGAAATGGAGAAAAGCGTCGGGTGTTTTATGTGATCGTAAAGTACCTCTAAAATTTAAAGAGA
This sequence comes from Wurfbainia villosa, assembly GCA_025175895.1. NCBI lineage: Eukaryota > Viridiplantae > Streptophyta > Magnoliopsida > Zingiberales > Zingiberaceae > Wurfbainia > Wurfbainia villosa. The sequence continues at coordinate 82,660,283 of CM046005.1, forward strand.
AATTCTATAAAATGGTGGTTAGACTTGCTATGTTATATGATGTTGAATGTTGGACTACGACTCGAACACATGAGTAAAAAATGAGAGTTGCAGAGATGAGGATGTTAAGGTAGATGTGTGGACATACAAGGATGGACATAATAAGAAATGAGAGCATTAGAAAGAAAGTCGGAGTTATATTTATTGACGGAAAGCTCCGAGAGACACGTTTAAGGTGATACTGACATGTATTTAGACGATCAATAAGTGTTCTAGTTAGGCGATGTGAAATGATGACAAATATACACATCAAACGAGGAAGAGGAAGACCAAAAAAGACTTGGTTAGCAATAATAAAATAAGATAAAATTTATTTAAGTATAGATGATAATATAGTAGGGGATAACACCCAATGACGCAGAAGGATTCATATAGCCGACCTCACCTAGTGGAATAAGACTTGATTGGTTGTTGTTATTGTATTCATTATCATATTATGTGTCACAGGGTTTCCTACCCAAGCTCTCTTCTATGTGAAAAATAACAAAACAGAACATAGAACTGTGAACTATGAGAAAAGTGAATATGAGTTTTCAGTTTCTGAAATCCAGATTACTGGGCAACAATTCAGATTTCTTTGTTTCATTTTAGTAATGTGTTCAGTTTTTGTTACTTCTACTTTTTGTTTGTGTTTTCAGAGTATGAAAAATCATGTGTCATATTTCTGTGAGATTTTTTTTTCCCAATCATATTCAATTAAGTTGCTCTTATACAACAATGCTTACAACATTGTTAAATTTTTACAGGTTTGGAGAGTACATTTTCTGTTCTCATTTTTAATTTTGAGTCCTGGGATGTTAGTAAGCTTTCTGAATATTCTATTACAGGCATCTGATTACTTTAGATGATTCTGAAATTCGTGCAAAATGGATGAACTGCAAGAAAGCTATTTCTGAGGAAGTGGAAGTTGTCAAACAACTAGATGTGGAATTAAGAGCTTTCAAGGAAATTCCAGGGACAAGGAGGTCCTCTTCACCCCCAATATCTGCTAGATCCTCCTTTGTTTTCCAACCATTGAATGAGTATCCAACATCTTCTAGTGCCTCAGATGATCCTGATGTTTGGAGACCACCAAGCCAAGACTCTTATAGTAGAAAACCAACAAGAAATACTACTAATATGAGAAAACCCAACCAAGATTCTAAGTGGGCACGTGGTTCAACTAAGTCGGGAACAATTGGACTTGTTGCTAATTCTAACACAAGCAAAAGTAACTCAAATGCAAGGTCATCAACTGTTGGGAAGAAAGGAAAATCAAGCTCTAGCAAGGCTAATTCCCAGGTACTTTCTATTTGAACAATAGATGTTGTGGCACCAGATACAATCTCACCAGAGAAATAATCTATTACTTATATAATTAAAACTCACACATATAGGTTTATTATTAAACTAATGATTCATTTCTGTAGGGGTCTGTGAGCCCTTTATATAGAACACCTATTCTCTTAAAAACATGATTTGGATTTTGTCCCCTTGGTAATGACTGGTAGATGCAAAATAATGTCTTAAAAACAATATTTTCTTTTCTTACCACGATATGAAATATAATAAATTCCCTATTTTCAAATTGGTATTTTCTTACACTGAATGATATTCGAGTCCAAGTGAGTTGTGAACATTTTTAAATCAGGACATTCTTTTTCAATGGGTGAGTTATAATAGGAATATTATATGAGTCATAATCTTTAAGGAGCATAATGTGTTCATTATCTTCTTATTAGGACATCCCTTCCAATTAGTGAGGAGCAAGTATATCTAATCCCCACGAGAGGACCAAGTAGCTAACATTGGCAGTAGAATTGCTTCAAGGAGCATGGGTCAATCTCCGGGGGATGTAAAATTTTTCGGAGTGCCTACCTGCCTGTCGTGCTAATTCTTGATTGGACAAAAATGTTCCTCATGATTTATCTCCCTTACAATGGTTGTGAGATCAATCGGTAGGGGCTGTTAGAGTGACGAATTTCACCTTTTGCCCCAAGGAGCAAATATATCTAAATTTTTTATGATCTTCAATGAACTTTTTTTTTTTAATTCTATCCTTCACCCTTTCTAATGAATAAGAAAATGACATGATTAATCATGGGTGAGAAAGGTGTCTACATAACAGTGATGGGTAGAGAAATGATAATGTTGTGGACAAGATCATTGGTACAAAATCTAAAGAAGTGTGTGACCTATGGAAAATTCATTTTATTTAGTGTGGCTCAAATATCTCTCTATAATTTAATATATTCTCTAATTCAAAAATTGAACTAATACTTAATAAGTTAGCAACTAAATCAATTTTCCTTGCATGTTTAAACAAATTGGATAGTAACTTTTCTACGATAGCTTTCATGAGACAATTTAATTTTATGAATGCAATAACATAATTCACTACATAAGAATTACTTTATAGCAATGCTTACTACTCAATATAATCTCTTTCCTAGTGTCTACATGCTCTCTTGTATTGCTCAATAGAAATCTCAATATGGGTCTAAAGTAGACAAGAAGCCAACACCCTAAGATAACAAGCTCTAGAGTCATGAGAAAAAGGGCTCATGATTATAATTGATTTGTCAAATTCAAAAGGATATCTAGCATTTTTTTTTTATGATAGTTGTATTACTTGGGTAGAATGGGCTTCTTAATTCTACGAAGCAAGGCAGATTATGGAATTGATTCTTCTTCCTCATCCCTACAACATTCCCATTTTTTATGCACATCAATTTTGGGGTGGGAGTAAAAACACCTAAAAGAAAATAGATTTAATTATTTATAAAATGAGTATATTGTGAAATAAATTTATGCTGACAAAGTGGAGCTGGGGAGTATTATCCTGTCTCTTTTATTCAGTTTTTATGTTTGCTTTATCCTTGTCCCATTTACATTACGAGGTAAGTCAGGATGACCTTAATTGGGTTGGGTTGAGTCTTGATCGGAGTTGGCCTAATTATCTTCCCTATCCCTATTGTTCAATTTCTTTTGTCTCTCAAGATAGGATGGAGGAATTGTTTATAAGACTAAGTTATGATTAATTGCATGTCAAACAATTTTGAAAGTGATTCAGCTATGAGGGGGTTCTCCTAGGGTTGTCACTAGGGGTTGAATTCAAGACATTTAGAGGTTTTTTTATAATCATTTTGTGGCTTAATCAAATGGTCTTCATTCTTAGGAGAAATATCATTATGTGCTTGTTGCATTATGGTCGGTGGGCATTTTTTTAAGGGACAATTATCACTAAACAAAATTATAACAAAACATGTTTATGGATTTGTTGTATGAATTAGGCTAAACTTCAAATTTAATTGAAGTTGGTGGTTTTTGGTGTTATCTTCGTAGGCTTCACATTTTAATGGTCTACTTTGTTTTAAACTTGAATTCATATATTTTTCAACTAATATTTAATGTGTAGAGTAGTATTCACTCTCCACAACTCTCCACGTAGGCTTCACATTTTAATGGTCTACTTTGTTTTAAACTTGAATTCATATATTTTTCAACTAATATTTAATGTGTAGAGTAGTATTCACTCTCCACAACTCTCCACGGTGTTTCTTACGCCTAAGGTTGTATTCAATATTTGTAAATTTACAATAGATTTCCTTAGTAACAGAAAAGCAAGTTGCCTTATTTTTGAATTTTTGATCTACGCCCACTAAACAAGTTGATAACTTGTAGAGGGAGTATCTTTCTTAATATTACAACATCTTTATAGCTTTTTGAATGGGGATTAATTTTTTTAGAGCCCATAGCTTGATAACTTGTGAGCGATTACAATTCACTAGCTATAGATGAACTTAGTGGATACATTCAAGATAAATTATCATGGTCTATACTATTTACAGACGATATTGTTTTGGTCGATAAGATACGTGAAAGCGATAATACTGAGCTAAAATCTTAGAGGGAGATAACTAGAAGCTAAAGGTATTAGGCTTAATAGAGTAAAAATAGAATATATGAAATTTAAGTTTGGTAGTAATAGACATAGCGAGACAATCATTAAGCTAGAAGATAGCGAGTTATATAGAATTGAAAGTTTTAAGTATTTATGATCGTTTTTACAAAAGGATGAAGGGGTTGATATAGCTGTTTTGCATAAAATATAAATTGGATGGTTAAAATGAAGGAGGACATGAGGTGTTTTTTGTGATCATAAGGTACCTATAAAATTTAAAGAGAAATTTTACAAATGGTAATTAAAGTTGCTATGTTATATGAAGTTGAATGTTAGGTTGAAGCAAGTACATATTAAAAGATGATGGTTGCGGATATGAGTATGTTAAGGTAAATGTGCAAGCATACGAGGATGGACAAAATAAGAATGAAAATATTAAAGAGAAAGTTGAGATTGCACCTATTGAGAGAAATTTTGAGAGGTACATTTAAGATTTAAGATGATATGAATATGCACTTAGGTACCAATAGATGTCTTAATTAGACAATATGAAACCATGATAAATACGAACATTAGCAATTTATTTAAATATAGATGATGATGTAGTAGAGAATTAAGTCCAAAGGCGGAGGAGGATCTGTTGGGTTATCCAGCCCGCGGATGCGTGCTCAATTGCGTTTCACAAACATGCAGCGGAAAAATACATAATAAATTCTCAATTTATTACAATACACACATTTACGCATGCAGGATACAACACGTGCAAACATAACCGCAAACAAAAATTTTACGAAAGAATTAAACTAAGAATAACATTTATTTTAGTTATACCTGTCGGATGATACGAAGCGGGAATGATATCAACCGCAAACTCATTGGAGTTTGCCTCTACTCGTGTCCATGCCGAGTTCCCTTTGGACGACTTCCCAAGCCCGAGTTTTGTCCTCACAGAAGGTACTAGCCTTGCGTGCGAGGATGACATTTGTGCCCGACGGCGTACGTAACCAGACGACACAAATGGAGAGAGCAACTGTCCGAGACAGAATCTCTCCGCATAGATTTTCCCACTTTCCCACGACTTTAGCCGACGACAAAAGTTGCTGCCGACGGGGAACTCGCCGGGGTAGGTTCCACTAGACCCGGCCAAGGTTCGGGTCAAACCCGGACCCGACCCGGAACCGGACCGTGGTCAACGGTCCGGTTAACCGGGTCAACGGGTTTGACCCGGACCCGTGACCAGACCGGCTATTAGGCGGTCCGGTCCCGGTTTTTTAAAAAATCGAACCGAAAAAAAAATCGAACCGGCGATTTAAAAAAAAAAAAAAAAAATTAATGGCCACGATTTCGTGGCCGTTTGTGCAACAGCACGACCGTCGACCGACCCGGCGGTTCCACGTGTCCACCATTTTTAAAACAAAAAACCACGCCACGATTTTGTCGTTGATCATCAACGACCGATTTCGTTGTCTGACCAGACCCGGCTGGTCGGCGACCCTGCACTGGGTCGCCTTTGGATTTTTTATGTTTTTTTTCCTATAAATACACCTCCATTCCCTCTCATTTTCACAAATCACAATTTCTCTTCTCTAATTCTCATTCCCTCATTTGCTTTCAAGTCTCAACTTTCAAGTCATATTTTTACAAATGTTTGGAACCGGATCAAGTCGTAAGGGTGCGGCCGGTGCCAGAAAGGGAAAGAGATAACGCCACCACCGCCGAGTTCGAGTTCGAGTAGCGCGATTCACCTCAATTGATATCGGTGACTATGATCTCGATATTCCGGTGATGAATTTCAAATACGCATCATCAAAGTCAAGAAAGTAGAGTAATACATCCAAGACGTACGGTTCTACTGGCCATAAAGACCAACCTCGAGGCCTCGCCCCACATCCGATATCTTCACCAAACATTTCAAAAAGTAACGCTTCCCGGTGATATGCAAGCAAAATGCAAATATTGTTCAAATGTTACAAATTTTAACAAGGAGGAGGTTATTAACCCTTACTCGAGCTGAGAGAGAAATCATCCGTGGAAATTGGTATCGATCGTTTCAAACTCAAATTCACATTCTCTTCTCAATCGGGTCAGTAACGAATCTAAACTCTTTAAATTCGACAAAACTAGATTTAGAGAAGAAAGCGCTAAATTTTCATTGAATCAACTTTCTTTTAGTTTTAGTGATAAATTATCTTTCAAAATTGACTTTCTACAAGTGCAAATCCTTTTATTAAATGTATCCCAAGAAATACTCTAAAACGCACACTTTTAAAATTAGTCTTAGACAAAAAAAGAATCGATTAGAGAATTTTCTAGTTTAAACAATAAAGTTTCTTTGTGTTCCGATATTCGGGTGATCATCGCAAAGTTGTTCATATATGGGTATTACTCATTTGGATTGATAATAATTGGGACATTCAAAAAAGATTACTAAAGATATAGATATTTTAACGAAACACATACTACAAAATATTTCACAACTTATTTTGTTATTTTGTAAGAATACGGTCTAACTTCTAAAGTTTTTCAATTTCTTTTAATAATGCTAGTGTAAATACCTCTAGTATTAGTGAACTTATTGATATATGTAAACCATCAATAGGTGGAAGATTTTTCATATTAGGTGTAGATGTCACATTTTAAATTGTAGTTCAAGATGGACTTAAAAATTTAAGATCACATATTCAACCAATTAGAGTGCAATTCATTATTTATGGACACATCCTCAAGTTATGAAAGAATGGAGAAAATTTTGTAAAATAAATGGTATGAAGCCTAAACGGTTTGCAGACGCGACGCTCCAACTCGTTGAATTCTACTTATAAATTGTTGTTATCTACTTTTGAATACAAAGATTTATTATGTATGTTTTTCATCAACATGTTCAATCACGTGATATTTATTTATTTTCAAATCAACGGAATATATGCAAGTATTTGTGAAATTTTAAAAGTTTTTAGTGATCTTTAATGACGATTATCAGTGTTTATTATTCAACTTCACATTTAGTTTTAACACATTGTTGTAATATCGCATGTATTTTTAATGAACATATTCAATCAAATGATACTTATTTATCTCAATGATTTATGTAATGAAGAAAAATGGGAAAAATATTTCTTAAACATTCCTAAAATATTTTTATGCTTTTGTTTTAGATCCTAGACTTAAATTAGATGGTCATAAAGATATGTTAGTATTATATTATGAATTTTAAGTCCTATTACCAAACTGCTCCTAATATTCCTTTGATTTTGTTTAATATTAAAACTCATTTACATGATATTTATAATGAATATAACATTAAATATGGTGAATAAACTATCGAATACGTAAATACATCAATCCACTACAACTAGATTATTACTTCTAAACTCACTAAAGCACAATTGTTATTAAAGCAACTGACTAAACGTCTGAGGATCCTCAAGTTCCAAGAACTCGAGAATTATTTTACCACTTTTTTGATTTTAGTGATGCGGATGAAGAAAGCTTCGACATTCTAAAATGGTGGTATGAAGAACTCAAATATTTCCAATCTTATCTATAATGACTAAAGAAATTCTAGCTTGTCAGGTTGGTTGCGAGAACAAGCTTTTAGTATCGGAGGAAATACATTGGACGAGAGGCGTTACAGCTTAAGGGAAAATTTGGAAGCATGTTTACTCGATGATTGGTCGCGTCCAAACCCAACATATTAAAAGTGACGAAGAAGACCAAGACGAAACAGAAGGAACATCCGGAACTACGATGACGGAAGGAAATACCGAATACGACTGAAATTGATTGAATATAATGAAAATTGAAATGTATTTGATTTTTTTATTGTAATAGATTTTTTTATTTAAGTCCAAGATGTAATATATTTTTTATTGAGATAATGAAATATTTGATAGAGTTTTTATAAGTTTAATTGTGCAATTTTTTTTTTATTTTAATTATTTACATCATTCTTTAATTTTTTATTTATTTACGACGCGGACCCGGTTAAGTCGATATTTATCGACGGACCGTGGTTTCGACCCGGACCGGACCCGGACCGTGGCCAGGTCTAGGTTCCACCGAAAGTGGGGAGGCCACAGAAGGACTGCCGGTGGCTGAGATGGCTAATGACAGCCTGTTTTAGGCGGTGGGAGAAGAGGTAGACAACTTTAGTTGGGCGACTAGAGAAGAGGAGAGGAGCTTGCTTCCTTAGGGTTTTTATCCTTACATATCCTATATATATATGTCTCTTATTAGATTAATGGATCAAGTTCCAAACCTAAATCCATCATACCAATAACCTTTTGGTTCAAAACCAAACCATTTGGTTCATTAAACCAAACCACCATTAATTCACATCAAACCAATTTAATTTAGAATTGAACCATCGTGGGTTCAATCCGTCTTCATAAGACGTGACCCATCCAAGTTTCCATTCCGATGAAACTTTTTTCATCCTTGCCCTTCGTTTGGTCCAACCAGTTTCAGTCTTTCTCAATCTGAGAATCCAATTCTCAAACTCGTTTTAAGTCCTTCAGGAAACAATTCGTAATGCGTATGACCTTATAAGTTTTCGGTTTATGTTGGCTATCCATAATTAACTATTAATTATAGAACGATTATGAGTGATACCTAGTAGTACATCATGATCCCCAATTAATTGGAAAATCAATGATTGATCTCAGAATCGCTTCTGAACTTTTCAGCAGCTACAATGAGTTGCATCTCGCTCCTTTCACTCGTCTTATACCCACTTGGTTCAGGATATGGTCTGTGTCTGTCTCCATTAGGTTGACTACGTCACACTTAGTGTAAGTTATACTTCTTCGTTCTGCGGATTCAAATTACTCTTACATATGTCCAAAGGCACTCTACTCTTAACATGTAAATGCTTTGACCAAAGACTTTGAGTAACAATCCTGACGAGTGTCCATAAGGTATACATTTTATTTATAAGGAACAGTGAATCCTCTGTTGGCAATTCAAAGTCCTTCGGACATTTTAACTTATACTCAATTATCCCGGTTCCACACCTCAAAGAGATATTTGCTTAAGATGCCAAAGTATAAGTCTCTATGACTAAGATGACTTGGATACCTCAAGTCGAAGAAAACTCGCACTTAAAGTGCAATAAGAACTTCATAGACATATCCATATATGTAGGGAACCATATGAAATTTTACAGCATGTCACTCCATTGAACTAGTTACCATAATTAACATCCATATTTAACTCTCAACATCCCAATGTTTCCAGCCAATGAGGAACAACTGCTTGGATAAATTAAGGAGTATAACACGTGCTAGTTTTTCAGAACGATGATGTTCGAGCTCATCGATTTATTGACTAAGGAATATTTCAATACATTCATAATTACACATGTAGAGATGCTCACTAGTTGTGATCCCATCACGAGTTCTCTCATGTTATAAATCTTATTGCGGACATTTAGTAAATGAGTTAAGATCTAATCAAATACACAATGAATGTACACTCAAATAGTGAATCTATTATTTATCCAATAAATAGTATAAACCATAAGGCGATTGCCTTAGGACACCACTTAAATATAACAAATTCTCACTTGGCCTAATGTCAATCGCCATAGTCTCCAATACCATAGGTTTGGACGTGACTCTTAAACTTTGTTTGTCGTAGAGCCTTTGTCAAAGGATTCGCTAGGTTTCTTTCAGTGAAAATTTTCTTAATTTGTATTTCTTTCCTATTAATAATCTCTCTGATCAAATGATAACGTCGAAGCATATGTTTATATTGTTGGTGAGACCTTGGTTCCTTTGCTTGCGTTGTGGCTCTAGTGTTGTCGCAGTAAACTGGTAATGCTTCAACAATGATCGGAACCACTCTAAGTTCAGTGATGAACTTCTTGATTCAAACTGCTTCTTTTGCTGCTTCAGAAGCCGTAATGTATTTTGCTTCAGTGGTAGAATCAACGATGATATCTTGTTTGAAACTTTTTCAACTCACCGTCCCTCGTTCAAAGTGAATATGCATCCAGATTGAGATTTGAAATCATCCTTATCTGTCTGGAAGCTGACATTAGTATACCCATATATCACTATATCACCTTCTTCATATACCAAGAACATATCCTTAGTACTTCTCGAGTACTTAAGGATTGCCTTGACAATCATCCAGTGATTCATACTTGGATTTGATTGATATCTGCTCGTGACACTCAGAGCATATGATACATTAGATATTGTACATAACATATCATACATGATAAATTATATTACTGACGCATAGGGAATCTTACTCATGCAAATTCTCTCGTCTTTTGTGCGCGGGCACATACACTTCGAAAGGTGAATCCTATGTCGCATGGGTATGAAACTTTTTTTGGATTCAGACGTACTAAACCGTTTTAGCATTCTATCTATATATGTAGACTGTGAAGGACCGAACAACCTTTTTGATCTATCTCTATAGATCCTTATCCTAAGGATATAGGTTGGCTCTCCTATGTCTTTCATAGAGAACACCTTGGACAACCAAACTTTAATAGACTGTAGAACAGACATCGTTTCCTATAAGCAATTTATCATCGACATATAATACTAGGAATACAACCGCACTCCCACCAACCTTCTTGTACACACAAGGTTCATTTGGATTTTGTGAGAAATAAAACTCTTTGATTGTCTCATCAAAACGGATATTACAACTCCTAGATGTTTGCTTTAATCCATAAATGGATCGTTGAAGCTTGTATACTTATTTTTGTCAACAGTTCTGAAACCCTCAGTTTGTATTATATATACATCCTCATACAGGTTTTTATTAAGGAAAGCTATTTTTACATCCATTTATCATATCTCATAATCATAATGAACTACTATGGCTAGGAGTATCCGAATGGATTTAAACATAGCTACTGGTGAAAAGTTTCGTCATAGTCAACGCCTTGTCTTTGACGATAGCCTTTTGCCACCAACCTTACTTTGTAGGTAGGTAATCAAATTACCATCCATGCCAATTTTCTTCTTGAAAATTCACTTGCACCCAATAGGTGTAATACCTTCTGGTGGATATACCAAGTTCCAAATTTGATTTTCGTACATGAAATTCATTTCAGACTTCATGGATGTAAGTCACTTATCCTTTCTGAACTTTTCAAAACTTCTTTGTAACTAGTAGACTTCTCATTCTTAATAAGTAACACGTCATTCGATTCACTTATGAGAAATCCTTATTTCTCAGAAATATTGTATGTCCGATCTCCGAAGAGGTTGTGTCTTTATAGGTTCGACCGATGACTTATCATTATGAGTAATCGGTTGTGGTTCTTGATTAAACATCTCTTCAGTATCTATTAGTCTCTTGAACTTTTCTAAATTCAACTTTATTCCCACTGTTTTCCTGTAAGAGAAACTCTTTCTCTAGGAATACAACATACTTTGAGATAAACACCTTTTGCTCCAAGGTATAGAATTGGTAACCCCTTATTTCTTTAGGGTAACCAATTAATAGACACCTATCAGACTTACTATCTGTATTTTTCAATTTATATTTCTTTCTTAGTAACAATCTTTCTAATCAAATGATAACGCCGAAGTATATGTTTAGATAGTTGGTGAGACCTTGGTTCCTTTGCTTGTGTAATGGCTTCAGTGTTGTCGCAATAAACTGATAATGCTTCAACAATGGTCAGAACCACTCCAAGTTCAGTGATGAACTTCTTGATCCAAACTGCTTCTTTTGCTGTTTCAGAAGCCGCAATGTATTATGTCTCATTGGTAGAATCAATGACAGTATCTTATTTGAAACTTTTCCAACTCACCGCGCCCTCGTTCAAAGTGAATATATATCCAGACTGAGATTTGAAATCATTCTTATTTGTCTGGAAGCTGACATAAGTATAACCACATATCACTATATCGCATTCTCCATATACCAAGAATATATCCTTAGTTATTCTGAAGCACTAAGGATTATCTTGACAACCATCCAATGATCCATACCTAGATCCGACTGGTATTTGCTTGTGACACTCAGAGCATATGGTACATCAGACCTTGTACATAATATATCATACATGATAGATCTTATTGCTAACATATAGGAAATTTTACTCATGCAAATCCTCCCGTCTTCTGTGTGCGGACACATAGACTCGAAAGGTGAATCCCATCTTGCATGGATATGAAATCTTTCTTGGATTTAAACATGCTAGTTTTAGCATTCTGTCTATATATGTAGACTGTGAAAGACCAAACAACTTTTTCGATCTATCTCTATAGATCTTTATCCCAAGGATATTAGTTGTCTCTCCCATGTCTTTCATGGAGAACACCTCGGACAACCAAACTTTAATAGACTGTAGAATAGGCACATCATTTCCTATAAGTAATATGTCATCAACATATAATACTTGGAATACAATCACACTCCCACTAACCTTCTTGTACACATAAGGCTCATCTGAATTTTGTGAGAAATAAAAACTCTTTGATTGTCTCATCAAAATGGATATTCTAACTTTTAGATGCTTGCTTTAATTCATAAATAGATCGTTGAAGTTGCATACTTTATTTTTGTCAACAGATGTGAACCCCTCAGGTTGTATTATATATACATCCTCATACAGGTTTCCATTAAGGAAAGTTGTTTTTACATCCTCATACAGGTTTCCATTAAGCATAGCTACTGATGAAAAAGTTTCGTCATAGTCAACGTCTTACCTTTGACGATAGCCTTTTGCCACCAACCTTACTTTGTAGGTAATCAGATTACCATCCATGTTAGTTTTCTTCTTGAAATTTCACTTGCACCCAATAAGTGTAATACCTTCAGGCGGATCTTCCAAGTTTCAAATTTGATTTTCGTATATGGAATCCATTTTCGACTTTATGACTGTAAGTCATTTGCCCCTTTCTGAACTTTTCAGAACTTCTTTGTAACTAGTAAACTCCTCATTCTCAATGAGTAACACGTTATTCGATTTACTTATGAAAAATTCATCTCTCAGGAATATTGCGTGTACTACTAGATCTTCAAAGAGATTGTCTTTATAGGTTCAACCTATGACTTATCACTATGAGTAATTGGTTGTGATTCTTGATGAGACATCTCTTCAGTGTTTATTGGAGTCTCTTAAACTTCACTAAATTCAACTTTACTCCCATTGTTTTCTTGTAAGAGAAATTTTTTCTCTAGGAATACAATATGTTTTGAGATAAATACCTTTTGCTTCAAGGGATGATATAATTGATAACCCTTTGTTTCTTTAGGGTAGCCAATAAATAGACACCTATCAGACTTAGCATCCAACTTGTCTGATATTGTTTTCTTCACATAAGTAGGCAACCCATATCTTCAAATAAGATAGATGAAATTTCTTACTAGTCCATTTCTCAAATGGAGTAGTAGAGACTACCTTAGTTGGGACTCTGTTTAGCAAGTAAACATCTGTCTCAAGTGCGTAACCCTCAAAAGGATTTGGGAAAACTTGCATGATCCATCATCGACCTAATTATGTTCAACAGAGTTCGGTTTCGCCTTTCTGATACATTATTGTGTTGTGATATATAAGGTGGAGTCCATTGAGACAATATTTCATTGTCCCTTAGATAATCTCGAAACTCTTAACTTAAGTATTCACCACTTCGATCGGATCGAAGTATTTTAATGCTCTTACTAAGTTGTTTCTCTACTTCATTTCTGAACTCTTTGAGCTATTCAAAGGCCTCAGATTTATGTCTCATTAGATATATGTACCCAAATCATAAATGATCATCGATAAAGGTAAAGTGGTTATATCCTCCTAGTGCATGAGTTGATATTGGTCCACATATATCAGTATGTATAAGACCAAGCCACCAATTCTCCTTTTCCGGTAAAAGGTAACTTTGTTATCTTGCCTTTTAAGCATGAGTCACATGTATCAAATGAATCTAATTCAGATGATTCCAGAATTCCACACTTGTATAACTCGGATGCATTTCTTACTTATATGGCCAAGGCGACAGTGCCACAGGTAAGATGATAGCTGATCATCTAATCGAGCATTTTTGTTGCTCGCTTCGATATTGAGTACGTCACTAGATATGTCTAACGTGTATATCCCATTGCATAAAGTTCAATGCCATAAGAATGACATTCAAAGTTATGTAACAACAATTGTTACTAAAAGTCTAATGGAAATTTTTTCTATTTAGACAAGAAATAGAAACGATGTTCTTTATCAATGCAGGAATTGAATAACAATTATCCAATTCTAAGATAAGTCCAGTAGGGAGTTTCAACAAATATGTGTCGATGGCCACAACAACAACCTTTGCTTAATTGCCAACTTGCAAATTTGATTTTCCCTCGGCGAGTCTTCTACTATTCTTTAAACTTTGTATGCCATTACATATATGTGAGCTACATCCAGTATCCAATACCCAAATATCTGAGGAAATAGTATGACAGTCAATAACGAAGATACTTGAAGAGGATTAGAGCATCGGATGGCTTCTTCCTCAAAGACTCAAGATAGATCTTGTAGTTTCTTCGCCAATGTCCTCCTTTGCCACAATGATGGCAAGAGCCCTTTAGAGTAGGTTCTTTTTTCTTGACCTTTTTCTTCCCTTTGGGTTGACGCTTTGATTTCCTCTTAGAACCTTTCTTCGAGGAATCAATCAGCAACACCGTCTTTTGCTTTCTTAACAGAAGGCTCCACGATCTTGAGCATGTTGATCAACTCATGAATGGTGGATTCAATATTGTTCATCCGATAGTTAATCATAAATTATGAATAACTATTAAACAAACTGTGCAGAATTAAGTCAATACTTAATTCATGATCCATCGTAAAACCTAGTGATCCCAGTCACTCAATATAATCATTCATCTTTTAGTACAAACTGCACTGCATCTTTGAGCTAAAGAGAAGCTTTGTGACATCGAACTTTTCGAATCTAGTTTGCTCATCGAAAAGCTCATGAAGATGAAAGATGATAGTATAAGCATCCATATGCTCATGCTGCTTCTGAAGTTCAGTAGTCATTGAGGCTAACATCATGCAACTAGTAAGCTCAGAATCAGCCAAGTACTTCTAGTAGACCAACCTTTGGTCATCAGTAGCATTGTCTGCAAGAGCATCGGGAAGAGGCTCTTCGAGGATATAGGCTAACTTTTCAGATTTGCGAATAATTCTCAAATTTTTTAGCCAATTCAAGAAGTTAGATCCAGTCAATTTGTTCGAGTCCATAATCGAACGCAGATTTAAAGACGTCATGATAAGATAATTAACCTAGAAATACAAAATCGAGAAAATACGAGAAAGATGATTTAAAATGTAATGTAAACAATTTACATGCATTTTAGAATCTCATTAATTTTTCGAATTCAAGAGCCTTTACTTTGAATTCGGGAGATCGTATAGATTTATCTTCGAATGGGTTGATATCCACTATAGATAAGAACAACCTTGGAGTGAGTCCAATAAACCATCTTTAGGTACAGTGGTAGATATCATATATACCAATTATGTATCACTTATACATAACTATCACATTATATTATTAACTAATTGAATGTTCGCATAAACATCAGATTGTTAACTCATTAACAAGTATACATCGTATGTATATCACCCAACTTCACCTCTATCCACATTAACCTTGGAGTCAGTCTAACAAGCTAATGCTTCATGTTAAAGTTAACTCGTTAATCACAAGATTGTATCTCAATGGTTTGAATATATCTAATTTCAGGTTGAGCTTGGAGTGAGTCCAACAACTCAAATAAGAATTTAGACTCTGGTTCTAACTATATTAATGGAAGATGTAGATTTTAATATTTAACATAAGAGATTTAGGTCTCATCGTTATCGAGCAAATGTCATCACACACGCATGACATAAATGATGACTTGCATCTAATGCATCTATATGACATCATATGATATGATATTTATAATTGTCATAATATTAGTTTGGAAACTATTCGGATTAAGAAAATCTAATTATTAGGAAACAATTTTTCAAATTTAAATTTCCGAACCAATTAGGAAACATTTAATTAGAATTTCTTAATGAATTCAGAAATTTTCAAATATGAAATTTTCTGAAATTATTTTAGAAACTATCAACGATTGAAATTTCCTAAATAATTAGGAAACTTTTCAAAATAGATTTTTGTTAATAAATTCAAAATCTTTCCAAAATAAATTTTTTAAAACTATTTTATAGAATATTTTCAAATTGAAAATTTCTAAATCATTCCAGATTTTTCCAAAATAGAAAAATTCTAGAAATTAATATTTACGACTAACTATAACTTGTAAAATTTTTTTTATAATTATGTCGAAGCACGGTTAGCTCTGATACCATTGTTGGGTTATCTAGCCCGTGGATGTGTACTCGATTGTGTTTTACAAATACGCACAACGGAAAAATGTATAATAAATTCCCAATTTATTACAACATATACATCCACGAATGCAGGATACAACACGTGCGGACATAACCGCAAACAAAAATTTTACGAAAGAACTAAACTAAGAATAACATTTATTCTAGTTATTCCTGTCGGATGATGCGAAGTGGGAATGACATCCACCCCAAACTCGTCGGAGTTTGCCTCTACTGGTATCCACGTTGAACTCCCTTTGGACGACTTTCCAAGTTCGAGTTTCGTCCTCACAAAAGGTATTAACCTTGCGTGTGAGGACGACATTTGTGTCCGGCGGCATACGCAACTAGACGACACAAATGGAGAGAGCAATCACCCGGGACAGAATCTGTCCGCACAAATTTTTCCAATTTATGGCAGCTTTAGCCGCGACAACGGTTGCTGTCGGGGGAGGTTTCACCGAAAGTGGGGAGGGCGGAGAAAGGACGCCGGTGGCTGAGATGGCCGAACGACAACCTGTTTTGGGCAGTGGGAGAAGAGGTGGACAACTTTGGTTGGGTGGCTAGAGAAGAGGAGAGGAGCTTGCTAACTTATAGGTTTTCTCCTTTTATATATATATCTTATTAGGTTAATGGTTCAAGTTCTAAATCCAAATCCATCATCCTAATAGCTCAGACCAATAGTCTTTTGGTTCAAAATCAAACCATTTGGTTAATTAAACTAAACCACCATTAATTCAAACCAAATCAATTTGGTTTAAAATTAAACCATCATGGATTCAATCCATCTTCATAAGACGTGACCCATCCAAGTTTCCATTCGGATGAAACTCTTTTCATTCTTACCCTTCGTCTGGTCCAACCTGACTCAGTCTCTCTCAATCTAATAATTCAATTCTCAAACTCATTTTAAGTCCTTCGGAAAATAACTCGTAGTGCGTGTGACTTTATAGGTTCTCGGTTTTTGTTTGCCACCCATAATTAACTATTAATTATGGAACGATCATGAGTGACACCTAGAAGTACATCATAATCCCCAATTAATCGAAAAATCAATGGTTGATCTCAGAATCGCTTCTGAACATTTTAGCAGCTACAATGAGTTGTCTCGTTCCTTTCACTCGTCTTATGCCCACTTGGTTCAGGACATAGTCTATGTGTCTGTCCCACTAGGTTGACTACATTACACCTTACCCAAGTTATACTTCCTCATCTTGTGGATTCAAATTACTCTTACATGTATCCAAGAGTACCGTACTCTTAACATGTAAATGCTTTGACCAAAGACTTTGAGTAATAATTCCGACGAGTGACCATAGGGTATACATCTCCTTTATAAGGAGCGGTGATTACACCTTACCCAAGTTATACTTCCTCATCTTGTGGATTCAAATTACTCTTACATGTATCCAAGAGTACCGTACTCTTAACATGTAAATGCTTTGACCAAAGACTTTGAGTAATAATTCCGACGAGTGATCATAGGGTATACATCTCCTTTATAAGGAGCGGTGAATCCTCTGTTGGCTATTTAAACACCTTTGGACACTTCAATTTATACCCAATCATCTCGGGTCCACACCTCAAAGAGATGTTTGCTTAAGATGTCAAAGTATAAGTCTCCATGACCAAGATGACTTCGATACCGCAAGTCAAAGGAAACTCACACTTAAGCTGCAGTAAGAACTTCATAGACATATCCATATATGTGGAGAACCATATGAAGTTTTACAGCAGGTCACTCTAATGAAATAGTTACCATAACTAGCATCCACGTTTAACTCTCGACATCTTAATATTTCCAGCTAGTGAGGAACAACTGCTTGGATAAATCAAGGAGTATAACACGTGTTAGTCTCTCAGAACTGATGATATATGAGCTCATCGATTCATTCACTAGGGAATATTTCAATACATTCATAATTACACATATAGAGATGCTCACTAGTTGTGATCCCATTACAAATTCTCTCATGCTATAAATCGTATTGCGGACATTCAGTAAATGAGTTTAAGATTCAACCAAATACATAATGAATGTACACTCGAATAGTGAATCTACTATTTATCCAATAAATAGTATAAATCATAAGACAATTGCCTTAGTACACCTCTCAAATATAACGGGATCCATATAACTAATTCTACTTAATAGGATAAAAGTTTGGTTGTTGTAATTAATTTCTACAAAATATTTTTTTTTTAAATTTCTACTCAATCTTTGTGAGATGCCCATTGACATAAAAAAAAAAAAATGTAGTACCGCTACATTAACGATCCCCCTATGACTGTCCCACGCTTTTAGGAGGAAGATAAATCAGGAACCCGTATTGGGAAGTGCATGGGCAAGGAGAGCCCTCGGTGCAGATCGAACCTTAGACCTTTACGACCCACTCCTATGTACTTACTAACTGAGCCAAGTCCTGAGGGGCACCCATTGACATTAAAACTTAGATGATTTGTGTTGTCAGTTGATTTCACCATCTATGGCACCAATAAGCTTGGAAATGATTAGGATGGTGGTTGTTATAGCGACAAGGCGTAAGTAATTCTTTTAGCATGAAAGTTAGGGAAAGAAGTTGGCAACTGCTATTGTAGATTGGGAAGGATCAACTGTAGGTCTGCATTAGACTAGAGCAGTTGGGTCTAATGCTAGTTAAGGCACTAGTTAGAGAACGGTTGCAGTAGCAGAGTAGTTCTGAGTGGAGTTGCATGTGGTCTTAGGGATGGATTTCACAAGGGATCCGTTGAGGAGGTGGGTTGCATGCTCTGTCTCTGCTCTCGATTGGAAGTGGACGCTCAAGGGGAAGATTATTATTTGATGAGCGTGGCAGTTGGGGAGAATATGGGTTTGTCTGTGACAAAGTTGATGAACAAGTGGAGATGGGCTGCTCATGCAGATTGAAAGGGCCCACTTTTAGATGAGGCACTTGGTGAGATGATGTGAGGGGAAGCAACTGGTGTCACAGTTCCTTGGCAGGGAAATCATTGGGGCACAGTGGGATACTATCAAGCAACCAGCATCAAACTGAGTTTTCAGGTTCGTGATCCATGAGGGTTGTAGATGGTCTTCTCTTGTAGGGGTGACATAGATTGAATCGGGGAGGGATCTTCTTCTCGTCGGCATAGAAGTGCAGTGGGATGCAGCAAGAGGCACAGGTTGGGATTAGTCCTTGCCGTGTGCTGCAATGATGCAGAGGAAAGGACAACGTCAGGTGAGGCATGAAATTAGAGAATGCAAGGAGAGAGATCACAAGAAGAATTATCAAAATGCCAAACTAGGATTCAATTCTGATGCAACATCATGGATAAACAATTTGACACAGAAAAATAATATATTGCATAGAGAATCAAAACTTACAAGAGAAAATTATTATTAAACTAAAGATTCATTTCTATGAGGTTCCGAGAGCATTTTATAGAGTGGAAATTATTAATTCTCTTAAGAAAACATGTTATAAATTTTACCCATTTTACAATGTCCAGTAGAAGCAAAATATTAGTTCTGGAGATGGATATTTTTTTCTTTAATTCTTTTTTAATATAAGACTTCCTATCTTACAAATTTCAACTTGAAACTTTTTAATTTTAAATCGCATCAGTTGGCCATAACTTTTTTATTCTCTCTGCATTAGTTTCTTAATTGGTGGCATTAAATGATTATATTCCTGATCTTACATGCACGATAAACAAGAAGCTATTTTTCCCTTCTTTCTAGCTTTTTATTAATGAAGTTGTATGATTTTCTTCAATCCCCTTTTCCAAATAAGACGAAGTATGAGGTCCATTCCCTTTTCCAAATAAGACAAGTATGAGGCCCATTTTTCTTCCAGTCAATTATGGATTTGTTTGTGACTTTGACTTAATTTTGTAGTTCCTCCAAAATGATAAATGGATTTTGACTCAACTTTACAGTGATTAATAGGACGAAGCTTTTAGAAAATACAAACTAGAAAACAAGTTTCTGTACAGATTATCAATCATTGCTGTTTTCATGTTACATGATTGCATCAAGAAGTCTCTAACGTCTTGGTCAACAAGGTACTGACATTAGTTGCTGAGGATGACGGATGGGAGAGAATGGTGTTTTATGGTTGTTGAGGGGATGTTTTCTGGTCGAAGACATTCGGTGAATATAGATGTCAACGAGGTTGCTGAAGACTTCCTTTACTCAGTGTTGACATTGACATCCTGTAGTCCATGTCCAGTCGTTGAGGATGAATTCCAAGAGATATCCTTTGGTTGAAGATGCACGAGGAAGAAGTCATTGAAGCTTCAGATGAACTCAACTTCTTGAGAGATGTTCAATGAGGGTTGAGGATGATAAGCTGCTATTGAAGAAGCAACCTTTTATGAGTGAAGGGTGGTAGGCAATGAGCTGTTGTCAAATAAGAAACCTTTGGTGAGGAAAGGTTGAAGACAATACAATAGGGAAGGGGTCAAAAGATGAATCATCAAATATTACAAGATATGAGATCTTTTTTAATCCTAAATTTATTGCGGGAAACTATTTGTTTGCCCGAGCAGACCTAATTAATGACTAAGTTCAGAATCGGAAATCGAATTATTGATATAGAATTGGTCTGAATTGAATTGAATCAGACTGATTTTTGGCACAAATGATTCATCCATACTGTTTGAACCATGCAATTTGAATTGTGAATTATATGATTTTGATAATTCAAGAATTAAAACTGCACTTTTGTAGTCTTACTATTTCTCTTTAACCATTTCCCCTCATTAGTACTTTGTGTCTTTTCACTATTTTTGTCCCTATGCATTGTCTTTAGTCTTTGATTATCATGATTATTTCAGAATGGTGATGCAGAAGATGGAAGACTGAAAAGGGGACAGTATGAAGGGCCTGATGCAGACTTAGCTGCAATGCTTGAAAGGGATGTCTTAGAGACAACTCCTGGGGTGAGATGGGATGATGTTGCAGGACTAAATGAGGCCAAAAGACTCCTAGAGGAGGCTGTAGTTCTTCCTCTGTGGATGCCTGAGTATTTCCAGGTAATCGTGTTTGATGTCATATTGACACCTAAAATATTCATAATATTCGTATATTCTAACTAAAAGAATTGTGTCCTATACCCTAAGGAGCTGGAACCTGATTATGGTAAAATCCACAGACACAAGATTTATCACCTGATCTAATTCCTGTTGTGAAACATCTATTCACGATCAAATAGCTCTTTATATATATCGATTTGGGTGCCATCTTAGCCAACAACTGTGCAAGTGTGTACTCTCATATAACCCTTATTCTTTGTTGTTGTTTTTCTTTTTCTTTTTTTTTTGGATCCATTCCAATTTTATGTAAGTGGGAACTGGAACTTGCAGAGTTGAGCTTGGAGTCTCTAATTGAGAGTTCGTAGAGTGCTTGAAATATTATGGCATTTGCATTATGCAACGGTGATCAACTATTTATCAACAAAGAAGTTCAATAGTATGCTATATGGGATTGAGTTTTATTATTAACAGATATGAGAATACCCCAATTGTTCTTCCTGTCTAGGGAATTCGACGACCATGGAAGGGAGTTCTTATGTTTGGTCCACCTGGTACTGGAAAGACTCTTTTGGCAAAGGCTGTAGCGACTGAATGTGGTACAACATTCTTCAACGTTTCTTCTGCTACACTGGCTTCAAAATGGCGTGGAGAGAGTGAAAGGATGGTGCGTTGCCTATTTGAGATTGCGAGAGCCTATGCTCCTAGCACTATTTTTATTGATGAAATTGATTCTCTCTGCAATTCTAGAGGGTAGGTCTGCCTAGCATTTTGTTCTTGTGCTCATTTTCTCTCATCAAATTGTAGTTTTTTTTAAAAGGCATATATCTTTTATTTGTTTTTTAAATGCAATAATCGTATTTATAGTAACTTCTAATCCTATATAGAAATACTTGTCTGTGCAAGTCATAAGTCCAGTACAAGTAATGAGTTAGTGGGGTGATTCAACATGATGTTTCCTGTGGCATTAGTCCATAATTATATTGCTAATTATCATAGTGAAAAAGGACAAATTTCTTTCACTTTCCTTTTTTCCTTTATATGCTAGATTTTGTAATGTTCTTTTTTGTGACACTTGTGATCCTGATTAGGTTCTATAGACAGTGTTCGTTTATTTAAATTATTCTGGCACTGCACTGACTTTTTTGCTATTTTATCCAGAGCTTCTGGTGAGCATGAATCATCTAGAAGAGTGAAGTCTGAACTTCTAGTTCAGATAGATGGTGTTAACAATAGCTCTACAGGTGAAGATGGTCAAAGGAAAATCGTGATGGTCTTGGCAGCTACCAACTTCCCTTGGGACATAGATGAGGCACTTAGGTTAGGCATGACTAGTATTCAAATTTATGCCCCTGAACATGGTGCTAGATTTCTTTATTTCATTTCTATCATAGTTTGCTAGCTATCCACAACCATAATACTTCCCCCTCTACTTTAATTTGTTGCTTTACTCATATTGATATTTCAGGAGGCGGCTGGAAAAGAGGATTTATATACCTCTTCCTAATTTTGAAAGTCGAAAGGAGCTTATAAAAATAAATCTAAGAACAGTTGAGGTATGGCTAACAATTACAAAATATGTTTTCGATAATCTACTTCCAAAAGATGCTACCTATTTAGTGTATATTCTTTCTATTCATCACAATTGTATATAGACTATTCTTCTTCGTGTCAAAATATTAAGTAACCTAGACTTTAGAATAATTTAGTCTAGTTAATTTCATGGACATATAACATTATTATTATGGATGTGTTGGTTCATCTAAAGGAAAAAGACAAATGTTTTGGGATCATAAAACTTCTTTATTGCCACAATTAAGTTTTGAAATTTATTCCAAGCTTGAGTTTCGATGTTCAATCAGAATGAGATGTGTCAGTTGACACGAGTGCTAGAGGGAAGCTAGGAAGGAGAGGAGGAAAAAGAATTCCTCTTCATTTTGCGATGTGGTGAAACTGAGAAAAGGATATATTGTGAAAATCTCGTAGAGAAGAAGTGGAAGGAGTCATACATAACAGAAGTCTTATTTACAAAGCCCTCACCTAATGAAGTTTTGGATCTCACTTGAAGTTAGCATACACAAAATGATAGGTGTTGGAACATTGATGTTGTTAGAAGTTTCCAAACATCAACGTTGCTTTATGCGTCATTATAGTTGCATTGCCAAAACCTTAATGCAATCTTTACTCTTAAGTGCTGGTTAACCAATGGAATGGTATGCCAACTAACATGGAAGGAACAATGTCTACTTGAATGCATGGGAAAAAACAATGTAAATTGGACACCTAAGATCATTTATGAATTGTAGGCAACATTCCACACTTACTGTTGTCCATTGATGTCCCATTTGGAGAGTTTAGGGCCATCAAACACTTTTGGCCAAAAGTATTTGATGGACAAAATACATCAAATTTGGCATCCGAGGCTATCAATGGATTGTAGGCAACTTTCTAGACTCACTGGTAGTCTTAAATGTTCATTTTATAATGTTTAGGGATGTTAAATACTTTTATCCAAAAATACTTGATTAGTTAGAGTACTATAAATTGGATACTTGAGATCATCTATATGGATGATAGGCATCATTGTTGACTCATCGTTGATTTTAGATGTCTAATTTTGAGTTTCTAGGGTCATCAAGCTTTTTTGCCAAAAAATGATTCATCAGTGAAAACTGTTAGAATATTGTATATATGGCTAGGGATAATTATGTCATCCCTAAATATCGTTAGGGATAATTATTTCATAGAATAGAGGTTGAGTTATTCCTAGGATAAGGTTTGATTTATTCCTTTGAATAGGTCCTAATTTTGTATATAAATAGGGCTTCTTTCATGTAATAGAGGTATCTCTTTTTTATGAAATAACATGGTATCTGAGCCATAGATTAAGTTTCTTGTGTGGTTTTTTTTCGGCGACCACCTCGCGTCGTTCGCGTCCTTCTTCCCAGCGATGCAGACTTCTTCCGCCGCTCGCGTCCTTCTTCCCAGAGATGCAAATTCTTCCTGCGAGGGACGTCGCGGCTTTCCTCGCTCACGCGGACGCAATCTCCTTCGCTCGTCCGCGACATCCTCCAGTGCCTCCAACGAGCCTCCAGTGCGTTCTTTTCCTGATCTTCCGCGAGGTTCGCGATCCTCTCCCTTCTCGACCTTCTCTTCCGCGAGACGCATTAGATGCGATCCTCGTACGGGATCCACCGCGACGCCAACGTGTTGAAGAGCCTTCTTCTTCACCGCGACTCGCAGCACAAAAGCACAAAGTCGGCGGCCGATCTTCCCTCCACGAGCAGCGGCGACAGTAGACTTCGGACAACCTTCCTTCCTTCCCCTGCTGTCAGCGGCGCCCACAACGAGTAGAGCAGTAGGAGGCCCAGCAGTGACAGCCTCCTCCTCGCCGGCGACTCCATCCGTTGAACCTGACAGCGCAGGAACAACGAGCCGCCTAGATGGACTCTTCCCCGCGTCTCCTCTGCCGTTGAATCTGGGCTTCATCTCAGATTCATCTGCAGGGCTTCCTTTGATTCCATTTCCAGCAGCCAACGTAAGCACGCAACACTACTCTTCCAGTAGCTTCCTTTCGGAACATCCAGCCTTCATTCGTCATGGCTGCCCCTAACACTTCGAAGCCAGATTTTTCAATTTTTACCAACCACGTCACGGCACCGCTCTCGTCTGAGCTCTTGGATGGTAAGAACTACTCCTCTTGGGCCTCTCACATTGAACTTTGGCTTGTTGGACAGGGTTATGAAACACATCTCATCCAAACTGAAGAGGATATTCAAGTCGTTGATCGCCCTTTATGGAAAAAAATTGATGCTCAGTTGTGTTGCATTATCCGAGCCACCATCCATCCATCTCTCAGGGACGTCTTCCGCACTCATAAGACTTGCAAGGATGTTTGGATACAGGCTCAACAACTTTTTACGAACACCTCTCGACGACTCTATCAAATTTGTGACGACCTCATGACCATCCTTAATGTCCATCAGATCAAGGATTCTACGACTTATCATCGATCGATCGCCTCACTTGGAGTTCAACGACCGCTCCCACCGCGACCACTCGCTGCAGAGCTTCAAAATCGAAAGAAATTTTTGGCTTTATATACGGTCCGCCACGAGATTACTCTCATATTCGTGATCAATCTGGCGGCCCATGGGCCACCATGGACTCTACCGGCGACTCTCCTCCGTGTCCCCTGCAAAAGTCTTAACATTCGCCATCCTCCGCTCCGGTTGATCCTTCACTGTCTCGAAACAACGATGCACTTCCACCTCGTAAGAATGGCAAAGGACGTCCTTAGTGTGATCATTGTCACCGACCAGGACACACGATTGATAAATATTGGAGTCTCCATGGTCGACTTCCTCGTGCTGCTCAGGTCGCCCAGAGTTCTGTCACGTCTTCAGCTTCCACTTTACAGTTGACACCAGCTCTAATTTCATCGCCTTCCTATGATGACTTTCTGAAATGGTATGAGGATCGACGGGATTCTAACTCCACTGCTGCCATTACACAAGCTGGTAATTCCTTTACTGGCATATCTCGCTCTTCGGGTCCCTGGGTACTTGACTCTGGGGCTACTGATCATATCACGGATAATAGATCTATGTTTTCTTCACTATCTACTTTCGGTTATTTACCTTGTGTTACCATGACAAATGGTTCTCAAACTCAGTCCCAAGGTGTTAGTATTGTTCATCCTTCCCCATCTCTTTCCATTCATAATGTTCTTTATGTTCCCGGAGCTCCCTTTAATTTGTTATCAATAAGTCAGCTTACTCGGTCTCTTGATTGTGTTATCTTGTTTACTAAATCTTCTGTTTCATTACAGGACCGGAGTACGGGGAGGATGATTGGCTTCGGATGTGAGTCGCATGGCCTATATCGACTTTAACAAAACTCTCTTGTTGGTGCGGCAAAGATCTCCACTGTTATTCATGCTACTCGGTTGGGACATCCCGGTCTTGATAAGTTAAAACATTACATCCTAGTCTGTCTCTCACTTGTAGTCTTGTCATGAGTCGTGTCGATTAAGTGGCATGTTCGTAGTTCGTTTTCTCCTCGCATTATAAGTCGGGCTACGTCCCCCTTTGCTTTGGTTCATTCCGATGTCTGGGGTCCGAGTCGTGTTGCCTCTTCATTGGGGTTAAGATATTTTGTTACTTTTATAGACGATTTTTCCCATTGTACTTGGTTATATTTGATGAAGGATCGTTCGGAATTGTTTTCTATTTTCCAATCTTTTTTTAATGAAGTAAAAACACAATTTGGTATCTCTCTTCGATCCTTGCAGAGTGATAATGCACGTGAGTATCTATCTACTTTGTTTCGAACTTTTTTGACATCTCATGGCATATTACATCGGACGTCTTGCCCTCATACCCCCCCCCACAAAATGGAGTTGCAGAATGCAAGAATCGTCATCTTCTCGAGACCACCCGGACTCTTCTCCTTCACTCTCATGTTCTTCGTTTTTAGGGTGACGTCGTACTTACTGCATGTTATCTCATTAATCGCATGTCTTCTTCTACTTTACAGGGTCAAATACCACATCATGTACTTTATCCGAAATAGTCCCTTTATCCTTTACCACCTAGGGTCTTTGGTTCTACATGTTTTGCTCATACTCTTGATCCTGGCATTGATAAACTCTCTCCTCGGTCGCATAAATGTGTTTTCCTTGGGTACCCACGGTCTCAGAAAGGGTATAAGTGTTATTCCCCTACACTCCGTCGGTATTTCATCTCTGTTGATGTCACGTTCTTTGATTCAGTTCTTTTCTTTGGGTCTTCAGAGTCGTCGTTCGAGATTCATCCTTTTATGCCTATACCAGTCTTTGATCCTCTGGAGGATTCTCTATCACCCCCCGCCTCAATTCCTCCTCAGTTGCAGGTTTATTAGCGCCGTCCTCTCTGAGGACTACTAATACAACAACTCCTGTATTTCTTCTATGCAAAGCATGAATTCTGATCATCACAAGTCCCATGTGAATATGGTGAAATCCTGTCTCTCGAAGCCTTTGATGACTTTCTTCGGTTACAAGTGGGAGATCCACTTGATTTTCTTCTATGCAGAGAAGATCTTCCTCAGAGTAGTGTTGGTATACTCTGTGGTTTGCAGGTTGAAAACCTGTTGAGTATAGGATTTCCGCCGGAACCATATTAGCTCTCCTGGTTCTGGATATTTCTAGCTTCTCTTCTGGGTCTACTTGACTCTCAATTGTCCTTTTGAATCTTCTTTGATTTGGAAATAGGAAGTCTTGACTGAACCAGCACCAGTCCAACACAATGACAAGACATTAGTCAAGGAACTGCTGGAATATGTTGATTACTTACTTGCAGAAAATAGGCGATTAATGATGGAAATTGACCGCCTAAACAAGAAGGCAATTGATGATAGCATGTACCAAGATTTGGAGAAAGACTTTGAAGAATTGAATCAAGAAGATTCTGGAAAAGGGAAAGAACAAATAAGTTACCTTGAGGAGCGGATTATTTCAAAAGTCAATGAAGAATACCATCCCAGAAGAATGATTAACAGACTCTACAATATGATGGTAATATTAGAAATTCCTGACAATGCTCCCATAAAAGTTAGTGCAATTTTGGATACAGGTGTCACCACATGTTGCATTGACAAAAGAGATGTTCCTGAAAGGATATTGGAGAGGAATCCTTATACCATTGTAATCAATGGTGTCAATTCAAAGCAACTGGCAAAATGGAAATTGAAGGGTGGACAGATGATCATAGGGGATCAATGGAAATTGAATGGTGTCAATTCTTGATATGCATGGTGAATTCTTGGTAAAACACCAATTTGGATTTCTTTCTTCCATGAAATCCACGTTCGTGTGATTAAGAAGAAGTATCAGCATGATAAAACAAAAGTGAAGAAGTGCAAGTGCTACATTTGCGGAGAGGAAGGTCATTTTGCTAGGGAATGCATAAATAAATCAGGAAATAAAGAAAGAATAGCGATGCTGAATGAAATAGACCTTGTAGAAGAATTTGATGTGGTATCTGTTGATCAGGACGAAACAGAGAGTGACGCCATCTGCAGTATATCTAAAGGAGAATTGGATACGGAGCAACATTGTAACCTGGTAACCAATACTTTTCCTTCTAAACCAGGTTTCTGGTTTGGAATTTTTCCTTATATTTTGCTCAAACTTCTCGCTCATCTAATTCTTGACTTACTTACAGCTTAGGACTTTGTAAAATTTTCTTGCTCATCCGACGGGCTACGGCTCTCCCTGGAGACTTACATGCACTGCGACCTTTTGCAATCAATTAACAAAGTTGTTCGCCTTATCATAAGCCATAACTTAAGATTAACAATAGTTTTGCAATAAGGAAAATGGATGATACCCTTACCTTCTTCCTGGAATATATGAGAAAACTAGCCTTGAAACATAGCTCTGATACCAAAAGAGGATCGTGTCCGTTTGGGAGATCGTGAAACAAATTAAAGCCCAGGTCCAGCAATTACCAGACCTAGAAGTTCCCCTAAAAAATGCATATATCATTTTAGAGACAGACGACTCAATGACCGGTTGGGGTGGAATATGTAAATGGAAGATGGCTAAGCTCGACTCTCGAAGTACTGAGAAAATATGTGCATACGCACATGGAAAATTTCCAACAGTCAAGTCAACCATTGATGCGGAGATTTATGCAGCAATGGAAACAATGAGTTCCTTGAAGATTCACTACATGGATAAAGAGGAAATTACATCTACAGGGACATAAAGCAGATGCCTCCCTAAAAAGCATGGTGAGCCCAGTGGAAAAGCAGATTGAAAAGACTGAGCCTCGGGGAGTCGTCCTCTTAATCACATGTATATTAGTTGTAAAGAAGTCAGTGTATGCTGTAAAGCCTTCTATGATGAGACTTTTCTCTATTATAAAAGGCTAGGAGTGGCAAGAGGTTTGACACACTCGAGCATAACCGAGCAAGTCATTCCTCAAGAGAGTTCAAGTTTCTGAGAGTTTGAGTTTGAGTCTTTGTGAGTTCTACTTTGAAGGTTGTTTGCTTACAACAATTTACCATCTGGATTCCATCTCCTAGGGTCATATCAAAGGAGTATGTGAAAGGGATTTTGAACTTGTTATCCCCTATGATCATCTGTCCACCCTTCAATTTCCATTTTGCCAGTTGCTTTGAATTGACACCATTGATCACAATGGTATAAGGATTCCTCTCCAATATCCTTTCGGGAACAGCTCTTTTGTCAATGCAACATGTGGTGGCACCTGTATCCAAAATTGCACTAACTTTTATGGGAGCATTGTCAGGAATTTCTAATATTACCATCATATTGTAGAGTCTGTTAATCATTCTTCTGGGATGGTATTCTTCATTGACTTTTGAAATAATCCGCTCCTCAAGGTAATGTTTTGCTGTCGCCCAACATTGACTTTGCCATGGGATCATCTCCGGAGCCAGATCCTCCGCTCCCTCCTCCGGTCCAGTCTTCTGAATCTGATATTCCCATTGCCCTTTGAAAAGGTATACGTTCCACTCGTAATCCTTCTTCACATTATGTTTCTTTGAGTTACCATCGTCTTTCTCCTTCTTATTATTCTTGTCTTTCCTCCTTGTCGTCTGTTTCTCTTCCAAAGACTGCAGGAGATGCATTTGCCCATTCAGGATGGAAACAGGCTATGCTAGACGAGATGAGTGCCTTACAGAGTTATGGGACTTGGGATCTCGTTCCTCTACCACCAGGAAAGTCAGTTGTTGGTTGTCGATGGCTATATACTTCAGTTACATGTGCTAAAATGATTGTGATTATGAGTATTTATGGTAGGTGCGGTCTAGAATGGTTGATGGCTTAGGCACAAATCGTGCTAAAACTCTGAGTCTTGGATTTGGATTATGGGGACGTTTTCTCCTGTTGCCAAGATGTCCTCTATCGCTTATTCGTATCCATTATTGCGATTGACACTAGCCTCTATGTCGATTGGACATCGAGAATGCGTTCTTACGTGGTGACTACTCGAAGAAGTCTACGTGGAAGCGACCTCTTGTTTTGTTGCTCGAAGTCTTACGGTCTTGTGTGCGCTTATGAAAATCTTTATATGGTCTCAGCGATCACCCGAGTATGGTTGATAGATTGATATTGTAATTCAGCGATTCGGCGTGACTCGGGCGAGGTTGACCATTCATCTTTATCGCCACTCATCTACTGGTTGCATCTACCTTAGTGGTTTATGTTGATGATATTGTCATCGCGGTAGTGATAAATCGTCGGGATCTCACGGGTGAAAGCAACATCTTTTGAACATTTCGAATGAAAGGATCTCGGCGGACTTAAATATTTCTTGGGGATAGAAGTAGCGCGATCCGAAATGAGATCATTATATCCCGAAGAAGTATCACGATGAATATTACAGAAGAAAGCAAAAATGTTAAACTTCGAGCGGTTGTGACCCTATGAATCCTAATGTGACTCACCCGAATCGAGGAGCCTCTGCGGATCTGAGCAATCTGAGGCGGTTAGTAGGGAGACTAAGTTATCTTCTTTATTACTTGTCCGGATATCTCATTTGCGAGTAAGTGTAGTAAGTCGGTTCTCGACTCTCCTGTAAAGAACATTGGGATCTTGTGATTCGCATTGTTCGATATATCGAGCGCTCAGGAAAGGGTCTTTTGTATGAAGACAAAGGGCATACTCGAGTCATAGGATAT
Source organism: Wurfbainia villosa (assembly GCA_025175895.1). Classification (NCBI taxonomy): domain Eukaryota; kingdom Viridiplantae; phylum Streptophyta; class Magnoliopsida; order Zingiberales; family Zingiberaceae; genus Wurfbainia; species Wurfbainia villosa. The sequence continues at coordinate 82,691,245 of CM046005.1, forward strand.
TACGATGCGGTAGGCGGGATCTCGATGATAGGAGATCCATACGGTTTTGTATATTTGTTGGAGGTAATCTTGTTTCTTGGAAAAACAAAAAGCAGAATGTTGTAGCAAGATCCAGTGCAGAGGCAGAATATTGAGCTATAGCCATAGCCAGTCAAGAACTTATATGGCTCAAACAGTTGCTTCAGGAGCTAAGGTTTGGAGATGTTACACAAATGTCACTTATATGTGATAACCAGGCCGCTATGCATATCGTCTCAAATCTAGTTTTTCATGAGAGGACAAAGCATATTGAAGTCGACTGTCACTTTGTCAGAGAGAAAGTCATATCCGGAGAAATATCTACTAGTTTTGTTAACTCACATGATCAGCTAGCAGATATATTTACTAAGTCACTGAGAGTTTCCCGAATTGACTATATATGTAATAAACTGGGTTCATATAATTTATATTCTTCAGCTTGAGGGGGAGTATTAGAATATTATATATATGGCTAGGGATAATTATGTCATCTCTAAATATCGTTAGGGATAATTATTTCCTAGAATAGAGGTTGAGTTATTCCTAGGATAAGGTTTGATTTATTTCTTTGAATAGGTCCTAATTATGTATATAAATAGGGTATCTCTTTTTAATGAAATAACAAAAACAATGCAAATTGCATAGCTAAGATTATTCATGGATTACAAACAAGATTCTAAACTCATCAGTGTCATCAAATGTTTAATTTGGAGAGTTTAGAGCCGTCAAACATTTATGTTTTATATGATCCCAAATAGACATATTCAACCCCTTCAAAATATCCTTTTAAAATAGGTTATTAGATTTGTTATTAATTTCTTCCTTTTAAATATTATAATTTAGATGAAGTCATTAGATTTATTAGTGTTTACCCTTTTAACATATTAGAATAGGATATTAAACATTAATAATTTTTATATTGGTTTGATAATTTTTGTATGGCTATATATAGAGTAATTATATAATATTTTGGGACAAAGCAATAAAGTGACTTAATTTAATAATCAAATTACTTTGATTATTAGAGGTTAATTCGCTTGAAGTGATCATTATTGGAGGTCAATCCCCTCAAAGCAATCATCTCATCCCCTTTAATCCTTTTCTCTATTTCTCTATGAGATAAGGCACGAGTTCTTATCGATTTGATATCAGAGCGAGAAAAATTTTATATTATGACAAATTAGAGATCTTATGAAGATGAATTTCCTTCTTAGAGAAGTAGAGATTCTATCGGATTTATTTGGAATGCAGAAAGATATTTTCTCCTACATAACACATCAAATAATTCGAAGGTGGAGATAGAATATCAGTCGCATTTTCCTATTCAAACTCATAATTGGTTGGAATGAAAATTGTTGAATACTTTTATTGAAGTACTTCATCCTAACATCCAAAATGAGGTTGAGACATATTATCCTCGCATCAGAAAAGCTGTATATCTTTTGCACGATTGCAAGAAGAGAAAATTAATGAGGAAGCATGAAGAAATAATAAGTGAAATTGAAGTCATCAATGTATGCAAAACAGAATATTGATGATTGAACCAATAGAAGATTCAAAGGAAGAAGATAATATCAATGAAGATGAAATGCAAGAAAGTGCCAAAGAAATACAAGATGACAATATGACAAAATCAATTCATGCTTTAGAAAGGTTGCAACCTCCACAATCAATAAAGGTGGAAGGACTTCTTGAACAACAAGAAGATAGTTACAGAAACAATGTACATGAAGAGCTAAACTTTAATAGTCATAAGAAGGATTTAACTATCATCATCATTGCAACACCTATAATTGAAAACACTGCAACAATCTCTACTTCTATTGTTCAAGAGAACAAAATAATTTCTCATCATTAACGATATCAGACATGACAGAAATTGTTCTTTCATAATAACTCAATGAAGACTCAATGTGCGAAGGAAAAGAAAGTATTGACATGCTCATAACTTTCAACAAAGATTCAATACAATACACTTCATTATCAAAGGAATTTTTCCGACCTAAGAAAGCATAATAAAATGTGATTTGTCTTCATCGAAAGATCTCAATTGGTGCATAATAAGTTATTTTATGCAGACCATCGAAAGAAAAAGATAAAAAAATCAACCTTAAGGATAAGGTTGTTTTGATGGATGGTGGAATGATATTAATCCCAAATAGACATATTCAAATAATCCTTTCAAAATATCCTTTAAAATAGGATGTTAGATTTGTTATTAATTTCTTCCTTTTAAATATTATAATTTAGATTAAGTCATTAGATTTATTAGTATTTGTCCTTTCAAAATATTAGAATAGGTTATTGGACTTATTAATAATTTTTATATTGATTTGATATTTTTGTATGATTATATATTGAATAATTATGTAATGTTTTGGAAAAAAGCAATGATGCGATTTAATTTAGTAATCAAATTATTTTCACTATTGGAGGTTAATCCCCTTAAAGTGATCATTTTTTGAGGTCGATCTTGTCGAAGTGATCATTCCATCCTTTTTATTATTTTCTCTATTTTTTATGAAATAACTTATAATGTATGATAAGACTGTGTACAATAGATCTTTTTTAGAATCTCGCATTAGCGAGAGTTTTGTACATCGGATTATTTTTTTTTCTGTTAATGAATTATTTACATCATTTTTCTTTCTGACTACTAAAATAGGTAGCTCTTGATGTTGACATAGATCAAGTAGCCCATCGAACCGTTGGTTACAGCGGAGATGATCTCACAAATGTGTGTCGTGATGCATCTTTGAATGGCATGAGGCGGAAAATTGCAGGAAAAACAAGAGATGAGATCAAGAGTATGGCAAAAGAGGAGATCTCAAAGGACCCTGTGGCTATGTGCGACTTTGAAGAAGCACTGGCCAAAGTTCAGAGGAGTGTTTCTACTGCTGATATAGAACGCCATGAGAAGTGGTTTTCAGAGTTCGGGTCAGCGTAGATCAGAAATGAAGTTGATTTGTATCCTATCGACTGGTTTATTATACAATATCATTGGTTGTGAACTGTGATGTACCTTCTTTTTGTTGAAAAATTGAAAATGTTGTCCTCCTTGGAATTGATTGGTGTCAAAGTACTTTTAACTCCGTCTTTGATTTACATGAATAGTCAATCAGGTCTTCTGAAATAATGGTTCCTAGGATTCTTTGTAAAATAAATTTGAATTATCAATGATACTTTGGGTAATAATACCACTCCAGCACACTACTTATAATTCATAGTCTATTAGAGGTTTTTTTAGAGCATGGTTCTCTGTAAATGCATAATTCTCGGTGTAAGAGCATCTTTGGTAACTTATTTAATCCTAACCTTAGTTTTTTTTTTTAAATTGTTGAAGTTTTTTATTTTTTTCCATGACATCTATGACGAAGGAGTTTTGTAGAGATGACTTTCGATGCCTTTTGACAGCTTGTTAATTTCCTCATTAATCAACAATGGAGAGATAAATTTCCGTCGCATCAATTAATATTATTATTTTTTGCAGGAAAGATTAAATGGCAGGAGTGTCTTGCCATGGTACATATTAAGGGAAACAAATGACATCCTTCATAACCAAGCTTAGCATATCATTGTTTGTTACCACCTCTCCCCATTGACCTGCTCTCAGAAAATCACCCGACACATCCTCCACCAATTTAGACTGCAATTGTTGGGATGTATACTGAAAGCCTAGCTCTTTTGTATGAACATCTTTATTTTGAAATAAGAATCACATGATCATTGTTTGCATATTTTTATGGTTATGCAATATTGTCTAATACGTTACATTGTAGATAACATGGTGTGTGGTGTCACACGGGAGATCATGTTATCGGCTCCTTGTAAAGTATAAGTAAAGGCTCACAACCGAGATGGCTTTGGACAAACCATCGGAATGGTTGTAGTGTGATTTGGTATTGATTTGTCTTGACCATAGAATCACACTAGTGCACTTTGTGTGTATTGAGCAGGACCCAGCAGGTGATTCTGATTTATCACGACTACATAATCAACCTGACTGATATTATTTAGTACATGCTCTTAATCCCGATATAATAACTGCACATATACTTGGTACTCATCTCTTGATTTACCAATGGGCTTAGATTTATAGATTAAATCGATAGACTTAGAAGTTGGGAGATGATATTATTTATATGGTGTGCCGCTGATTATAGGAGGAAACCGTGTCCTATATATTAGGATGATGATGTCCCTCGAGGAGCTCATAAGGTTCATCATGTAAACCCCGCAGGACTTGGGTCCTGATGATGAAAAGGTTGAGTGGTACTACTCAAGGAGTTAGATGTTGATTAATTAATGGTTAGTAAATTAATTAATCGACGGACATTCGAGATCTTAAACACGGGAAGAAAATGTACAAATAATATATGGAGCCCATATTATCATATGGGGGTTGGTGAGGTAGATCAATGATGGACCTTTAGTGGATTGGATCATCATTAGTGGATCGGACTTTATGTGGGCTTGATCCATGGGTGGCCAAGACCCAACTCCTCCTCATGGTCCCTAATGTAGCCCATTAACACCTCAAGATGCTTAGATCCAATGGATAGAAACAAAACACTAAGATCCATTGGTAGAGATTAAATCTCTAAGATCCGACGGTTGAGATTAAATCTCTAGATCCGACGGTTGAGATTAAATCCCTAGAACCAATGGAGGAGATTAATTCATGACTTATCCCTAACTCTATAAAAGGAGGGCATGGGAAGTGGTCGTGGATAACATCATTGAGAGGGAGCAAGGCTTGGGCGGCAAGAATAGGGCAATCCTAGTTGAGATAGGATTGGAATTAGGGTTAGGGTTTGGAAGCAAGGGTGGCACCAAATAAGGCAAGTTTTCCTTCTTCTTCCTTGCCTTGTGGCCAACGTCCAGCAGCTATTCCAGCCCTTCCCAGCCCTTGGCCACGCCCAAAACACTCCCCTCTCTTCTCCTTAGGTGGTGGAAACAAGATATAGGGTTTCCCTTGGTGTCTTGGTAGTTTTCAATCATCTTCTTCTCCTTCTAGTTGGCCGGCGGCAAGAACTTCTATAGTTCTTTGTTGGTTGAGTTTTTGAAGGAGAAAAACATTGTTTCTCTTCTTCCTCTTGCTTGGGAAAAGCAAGGAAGGAAGTTTTGCGATCTAGGAGCTTCGACTTTTGGTGGATCGTCGCCCACACGATGTCCAAAAGGAGGAGGGTCATACATTAGAAGACCAAGAGGTATAACTATTCTTCTATCTCTTTTATTCATTGCTTGTGTTTGTTTTTCAAAATATAAGCATGTTATATTTCTGTAAATAGGCTAAATAATACTTGATCCCAGTATAAATACAAAAACCGCGATCCGGACATCGCCTATTCCGCTGGCTACTCGAGAATAGAGAATGGTCGCCGAACAACTAGTTTGTTCAAGTGACCTCTCTAAACGAATAGCACGACGATGACTTGGTTGCTTTGGGAATCCTTTTGTCTAGGATTAAATTTTTAATCCGGGACATCAAGGGATCACCATGGTCAAGCAACCGAGGTGAAGGGAAGCAAGTTTCACGGATCAACCCCAACAATTGGTATCGAGCCAAGGTTTCCGGTTTTGTGTGTTTAGGATTCTTAATTTTTATGCACTTTTTCATATATTAAATGTCGGATAATAGTAGGATATGCGTAGCTTAACTCTTTGGTTGCGCATAAGATTCCACTATTATGGCATGTGTGTGATGTGATTGTATGTGTGTAAATATTTATTTTGTTGAATCTCTGGGTTGACGAGGTTAGTATTTAGTTTTTGTAAATTAAATACGGCATTGTTTAGCCGCTCTTTATTTTATTTTACTTTCGATCTAGATTCATGTACACTCTCGTGGAGTATAGGATCGATGGATGTAAATTAAAATAGGTTTTAGTCTCTACGGATCTCCTGAGGGCTTGTACATGGCATAGGACGGAGCTGACGAGATGGCGATGCGACGGAAGACATATTGAAGACAAAAGCCATAATAGTTGGAAAATTTTTATTTTTCATATTTATTGCTTTTGTTTGATATGCATGTCGCAGGCTAGTAAAATTCTCATTTTCAATTTACTAAGTGGGAGAGGGATATTTTAATTAATTCCATGGCCTCCATTACAATTTGACGTGTGATGCAACAAACTTGCATGTCGGCTGAGTGCCTTCCTCCCTGCGGACGAGTTTGTTTGCGGATCACTAGGTCAAATAATGGTTATAGAAATTATCTAGGAGCATGTGTACTTCCACAGCGGTAAGGCACATAATCCGAAATAATTCCCTTAGTATCGTGTAATGGTGCACACTTAGATGCAAATAAAAAGTATCCTCCCCATCGAGATCACCGCTTTTATTTGTAGGGCCAAAGAGGAACCAACTATTAATTTTATTTGTCAAAAAGTAAGGTTGACAAGATAATAAAATTAATGGGTAAAACCTCCTCTTACAAATGTAGAATTCAGTGATATGTATCACACCGTCGCGTGGCATGCGATATTCTTGTTTTGAGGTGTTGGTTGATTTCAAATTTTATTGTTTGAGGAATCAATAATTTTTTGAAATCTAAAATAATAATCTATGGGATTCTTTGAAAATTCTCATCCAATTTACTAAGTGGGAGAGGGATATTTTAATTAATTCCCACGGCCTCCATTACAATTTGACGTGTGATGCAACAAACTTGCGTGTCGGCTCTGAGTGCCTTCCTCCCTGCGGATGAGTTTATTTGCGGATCACTAGGTCAAATAATGGTTATAGGAAATTATCTAGGAGCGTGTGTACTTCCACAGCGGTAAGACACATAATCCGAAATAATTCCCTTAGTATCGTGTAATGGTGCACACTTAGATGCAAATAAAAAGTATCCTCCCCATCGGAGTCACTGCTTTTATTTTTAGGGCCAAAGAGGAACCAACTATTAATTTTATTTGTCAAAAAGTAAGGTTGACAAGATAATAAAATTAATGGGTAAAACCTCCTCTTACAAATGTAGAATTCGTATACGTCCACACCGCGTGGCATGCGATATTCTCGGTGTTTTGAGGTGTTGGTTGATATCAAAATTTTATTGTTTGAGGAATCAATAATTTTTTGAAATCTAAAGTAATGATCTATGTGATTCTTAGGATTTTCAAAATGACTTTCAATCCACTTGTTGTGATACTAAAAGAAATAAACTTACTGTACCCAAATAATGTTGATTGGAAAAGAATCTAGATATTGTCTTATCTGCTAAGGAGTACAAGTATGCACTCTTCAAAGAGTGTCCTCAAGCCATGGTTGCTCAAAAAGGTTTCTACTTCTAAGCCGAAAGGCAAGAAGAAGAAGAAACAAGGTGGAGCAAAGGTGGTGGGAGGATCTCAGGGAGGAGTGAAGAAGCCGAAAGGCAAGTACTTTAAGCAGGATGGACATTGGAAGAAGGACTGTCCCAGTCCAAAACAGAACAAAGGTATATCCTTTGGACTAGTCGTTGAAACATGATTAGCGGTGTTATCTACCGGCACCTGGTGTGTAGATATGAGAGTCACTAATCATGTCTGCAACACTTCTGGGGGTTTCAGAAACCCAATGACTAGCTAAAGGAGATTACCATTTTGGGCAATGCCATGAAGGTGGCGGCTATTGCGGTGGGAGAAGTTTTATTTATCTCTTGAGAAAAATAAAACTAAGGTTCTGGAAAATTCCCTTTATGTATCTTTATTTAGAAAGAATTTAGTTTCAGTTTCTAAATTATTATGGATGGATATTCTATTTATTTTAATGACAAAGTTGTTATAAAAAGGAATAGGGAGAATATCTGTTCAGGTACATTGAAAGGAAATTTGTATACAAAACCTCCCACGATGCAAATTGAAGTTAATAACTCATCTTCTAATTCCAAAAGGAGAAAAGAACCTTCGAAGATGAACCAAACATATCTTTGCCATCTTAGTCTTGGTCACATTAACCTAAGCAGAATTCAAAGGTTGATAGCTGATAGACCTTTGGGTTCATTAGTGGTGGAGGATCTCCCAACCTACGAATCTTGCTTGGAGGGTAAGATGACCAAGAGGCCTTTCAAGGCCAAGGGGTATAGAGCCAAAGATATGTTAGAAATGGTTCATTCTGATTCGTATGGTCCTATGTCTATCCTGGCAAGAGGTAGTTTTGAATATTTCGTCTTTTTCATAGACAATTATTCAAGATGACACTACGATCTGATCGTGGTGATGAGTACCTCTTGGGAGAGTTTAGGAATTACCTATCAGAGGTTGGGATTCAATTGACCGCACACCCCAAACAGTAATAATGTAGAAGAGCGAAGGAATAGGACTCTTACAGAGATGGTTAGATCGATGATGAGTTATTCGACTTGCCGACTCGCTCGGGATATGCTCTAGATACGTGGTGTACATTCAACTTAGTTCCATCTAAATCAGTGCCTTTTACTCCCACAGAGTTGTGGACCGGGCGAAAGCCAAGGCTAAGACATATTCGGATATGGGGGAGTCCAACACATGTGCTGAAGGCTGATGCTGGTAAGTTGGAACCTCGTACAGAAGTGCGATTGTTAGTTGGCTATCCTAGGGGAACGAAGGGTGGATTGTTTTATAGTCCTAGAGATCGAGAGTGATCGTTAGCACGAACACTAGATTTCTAGAGGAAGACTATGTGATGAGCCCTGAAGCCCAAGAGTAAAATTGTTCGGAGGAGTTAAAGGAAAGTCACTTCTTTAGTACCGCTACAAGAGGATATACCACATGTCAGCACACCGCGTGTCACAGAGGATACACAAGTGATGTCTCGTCAGATAGTGGGAGGGTTGTGAGACAGCCTGATAGATTCATGTTCTTGGGAGAATCTTCAGATTTGGTCCCTGGCGAACATGAACTGATCCCTGGACATATGACGAGGCAATCCAAGATAAAGATGCACTATCTTGGCAAAGTGCAATGAATTCTGAGATTGAATCTATGGATTCAAGTCAGTTTGAGAGCTCTTATGCATAGCGACTCATATGGATTATGAGTTGTGGCATATGGATATCAAGAAAGCTTTCCTTAATGGAAGTCTTGAGGAAACCATCTATATGAAGCAACCAGAGGATTCATTGCTAAGGGCAAAGAGCATCTTGTGTGCTTAATCGGTCCATTTATGGATCAAGCAAGCTTCAAGATCTTGGAACATCCGCTTTGATGAGATAATCCACTTATGGATTTATTCAAAGTCCGGATGAGTCTTGTGTATACAAGAGATGTGACAAACGTAGTGGTATTTCTTGTACTATCGTAGATGACATTTTGGTGGTTGGCAACAACATCAAGTGTTATCGGACGTAAGGGTATGGTTGTCCAAACAAGTTTGATATGAAGGACTTGGGAGAGGTGAGACACATCCTTGGGATCAAGGTTATAAGGATCGCAGAAAAGGATGTTGTGCTTATCCCAAGCTTCATACATAGACACGATTATGGAGCGCTTTAGCATGCAAAACTCTAAGAAGGGTTTTCTACCTTTCGTGCATGGAGTACCTCTATCTAAGGAGATATGTCCTAGATCATTTGAGTAGATAGAGGAGATGAAGCGGTTCCTTATGCTTGGGCAGAGGGAAGCCTCATGTATGCGATGCTCAGATGAGACCGGATATGCCGTGGGCATGGTCCGCCAGATATCGAGTAATCCAGACAGGGATATTGGATCGCAGAAAGCATATATCAGTAGTGCCCGAGAAGGACTAGGGATTATATGCTAGTTTAAGGCACCAATTACTCCTGTGGGTTACACTTGATTCCGATTTCCAACTCGATAGGGATAACAAAGAAGTCTACCTCGTGTTTTGTGTTTACTTTGGGAGGTGGAGCCATTGTATGGAAGAGTGTCCAGCAGAAATGTGTGGCGGACTCCACCATGGAAGCTGAGTATTTGGCAGCCTCTGAGGCAGCCAAGGAAGCTGTATGGCTCATGAACTTCCTGATGGACTTGGATGTGATTCCTGGTTTGCCCAGAACTATCACAATTTATTGTGATAATAGTGGTGCAGTTGCAAACTCGAAGGAACCACGAGCCCATAAGGCTAGTAAACACATAGAGCGCAAGTACCACCTGATACGAGAAATCGTAAAGGAGGTAGAAGTTGTTGTCGCCTAGATTGCATCAGAGGATGACCTGGTAGACCCTTTCACTAAGGCCCTTCTAGCGAGAGCTTTGATAGGCATGTGGAGGGAAGGGGAATCAGATGTATGGCAGTATAAGGACAGCATAGTCTTTTAGTATAAGTGGGAGATTGTTGGGATGTATACTAAAAGCCTAGCTCTTTTGTATGAACATCTTTATTTTGAAATAAGAATCACATGATCATTGTTTGCATATTTTTATGGTTATGCAATATTGTCTAATACGTTACATTGTAGATAACATGGTGTGTGGTGTCACACGGGAGATCATGTTATCGGCTCCTTGTAAAGTATAAGTAAAGGCTCACAACCGAGATGGCTTTGGACAAACCATCGAAATGGTTGTAGTGTAATTTGGTATTGGTTTGTCTTGACCATAGAATCACACTAGTGCACTTTGTGTGTATTGAGCAGGACCGACACAGAGGTGATTCGATTTATTGCTGACTATATAATCGAATCGGACCTCAGATATTATTTAGTACATGCTCTTAATCCCGATATAATAACGGGCACATATACTTGGTACTCATCTCTTTGATTTACCAATGGGCGAGATTTATAGATTAAATCGATAGACTCGGTAAGTTGGGAGATGATATTATTTATATGGTGTGCCGTTGATTATAGGAGGAAACCGTGTCCTATATATTAGGATGATGATGTCCCCTTGAGGAGCTCATAAGGTTCATCATGTAAACCCTGCAGGTGGACTTGGTCCGGCATGATGAAAAGGTTGAGTGGTACTACTTATGGAGTTAGATGTTGATTAATTAATGGTTAGTAAATTAATTAATCGACGGACATTCGAGATCTTAAACACGGGGAGAAAATGTACAAATAATATATGGAGCCCATATTATCATATGGGGGTTGGTGAGGTAGATCAATGATGGACCTTTAGTGGATTGGATCATCATTAGTGGATCGGACTTTATGTGGGTTTGATCCATGGGTGGCCAAGACCCAACTCCTCCTCATGATCCCTAATGTAGCCCATTAACACCTCAAGATGCTTAGATCCAATGGATAGAAACAAAACACTAAGATCCATTGGTAGAGATTAAATCTCTAAGATCCGACGGTTGAGATTAAATCTCTAGATCTGACGGTTGAGATTAAATCCCTAGAACCAATGGAGGAGATTAATTCATGACTTATCCCTAACTCTATAAAAGGAGGGCATGGGAAGTGGTCGTGGATAACATCATTGAGAGGGAGCAAGGCTTGGGCGGCAAGAATAGGGCAATCCTAGTTGAGATAGGATTGGAATTAGGGTTAGGGTTTGGAAGCAAGGGTGGCACCAAATAAGGCAAGTTTTCCTTCTTCTTGCCTTGTGGCCAACGCCCAGCCTATTCCAGCCCTTCCCAGCCTTGGCCACGCCCAAAACACTCCTCTCTTCTCCTTAGGTGGTGGAAACAAGATATAGGGTTTCCCTTGGTGTCTTGGTAGTTTTCCATCATCTTCTTCTCCTTCTAGTTGGCTGGCAAGAACTTCTATAGTTCTTTGTTGGTTGAGTTTTTGAAGGAGAAAAACATTGTTTCTCTTCTTCCTCTTGCTTGGGAAAAGCAAGGAAGGAAGTTTTGCGATCTAGGAGCTTCGACTTTTGGTGGATCATCGCCCACACGATGTCCAAAAGGAGGAGGGTCATACATTAGAAGATCAAGAGGTATAACTATTCTTCTATCTCTTTTATTCATTGCTTGTGTTTGTTTTTCAAAATATAAGCATGTTATATTTCTGTAAATAGGCTAAATAATACTTGGATCCCGAGTATAAATATAAAAACCGACGATCCGGACATCGTCTATTCCGCGGCTACTCGTAGAATAGAGAATGGTCGCTTGAACAACTAGTTTGTTCAAGTGACCTCTCTAAACGAATAGCACGACGATGACTTGGTTGCTTTGGGAATCCCTTTTGTTTAGGATTAAATTTTTTAATCCGGGGACATCGAAGGGATCACCATGGTCAAGCAACCGAGGTAAAGGAGAAGCGAAGTTTCCCCTCACGGATCAACCCCAACAGCAATTGCATTCCCAAAGAAGGTAGCCAGCCTCTGGCCTCTCTATAGCCCTACAAAGTCCACAGCCGAAGACTTCTAATCTCATCCTCAGTCTCAGGTGGCTGGTCTTCTTGTGAAGTGGCAGCAAAGTAAAACACCTTTATCTACATCACACTAAACCTGCTAGATGTTTTTATCAGATGCCAGTACGTGTACACAAAATGAATGCCTATTTCACCGAGAACTTACAACTGGCCTGCCATCTTCATTTAAGCTCATCATCCTCGTCTTCGCAGCCTCACCCTCATATCCACCTCTTCCACCTGACCAAACTACTGTAAATTCACATCCCACACCTCCTTTTGGATCCCAGCTAGTGCAATAAACTTATTTTTCCTCTGACCAACTTCCCCTTCTACAATCTGTCAGTTTAGAAGTGGATGTCTTTGTCATTCCTGACCTCATAATCCATTCTAGTTGAGCCAAACTCCCTTGCTCTTAAAAGATAAACAGAACGGCCTTTCTTATCCATATTATCAAATGGGTGTCATACTTTTAAATTTTTTTCATAATTTAATTTCTTGAAAGTTTTCGTAAAAGTTTCATCACTAAAGCTACTCCAAGTTAGTGCTATTTTGTACAAAACAGTTCGACAGTTGTGCTGCTTTATACAAAGCAACTCTACTTCCAAGTGATTCTGTTTTGTATAAAACAACTCTAAATGAAAGTACAGAGGACTATTTTAGAAATTAAATTATGGATGGAATACTCTAATAAATTTTAAAGAGAAGTCTTACGAATTAAAAAGGATATTTATTTATTTATTTATTTATTTGAGTCTATGGGAGATAAAAAGCAGTTAGAATTTCTTTAGTTCCTTAGCTTTCTGTACTATTAACTCATGAAAATATTGAAGTCTCATCCATGAACACATCGCTAGGGAGTTCTCATTCTCTTCGCCCACTGTGTTAATGCCCTTAATTTGCATGTGTCCTAGATTTGTGGAAGGATTGCCTTGCCAAATCCTTCCTATGCTTGAACCATAGTCTCACTCTCCCATTTATTAACATTGCAGGGTGACTTGTCATAACAATCACGTCTATCCCACCTCTTCCAAGTTGGAGAAAATCCCAACAACTTCAGAACCAGTATGCCTTGATCATCACTAATCTTTGTTTTAAAGGGCGACTCACTTTATAACTCTAGATTGTAGAATAGAAATCGAAGATTTTCAACCATATTAAATTCATTTATTTTAATATCATCTTTACTTTGATCTTAACTGACACAAATATTTAAAGTTTTATATTTGCATCGAAAAGATTTTGTAGATTTTAGGTCCTCTCACTCCACTAGTTTTGATAAATGGCATCAAAGCAGATTCTCTTATATAGTGGATTAAACATCCAACAAAGATGACCAATTATTCTTATCTTCCACTTAAATGTAAATGGATTCTTCTTTGGGATCTCGTATGGCGAAAACTTCGTACATCGGAATGTCCTTTTAATTACTTCAATGTACGATGAGATGGAAGATGATAATGAAATACTATATCAATATAGACTTTGAATACTAAACAATTATCAAGAAGGGATTCCTAGTACAAAAAGATAAAGAAAGGAGAACACTTAGAAAGAAGTGGAACAAAAAATAAGTACGAGAATCCTAGGAAAATAAACAAAAAAGGTCACAAAACTATTTGATATTTTTACTAATGAAATCTCATGTAGGATTGGAGAGTATGCAAATGCAAAAGACTTCTGAGACAAGGTGGTTAAACTACCTAAAAAGACTTTGCGAACGAGGAAAAAAACTCATAGGAAGATCTTGAAAGACTCAACATCTAAGCCATAAGAGAAGAATTATCAATTTTTTTTTCCATATCTAAACATAGATCATTTTTTGAGTCTATGGAAGATGAACCTTCAACATCAAGCCCTAGTGATGAATAAGAACATACCATCAACATGACCTCAAGTCACATGACCTCAACAACAAAAGGTAAATATAAGAATAAAAGTCATATTACATGTTTTATATGTAGAAAAAAAAGAGCATTGCAAGAATAAGTGTTCTCAAACAAAGGAAGAGAAACTACAAAGAAAGAGATCCAAAGAAGCCACTTTGAGAAGCGAAGCTAATGAAGTTTTGGAGTGCTACAATTGCCATGAAAAAGGTTACTACAAGAGTTACTATACCCAAGTAAATATATTTTGGACTTGCAAGTGAACGAGAAGTCAAGGAAGGAGAAAAAGAAAAATAGGAATTAATCCAAGGAGCAAGGACATTGCATGAAAGATTGCCCAAAAGGAAACTCAAATCATAAGGATGTTCAAAAGCAAAGAATAAATTGTTGGATCGAAAGTGTCGCTAGAGGGGGGGGGGGGGTGAATAGCGATACGATGTCGTTAAAAAACTTTTGCAATAAGTAAAAAGCAAGTAGAGAGTGCACAGCGGAAATATAAAGTAGACAAGATATTTTTACGTGGTTCACAATCTTTCGATTGCTAATCCACGGCCCTAGTGATCCTTGATCACGTACGGAGGGCAATTCACTAAAACCACTCCTCCTCGTTGGAGGTAGGAGCAACGATTACAAAAAGAAATCAAGGCAAAGGGACACTCCCCCTTTCCTTGTTACGATTAAAGCACAAAGACAATTTAAAGAAGTAGAACTTAAATAAATATACCGACAACTCTTATAAGTAGAAGATGTAGCTTTCGTTGTCGGCGGCACTTCGTCGTAGCAAATGTGAGTAGTAGTAGCGACGTTACGACGGCGTGTTGAGAGCTCTTGAATTCTTGTTATTTGCTTGGCTTGAACATGTCTATTTATGGATATTGATCTATGAATTTAGACATAGGTAGTGTCCAAGGTGAGGTTCTTATCCCCCAAGACTTGTTCATCCACATCCTTTGCGCCAACTCAAGGATGAGGTGTTTCATCCAACCACCTTGTGCCACCTCCAACCTCCTTGTGCGCCAACTCAAGGATGAGGTGTTTCATCCAACCACCTTGTGCCACCTCCAACCTCCTTGGGCGCCAACTTGAGGATGAGGTGTTTCATCCAACCACCTTGTGCCACTTCCAACCTCCTTGGGCGCCAACTTGTTGGAGCCATTCAACTTGTGCCACATCATGGGAGTCAACCATCTTGTGCCAACTCACCTTATTTTGGGCGTCCACCACAAGGAAGCTTGGTGATGGTTTGGATGTCCACCTTGATGCCACATCACCCTTTGTACCAAAACACGAGTCAAGTCCAAATTCACCCCCTTGAAATTCGAGCTCTTCTCGAGTGGAACTTGACTAGCGATTGACTGTAGTCAAAGGGTTTTGGGCTTGATACAAGTTAGCTTAAAATATAAAGTACGATGGTTCTAACCATCCGATCTCGACCTAGACCTTCCATTGGAGGTATTGGGCCTCGGATCTACGCTTAACGACCTTGCTTCGCTTTCACACGAGCTTACCTTGTAGCCTCGCTCCGGTCTTCACCCGAGTACCTCGGCTTCCTCCAAGTCCTCTGGCGTTGCGACCACCTCGGTTCCCACCGGTGTCGCAGACCTTCCGCTCAACTTTAGCATTTCACGCACACTTAATCGAGCTCGTAAGATAACAAATATACCCTTAACTATTGAGCCTTTTGCCATAATCAAAATACGGTTCGACTTTGGTGCCCTGCACCAACAATCTCCCCTTTGATTCATGGCAAACCGACACAAAAGTTAAGGAAAAATTAAACATAACGAAGCTAGCATAATGATTAAGTATGAATGAGCTAGCATAAAGATTAAATATGAATGAGCTAGCATAATGATTAAGCATGAATGAGCTAGCATAAAGATTAAATATGAATGAGCTAGCATAAAGATTAAATATGAATGAGCTAGCATAATGATTAAATATGAATGAGCTAGCATAATGATTAAGTATGAATGAGCTAGCATAAAGATTAAGCATGAGTGAGAAATATTATTGTTTCAAGTTCTCCCATTTGAGGTAACCTCCCCCTTGACCGAAGGTGAGTTCTTGAAAAATAATTTTTACTCCCCCTTAATAGTTGCTTAAGTAAACGGAATTACTTAATATAAAAGGTAATAATTTTGTTTACTTTCTTCCTTACTTTTGTGACTTTCTCCCCCTTTTGCCTTAACTCAAAAAGTTTGTAAATATATTTTAGGGTTTGTAAGTCCAAGCAAGTTCCCAATATAAATATATATATATTTTTTTAAAATAATAATAAGCTTGAAAATATGTTCATCTAAAATGTACAACTCCGGTTGGACTTGATTGATATAGAATGATCAATAAGTCTTGAAGGAGTTGATTAATTTTAAATAATTATACTCCATGGTTCATGTCGATGCACTGAATCTACATCTGGAACCAGGAGTAAGGTCCTAACATCTCACGCCCGTCTACGTGGCTAAGTACACAAACACATTAGTCCTATGTGTTGTGAGATGTGTTGGCTCCTTAAATCTATAGGTATATGATTTCTAAGGTAAGACTTAGGCTAATTTCATAAAAAGAAGCAAAAGTAGAGTACATATATAGAAAAATTTAAATCCTACTCTATTACGCACATACCTAACTTTCGTCTTAATAAACTAAATTCGGCTTCGGGTAGTGGTTTGGTGAAGATGTTTGATTTGGACTCAACATACTCTAGTTGTATAGTTCCATTAGTTACATGTTCCCTAATGAAGTGGTGTTTAACTTCTATATGTTTTGTCCTAGAATGACATATTGGATTTTTAGTTAAGTTAATTGAACTAATGTTATCTATGTAGGTTTTAATGTTGTTAAAGATTAAGCTAAAGTCTTGGAGAGTGTGCTTCATCCACCGGAGCTGAGAGACACACTCACCCATCGCAACGTATTGGCCGGTGGTAGATAAGGCAGCAATCTTTGCTTCCTCTTGCACCAACTTACTAGACTCGAGTAGGGATTTGACAACAACCACTCGTGCTCTTTCTATCGAGTTTACTACGGCATAGTCGAGTCAGATGGCGATTAGATTAAACTCGGTAGATCTAGGGTACCAAATACCTACGTTTAGCGTGCCCTTTAGATATCTAAGGATACGCTTGACTAGGGTTAGGTGAGACTCCTTGGCACAGGTTTGTAACCTTGCGCACATACTTACAGCGAATAAAATGTCGAATTCGGCTCGCGGTTAAGTATAGGAGACTTCCTATTGCGCTCTATAGTATTTTTAGGTCAGCGGGTTTTCCTTCTACATCTTCGTTTATATTAACATTAGTTGCCATAGGTGTATTGATTATTTTAGCATCTTGCATTCCAAATCGATTTATTAAGTCCTTAGTATATTTTTGTTGATGTAAATATATTCCATCTTTAGTTTGTTTAATTTGTAAACCTAAGAAAAAACTTAACTCTCCCACTAAATTCATTTCAAATTCACTTTCCATAAGTGAGATGAATTCGTTTAGCAGGATCGAGTTGGTAGTTCCAAAAATTATATCATCTACATAGATTTGGGCTATAAAGATTTCTTTTCCTACGGTTTTAACGAATAAGGTTGGGTCGACTAAACCTTGGTTGAATCCTTTGGACTTAAGATAGATCGAAATCCTTTCGTACCAAGCTCTTGGGGCTTGTTTGAGTCCATATAGGGCTTTATTAAGTCTAATGACATGGTCATGTTTATCTAGATTTTCGAATCCGGGTGGTTGACTTACTTAAACTTCTTCCTTAATGTATCCATTCAAAAATGCTGACTTGACATCCATTTGAAACAATTTAAAACCTCGATGTGCATATGCTAACAACATTCGGATGGACTCTAGTCAGCTACGAGGCGTAGGTCTCATCGTAATCTAAACCTTCGACTTGACTAAACCCTTTTTACTAACCTAGCTTTATTTCTAACTACTTCACCTTTATCATCAAGTTTATTTGAAATACCCACCTTGTTCCAATAATTGATTTTTCTTTAGGTGGTGGTACTAATTCCGGACTTCATTTCTAGTGAATTGAGCTAGCTCTTCTTGCATAGCAATAATCGATCGGGATCGAAGTGCTTGTTCAATAGTTTTGGGTTCGATTTTGAAATTAACGAGATTTGACTAAGGTTTCGATATGAAGCTCTAGTTGAACCCTACATTTGGATCACCTATAACTTGATTGATAGGATGATTTGTTTGAGTCTTAGTGTGACTCGGGTTAGGGTCATCTATCACTTGGTCGATAGGATGACTTGGGTGAGTTCTAGTTTGACTTGGGTTAGAGTCATCTATCACTTTGGTCGATAGGATGACTTGGGTTAGACGAGATTCAAGTTCAAGATCAGTCGGGTTAAGCTATAAGTTGATTAGCTATATGGTTTTGTTAAGGATTGAACGGGTTCGTGTCCTTCGTCGAAAACTATATTAATGGTTTCTTCGACACAAAGAGTGTCGTGATTGTAAACACTATATGATCTACTGGTGTTTGAGTATCCTAGAAAGGTTCGATGAGGTTTTGGATTTGAATTTCCCTAGGTAATCCTTAGTGTTTAAGATATGTACCTTGCATCCAAATACCTAAAGTACTTGATGTTCGGTATTTTATCGTGATAAATCTCGTCTGAGGTCTTTTGGTGCCTCTTTACCATAAGGATCCTATTTTGGACATAGCAAGCCGCACTAACGGCCTCTGCAAAATCTATCGGGTAGGTTATACTCGTTTAACATTGTCCTAGCGGCTTCTTGTAGGGTTCTATTTTTCCATTCGACTAACCCATTTTGTTGTGGGGTTCTAGGACATGAAAACTCATGGTGGTATCCGTTTAGGTTACAATCAGAAACACTTGGTTTTGAATTCACCACCATGATCGCTTCTAAGTCTTTTAATCTTAAGGTTCTTTTGATTTTCGATTAACCTACAAAGATTGATTAGTTGGTCTAGGTATCATTTTTATGTTTGATAAACCTAACCCAAGTAAATCTAGAATAGTCGTCAATTATGACTAAGCAAAATTGACTACCATTGAGTGACTTAGCTCCATGTGAATCAAATAGATCCATGTGTAGGAGCTCAAGAACACTTTTGGTTCGTTCTTGATTAGTTAATTGATGTTGTGTCCTAGATTGTTTACCTTGTTGACAAGCATTACATATTTTATTATCCAAGTTGTTTAGTTTAGGCAAACCTATAACCAAGCCACTCGACTCATCTTGTGGGCGAGTCTTGGGTGCAGTGTCAGAGTCTTGATTACCATAACCAAGATTCCTCTTCTTTGTGTCATAAGACACTTGGTTGAGAGTTGGGTAAATTTATTGTGTAGATGTTGCTACTCCTAGTTCCTTTAAGTATTATTTTAGATGTTGCATTTATTTTGATTACGCATTCATTTTCTAGAAATATGACCTTATAATTGTTATCACACAATTGGCTTACACTAAGTAAATTATATTGAAAGTTTTCTACTAATAAGACATTTTGAATTGTAAAGTTAGAGTTGAGCTCAATATCACCCGATCCGATGATTTTGAGCTTGCCGTTATTCGAAGGCTACCGATCCTTGTCGTTTGAATCGTAACCGAAAATTTGAGTTGATCCCGGTCATGTGTCGGAGCAACCAATCGAACATCCATTGATCCTACACATAAGGTAGTTGGATCGGATATTGGAATTACTAAAGGGTTGTTTGTAAGTTTTTAAACCTAAATCATCTCACCAATATCTACATGATCAAAACATGTTATTCCTATGTGTTATTGTGAGATGACTATCAATTTTACTTGATTAATTTTAATGAATTTAAATTAACCAACATTAGGTTAGATTCGGATTTAGTCTAAGCTCATCAAGTAATCTTTTCAAGAGATTAGCTTTCAGGTCGTGGCGAGGCACAGAGGCCTTCTTTGATCGGAACAACGACCACTTCCTTAGACAAAGCTAATTTCAAGAAATTGATAACTCGACTTACTTGAGACTACGTCTTGGTCTAACTAGTTATTTTTGAAAAGAGGCTCCCCGAGGCTCAATCTTTTCGTAGGATTTTAGTTGGTTTATTTTTGAAAAGAGGCTCCCCGAGGCTCAATCTTTTAGCAGGATTTTAGTTGGTTATGAGTCCTATCTAACCATTCTAAAAATAAAGGAAAAACTAAGCATGCAATTTCTAAGACTTAACAAAAATACATTTTGTATTGGCTCCCCCTGGACCATTGAATCGAGTGGGTCTATTCACATAGTGAATTTGGTCCTTGGGAACCCAATACATGTTAGATCCTAAAGTTGAAATCAAAGTGGTCTTAGGGACCCATGCTTGGACATTTTTCTTATGTTGGTTTACTATAGACATATATGACTTATTGGTTGTATTTGAGTTAAACCCGAGTCCGGCCTTGTTGTACACGGCCCTTTGTGATCCAAGTAAGAGGTCAAGTCCCTTGGATCCCAAAGTGAACCTTTCCAACGTGTTCCTAAGGTCTTGACTTGTGTTTTCAAAAGCGAGTTCTCAACTTCAAGCTTTTCAACTTGAGTTGAGTCCTCCTCTTGAATACTGAGTAGTCGAAGAGGTTAGGAGACCTCATGTTTGAGAAGGTTAACCTCCTCAATTAGGGTCTCGACCTTGGACTCGGACTTAGCTAGTTTCTTATTTAAAAATTTAATTGCACCATACAAAGTATTAAGTAACGACCGACTTACCCTTAATGATTCTTTTGAACCGGATACGGATCCGTGGCTTGTCTTGAATGGAAGCTCATCGCCAGTTCGGACTCGGACTCTTCTTCGGTTTTGAGTCGTGCTCGGTCGGCAGCCATTAGAGCTTGGATATTCTTCTTCCTCCGACAACTCCTCCCAAGTAGCGTTTGGCGCTTTCTTGGTCTTTGATGCGTTATTCTTTAGCTTTGGGCACTCGGACTTGATGTGACCGAACCTCGTTGCACTCATAGCATCTAAAATTAGAAGTATTTGAATTAGGTTTAGGCTTACCTTGAGTTGTTGGTCGTTTCGTCTCTTGATCATCTTTAGAACTAGATTGACTAGTTGGATTCTATTTCGGAGTCTACTTCCGATTCGGACTCGTCTTCTTCCTTCGGGGGTGGCTTGCTTGCGGGCTTCTTCTTCTTGGAACCTGCAACTAACGCAATACTCTTCTCGGCCTGGACCACGTTAGTTTGCTCATGTAATTCAAGTTCCGAAAAAACCTAATTTTAGAAAGGTCCTTGGAGACCTTGTAGGCATCGACCATGGATGCCCACAAGGTGGTCCTAGGAAACGAGTTAAGAGAATACCTGATAAGGTCGCGATTCTCGACCTTTTGTCCGATGGCATGGAGTTGGTTGACGATGTCTTGGATACGAGCATGTAGTTGAGTTGCGGTCTCGTTTTCCTGCATTTTCAAGTTATACAATTTATTTAAAAGTAAATCTCTTTTACATACCTTCGTGTCGTCGGTGCCTTCGTGTAGTTCCACTAGCTTGGTCCATAAGTTTTTTGCACTAATGAAGGGGCCGACGCGGTTGAGCTCTTCCTTGGACAACCCACATTGCAAGATTTGAGTTGCCTTGGCATCGGCTTCTACTTGTTTTTTCATGGAATTTGACCATTGATCGTAACCCAAAGATTCACCATCTTCATTAATAGGAAGTGTGAAACCGGTTTGGATTACGATCCACATCTCGATTTGGGTTTTAAGAAAGCATTCCATCCGACCCTTCCAATAACGAAAGTCATTACCGTTGTAAAGCGAAGTCGGTGCTAACCTTCGAGATGGGCCATTTAAAAACAAGAAGAAGAACGATTTAAAAGAATCTTACAAAACACACACGGAAAGAATATTCCAAGACTTTCGTCTTGGATTAGTAGTGCGGGAAGTAAAAAAAGATATATAAAATGTAACTTGCAAAAAGAAATAAACAATCAAATGCGAATGTCGTTGAAGTTCCGGAGGACAACCTTACTCGGGATCTAACCCGAAGGACAACCTTATCCGGATCCTAAAGCCTCTAATGCAATTCTATATGTAGGAGAAGATAAGCAAGTGAAATAATTATACGAAAACAGAAATAAATAAATAAAAAATCTGTAAAAAAAAAAACAAAGCTAGATTGGTGGTTTCACCGAATCTTAGCGCCCCCGGCTCTGATACCAATTGTTGGATCGAAAGTGTCGCTAGAGGGGGGGGGTGAATAGCGATACGATGTCGTTAAAAAACTTTTGCAATAAGTAAAAAGCAAGTAGAGAGTGCACAGCGGAAATATAAAGTAGACAAGATATTTTTACGTGGTTCACAATCTTTCGATTGCTAATCCACGGCCCTAGTGATCCTTGATCACGTACGGAGGGCAATTCACTAAAACCACTCCTCCTCGTTGGAGGTAGGAGCAACGATTACAAAAAGAAATCAAGGCAAAGGGACACTCCCCCTTTCCTTGTTACGATTAAAGCACAAAGACAATTTAAAGAAGTAGAACTTAAATAAATATACCGACAACTCTTATAAGTAGAAGATGTAGCTTTCGTTGTCGGCACTTCGTCGTAGCAAATGTGAGTAGTAGTAGCGGCGTTACGACGGCGTGTTGAGAGCTCTTGAATTCTTGTTATTTGCTTGGCTTGAACATGTCTATTTATGGATATTGATCTATGAATTTAGACATAGGTAGTGTCCAAGGTGAGGTTCTTATCCCCCAAGACTTGTTCATCCACATCCTTTGCGCCAACTCAAGGATGAGGTGTTTCATCCAACCACCTTGTGCCACCTCCAACCTCCTTGTGCGCCAACTCAAGGATGAGGTGTTTCATCCAACCACCTTGTGCCACCTCCAACCTCCTTGGGCGCCAACTTGAGGATGAGGTGTTTCATCCAACCACCTTGTGCCACTTCCAACCTCCTTGGGCGCCAACTTGTTGGAGCCATTCAACTTGTGCCACATCATGGGAGCCAACCATCTTGTGCCAACTCACCTTATTTTGGGCGTCCACCACAAGGAAGCTTGGTGATGGTTTGGATGTCCACCTTGATGCCACATCACCCTTTGTACCAAAACACGAGTCAAGTCCAAATTCACCCCTTGAAATTCGAGCTCTTCTCGATTTGGAACTTGACTAGCATTGTTGTGTAGTCAAAGGGTTTTGACCGCACAAGTTAGCTTAAAATATAAAGTACGATGGTTCTAACCATCTGATCTCGACCTAGACCTTCCATTGGAGGTATTGGGTCGGATCTACGCTTAACGACCTTGCTTCGCTTTCACACGAGCTTACCTTGTAGCCTCGCTTCCGGTCTTCACCCGAGTACCTCGGCTTCCTCCGAAGTCCCTCTGGCGTTGCCCGACCACCTCGGTTCCCACCGGGTGTCGCAGACCTTCCGCTCAACTTTAGCATTTCTGCACACTTAATTGAGCTCGTAAGATAACAAATATACCCTTAACTATTGAGCCTTTTGCCATAATCAAAATACCGGTTCGACTTTGGTGCCCACTGCACCAACATAAATAAGTTAACTTCTCAATTATAATTTTAAATTAAAAATACCGTTTTTTTCTTTCAAAAAAAAAAGAAATTTAATAAATTCATGGCTATCTCTATATACATGCAAGATAAGCATATGAACAATAGAATTAGGGATTTAGAGTAAGAAAATCAAGATTTGAGATTCAAACTTGATGACATGAAAACAATGCTAGAAAAATTTACAAATGGGGCTAAGAAACTAAATTTAATTTTGGAGAAGCCAAACGGAAATTTATGACAAGACTGGTTTGGATTGTAAATCAATGTCTAAAGACAAAATACTATTCTATAATATTGATCACTTTATATATAAGACAAAACCACGTGAACCTTTTTTGTATTAGAAATATTAGAAAAGTAGTAAACCCAAATGAGACCAATCAATTTTGGATACCAAAGAATGTGATCTTATCATGCTAGTAGGTTTAGGGTGTGTCGATGAATTTGGGAAGAGTTGTTAACTCAACTGCAATTAATGGTCACATTAGAATAGTTTCATACATAAAGAAAAACTATTTGATTTATCTTTCGGAATAGCATGAAATTATTTTTCACGTTTATTTTCAAATAATTTTTGGATAGACGTAAGAAATTCCCTCTTTATATAAAATCAAAAGAAAATTTCAAGTCTACAGATTATTTAAAAAATGCAAACTTATTTTTAATGCCAAAAGTACATGTCTTGTACATTGAAAATTCATGTTTTATTTGTGTGAAACTGTTAGAAGATAAGACAGGTTAAATAAGCACTTTCATGGTAAAAATTGTTTTTGAAAAACTTTCATGATTTTTCGATGAGAAAGGATGAGGATTATGTTGGTGCAATCGACCTCAGGTCCATATTAACCAAGTTCGAATGGGATTTGAATAATGTTTTGATGTTTGCTAATATATTTGACAATATATATGATCGAATGACTAATGGATGGTTTGGGACATCCAAGATCATATGAGGAAAATTGTTACGAGGAGAGTGTTAGAGCAATCAACTGTTGGTATAATCGGTCCAGATCACGATTGACCAGACTTGAGTTTGACTCGAGCGGTATTTTGATGTTCGATAAAATGTATGATAATGTGATTGTCATGGGAAAGTCCAAGTCTTGAGTACTTGGCAATGGAAAGTCCAAGTCATGGGTACTTGGCATGGAAAGTCCAAGTGGGATACTTGGCAATGGAAAGTCTAAGTCATGAGTACTTGGCATGGAAAGTCCAACTGGAACACTTGGTAATGAGAAAGTCCAAGTCATGGGTACTTGGCATGGAAAGTCCAAGCATAAGTCTTAGCAAGGTAAAGTCCAATCATGAGTCTTGGCAAGGGAAAGTCCAAGCTTGAGTCTTGGCAAATGGAAAGTCCAACATGGGTTGGCAAGGAAAGTCTAAAGGTTGATATTGGCGGCGTAAAATCCAAGCAGGAGTCTTGGCAGCATAAGTCCAATGGTTGGCGGCGTAAAGTCCAAGCGATAGTCTTGGTAGCGTAAGCCCAATGTGCCTTGACGGTGTAGACTAGCTTTGCATGATAATAGCCGATGGAAGCACCTAAAGGCTAGCGTATGGATGAACAAGTCATGGATGATTTGGAGGGATCCGATAGGCGTGAGACTGACGGAGGAGGCTAGAAGGCTTAGGTCTAGGCTAAGGGTGATCTAGCAAGTATGAGGGCATCATACTTGGGGTTAAATCTCATGGTCGAGGTTATTAGTCGACTGGGGCTTTGGACTAGTCGATTGGTCAAGTGTTTTGACACTTGGCAGTTGAGTTGACTCTCGACAGTTGACTGAGATTATGGCCAGTCGAACCGCCGAGTCGTGATGTTCGGCTAGAAAATGACCTCGATCGGTTTTGCGAAATGGCGATCGATTGCCATGGATGGCGATCGGCTCGGTCGGGAGCGGGAAGCGAATGCTCGGTAGCCTTTGGTCGATCGGCTCGACCGACGATCGGGTAATGGTAATGACGATCATTGTCAGTGTATTCGTTGGAACTTTTCCAATGTAGATCAAGTCTTTATCTCACAATGGTACAGTTGGCAGTCGAATGGGGTCTTATGACAGTCGACTGTCAGGCGAAAATCCAGGTCGCGAGGAGACTTAAAAGGAGCTCGACGGGAGGGATTTCAACAACGATTTCTTGGGCATTTTTGAGGCGATTTGCTGGTGCAAATCAGAGTCTTCAAGCACGGTTCAAGCAATCAACAAACAAACATCCAAAGAAATAGTTGTAAAGTTTTCTTTACGTTGTTTTGTGTATTTGCTTGTTTATTTCGTGTATTACTTTTATAATCATTGTAAGAGCTTTCTCCGCCTCCGATTTATTGTCGAGAAGGAGTGTTTTGATTATTAGTGGTGTTTGGCATCGCTAGGGCTCATTCGAGCCCAATCCGTGGAGTAGGAACCCTAAGGTTCCGAACCACGTTATATCGTGTGTTTTGTTATGCTTATATTTTGTTATTGCTTTATTATTTGTATATCCGCTGCGCATAACAAGTTTTGTAGCAAACACGTGATCGTTTTCCATCTACACTACGTACGCGCTATTCACCCCCTCTCACGGTCACCAACGGTCCCTACAATTAGTATCAGAGCGGGTCGCTCTTCACCGGCTTCACATCCAAGGGAGCAAAGACACTAGAGGGCAGGATGGATCTTCAAGAAAGATTGGGCGATGACATAGCAATTCCACCCGCCTTCGACCGCAAAGATTTCGCGTATTTGAAAGGTAGGATGGAATATTTCCTAATGTCTAATATAGAAAATTGGTTTGCCGTGATTATAGGATTCGATGCTCCGAAGGGAAAGAACGAAGAAATTCTCAAGATGAAGAGGTGGATCGAGGAGCAACGACAAAAATTCGAGACAATCGTTAAGGTAACAAAAATGTTAGTAAATTTGATACCTAACGATATTTTGTCTAGATTAGGAAGTTATAGGGATGCTAAGGAGTTGTGGAACAAGTTGGTCAAGTTCCACGAAAATCCTGACCGGTCCAAGAAGAATTGGAAGAGGAAGAATCATCCTCATCCTCCTAAGCTCAAGAAGAAGAAAGCACATCATCTTCATCCCAAGAGCTTGAGGATTCGGAGGTTGAGAGATGTTCGACATCCGAGGAAGAAGAAGTGGAAGAAGCCTCCACCTCTAAGATTGAGGGGAGGACATTAGATCATCCCCAATGCTGAAGCAAGAAGAAGAGGAATCATCTATCTCCGATCAAGAAGATGAAGAAGTCCAAAATTCCATCACCATCCACCTAGGTAACTCAATCAATTTAGTTAAAAATAAAAATCATATAATTTGCTTTGAGTGTAGGGAAGTCGGACACTACAAGAGCAAGTGTCCGAAGAAGGTCAAGAAGCCCCAACCGGTACTAAAGGTCAAGGATGTCAGTGCCCCAACAATTAAAAATAAGGAGCACATCATTTGCTTCAAATGTCAACAAAAAGGGCACTATAGGAGTCAATGCCCTAGGGGGAGGAAGAAGACTCAAGAGGGAGCATCACATGTAGGGGGAGCCTCTAAGGCAAACCCTAAGGTATATTTTAGTAATGTACCTTCTAAGTTTAATGTTAAAAAGCATGTCTTTAATTCTCTTGCTATTGTTCATGAAAAGCATGCTAGGAATAACAAATACTACTGCCTAGGTGCAAAATCATGTAATTTTTCAACTAAGGAGAAATTTGGGACTAATGTCCCTAGAAAAATTCTACCTAAGGCAAGTATTAAGAAAATAGAAGATCATTTAAGTTTTAATGCTAAGAAAGATAGACATATGCCTAGGAAGGGCAAAAATGATCAAAGAAACAATGGGCCCACCAAAATAGAAAAATTGGAGTTAGAGAATCAAGCTTTGAGGTCAAGGCTTGAGAAACATGAAAAGACCCTTGCAAGAATGACAAATTCAATCAAAGGGTCTAGGAGTCAAAATCTAGAGTCTAGGAGGTAAGACTCATCTATGAGCAAGAAAGGCTTGAGCCATAAGCCTAGGTCCAAGGTAGATAAGCCTACCTATCATAATGTTCCATTCGATTATGGAACTAAACCTAGGTCTAGAAAAAACAAGGTCAGAAGGGAAGTCATCCCTAGAGTTGACCATGGTAGGTGCCTAGTGGCTAAGGTTTCGAAGAAACCTAGGGAGGCTACTAAGAAGGTTACAAGGGGAGTCACCCCTAGAGTTAACCTAGGCAAGACTACAATGACCAAGGCTACCAAGCCTAGGAGGGTCATTAGGAGGGTATCTAGGGAGGTTATCCCTAAGGAATACCTAGTAAACCCAAGGAGCTCCAATAGGTTTTGGGTTCCTAGGAGCGTGATTGATTCACGCTAAATGGGTTAGGTTGTGCCAACTTTAAATGGATGGGTAGTTAACCTAACTATGGTAAAGGTGACACTTTAGGTCATTTTAAAAGTTATGGGTACCTTGAAAATAAGTTTGATCTTATATCCTAAAGGATTTTAGGATGTGCCAATATCATTTAAGAAGTTTGATAAATTGATCAAATTGACACAAATTAGGCTTAGAGTCATGGTGTGCCATTTTGGATTTTTGTCACACTTGGGAGATGAGTGATTATATGACAAAATGAATTTAATTCTAACAAATGGAAATTAACATTAAAATTTAGGTATTTTTATACCATTATATTTTATTTGCCATGATTGATTTGTCATATGTCATGTCATGATATCATATCTATTTTTATAATTTATATGTCATGATAATGCTTAGGTTTAAGTTTTTATGTCATGTATGTTTAGACTTAATTTCTATGCCATGACATCATGATTTTGGCACATGCTTATTTATGCTATCATTATATTCCATAATAATTATTCATGCATTTAAGGTAATTAAAATTGATTTAAGGACTATGACATGACTTGAAGTCTCATGTATAAGGGAATCAAGTAGTGTTGCCTTAGAAAAATACATGAAACCCTAGATTAGGATGACCAAAACCCACATCTCACATTACATTGACATGTGTGTGTATTGATACACCCTAGACACATGTGAGATGCTAGAAAATGAGTTAAGTTCAAGGTGCATAGTTCTTGCATCTAGATGAACTCAAACTCATCTTATACCATGGGTGGATCATGGGGAAAGTTAATGTGCAAGTCATGTGCATTGAGCCCATTAATCATGATCCAATATAGATTTTCAAAAACATTTTAGAAAACCTTGGTGTAGTCTATCTATTGATAGAAATCACCAATGAGGGAGATGATACAAAGTAGGGTCAAACATTGAAACTTTTCAATAGTTTTGAACTTTGTGTCAATCTCATTATTTTATGGGTATTTATTTTTTCAATATTTTTCACCCATTGTATTTATTATAAGTATTATACATATGAATTTTCGTGTTTTTTTATTTATGTATAATTACTTATGATTTTTTGAATTTCATTTCTAATTTCTGAAATTCTGTATTTGTAGAAATCAGTCGACTGCCGCTTATGGCAGTCGACTGGTGACTGTAAGAGTCGACTGTCAGTGTTGATTTCGGGTAAACAAGATTTGTTTAGCCTGATTTCAGCTATATTAGGCTACCCTAACTGCTCCTAACCCTAGGATATGCTTTGGAAAGCATTGGAAAGGGTGAAAATCCTTTGGATATGGATTAGGAGAGTTGTTTAGGGTATGTATCAATTTTAAGGTGTGTGAAAGTTCAAGGTTGAACTTTTAACCTTAATTTTGATGTTTTAGTGTTCTTATAGGCTTAGGGACTCTTCAAGGACATTGTTGGTGCAATGGTCAAGGGGGAACAAGCCTTTAGGGGGAGATTATCCATCATGGGATGATTGATGTATTCTTCCTCATGAGGGGGAGAATTTTAGAGAAATAGGAATGTGATTTGCCCAATTTGAAAATTGGGAGAGTTTGAAGGAGTGTCTCTCTTGAGTGATATGAGACTTATCACTAGGAAGAGTGAAGGCATCCTAGATGTTTTTGGACCAAGAGAGAGATTGTAAGATCTCATTGGGATATAAGACATTGACACCCTTTGGGAGAACCTTTTTGATGTATGTCAAAGAGGGGGAGAATTAATGAGAGAAGTTATGGGAGAATTGGAAGAATTTGAGATTATCAATTTGGGAGAATTGGTAAGGAGATTTGAGTTAGGTGGCCTAACTCAAAGGTTGTGGTTTTTGTCAAACATCAAAGAGGGGGAGATTATTGGTGCAATCGACCCACGTCACGATTGACCGGACTCGAGTTTGACTCGAGCGATATTTTGATATTTGACAAAATGTATGACAATGTGATTGTCATGGGAAAGTCCAAGTCTTGAGTACTTGGCAATGGAAAGTCCAAGTCATGGGTACTTGGCATGGAAATTCCAAGTGGGACACTTGGCAATGGAAAGTCCAAGTCATGAGTACTTGGCATGGAAATTCCAAGTGGGACACTTGGCAATGGAAAGTCCAAGTCATGAGTACTTGACATGGAAAGTCCAAGTGGGACACTTGGCAATGGGAAAATCCAAGTCATGGGTACATGACATGGAAAGTCCAAGTATGGGTCTTGGCAAGAGAAAGTCCAAGCATGAGTCTTGGTAAGGGAAAGTCCAAGCTTGAGTCTTGGCAAATGAAAAGTCCAACATGGGTTAGCAAGGAAAGTCCAAGGGTTGATATTGGCGGCGTAAAGTCTAAGCAGGAGTCTTGGCAGCATAAGTCCAATGGTTGGCGGCGTAAAATCCAAGCGGTAGTCTTGGCAGTGTAAGCCCAATGTGCCTTGGTGGTGTAAACCAACTTAGCATGACAATAGCCGATGGAAGCACCTGAAGGTTAGCGTATGGATGAACAAGTCATGGATGACTTGGAGGGATCCGATAGGCGTGAAGCTGACGGAGGTGGCTAGAAGGCTTAGGTCTAGGCTAAGGGTGGTCTAGCAAGTATGAGAGCATCATACTTGGAGTTAAACCTCATGGTTGAGGTTATCAGTCGATTGGTCAAGTATTTTGACATTTGGCAGCCGAGTTGACTCTCGGCAGCCGACTGGAATTATGTCCAGTTGAACTGCTCAGAGTCGACTGTTGTTTGACTGTAGGAAATGACCTATTAGTCGAATGATGGCAGTCGACTTCCATGGATGGAAGTCGAATGATGGTCATGGTTGTGGGAGAAGAATGCTCGGTAGCCGACTGGTCAGTCGGCTATGGCCCTGGAAGTCGACTACTGGGTAATGGCAGTCGACTGCTAACGTATCTATTGGAACTTTTTCAGCGTTGATCAAGCCGTTGTCTCACAACGGTATTGTTGGCAGTCGACTGGGGCCTTATGGCAGTCGATTGCCAGGCGAAAATCCAGGTCACGAGGAGGCTTAAAAGGAGCTCGACGGGAAGGATTTCAATAGTGATTTCTTGGGCGTTTTTGAGGCGATTTGCTGGTGCAAATCAGGGTCTTCAAGCACGATTCAAGCGATCAACAAGCAAGCATCCAAAGCAATAGTTGTAAAGTGTTCTTTACGTTATTTTGTGTATTTCATTTATATTTGTTTGTTTATTTTGTGTATTACTTTTGTAATCATTGTAAGAGATTTCTCCGCCTTCGACTTGTTGTCGAGAAGGAGTGTTTTGATTATTAGTGGTGTTTGGCATCGCTAGGGCTCATTCGAGCCCAATCCATGGAGTAGGAACCCTAAGGTTTCGAACAACATTATATTGCGTGTTTTGTTGTGCTTGTATTTTGTTATTGCTTTATTATTTGTATATCCGCTACGTATAACAAGTTTTGTAGCAAGCACGCGATCGTTTTCCATCTACGCAACGTACGCGCTATTCACTCCCCCTCTAGCGGTCACCAACGGTCCCTACATCAACCTCAGGTTAAGATTGACCATGCTCGAGTAAGACTCGAGTGAAAGTTCAAGTTGAAAGACTTGGCAAGGGAAAGTCCAAGTATGGATACTTGCAATGGAGAAATCCAAGAATGAATTCTTGCAATGGAAAAGTCCAAGTATATAGTCTTAGTCATGTAAGTTCAAGTGTGTAGTCTTGGCGGCGAAAGTCCAAGTATGGATACTTGACAATAGAAAAGTCCAAATGTTAGTCTTGCCCGTGTAAGTCTAAGTGTGTAGTCTTGGAAGCGTAAGTCCAAGTATGAATACCTGGCAAAGAAAAGTCCAAGGGTATAGTCTTGGTCATGTCACTACAAGAAAACTGTAAAATAGCGACGAAATATTAGCAACGAGTTAATTTTTCATCGCTAATAAAACTATTACTGATGGATTTTAAAATCATCGTATTAAATTTATTAATTGTCAAAAAAATACATGTTTGCGATGACAATATATATTTCGTTGTTAAGGTATTAATATTAGGGACGAAATATGTGTTTTCGTCGCTAAAGTTTGCCTAAAACCAAGTCGGCTTCTCCTAAAATGAGTCTTAGCGACGAATATATATATTTCGTCGCTAAGGTATTAATATTAGGGACAAAATATTTAGTTTCATCACTAATGTCCGACTAAAAACCAAGTCGGCCCCTCCTAAAATGAGTCTTAGCAATGAATATATATATTTCATCGCTAAGGTATTTATATTAGGGACGAAATATTTAGTTTCGTTGCTAAGGTATTTATATTAGGGACGAAATATTTATATTCATCATTAAGATCATAATAACTGGACGACGCATGAAATATATTTTTAATAGGTATGTAATTATTAGTGATGAATTATACTATTTTCGTCGCTAACTCTTCAGTTGACTGGCCAGTTGACTCAAAATATTTTGTGGTCGGTCAAATTATAGGCAGTTAACTGTTGTATTTCACCAGTCGTCTGCTTTCCGACGAAATATATTATTTCATCACTAAGTTTCCTCAACTTAGTGACGAAATAAGCTAAAGTCGTTGCTAATGTTCGACTAAAAATCCTTGCCCCTGTCAGTTCACCCAAACTTTTCCTCTTTCTCTGGTCGTCCGATCACCATCACCTCTTCATCGTCGACTCCAACTCCGACTCCGTTAGCACCCCTTCCTCTCTTTGCCTCCGCCTCTGACTCTGTCGGTATCCCATTCTCCTCTGCGATTATGATTTTCTCTTGCCTCCACCTCCTTCTCAGCACCCCCTTCTCCTGCAGTTGTCGCCGCCTCCGCCGGTATCCTCTTCTCCTCTCCACCTCTAGCTCGGCCCCAACCATCTCTCCTGCTTCGCCTCCTCCGGTTCTGGCCATCTCCTCCTCCAGCTCTAGCCATCTCTCCACCTTCGGCTCCGAATCCGCCTCGGCTTAGGTAAGAATTTTTCATAGGTTAAGGTTAAGTAGGAATTAAAAATTTTAGAATAATAATTTTAGTTTTATTTATAAGCTTACGATAAAAGGGTTGCTTAGATGATAAATTTTCATGATAATTTAGAGTTAATTTGGTGCTTAGATGAAAACTTTGGAGTTATTTTGATATTTAGAGTATCATTTTATGATTATTTTGTCGATTTTAGGATTATTTTGACGATCACTTTCATGATGGTTAGATTTTGATGCTTAGATGATAAATTTAGGGTTAAATTGATGCTTAGATGCTAATTTTAGGGGCATTTTGATGCTTAGACAATAAGCTTATGGTTATTTTGATATTTAAATCATAAATAATTTTATGATTAATTTCGATGTGATCAATAAATTTAAGTTGCTAAAATAATTGTATTGAAAGTTACTATCAAACTTATTTATAAGACTTATTTATTAAATAATTTGACATTTAATATATGTTTAACCAGATTTTAAAATATGGATAAAAGTTGGATAACGATTTAGAATCGGATTAGTCTTGAATATATAAATGGATTGAATCAGTTTTTAAATGTGACAGAGAATTACATGATCAGTTTGAATTTATCGAAAATTCATTGTCCATGTCGACGGTGTGACAATTTATTTAAATATGAATTGGATTATGCGCGAGGACATCTTTATAGGTGGGATTTGATAAATTATATAAAGTTTGGCACTTTCATAGAGAAGCTTCTACATCATCCATTAATATAAATATTGTCAATGAAGATGGAAATGATTTTGATGTTGAAGTAGATGATTTCGAAGATGATTTTGAAGACATGTTTACTGATTTATGAATTGTAGAAAATATAAATAGCAATGAGCCTCAATCAGATGATATCAATGAAAACACGAATGCAAATGATTTTAAACAAAGTTATACTTCAATATTTAAAGAAGCACAAAAAGAACTGTATCACAATTGTACTAATTTTTCGATATTCAAATTTGTGGTCAAGCTAATGCATGTGAATGTGTTAAATGACTGGAGTAATAAATCTTTTGATATGTTACTTCAGTTATTGCAAGAGGTATTTCCCAAACCGAATGTCATTCCAAACTCTCATTATGAAGCAAAAAAATTATTAAAAGAGTTAGGATTGACATATGAGAAGATACATATATGTAAAAATGATTGTATATTATTTTGGGATGAGCACGAGAATAAGGATACATGTCCAATGTGCAAGAAGCCTAGATACAAGTACGATGGGATGAATAAGAACAAGAATCCTTAGAAAATTCTTCGATATTTCCCTCTGAAACCGAGACTTAAGCGACTGTATATTTCGAAGCATACAACAAAATATATGAGATAACATAAAGAGCGAGTTGAAATAGATGGTGTATTAAGACACCCAGCTGATAATGAATCATGAAAATAATTTGATAATGCACATGAAATATTTGCTTGTGATCCACAAAATATTCGCTTAGGGTTGGCTGCTGATGGTTTTAATTCATTTGGAAACATGTCAAATGCTTATAGTATGTGGCTTGTTATACTTGTGAATTATAATTTGCCACCATGGAAAATGATGAAGCCACCTTACTTGATTATGTCTCTTTTAATTCCTAGGCCTAAATCATTTGATAAAGAGATAGATGTATAACTACGACCTCTGATAAACAAACTGAAGGAGCTATGGGATGATGGAGTGGAAGTATATGATTCATCGACTGAACAAGTATTTCAATTACATGTTGTTGTGATATAGACCATTCACAACTTTCCTGCATATGGAACTGTTTCTGGATGGAGCACAAAGGGCTATAAAGCATGAAACTAAATCTCAAGAATTAAGGAGTAAAATATGCTACACATATCACCATCCATTCTTGAATGTGCAACACCCATGGCGTAGAAATAAAGATTTCAATGGAAAGGTTGAAAAAGCAGGGCCACCACGAAGAATTAATGGTCATGAGATTTTAGCGCAGTTAGACGCGTTACCATAAGTGACATTCAGTAAGCATCCTTCATTCAGTAAAAAACGACAACAATCTTTGGATGATACAAATTGGGTAAAAAAGTCTATATTTTTGGAGTTAGCATATTGGTCAGATTTAAAGTTATGACACAATTTAGATGTGATGCATATTGAAAATAATATCTGTGATGCTTTGATTGACACATTATTAAATATAGATGGAAAGTCAAAGGATACTTTCAAAGCAATATTAGACTTGCAAGACATGGGGATAAGGAGTGAATTGTATTTACAGACAGTAGGAGACAAATTTAGAAAACGGTATGCAAGTTACACATTGACATTGGAAGAAAGACATGAATTTTGCCAATTTTTAAAATATGTGAAGTTTCCAGATGGATATACTGCTAATATATCTAGAAATGTGAATGCAAATAAAGGAAAGATATATGGAATAAAATCACATAATTGTCATGTATTGTTGCAAAGGATACTTTCAATTGTTGTATGTAAATTTTTCCCAAAAGACATATGTAACACATTAATTGAGCTATGTGATTTCTTCAAAAAGATTACTGTAAGATCATTACACATAGTGGACTTATGTAAAATGGAGGAGCAAATAGTCTTGATATTGTGTAAGATGGAACGAATATTTCCCTCGACATTTTTTGATATTATGGTTCATTTGATAGTTCATTTACCTTGTGAAGCCATGTTAGCTGGACCAATTTCGTAACGATGGATGTATCCTTTTGAGCGATATTTGGGAAGACTAAAAAAATATATTCGTAATAAAGCAAGACCTGAAGGATCTATTGCAATGGGGAATATTGTAAATGAGGCGTTGACTTTCAGTTTGTTATATATGAGTTAAATTGAGACAAGATTTTCTAGGCCGGAACATATAAAGATGTTTAGCCATCAATATGCAATTTAAGTGTTTTCTCACAGGAAACAAGAGTCTTTGACAACTAACAAAGTCTGAAATTATCATTAACTTTGTTTAAGAAAGCACATTGGTATATTATGAACAATTGTAAAGAAGTCGATCGATATTGAAAGTAAGTTTTTACATCAAGTGATTATTTTAATTCTATTTCATTAACAAATTGTAAATTGATTAAGTTTTTATACAACAAGCATCATCAACTTATGTCACAAAAAGTTCATTCTGATCAAGTTATACAATATCATGAGTGGGATTTTCCACTGTGATTTAGGGATAAAATTGTATCTCTAAAAAATTATACAAATTCAAAGATCATAGACGAGTTGTACTATTTATCAATGGGACCTGATGCTGAAGTTCAACTGTATGATGCATGCATCGTAAATGATATTCGATATCATACGAGGTCCCATGATTCATACAAAACTACTTAGAATAGCGGGGTTAGCGTATCATCCTCTGATGATGGGGACAATTTGGATTTTTTTGGAATGTTGAAGGATGTGGTTCAAATATTTTACGCTTTTAGGTATAAATTCCAATTATTTTAGTGCGAATGATTCCAATGTAATCCAAAAAAAAACCGTTGGTGGAAGAGTATGATCTCTTGTGTATTAGCACTTCTAAAATATGGTACGATGATGACCCATTCATTTTGGCAAATCAAGCAAATCAAGTATTTTATTTGAATAATATCAAGCGTTGAGCTCAATGGAAGGTAGTGCAAAGGGTTAACCACTGAGAAATATATGAAGTAATTAAAGTTGATGAAGTACCTGAAGATTTTGAAGTCGGTAATATTTTGAATATAGAGTCAAACTAAGAGATTTCATCCAATAATTCAACTTCAGTAGTCGGTATTGACTCAGAGATAACTCAACTATGTCGATTATATGTTGAGCATCAACAAATAAATATGGCAAATGCATAAGTGGAGTTGGATAGGGTCGCTCAAAGTAATTGTATTGATGAGGATGAGTGAAATTGACAATGAGGCGGATGATCATTTATCCTTTTCAGATGATGATAATGATTAGATTTATTTCCATGGTATTTATATTGTTCTTTATTTATAATTCATGTACGTAAGATAATCTTTCATTTTTTGCCGATCAATATATGATGCTTATGTCACAGCTATGCCGCCTAAGAGAATTGAGTGCCCCCAATTGTGCCTACACCTGACGATGATAATGCTCCTACTAGTTAGTTATTTGGTTTTAAATATGTTTATTTAGTTTTCTATTTATTTGAATCATTAATTTTTAACTTTTTATTTACAATTCATCCGACACGTAGGGAGACACGAGGCACACACTCTAATTGACTCCGTCGCCAAATCGAGGAATGGGGCAGAATACCTATTACTTTTTGTAAGAGAGAAGACCATCCGATTGGGCCAAATGTAACTTATTTTATGACAGAGTTAGGTATGTCAATTAAGAAGTTTGCTTCCTTACAAGCTAAGAGTTGGAAGCATATCCCCGCGGATGATAAAAGGATGATTTACGATGGATTATCAGTAAGTATAAGTAATTTGATATTTATATAATCAACCACTCCTTCATTTAATAAATTTCAATATTGATATTTTTTTTAGGCTGCTTTCGATATCAATTTTGAGGAGGAAGCAATGTCGCTAAGAAAGGAGATCGACAGGTTAATGAGTGTGAGGTATAGAGATAATAGAAATAAGATGCACACTCATTATAAGAGCCTATTGCATCTTTTTCCTACTGAGCCCCGACATCATATGCCGATCGAGTTTTGTGAGACACAAGAAGATTGAGATTATATATGCGATCTGTTTGAATCAGAGAAATTTCAAGTAACTCAATCTATACCAATTATCTGTGTTATATAAAAATTAAAATATTTGTTCTATAGCTCATGCTTTAAGTTTTATTTTAACAAATTTTTGTATTGTAGACACGATCGACATCAAATGCCCAAAATCGATCACAACTCCCATATAACCATTGAGGTGGTTCAAAATCATTCATTCAATACAATTACGACGGTGTAAGTACAAACTTTATAGTTATAGTATATTGTTTCTTGATTATAATATTAACACATTATAATATTTTTCATACGGATCAGTCACAGAGAAAAGATCGAATTACTATTTTTAATACAACTTATTGTTGCTCATTAAAAGGTAGATTGGGGAGAGGGTCAAGTCTACATATGTATGATATGATAGATATAATTTAGTTTATTTTTTATAACTTTGCATAATTCTGTTTAAAAATATTTTTATTATGTTTGTTTTTGTTATGGTGATATAGTGAGACTGCGAGATGAGTACATTCAATCACAAGAAATCGGAGATGACATTGATGCAGTCCAAGTTGCAGATTAAGTTTGTGATTAGGTACCCGGTGTTCATTCTGGATACATTAGAGGACTTGGAAGTGTGTCAAAACCAGTTAGATTCACTTCTTCGGATGCCACCTCCTCCTCTAGAGTAACTAATGCGGCATTGCGTGAACAACTTGCGTCCACCCAAGAGGAGCTAGCAACCACTCAAGTTCAATTAGCAAGCACCCAAGATGAGTTGGCATCAATGAGATCAAGACAAAATATGTTTAAATCAATTCTGAATCGGCTTGCACCTGAAGATTTACAATCATTGATACAGGAGTCATCTTCAACTCCACCTCCTCCTCCATCTTAGAGTTTGTGTTGGTGCAGAGAGCATCACTCCTTAGTTTTGATGTATGAACCATAGTTAAAGTTAGGAATTACTTGTGATTTGATATATATGTTAAGTGTGTAGGCTTAACAGGAAGTCCTAGTAAGTCAGGCAGACCGGATACTAAGCAAAACATGGAAAGACCTAGTAGGTCGTGTTGACCGGATACTAGGCAGAGGAATTGACATATCAGAAAGATCAGATACTAGGCAGGAAGACCAGATGGGTCAGAAGACCAGACATCTGGCATGAAGATCGGTTGGGTCAGGAGACTGGACAATTGACATGAAGTCCAGCTGGGTCAGGGAGATCGGAAAGCTGGTAGAAGCCCTGGTGGGTTAGATCGGATGTCAAGTATGATAAGTCCGGCAGGGCAGCCGACAGGTAAGCCTCGAGTGATGAGGTGAGGCCGAGTCCTCTGTAGGGGGACAAAGTTAGGCGTCGATCCAACGGATAGTCCACATGGGACTAAGAAGTCAAGATCGAGCAGTATTACTACTGCTATTGTATTTTATTATCTTTGCTAATCTCGTTTTGCAGGGAACTAGTCGAATGAAAGGATTCCAGTCGACTAGATGCCCAGTTGGCAAGATTAGCTAGTGATCGATCAAAAAAATGCATTGCGAATGGAAAGAGTTCTATCTTTAAGGTCGGTCATTTGGAAAGCGAACTTCAATCTGGAACGGTGACTGGAGTCGTATTGGGAAGAATTTGAAATACCATATCAACGGGTTGATGTGGAGTCGACTAGAGAGCATTCTAGTCGACTGGAAATGACTTATAAAAGAAATGTACGACCAACTTCGAGCATAATCAATCTACTATATCCAAGTGTTGTTGCAAAAGTTCCTCATTCGTACAAGCATCTACATGCTAACACTTTGCACTCCGAGCCATATTTCTACATTCAAAAGAAGTGTCGGTACATTCAAAAGAATCAACCACATGTACATGTGGCATCAGTAGATGATGTTGGTGCAACAATGCCCCAAGCATTTATATATTTTGATGTTTGGATAATCATCTAAGTTAGGCAATGCTTTGTGATCTAATTGCGAATATGTTTAAGTGACAGGGAAATCCAAGGATGAAGACTTGGTAAAAGAGAAGTCCAAGTATGATCTTGGCAAAGAAAGTCCAAGGGACGGACTTGGCAGCATAAGACCAAGCTTGTAGTCTTGGCAGCGTAAAGTCCAAGTGAACCTTGGCAAAGGAAGACCAAGTATGATCTTGGCAAGGGAAGTCCAAGGGATGGACTTGGCAGCGTAAGACCAAGCTTGTAGTCTTGACAGCGTAAAGTCCAAGTGAACCTTGGCAAAAGAAGTCCAAAGTAAAGTCTTGACAGCATAAGTCCAAGCTTGCAGTCTTGGCAGCATAAAGTCCAAGCATTTGGCAACCCAAGACATGGTGAGCAGAAGAAGCTCTTGGAAGCAAAGCGCGAAGGATGAACAAGTCGCGGACTCGGAGGGATCACGAGGCGCAAGGCTTAATGAGAGCTAGAAGGTTGAGTCTAGGTCTAGGGTGTAAAATCAAGTGTGAATTACTCATACTTGATGAGTATCGATCGTATCGATGTATCGATCGGAGTCGGTGCTCGACTAAGTCGGTGAAACCAACCATCGATCATTGCTTTGTCGATGGCGGTCGTGATGTTGAATCGATCGGCCGCCAATGGCGATCGGTGATCGGCAAAATCTGAGCCTGAGTGTAGTCGCACTCATTGCGCCTCGATCACTCATTGATCACTCCATCGGTCGGTGATGGAGGATCGGTCGGTGATCACTAGATTGGAAATTGCGGCTCACGTATCTCTCGCGTGGATCTGCTTGTTGAGGCGTTGGCTTGGATGGTGAAGGAAAAACAACCCTTCTTCTATAAGAAGGGGCCTTGGAAAGCTTGGTGAAGCTAGTGCTCTCATTCCTAGCTACACCCTCGTGCTCACCAAGCTTTCCCAAGTGCTTTTGTGATTCTAAACCTCCTCTTCTCTAGTTCTTAATCTTCTATCATTGTAAAGAAGAGGAGAGCATTGTAAGACAAGGTTTCTCCACCTTGGTTCATCCAAAGGAGGATCTAGTGAAGCTTGGCTAGGGCTAATCCACCTTACGGATTGCCGTGGAGTAGGAGCGTCATCTCCGAACCACGTACATCGGGTGTTAGCATTTCTTTATTTGTATTCTTATTTGTATTTGTATTGCTTTCGCTAACGTTTTTGTAGAAACAAAGAAAGGCTAATCATCCCCCTCTAGCCATTATAAAGATCCCAACAAGTGGTATCAGAGCCCGGATAGCTTGGAAGATTTCACCATCAACCAAGGCATCAATGGCTCTTCAAGAGGGATATAGCATCGCCAAGCCACCGCTCTTCGATGGGAGTCATTTTGCGTATTGGAAAGGTAGGATGAAATATTATCTAATGAGTAATATTGAAATTTGGCATAGCATTGTAGATGGCTTTGAGGAACCGGTGGATGAACATGAAGACCCTATTCTAAGCAAGGATTGGACAAGGGAAATGAATAGGCGGTTCGAGTCAAATGCAAAGGCAGTACTCACCATCCAATGCGGTATTACAATGGAGCAACTCAACAAGGTGGGGCCTTTCGAATCCGCCAAGGAGTTATGGGAAAAGCTCATTGAGCTAAATGAAGGATCCAAGGAGTCAAAGAGGGCCAAGAAGGACTTGCTAATTGGACAACTTCAAGCCTTCCAAATGAAGACCCATGAAACCGTAAGCCAAATGCATGGAAGGTTTAAGGAGATTGTGAATGTACTACATATTATAGGTGAGCGAGTTGACAACCGAGATTTGGTAAGGTATATTCTTCAAGCATTTCCTAGAACTTCTCTATGGACTTCTATAGTTGATGCTATTAAGGTAACTAGGGATCTTTCTCAAATTAAAATTGATGAATTATTTTGTGAGTTTGAATTGCATGAGCAAACTAACATGTCTTCTAAGGAAAAGGGTTTAGCTCTATTTGTTGAAAAGAAGGAAAAGAAGAAGAAAGAGAGGAAAGAGGTTTCATCATCATCCGAGTCGGAGCATGATTCAAGTAGTGATGGAGACTCGTCTAGTGAGATGGCTCATTTTGTCAAGAAGTTCCTTAGAAAATCAAAGGAGTTCAAGAATAGAGAAGCAAGGAAGGGGTCTCATTCTTCAAGAGGTAAGTTTAGTTGTAATTCAAATTTTAATAACAATGTGATTTGTCATGCTTGCAATAAGAAGGGGCACATAAAGTCAAATTGCCCGGAGCTAAAGAAGAAGGAAGAAAAAGAAAAGAAAAAGAAGGAAAGGAAGGAGAAGAAGAAGAAGAAGGCCATGGTGACTCAAACCACATGGGACACACTAAGTGTTGAAGATTCCTCCTCCGATGATGAGCTTTGCCATGTCACACGCCATGTGACACTCATGGCCCAAGAGGATGACTCCGGTACATCAAGCCAAGAAGAAAGCTCTTCAAGTGATGAATCGTCATCTAGTGACGATGAGGTAATGAACTCTCCTAAAGTTAAGCTTCTTTATAAATCAATTGCTTATCTTAAAGAGGCTCTAGATAAGTCTAAATCTAAGGTTAGAAGCATGAAGGTAGAACTAAAGGCCATTAGGAATGAAAAACCTTCACATGTTGATTCTTGCATGCTTAAGGAAGAGAATGACAAACTTAAGGATGAGGTTAGTGAGTTAAAGGCATGCTTAGAGAAATTTACAAATGACTCAAAATACCTTGACATGATCCTTAGCCGACAAAGAGCCGTTTACAACAAGACCGGTGTATGATACAAGCCAAAAGAAAAAGAAGTTGCTTATATCTCATTAATAAATAGAAAAAGAAACCATTAAGGGTAAGGGTAAGAAAGCATGGGTACCTAAGAAGTTTTTACTTAATGTTATCGGTCCAAATGTTTGGGTACCAAAAGCTTATGTTTATCATGTGATTTAGGTAGGAGAGCAAGGTATGTGGATCGTGGATAGCGGTTGTTCAACACACATGACCGGGGATGTGAGCAAGTTCTCAACAATTAAGTATGTGAAGAAGGGAGCGGTGTCTTTTGGAAATAGTGGAAAACTCAAGATATTAGGTAGAGGTACAATTGAGGTATCCCCCAAAATTGTCATTCACAAAGTTTTACTAGTTGAAAATATGAAATTTAATTTATTAAGTGTTAGTCAACTTTGTGATGCAAACTATCATGTTTCTTTTGAATCCTCTAAATGCATGATTAGACACAAGGAATTAAATGATTGTATGTTAGTTGGATATAGGAAATCAAATATCTATTATGTTGATCTTTCATATGCTTCTAACATTTCCACTAAGTGTCTTGTTGCGAAAGAAGAAGAAAGTTGGCTATGACATAGGAGATTGGGGCACATCAACATGAAAAACATAGCCAAGGTAGACAAGATGGAGTTGGTCAAAGGGCTACCAAAGATCAAGTATGTCAAGAACAAAATGTGTGATGCATGCCAAGAAGGAAAACAAACAAAAGCATCACACAAAGGTAAAACCTTAACTAATACTTCCTTACCATTAGAACTATTGCATCTTGACTTATTTGATTGCCATAGTACTCCTTCTTTAAATGGTAGCAAATATTGTTTAGTTATAGTAGATGATTTTTCTAG
Source organism: Wurfbainia villosa (assembly GCA_025175895.1). NCBI lineage: Eukaryota > Viridiplantae > Streptophyta > Magnoliopsida > Zingiberales > Zingiberaceae > Wurfbainia > Wurfbainia villosa. The sequence goes on from CM046005.1 coordinate 82,734,373, forward strand.
GTATACTTGGGTCTACTTTATGAAACATAAGGATGATACCTTAGAAATAATCATAGGATTTAGTAAAAGGGTTGAAAATGAAAAGAGTCTCAAAATCAACCGGATCCGTAGTGATCATGGTGGTGAATTTGAGAATTCTAAATTTCATAATTTTGTTTAGAGCAAGGGTACAAGCATGAGTTCTCTTGTCCTAGAACACCCCAACAAAATGGGGTGGTGGAAAGGAGAAATCGTGCCCTACAAGAGGCGGCTAGGACTATGCTTAATGCATATTCTCTACCTAGCTACTTGTGGGCGGAAGCGGTTAATACCGCTTGATATATCCAAAATAGGGTTCAAATTCATAGATTTTTAGGAAAGACACCATTTGAATTATGGAATGAGACTATTCCCACAATTCATTATTTCAAAGTCTTTGAATGTAAAGTTTATATTTTAAACACCAAAGATAACTTAGGAAAATTTGAATCCAAAGCGGATGAGGGAATCCTAGTTGGATACTCATCCACAAGTAGAGGATATAGAGTCTACAATAAGAGAACCCAAGGGATTGAGGAGTCCTCCAATGTTCAATTTGATGAAACCACTAGTACCTACCCTAGAAAGTCCTCCATTGATAAGGATATTAATGACAATAATCAAGACATTACCCAAAAATTTCAAAATTTGACCATAAGGGGTAATGATCAAGGGGGAGGAAGAGGAGATTCCGATGATGAAAGAAGGGTGGAAGATAACAATGATCAATTTGAAACCCCTTCTAGAACCCTAAGAATTCATCAAGATCATCCACTTGACCAAGTAGTAGGAGATATATCTCAAGGAGTAAGAACTAGGTCATTTCATAGAACTCCTACTAGTCAAGTTGCTCTTATTTCACAAATTGAGCCCAAATCGATCAATGATGCATTACATGATCTGGATTGGATCTTAGCAATGCAAGATGAATTGGCTCAATTTGAAAGGAGTCAAGTATGGGAGTTAGTACCTAGACCCAATGATAGCACCATAATTACTACAAGATGGGTCTTTAAGAATAAGCTAGATGACCAAGGAAATATCACTAGAAATAAGGCTAGGTTGGTTGCTAGGGGATTCAATCAAGTTGAGGGGCTTGACTATGATGAGACTTATGCCCCAGTTGCTAGGTTAGAATCTATTAGAATTCTCTTAGGGTATGCTTCCTATATGGGATTTAAACTTTACCAAATGGATGTTAAATCGGCATTCTTAAATGGTTATATTAAGGAGGAAGTATATGTAGAGCAACCACTCGAGTTTGAGAACATAGATTATCTAAACCACGTATATAAGCTTAGGAAAGCATTATATGGGTTAAAACAAGCTCCCCGGGCATGGTATGAAAGATTGTCATCTTTCTTAATTTCTAAGGATTTTAGGAGAGGCCAAGTAGATCAAACCTTGTTTATAAAGTCAACATTAAAGGATATCTTTATAGCCCAAATATATGTTGATGACATTATTTTTGGGTCAAGAAATGATGATCTTCTTCAAGACTTTATAAAAAACATGAAAAATGAATTTGAAATGAGTTTAGTTGGAGAGCTCAACTTTTTCCTAGGGTTACAAGTCAAACAAACCAATGAAGGTATTCATATTTATCAAACCAAATATGCAAATGAAATGATCAAGAAATTTGGTTTAGAAAATGCCAAAATTGTAACCACTCCTATGGCCACTAGCATTAGAATAGATAGTGATCATGATGGTAAATCAATTGATCTTAAACTTTATAGGAGTATGATTGATAGCCTACTATACCTAACCGCTAGTAGACCCGATATCTTATTTGCGGTAGGTATGTGTGCAAGATACCAATCTTGTGCCAAAGAATCACATTTAGTAGCCGTTAAGAGAATTTTAAGATATATTAAAGGCACCCTAAATGTAGGACTTTGGTATCCTAGGACTAGGTCCTTTGAGTTGCTTGGTTATACCGATTCCGATTATGCCGGTTACAAATTGGATAGGAAGAGTACTAGTGGTGGATGTCAATTTCTTGGGTCCTCCCTAGTTAGTTGGAGTAGTAGGAAGCAACATTGTGTTGCTTTATCAACCACCGAAGCCGAATATGTGGCTATGGGTGGTTGTGTAGCTCAATTACTTTGGATGAGACATACTCTTGAGGACTATGAGCTACACTACTCTAACATTAAAGTTTATTGTGACAATGTGAGTACCATCAACTTGACCAAAAATCTGGTACATCACTCTAGGACCAAGCACATTGAAGTAAAACATCACTTCATAAGAGATCATGTGGCAAGAGGGGACATTGAACTTACTTATGTAGAATCTAAGTCTAACCTTGTCGATATCTTCACCAAAGCTCTTCCCAAAACCGAATTTTTATCATTAAGGAGAGAGCTTGGTATGTGCTTTGTAGAGTAAACGTCTAGGTTTGCATGATCCCATAGTCATATGTTAGCCTTATACCTTGATGCATCTCACAAAAGCCTTAAGCAACCTTGATTTTTGTATTGATACATTTAGGAACATGTGAGATGATAGGGAAGGTGTACTTGGCTCATCATGCTTGTTATGATGCATTACTATGAGCCAATGACACACCTAAAGACATGAACACCTCATGGACCAATCATTGGGAAGGCTTGTATTCAAGTAATGAATACATAGCTCTAAGAACATGGTTGGAAATTCCAAATCATATATATTTTAAACTATGTTCATCATATTTTGAAAAACAGTTTTCAAGTGGAACACAAAAGTGGTACAAAGTTTGCAAATTTTTAGAACCTTTTGTTAGTTTCCAAGTTTGTATCAATATTAAAATCTGGAAAACATATATTTTTCAAACTATTTTTCCTTAATAAAGTATGTTCTCAGAAATGTGTCCACAAAATTTCGTGATTTTTCGAGGTCTCTAGAATTTCTAATGCATTTCTGAAGTTGGGCTGAAAAGGCTGAAATTTCGATTTCAGGCGTAGCAGTCGACTGGTTCAGAAACCAGTCGACTGATACACTGTGTTTTCTGATAAATAGCTCCATTTTCTGATATTTAGTGTATCCTTGATGTCCTAAAACTATAGCATGATAATATTGAGTATAAACAAATTTTTAGGACTGTTTTATGCAGTGTTTTAGGGGGAGTTTCATAAAATATATCTGTTTATCCCTAAACTTCTATTGTTGGTGCAAAGTTAGGACTTAATTTGTGAATTTTTGTTATGCTTTGCCTCAAATATTATTTACACATCATGAAGCATATCTTGGATTAAGGGGGAGCTTAAGATCAATCTTATACCTTAGTCCAAGATCCAACACCTTTAATTCTTTCATTTATGAGACCTTCTCTTTTTGATGTATGTCAAAGGGGGAGAAGGAATGGTTAAGTTAGAATTTCACATTGAAAATATGATTATGTGTGTATCTTTAAAAGACCTAACTTAAATGATTGTCAAACATCAAAAAGGGGGAGATTGTTGGTGCAACAATGCCCCAAGCATTTATATGTTTTGATGTTTGGATAATCATCTAAGTTAGGCAATGTTTTGTGATCTAATTGCGAATATGTTTAAGTGACAGGGAAATCCAAGGATGAAGACTTGGTAAAAGAGAAGTCCAAGTATGATCTTGGCAAAGAAAGTCCAAGGGACGGACTTGGCAGCATAAGACCAAGCTTGTAGTCTTGGCAGCGTAAAGTCCAAGTGAACCTTGGCAAAGGAAGACCAAGTATGATCTTGGCAAGGGAAGTCCAAGGGATGGACTTGGCAGCGTAAGACCAAGCTTGTAGTCTTGGCAGCGTAAAGTCCAAGTGAACCTTGGCAAAAGAAGTCCAAAGTAAAGTCTTGGCAGCATAAGTCCAAGCTTGCAGTCTTGGCAGCATAAAGTCCAAGCATTTGGCAACCCAAGACATGACGAAACCGAAGGAAGCTCTTGGAAGCAAAGCACAAAGGATGAACAAGTCGCGGACTCGGAGGGATCCTAGAGGCACACGGCTTAATGAGGAGCTAGAAGGTTGAGTCTAGGTCTAGGGTGTAAAATCAAGTGTGAATTACTCATACTTGATGAGTATCAGTCGACTGATATGATGTATCGGTCGGTAGTCGTCGACTAAGTCGAGGTGAAACCACGACCATCGATCGGCGCTTTGGCGATGTGATCGGTGATGTTGCAATCGATCGCTGCCAATAGTGGCGATCGATGGAGGGATCGATCGGTGATCACTTGGCCGTTGGAAATTGCGGCTACATATCTCCACGGATCTGCTTGTTCAGAAGCCATTGGCTTCGGCGGCAGTCGACTGATGGTGAGCATCAGTCGACTGATCAAAGCCCAATGGGAAAAACAACCCTTCTTCTATAAGAAGGGGCCTTGGAGAGCTTGGTGAAGCTAGTGCTCTCATTCCTAGCTACACCCTCGTGCTCACCAAGCTTTCCCAAGTGCTTTTGTGATTCTAAACCTCCTCTTCTCTAGTTCTTAATCTTCCATCATTGTAAAGAAGAGGAGAGCATTGTAAGACAAGGTTTCTCTACCTTGGTTCATCTAAAGGAGGATCTAGTGAAGCTTGGCTAGGGCTAATCCACCTTACGGATTGCCATGGAGTAGGAGCGTCATCTCCGAACCACGTACATCGGGTGTTAGCATTGCTTTATTTGTATTCTTATTTGTATTTGCATTGCTTCCGCTAACGTTTTTGTAGAAACAAAGAAAGGCTAATCACCCCCCCTCTAGCCATTATAAAGATCCCAACAGATGAGCACTAGATTTTCCCAAGAGCCCGACATGCCATGACTACCAGACTTCCCACCTCGGCCTCCATATTAAAAGTACTATTTCGGTTAAGTCTGGGAGGAAGGCCCCGAATTTTGATATGTCTTTCTTCCATGCAGTAGTTTCTTTCTTGAAATTTAGGTTTAGTTTTAGTTTGAATTCATTTGTCCATGCATGGAGTGTTTAGTTTCCTTTCAGCACTTAGTTTTTGCCATCTTTAAGCTGCCTCAGTAATATTTTTAGAATCTCTTCACGAATTGCTCCCGTAGATAGCTTAACTTCAGTTATCTTTTGGTATTTTATTTTAGTTGCTTTAATGAATGTTCTAGATTTGCACTGGTTAGCTTTTATCTTTCACTTACACTTGACGAATATTCTGAAAGGGAAAATCTATTACATAAATAGTTATGATTCATCCTAGTAGTCTAGTACTTTAGAATCCATAGGTGACTCTAGATTTAATATTTTAGTTACTGAAGATGCTCGAATTGTGTAAGTCCATTTGGAAAAATCAAAAAACCAGTGAGCTAGAGAGGAACAAAGTTCCTTGAAAAAGAAAAAAAAAAGAGAGAGAAAAAGTGGAGTAAAAAAACAGTTGTAATGGGTGGAAATGGTTATGTGCCCCTTTGAGACCGAGTTAGGTTACTAGGGAAGCACCTACTAATTTCTCTCAATACCGAGCACACATTTGAGACTTTATGCTAATTCTAGGGAACGACCCTCGCTTAGGGCAGGTAAGTGCCTAAAAGTCGGAGGCCTTAGGAAAGCTATAGGTTGATGACTTAACTCATTGTGGATTGAGTATCCCTTAGGAAAATTCTCTCAGCACATGCATGAAAAGCTAACTTAGCGAACTTTTAGAACATATCTATTTGCTTTGATTGAAAATACCACTTGATAACTTTAGTTAGCATGCTAAGTATGGAACAATACTTTTAAATTTTCATGGCACTAAAGTTTGCTTGAGGACAAGCAAAGATTTAAGTCTGGGGGAATTTGTGTGAGCAAAATATATAGGATTTTAGGAGTAGTTTTAGCACACATCTCACTGCATTTTATACTTGTTTCATGCATATTCTTCCTTTTGCATTCATTTCCTATTTTCTAGTTCAGATATCTATTTTTTTTTATTTTTATGTGCAGAGCGTCATTTTTGGAGCAAAAGTAGAGCAATTTGTGGAGCACGGACCTCAGGGACCATGCACTGGTCATGTCCCAAGACATGGGCATGTTTTCAAAGTGAAACAGATCAAAACGGACGCTCCAAAAATCCACACGGTCGGTAGTATGAAATCCACATGGTCATGTATTTTTTCTAGCCTGATTTTCAGCCTAGATTTTAGTCGTTTCCAGCCTTGAACACGGTCGGTCATGCGGCGACGCCGCAAATTCAACGAAATAGGATTTTTCCAAGCATTTATGGAAAGTCGGAGTCACCTCTATATATAGAAAACTTGTTTAAGAGGCTGGAGATTGTGAGGGGAGCCACCCTAGGGCTCCCAAACCCTAGGAGGAGGCCCGACGGTTAGGACGGCAAGAAGGTTCCCTAAAAACCACCGGAGACTCGCAACGGGGAGGAAGGAAGCGACTTGAGGATCGAATTATGCACTCCAACGCCAAAAAGAACGACCAAGGAAATTGTAATTTCATTCTTAGATCTCTTTACATTTTAATGATTCATTCTATGACGCCTTGTGTCTTTTCTCTTTCATTTATGGAGCAAATCTTTTGATTCTAGGATTAGAAAGTAGCTTATGTACGTAGAACATGCTAGTTGAATATATATTCTGTTTCTGAATTTATGTTTGCAATTGGTGTTGTTTGGATTGATGATAATTGTGTTTTGATTCTCTATCTATTGTTCATAGTCGATACAAAAGGGTGACAACCTTGGTATCAAAAATCTAGGAGAACCAAGGAGGAATCTTGCGGTCGTCCTCCCTCCGATAACCATAAATAGTAGAATATGACGGAGTAGGAAACAAGACACATTTTGACTCTTCATAGGGATTCTTAGGTCATCCTCGTACCCAATAGCCTACCTTAACAGAAGGGTCGAAGTAAGAGAAATTAACTCTAGAAGGGTTAAGAGACCTTAGTGACAGGGGGCTCCCAACGGTATCAACCCCCTGAGCTTTGATGATCCGAAAGGTCAGCTTGGTTAGGAATAGGTGGTTCCCGGTAGGAGCAAAAGTTCATCGGGCAAGTGTATGATGATCCTCCCGCAAGATCATAATTAGAGATCTAGATAATATTTAATTGATAGCATGTTCCACAACGCACAAGTGAAACCGAAGTCCTAGAATCCCTTTTGAGAACTTCGAACCAACCTTCCCTTCCTCCGAGTGACATTGTACTTGAGTTAGAACCACCATTAACCTCGCAACCACAACTCTTAGGATTTTAACTCCGAACAACAACATTCACTGGACAAATGGTACTCGAATCTCAGTCCCTGTGAGATCGATAATCTTTATTACTTAACGACATCCGTGCACTTGTAGCCGTTGAGCGCGAGCACGCGCTTCGAGTCCTTGGCGCTTCCCATCGGAGATTAGAGATCGTGCTCGTGTGCATCACTTATCTCCCCCCTACATGTGAAGCTCCTCCTTTGCCCTTAATTGAATGGCTCCTCCTAAGACATTGGCTGTAATAGTGCCCTTTTTGTTGGCATTTGAAACACACTATGTGATCCTTGCCTTTTCGTGTCGGGGCTCCGGCCTCCTTTGCCTTCTCCTTCCCCTTGGGCACTTGAATCATCTTCTTAACTCTTGTTGAGCATTTGCTTTTGTAATGCCCCTTCTCCCTATTCTCAAAGCAAGTTATATGATTTTTATTTTTAATACATGCATTTGAGTTACCTTCCATGGTGGTTGTAGGATCTTGAGCTTGTTATTCACTTTGTCCGGTTGTAGAGGGTTCCTCCTCTTGCTCCGGTATTGAAGACCTAATCTCCTCCTCAATCCTTGAAGTGGAGGTTCCTTCAATCTTCTCTACCGACCCAGATGTTGAGCATTTCTCAACTTCCGAATCCTCAAACTCTTGGGATGTGCTTTCTTCTTGAGCTTGAGAGGATGAGCTCGATTCTTTGGATTCCTCCTCTACCTGAGCCAGTGAGGATTCTTCATGGAGCTTGACTAGCTTACTCCATAATTCCTTAGCTTCCCTAAACTCACCTAACTTTTCTAAAATATCGTTAGGTAAAAAATTAACTAACATTTCCATTACCTTATAATTTATTTCAAAATATCGGATTTTCTCCTTGGTCCATTTTTTATTCTTGAGCATTCTCCCCTTCTTATCCTTTGGAGCATTGAACCCTACTACAATGCTAATCTAATTATCAAAATCACACATAAAAAAAATATATCATTCTACCTTTCCAATATGCGAAATTTTAGCGGTCGAAGGAAGGTGGAACCGTAATGTCATCCCCCAATCTTTATCCCTCAATCTATCTTGAAACTCCATTTCTTCTAGCGCGTGCTCACTTGGCGATGAGTTCGTAGAAGAGCAATCTTGCTCTGATACCACTTGTTGAGGATCGGATGTCGTGCTAGAGGGGGGAGGGGGTGAATAGCGACTTTGCGATTTCTTTACTTGATCGTGTCATGCTCATCTACAATTGTTAGTAAAGCATAACGGAAACAAAATAAAGCATAAAAGAAAGATAAATACACACAAGCACAACAAGGAGATTTAACATGGTTTGGAACTAGGGTTCCTACTCCACGGAGCGAGCTCTAATTGAGCTCTAGTGATGCACACCACCACTATCAAACTTCTTCTCGGTATGATGTTGAGGGTGGAGAAACCTTGTACAATAAGTGTTTGCAATAATAAACAGGAAGATATAACCAAATACAAGGATGAAGCAAAAATAAAAGTAAAGAACACTTTACAAAAATTTGATTGCTTGCTTGCTTGTTGATTGTTTTGGATTGCTCTTGAAGGTCTGGAATGCAACAACACTTCCCCTTCAAAATGTCTTAAAAAATCCTCCATGAGTTGCTCCATTTATAGCCTACATCGGGTTGATTTTGCGCCTAGCAGTCGACTGCCTAAAGTCATCAGTCGACTGCTTGCCTATCCGTTGTCTCACAATGACTCCATCCATACTAGAATCTACCCAACAGATACATCAGCAGTCGATTAACCTTACCAGTAGTCGATTGGTCAGTCAACTATGCAATAATCTATGCATTGCTACAGTGTCATCAGTCGACTGCCCATCCATGGCAGTTGACTGCTCAAGGCCAGTCGACTACCCATACCGGTGACAAACAATAGCAGTCGAGCTGCAGTCGACTGGTCATAATCCCAGTCAACAGCTGTAAGTCAACTGAGCTCCCGAGTATTGAACAATTGGCCAGTCAACTAGTCCATAATGCCAGTCGACTCGGAAATCTCAAACATGAGGTTTAACCCAAGTATGATTCCCTCATACTTGATACTCACCCATAACCTATACCTAAGCCTTCTAGCCACCTCCATCAACCTCATGCCTCTCGGATCCCTCGAGTCCACGACTCTTCATCCTTCGCGTTAGCCTTCAAGTGTTTTCATCAGCTATGTTATGCTAACCGGGTCCTTTGCCAAGGTTCATTTGGACTTATTCTTCCATGACTCCATGCTTGGATTTTACGCTGCCAAACCTACACCCTTGGACTTTCACATTGACAAGATCCATTTGGACTTACGCCGCCAAGATCCATGCTTGGACTTTACGCCGCCAAACCTACCCTTAGACTTCCCAATTGTCGAAGTTCACTTGGACTTTACACCGTCAAAACTATACCTTTGGACTTTACCATTGTCAAGTACCCATGACTTGGACTTTCCTTGCTAAGACCATTCTTGGACTTTCCAATTGCCAAGATCATGCTTGGATTTTTCTATGCCAAGATCATTCTTGGACTTTCCATGCTAAGACCATTCTTGGACTTTCCAATTGCCAAGATCATGCTTGAATTTTTCTATGCCAAGATCATTCTTGGACTTTCCATGCCAAGACCATACTTGAACTTTCCATGCCAAGTATCTAAACTTGGACTTCCCATGTCGAGTATCCAAACATAGACTTCTGAGGTTGATTGCTCCAATAATATCCTTCAAATAATCTCCCCCATATGACTTTGGATATCTCAATTATCCACTAGTCATATGGTCAACATATGGTCAAACCATTGTCAAACAATGGTCAAACCCATTGCCAACCCATTAATATCAAAACACTACTCGAGTCTCACTCTAATTTGATCAACATTGACCCAAGACTTATTGCACCAACACTCGAGTCACCAAGCCAATAAATTTAGTTACGCCAAATCATACACCTCAAGTTGTTCCAATACCACTTCAATGTTTCTCATCATGTAATCTCTGTTAGGAACGATGCGCCCGTTAGAGGGGGGGGGGTGAATAGCGTCGGCGTTGCTTGATGGAATTCGTTCAATTGTGCTTGCTATAAATGATTAGTGCGTAGCGGAAATAAAGTAATAATGAAATACAAACACGCAAACACAATCATATAACGTGGTTCGGAACTGAGTGGTTCCTACTCTACGGATCAAGCTCAAACGAGCTCTAGCGATGCGACCACACACCACTAATCCAATAAACTTTTTCTCGACACAAGTAGGAGGTGGAGAAACCTCTTACAAGATATTACAACAGTAATACAAGTAAACAACAAGCAAATACAAATGAATACAACAAAAGAAAGCCAAGAACACTTTACAACAATCTTTTGGATGTTTGTTTGTTGATTGCTTTGGACTAGCCTTGAAGACCCTGATTTGCAACAGCAAATCGCTCCAAATCATTCAAGAAAACCAGTGCCAAATCCCTCCTCCACGAGCTCCATTTAAAGCTACTTCCTGGGCTAGATTTTGCCTATCAGTCGACTGCTCGGGACCATCAGTCGACTGATGTCACTGTTGTCATGAGACAACGACTAAATCCATGCTGGAAAAATCCAACAGATACACCATCAGTCGACTGATATCTCAATCAATCGAGTGGTCGACGCGATCACTCGACTGGAGAACTTTCTGTGCCCGAAATCCCGTCCACCGACCGATCATCACAATATCGGTCGATCGATCAGCCAGCGATCGCCCACCTCACCGATCGACTACCGGGACACTTCCGCGAGCCCTAGTTGACTCACACGGTCGGTGACCTATGGTCCCAGTCGACTGATACACCTCAAACATGAGGTTTTAACCCAAGTATGGTGCCCCCATACTTGCTAGACCATCCATAGCCTAGACCTAAGCCTTCTAGCCACCTCCGTCAGCCTCGCGCCTATCGGATCCCTCCAAGTCATCCATGACTTGTTCATCCATACACTAGCCTTCAGGTGCTTCCATCGACTATTGTTATGATAACGATATCTATATCGCTAAGGCACATTGAACTTACGCTGCCAAGACTCCGCTTGGACTTTACGCCGCCAACCATTACACTTATGCTGCCAAGACTTCACCCTTGGACTTTACGCCGCCAATATTCCCCTTGGACTTTCCAAATGCCAAGACTCAAGCTTGGACTTTCCCTTGCCAACTTATATTGGACTTTCTATACCAATACCTATGCTTGGACTTTCCTTTGCCAATGCATGTTGGACTTTTTCTTGCCAAGATCCATGCTTAGACTTTTCATGCTAAGTACTCAAGACTTGGACTTTTTCCTTGACAATGGTCAAACCATCGTCAAACATCAAATACTAACCTGGATCGATTGCATCAGCAATCTTCCTAACACATGTCAGACACAATGTTCTAAAAATCGCCGATTTTATCCGATTAGGCGGTGCGTAGGCGGTGGACGCTCGTCCACCGCCCCGACATTTACAGAGGCGACGCCGCTAGGCGTCGCCGCATTAATTGACGGCGTCGCCGCTTTAATCGGCACCCAGAGCGATTAATCGACATTAATCGGGGCGACCGATCGATTAATCAGGAGTTCCAGCGCTCAACAGCAACCGACACGCCCATGCCAAATGAGGGCACAGGCGTGTCGCACCGGTGAAAAATGTGCGACACGCCCATGCCAAATGAGGGCACAGGCGTGTCGCGCCGGCGAGAAATGTACGACACGCCCATGCCAAATGAGGGCACAGGCGTGTCGCACATTTGACATGGGCGTGTCGCACATTTCCAATTCTTATTATTATTGCAATGGATTTTTAATATTGTTTACAATTATATTTTTAATTCTTATATTTTACAATTTTTATTGTTTACAATCTTAAACGTTTTTAATATTCTTGTTACTTGTTGAGTTGTTGTTACTTATTAGTTGTTATTTGTTACATGCATGTGGAGGCTATAACGTGAGTTTTGACTTTTGAGTGCCCCTAATATATTATTATTTTTATATATTATTATATTTAAAATATTAAAAAAATCGACCATCTAGAAACCGCCTAGGCGGCCGCCTAGCCGCCTAGGCGCTAGGCGGCGAGTGACCGTCCGCCTACCGTCTAGCGCTTTTTAGAACACTGGTCAGACATCAATGTCAGATATCCATGTCAAACATCAAAATACTTACTTAAATCAAACTCGAGTCCGATCAATTGTGACCTAGACCGATTGTACTAACAATCTCTAGATTATATAACGCTCTCTGAACTCCATTTGACTTCTAAACAATTGAGTATATTATCTGGGTTATACCAAGTCGTTGTCAACACTTGATCTTATTGTGTCATAAGCTCCTCGAGCTTCATATATGTCCCGTCAAACTTTTACATAATTTAAACACATATTAAGTCCACATTCAAGATTTAACTTGCACCTTTTTTACAAATATCAAAATCTAAAATAAAACCTGATTATTTAGTGCATCATTATTACAACATAACTATAAAAAATTTCTCTACTTTCAAAAGAATATAAGGAGAAAATATAATAGTATTCGAGAAGTGAAACACCTATGAGTCATGAACTAAGTAGGAACTAGGAATCGTAAAACATATAAAATTAATTTATTAGCATTACTCTAGTCTTTAAAAGTTTTTATATTTTGATTGTGGTATTAGGACCTTGGTATAGTTAGGGGAATGAATAGCGATTCGCAACTTAATTGTCGATTGCATGCTCATGCTCGTTTACAACAGTTAACGTGTAGCGGAAAATAAAACATAAATAATACAAATAACACAAGCACACAATATCTCAATTTTTATATGGTTTGAAGCCTCCAATTCTTACTCCACAACCTAACTCCTAGCGGTATTATCACTATTATTTTCTCCTTCTCAGAAAACTTCTGGAGGTGGAGAAACCTTTACACCTATTCCTTTACAAGAAGAGAAACTAAATATGAAATCTACAAGTGAAATGAGAAAACAAGAATCAAAATACTTTACACAATATGATCTTACTTGTTTGTAGTTTGGTTGCATTAGAATACCGTTTGTAGGTTTGTAATGTAGCAACACTTCGCCTTCAAAGTCACTAAGAACCGACATCTTCAAATCACCATGAAACCCTCTTTTATAGGGTCACAATCGGATTGATTTTCGTCAATTAGTCGACTAGTCTTTTGAGCTGACACTTCAACATGATCCACATCGGATTGTGGTCTACCAGTCGACTGCCTTTAGCCATCAATCAACTGCCAACTCTTCTTTGCCTTGCCATAGTAGCACCAGTTAATTGGTTAGCATAACCAGTCAACTAGCCAACATTCTGTGATTTGCTATAGTGACACCAATCGACTAGCTTAGCTAGTCAAGTTGGCAGTCGAGTTCTCAATAGCTGCTCAAATAGTGACCCTAGTCGACTGATCAACACCATCAGTAAACTGGCATTAACTCTCAGTTGACTGACATTAACCCTCAGTTGACTGGCCTTAACCAATCGAGTTGATAGTTGAGTTCTGAACTCAACACTTGCTTGAACACTATCACCAGTTGATTGGTAAATCCTACCAGTCGACTAATGCCTCAGTCTCAGTCTAATTTCAAGCCAAATCTCACTTCACCTAGTATCTAGTTGACTTCAACCTACCAGGACCTTTCTCGTCCAACATCCGATCACCTTTGACCTGTCAGAATCTCTCCTGCCTAACAACCAATCACCTTAATCTGTCAGAACTTTGCCTATCTAGCATCCGATCACCTTGATTTGCCAGGATTTCGCATGCTTAGCATCTGGTCACCTTGACCTGTCGGGACTTCACTTGTCTAGCATCCGATCACCTTGTTCTATCGGGACTTCGCTTGCCTAGTATCAAGTCATTTTGACCTACCGGGACTTCGCTTGCCTAGCATCCGATCACCTTGATTTGTCGGAATTTCATCGACACCAAACATCCAGTCCTCCTTAACCTGCTTCGATTTTTCCTCTTGTTATGTAAGTTCATGGCAGTTCCATGAACTGCACAGAGGCAGTTCGTGGAACTGCCTCGAGCACGCACGGCTTGAAGCCGTGCGTGCGTCTCCTTCCCTTAAAAGGGAAGGAGTGCGTCCAAGGTTAGTGTTCGGCAAAAAGGTAAAAGAGGAGGCTTGTTGGGTTGGCTGTGTTGTTTGGCAGTGGCTCGGCGAAGAGGGTGAGAAGCGTAGAGAAGCATCCGGCAGATTTGGTTTGTGGAAACAGAGGAGTCTTCCGGCTGTGATCACTCCTTCGACGCAAGTCGAAATTCCACCGGGTAATCAACAAGGAACAGGTATATTTTGCAACAATGGTATCAGAGCATATTTCATTTCTGAAATTTCATACCTGTTTGATACCCTCGCCGGAGAAGAAAACCGGAACAGAATTCTCTATTCTGGTTACCTCCTCGCACGACGCGATCGCCGTCACTGGCATCCGGTCGCTCGGAAGCGACACTGTCGCATGCGATGGAGGCGCTCGCTTTGGAGGCGGCGCTGTCGCCGACAGTAAGGCCAGATTTCGGAGGCGACGTGGACGTCGACGCCGATCGACTCTGCGCGTCGGAGGCGGCGGCATGATGGTCGCCAATGCCTCGGCGGCCTTCGGAGGCGGCGTAGGCGGTGGACGCCGTCCACCGCCTCGAAATTCTGACGGCGCGCGCCGGCGTCGCCGCGTTAATCGGCGGTCGCCGGACAGCGCGTAGCCGTGGACACGCCCATGCCGATTGAAGGCACAGGCGTGTCGCGGGCGACACGCCCATGCCGCACCAGGGCGTGTCGCGGGCGACACGCCCATGCCGCACCAGGGCGTGTCGCGGGCGACACGCCCATGCCGCAAAGGGCGTGTCACGGCCGACACACCCATGCCCGCCTGCAGCGTATGCGCACCGCCATGCCGCTGCAGCGTGCATGCGCCGCGGCACAGGCGTGTTAGTTCTTTGAGCGAAGGCGTGTTGAGTCTTTGGAACTCCTGACACGGACGTGTCAATGACGACACGCCTGTGTTGTTTTGATACGCCGCCCTGTTAACACGAAAAACTCATAAATAAATATTTTTTTTTTGTTTTGTACAGATTATAAAATTTATTTTTGAATAACTCAAAGATAGGACTAGATTATGACTGTCTATGGGTCAAAATTGATTGATCAATGGGTAAATTAATTGTAGCCTAAAATTCAAGAAGTTTAGTTCTTCTTGATATATGTGTATTTGTTCTGTGCCATAATTAAATTGGAATATACCGGTATTTGTACTGGTTTTGTCAGTTATGTACTGACATGATTTATTTCAATTTTACAGATGGCGCGGATGTATACCACTATGACCTATGACGCGATGTGTTCTTGATCGGTATAGGGAGGCTATCGAAGGATTGGACTATGACCCTTACCATGGAGTCGTTGGACACATTGGGAAGCTGGACAGACTGTTCTGGAAGCTCGAGATGCAGGAGTTTCCAGTTTTAGAGAACTACAGGATTTGGGCGTTGATTCGTTCATTGCCCGATAATCTTGCTGACGCGGCACGACAATTTTGAGGGTTACATGAAGGACGCATTTCATATACGGTTGTATGCCGCGAGGATCCTGAAGAAGACCTAGTGGAGGATTTTGGTTCTCGATTTGTGGGGTCTTTAAAGGACTCTGTATCAGGGCAGCATGTGTTGCCTGTGAGTGTCCCAGCAAAGAGTACTGTGGTTGAGTCCAGACGGAGTGGACATGTCATGATTACTGTTGCGCTAGGGCTTGTCCTAGTGGGAGCAGTAATCGCTTATCTAGTCTATTAGGAGTTATTTTAGTTTATGAGTAGGAAGAATGTAATCTGTTACATTCTAAGTAGAATTTGTTATTTGTTAACATTGTACAGCATGTTTATTTTAATGATGTATTCATTTAATGCTGTTAATTCTACATGATGCATGATTATTGGGTATGCCCTTGATTAGTTCAAATGTGTATATAATGATATGTTCATGTGTAATATCATGCTGTAATAATGATTAATATCATTAAGTGGGATGTATGTAATAAAATATATCACTATAAGTCTGATTGACACATACAAATGATGAGTGATAACGCAGTTGTCACTTGATTTTGTAAACGGATCAGTTATCTTGAGTTTATTTTTGAGATTACATACATAAAAGCATACACTGAGTAACTAAATAATGTGTTTATTTATGTTAGGTTATGGCGACTAAAAATATCATAGCTGAACTGAACAAAGGTGAAAAACTGAATGGGGATAACTATAAAATATGGCACCTCAAGATTCAGTATGTTCTTGAGGAACAAGAAGTTCTAGAGGCTGTTAATCAGGTTATGATAGAACCTGTTGAGAGTAATACAGCACAGTACAGACGTGACCTTGATACCTATAAGGTATGGAAAAGGAAAGATTCCTTTTAAGGGCATATTGATAAGTTCAATGGTGGATGACCTAGTGTTAGAGTATGAGCCATATCCTTCAGCTCATGCAGTCTGGGTAGCCCTTAGAGAGAGATACAGTGGAATAAGTCTCAGTAAGCTTCGTCAGCTGACGATCAGGTTCGACAGCTACAAGAAGCGCCCGAATGCAACGATGGTTCAACATCTCAGGGAGATGTCGAATATGATTCGGGAGCTGAAAACTGCCGGTCATGAGTTGACAGATGAACAACAGATTCGGGCGGTTATTCGTTCTCTTCCCGATTCTTGGGAGACCATGAAGCAGACTTTAACTCACAGTGAGAGTATTAAGACTTTCGCTGATGTCTTACGGCATGTTGGTGGAGGTGAGAGAGTAGAATCATGAGGATTTCGCCAAGCCTATTTCGTCGAGGCTCTGTTGGATCATCTGGATCCAAGAAGAAATGGTACAAGAAGGGAAAGGGAAAGAATAAAAACATTGCTACTGCTGCTGGGAAGGAACAAATCAAGAAGAAGAAGACATGGAAGAAACCTAAAAGCAAGTTATCTTGCTTTAATTGTGGCAAGAAGGGCCACTTTTCTCGGGAGTGTACTGAGCCTAAGAAGGTAACTTCTAGTTTGTCTTCTGAGCATTTTGTTGCTAGTACTGTGTTGATGGCTGATTCTTATCCTTTGTGGATTATAGATTCGGGAGCAACCAACCATGTAGCTCGAGAGCGGGTTACATATGTGGAGTACCGCCGGGTACCTGCAGGCAACAAATGGATCTATGTAGGAAACCATGCAAGAGTCGAAGTCAAGGGAATCGGCACTTGTAAACTCAACCTTCGTGGTGGAAGTACTTTGTTTCTTCATGATGTCCTGTATGCTCCGGAGATTCGAAGGAATCTTGTATCTGTTACTAGTCTTCTTGATTTGGGTTACTCTGTAAATTTTTTCAGTCGTTGTGTAGAACTTAAGATTGACTCTGTGTCAATCAGACGTGGTTATTTATCTAATGGTTTTATGGTACTAGATGTGGTGCCTGATGTGAATTGTGCGATTCAAAGTTGTTTTTCAAACATTGCTCTTACTAGTAATGCGGATACATCTGATGAGGTTTGGCATGCTAGATTGGGACATATAGGACAAGATCACATGAATCGATTAGCTAGAGAGGGTTTATTGGGCTCTCGTGCTAAGATTAGCTTGTCTATATGTGAGCATTGTCTTGCTGGAAAAGCAACTAGGAAACCATTTGGAAAGGCTATTAGAGCAGACTTGCCATTGCAATTGATTCATTCGGATATTTGTGGTCCGATGAGTGTGAAGGCTAGGCATGGAGCTTTCTACTTCATTACATTTATTGATGATTTCACTAGGTATGGTCATGTGTATTTGATTTCTCAAAAATCTGAAGCGTTGGATTATTTCATTCGTTATTTGAACGAAGTTGAGAATCAAACAGAATGTAAGGTTAAGGCCTTGCGCACTGACCGTGGGGGTGAATATCTGTCTGATTTGTTCAAGACGACATGTAATGATAAGGGGATTATTAGACAGCTAACGATCCCTGGAACTCCACAGCAAAATGGGGTTGCTGAGAGAAGAAATAGGACTCTTCTCGAAATGGTTAGGTCTATGATGGCGCAGGCTAATTTGCCGATCTCCTTTTGGGGAGATGCATTATTAGCACCTATATATAACAAAGTGCCTTAGTCGATTCAACTATCCCATATGAGCGGTGGGGCGAGAAACCGATTTGGGAAATCGAGACCACAGGGTCATTGCCTACGTTCATGACAGTTCTCACAAGTATGGAAAATTAGGACCTAGAGGTAAGAAGTGTATCTTTATAAGATATTCTGATACCTCAAAAGGTTATGTTTTCATAGGTGAGATGTCAGATGGAACCATCTCTGAATTGGATTCAAGAGATGCCACTTTTCTCGAAACTGAGTTCCCAACAAGAGGTGAAGTTGATAAGACAGTTCCTCTTTATGAGGAGGATGAGTCGTTATCAACAAGTCAGATGTCCAGTGGGATACCTGAACCTAGTCAATCGAGTGGGAGTAATGTGCCTGATCACGGGGTGACTTCTCAACATCCCAACTTACGGAAAAGTGTTCGTAAGATCATACCTAAAAGGAGGTTTGATATTGAGAATGAGGCAATGATGACACTCCCAGTTGACGAAGATGAACCTCAATCAGTTGAGGATGCGTTGGGATGTAGGGTTAGAGATAAGTGGAAAAGTGCAATGGAAGAAGAGATGGAGTCAATGATTCGGAATCAAGTTTGGGAGTTAGTCGATCTTCCTCTGGAAGGGCCATTGGGAATAAGTGGATTCTCAAAATAAAGAGGAAGTCTGATGGATCGATTAACCGATACAAGGCTCGTTTGGTTGCAAAAGGATTTACCCAAAGAGAGGGTATTGACTTTGAAGAGACATTTTCTCCCGTAGTGAAGTTTGTGTCAATCCGAGTTATCTTGGCCTTTGTGGCGCATTATGACTTGGAATTACATCAGATGGATGTCAAAACCGCTTTCCTTAACGGTGAGCTTGACGAGGAAATCTATATGGTTCAGCCAGAAGGTTTCGTTGCTTTAGGCCAAGAGGATAAAGTATGTAGATTGAAGAAATCTATATATGGGCTGAAGCAAGCGTCAAGACAATGGAACATAAGATTTAACAGAGTGGTTTTATCTTATGGTTTCGAAATGATCAATGAGGATCATTACGTTTTCCTAAAGAAGGAAAAAGGAAAGTATGTTATTTTATCATTATATGTTGATGATATGCTGATAGCAGGAAATGACATAGGTTTTATTGAAGAAGTCAAAAAGTGGCTGTCTTCTCAATTTGACACAATAGATATGGGAGAAGCTGAATACATCTTAGGGGTTAAGATCATCCGGGATCGATCAAAGAGACTTTTGGGTTTGTCACAAGAGTCTTATATTACTAAGATGTTACAACATTTCAACATGTCTGACTGCAACTGTGAACATACACCTATTGCAAGAGGTACTGTTTTGAGCAAAAGTATGAGTCCCAAGACTCCAGCTGAAATAGCCGACATGAATAAAAAACCATATGCCAATGCCATAGGTAGTTTAATGTATACTATGTTGTGTACTCGTCCCGATATCAGCTATGCAGTGGGCTTAGTCAGCCGGTTCCAGTCAAACCCAGGATCGAGACACTGGAAGGCAGTGAAAAGGATTTTCAGATATCTGAAGGCGACGACAGATTATTGTCTCTGTTATCAAGGGTCAGATATGAGCCTGAAAGGCTATTCAGATGCAGATTGGGTTGGGGACCTGGATGATAGAAAATCAACATCAGGCTATGCATTCTTGTTGAACGGTGGCGCCATCTCCTGGAACAGCAAGAAACAGGCCTGTGTGGCCTTATCCACAATGGAAGCTGAATATGTGGCATGTTCAGCAGTCTGGTTGAGAAGGTTCCTAAAGCATTTGAAGATTGCTGAGAACAGTGGGAGTCCAGTGACTGTCTATTGTGACAGTCAAGCTGCGATAGCTTTTTCCAAGGATCCCAAATATCACAGCAAGGGCAAGCATATTGCTATAAAATACAACTTTATCAGGGATATTGTTGCTAAAAGGAAGGTGATTCTTGAGTATATCCCTACACGAGCTATGCTTGCAGATCCTTTTACTAAGCCAATGACTAGAGAGTCATTTAATGAGCATGTAAAGTCTATGGGACTTCGTAGAATGTAACAGTCTTGTAATGACAATTGAATATAATGATTTGATTGTTTGAAATGCTAGCCATAATTTATTCAGTGTATGTTATGTTGCATTCTAGTGATAAGATCTCGATAAGCATGTTGGCAGGTAATGATTGGTCCTCTCACATGGACAATCATCTCTATTTGTTGCGTATGAATAGAGGTAAGACCGATGCTTATAGGTCAACCTATGTGGTTGTTAGCTTTGGAAGCTGTAAAATTTGTTACATTCCTATAAGTTAGGGTCGTCTTGATATTTGTATCAAGATAAGATCATTTTGTGGTAAATGATCGAAGTAAATGAACCCACCATTTACTATGCCTGTTTGTGAGCCAGATAAGGATTCATGTGTTGAATTTTGGATTAGACATTGGGAATGTCTAGATCGAAATCTGTACGATGTTAATTTGAGGAAAACATGCGCTCTTTATTGGTAAAGAGGAAGACATCGTAGCATGTGAATCATATCACATGTGCTAAGACGACATATAAGGGTAGTAGGAGAATGGATCCCTGTTTCTCTACTATGTGAGCCCTTTGAGATTATATGTTGATCTCAAAATTTGCCCTTTGTAACTATTTAGGTGTCTACTTGAAGTTTTAATCAAGGTTTGCTACTTTAGCATGTCTACCTATGACTATGGATGATTCGGTCTATGGAACATGACTAAGAAAGCGATTGATTAAAATAAATAGATTCACACTAAAAAGGAAGATTAAATAGATTTACATCTAATGAGAATTATTCACTGGTCGACCCATTTCTGTTGTGTATAGAAATGATTGTGAATATTTGGAATATGAGACATGCTCTTGACATGATGGTCAATTTAAGGGATTAGAGATGTTCATATTGATGTAAATGAGATTATTTAATCTGGGTAAAAAGCAAGACATGAATTTTTCAGGTTATGTACCACCAGAAATATGATTTTGTATCATCCGGAAAATGGTGTGTCACGGGAAATGGTATCTGCCATAAGATAAGATAAATGGTTTTGTACCACAGAGATGACTCTGTGTCATCGGAGAATGATTATGTATCATATGTAGAGTGACTAAGTTAGGCGTAACTTCTCTTAGCATGCATCACTCTATGGCGGTATGTAAGGTGTAACAACTTTCTTAGCATTTGAGCAGCTCGATGTGCTTCTTTCGCATACGAACCATTTTCTAATATGATGTTTCATTTAGTCTTTGTGACTATTAATCTACATTACATTAGTCTTTTGGGACTATAGATGTTGCTTCGATTTAGTCTATGTGACTAAACACCTCTTAACATAGTAGTACGTGTGATCATTTAATCTATGTGACTAAACACCCTTTCTAAAATGGTGCAGTGTGATCATTTTTATGCATGTGACATACCTTGGGCAGTGGGAGATGTAAGTTCATGGCGGTTCCACGAACTACAGAGGCGATTCGTGGAAGCGCCTCGAACTGCGGCTTGGCCGTCGTGCGTGCGTCTCCTTCCCTTAAAAGGGAAGGAGTGCGTCCAAGGTTAGTGTTCGGCAAAAAGGCAAAAGAGGAGGCTTGTTGGGTTGGCTGTGTTGTTTGGCAGTGGCTCGGCGAAGAGGGTGAGAAGCGTAGAGAAGCATCCGGCAGATTTGGTTTGTGGAAACAGAGGAGTCTTCCGGCTGTGATCACTCCTTCGACGCAAGTCAAAATTCCACCGGGTAATCAACAAGGAACAGGTATATTTTGCAATATGTTAAGTATCCAATCAACCTTAACCTACTTGACTTCTCGTATTTGGCATCCGATTAACCTCGATCTGCCAAGATTTTTCATCAGCAAATATTCGATCCTCCTTGACCTATTTGGACTTTCCATGACTCACTCGGTCTTCACACTTGCCAACTTCCTATTGGACTTTCAACCACCATATGTCTGGTACTCCCTGACCTAATTGGATTTCTCACTTATCAACTCCTTGTTGGACTTCCGACTACCAAGTATTCAATGCTCCCTGATTCACTTGGATTTCTCACTTGTTACCTTTCTGTTGGACTTTCGACCACCAAATGTCTGGCTCTCCCTGACCCACTTGACTTTCACAATTTGTCAAGTATCCGATTAGCTTTAATCTACTTGACTTAACACTCAACCTTAACACTACATGCATTATCAATCGACCTAATCCAATAATGACTACACCAACAATCTCTTTTTTCATCACACAACTTTGGATGCCTCATACCATCCTTCACTCATCATCAACCTATTATCAAATATCAAATATCGAAATTCAACTTAAACTTACTCGAGCTCGGTTAATCTGGATATTGATTGCACTGTACAACTAACTTTAACATTGATTTAAAACATTCAATTTTACTATGAGGTTATTCACCATAGCCATCCGGTCAATCCCACATTATTTTAGGAATTATATACAATGCTATATTAAGATTTATTAATATTTTTATACTTAAATTCCTACAAAATAATTAATATTTTGATATTTTTTTTAAAACCATATAATGCAATAATTAAAATTTAAAATAAATTTGTATAATAAAAATTCTTATTAAATCAGTATGGAATGATTACTAAATGAAATAATTAATTAATATTTAAAATAATTTTACTTAAATCATAGATAATCTACTTTTTTTAGTAAAACGTAAATGTGTCGATGAAAATTTAAATTAATATATTATCTTATATGTTCAACTTCTCAATTTAAATGAGCATTAATTGATTAATAAATATTTGTGGATACAAATGGGTGGACACTTTAAAATAATAAAGCAACAGACAAAGATAATATTAACAAGTGCTGCTGTGTTGGATAACTTTACTATCTTAATTTCTAGATTAATTTATTAATCAATGAGAATCATGGTCCATTTGTTATTCCAACTAAGATGAACCATAACAACTAACAAACTATCAAACTTTATTCTATTAGATGAGATCGACTATATGAATCCTTCTATGTCATCGGACTCTATCCCCTACTATATCATCATATATATTTAAATAAATTATATCTTATTTTATTATTACTAATTAAGTTTTTTTGGTATTCCTCTTCCTCGTTTGATATGTATATTTGTCATTGTTTCACATCGCTTAACTAGAATATTTATTAGTTGTCTAAGTATAAATCCGTACCACCTTAAATGTGTCTCTCGAAACTTTCCTTCAATAGATGTAATTCCGACTTTCTCTTTAATGCTCTAATTTTTTTTCTGTCCATTCTCGTATGTTCGTACATCCATCTTAACATCCTCATCTTTGCAACTCTCATCTTTTGCTCATGTACTCGAATCGTAGCCCAACATTCAACGTCATATAATATAGCAGGTCTAACCGTTGTTTTGTAGAACTTCTCTTTCAGTTTTAGATGTAATTTACGATCATATAAAAATATCTGATACTTTTCTCTATATCAACCCTCGATTAATAATCGAATAGGTCGAATAGATAAAATCGAAATCGAATAAATCGAATTTTTTTAAATAAATTGAACTGATTAAATTTTCCAACGAAAATCGAACTAACTGAATTGATAAAAAATCGAACCGATCAAATTTTTTAATATTATTCGACTGATGATGATGGAAAGAGATATTAGTCGATATACCAATCGACTGATATGACTGATAATGATGAAGTCAACATATGAGTCGATTGATTTATATTAATTAATCGACTTATATTGTTATATCAATTCATTAATGAATTTCCATTCAATTTAATTGATTTTTTTCGTTTCGAAATCAAATTGAATAAATTAAAAAAATCAATATTTTTTTTAAAAAATGAATTTATAAATAAATCAAATTGAACTGAACTTTTCGATTTGGTCGGTTCAATCAATTTATTTAATTTAATTGAATCTTTACTCACTCCTAATTTCAATCCTTGGAGAATAAAAATACAAGATTTTCAATCCAAATTCAATCAACGCCCAATGATCAATGAAGATATTGTCATGTAATCTGGGAAAGCTTTCATTTCAGCCTTCAAACACTAGAATCTCTTATATAATATAGTTTTATAAAAAAATATTTTTATTTTATCTCCTAATTATTAATATCGTGAATTTATAAAATAAATGGCATGATAGCTTTAATGAGGGTATTTTGGAATGAATGGGAAATTTTTAAGGTTGTTTTGAAAAAAAATAAAAAATAAAAGGGCACTCATTATTTCCATTACCATTAAAAGGTCCTCTTAACTTTTTATTTAAAAAAATCCAAAACACTAATTAATTCTATTTTCATTCTAAATACCTTTATTCACCTAGTACAACCTAATCAAAATTTGTATTCACGAAGGGTTATTATATAAAAATATTTTTTTTAAAAATTGATTAAAATCATTTTAACTTAAACAAAATCACGCTAATTTAGTCAACAATATTATTATAGCTAAAGTTGCTCTAAGACATTAAAAGTATTTATAGTATAAATTCTAATAATATAAGTCAAAATCTATGCAGCAGCTCTTTATGACACCATTATAACAATAAAACAGTGTTATAAAAATAAAGCTGTTGGTACGTAATATGCACGCAGACAACGACGCAAAGGGCAAAGGGTCAAATCCACTCTACTTTTTTCTCTTTCTCATGCTCTTTAATAATGTAACGATGGAATGGTTGTCAAGTTAACCCTGCAAGCCAACGAGACCAAGAGCGTAACCACCCGCTCGTTTCCGCCATGCGGCCATCAATCGCTCGGCAATTTGACCATGAACTTGCAACTTTAGAATTTGGGATTGCTGTAATTGGCCCACGACTGCGATTTTGCGCAAGAAATTGAACATCTGGCAACGGTTTTGGAGCAATTACTCTAGGATTCTTTGACCGGAAAGAGCAGATGAAGGTCGTGTTCGGAAGCCCGGGCACTCGGAGCGGCCTCCTGCTCAGGACTGGCCAGTTCTCCTTCGCCGGAGTTTCAATCGCCTTCATGCTCTCTGCCTTCGGGTTCTCCAATTACACCGCTTTTTGGTACCAATTCTCCATTTTTCCGTATGCTCGTTTCTTTTCTGGAGCTGAGACTCCTTCCTTTTTCCTGAATGTTTCGATCGTTTGGTTTTAAATATAATATTGTCTTATTCGGATCGTATGCGCGCCACATGGACGGGTTTCAAGTTCGAGTATAAACAGTGAACCAAATTGTGAGTATGATTGTAAAGCTCATATCTCCCATATGTTTTTGCCATTACATGTTGGAACCGACTTCAGAAATCTCTAGATCGATTGGAGGGGCATGGTAATTGATTTGCCTTACTAAAGTCAGTTAAGGATATACGATATGTTCTCATAGGATTCATTTTATCTGAACCAATATCTCGGCTGATTCATTCAATTCCAGAATTGCAGGAGCAGCTGCCCTAGTATCTAAGCAAATTTAACATAGGGATACAGGAAGCGACAAAAGATGAGGAGACTTTGATAAACAATATGTCCAAGCAATGTGTGTGTGTCTGCAAATGGTCTTTGCAAGACTGCTTGAAAACTCCATCCTTTATCATTACTTGTTCTATTCTTAACAATAGCAGTCCTGACCTTTGATTCTGTCAGTTTGGTATCTTAAACAAAATTTGATTACAAGATTTGGTTTAATTACGTGGATGACCTTGTTTTATTGTGTTTGCAATTTATATATTCAATCTTATGATAATTCTGTTTCCTTCTGGCATAAGTCAAATCTTACAAGATTTATTGATACAGCAGCAAAATTGGACCAAGGCTCACACAAAGAATTGAGACGGAATTGATGCCACATGAGGGATAATAGATAATAATCTCACAAGGAAAATAATTTTCGCGTATAGGAAGCTTCCAAAGTGAAAAAAAATTAACTTTAATTTTGTTGTGGCCAGCATCGCTAGTTCATGATATTTAACTTTTATTTTGTTTTTGTATATTTCTAATGTTTGTTGGTCTATATGCCTGGGACAAGATCAGGTGTGTTTTTAGGCATAAGCCAATGAGAACAAAGTAATAGAAGCGCAAAATAACTAGTGTTTATTTCCTAAAAATCGGAGTAATATATCGACTATGTATCTTGAGCTCTCTCCATCATATTCTAGGACATCCAGAATTATTTTCATCAAGAACTCACCTATTCCTACTCCCATGGAATGATCTGCAACTGTAAGAATAAGATATTAAATCATACAATTATGTAAGTTTGAATCCCAACTCACAACACTAATGATGCTTTTGTTACGGGCTCTTGTTTAGTCATATAACACAACCAGATTGGACCAATATGAAGCAATGCATCTTTAGCTTGCATTCTTTTTGTAAATTCATTGTTCAATCTTAGTTTAATGGTTTTATTAGTGAGGTGAGATGCTAAATTATGTATATAATTGGGTCCCTTTTAAACTTAGGCTTCGACCAGTAGAATTTTTCTAACAGAATCAATTGATACAATGAGAACTTTAGACGTCATATATTGTTTGAATGGTCAAACAAATTAAAAAGTAGTACTGACAAACATGTCCCCTTAAATGATTGATATATGTATATAATTATGCTACATTCAACATCAGGAATCATCCATTATAGATTGTTGCTATGTCAATGTTGATTAATATCTGATTAAGATACTTGTTTAACCTTTATTGCTTTAGGAATGAGCATGTTGACAATATCACTATCTAGAGCATCGAATTCTCAAAGGTCAAAACCAAATAGACTAATATGAAAAAGAATAGATAAATTACAACAAACTGACAGTTTCAGAGTATTATCACTCATTTGAGAAGGGAGATGTTGTACATGACACTTGCTAGCTATTTTATTGGTTTATAACTCATCTTCAAGGTTTAATCGATTGTCCAATTTATAGGTTAATGGTTAAACATAATTTTAGACCTTTTAGGTTGTTATTATTCGCCAATAGATATCCACTACTTTTCCTTTTATTTATTTATTTTTTTAATAAAAGGTTAGGGTGACAAAACAGATTACCAAAGCACCTGTATTATGGACAAGAGAGGAGACACATATGACGGCAATACTACTAGCTGATAACAGAACTCATATAAAAGACAAGTAGAAGCGTCATGCCAAGTATTGTCAGTTGATATAAAACTTAATTATGGACTCATTCCATGCATCATCTCAGAGCTATTACTGCACCATCCAGATACAAATACTAAAATAAAACGCCTTCAGTTCAAGAAACAGTGGAAATGGGCATTGAATAATAAGAATACAAGATTCAGAAAGGTCGGGAATTGGTCAACCGCGATCAGTAATCCTATTAGTGGTAGTAGTGAAAATAAATGCAGCTTACACTGATCTGAACAGACCAGCTAAATAGAGTCATGAGATGAAAAGCAAGCTGCACAAGTTATCCTGCTTGACTTCAGATGATATGCTGCATCTAGCTCTCAAAAGGGTAAACATCCAAGCTTAAAATGAATGAATTTTCCATAATGGATTCACTTCTTGTTAAAACTCAAGGGCATATGTCCTCTGCTCTGGTGAGCATGATCCTCCCCGTGCATATAATTTAGCTCTACTCAAAGTACATTGCATGGTTTGAGCCTGCTCTGCTCTGGTGAGCATGATCCTCCCCGTGCATATAATTTAGCTCTACTCAAAGTGCATTGCATGGTTTGAGCCTCCTTGGTGGAAATCTTTCAGAACCCGTTAAAAAATAGGTTGAACAAGGAAACATAACTTTGCTGCATACTCTAGGTATTGTAATGCTTAATCTACTGTGGTCACCTATTCATGAGTGAAAAAACAAAATTCCTTAGAGAATTAATAAAATTATCCTCTTCTTCATCAAAGTTTTCTGACAAATATGCATTTTCTATCATTAATGTATATATTAAAATATTAAAGGAAGTCATGAACTTGCAATCTGATAAAACAAGATGTCCAAAATCAATAGTCAAGTGTAGTGGTATTATTCTTTCTATAAACATCAATCTCAAGGTCTACTTTGGCATTCTGATTATTAATTAGTACTTTGGATCTGATTCTGGTACAAACAATATGTTACTGAAAATTATTTTTTAAAGCATAAATTAGATTATTAGTGTGATCTTGCTCATAAATTTTAAGAATGCTGATTTTGCATGCAGTTACTTGGTTGCTTCTATGGGACTGCAAGCTCTGTGGAGTTTGGGCCTAGCATGCCTTGATATCTATGCTATAAAGGTCAAAAGAGATCTACACAATCATTTGCTAGTAAGCTTGTTCATAGTTGGTGATTGGGTAAGTATGTTTTAGTTATTTGATTTTTTTTTTTGGCTGAGTTCCTTTTTATGACTCTTTTTTTATGTTAAGATCATAGTTAGTTAACATGAATCTTGTTACCGGTTGCGAAGCTATTGTTGGTGCAGTGGGCACCTAAGTCGAACCTAAGTTTTGATTATAGCAAACGATATAAAGTTAAGCTTATATTGTTATCTCACGAGCTAAATCAAGTGTGCAGAAAAGTCTCAATGCTGGAGCTGAATGCTAGCGACACCCGGAGGAAGCCGCGGTGGTCGGGCGACACTCGAGTTACTTCGGAGGGAGCCGAAAGAATCGAGTGGAAGGCCGGAAGCAAAAGCGACACGTAAGTATCGAGGTAAGCTCGTGTGTACGAGCGTAAGTGAGGTCGTATCCTCTTTACGGGGATGATCTTAGGCGACGATCCGACCCAAGACTTCCCATGGAAGGTCTATGTTGAGATCGGACGGCAAGTGGCCGTCGAATCCACTTATATTTTGAGCTAACTCTTTATTGTAGTCAAGAATCCTGACCATCAGTTCAACCGGCCAGTTCAACCGGCGCCAGTTCAACCGGCCAGTTCAACCGGTGGTCAAAAATCAGCCTCGAGGAGTCAAGCTTTATCACCATTTTTCAAGGAGTTTTGTGCCCATTTGTGATTGGTTGAAAAGTCATTCGTTGAGG
The DNA here is from genome assembly GCA_025175895.1 of Wurfbainia villosa. Classification (NCBI taxonomy): domain Eukaryota; kingdom Viridiplantae; phylum Streptophyta; class Magnoliopsida; order Zingiberales; family Zingiberaceae; genus Wurfbainia; species Wurfbainia villosa. The sequence continues at coordinate 82,763,550 of CM046005.1, forward strand.
GGCTTAAAGGCTATAAAAGGAGGGTCAAACCTAGGGTTTCATCCTCAATTCTAAGTGCTCAAAAGCCTCCGTTACACTGCAACTCTCCGACGACTCTACAACAACGAAGTGCTGCCAATAACCCTAGCTTAAAATTTCTTTTGTTTAGTTGTTGGTATAATCTTAATTTGTTATTGCTTTCAATATTGCAATTCTTTTTAATCGAGGCTTTTCGTTGCATTTTACTTTAATAGAAGAGAGGGTTTGTCTCTCTATCTTTTTGCTTCGAAGGCTTTTGTAATCGTAAAACTCCTACCTCCAACGAGGAGGAGTGTTTTAGTGAATTGCCCTCCGTACACGGTCTAGGACCGTTAGGGCCTTGGAGTAATGTCGAAGGCTCTAACCAAATAAAAAACTATTTGTCTCATTTAGTTTTTATTTACATTTCCGCTGCGTTTAATTGTCTATCGAACGATTTAAAAGAAAAGTTTTTATCGCTATTCACCCCCCCCCCTCTAGCGATCCGCTTCGATCCAACAATTGGTATCAGAGCTGGGGGTTGCTAAGATTTGGTGAAACCACCAATCTAGCCATTTTTCACAGATTTATTTTTCTTTTATTTCTGTTTATTTCTGATTTATTTCGCTTTGTTAAATTTACTCCCGCACTACTAATCCAAGACGCGAGTCTTGGTACTTTGTTTTGTGTTTTTGTCGTTGCTAGTTTCTTCGTCTTCGTCCCTTTTTGTCTTTTGTTCTAATGGCCCATCTCGAGGGTTTTAGCACCGTCCGACCTCCGTTTTACAACGGAGATGACTTCCGTTATTGGAAGGGTCGGATGGAATGCTTTCTCAAAACCCAAATCGAGATGTGGATCATAATCCAAACGGGTTTCACACTTCCGACTAATGAAGTGGGTGACTCCTTGGATTATGATCAATGGACCATTGCGACAAAACGACAAGTTGAAGCCGACGCCAAGGCAACACAAATCCTCCAATGCGGCTTGTCCAAGGAGGAGTTAAATCGCGTCGGCCCCTTCATTAGCGCAAAGGACCTTTGGACAAAGTTGATCGAGTTACACGAAGGATCGGATCAAGCTAAGGTTTGCAAACGTGATTTGTTGTTCAATAAATTGTACACACTAAAAATGCAGGAACACGAGTCCGCGACACAACTCCACGCCCGTGTCCAAGATATAGTCAACAACCTACACGCAATCCGGCAAAAGGTCGAAAACCGCGACCTTATAAGGTATGTTCTAAACTCTTTTCCGAGGACTACCTTGTGGGCATCCATGGTCGATGCCTACAAGGTCTCCAAGGACCTTTCTAAACTTAGATGAACTCTTTTGGATTTTGAATTACATGAGCGATCAACTCGGAACCCGAGAGGGTATAGCCTTGTTTGCGGTTGAAGAAGAAGAAAATCAACAAGCCACCACCAACCGAGGAGGAAGATGAGTCAGAAGAAGAAGTTGACCGGAATTATTAGAACTAATGAACCTAGCTCGAAGGATAGCCAGAGGAAGCGAACCACAACTCGACCCAACCAAGGTAAGCCTAAAAGTTCTAATATTAGGTGTTATGAGTGTAACAGGTTTGGACATATAAAGTCCGAGTGCCCCAAGCTCAACAACCAAACACCTAAGCACAAGAAGGCCCTCAATGCGACATGGGAAGAAGCGTCATCCGAAGAAGACGAAGACCACGTCTTCATGGCGAAATCAATTGAGTCCGACACGGAGGCCGAACACGAACTTGAGTCGAACACGAGGATGACTCGGACTACGGCTACCTTCAAGTCAAGCCACGGATCATCCGGTTCAAAAGATACCCTTAAGGTGAGTCGAACCTTATTTAATACTTTACATGTACGGTTAGATTTTTGTCTAGGAAGTTAGCTAAGTCAGGAGTCCAAGGTCGAGACCTGGTTGAGGAAGTTAAACTCCTCGAAACACGAGGTCTCCTAACCTCTTTGACTAGTCGAGTTCAAGAAGGACTCAACTCGGGTTGAAAAACTTCGAAGTTGAGAACTCACTCTTGAAAAGTCAAGTCGAAGATCTTAGGAATACGTTGGAAAGGTTTACTTTGGGATCCAAAGGACTTGACCTCCTACTTGGATCACAAAGGGCCGTGTACAACAAGGCCGGACTAGGGTTTAGCTCAAACACGACCAATAAGTCGTATATGTCAATCGTAAGTAGACATAAAAAATGTGTCCAAGCATGGGTCCCTAAGACCACTTTGATTTCAACTCTAGGATCCAACTCGTCTGGGTTCCCAGGACCAAATCCACTATGTGGATAGACCGAACCGATTCAACGGTCTAGGGAGCGATCTGAAAACATGTTTGTGTTTTAACTTAGAAATTGCATGCTTAGATTTTTTTCTTTCGTGAACTCACTTAGAACACGTAAATAACCAACTAAAATCCTTGAAAAGATTGAGCCTCGGGAGCCTCTTTTTGAATAACCAACTAAAATCCTTGAAAGATTGAGCCTCGGGGAGCCTCTTTTCAAATAATCAACTAAAATCCTTGAAAGATTGGCGAGCCTCTTTTCAAAAATAACTAGTTAGACGAGGAAATAATTTTAGGTTAGTCAAGTCATCATTTTCTTGAAAATGGCTTTGTCTAAGGAAGTGGTCGATGATCAGATAAAAGAAGGCCCCTGTGCCTCGCCACGACCTGGAAGCCATGATCTTGAAAAGGTAAACTTGACAAGCCTAGGGTCAAATCCAAATCTAACATTACTTAAACATAAATGCACTTAATCAACTTAATTGGAAGTCATCTCACAAAGAACACATAAGTATAACATGCTTGATCATATAGACTCTGAGATGACCTAGGTTTAACAACTTACAACCAATTTTTTTAAAAATAATCTAACATCCAATCCAACCACCTTGTGTGTAGGATCAATGGATGTTAGATAAATGTCGCTCCCACATACGACTGATCAACTCAAATTCGCAAAGCTTCGATTCAAACGACAAGGATCGGTAGCCTTTGGGAATAACGGCAAGCTCAAAATCATCGATCGTGTGATATCGAGCTTAACTCAATTTTGTTATTAAAATGTATTACTTGTAAAAATTTTGAATATAACTCGCTTAGCGTGAAGCCAATTATGTGACAATAATTATAAGGTCGTATTTTTAGAAAATGAATGTGTAATTAAAACAAATGAAATAAATAAAACAATACTCAAAGGAACTAGGACAAATAACATTTATACAATTAACTTAATCAAATCCTCACCAAATGTCTTATGACACAGAAGAGGAATCATGGTTGTGACACCGACGACTGGCCACTGCACTCCAAGACTGGCCCACAAGATGAGTCAGAGTGGCCTAGTCGAGGCTTACCTAACCTCAACAACTTGGTTAATAAAATCTGTAATGCTTGTCAACAAGGAAAACAACCAACGACACCACACAAGTTAACTAACCAAGAACTAACCTCAAGAGTACTTGAGCTCCTCCTAAGGATCTGTTCGATTCACATGGAGCCAAGTCACTCAATAAAAGTCAATATCATTAGTCATAATCGACGACTACTACCTGTGTTTACTCGGGTTAGGTTCATCAAACATAAAATGATACCTAGATCAATTAATCAATTTATTCAAATTAATCGAGAATCAAAAACCTTAAGGTTAAAAGAATTGGCGATCATGGTGGTGAATTCAAAATCAAAGGTTCACCGACTTCAGAATCTAAACGGATACCACCATGAATTCTCTTGCCCTAGGACCCCTCAACTAAAGGGCCTAGTGGAGCGTAAAAACCGAACTCTACAAGAAGCAGCTAGGACCATGTTGAACTAATATGACCTACACGACAGGTTTTGGGCAGAAGCCTTTAGTACGACATGCTATGTCCAAAATAGAATCCTTATGGTAAAGAGGCACCTTAAGACCTTATACGAGATTTATCACGATAAAATACCTAACATCAAGTACTTTAGGGTATTTGGGTGTAAGGTACATATCCTAAACACTAAGGATTACCTAGGAAAATTTACATCCAAGACCACGACCGAAATCTTTCTAGGATACTCGACTACAAGTCGAGCTTATAGAGTATATAACCACGACACCCTTAGAGTCGAGGAGACTATCAATGTAGTATTTGATGAAGGACATGAATCTACAAAACCCCCGGCAACCCCAATTAGCGAGCCGATTCATACTAGACCTAACTCTGATCCGGAGATCAGGTCTAGTGTTAATCCTAACCTAAGTCAACCAAGTCACTCTATTGATCAAGTGATAGATGACTCCAACCAAACTAATGTTCAACCAAGTCACCCCATTGATCAAGCATTAGGTGACACAAACCCAATCCAATCTAGGATTCAGACTAACCACCCTATCGATCAAGTGATAGGAGATCCTAATCTAGGAGTTCGAACTAGAGCATCCTATAGGAACCTTAGTCAAATTTCCTTAATTTCAACGATAGAACCCAAATCAATTGAACAAGCTCTTCTTGATCCCGATTGGATTATTGCAATGCAAGAAGAGCTAGCTCAATTTACTAGGAATGAAGTGTGGGAATTAGTACCACCACCTAAAGACAAAACGATAATTGGAACAAGGTGGGTGTTTCGAAATAAGCTTGATGATAAAGGTGAAGTAGTTAAAAACAAGGCTAGGTTAGTCGCCAAAGGGTTTAGTCAAGTCGAAGGCTTAGATTACGACGAAACCTATGCCCCAGTAGCTAGACTCGAATCCATTCGAATGTTGCTAGCTTATGCCGCACATCGAGGATTTAAGCTGTTTCAAATGGATGTTAAGTCGGCATTCTTAAATGGATACATTAAAGAAGAAGTTTATGTTAGCCAACCCCCCGGGTTCGAAAATCTAGATAAACTCGACCATGTTCTAAAACTTAAGAAAGCTCTCTATGGACTTAAACAAGCTCCTCGAGCTTGCACGAGAGACTTCAATCCATCTTAAGTCAAAAGGGTTTAACCAAGGCTTAGTTGACCCAACTCTCTTCAGAAACCTTAGGTAAAGAAATATTCATAGCTCAAATTTACGTAGACGATATAATTTTGGAACCTCTAACTCACTTTACTAAACGAGTTCTGCTTCACTCATGGAAAGTGAGTTTGAAATGAACTCAAAGTTAAGTTTCTTTTTAGGTCTACAAATTAAACAAACTAAGGATGGTATATACCTATATCAACAAAAATACACTAAGGAGTTAATTAAAAGATTTTGAATGCAAGACGCTAAGATAATAAACACCCCAATGACGATTAATGTTAACATAGGGGAAGACCTAGAAAGTAAGTCCATTGACTTAAAGTACTATAGGAGCGCGATAGAAGTCTCCTATACTTAATCGCGAGTCGACCCGACATCCTATTCGCAGAAGTATGTGCGCGCTGTGTTTCAAACTTGGCTAAGGAGTCTCACCTAACCCTAGTTAAGCGTATCCTTAGATATCTTAAGGGTACACTTAACGCGGTATTCGTACCCTAGATCTACGGAGTTCGAACTAATCGGCTACTCCGATTCGGATTACGCGTAGTAAACTCGATAGAAAGAGCACGAGTGGTTGTTGTCAACTACTCTACCAAGTCTAGTGAGTTGGTGCAGAGGAAGCAACATTGTGTTGCCTTATCTACCACCGGTTCGAATACGCGATGGGTGAGTGTGTAACTCACCTTCTTTGGATGAAGCACACTCTCCGAGACTTTAGGTTGGACTTCACCAAAACTAAAATTTTTATAGACAACATAAGTTCGATAAATCTAACTAAGAACCCTATATGCCATTCAAGGACAAAGCATATAGAGGTAAAATACCATTTCATTCGAGAACATGTAGCCAACGGCTCCATACAACTCGAATACGCTGACCAAGTCTAACCTAGCGCATATATTTACTAAACCACTACCCGTTCTAATTTAGTCTCTTGAGACGAAGATTAGGTACATGTGTAATAGAATAGAACTTGCAAATTATATTTTCTTACTACTATTTCTTACTTTTTTCATGGAACTAGCATAGGACATACCTTAGATATCATGCACTTATAGATTTAAGGAGCCAATACATCTCACAACACATAGGACTAATGTGTTTGTGTACTTAGCCACGTAGATGGGCGTGAGATGTTAGGACCTTACTCCTGGTTCCAGATGTAGAGCTAGTGCATCGCTATGAACCACGGAGTATAATCATACATACTAACCGACTCTGACCAGGACTGGTTGATCCTTCATATCAATCAAGCCAAATATGAGTCGAACATTTTATAGATGAACTTATTTTCAGAATATTATTTTTAAAAATAAAATGTGGAACATGCTTGGACTTTAAATTTAACATTTATTTTATTTTCCACACACCCCTTACTCTTTTCGATATACGACAAAAGGGGGAGAAAAAGGAGAAAAAGGACAAAAGTTAAGGGGTCAAAATTTTTTTTTGATAACTTAACTCTTACTTCATAATTAAACCAAAAGTTAACTTTAAGTTTTGAAAACTTATTTAACTTTTAAAGGCCAAGGTTAAGAAATCATTTGGTTTCTTAACTTAAAACTTATTTTAAACACTACGGCCAATATTAAGTAATTTTGCCATTTAATTCTTTTTCTTAGTAGCAAATATCAAGGGGAGAGTTAAAACCCTTTCTCAAGTACTCACCCTCACAAGGAGGATTCTCAAGGGGGAGCACTTGAAAAAGAATTTTTATATACTCCTACTCATTCATGCATAATCTCATACTTATTTTTGTCTTAACTTTTGCCATAAATCAAAAGGGGAGATTGTTGCGGTGGGCACCTAAGTTGAACCTAAGTTTTGATTATAGCAAACGATATAAAGTTAAGCTTATATTGTTATCTCACGAGCCAAATCGCGAAAAGTCTCAATGTCCGAGTCAAGGCTAGCGACACCCGGAGGAAGCCGCGGTGGTCGGGCGACACTCGAGTTACTTCGGAGGGAGCCGAAGGAATCGAGTGGAAGGCCGGAAGCAAAAGCGACACGTAAGTATCGAGATAAGCTCGTGTGTGCGAGCGTAAGTGAGGTCGTATCCTCTTTACGGGGATGATCTTAGGCGACGATCCGACCCAAGACTTCCCATGGAAGGTCTATGTTGAGATCGGACGGCAAGTGGCCGTCGAATCCGCTTATATTTTGAGCTAACTCTTTATTGTAGTCAAAATCCGCCATCGATTCAACCGGCGATTCAACCGGCGCCAGTTCAACCGGTGGTCAAAAATCAGCCTCGAGGAGTCAAGCTTTATCACCATTTTTCAAGGAGTTTTGTGCCCATTTGTGATTGGTTGAAGACCCATTCGTTGAGGGGCTTAAAGGCTATAAAAGGAAGGCCAAACCTAGGGTTTCATCCTCAATTCTAAGTGCTCAAAAGCCTCCGTTACGCTGCAACTCTCCGACGACTCTACAACAACGAAGTGCTGCCAACAACCCTAGCTTAAAGTTTCTTTTGTTTAGTTGTTGGTATAATCTTAATTTGTTATTGCTTTCAATATTGCAATTCTTTTTAATCGAGGCTTTTCGTTGCATTTTACTTTAATAGAAGAGAGGGTTTGTCTCTCTATCTTTTTGCTTCGAAGGCTTTTGTAACCGTAAAACTCCTACCTCCAACGAGGAGGAGTGTTTTAGTGAATTGCCCTCTGTACACGGTCTAGGACCGTTAGGGCCTTGGAGTAGTAGCCGAAGGCTACGAACCAAGTAAAAAAACTATTTGTCTCATTTAGTTTTTATTTACATTTCCGCTGCGTTTAATTGTCTATTGAACGATTTAAAAGAAAAGTTTTTATCGCTATTCACCTCCCCACCCCCCCCCCCCTCCTCTAGCGATCCGCTTCGATCCAACAGCTATATATTCAATTAGTCATTCATATGTGAAGCTACCATTGATCTTTATTTCACTTCTTTTGATCACGTATACACTGAACTTTTAAATATTGTATCGAAGACGTGTCTACTTAATGTCATCTTAACAACAAATGATAGGTATATACTCCCATGAACTGATCTATTGCTTAAACATGATGCAAGCATAAATAACAAATGTACCAGCATGAAAGTATGGGGTGTCATGGTAGGCAAGATCTGTATTTGGACTCAGCCATAAACCATGTGAAGACAACATAGCAATTTTGACTTCATTTTTCAAGATGCATCATCCAATTTGAGTACACATATGGTTCCACTAAGAATAAGTGAAAAAATGTTATAAGTATGCAAGATAGGTAGTTTGTTGTCTGATTGCAATATTCTAGACAATCCATGGTGCCATATAACAACAACAATAACCATCAAGCCTTTATTCTATTAAGTGGAGTTGACTATATAAATGCTACAATGTCATTGGAGTTGATTCTCTACTATATTCCTCTTTATATTTAAATAAATTTTATTTTATTTTATTGTTGCTAACTAAATTTTCTTTAGTCTTCCTCTTCCTCCATTAATGTGTGTATTTATCATAATCTCATATCGTCTAATTTGGAAATTTATTAGTTGTCTAAGTACATACTCATACCATCTTAAACGCCTTTCAAAAATTTTCCTCGATAGGTTCAATCCCGACTTTCTCTCTAATGTTCTCATTTATTCTTCTATCCATTCTCATATATCTCCATATTCACTTTAACATCCTCATCTTTGTGACTTTTATCTTCTACTTGCGTGTTCACTTTATAACCCAACATTCAGTTTAATATAAACGTAGCAATATAACATAGTAGGTCTAATTGTTATTTTATAAAATTTCTTGGTGCAATATGTGAAGAGAAATTTAGATGAGCAGTGGTCATTATGCTGAAGTTGTAACTGCACAAGAGAAGATGAGTCAACTCGAATATTTTGGATAAAAGGTAATCTTTGTATATGTTCAGTTGTCAGCATGATCTAATCAAGCAAGATAGGTAGTTTGTTGTTTGATTGCAATATTCTAGACCATTCATGGTGCCATATGGATAAAGAAATAGCATGAGTAGTGATCATTATGTTGTAAGTTGTAATTGCACAAGAGATGATGGGTCAACTTGAATACTCTGGATAAAAGGTAATGTTTGTGTGCAGTCAATTGTCAGCATGATACATTCAGTAAATTTATATTTCAAGAGTGCAAGGGAATGACATAACTGCTTGAAGCAAGAAACACAAAGGCTATTGCAACATATATCTCGGGGATATGGTATGTTAGAGATACTTAGACCAAGAGACTCTTGCAAAATAGAGAATGCTTCGTTGAATAGGAAAGAATGGTAACATGTAAGGATTTAGAAACAGAAATAGCATTGATAAAAAGATTAGCAAGGAATATGGATCTTATATTCCAATATAAATTGTTTATAACCAAAGCTGGACTTTGGTGGATCCGTTTGTACAGATCCAAGAAGATTTTCAACATTGTGGTACAATCTGGTGCAAAATCAAGTTCGATTTTTATCTGATAACAAGCACAACTGTCATGTTTAAATGAAACATCAGTGGGGCATCATAACCATCGATTGTGCTTTCATCAGTTTGCCAGCAGATGTACATCAAACAAGTGCGATAGATATGAATTTAGTCAGATATTTATGATGTTGTTGTAGTTGTTTGACATATATAAATATGTTCCTGCACTGGGTACCATATGTGGCATAGAACTTGAAATAGAAGCTACTCTGATCCTATATTAAAAACACAATATTTCTGCCCAACAGTACATCATTGCAATGCCATTTATCCAACTTCATTTGGAATTTGTCTTGCACAATAGCTAAATTGTTGGTTCCAATATGAAAAGTTTGATTATTATGTGGTTTTGATTTTGGAATCTTCTTGAACTGTTAAGGGTTCAGCTCATTAGTACGAATCTACTTAAAATAGGTAGACAATTAGTTTACTATTTAGTCATGTAAATCTGTGTAGCAGCTGTGATAGTGCACCCCCTATGGTTGCACCAACACAGGGGAAGTACAAATAACCAATTTTACTTATTTGACAGTACTGTGTTTGAAAATATGTTGTTATGGCATCGACTCTGTGGGAGGCTGAGAAGTCGTCATAAGCCAATGATTACATCAGCATAGTTGTTCTTGAGACAGATGTGCAACCCATTATTAGTTATGAATCCAAACAAGTAAACACACATATTTCAAGCGTTGCAATACTAATATTCATTGTATAATGCAGGTAACAGCTACTCTGTCTCTGGCAGCAGCATGCTCCTCAGCAGGTGTGACTGTTTTGTTTGTGAGGGACACGGACTTCTGCAAATCATATCCTCAGTTTTCATGCGGCAAGTATCAAGTTTCTACTGCCATGGCTTTTATCACCTGGATGTTTGTCTCAGCATCTACTCTAGTCATGTTTTGGATCCTGACATCTAGCTAATCATAAACATGTTTTTCCTTTCTTTCTTTCATTTTGTTGTTGAAATATAAGTTCTGCTGTGGCCATGATTTGGATCCTAACATCTGTCTGATCATACATGTACCCTGTTCTTTTATTTTATTTTATTTTATTTTTGAAAATTGTAAAGATATTACAGAGATTTGTGGAGTGAAATATATCTTCCTCCATTGCATTCAATGGGGTTGGTGAGCCTAGGAATTTGGATTTTATGAAAATTACTGAAAAATCATGCCTCTAATATGTCTCTTAAGATTGTGGATTGTTTGGTGTTTGGGCATTAGAACGAAGAGAACCATGAGTCACCAACGAAAGTAACTCAATCACATCAAATTATGTTTGGAGCAGCAAGGTAAAGGTCATCTACATCCCAAGGCGATCGGATTCATCTTCTTTCCCCTTAAACTTCGTCCATACATGCGCCATCTTCATCCCTTGTCCCATATATATGGCACTATCTTTCCTCTTTGGTCACCTTAAACTTCCTCTATACACGTGCCATCATCATTCCTTGTCCCATACCTATGGCACCATCTTTCCTCTTTGGTCACCTTAAATTCCTCCCATACGACACCATCTTCACTCTAAGCTTTTCTAATCCATTTTTGCTTTGGGCTTCACCCCTCATACTTGAGCTAGATCTACTATGGTTGAATCACACCAAGAAATCTAGGAGAACTAACTTGGCTCTGATCCCTTTCTCGATACGACCACTAACTTCCTTCAGTTGTGGTCTGAGTTAGTTCAAGTAGCTAGTATACTTTATTAGTTTTGATTTGTCCATAACAGACTAACATTATATATAGGGTAGATTTAAATCATACAATACAACTCTCTAATTGAGAATTGAGGGGATTGATTGACCAAATCATAGAGGTGGAGGAGGAATTAGAAGAAAAAAAGATAGTCTGGTGCACGAAGCTCTCGCCATGCAAGATTCCGAGGAAAGATTCATTGTATGTAGTCTTACCTTGCTTTGTAAAAGGCTATTTTCAAGATTTGAATCTGTGATCTCTGGTCACAAAGCAACAACTTTATCATTACGTCAAGACTCCTCTTCTAGAGGAGGAATTAGAAGAGAAATTAGAAAAATGCTTACAATGAAGTTTAGGGATAAAATAGAACGATCAAAATAATCCCCTTCTCATGAGAAGAAGCAACAGAATAGTCTACTTTTGCATAAGATGTGAAAAGGAAATCAAAGTTGGGATAAAAAATGAGAGTGATAAGTGATGGAAGTTTTCTTATATTTGGTCTATAAATTGAATGGAAGTAGTTGATGAAAAGGCAGAAAGGTTTCTTAACGTAAATTTCATTAGAAAAATTGAGATTCTAATCCAGATTGGCCAACTTGGCTATAGAACAAGAAAATCCCAAAGTGAAAGATATGCATAGATTATTTCCTTGGATATGAAATAATATAATATGAGATATTAAACTTCATAGATGCCTTTTTACGTAAAATCACATCTCCATGGTAGAAGATGACTTTACATGTCCTTTAGTATATACTACCAACAATATTTTTTTCTATAGTTATGTTTTGGACCTTAAAAAAATAAGTGTTTTATCATGAATTGGTAACAAATTGTTTGGCACAGCTATTAATGGAAATATGGAGACATACATAGATATTCTAAAAAGGTAAAATTAGAAAGCAACCTAGATTTTATGGTAGTTGATGCGGTTGGATTTTTGGTCCTTTTCGCTGAGTTTTTGAAAGAGAGTGGGTTCTCATGATCACAGCAGTAATCCTGTCAAAGTCAAACAAGTCAGATGGTTGTCGATGATCCAACTACGATCCTCCGATGCTTAAGTCAAATAGGAAAAGATGAAGAAGATGAATGTAGAAAGTATGTAGTAGCAAAAAGTGTCAAAGAGCTTTTCTTTACCTCAACTTGCCTTTATATAGCATCACCAAGGGTCTTCATCTCCACCACTAAAGCCCTTTATAGGCTATTAGGGGACAATTACTGCAAGAAATCCCCACCTGTCATGCCACGTGTCCGAGAGTGATCGTGGGGCGTCATTAGGAGACTATATGTGACGGTTGTTAGGAAAAATCTTCTCTGTGGTTCCTAGGCTTGCTCTTACCTTTGAGTTCCCTGCTTCATCACTTCTTTCTGCTCCTGAATCATCTCACTCCTGACCCAACCTAGTCATGGCTTCCCGAGTCACTTTGCTTCGACTCATTCTAGTTTTGACTTCTTGAGTCACCCCCTCCCAACTCACTCCACATTTGATTTCCCGAGTCACTCCGCTCCCAACTCAGTTTTACCCTAATTGGTGGTCTTCCTAACTTCTTATGCTATCCGACTCTTATGGTGTCCCAACTCCCTGTGGGGTTCATGTGTTGGACTCTAGTCGTATCATAAGCCACCCTCCCCCCTCTGAATAGTCAGACTAGAAGGCCTAAATATGTCTGATGTTTATGTTATCCACCCTTGTTAATACACCGCCCTCACCTTCGGGTTTCGCATCTCTCACGTCTAATTTTCATCAATGTCATGCATGCACCCCCTATCATTTTAAGATTCCATGTCTATACTTTTTCACCTCTTCGGTAGTTCTCTCCCCATTTAATTGTTGTCACTTTGAATTTTTCAACTTTCCGCACCCTCCATCTCTGGCCTTTCAAGACAATTTTCTTTTCAACGTTTCATTCACTTCGTGCTCCGTCTTCCTTATCGCCTTATTTCTAGGTAGGTATCCCTACTTTCCTTCGTCATTTCTTCCCCTTTTTTCATGGTCACCCTTGTTGGATAAGGGGACCTTTTCCTGCATGCAACATCATGCAAGAGGGCATGCACAATTTGTTTTTGGTGTCCAAAAAGAAAATCTTGGGAGGGGCAAAGTTTTTCACTGCTTCTTCTTGCTTGCGCAACTCCCCCTCCTCTACGTCATTGCCCTCTGGGGCTAAAGTACCTATCATAAACATCGCTCAGGGATGTGGTCTTATCTCGGTTTTTGATCTAGTCATTTTAAAGCGACGGAGGAATTCTTCCCAATCCACTAAACTCAAAATTTGTGCTTCTAGTTTATCTTCCCCTTCTGCACACTCGCCTCGACCTTCTCGCAAACCACACCTTACTTGTTCTTCATCCGAATCTGTAGGGGCAGTACTTTCTTCTTCAGTGATCTTGGAGATTTCCAATTCTCCTTCCCTTCACCTTTTCCTACAACCCTACTATGATCCTCGTCTATTGTATTAGAGCCTTGCCTATATTATCCGAGGGTGGTTGGTGCAATCGGCCCAGGTCACGATTGACCAGACTCAAGTTGGACTTGAGTAGTGTTTTGATATTTTGGGGAGATTGTTGGTGCAATTGATCCAGGTCATGATTGACCTGACTCGAGTTTAACTCGAGTAGTATTTTGATATTTGATAATGATTTGACCATTGTTTGACTATATGGTTGACATAGGGTTGACCATATGATGGAAAGTCCAAGTATGAGTCTTGGCAAGGGAAAGTCCAAGCTTGAGTCTTTGCAATTAAAAAGTTCAACATGGGCTGACATGGAAAGTCCAAGCATGGGTCTTGGCAAGGGAAAGTCCAAGCTTGAGTCTTGGCAATTAGAAAGTCCAACATGGGTTGTCATAGAAAGTCCAAGCATGGGTCTTGGCAAGGGAAAGTCCAAGCTTGGGTCTTGGTAAGGGAAAGTCTAAGCTTGAGTCTTGGCAATTGGAAAGTCCAACATGGGTTGACATGGAAAGTCCAAGGGGTGATATTGGCGGCGTAAAGTCTAAGAGTGGAGTCTTGGCAGCATAAGTCCAATGGTTGATGGCGTAAAATTCAAGCGGGAGTCTTGGCAGCGTAAGCCCAATGTGCCTTAGCAGTATAGACCAACTTAGCATGACAATAGCCAATGGAAGTACTTGAAGACTAGCGTATGGATGAACAAGTCATGAATGACTTAGAGAGATCTGATAGGCGTGAGACTGACGAAGGTGGCTAGAAGGCTTAGGTCTAGACTAAAGGTGGTCTAGCAAGTATGAGGGCATCATACTTGGGGTTAAACCTCATGTTTGAGGTTAATAGTCGACTGGGGCTTTGGACTAGTTGATTGGTCAAGTATTTTGACACTTGATAGCCAAGTTGACTCGTGACAGTCGATTGGGATTATGGTTAGTCGAACTGCTTAGAGTCGACTGATATTTGATCAGAGGAAATAGTCCGGCAATGATCAAAAATTGGCGCTTGATCGATGGGAGCAATGATCGCCATAGATGGGCGATCATCGTTGGGATTACGAGCACAGATCGCTCTTAGTCGATCGACCGGCAATATGACCACTCGACAAATGATTGTCAATGTATCTATTGGAACTTATCCAACATGGATTAAGTCGTTGTCTCACAACGGCTACAGGAGCAGTCGACTGATGGTCACGATCAGTCGACTGATGGTCGTGATCAGCCGACTGCTAGGCAGAATCTAGCCCGAGGTGAAGCTTTAAAGGGAGCTCGTGAAGGAGGATTTGGCTAAGGTTCCTTGAGGCGATTTGGAGGGGATTTGCTGTTGCAATTCAGACCTTTAAGGTTATTCTCAAGCAACCAAAAGCAAGCATTCAAAGATCTCTTGTAAAGTATTTTTCTTTACTTGTAATGTATTTCATATTTGTATTTACTTGTATTCATTGTATTACTTAGTGTAATCTCTTGTACGAGGTTTCTCCACCTCCGACGTGTTATCGAGAAGGAGTGTTATTGTTTAGTGGTGTCGTTTGCATTGTTAGGGATCGTTCGAGCCCAATCCGTGGAGTATGAACCTTGAGGTTCCGAACCACGTTATATCTCTTGCGTATTTTGTGTGATTGTGTATTCGTCTTTATAATTATATTGTATTTCATATTTCCATTGCGCTAATAAGTTTTGTAGAGACGACACGATCGAATTCCATCTACGAACGAACATGCTATTCACCCCCTCTAGCGACGATCAATTCCCCAACAAGTGGTATCAGAGCGGGTCGCTCTTCACCGACTTCACATATGAGGGAGCACATTAGAGGGAAGAAGATGGATCTTCAAGAAAGATTGGGTGATGACATCAATATTCTGCCTTCCTTCGACTGCGAAGATTTCGTGTATTGAAAAGGTAGAATGATGCACTTTCTTATGTGCGATTTTGATAATTAGATTAGTGTTATAGTAGGTTTCGACACTCAAAAGGACGAAGAAGGAAGAAAACTCAAGAAGAAGAATTGGAGCAAAGAGCAACTCTGATACTTCAACATAAATAATAAGGTAATGGGTATATTACTTAGCGTAATTCCTAATGATATATTGTGTAAAATAGGAGATTGTAAATATGCCAAGGAGCTTTGGATCAAGTTGGCAAGATATTATGAAAACCCATCACCGCTCCAAGAAGTAGAAGAGGAGTCCAAGGAGGAGTGAACATCCTCTCAAGCTCAAGAAGAAGCAAGCACATCTTTATCCCAAGAGCTTGAGGATTCGGAGGTTGATAGAGAATCAACATCCGGATCGGAAGAGGTGGAAGAAGTGAAAGAAACATCCATCTCTAGGATTGAGGGAGAGGAGAAATCACCCTCTATGCCGGAGTAAGAAGAAGAGCTTTCAACATCTAGAAGAGTTGAAGAAGCTCAAAATTCGGCCACCATTGACCTAGGTAACTCAAGCACATTAGTTCAAAATAAAAATCATATTATGTGTTTTGAGTGTAGGGAATATGGGCCTTACAAGAGTAAGTGTCCTAAGAAGGTTAAGAAGGCTCCACCGGTGTCAAAGGTCAAGGAGATCGGAGCCCCAATCATTTAGAGCAAGGAGCACGTGGTGTGCTTCAAGTGCCACCAAAGAGGGCATTATAGGAGTCAATGCCCTAGGGGGAAGAAGAAGGGGCAAGAAGGAATTGCACAAGTAGGGGGAGCCTCTAAGCCAAACCCTAAGGTAAAATTTAATAATGCACCTTCTTTAAGTAATGGACAAAAGCATGCTTTTAATTCACTTGCAATTCATCATAAAGAGCATGCTAGAAATAAGTTTTTTTGCTTAGGAGCTAAACATGTCCATTTTAGGAATAAGGAGAAATTTGGGACTAATGTTCCTAAAATAATTTTATCTAAGGAAAGTATTAGGAAGATAGATAACCATCTAGGCTTTAACTCCAAGAATTCTAGACATATGTCTAGAAAGAACAAAATAATTCAAAGAAATAATGGACCCACTAAATTAGAAAAATTGGAGTATGAAAATCAAGTCTTGAGGTCAAGGCTTGAGAAGTTGGATAAGACCCTTAGGATTATGCAAAATCAAATGCAAGAGTCATATGGTCAAAATCTAGGTTCTAGGAGACAAGGTTCATCCAAAGGCAAGAAATGTTTGGGTCACAAACCTAAGCCCAAGAAGACCTACTATAGTGTTCTATTTGATTATGGAACTCAACCTAGGTCTAGGAAAACCAAGGTCACAAGGGAAGTCATCCCTAGAGTTGACCATGGTAAATGCCTAGTGGCTAGGGTTTCGAAGAAACCTAGGGAAGCCACTAAGAAGGTTACAAGGGGAGTCACCCCTAGATCTAACCTAGGCAAGACCCAAATGACCAAGGCTACCAAGCCTAGAAGGGTCATTAGGAGGGTATTTAGGGAGGTCATCCCTAAGAAATACCTAGTAAACCCAAGGAGCTTCAATGAGTATTGAGTTCCTAGGAGTATGATCAATTCACGCTAAATGAGTTAGGTTGTGTCAACTTTAAATGGATGGGTAGTTAATCTAACCATGGTAAAGGTGACACTTTAGATCATTTTCAAGGTTATGGATACCTTAGAAATAGGTTTGAATTTTAAATCCTAAAAGATTTTAGGATGTGCCAATATTATTTAAGAATTATACAAAATCAATCAAATTGACACAAACTAGGATTAGAGATCATGCTATGCCATTCTAAATTTTTGGCACACTTTGGGGATAAATGACATTAAGGCAAAATTGGATTTAATTCTAGAAATGACAATTTGAGCTTAACACTTAGGTATTTAATGCCTTAGTATTTTACATTTATCATGCTTTGTTTGCCTTACCATGTCATGACATTATGTTTATTTTAATCATTTATTATGTCATGATAATACTTAGGTTTAAGGTTTAATGTCATGTATACTTATATTTATATTTTATGTCATGACATTGTGATCATTGGCCATGCTTATTTATGTTATTATATATGTCATGATCATTCATGCATTAATTAAAATTGATCTAAGGACTATTACATGACTTGAAGTCCCATGTATAAGGGAATCAAGTAGTGTTGCCTTAAAAAATGCATAAAGTCCTTAGATTAGGATGAATAAAACTCACATCTCACATCAAATTAATTTGTATGTATTTTCATACACCTTAGACATATGTGAGATGCTAGAAAATGAATTACATTCAAGGTGCATAGTTTTTGAATCTAGATGAACTCAAACTCATCTTATATCATGGGTGGATCATGGGAAAAGCTAATGTGCAAATCATGTGCATTGAGCCCATTGATCATGATCCAATATAGATTTTTAAAAATATTTTAAAATCATTTTAGAAAATCTTAGTGTAGTCTATCTTTTGATAGAAATCACCATTGATGGTGTTGATACAAAGAGGGCTCAAAACATTGAAGTTTTTCTTATTTTTGAACTTTGTATCAATTTCACTATTTTATGGGTAAATTAATTTTCAAATATTTTTCACCCATTGTATTTGCCAGAAGTATTATACATATAAATTTTCATGATTTTTCATATTATTTATAATTACTTATGAATTTTTGAATTTCATTTCTGAATTCTGATTTCTGTACAGAAATTAGTCGATTGCTGCTTATGGAAGTTGACTGGTGTTAATGGCAGTCGACTGGTGACTATAAGAGTCAACTGCCAGAGCTGATTTCGGGTAAACAAGGATGTTTAACCCATGTTTCAACTATGTTAGGTTACCCTAACTGCTCCTAATCCTAGAATATGCTTTGGAAAGAATTAGAAAGGGTGAAAATCCATTGGATATAGATTAGAAGAGTTGTTTAGGGTGTGTATCAATTTTAAGGTGTGTGAAAGTTCAAGGTTGAACTTTTGACCTTAATCTTGATGGTTTAGTGTTCTTATAGGCTTAGAGGCTCTCCAAGGACATTGTTAGTGCAATAGTCAAGGGGGAGCAAGCTTTTAGGAGGAGGTATCCATAATGGGATGATGGATGTGTTCTTCCTCACGAGGGGGATAATTTTGGGAATGTGAGATGTGTTTTATCTGTGGAGAAGAAGGTCACTTTTCCCATGACTGCATAAATAAAATGGAAAATAAAGAAAGAATAGCAATGCTCAAAGAGCTAGATCTCCCAGACGACTTTGACGTTGTATCGGTAGATTCGGAAGAAAGTGACAGTGACGCAATCTGCAGCATCTCCGAAGGTGAAATAGCAGCAGCAATAGAACAGCAGTGCAATACCGCAACCAGTGTTGTACCACTAACTGATGAAGTACTATTGATCCTTATTGGGGATGAACAAGGCTAGAAAATGCAGGTAGACTTATCGGAGGAGCAATACAACTGCAACCATACGTGGCTAATAAATCAAGCAATTAGTACTCAATACATCAAGTGCAGATTTTGCGGACAAATTACAAGTGAAAGATCAAGAAGCCACTGCAGTACCTGTCTTCTAACAGCTTGTACTTAGGCGAGAAAAGGAGAAATAATGGCTTTAAATGAAGGAAGAACATCTGTCAGTACAAGACCACCAGGAGTCCCATCTACGGTGATACAAGCGCCTAGTGCTGAAGACCAAATCAGAGATTATAGGCAGAACCAACGGCGCCTATATAATTTGCAAAGAAGAATATTTCCACGACAAGGACGATTTAGAAGAACCATAGAGAGCCAAATAAATCTAGAGGAGCAAAGCCCTCAAAGCAACTGAGTCAATTGAGGCACCAACACTAGGGTTTTCTATACCCTCAACATATAAGACAACTTTTGAATATCAACAGGCTATAATAAAAGAAAATAATACCGTGATATCTTTTCTTGTTGATATCAGTAGCCAGTTGCAGGACTTAAAAACGAAGGTGATTCAGCTTAAAAATCAAGCAACCCCAGCTACTATTGCATCTTCTTCAAAGGAACTTGAGGGAGTAATTGAAGACTTAACAAAAAGGATTTCTGGTCTAAATTTGGGAACTGAACCTATAATTCCGAAGAAGAAGGGCTCTATTATGGTTTTCAAAAATCCTTCTGATATACTTAGGCGAGAAAAGGAGAAATAATGGCTTTAAACGAAGGAAGAACATCTGTCAGTACAAGACCACGAGCTCAAAATCGTGAGCGCCTGTGGTTTTCACAAAATCGGGAATCCAAGTGGACCCCGTTGAACAGTATAACACATGGGCGGCCACCTTTGGGTGCTTATTAGGTACACTATTCGACACGATAAAAGAAAAGACACTCGTGGCTGACTCAACCACTTTACAGACTGGGCCAACAGAGGTCGACACTGCCGACACAAGGATGCGCTGAGAAATCGAGTCCTCCACGCTCCATTATCGACTATGATAATGTACAACCTTCGGGCAATTGGCTGTACGGAGTCGTCACTGGTTCTTGCCTGATGGACCAGCAACTCCATCACCAATCTTCACGGCGTTTGTTGCGGTCGCTTTCCGTTTCCTCTACTGCACGGAATACCAACGGAAGCGTCGTCTACTCGGCCTCCTCTTTCTTTGGGCTGGGCTTGGGCTCTCTTTTTGGGTCGTGATTGGATTTGTAGGTGTCGAGATGACTTTTGGAATAGTACAAGGCCCATGGGCCCGTTTCTGCTCGGTCACCTTTCCTTTCTTCGGGCGTTGCCCTACACCGGAACTGTTCATCTTCTTCGGGTGCCTATGGTACGGACGCAAATCTGTTTTTGTGGTGGCGCTCTTGGAAGATGCAAGGAAGGCGGAAGTGGCACTAGGCTACCACTCTCCCCATCACCTTTCGAAAAAGGATGGGACATCCTTCTAATTGCCGACGAACAGTGGGAATTTTCTGGCGGTTCGTCATCCCATCTGGGTAGATCTTCCTCTTCAGCTGGTCGACAACGTAGGCATGCTGCCAAGGCTGCTCCATAAGAGCAGGTCGTGGTTGTCTCCCATGAAGATTCTGACTCATCAGTCGTTGTAATCACCCATTCGGATGACGATGTCTCAGGGGAAGTCCTACAAGAGCCAGAGCAGTCAGTGGAGCCAGGGCAAATTTTACCTGTAGGATCGCTGGCTACTGAGCTGGTGTCGTCGTCTGTTTCCCAGTCGAACGAGGTGCGACTGTCGTCGGATTTAGAGTGCCGGGAACCATCACCTGATATGGATGCTGAAGCGTGCTGGCATGGACAATAGGGTTGTAATTGTCACGCCCCGAGGGAGTCCCCGCCAGACAAAAATCCGGCAGCATCTCCCCTGTACGGGTGACAATACCAATTTTCATACAAGGCCTACACGGCCATTATATATCGGTCAACACGACTGGAATCCAAACACACACGCAGGTAATAAAATAGGCCTCTGGCCAACTATCACAGTAAATGGTAACCAGTCCACAATAACTAGACTTACCCCTTCTGCCATATGGGCAGGAATACCGAACCAAATCCAATCGAAACAAAACCGAATAAAGGTCCATAAGGACACCAAAAATCCACGAATACAAATATCCAACTCCAATCCTAAACATGTCTTCTAATCAAAATATCCAAACTATAGAAACAAATAACAAATAAAAACTTTCACGACGAGTGGGGTTTGGCAGCTGGACTCTCCTGACAGCTTCATCCTGAAATAGATATAAATCAACGGGGTAAGTTCAAAGAACTCAGCGGGTATAGTCGATATGCAAAGTAAGATATAGCTAACAATAAAAATTATGCCAGTACAGTCTCACATATAGGGTAAGCAAGAAATAAATGAAAAAGGACTATACTCACCTGAATCTCCTACCCTGATATAGGAGCATGTGCCTGACTAGAAGTAATAAAGTCATCACCATATATATAAATATGAATCATGTATGCATGACAATCATATGAAACATCCAAGGCATCAATAAAAATGCAACAAACACAATACAAATGCTATCCATGCAAAATGCATGCTGTGCAAATGACATGGTCACCCCTGACGCCAGTCAGCCGCCTCACACGCGATGGTGAAGCCGAGTGGGTAGGGCTATGACAACTGTGCACTCTGCCATCACTGCTCCTGAGTGACCGAGTGGACAGGATGCTGTTGGAGTACACTTATCCTCCTGCCCCAAACAGAGTGGGGGAGCTAAGCTCTCATCTCCCGGTGTCATAGACCAGAGGAGGGATCCCTGCCCGCTACCACGCTGCCTCATCGCTACCCATGAGCGACAATGAGCTCGACAGAGCAATCGCACACACCTCCACGATGTACCACTAACTCATGAGTGGCAGGTGTGTAGTTATGTAATCGGTCATGGCTCAACTATAAAGGAACCCCATCCAGCCAGCATGCAATCATGCAAGATGGTGCATGATACTAAAGCATGTAAATTCAACTAAAAATACCTATCCGAATAATATGCACAATCAATAAGTGCATATCCAAGATCCAAGTAACTATGATCCAAATAAAACAGGGATGATATAATCATAACCGATCAAATGCATGTATCAAATAGGCACATAACATACTAGGCATATAAACATGAAAATTATTGCAAGCTATCCTAACTAGCATATCAACATGACTATATCTAGGAGATAAGTCAAAATACCCGCCTGAATATAAATATCCGCAAGAATGAAAATGTCACGACTGGGGACCTGCCTCGTGACCGAAACCTGCATATAGTATAACTATAGTTAAGCACAAAAATGTAATTCACCAACAAATCGAATACTTAATCGATTTCCTTCATAACCCAATTAACCCAAACTATTTCCAAATTTTCACTAATTTTCCCACCATCTTATTAAATCTTTTCCTACCAAAAATATCCATACAATTAATTTAGCCCACTAAATCAATTGATAAAAATTTCGATTAATTAATGATAAGTTAATTAATCAATTAAACCTGGATTAACCCGCATTTTAACAACCTAAGCCATATAAATAAAAATTTAATGACTTTTAATTTATCCAATAATTGTACCAATCAATTTACCCAATTAGTTCCTAATCAACTAACCTAATTCATCACCTACAAAAATCCTCAAGATCAAACAATATCACCCAACCATCCCATATCCTCCGAATACAATACGATCAACCGAATAACACCAAAATCAGCCCAAATCGACCACAAATCCGGCTCACAGCCGTGCACTGCCCACTTACAGCCGACCTCCACAGCCCGCTCACACCGAAAGAAATTCCCCAACCCTGTACATCGAAGCAAAAATCCCGACTGCCCTAAATCAACCAATCAAACTCACCCGCCCTAGGAATTCCACCAGCAGAACGTGCAGCTACTTGCAGAGGCGGCGACCGGTGCTGTGGGTGGTGATGCATTGGCGGCGTAGGGGAAAAGGAGGCTCGGGCGGTCCTGTGGCCGCAGAGACCGGCGCTCGTCGTCTAGGGCAGAGGAGTCCGGCGACGATCCCGTGGCTTTGGAGGTCGGCGTGCACGGTTGGGGTCGGCGAGCACGCAGAGGGTCGTCGGGGCGACAACGGAAGGGCACTGCGGCGACAACTGCGGAGGGATGGCCGATATCGACGTCGGGCAGCGGAGGGGAGCCCGGCGCGTACCGCGGTGGACGGCGAGCTAGCGTCACGTCGGGGCGGCGGTGCTCACGGCGAGGAGGACGTTAGGGAACGTTAGGGATCGACGGTCGGTGCGTCGCGTGTGAGAAGAGAACGAGGAAGAAGGGATGGCTTCGACGCGTGAAGGAACTGCCGAAGGAGGTCGGGGCGGAGAAAATAGAAAAAGAAAAGAAATTTTAGGTTTTCTGTTTAGGTTAATACCCCTTAAATAGACTCCACAAAAGCCTATTTATTTTATCCCTGTAATTATCTCGTACGACCTTCGTTTAAATCCAGAAAAATTCCGAAAAAATTCCCTAAAAATCTCGAAAAATTTCCAGGATTATTTTTCTTAATTCTTTGGCCATTTAATTTAATATTTTAAATTTTTAGTATTTAACATTCTCCCCCACTGATAAAAATTTGGTCCCCAAATTTTCTACTCAGATGCATAACGAGTAAGAAATACCACAATTACTGAAAAATATACTTCACGTACCTTAAGTAAATAAGTGGGGGTATTGAGCTCGGATCTTTTCTTCAAGCTCCCAAGTAGCCTCCTCATCCGTGTGGTGACTCCACCCGACCTTGACAAGTCGCACAACCTTATTTCACAACTGTCGTTCCTTGAAATCCAAAATCTGTACCGGAACCTCTGCGTAAGTAGCATCAGGTTGAATGAAACCTGACACATCTGACAGAATATGTGTAGAGTCTAGCACATACTTCCTCAGTATGGACACTGGAACACATCATGTATACTCTTCAAAGATGGTGGTAGCGTTAGACGATAAGCAACTGCTCCGATCCTCTCCAAAATCTCAAACGGACCAATGTATCTAGGAGCTAGCTTACCACGAAGGCCAAATCTCTTCACCCCTTTTGTAGGTGAGACTCGCAGAAATACATGATCACCTATCGATAACTCCAAAGGTCTCCGTCTGGCGATCCTGCGCCTTGGCCATCCTACGTCTGATAGTACGGACCAACTCTGCCTCATGCTGAGCTCTCTGGGGTCCTAGCAACTGGGCCTTCCCAACCTCCTCCCAGAGGGTGGGTGTACGACACTGTCTACCATACAATGCCTCATACGGGGCCATTTGGATAGTCGAATGATAACTGTTATTGTAGGCGAATTCCACTAACGGCAAATGATCCTCCCAGTTGCCTCCGAAAATCCATAACACAAAACCTCAGCAAGTCCTCTAGAGTCCGAATGGTCCGCTCAGACTATCCATCGATATGAGGATGGAATGTTGTACTAAAACGGAGCTGTGTACCTAAGGCATGTTGTAGACTCTGCCAGAATCGAGACGTAAACCGAGGATCTCTATCTGATATAATGCTCAAAGGAACACTATGCAATCTGATGATATCCCGACAATATAACACTGTCAAGCAATCCAAAGAGTCGGTCTTCTGAATCGCTAAGAAGTGCGCGGATTTGATTAGTCGGTCAACGACTACCCAAATCGCGTCATGGCCTTGACGTGTCCTAGGCAAACCCACCACAAAATCCATAATGATATGCTTCCACTTCCATTCCGGAATCGGAATTTCCTGAAGCATCCTTCCTTAAACTAATGCAACTCCGAAAACCACTATCCTCCTCGGAGTCAGAGAAGGTAGTTAATCTACCGTCCACAATCCACTCCACCACACACTCTGTAAGTGCATGGGAGGCTGTCGTGACCAAACTTCCTTGTTACAACCGTTCGTGTTCCAGCTACTCTATAGTAGCTATCCAGTAGCTAGCCAAAACTCCATGAGCATTTCTGCTCCTCACCTCTACAAAACAACATAATCACTACTAAATCTACATCATATATATGACGTCGTATCTCGCAGTTCTTTAACTGCTGTAAGCTTAGGATACGTCTTATTTAATAGCATCGGAATCGTTCCGATCCCCGAAATGATGCATCCATGCACACTACCCTTCCTTCCACACCAGAATGATTAATCAACACTGGCGTAAAAGTCAACCATCGTCTGAGCCCTGAAACTAGTTTCACAAGCTTCAAACCAAATAAATTCCATCACCTTTCTGCTCCAACCAGTTAGCGATGTAGTACCGCTAGAGCATCATATCCATATCTATGGTAATAATCAAATCAATACCAAGAAAACTACCATTAATGGTGACCGAGTGCGCAACTCCAACTACCACCCTCAACAGTGGCCAAGTTATGCAATCCAACGACCACAACTGAGCCAATCGTGTCCAGAATACACGACTTCCCAAATTCCTGGACGACTAAGTCGTCAATAAGTCTAATAAGATAATCACAAGCTCATACAATTCATACCAAGTATGAAATTGTCGTCGCTATACAACTACATTCTCTTTACTCTAGGCTGATGATATAACAATCATCACAACGACAATGATAATTGTATGACACCATGTCACTACAATATCATCACACCAGTCATAGATCGATCATAGAGTATACACTGGTGTCCTATAGCTGATCTAAATAGATCCTCTCTCCACAATGAAGGATATTCATTTCCTTCCACAATTACCGCATTCTATCATCGATAATCGATGCATAACCTCAAAGGTCCATCTCTCCTTTAACAAAGAGTTCCGGATCTTTTCTAAAAAAAAAAAAATACTGGGACAGATAAATATCCCATCCAACACCTCCTATAATAAGATAAAACGATCTTTCATCGTCTTAACCAGTGTAGACATACACGTCTTATCCATAACCAAATCACTTTTAGTAGGGACTGATATTTTCTGAGGGTTTACTCCTTGTCCTTCAAATTGGTGGCTAGCAGGCCAAATCCCTAGCTTCCTAATTCGACATCAGTCGTCACCTCTAAAGAGTCTGTACTTCTGAAATCATCGTTAGGTT
Organism: Wurfbainia villosa; assembly: GCA_025175895.1. Lineage (NCBI taxonomy): Eukaryota > Viridiplantae > Streptophyta > Magnoliopsida > Zingiberales > Zingiberaceae > Wurfbainia > Wurfbainia villosa. Next base: position 82,789,530 of record CM046005.1, read on the forward strand.
CCGTAAGGTCACTACGTCCTCGATCTCGTCCCCGACCATGAGTAGGGGCAATTTTACTAAGGCAATACTTTTACTAACCTCTAAAGTACAGTAACCACTAAAGACAACACTTTTCCTATAGCTCAGAGATATCCTTAAGCTTGCCTGATCCCAAAATATGAGAACTCCCAAAAATCCAAGGAAAAGAAAATCCTCGATACACCAAAACCCACAAACCAAAACCGCAAACCAATAAAATTGTCACGTCCTAGGGGCATATCCGTCATCCAAATGATAGAGGAGCCCCTAAGTGACAATATTCCGAAAATCTGGTAAAAACCTCAAAATAATAATAGAAATACCAGTATTTTAATTAACTGCATGCATGCACGACTAAACATATATCAATTAAAGTAAAATAGTTTTGTGACACCAAATCAAATTGCGACCACAAATCCAAAGTGCATAACAAAATGCAACACCGATAAAGTAAATAAAGCGGCATCTCGACGATGCAGTAGAACAAGCACGGTAAGAAACTCTCTGAGCGACACGAAGGTAGGTCAACAAGACACGTCCTCCATCAGCTAACCTAGAGGATAAGTGAGGAGGGGGTGAGTACAACCACTATGTGGATATATTGACAATAGTGCATAATCATAATGCACATAATGGAAGTCACAGGGAACAAGCTAGAGTAACCCAACCCTCAGAGTACCAATATCAGTCTGCAACTATCCTAATCAGCAGTATAACAAATATACCCGTAAAACCCAACCACTGTAACAAGCAGTGCACATCCGGATACCACGACAAAGCCTCGTGGCTCTCGCACAAAAAGGGAACTATCTATGAGCTACTACGAACGTAACCCATGGGCCGATAATCAATAGCACTGTCTACGTGCAACTATATGCTACCACGAATAGAACTCGTGGATAGACAGACAGTATATAGATATCTAATTATTGACTGCACGAACTAGCGTACTACCACCAATATGTCGCGTGAGCAGTCGATTATCCTAGGTTGTTAAACCTAGGGTTATCCAATACATCTAACATAGAACGTCTATCAAAATCGATAAGGATCATCGATCTACAATTAAGCACATTGAGGCGGTCAAGCGAGGGTTTCAACACCTCTAATACGAAATGTTTACCAAAGCCGGTAAAGATCATCGACTTATTAATAAATAAGTCGAGATTGTTAAGTCTAGGGTTCCAACCCTTCTAACATGATCGGTTATCAAAGTCGATAAAAAAAAAATCACAAGTCCACTAACAAACACGTCAAGACGATTGCTCATAAGGTTATGTCCCAGCTAACAGGAAACGTCTATCAAGGCCAATAAGGACCACAAATCTACTATCAAACCCTTCAAGAGGGTTAAGCCTAAATTATATCATTATACCAGTTCAATCATGCATGCTACAACATGCTACCACAAATAAATCTCGTGGGTACATAAGATGTAAAGTAGCTATCTAGCTACAGGCGTCATAGGAATCCGATTATCACCAACTCCGAATGAATAACGCAAGAATATAACCTTACAGTAGGTCATCTCAACCATGATTGGGGGACATGATTGACCACAAATATACAAAAGCACCTACCTATAGAGAGACTCTATTGCAGACTCTCTCTCTCAACCAAGAATGGGAGATATAGTTGACAGCCGATAGATATGCACAACGTTATATATCCTCGAAGGATTAATCGCATCATAATCATACGAACTCTACTGGTCCGATCACCATATCACTGAAACAGTAAATGGATAAACATATATCATCAAGCACATCCAGGTTATTACACCTAGGGTTCTACTAATATTGTTCCATTACTGAGATTCACTCATATAGAATAACCTCATCTAAGTTATTCTATCTCTACTAGTCTTAATCATGGTATCCACTGCAAAAACACAACCATATAAACATGTAACACACTGTCTAATAAACGACAGCATAGTCATACTAGTGGCAATCAATGACTGAAATTAATTAGGGTATAACTAAAGGTCATGTCAGAACAAAGTCAAGGCAATACTAAATGAAACATCATATGCCTATATATACCCTAAACTACGTAAGCAATGTAATCATGTCATCATACACTAGGATCTAGAGAGTCAAAGAACCTCTATGTATACCTTCTATGAATTTATCCATCTTAGTCATATTATTCAACTAGTCTAATCCTAATACTAGTCCAATCCAAATACTAGTCCAAAAGGTAAGAGGTAAACATCTACCAATAATATCTAATCATTTATATCACAATGATAACTAGCTACGTATAACAGTAATAGCAGTTAATAACCATATGCTAACGATAAACCATCAACCTAAAGATCCAATAGTCTAACAGATATAAGGTTAAAACAAGACTAGACAAAACATGATATCACTGCATAATCAATATAAATATGCACCAAATCTAGAAAATTTTCTAGAATTTATTTACCTATTAGCCGTCTGGAGATGTCCTGTCGCCGCCAAATCTCCCATATTGACCTCGTCAATAATACCTCGAATTTCCGAAACATAAAAATTGTCGGAAATCCGTACAACTTCGAAAATACCCCAGTTAACTTGCCAAACGTGGCAAACTCCAAAAACTCAAAGACCCTAAGGAAACTCGGAACCTACGCTCTGATACCAAATAAATTGTCACGCCCCGAGGGAGTTCGTCGTCAGATGAGTAAGACGCTTCGCTGGCACAACAACCCCAAACTGGTTGATGTGGAGACGAGCGATCGTAAGGATAGTCGCTGTAATCCGTACTTCTTCCCTCATCATAGTTTGGGTCGCTCCAGACCTCGATATTCATTGGGTCCTCATAAAAGTCTCCTTTGTATTCATAGAAAACATGTTGTTCACCATCCGAGTAGTAGGATCCTTCCATCCTTGCAATTGATGGTCTTGAACAAAGGCTGAGCTGAATGGGATTGTGCTTGTTGCAGCTGCCGATGTCAAAGGCGGTGGCTACTTCCTGATGTTGTTACCTCAGGGACTCAACTTATTGTCACGCCCCGAGAGCATGCCGTGCCGAAAAGCAAACGGACGACATCTCCCCTGTACATGGCAATATTTCGGGTTAATACAAGGCCCGTAGGCCACAATAACAACAATATATATATATATATATATATATATATATATATATATATATGGAAACAACAACTACACAAAATACAGCGGAAACATAATACAACATCTCAAACTACACACATGCATATCGGTATGACTAACTCATCACAACATAACGAAACCCCGATAAAATCCGAATCCACAACATAGTACATCACGAAAACTCCAAATACAATACACTCATACGGAAAGCCCAACACGACCACCAGAGTCTCGGAGATGAGATGAGATGTCAGCCAACGGTGCTTCAAGCCGTCACGAAGACTTCTACCTGTTACGTGGGCGACAGAAAAACCCAGGGTCCGTGGTGGTGGTGAGTAAAACTCAGTAGGTAATATAAAAACATGTATATATATAATATCACATGTAATTCAACAACATAATCTAGAGGCACAATAGGTATATCAGCATAGTATTTAAATACAAGCATATACCGTCTAACCAAATGAACAACGTAAAATGCAGACATACCTGAAAGTCTGCTATGCTACTCTGATCCAACCTGAGCATATATCCAACATATATATAATAGAAAGAGTAATACCAACTCACCATACTATAGGTCAAGATACCTAATGGTCTGTCCAACACATATACAAGTATACGACACAACCGTATAATAAATGCAAGAAGCATGCATGAATACGATGTACAACCAAATGCAGCAATCATAGTACAATCAAATGGAACATCACAATAAGCATATATATATATAGACTACATCTATATATATATTAATCACAAACATCTATATATATATATACATGCATATATGCATATATATATGGTAATATACAAAGCGCCATCAGATACGGCAATGCAGCATGCATGGTCATGCCTATGCACCCCTATTTGCTACCACGACCCCAGTGTGGCCTAGGTGGCACGACATGACAACTGTCCCAACTCAACACCAACCACTGCTATAGAGTGGTCGAGTGGGCAGTATGATCAAGTAGCATATGAGCGTAAAGAGCTTGCTACACAACGGGGGTCCCTGCTGCTGGCCACTCCGATTGACACTACCAATGAGCGGTCGAGTGCCATACACCCAGGATAATTGCACGCAACTCCAACTACCACCGTCTATAGTGGTAGAGTGCGGCACAACAGATGCTCTGCCACACCGCATTACTCCTCGGGAGTAACACGGGAACAAGATAGACGACTCTCTCAACCCCAAGGGAGACTATGTCGTCAGAATGCATGTAAATGACATGAGTATGATGTCACACGTACAACCATCTACCACAGACTCTCTGTTCAACAAAGAGTCATACCCATCTGATCAATACATTCTCTATCCTGTAGAGAGTCGTACTCAACTGATCGACGGACTCTCTATCCTGTAGAGAGCCGTACTCAACTGATCATAACTCTCAATTCAATAGAGAGTCGTACTCAACTAATCGACGCACTCTCTATCCTATAGAGAGTCATACTCGACTAATTATATCAAGCTGGGACCACCAGTCCGTAGCGACACACTAATCACCCTTCACTTAACCATTACACAACACATGGTTGGTAATAAGTATGCAACCTACAGGTATTGGAAATAAATCCTACATTTAGGGCATTACCTACCCACGGATGACCTTTTTGCCAATTTATAAATTGGGTCATCACCCGTACTAACATTTACACCCTACTAAACATTTAGGCCAATTTAGATCACATCAATAACTCCTAAATCATGATAGGGAATATGTGATATCAACAATTTAGCATAAATACATCCAACGATAAGTTCAAGCATAAGATAATAAAAGCAGGGTCAAGGTAACATAAGGTAACATGATCATATAAGATGATCATGCATCTAAATCTGTATGCATTAAAACTACCTGACCAGGGTAGGAATTACCCACCTGTTGTAATGCTCGAAACAATGAAGTACTCATGGTTACGAACTTGTCTCGTATCCACGTCCTGCAAATATCAAACATTATGATTAAGTGCAAGCATAACAACGAATCTTCGAATCGAATCCTACATCGACTTCGTACCCCGATCAACTAGATTGATCTAGTTATCCAATTAACCTAATCAACCCTCCATATTAATCCCTATAACAAGGATCATAGAACGATATTACTACTGCACTTTATAGCATGATTAGGTCAAAACTCACCAAATCTCCAATTCAATTACAACTCAATTCACAACTAAATCACCTACACCTACACTACAGCCTATGAACAACCACGTTGACCCATAGACTCATTCACAGCAAAAACACAACACCTCACAGATCCATTTGCTAACAACCATATACACCGAGAAATATGAATCTAACACCAGCACATACCTTCTATTCCACCCGTAGTCGTGCAGCTAGAACCACAGGGCACTGCTGCGACACAGGAGTAATTGAATCAAGGCTGCTAAGAGCGATTCCACAGCTTGGTCAGTGACAATCCTCCCCAAATCCTCAGCTTAGTCCACCTCTCTGATCAAGTTGTTCACCGGGCAGTCCAACATGAAACAAAATGTCGCTACCCTATCACCACTCTGATAAAGCCACACCTTCATAGGCGGCACTCTCCTTGATCACAATCGCACAACCGACAATTTCCCCTACTCACAGCCGTCTAACCTCCAACTCACAGCCCCCCCCCCCAAATCCACCTCACACGGCAATTAACCGAACCAAAACGCATCTCCCATCTTGCTCAGTTCATCGGAACCGCTCCTCCGGCCGGAACGACCACCTGCAGTGACATCGTTGGGCTATTTGCGTGAAAAAACCATAAGCTGAGATGGAAAGGATCAATTGGAAACCAACCAAGAAACATGCCCTAACCTTACTCCGGCACCACCGTGTGACTCGCTGCGGTAGCTCTGTCGCGGCGATCACGCCGTCGATCGGCTCCCGCAAAGGTGTTGTCGAGAGCCTGGGGAAGAGGGATCGGCCTGCCCTCCAACCGGATCTCCCACTGAGAGAAGGAGCTCAGCCTCTGGTCGATTCGGAGACAATGGGGGAGGCGATCGGCTGCAACGCATGGTGATCGGGCTGGATCGACACCGACGGCAGTGGTTGATCCAACTCACAGTGGCAGCGACGTGGGGACGGTGACCAGCGGAAGTGAGAGCATGAGCGACGACGAGTGAGGCACGACAAGCTGGCTCGTCGGTGGCGGTGAGCACGGAGAGGAGTCGTGATCGGAAGAGGGAGAGAGCTCGCGGTGAAGTGATGAAATCGCGACTGGGAAAGAAAAATAAAAGTCGGGATTTAAGTCGACGTCGGCTGAGCGTTACACGAGTGAAACAGTCGGATCCAATTAAAATGGATCGGGTCCAACGGATCGGGTCGGGTCCAATCCTATATGCCTATTAAATCTTTCTCCAAAAATACCTTAGAAATTTCCATTTAAGTCCAGGAAAATTTCTAAAAAAATCTGGAAAATTCCATAGGGTATTTTCCTAATTAACAAGCATTATTTTATTATTAATATTTTTTTCGATATTTTACACTTATCCCTTCAATTGCGCCTCTTGCGTCTTACGGAGGTTACGTCTTTTGTCTCCTTGGGTGCGATCGACGGTCAGTAGACTTTGCACATAGATGTCTTCTTTGCGGGCAAAGTACATCTCATATAGCGCCATGCATAGCTCGAGACTCCTTTCAAGCTCTGATACCAGAAGGATAGGATCGCTTCTCAGTTCAAGGCCGCAGGATATGGAGCCGGTACCTAGGGCCAAGAACAACAAGAGAAGATGCATAAAGAGACCGAGAGGAACACCAAAACGAGTCTGGCGATGCCCGGAGAAAGGAAAGGTGACCGAGCAGAAGCAGGCCCGTGGACCTTGTACTGTTCCAAAAGCCATCTCGACACTTGCAAATCCAATCCCGGCGCAAAAAGAAAGCCCAAGCCCGACCCAAAGAAAGAGGAGGCCGAGTAGACGATGCTTTCGTTGGTATTTCGTGCAGTAGAGGAAACGGAAAGCGACCGCAACAAACGCCGTGAAGATTGGTGATGGAGTTGCTGGTCCATCAGGCAAGAACCAACAACGACTCCTTACAGCCAGTTGTCCGAAGGTTGTACATTATCAGAGTCAATAATGGACCGTGGAGGACCCGTATCACCTCCTGAGTCATCGGAGGGATGGTGTATGATGTGAGCAAAACATATAGGGTTTTAGGAGTAGTTTTCGCTCACATCTCATTTCATTTTATGTTTGTTTCATGCATATTTTACTTTATTTTGTATGCATTTCCTATTTTCTGGTTCGGAGATCTGCTCTTTGTACTTTTGTGTGCAGGATAACATTTCATGGGGAAAACGACACACTTTTAGAGCGAAAAAGAGCATTTGGCAGCTGGATGCAGTAGGGAACATGGGCAGGGCATGTGGCTACACACGGTCATGCCCGAGGCTCGAGTTTGGCCACCACAGGGCCGCACATAGCTTGGCCATGTGGAAACACACAGTCGTGTGGCAGCCAAACATTTTGGCATGATTAGGTCTTTTTCCAGATTTCTGAAGAGCCGACCTGATATCTATATAAATAAAGTCACACCCTAACCCTAGAGGGGAGGCTCGACAGTCGGGACGGCACACCAGTGCCCTAAAAAGCATCGGAAACTCACAATGGGGAGGAAGGAAACTGCTCGAGATCCAAATTCTGCACCTCAATGCCAAGGAGAAGAGCACCATCGCATTGTAATCTATATTCTTTCCATGCTTTATCTTGTATATACGAATTCGACAATGTCTTGTGTTTCTTTTCTCATATTCATAAAATAGATTCTCTGATTCTAGGACTAGGGAGTAGTTTGTATTGAGTTAGAACATGTTGGTTCAAATATCTTTTCATTCTTAAATTTATATTTGAAATTGGCGTTTGGTTTAGATCTATAGCTATTGTTTTAGTTTTCTAGTCATTGTGCTTAGCCGATACGAGGGGTGACAACCTTCATATCAAAGATTTAGGGGAATTAAGGAGGAACCTAGGGGTTGGCCTCATCTCCCGTAATCGTGGATAGAAGGATGCGATAGAGTAGGAAACGCGCCCCATTTTTGACTCGTTATAGGGATCGATTCGGCATCGTCATACCGACTATCCCATCCTAAAGCCAAGGGTCGACCTGGTATGGCAGAGGTAGCTTCCGATATATGCAAAGGCTCATCGAGGGAGTGTATGATGTCATTTCCATAAAATCGTAGTTAGAAACCTAGATAAAACTCAATTGACAATGTGTTCTGCGACACACAAACGAAATCGAAATCCTAGAATCCCATCTAAAGACTCATAGCAACTCTTCTCTTCCTTCGTGTGACACCGTATTGAGTTCGGACCGCCGACGACCTCCTAAGCACAACCATTAGAACTGAATTCCTAACAATAACGTCCACTGAATAGATCGGTACTCGAATCTCAGTCTCTGTGGGATCGATAATCTATATTATTACTTGACGACACCCATGCACTTGATGGCGTTGAGCGTGCGCGTGCGCTTCGAGTCCTCGATGATCTCTGTCGTGAGATTTGAGGTTGCATTCGCGTGCATCAAGTTTTTGGTGCCGTTGTTGGGGACTGATTAATTTGATATCGAATCAAGAAGTAGATAGTTGGATCGGACCTAAGCTAGATTTACTTTTCTTGTTTTATTTTATTTTATTTTATTTTATTTCAGTTTTGTTCATTTTGTTGCTCTTTTCTTATTTATAATTTCCTGCATATAACAATGCATGCTTTTACTCATGATTATGGTCAATTTAATGTTGTGAATTCTGGTAATATTTATTGTGAGCATTGTGGTGAAACATGGCATAACATTAACGATTGTTCGGATATATTTGAACCTTCACAATTTGAACAAGAAGATATCACCTATGATTACAACCAGTGGCCACAAGATGATTACTATTCATATAGTTATGACCCTAACTACTTAAACCCTCAATATTGTCCGCCTAAATCTTGACTAGAGCAAATGATAGAAAGTTTCATTCAGACGCAACAAGAGACGAACACTGAATTTCAGCAATGACATTCGCAGACAAAAACGATGATTGAAGAATTAAGGTCATCTGTGAATGACATTGCTAGCTGACAAAAGAAGCTGGAGATTCATATAGTACAGATCGCCAGTCAATTTGCTAGAACACCGAGTCGATTACCAAGAAGTGAAGAAGGACAATCTATTCAATCACCACTAAAAGGAGAACTTGAGGATTATATAATTGATACTTTAATCGAGGAGTGTATTGCTTCAATCAAAATACCTCCTAACCTCAAGGATCTAAAAGAGTCTGCCTTAACCCTCACCAAAACTTTAGTTACCAATAACGAAGCTCATCTAATGATTTGTGATGATAAAATTTCATTCTACCTAATAGAATCTACTAATCAATCTTTTAGTGAGAATATTTGTAATGAGTTACATTATTTACAGTATATGGATAAAATGAAATATTATGATCAAACTCCTAAAAATTCTTTGAGGCTAAGCATGCTCAATCTCGAGCCAAGGAAAGCAGCTAACAAGTATCTTGCCCCTCCACGAGCAAGATTTAAGGGAGATAGTGATGGAGGACCAAAAGGCAAGAGGCGAAAAGTGAGCAAATATCTTGCTCCCCCACGAGCAAGATTCAAACACATCAAATGAAACGTAGGAATAAGGTTGAGCTAAAAGACTTTAAACAAAGTGCTTCTTGGGAGGCAACCCAGGTTTAGTTTTTATGTTCTCTTTTTATTGCATTCGTTTGTGTAATTTGAACTTTAATTTATAACATTTAGTATTTTACAAATAAATTAGGACTAGAAAGGACTTGCTAGGTAGAAACAAAAATCATTTTGAACCTACATGACTGAGCGTATAAGGAGAATTCAGATCCTTGTGCACCATGAGAGAGAAACAGGGGGCACACGGTCTAGTCGTGTGTTTTCACATGGTCGTGCCCCACATTCCAGCCGAGCACATGTCCTGGCCCTGTGTTTTCACACGACCATGTTGTGCAAGGGATAAAGGGCGTCGTACCGTGTGTTTCACCTCTATTCATCACTCTCCCTCCAGTCCACACATGTATAAGAGCCCACCTAGTCCACGTCGACATGAGCCTGCACCTGCACCACTACCTTTTCTACTTTTGAGCAGGATGCAGGTACATCCACCTATGATTTCTCCGAGTTCTAATAGTGTCTCGAGGACATATACGTCGGGCAGCAGATGGAGAGGCAGCGATGGGAGGAGCAGAGCACTTACACTCAAGTGGAGTTTCATGGCTTATGGGAGCATTTCAAGTGGGCTAAGGAGTTCTACGACGAGACCCATATATACTTCCAGGAAGAGACTGCCCATCGCCAGGAGGAGGATGCCTACCATCGGGAGGTCAGGCAACACATGCATGCCCAGCAGACACAGTGCGCTAGGGAGGAGGAGCACAGAGTAGTTGCTGCATCAACCAGCTCTCAGATCGACCACATGTACATGTGACATCAGCGACTCAATACCAGATTCTCCCAGGATCCCGAGATGCCGAGGCTACCAGACTTTTCACCTCGTCCACCATATTAGAGGTATGCTTCGCTTAAGTCTGGGGGGTCCCAAGTTTTGATTTATTTTACTAGGAGGAAAGGTAGGCTTGTTACCTCTTCCTCCACATTATTTGTAATCAGTTGGTCTCTTACCTCCAATGAGGAAGAGACACATTAAGTGTTTTTCCCTTCGGAAGCGGTCTAGGATTGTAAGGGCCTTGGATTAGCAGCCAGTGGGCTATGAACCAAGTAAAAATAAAGTTTCTCATTATTTTTCTTAGTTTTGTTTTCCGCTGTGATTTACTCGAGTTTAAAAGAAAAGAAAAGTTTTTTAAAATACGTTATTCACCCCCCCCTCTCTAGCATCTTTTCTCGATCATACAGGATACCCCCGAGCGGCGAACTGCTTAACGACTCCTTGGAATCTCACTTGAAAGGAAGAGATGGTTGTGGGGGCTAGGGCATCCCTTACCCATTGTTTCTCAGATGTACAATGATGCATGCAAACATAACCTCAAATCTCGCGATGGAGATCGTCAAAGACTCGAAGCACACATGCGCATTCAACGCTCGCAAGTGCACGGGTGTCGTCAAGTAATAATATAGATTATTAATCCCACAGGGACTGAGATTCAAGTACCGATATATTCAGTGGACGCTATTGTTCGAAATTCAGTTCTAATGGTTGTGCTTAGGAGGTCGTCGGCGGTCCAAACTCAGTACGGTGTCACACGGAGGAAGAGAAGGGTTGCTATGAGTCTTTAGATGAGATTCTAGGATTTCGATTTCATTTGTGTGTTGCAGAATACGTTGTTAATTGAGTTTTGTCTAGGTTTCTAACTACGGCTTTGTGGAAAGGATATCATACGCTCCCCCGATGAGCCTTCACATCTATCTGAAGCTACCTCTGCCATATCAGGTCAACTCCTGGCTTTAGGACGGGATAGTCGGTATGAGGATGCCGAATCGATCCCTGCAACGAGTCGAAAGCGGGGCGCATTTCCTACTCTATCGCATCCTTATACCCACGGTTATGGGAGATGAGGCCAACCCCTAGGTTTCTTCTTAATTCCCCTAAATCTTTGATACGAGGGTTGTCACCCCTCGTATCGACTAAGCACAATGACTAGAAAACCAAAACAATAGCTATAGATCTAAACCAAATGCTAATTGCAAATATAAATTTAAGAACGAAAAGATATTTGAACTAATATGTTCTAACTCAACATAAACTACTCCCTAGTCCTAGAATCAGAGAATCTACTCCATGAATATGAGAAAAGAAACACAAGGCATTGTCGAATTCGTATATACAAGATAAAGCATGGAAAGAATATAGATTACAATGCGATGGTGCTCTTCTCCTTGGCGTTGAGGTGCAAAATTTGGATCTCGAGCAGCTTCCTTCCTCCCCGTTGCGAGTTTCTGATGCTTTTTATGGCACCGGTGTGCCATCCCGACTGTCGGGCCTCCCCTCTAGGATTTGGGCATGACTTTCTTTATATCGATATTAGGTCGGCTCTTCACGAAATCCAGAAAAAGACCTAATCACACCAAAGCATTGGGTTGCCACACAGCCGTGTGTTTCCACACGACCAAGTTGTGTGCGGCCCTGTGGTGGCCAGACTCGAGCCTCGGACACAACCGTGTGTAGCCACATGCTCTGCCCATGTTCCCTACTGCATCCAGCTGCCAAATGCTCTTTTTCACTTCGAAAGTGTGCCATTTTCCCCATGAAATGCTATCTTGCATACAAAAGTACAAAGAGTAGATCTCTGAACCAGAAAACAGTAAATGCATACAAAACAAAGTAAAATATGCATGAAACAAATATAAAATAAAATGAGATGTGAGCGAAAACTACTCCTAAAATTCTATATATTTTGCTCACATCAATTCTCCTAGACTTAGATCTTTGCTTGTCCTCAAGCAAACTTCAGTACCATGAAATTTTAAAAAAGTATTGTTCCATACTTAGCATGTTAACTAAATTTATCAAGTGGTATTTGCAATCAAAGAAAAGTAGATATGTTCTAGAAATTCACTAAGTTAACTCCTTGTGCTCGTGCTAAGCGAATCTTCTTAGGGGATACTCGTTCCATGGTAAGTTAAGTCATCATCCTATAGCTTTCCTAAGGTCTCCAGCTCTTAGGCACTTACCTGTCCAAAGTGAGGGTTGTTCCCTAGATCTAGCACAAAGTCTCAAAGGCGTGCTCGGTATTGAGAGAAATTTATTGGTGTTTCTCCAGTAACCTAACTCGGTCTCAAAGGGGCACCTAACCATTTCCACCCATGACAACTATTTTTTTATCCCTTATAATCTTTTTTTTTCAAATTTTTTTTCTTACTCTCTTTTCCTTTCTTTTTGTCTTTTCTTATTCCATTTTTTTTCTTTTCTCTCTCTCTTGGGATTTTGATTTTTTTGAATGGGCTTCCACAGTCCGAGCATCTTCAGTAACTAAAATGCTAAATCTAGAGTCACATATGGATTCCAAAGTACTAGACTACTGAGATGAATCATAACTAGGTACGTACTGGATTTTCCCTTGGTTCACAGCCCACCGACTGCTAATCCAAGGCCCTTGCGATCCTAGACCGCTTCTGAAAGGAAAGCACTAAATGCGTCTCTTTCTCATTGGAGGTAAGAGACCAACCGATAACAAATAATGTGGAGGACAAGGTAACAAGCCTACCTTTCCTCCTAGCAATTAAAAAAGTAAGGAACAACAAAAAATAATACCAACTACAAGAAGTTGAAGTTGGAAACTTTGTCGGCGTGATGTTGATGAGCGGAGATGAGAGCTTTGAATTGATGTAGCACTTTGGGAGCCTTTTGTTAATGAATGAAGGGTGTCTCACCCCTTCTTTTATAGCTTTTTCAAACCCTAGCTCACTGAGATCCAGATCTGAGTCAAAGTAGCTTATCTTTCCTCATTTTTGTGGATCTTATCTTGACTTTCCTCGAAGTTACTAAATTCATTAGCAACCGACTGAAGCGATCCAGTCGACTACCCTTTTCCTTCAGTTGACTGATGGCTTGAATAGTCACTGCATTACATGGTTAGCATAAGAACTGTATAGCAAGCAGTGAGACGATCCAATACCATCTGATTTCAACTTAAACCTTCTTCTAGAAGTCTTAGTCTGATCGTCACCTATGCTTGCCCATGTACTGAGGATGCAACCTATCCTCTCCACACAAAGTTCTTACCTTCCTTACCTTCGGTCCTTCTGATCTGTCGTTTAGCTTTCGATCACTTGACCACCAAGGTTCCTCAACTTCCTGAGGTTCTCCTGACATCTTTTGACATAGTCAACTAACCACCGAGTTTTCTCGTCCCATCGAGATTCTCTTGGTGCCGATTCATACGACTACCAAGATTTCTCGACTTCTCAAGATTCTCCTGGCGTCGTCAACCTTCGCAAAGCTTAATACTTTACCTGCACACTCAACATAATATATGAGATAACAAGATAGCTTAATTTTAAATCTTTTCCATTATCAAAACCTATGTTTGATTATCTAGTGCCCCTGCACCAACAATCTCTCCCTTTTAGATCTATGACAAACTAATTCAAAGTTAAGAGAATAGTAAGTGTTAACGTATGAGTAAGTATTAACATATTTCAAAACCTCCCCCTTAACCCTAAGTGAGTTTTGAAAAAAAATACTAAGTTATTAACTCTTCGATAAAAAGTTGACTTCTTAACTTTAACCTCTCTCCCCCTTTGCCATATATCAAAAAAAAATTATGAGGGGTGCTTTTTGAAGATTAATGTTTGAACATATATGTAAAGGAAAAGAAACTCTAATAAACTTTTCGAAATAACATTATAAGTTCAAATGATATAAGAAATAATTAAATGACTTTATGAATCCAAGCATGTGTCCTTTTTGTAATATAAATCATCTAATAAAATATTCTTAAGAGAATGTTCAATTCTATTTTGACCCAATTGATATTAGATAATCAATAAGCCTTGGTTAGAGTTGTTTATTTTGAAAAATTGTACTCCATGATTCATGTTGATGCACTTATTCTACATCTGGAATCAGGAGTAAGGTTCTAACATCTCACACCCATCTATGTGGCTTAGTACACAATCACATTAAACCTATGTGTTGTGAAATGTGTTGACTCCTTAAAACTATAGGCTCATGCTTTCTAAGGTAAGTCCTATACTAGTTCCATGTAGAAAACGATAAATAATAAGTAAAGATAATTCCTACTCTACTACGCACATACCTAGTTTTCGTCTAAGCATATTAAACTCTGTTTCCGATAATGGTTTAGTAAAAATGTTTGCTAGGTTCGATTTTGATTCAATGTAATCAAGTTTTATGTCTCCATTAGCTACATGATCTCTTATAAAATGGTGTTTTACTTCTATGTTTTTAGTTCTAGAATGATATATAGGATTTTTAGTTAGATTAATTGAACTAACATTATCAATCATGACTTTAGTATTACTAAAGTTTAGTTGGAAGTCCTTTAGAGTGTGCTTCATCCAAAGAAGTTGAGCTACACACTCATCCATAGCTACGTATTTTGCTTCGGTAGTAGACAAAACAATACAATGTTATTTTCTACTACACCAACTAACTAGACTTGATCCTAGAAGTTGGCAGCAATCACTCATACTTTTACTATCGAGTTTACTACCGACATAATCTGAGTCAGAGTAGTCGATTAGTTCAAACTCACTCGACCTAAGGTACCTTATTCCTACATTTTATGTTCCTTTTATGTATCTAAAGATTCTTTTTACTAAGGTTAGGTGCAATTCTTTGGCACAAGACTGAAATTTTGCACACATACTTACTGCAAAAAGTATATCTGGTAGGCTTACAGTTAAGTACAAAAGGCTACCTATTGCACTCCTGTAGTATTTTAAATCTATAATTTTTCCTTCTAAATCTTCTCCAATGTTTACATTGGTTGTCATAGGTGTATTAATTTCTTTAGCATTTTGCATGCCAAATTTACTAATTAACTCTTTAGTGTATTTATGTTGATGCATACAAATTCCTTCTCTTGTTTGTTTTATTTGTAAGCCTAAGAAGAAAGTGAGTTCACCTACTAAACTCATTTCAAACTCACTTTCCATTAGTAAAATAAATTCATTGAGAAGTGTTGTGTTTGTTTTCCCAAATATTATATCATCTATATAGATTTGTGCTATAAATATTTCTTTTCCTATAGTATTTACAAATAACATTGGGTCAACTAATCCTTGATTAAATCCTTTAAACTTTAGATAAATAGATAGTCTTTCATACCAAGCCCTAGGTGCTTGCTTTAATCCATATAAGGCTTTCCTAAGTTTAAGTACATTGTTGGGTTGGTCTAAGTTTTCAAATCCTGGTGGTTGGCTAACATACATCTCTTCTTTGATAAATCCATTTAGAAATGCCAACTTGACATTCATTTGAAATAATTTAAATCTTCGATGTGTAGCATAGGCTAGTAGCATTCTAATTGATTCAAGTCTAGCTACGAGTGCATATGTTTCATCATAATCCAACCCCTTTACTTGACTAAATCCTTTTTCTACTAATCTAACTTTATTCCTTACAACTTCACCTTTGTTATCAAGTTTATTTCGAAATACCCATCTTGTTCCTATGATTATTTTTCCTTTAGGTGGGGGTACTAATTCCCAAACTTGACTCCTAGTGAATTGAGCTAACTCTTCTTGCATGACAATGATCCAATCTGGGTCAAGAAGAGCTTGTTCTATGGTTTTGGGTTTGATTTTAGATATAAGTGAGATTTGGCTTAGATTTCTATAGGATGCCCTAGTTCGAACTCCTAAATTTGGATCACCTAATACTTGATTAATTGGATGATTAATCTGCACTCTAGATTGGATTGGATTAGGGTTTATGCTTGATTCATTTGGTGGGTTAGGTTCTGGTCTAACTCTATTTTCTAGGTCTTTGTTGTTTAATTCAATGTCTACTTCGGATTTTGTTGGATTATTCTCTTCATTAAATACTACATTAATTATTTCTTCAATTTTTAAGGATTCATTATTGTATACCCTATAGGCTCTACTAGTGGTTGAATATCCTAGAAATATACCAGTAGTTATTTTAGAGATAAATTTTCCTAAGTAATCTTTTGTATTTAGTATATGTACCCTACATCCAAAGACTCTAAAGTACTTAGTGTTGGGTAATTTTTCATAGTATATTTCATAAGAAATTTTCTAGTGTCGTTTAATTATTACATTTTTATTTTGGACATAGCAGACAATATTGACTACTTCTGCTCAAAACCTATTAGGTAAATTATATTCATTCAACATGGTCCTTGCAACCTTTTGTAGGGTTCTATTTTTTTCGTTCAACTAACCCATTTTGTTGAGGGGTCATAGGGCAAAAGAATTCATGGTGGTATCCATTTCGATTACAAAATTCGGTAAACTTATGATTTTCGAATTCTCCACCATGATCACTTCTAATTCTTTTAATCCTTAAGTTCTTTTCATTTTCTATTAGTTTACATAAATTAGTAAATTGATCTAAGGTTTCATTTTTATATTTTAAGAATTTTACCCAAGTAAACCTAGAGTAATCATCTACTATTACTAAACAATATTGACTCCTGTTTAGTGACTTGGCTCCATGTGAGTCAAATAGGACCAAGTGTAGGAGCTCAAGCACATTTTTAGTTCTTTCTTGATTAGTTATTTTCTTTGTAGTTTTAATTTATTTCTCTTGTTGACATGCATCACAAATTTTATTTTCTAAGTTGCCTTGTTTGGGTAGACGTCTAACTAGACCACTATGACTTAGTTTATGTATAAGTTTTAGATGGGAGTGGCCCAGTCGTCTGTGCCACAACTATGCTTCCTCTTGTTGTGTCATTAGATACTTATTTTGAGGAGTTGGGTAGATTTATTGTGTAAATATTATTATTCCTAATTCCCCTAAGTATGATTTTTTAGCAATCATTATTCTTAATTAAACATTCATTTGGTAAAAATAAAACTTTATAATTTGTGTCACACAATTGACTAACACTTAAAAAAATTGAATTCAAAATTTTCTACTAATAAGACTTTGCGTATTATGAAATTCGAGTTTAGCTCAATATCATCTGATCCGATGATTTTGAGTTTTCCATTATTTTCGAAAGCTACCGATCCTAGGTTTTTGAATATGAGCTTCGTAAACTTCAGTCAGTCTTCGATCATATGTTGGGAGCACCCACTGTTCAACATCCATTGATCCTACACATATAGTAGTTGGATCGGATATTGGAATTTTAAATCAATTTAGAAGTTTTTAACCTAAGATTCATCTCACCCCTTTCTACATGATCAATCATGTTATCCTTATATGTTTTATGAGATGACTTCAATTTTACTTAGTTAATTTTAATAATTTAAAAATTAATTAACCTTGGGTTAGATTCATATTTAACCTTTAGTTAGTTAAGTGGACCTTTCAAAAGATGGCTTCCAGGTCGTGGCAAGGCACAGAGGTCTTCTTTGATCGGAACAACGACCACTTCCTTAGACAAAGCCAATCTTAAGAAATTGTACACTTAATTCACTTTGGGGTTAAGTCCTGGTCTAACTAGTTTAGGATGTGGTGAGGTAGCTTCAACTAGTTCCACTTAGCCAAGTGCACCAAGTTAGATACTCCTTATCTAACTCGGATACATGAGACTTCGTTTTCCTAACGTACTATCATCTCACCGCATCCTGATACTATATTGTCAAGGTTAATTAACCATTAGTCCTATCTAATCGTCCTAAATTAAGGACTAATAACTAACTAAGCAAGGCGAAATTAATCAAGTAATTGAGCACACAATTTCAGTATTGGCTCCCTCTAGATCATTAAATCGATATGGTGTCACGCCTCGAGAGTATGTCGTGCCGAAAAGCAAACGGACAATATCTCCCCTGTACGTGGCAACATATCGGGTTAATACAAGACCCGTAGGCCCACAACAACAATACAACATAAAGATATCAACATACCAAACACAGCGGAAATATACTACAGATAAAACAAAATACAAAGACTCAACTGTGCACTCCGGAGTGACTTGACACAACAAGAATCATAATAGAAACCACAACAACGGCCAAATACATACAATACGTCCGTATATCACAAATACGGAAACAATATAGGCTAAAACCCAAAACAACAATACGGAATACATCAATCCACAAGAATATAATAAATCGTAAATAAACCTCCATCCGTTCGGTGTGAGATGGGATCAGCTGGCAGAGCTCCGAACGTCCAAGGAATCTTCTACCTGTTACCTGGGAGACAAGAAGCCCAGGGTCCCGGGGTGGTGAGTATAAACTCATAGGTAATATATAGAAAGTGCATAAACAACATATAAGGATATAGAGATGTACAAGTATACATGTGAAGATCTACAAGTATACAGCATGAGTCCAATAGACATACAGTCCTATCTAACTCTAATAACAAGTAACTACAGTAAAGTCATACTCAATGTATATACTAAACTGATCAACTGAACGTGAAGTAATGTACCAACGTACCTGACGGTCTGCAACACCATAAGCTATATCATCCTGAACAGATATACAATAACATAACCCATATAACGTACAAAGTCAATCTCATACCTGACTAACACTCAGACATATGAATAGTATAGAATCACATGTAATAACATCCCGGTCCATACCATACTATGACATGACGCTAATCAAATGCATACAACAGTCTGGACCAACACATATATCATGCTCAACACATAGCAGTATATAATATGCAAATGACATGTATCATGATGTACAAACATATGCAACAAACAAATGCAGCATCTCACAGGCATATGTAAAACATATATCGAATACATGCATACATATATATCAGCAGTGCATATGCATGGTCATGTCTGCGGACCCGTCCAACCACGACCCAAGTATGGCCCAGGTGGCACGACATGACTACTATCCCGACTCCAGCCGCCACCACTCTCGAGTGACCGAGTTGGGTAGTATGAAACAGTAGCTAGCCGTCATAGAGCTATATGCTACTCACACGGGGGTCCCTGCTGCTAGCCGCTCCGTCCCTACCCATGAGTAGACGAGCACCACACCCAGGACAACTGCACATCACACAACCATCATCTATAGTGGGTGAGTGCGCTAACTACCACTACTCTCAGTGGCCAAGTGCGCATCTCCAGCTACCACCATCCATAGTGGCCGAGAACGACACGCACAATAATGCTTTGCCCTCAACCCTACTACTACTACCCCGAGTGGCCGGGGAGGCAGGATGACTGATGACCCGTCTCAACCACAAGGGAGACCAAGTCAACAGCATGCATGCAATGTAATGATGCATAGCTCCATACATGTATCCTCGCCACACTCCCTATCCCACGGGGAGTCCTGGTCAACCAAAAGTCAACTATGCAAGGACTACAATCCACAAGACTCTCTTTATCGCACAAAGAGTCCTACACATCTGACAGTCAACCACGCTAAGACCTCTAGTCAGTAGCGAGATACTATCGACAATCCATATAACCATACATAGATATACGATTCATAATGGATATACCATCATGCTATGACCTCTAGTCCATGGCCACATAATGACAACCACACACTTTTCTATGCACAGACAACTCGATCCACCATAGATGTACCACTAATACGGGTATGATATAACAATCAACTCCATAATCCAATCCATCACCTAACCCTAGTGATATAACACAATAACCCAATCTGAGGTCACAAAGATAACCCTAACCACATGTACTTACTGAACATCTATCAGCTAACATATAACAGGGTTTGTAGTTCATATCCATGATAGATAATCAATGAAATAACATCAATATATCTCAAAGGTCAAAAGCAGTACAAGCATATGATTAAACATGAGTGGATTTAAGGTAACAGACATAAACATATATCCAAATTCATGCACTGGAATCTGATCAAAACTACCGAACCGGGTAGATATTACCCACCTAATACGAAGCTTGAATAACCCTCATGGCTGTGGAGCTTCTTCGTATCCCAAACCTACACATAATAGAAAACTATGATTAAGTACAATCACCAGACAAATATACGAACCAAACACTACTCATTTCTATGTTCGCATTCTTTCCTTGTCTACGAGTTAGATACTCAACTATCCCAATCTGATACACCTTAACATCATGAACAACCCACCAAATTTAATTAGCAAGTACATACATCTACTACGTTCACAACTAATAATCAACAATCGATTACAACATTAACTATAAATACCATAAGCATCCATATCCTTACCTCTCCATCCACAGCTTTAATCAGCCCATAACCAAACCAATTTCCAACTCAACTCAAACTCATCGTTCATAGCTCCACAACAGAGCACATACAACCCATCCCACATCGCAATCGCTATAACAAACTATGCAAAAAATAGCAATATGACTGAACCATACATCAATTCAAATCTTACCTCAACCTCGATCCACCAACACAGCAAAATCAACACGAATCCCCAACTCTGCTCCTCAACTCACACAACCACAGAACCTTCGATCGTCGCTGCCAAGCTCTATCAGAAGCTGGTCGTTTGCAAATATCACGGAACAACAGTCCACGAATAGAGGAGAAGAATACACCACTGATCCAGAATAAACACAACCTAACAATCAAGCCAAAATTAAGAACTCTGCTAGGTAAAGAATCAATTCTGACGATGCTCACCTACCGTGACGACCACGTCGATCTAAGTCCCCACAATTGATCTAAGCAGCGGTGATGCCGGAAGAAAGAAGACAACCAAACTGACCACAATACGGATCTAACCAATCAGCGATAAAGCAAATCGCTCGATCAACAAGCTACTCCGGCGATGATCGGAATGGAAACTCCCCAATCCGGCAGATTGAAGCCGCTGCCGATCCAAACTCCCAGCCGCTCATACTCCAACTCATCCGCGGAGAACATCGAGTCTGATCGCCGTCGCTTCCAAGGAGGAAGAGTCGGCGAAAAGAACAAATCAAGAAAAGGAGTCGGCGAAGAGGAGCAGAGGAGAATAACGAATCGACGTACGCGCAGCGTTCGATTGAGTCGGCGATCGCTGATGCTTGAAGGAAGGAGGAGTGGCGGAGAGCTCTCGGCGAGAAGCAGCAGCTCAAATCGGGAAGATGAGGAAGAAATCGGCTAGCCGGGATTTTGACGAAGAGAAAAGGGAGTTTGCGGTGATTGGGTTCGGGCGATTTTAATCGTCTCCTTGTGGTTAAGTCCAAGCTAGCTTTAATTGACACAAATCTAACCTAGGTTTAACCCAATCTCCCATTAGGCTTTAGCTTTCCTCGTATGAACTCCTTTTTAATCCGGAAAAATTTCCTAAAAATTTCATGAGCTAATTCTCAATTAGCAAGGCTATTATTTTAATTTTTTTTCTCCGTATTTTATATTCTCCCCCACTAATAAAAATTTGGTCCCCAAATTTCTGACTCATGTACGAATATGAGATGTCACAACAACCATCTCAAGTATCCGGAGAAAAGTCACACCTCAAGTGACTCAGTGGGGTACTGAGCTCTAATATTACATTCCAGCTCTTATATACACTCTCAACCGACCTATTAAAAGGTAAATAATTGTACCAAAGTGGAGCTCTATATCCGTAATCGATGGGAAACTTTGCCAGAATCGTAAGGTGAATCATGAATCACTATCAGAAATGATACTCAAGGTTACTCCATGGATATAATTCCATCAAGAGATCCAATGAAATCCATCTTACGGCTCGGAAGAAAATGAGCGGACCTAGCTAATCGATTATCGACTACCCAAATCCTATCAAGTCCTTTCCAAATTCTAGATAATCTCCCAACACAGTCTAACGTACTAGGCTTCAACTTCATCACAGTACGTAACCCTACCAATCATAATATTCCACCTTTGCTTGTTGGCATACCCAACGTCAAACTACGAAATCAACCGTGTCCATATATCGTTCCACCAGCAGGAATGTCTCAATACTCACTATTTTCGGATACACTCCGAATAAATCATCACTCTCGATTGAAGAGTCTCCTGAAACGACTCTTCCTAAAGAGAATGCAACTCTGGGAACCACTATCCTTCCCAGAGACGGAGATTTATTCTCACAAGAGAAATTAATCTAATGTCCAAAATTCACTATGTTACACAGAACTGAAAGTAATTGGAAGACTATAATGACTAATCTCGCTAGTTTCTCAACTAGCATACACATAATATACATCTCATTCAACTGCATCGGAATCGCTCCTAATCCCTGAAATGATGCATCTGCGTACAATACCCTTCCATCCATATCGGACAGTTTAACTAACACTGACACAAAAGTCAACCACCATCTAGGCCTTGAAACCTAGCTTCCCAAGCTTCCGACAAAGTGATTTCCATCACCTTCTTGGTCCAAAAATCATCTAAGAAGGCAACCACTAACGGGTCCAGTTGCTTCATGAACGACTAAATCATTAATAAGTCTAACGACATTATCAACAACTCATAAAATTTATACTAAGTATGAAATGTCGTCTTTTATACACCTCCATCCTTTTTACTCTAAGCTGATGATAGCTCAATCATCACATCGACAATAATAATTGTATGACACTAAGTCACTACAATATCAACCCTCCAATCGTAGATCAACCCTAGGATATACATAGGTATCCTTTAGCTGATCTAAACAGATCATCTATCCATGACAAAGGATATTCATTCTCAACTACTACATTCCAATCATCGATAATCGATGCATAACCTCAAAAGTCCATCTCTCTTTTAACAAAGAGTTACGAGTCTTCTCAAGAAGAACTACTAGGGCAGATAAATCTCCCATCCAATACCTCATGTAATCGCAACTTATGTTCTTCCAATTTCCCCAATGTTTAGCAACACTGATACCAATACAATCATCTCCCGGTATGAGGTCTTCAATATCGGAACTATTTCCGAAATCACCCCCAATCCCATATTCCACTTGCCCATACAGTGACAAGCCCGGGAATTCATCCGAAACTATATCAGAATACTCTTGGATTATACGCACATCCGAGAGACATAACATACCGTCATTTCAACAATTTAACTATCCGTAAGGATATGTCTATAGTAAAGGTATGTCTAGCAAAGGCTAAGAGTATCCCTTGACTTCTTGATTGTTGGTCAACATCTCACTTGACGGTAGAGATACCACCAATCCATAAGTCGATAGGAACCCATCTAAGAATGTTCTAGACCTGGCTACCTGTAACTATCAGTATCTCTCAATATATCCACACAGGGTAACCTAAGGTAATACCCCAAATGATCAATTCTTTGGTCTACTATATCTCTTCTCGAGTAATCATGTAAACTCGCCCAACATCTGTTCTTGACGGCTGAACTCAAGTAGCTGCAAAAGTCTGCCATGGAGGACCTGAAATCAACTGCTGAACTGAGATACAAACCGAAACAACTGCAATGGAGATGGTAAACACTGTTGTACTGGCAAAGGGTACACATCCTGCTGTACAATACTGAAGAACTATCAACATCGTAGCACGCTCCAACTCTGTGAAAGGTATAGCTGCAACTGGAGAATACTGCGTAGATACGACCATCATCGTAAAATCTCTCCTCTGTATAAAGCATAACCACGTCTGGGAAAGTAACAGTTGTTGTCGTCTGGAAAGGTAACAGTTATTGTCTGAATGTCTGAGTCTTCTGAGATGTCTTCTGCTAATACTGCTGAGTAACTTGTTTCTCCCGGATGGTAGTATCAAAGAGCTCCAACTAAATCTGAGGTAATAGATCACTGTTGATGTGATAACCCAATCTTCTATAATGATCTCAACTTTTGAGGTTGTGGATCATCCACTCGAAAGCATCATCCATAGTCTTCAACTGAGTCTTCAAAGTACATACTCTCCTTGTAAATATCGGCTGCTTATAGTAGAAACAGATAAAATGATCCGTCGGATAATCTGACTCTGGTGTCGTCGTGACCCGCACTTCACGCACATAATCTCCCTTCGGAGTCTTTCCTCTAATTTCGCTGATAAACATGAAAAAGGTGCTGTCGATCTGCAATCGGTCTTCTATGATCGGAAAACTCT
The DNA here is from genome assembly GCA_025175895.1 of Wurfbainia villosa. Lineage (NCBI taxonomy): Eukaryota > Viridiplantae > Streptophyta > Magnoliopsida > Zingiberales > Zingiberaceae > Wurfbainia > Wurfbainia villosa. Next base: position 82,814,278 of record CM046005.1, read on the forward strand.
CTAATAGTCGCTCGTGGCCCATGACTCCAATCTTGCTCCTTTTTTCCAACATTCGGAGACTTCTGATTCCAATAATTTGACTTGCAATATCTGCTTATCAAATCTTCAACTATTAAAACACTTGCTATAGAGTCCTTTCTATAAACATGACTCGGTCTCACGCCTTCCGATAGGATCTGATAGGAGACCCAAACATCCTGCTCAAGATGTCAACCGATAAACCGTAGGTGGCTTAAGACATGTCGATCACATTCTCGAGTTATTAGGTGGTCGTAACCCTCGCAAGTCTAGTGACTCTGAATGGTACCTTCGTTACCAAACGATCACCCTACTCGATGCCCAAGAATTCCCTGACAATGAGTCAAAGAAGATGACGTGGGGAAATACTATCTCACAACATCACTGAACTGTGACCAAGTGATACATTATTTCCCGTAGATTACTTTCTATCTCTTCCACCAAGTACCGGCTAAATTCGGATAATGGTATTCAATTAACACTACTTTCTTTGTATAACACGAGTTAAGTACTCAAAAGTACTCCTAAAGTTATACAACCTAGAATGACCAACCCAGGGATCAAAATCCCTATGAATATCTCCAAACTAATCCTCTACTATCTGCATCAGCAATAGTATACTCACTTGTCCATTACCCCATAGGTAATGATCAGACTAACATAATTAGTGAAAATCTTAGGACTGTAATCCTTGATCTCCACAAGAGATGTGACTACTAACCCCTGCTATCCGACTCGGTATTAGTCGGCTCTCAAAGGTAATTACCTTTTCGATAGCAGATACATGTCTAATAACCTCCACATGTTGTTCCCATGGCCAACTTAAACCATGGTTACAAATAGTGACTAACATACTATAAGGCATACACTGTTATAAGCAACTAAATGCATAGCCAATAGAAGGATATGTAATAACAGTTAACATACCTTAAACCTTGCAGCTCGGAGATGTCCTGCAACAGCCAGATCCCAGAACTCACAAAATCAAAATCGAGTAAAGAAAAACTCGATGTCCGAACGAAATCAAATACGAAAGTGGATTTCGCAACCTACGACTCTGATACCAATAAAATTGTCATGCCCCGAGAGTATGCCGTGCCGAAAAGCAAACGGACAACATCTCCCCTATACGTGGCAACATATATGGTTAATACAAGGCCCGTAGGCCCACAACAACAATACAATATAAAGATATCAACATACCAAATACAGCGGAAACATACTACAGATGAAACAAAAATACAAAGACTCAACTGTGCACTCCGGAGTGACTTGACACAATATGAATCATAATAGAAACCACAACAATGGCCAAATACATACAATACGTCCGTATATCACAAATACGGAAACAATATAGGCTAAAACCCAAAACAACAATACGGAATACATCAATCCACAAGAATACAATAAATCGTAAATAAACCTCCGTCCGTTCGGTGTGAGATGGGATCAGCTGGCAAAGCTCCGAACATCCAAGGAATCTTCTACCTGTTACCTGGGTGACAGGAAGCCCAGGATCCCGGGGTGGTGAGTATAAACTCAAGGGTAATATGTAGAAAGTGCATGAATAACATATAAGGATATAGAGATCTACAAGTATACATGTGAAGATCTACAGGTATACAACACGAGTCCAATAGACATACAGTCCTATCCAACTCTAATAACAAGTAACTACAGTAAAGTCATACTCAATGTATATACTAAACTGATCAACTGAACGTGAAGTAATGTACCAACGTACCTGATGGTCTGCAACACCATAAGCTATATCATCCTGAACAGATATACAATAACATAACCCATATAACGCACAAAGTCAATCCCATACCTGACCAACACTGTATATACGAATAGATAATCACATGTAATAACATCCCGGTCCATACCACACTATGACATGACGCTAATCAAATGCATACAACAGTCTGTACCAACACATATATCATGCTCAACACATAGCAGTATATAATATGCAAATGACATGTATCATGATGTACAAACATATGCAACAAACAAATGCAGCATCTCACAGCCATATGTAAAACATATATCGAATACATGCATACAAATATATCAGTAATGCATATGCATGGCCATGTCTGTGGACCCGTCCAACCACGACCCCAGTATGGCCCGGGTGGCACGACATGACTACTATCCCGACTCCAGTCGCCACCACTCTCGAGTGACCGAGTTGGGTAGTATGAAATAGTAGCTAGCCGCCATAGAGCTATATGCTACTCACACGGGGGTCCCTGCTGCTAGCCGCTCCGTCCTTACCCATGAGTAGACGAGCACCGCACCCAGAACAACTGCACATCACATGACCACCGTCTATAGTGGGTGAGTGCGCTAACTACCACTACTCTCAGTGGCCAAGTGCGCATCTCCAGCTACCACCATCCATAGTGGCCGAGAATGGCACGCACAATAATGCTCTGCCCTCAACCCTACTACCACTACCCCGAGTGGCCGGGGAGGCAGGATGACTGACAACACATCTCAACCACAAGGGAGACCCAGTCAACAGCATGCATGCAATGTAATGATGTATAGCTCCATACATGTATCCTCGCCACACTCCCTATCCCACGGGGAGTCCTGGTCAACCAAAAGTCAACTATGTAAGGACTACAATCCACAAGACTCTCTTTATCGCACAAAAAGTCCTATATATCTGACAGTCAACCACGCTAAGACCTCTAGTCAGTAGCGAGATACTATAGACAATCCATATAACCATACACAGATATACGATCCATAATGGATATACCATCACGCTAGGACCTCTAGTCCATGACCACATACTAACAACCACACACTTTTCTATGCACAGACAACTCGATCCACCATAGATGTACCACTAATACGGGTATGATATAACAATTGACTCCATAATCCAATCCATCACCTAACCCTAGTGATATAACACAGTAACCCAATCTGAGGTCACAAAGATAACCCTAACCACATGTACTTACTGAACATCTATCAGCTAACACATAACAGGGTTTGTAGTTCATATCCATGATAGATAATCAATGAAATAACATCAATATATCTCAAAGGTCAAAGGCAGTACAAGCATATGATTAAACATGAGTGGATTTAAGGTAAACAGACATAAACATATATCCAAATTCATGCATTGGAATATGATCAAAACTACCGGACCAGGTAATGTAAGATATGAAAAAAATATATTAAAATAATAGCCTTGCTAATTGAGAATTAGCTCATAGAATTTTTAGGAAATTTTTTCAGATTAAAAAGGAGTTCATACGAGGAAAGCTAAAGCCTAATGGGAGATTGGGTTAAACCTAGGTTAGATTTGGGTCAATTAAAGCTAGCTTGGACTTAACCACAATGAGATGATTAAAATTGCCCGAACCCAATCACCGCAAACTCCCTTTTCTCTTCGTCAAATTCCCGGCTAGCCGATTTCTTCCTTATCTTCCCGATTTGAGCTGCTGCTTCTCGCCGAGAGCTCTCCGCCACTCCTCCTTCCTTCAAGCATCGCTGGAGCAGTCGCCAGCTCCGTCGAACGCCTGCGGCAGCCACGACTGATTTCGTTATTCTCCTCTGCTCCTCTTCGCCGACTCCTTTTCTTGATTTGTTCTTTTCGCCGACTCTTCCTCCTTGGAAGTGGTGGCGACCGGACTCGATGTTCTCCGTGGACGAGCTGGAGTATGAGCGGCTGGGAGTTTGGATCGACAGTGGCTTTAATCTGCCGGATTGGGGAGCTGCCATTTCGATCGTCGCTGGAGTAGCTTGTTGATCGGGCAATTTGCTTTATCGCTGATTGGTTAGATCCATATTGTGGTCAGTTTGATTGTCTTCTTTCTTCCGGCATCACCGCTACTTAGATCAATTGTGGGGACTCAGATCGACATGGTCGTTGTGGTAGGTGAGCATCATCGGAATTGATTCTTTACCTAGCAGAGTTCTTAATTTTGGCTTGATTATTAGGTTGTGTTTATTTTGGATCAATGGTGTATTCTTCTCCTCTATTCATGGACTGTTGTTCCGTGATCTTCGCAAACGACCAGCTTCTGATAGAGCTTGGCAGCGACGATCGAAGGTTCTGTGGTTGTGTGAGTTGAGGAGCAGAGTTAGGGATTCGTGTTGATTTTGCTGTGTTGGTGGATCGAGGTTGAGGTAAGATTTGAATTGATGTATGGTTCAATCAGATTGCTATTTTCTGCATAGTTTGTTATAGCGATTGCGATGTGGGATGGGTTGTATGTGCTCTGTTGTGGAGCTATGAACGATGAGTTTGAGTTGAGTTGGAAATTGGTTTGGTTATGGGATGATTGAAGCTGTGGATGGAGAGGTAAGGATATGGATGCTTATGGTATTTATAGTTGATGTTGTAATCGATTGTTGATTATTAGTTGTGAATGTAGTAGATGTATGTACTTGCTAATTAAATTTGGTGGGTATGTTCATGATGTTAAGGTGTATCAGATTGGGATAGTCGAGTATCTAACTCGTAGACAAGGAAAGAATGCGAACATAGAAACGAGTAGTGTTTGGTTCGTATATTTGTCTAGTGATTGTACTTAATCATAGTTTTCTATTATGTGTAGGTTTGGGATACGAAGCAGCTCTACGACCGTGAGGGTTATTAGAGCTTCGTATCAGGTGGGTAATATCTACCTGGTCCAGTAGTTTTGATCAGATTCCAGTGTATGAATTCCATTAGTCCTATCTAACCGTTCTAAATTAAGCAACTAATAACTAACTAAGAAAGGCTAAATTAATCAAGTAATTGAGCACACAATTTCAGTATTGGCTTCCTCTAGATCATTGAATCGATATGGTCTATCCACATAGTGGATTTGATCCTTGGGAATCCAATACTTGGTTAACCCTAGTTGTAATTTTAAAATGGTCTTAGGGACCCATGTTTGGATTCTTCTACTATTACGATTTATGATTGACATGTAAGATCTATTCGTTGTTCTAAACCCAAGTTCGGTCTTATTGTACATGGCTCTTTGTGATCCAAAAAGTAGGTCAAGACCCTTAGATCCCAAAGTGAACCTTTCCAATGATTTCCTAAGCTCTTGAACTTGCCCTTTCAAAAGAGAATTCTCTTCCTCAGGTTTTTCAACTTGAGTTGAGTTTCCCTCTTGAACTTAACTAGTTGAAGAGGTTAGGGTAGTCTCATGCTTGAGGATATTAACCTCCTTAAGCAATGACTTGACTTTAGACTCGGATTTAGCTAATTTCTTATCCAAAAACTTAATTGCATCATATAAAGTATTGATTAATGACCGACTCACCTTGATTGAATCTTTTGAATCGGATACGGATACGTGGCTTATCTTGAATTTGGGCTCGGTGTCGGATTTGGAATCGGACTCGGACTTGGACTCGGTTTCGGATTCGGACTTAGACTCAGTTGGTCTTGCCATGAATGCCAAGTTATTGACTTGGTCTTCTTCTTCTTCTGATGATTCCTCCCAAGTTGTGTTGAGTGCTTTCTTGATTTGTGGTTGCTTGTTCTTTTGCTTTGGACACTTGGACTTGATGTGACCCTTCTTATTGCACTCGTAGCATTTGTAATTTTGACTTAGGTCAAGTCTCTTCTCCTTCGTTGGCTTGGTGGGTTGCCTTCTACGCTTAATCATCTTTCAAATTAGGTTGACTTATTCGGTCTCCATCTCTTCGTCTACTTCCGATTCAGACTCGTCTTCTTCAGAAAGAGGCTTGTTTTTTTTCCTTTCTTCAACCTGCATATAAAACAATACCTTTCTCGACCGGGGCCGAATTAAATTGCTCATGTAATTCAATTCGGAAAAAAAGTTCATCTAACCTAATTTTCGATAAATCCCTAGATATTTTGTAAACATCAACCATGGATGCCCACAAAGTCATCCTAGGAAAAGCTTTTAAAGCATACCTTATTTTGTTGCAGTTCTCCACCTTTTGTCCGATGGCATGAAGGCCATTTAATATGTCTTGGATGCGAGCATAGAGTTGGTTCGCAGTCTCATTATCCTACATCTTCAAATTATACAATATATTGACTAACAAATCTCTATTACATACCTTTGCATCGGAAATCCCTTCATGAAGTTTGGTGAGCTTGTTCCAGAGGTCCTTGGTACTGATAAATGGTCCAATTTGGTTGAGCTCCTCCTTGGATAAGGCGCATTGCAAGATTTGGGTCGCATTTGCGTCGACTTCGATTTGCCTCTTCATTGCATTAGTCCATTTGTCGTAGTCCAATGGTTCCCCTTGGTCATTGGTGGATATAGCAAAGCCGGTTTAGATTATGATCCACATATTGACATGTATTTTTAAGAAACACTCCATCTAACACTTCCCAATAACAGAAGTCATCTCCGTTAAAGAACAGAGGTCGGGTGGTGTTATACCCCTCAAGGTGGGTCATTTAAATTCCTCGCAAAAACACAAAAAACAAAGAAAATCCCAAGACTTGGTCATTTATTAGTAGTGCAGGAAAAAGAAATAACTTAAATAATGAAAACACAAAAAGAGAAAAGAAGATGATCGACCAGTGGTTGCACCGAATCTGAGCACCCCCGCTCTGATACCAAATGTTGGATCAAGAAAAAGATGCTAGAGGGGGGGGGGGTTGAATAGTGTATTTTAAAACCTTTTCTTTTCTTTTAAAATCGAGTAAATCGCAGCGAAAAACAAAACTAAGAAAAATAATGAGACACTTTGTTTTTACTTGGTTCACAGTCCACTGGCTGCTAATCCAAGGCCCTTGCGATCCTAAATCGCTTCTGAAGGGCAAAGCACTAAATGCGTCTCTTCCTCGTTGGAGGTAAGAAACCAACCGATTAAAAATAATGTGGAGGACAAAGTAACAAGCCTACCTTTCCTTCTAGCAATTAAAAAGAAAGGAACAACAAAAAATGATACCGACTACAAGAAGTTGAAGTTGGAAACTTTGTCAGTGTTATGACGTTAATGAGCGGAGATGAGAGCTTCAAATTGATGTAGAACTTTGGGAGCCTTTTGTTAATGAATGAAAGGTGTCTCACCCCTTCTTTTATAGCTTTTCCAAACCCTAACTCGTTGAGATTCAGATCTGAGTCAAAGTAGCTTATCTTCCCTCATTTTGTGGCTCTTATCTTGACTTTCCTTGAAGTGACCAGATTCATTAGTAGTCTACTGAAGCTTCCATCAGTCGATTGATGATGATCCAGTCGACTGATGGCTTGAATAGTCACCTGTATTACATGATTAGTATAAGAACTGTATAGTGAGCAGTGAGACAGTCCTGTACTGCCTGATCTCGACTTAGACCTTCCTCCGGAAGTTTTAATCGGATTGTCACCTACGGTTGCCCCGTATTGAGGACGCGACCTATCCTCTCTGCACAAAGTTCTTACATTCCTTACCTTCGGTCCTTCTGACCTGCCGCTTAGCTTTCAGTCACTTGACCACCGAGGTTCCTCAACTTCCCGAGGTTCTCCTAGAGTCTTTTGACCTGGTCAACTGACCACTGAGGTTTCTCGTCACATCAAGATTCTCCTGGTGTTGATTCATACGACTATTGAGGTTTTTCGACTTCCCGAGATTCTCCTGACATCGTTGACCTTTGTAAAGCTTAATACATTACCTGCACACTCAACATAACATATGAGATAACAAGATAGCTTAACTTTGAATCTTTGTCATTATCAAAACCTAGGTTCGATTATCTGGTGCCCCTGCACCAACATATCCTCCCTCCGGGGAGTATGATTCCTTCATTGATTAAGTAGTGGTGTTAAACTAGCTTCCTCCGGATGCATTTGACTTGTAATTTATACACCTTCGCTATGGGGGTGTTTTGTAATAGTTTTCCTGCATGACTTGCCTTCTTGAACTTTAGTGCCTTTTCTTTAATTTGTTGTTATTATGCTATTCTTCCCTGCTTCGATGAATGTGTGAATCACTTTGACTCCTTGTTTTACTCAGTTAGAAAAGGGAATGCACAACTTAGTCCCCTTGATGATTAAAAAATCTCTCTTTATTTCAATGAGTTATCTTCCCATTGTTGTACTCGTCCATGGCATCCCCCGATCAATGCCCATTGGATCTCCCAATTTCCTTGGACTCCCATCACTCGTTAACCCTCACCCCCGATAATTTTACCTAGATGTGACTATAAAAGGGCTAGTTGGGGGGTGTTACTCGTCATTCAAAACTCTTTCTCCACCTTCCTTGTAAGCTTCCTCCACCCCCCACCCCCCCTAGACATGGTATCTCAAAAGAAACCCTCCAACCTTGCTCCTCTTTTATCTCCGTCTCGTCCCTTCATATTGGATTTGGAGGTACTGCCCACTCGACTTCCATAAAATGTTTGATCTCTCCTCTCGAGGCTCCTTGGCCCTGCTCGGGGAACAATGTCCGACCTCTCTCTTATGCGCCTTGACGTCGTTCTTCTCATTTAGCTGTCATCCCCATAGGGTCTCTCTATCCTTGTCGTCATCTCCTCTATTGATATCTTCTAGGGAGTCTTCGGCAAACTCTCTAGACTCCCACTCATCAACCTCTCCACTGGGGAACACCCCTTAGGTACTTCCTCAAGTTAAGTTCCTTGAATAGGGTTACTTCATGGTTTTCTTGATTTTTCCCTATCCTATTTTAGGCATAGGATTCCTCGGAAGTTGCAAGGGATAAGACTTCCACAGTGGGCTTTGGGTTCTTCGATTCCACTTTTGAACTGAGTGATGGACCTGGGAGTCCAACTAGAAGTGACCCTACAATAGGCTGAAGAACTAGGTCATCTCCGTACTAAAGTTTCTCATCGCGTGATGGAAGTCCCAGAAATTGATTACTAGACTCCCGACCACCAAGAACTTGTTCCCTTCTTGTCCTAAGAACCTAAGTCTCAAGCACCCGATAGATGATTCTCGAGCACTCGAGTCCCAAGCACCCGAGTCCCGAGCACTCGACAGAGCTTCTCACGTGCCTAAGTCCCGAGCACCCGATGGAGCTTGTCATGCACTCAAGTCTCAAGCACTCGACGAAGCTTCTCGCATGCCCAAGTCACGAGTACCTAATGGAGCTTCTCATGTGCTCGAGTCCTAAGCACCCAACGGAGCTTCCCAAGCGCCCGAGTACCGAGCACTTGACAGAGCTTATCACACGCACGAGTCTCGAGCACCCGATGGTCAGAGCTTCAAGGTGTCAATCGACTGATACACTAATTCCATCAATTCTAATGGTTGAATACGCCTAAACTTCTCTACCCTCGAGTCCTAGTTACCTCATGTCAGATGATTCTCCTGTTTTGGTCTTTTTGTGCTTGGAGCTTTCTCGTCTCTGGGTCTTCATCCTCCCTTGCATCCAATGTCATGATATGCTTGGGCTTCTTTCTCTTTGACAAGAATTTGGTCCTTGACCTTTTTGTACTTCCATGCCTTCCATTCAATCTTCCAATCTGCACGCACTTGTTCTCACCAAAAATCCGATCCTTGACCTTCTTGGACTTTCCTTGCTTTGCATCCGATCTCCGGACTAGAAAGGACTTTTCCTGCATGTTCGTAGTCTGAGAACCAACTTATTAATCTAAACTTAATAGTTTGTCAATAATCAAAACTTCTAGTCCGGGGCATGATTGCACACCAATAATCTCCCTCTTTTTGATGTTTGACATTTTATTTAAGTTTAGGCTAATTTTCAATAGATAATAAATATCGAATAAGCATGATGATAATGTGACAATAATATCATATCATCAACATAGAGAGTAGGGAAACAGATTATATCAAGCATCCATCCAAACATAAACTTAATTCCCTACTTCTCCTCCTTTTCCAAATATCAAAAAGAGAGAATAAGATGACAAAAGCTCCCCCTACTACTATGCATAATCACAAAGGAGTAGGGCACACCCCTACAAATCACAGTATAAATGAGTAACTCACAAAAAAACAATTATATGAAAATCCAAGTTTTATGCAAGAAGACAAAATTTCATAAACAAGTTTATAGGAAATGATAAACATGACATAAAACATAACTACAATGTTAGTGTCAGCCCTTAGTGTCAATCATGAGATGATTGATTAAGGATCATATGTATCATATTTCATTAATAATAGACAAAGATTGATTATTATATTTACTTTATGTGTGTGCTAGTAAATAAATATAATAATGTCCTTGAATTGTAGGTTCTAATCTATAGTATATCAATTGGTAGAATTGATTATGAGAAGTTGTAGAGAACACTATTCTTAAACATTCCTAGTCAAGTATTATATTAATAGACAAAGGGATATATTGATATATTGAGACTAGCATGTAGGTCAATAGATGACTTGATCTCAAGAGTCATGGATATGTGATATCACATTGACACATGAGTATATATATTGGAGAATATATGTACTGAATTGACCTCCATGAGAAAGTATCATGGATCGTTATATGTGTATCATATACTTTCTCATGTGACTATTGGTATGAATAGTCCTTAGACCTGAAGTCACTGCGGTTCCCTACATAAGTAGTTATGTACTTTGGTATCGTCTAACGTCACACTGTAACAGGGTGCACTATAACGGTGATCACTAGGTATGTAACGAATTATGCAGAGAGATGTGAGTGATGTATATGAGATCTATCCCTCCCATATGATATGAGTGATATCTTTGGCCTCTTGATAGAGTATGACCACGAAATGCATGGTCATGCTCAAATGAGTCAATATGAGATATTGAGCTCATTTGTTTGAGTGAGTCTACTTGGGGATCAAGAAACATAAAGATCGATAAGGGGATGACACGATATATGCCTCATTGATCGATCTAAGATATCAAGGATAGAAGGACACCATCATACAAGATAATAGTCACAGAAAGATTTTATCGGATCTTGACATTTTCGTAACTTGGGTAACAATGATGCATTGCTAGATACCGCACATTGCTTATGTGTCTAAAGTGGTTTAGAGATATTGTCAATGTTACGAAAACCTATAGGGTCACACACAAAGAACATGTTTTTTTGGAGATGACATTCATTTTAGTTTGACTAAATTAACCATTAGGCATTGAATTGGATTCATTGAAAGGATTGGATTTGAGTTAGACTCAAATTAAATGGCTGAATTTGAGTTGGACTCAAATTGATTTGACTTGAGTTGGACTCAAATCAATTTGGATGGAATAAATTCATCATGCATGATTAATGTGGATTAATCATGCTTTGAAGAGGGAAAATCAAAAGTTGGATGAATGGACTCAAATCAATTTGGATGGTATAAATTCATCATGCATGATTAATGTAGATTAATCATGCATTGAAGAGGCAAAACCAAGAGTTAGATGAAACCTCTTTTCATACATGATTAATGTGGATTAATCATGCATTGAAGAGGAAAAACCAAGTGTTGGATGAAACCTTTCATATTCATGGGATGAATAAAAAAGGGGGCCTTGGATCATGATGTTTTTTTGTTGAAAATAGCTTTTGTTTTTCCCCTCTTCTTCCCTTGGCCGAAATTCTCTCTTGGCCTAGCATCTTTTGTGGTGTTGCTAGCACAACCTTTCTCCAAAGAGTGTTTGTGTGGATACCATAGAGGCACGTACACTTGAACGTGCAAGAGATCCGACGGACCGTGGACAAGCGGGATAAACAAAGGACACACATCAAAGGTATACCCTATAGGATAGGGCTTAATAGATCTATTCTTTAGTATGAGTTTTCTTTCACATGGATCGCTCGAGGGATCCTTTTTCCACTGCGATTTTCTGATTTATCGTAATAGGATTCCCAACATATAGTACACAAGGAACTAATCACTATCAAGATCTAGTGGAGTTGCATCATCAACAATAGGAAGTGGTGGTTGAGGAGGATGCCCCGACATCTAGGAGTGCATCGTCTCATACATCTTGAGCAAGTGACTCTCAAGGACATCAAGTGTGTGTTCATTTGAGTCATCTGATAGTGATGCACTAAGCTCAACTCCTCGAATCAATTCCTTAAGTTCTTCAAGGTAGGACTCAAAGTGATAAATAAAATCCTCCTCCTCTGTGCCATCTGCGATCATAAGAGTTGGAGCATCACCAAAAACATGGTCAGTCGGTCCCGATGCTCTACCTGTAGCCCATCATCTTAGCCCTTCTTCCACTTGGTGACCATCCACTCATTCCATAGAGTATCCCACTTGTGTCAAGCTAGCCAGGGAGAATGTTCATGTAGTGATCCAATCATATTTCACGGTCATTGGTCGCAAGTTGCCTTGAGAGACATCAATCCCTAGGGAATCTAACCACTCAGTAATTATATGTCCAAATGGCATGTGAATCTTACCTTGGATTGGTTTGATGAAATGAGTGATGCAATGGAACATGTTTAACGACACATTGATGTCTAAAGCATGTCTAAATGCATACAACAAAAAGAGATCCAGAGGTCATATAGTGGCGAGACCCCAAGTGGGAATAGGTAGTATACAATTTACAATGACCTTATAGAGGACATTGCAGGTGATGCTACTTCTAGGGCAGAGAATAAAGTAGAACCTTCTACACATGGACACCCTTGTGGTAGAAATATTCATGCATGGAAGATAAGGAAATATGCTCAAAAGGTTCAAGGAGGAGCTCGGGCAAAGTGGGATAGAATACAAAATCACTAGTGGATGCAAAACATCCAAAAAAACTTCTGGAGAATGATGGGAGTGAAGTCGAGATTGTGGAAAGCTATACGAGTCCTATATCTAAGGTTGTCACCGATGGGATGCAAGTTGTTATAGAATTCAAAGAGTAAATCGAGATTGATGTCTCTTTCACAAAAGACAATGGACTCCAATTTATAATGTCTAATGATGTGAATGACATACAAAAAATAATCATGGAAGAATTTGTTATTTAGCGACTGAGCTGGAATTAATTGGAATTTGTGGGTGTAAATTGTGTCTCAAAGGAAGCATTGGGAAAATGTGAATCAATCGCAGGTTGGGACCTCGATGACCCTTCGTCAGACTCAATTAGTCGCTTTTTAAACCTAAACATGCATAAATGATGCATGAATTGCAATCCCAACAATGCAAGCATGCAAATGCAAAATAATGCATTAACACAAGTCAAATAATAGTAATCAGTGAAAATATTTAGCAATAGTCGAAACAAAAATGGGAAAGATTGAGTTTAGGGTTTACTTAGGGGCCATTGAGTGTGCAAGAGAGGAGAGCCTTGGAGTGTACATGTGATGGTCACGAGAGAAAGTTTTCATCCAATGGTTGTCGGAGACTGTACTTCATCGGAGCCCTAGTGGGGTGACTGAGGCAAGAAACTCATTGGAGAAGACACTGATGCCTAGGGAGGGGAGAATACGATGGGCGATCTAGTGGGGGGATCTAAGGCTTACCGGGGGAATAGGTCATCAGAAAAGTTATCGGAGAAGAAAGGTGATGACACAGATGGAAATAGAGGCATCTGGCATGAGGGTCTTACCAAATTGATTGCAAGGGTTCAAGTTTTAAATGTGCTCACCAATCGATTGCTTGACCCAAGTAATCAATTGATGTGAAGCAGTCGAATCGCGTGATCGATTCAGCATAGTTTGTGTCTCCGTCAACAAATAAATTCAAACGTAACCACCATCATCATCATTGTCATTATTACAGGGATCAAGAGGAGGACCATATCGAGAAGGAGGAAGTTGACTTGAACTAAACGTTAATTGAAGATGTTACATAATGAACATTTGTTGCCTCTGAAATTCGTTCATCTGTTCATTTAATTCTTTTACTTCCTGATCTCTTTGTCTCGATTCATTTTCCTTCTGCGCTAGTAACTCCCTCAAATGAATAACCTCTTCGATTAATTGATTTACTTCTGCTCTTGATGTCAGGGAGGATGAAGAAGAAGCACCAGGGATTTTATAGGATCGGCTAAAAGAATCGAGTCCAATTATTCTTCTTCCACTTTTCGCCCCTTCAGTTGCTTCGAGCCATGAATTGATATTGCTAAAAGAAGACTCAGATTCGACTGCATCATCACTTTCACTCGAATTTCTCTATGCAAGTTCATCATATTTCTCCTGTTTTGAAAGAAAAAAAAAGTTAAATACTAACATAAGAATTTAAATTTTTTAAATTACAAACATTCATTGCTCTAGCTCTCTCCCCACTCCACGTCTTATCTTTCTTTTGGAATGTACGGGTGAAAATGTCTATGAATAATGGCTCAAACCCCGTCTCCTGGGCCTAAACAAACAGCGTTATAATTTATAAATTAGTGAGTATTAGATTACGAAATTATGTTTTAAAAAACTCACCAATCAATGTCTATGCTCATCGATATTGATTGAGCCTCCCGTACAAGGCAGACATAGCGCCAGAATTACAATGTTAATTTTTCTTATTCTGCTCACTCCTCCGTTTGCTATCCTCAGATCCCCAATATGCAATAATTTTATTCCAATTCTCCTTGGTTATACAGTGTTGCTTTTTATTTCTGATTTTCGCATGACTGAGTATATTTCTGATATGGTCGCCACACTTTTTCTTGAAAATCCTCCTAATCTCTAGTATTTCACTCTCCTCCCAAGTAAATTACCGCTGCAGTAAAGAAAAATTAAATTTATTATATTAACTATAATTTTATATACAAAATGATTTAAATAACTTACTTCGAACTCATTCAACCACAAAATTTTTATTTCTGCTGGCGTGCTCGTATAAGTTATAGAAGCTTTGCCCCAATGGTTATTCACTATTTTATTCACCACGTGAATAACATGTACAGAATTTGTAAATCTAACATAAAATAAAATCAAACCATGTTAGATACTTATAAAAATACATATTGTATTAAAAACATAGATAATTTAAAACTTGAATACTTACGAATCTCCACGCGGAGATATGAACTCTCGTGTATCTTCCCTCTCAACGAGTGCTTGTTGTACTAGAGAAAATACATTAGCAGGTGTCTATTGAGAACCAGAAGATCTTACAACTGGAGATCTTCCATCGCTACTCCATCTATGATCATCACTTTGAAACTAACAATCATAATTATTAGAAAAATATGACAGTAAAAAAAAGAATTACATTTGCATATCAAATTTATAATATGAACAATATAAAAAAAATTATCATATTCATAGCAACTGGATAACCTATAAAAAAAGACAGTTCATTAATATATCAAATATATGAAATTTAGAATTAGACAATAAATTCAAACATAATTGGTACTCAATAAAAGTTACCCATAATTATAAATCGAAGTTCAAATTGTGATTTTCATCCTAGTCATATATCATCGTCATCCTCTAAATTAAATTCCTCATCTTCATCCTCATTCATTTCACTTGCATCAACGACTATTACTACGTCACTGGAATCTCATAATGTTGAAATATTATATTCTTCGATATGAAATGTATTGACAACTTCATCTTATTGATATGTTATGTCTTCTCAATGTTCTTCAAATTTTTTACGTGCTTTTGTTTTACAAACAACACACCAATCACTTTTGTCTCGTCTAAAACTAGGATATGAAGCATAAAATACTTGAATCGCTTGTTATGCTAAAACAAATGGTTCATACCTCTTGTATAATTTTTTATAATTTATTTCAACCAAATTAAACTGTGAATGCACCCTCATACCTTTGATAGGGTCAAACCAACAACACATAAATAAAATAACTCACAAATCTGAACCTGGGTACACTACCTCTAAAATTTCATCTAGCAAGTCATAAAAATCATTCTTTGCACCTCCATTATTAGATGACTAAACACAAACTCCACTATTTATTGTATCTTTTCCAATTCCATATTCTTGAGTATGAAAATTATATTCGTTCATGAAATATGCCGGCCAAGTTTTCACCACTGAGTTTGGACCCCATGACAGATGCTTTACTAGTTTTGCTAATGTGAGCTTGACTATCAAGAACCTAAAGTCAAATAAGTATGTGTTAAAGTCAAGATTTATAAAATTTATTATCATAGACTACTTACATATTTTTTGAACCATGGTACAAATTCTTCATCGCAGAAACGATCAAACTCATGCTCCGAAGCTTAGAATATAGGGTTTGGAAAATCCTACCATAAAATTAAATATAACACGAACAATAATTTATGATATATGAAATATATAATATAACATTTACATACTCACTCGAAATACGGCGTTACTTCTAGACAATTCAGTAAAATATATGTATGAGTTGCTCGCCACTCTTGACCAGTTAGGTATCTACTTGTACAAAATCCATTCGGTCGACCAAGGTAATTAAAAATTGAGAATGACTTCAAATATGGATTAATAGGACCCTCATCATTTCTTCCTGCTCTATGACTTTTGCATTGAACGTGAGGTTCAAAATTATATGATGCAAAAGTTGTAACTTCCTCCACAATATATGCATTAACAATAGAAGCCTCAACATGAGTCTTATTTTTCACTTTTTTTTCTCAAGTGATAGAGGAATCTAATAGTAATAAAAAAATATATTAGAAAATAATTTATACTAAAATTGATCAAATGCACTAACAATGATAAAAAAAATTCACCTTTTAAACGGATACATCCATCGAAATTGAATAGGACCTCCAACTTTAGCCTCATATGACAAGTAAACCAAGATATTCCATGGAATCAAAAAATACAGTGAAAATATACTTTCTAAGTTAGACAACATGATTGGAATATCTCTCTCTAATGTCTCCATATGTGAATGACTCAATACTGTCGAGCAAATATCATGAAGGAAAATGCTTAATTTCGTAATTGCACATCATATAAAATTTGGTAACAGTTCCTTAAAAGCAATAGGAATTAGTCTTTCCATGAATATATGACACTCATGTCTTTTCAAATAAATCAATTTTCATTCCTTCAAATCGATGCATCTGCCAAGATTAGAGACATAACCATCAGGAAATCTCAATGATTTCAACCATTCACAAAAAATCCATCTCTGATCCTTATTTAATGTATAAACTGCTTTTGGTTTTGGTTCCCTACTATTTTCATCGACATCAAGGGCAGGTCGTTTATAGATGAGACACATATCTTTTTTTTTACATTCAGATTGTCTTTTGTTTTTCTAGTACTATCCATCATCATATTTATCAGATTATCAAAAATATTCTTCTTAATATGCATTACATCAAGATTGTGATGAATCAAATGACTCTGTCAATACAGTAAATCCCAAAATATACTCCGTTTAGTCCATTTATGCGTAATTCCATAGTCATATATTGTAACTGTTGGTGTAATCGGCCCAAGTCACGATTGACCAGACTCGAGTAGTGTTTTGATGTTTGACATTGATGTTTGATAATGTGTTGGGGAGATTGTTGGTGCAATTGACCTAGGTCAAGATTGACCAGACTCGAGTTTGATTCAAGGGGTATTTTGATGGTTGACTAGGGTTGACCATGTGGTGAAGAAAGTCCAAGTCATGGGTACTTGGCATGGAAAGTCCAAGTGGGACACTTGGCATTTGGGAAAGTCCAAGCATGAGTCTTGGTAAGGGAAAGTCCAAGCTTCAGTCTTGGCAATTGGAAAGTCCAACATGGAGTTAGCATGAAAAGTCCAAGGGTGTAGTCTTGGCCATGTAAGTCCAAGAGTGTATTCTTGACAGTGAAAGTCCAGGTCATGGGTACTTGGCATTTGGGAAGTTTAAGGGTTGATATTGGCAGTGTAAAGTTCAAGGATGGAGTCTTGGCAGCATAAGTCCAATAGTTGACAGCGTAAAGTCCAAGCATGGTCTTGGTTGTGTAAGTCCAATGTGCCTTGGTGGTGTAGACACCGCTAGCATGACAATAGCCGATGGAAGCACCTGAAGGCTAGCATATGGATGAACAAGTCATGGATGACTTGGAGGGATCCGATAGGCGTGAGACTGATGGAGGTGGCTAGAAGGCTTAGGTCTAGGCTAAGGGTGGTCTAGCAAGTATGGGGGCACCATACTTGGGGTTAAATCTCATGGTTGAGGTTATCAGTCGGCTGCATTATGACCGGTTCGACTGATGGAAGTTGACTGCGGTTCGACTATGACTAATGCGGCAAAATAGCCTGGCAGTCGACTACTATATGAAGCAGTCGACTGATGGCAGTCGACTGCCATGGATAACAATCGACTGATGGTACGACTGCGAGCACAGAACGCTCCGTAGCTGACTAGGCAGTCGACTACGGGCGTTGTCAGTCGACTGATGAGAGTCTCATTGGATTTTTTCCAGCGTGGATCAAATCGTTGTCTCACAACAACAGTGTCATCAGTCAAACTGATATTTTTGGCAGTCGACTGCCAGGTGTAAATCCAGCCCGATGCAGTTTAAAAGGAGTTGTTCGTGGGAGATTTCGCCAATGGTTCTTGTGAAGGCTTCTTGAGACGTTTTAAAGGAGAATTGTAGGTGCATTTCAGGGTCCTTCAAGCTCATCCAAGAAACCAATAAGCAAGCGCTCAAAATCCTAGTTTGTAAAGTTCTCTTTACATTTCATTCATATTTTGCTTGTATTTCTTTGTATTGCTTTTGTAATCATTTGTATGATATTTCTCCACCTCCGACGTGTTGTCGAGAAGGAGTTATTGATTAGTGGTGTGTGTTTACATCGCTAGGGCTCGTTCGAGCCCAACCCGTGGAGTAGGAACCTTGAGGTTCCAAACCACGTTATATCTTCGTGTACTTGTTCTTGTGTTGTGTACTTGTTTGTATCTTTATTATTTCTGTTGTGTATACTAACATTTTGTAACAAGCACGATTGAATTCCTGTTAGGAATATTGGAACGGCTAGAGGGGTGAATAGCGAAGATGTAATTCGATCTCGTTTGTGTCTACAATTTCGTTAGCGCAGCAGAATATATATAATGATAAAAGCAATAATGAAATAGACAACAAGCTAACACAATGATATAACGTGGTTCGGAACCGCACGGTTCCTACTCCACGGATCGAGCTCTAAAGAGCCCTAGTGATGCACACGCACTCACTAATGATAAACACTCCTTCTCGACACAAGTCGGAGGCGGAGAAACCCCTTACAATAAATCTTACAACACTAAGAACGAAATACAAGCAATATACAATGTAAATATGAAATACAAGTAAAGAAAAGACTTTACAACACTTGTTTTGATTGCTTGAATGCTTGGTTGCTTGCTTGCACTTGGAGACCTGATTTGCACCAACAAATCGCCCCAATAGCCCTCAAGAACCGATTCCTTTTTCCTCCATCACGAGCTCCATATATAGCTTCAACCTGTGCTGGAAAAAGTCTATCAGTCGACTGATCGGGACCATCAGTCGACTGATGTCACTGTTGTCGTGAGACAACGGCTAGTTCCACGTTGGATAAGTCCAACGGAACTACCATCAGTCGACTGATTGTGACCATCAGTCGACTGATGGAGTCCTCACTCGACCAGTCGAGTCTCAACTCCATTCTCGGGCGAATTCTCGAGCACCGTTGATCGATCACACGATCGATCGCTGATCCATCGATCGACCGCCAACCTATGGCGATCATCGCTAGGCCATAACCCGTAGTCAAACCCTAGTTGACTCGGTCCAGTCGACTGCCACATGGCACCAGTCGACTGGCACACCTCAAACATGAGGTTTTAACTCAAGTATGGTTCCCCCATACTTGCTAGACCACCCTTAGCCTAGACCTAAGCCTTCTAGCCACCTCCATCAGCCTCACGCCTCTCGGATCCCTCCAAGTCATCCATGACTTGTTCATCCATCGCGCTAGCCTTCAGGTGCTTCCGTCGGCTATGTTATGCTAACGGTGTCTACACCGCCAAGGCACATTGGACTTACGCCACCAAGACTCCGCTTGGACTTTACGCCGCCAACCATTGGACTTGTGCTGCCAAGACTACCGCTTGGACTTTACGCCGCCAATATTAAACCCCTTGGACTTCAAATGCTAACCCATGTTAGACTTTCCATGCCAACTCATGTTGGACTTTCCATTTGCCAAGACCCATGCTTGGACTTTCCTTGCCAACACATGTTGGACTTTCCATTTGTCAAGACCCATGCTTGGACTTTCCTTGCCAACACATGTTGGACTTTCCATTTGCCAAGACCCATGCTTGGACTTTCCTTGACAATTATATTGTCATATGTTTTTGTCGAAACATCAAAACACATCAAAACATCACTCGAGCCAAACTCGAGTCCCGTCATCGTGACTGGGCCGATTGCACCAACAATCTCCCCTTTTGATGTTCGACAAAACTAAACAAATTATTGAGTTAGGACACTAACTCAAATCCCTTACCAATTTTCCAAAATTGGTAAATACTCCAAATGTTCTCCCCAAACATTTCTCCCCTTTCGACTAATATCAAAAAGGTCTTCTCTCCAAGGAGGTCAATGTCTCATGTCCCAATGAGATCTTACAATCTCCCCCTTGGTCTAAAAATATCTAGGATGTCTACCATCTTCCTAGTGATAAGTCCCATATCACTCAAGAGAGGCAATCCTATTCACTCTCCCAATTTCCAAATTGGGTATCACAAAAACTCATTTTTCCTTTCCATAAGGAAAAAATACCATTCATCATCCCATGATGAATTCCTTCCCCTAAAGGCTTGCTCCCCCTTGACCATTGCACCAACAATGTCTTTGGGAAGTCCCTAAGCCAATAGGAATTCTAAACCATCAAAATTAAGGTTAGAAATTCAACATTGAACTTTCCAACACCTTAAAATTGATACAAACCCCAAATACTTCTCCTAATCCATATCCAATGGATTTACACCCTTTATAATGCTTCCCAAAGCATATCCTAGGGTTAGGAGTGATTAGGAACCATAACCGTAGCTGAAATCAGGTTAAACAACCTTGTTTACCCCGAAATTAGGCTACCAGTCGAGTGATTCAAAAATCACGATCGAACCTCATCATCGATCGCCACCAGAGCGATCGATAACTGAAAATCCCGATTTTCAGTTATCAGAAATGAGTTTTGAAAAATCATAACTAATTATACGTATATCGAAAAATCACGAAATTTGATACGTATAATACTTATGACTAATACAATGGGTGAAAAATGTTTGAAAATTATTTTACCCATTAAATAGTGAAATTGGTACAAAGTTCAAAACCATTGAAATTTTGATGTTTGGCCCTACTTTGTATCAACTTCATTCAATGGTGGTGCTATCAAAAGATAGACTTCACGAGGTTTTTCAAAATGATTTTAAAATGTTTTCAAAACCTTATCTTGGATCATATTCCTTGGGCTCTATATGCGTGACTTGTACACATGCTCTCCCAATGATCCACAAATAAAAATTAGATGAGTTTTAGTTCATCTAGATGCAAAAACTATGCACCTTGAACTTAACTCATATCCTAGCATCTCACATGTATCTATGGTGTATAAATACACATACATGTCAATTAGATGTGAGATGTGGGTTTTGTTCTCCCTAAACTAGGGTTTCATGCATTTTCTAAAGCAACTCTACTTGATTCCCTATAACTGGGACTCCAAGTCATGCCATAGTCCTTAAATCAATTTTAATCAAGTTAATGCATGAATGTATGATCATGGCATAAATAATAGCATTATTAAAAACATGGCCAATGATCATGATGTCATGACATATGATGAAATTTAAGAACACATGACATCTAAAGTAACCCTAAACAATGTCATGACATGGTATATGATAGCAAGACAATTATACAAATATTCATTCATACACACAAGATTTTTCAGAAACAAAGATTTCATTTAACTTAAAATTTGTCTTTTACATTCAAAATGGAGATTGGCTATGCTCAATCTCACTACAAAAATTGACAACCACAAAAAAATCTAATATCCTCTAATCGTCCGAGAGGTGGCTGAGGAGGTCACGACTCGAGTCAGGCCCACATCATCTCTAGCATATCGAGTTGATGCTGCTCTATGCGGCCCTGGGACTCCTCCATCCTATCGAGACGTGCGCTAAAGGATGCTTGGCTGCCAAGATCTCTCGATGCCTAGAGTCCACCGATAGCGATAGTCTGAATTGACTCCGGCCTGCACGACGATCTGATGGACCACCAGATGTGTCTGCCGGCATCGTCATCCTCATCGCTGGTCTCTGCATCCTCGTGGTCCTCTGTCGCCTCTGGAGTGCCGGAGAGGCCGTCTGCGCTTCTGGTGGTGCGTGGCGCCCGACTCCATCTGGGCCATTCGTAGCTTCGCTAACGAGAAGTTACGAACTGATATACAGTCTACACCTCCGATAGCGCTCGCAGAGAGCCCCTGTGGATGTTGACGCCTACGGAGTCGAGCCATGCTGTGATGAGATGACTAAATGGCATATGCACTTTCCTTATGCAGGGAAGTGAAGTGCACAATGCAGTGGAAAATGTTTAATGCAAAATTTATATCTAACTGATGACGCATGGCATATAGAAGAAAAAGTTGGGGAGGCCGAATCTTGGCCAGACCCCGAGTGACAATGGGTAGAAAACACCCAACAATGACCTTGTAAAGGACATTGTCAAAAAGTGCATAACTCGTGATAGGAAATAGATTAGGCGCTGGATGAGGATAACCAAAGATATGCTCATGCATGGACTCCATAGAGATATGATCAAAAGGCTCAGGTAGAGGAAAGTCCATGGTAGGGTAAAAGATAAAGGTGTTATCTGAAGGCCTACACTCGAGAAACTCCTGCAGTGTCGCAGGAGTGAACTCTAACTCGCGTTTTGCAATGCGAGTAGTGTAAGTAGGGCCGTCATCCACCTTTTTAAGGTTTTGATAGAATTCCTTAATAAGGTCATCATTAATTGGATGCGTGCACAAGACGATTTTCATCAGATTGTAGTATGCAATTAATTCCATAACGTCACTACAATGCCTATTGAAAAAGTTCCTATCGATGTACCTAAGCAACATAGGTTGGTACAATCGAGATTCACCCTCGGGTGGATCATTCCTACGGGCTCTCCTATTATGAATGCAATGTGATGATATGACATGCAATGGCAACAATACACAATTAGATAAACCTAAATTGTAATGGAAATGAAAATTAGGGCTCGGAAAGAAAAATCGTTACTTAGGCGCCATTTGAATGTGTGTGCCGGAGGGAAGACTCAAATGTTGCTGAGGATCGCCGAAAAAGTCACCGGAGAGCTTCAGACGCCGGAACCCTAATCGGAACAGGAGAAATAAACCCTAAATCGCGCGAACTAGGGCTCCAAAATAGGTGAAAGATGGAAGAGGAGAGGCTTGTTTATCAAACCTAGGACTTTGGAAGGTTGGCACGGCCGGAAGAGTTGGTCGGAGAGGGAGACGGCGATCGGAGACCGAAGGAAGAAGAAGGAGTTCGTCGCGTGAAGACGCCGAACCCTAGCGGTTCGCGTTTTAAAAATGCGATTCAGTCGACTGATGTGGAGCATCAGTCGACTGATAGCGGTTTATTACCGGGTTTACCGAGCCGGCAGTCGACTGATCCGGCTCGGCAATCGACTGCCGAACCTTCTGTAACGTGCTACAGTAGCATCAGTCGACTGATGTTGCCCATCAGTCGACTGATGTTGCCCATCAGTCGACTGATGTGCACATCACTCGACTGCTCGTCGAGCACTCGACTGATGGCCTTCGGCCTCGGTGAACAGTACCATCAGTCGACTGATGGACCTCATCAGTCGACTGATGTTCGATCAGTCGAGTCATGGAGCTAGCACTCGACTGATGGTCGTATCGTATCGCGCTATCTGATGTTATCGATCGATAAATCAGATTATCGATCGAGATCTCGATTTCATCATCTTAATTATTCCATTTTATCACGTTAGATCTTGTATATCGAATGTATTGATGTTATACTTTTATTCATGTATTTGTTAATGTATTTTAATGTTTTATTTCATTTTTGCAAACATTAACATTCAATGATTTCCAAAACCTAACATCTCACCCTTTCTAAATGTTGAAATACACAATCAAGGTAAAAGACTTGTTTTGTGAGATGTAATCTATCCTAGACATTCCTTCCATGCAAACATATGGTAAAACATATGAAGCATGGTGAATACAAGACATCAAGTTGTGTGGCACTTGAGTATCACTCTAGATGTTACCTTTACATCTTAACCACACATTTCTTGATACATGACCTTCCAAAGTGTGCCAATAATCAAAGGTACACACTATGACCTCTAAATCTAGATCGTGTCAATTTTATTGATTTTCATGTTTTCAAGATATATATTGACACAACCTAAAATTCTTTAAAATTAAGGCTCAAGGATATTTCCAAGGTAACCATAACCTTGAAAGTAACCTAAAGTGCCACCTTTATCATGGTTGAGTTAACTACCCATCCAATCAAGGTTGGCACACCCTAAACCCATCTTAGCGTGAATCAATCACGCTCTTAGGAACCCAAAATCGATTTGAGCTCCTAGGGTTAATTAGGTATTCCTTAGGGATAAACTCCCTAGATACCTTCCTAATGACCCTCCTAGGTTTATTAGCCTTGGTCATTTTGGTCTTGCCTAGGTTAACCTTAGGGATTGCCTCCCTAACAACCTTATTAGTGGCCATCCTAGGTTTCTTCGAAACCTTGGCCATTAGGCACAAACCTTGGTCAACTCTAGGAATGACTTTCCCATTGACCTTGGTCTTCCTAGACCTAGTTAGTGTTCCATAGTCAAATGGAATACTATGGTAAGCCGCCTTAGGCTTAGGTTTTTGACCCAAACCCTTCTTGCCTTTGGTTGACTTTTGTCTTTTAGATCCTACTTGTTGACTTGGATTATTTGACCTAAAAGTTTGACCAATTGACCCTTGCCTTTGATTTTGCATAATGTTGAGGGTCTTTTCAAGTTTTTCAAGCCTTGACCTCAAGGCTTGATTTTCCTTTTCTAATATCTCAATTTTTGATTTTTCATTTTCTCTTGAGATATTTCTATTTCTAGGCATATGTCTAGATTCTTTAGCATTAAAGCCTAGATGTTCTCCTATTTTCTTAATGCTTTCCTTAGGTAATATATTTTTAGGGACATTAGTCCCAAATTTCTCCTTATTCTTAAGGTGAACATTCTTAGCTCCTAAACAAATATGTTTGTTACTTCTAGCATGCTCTTTATGATACATAACAAAATTGCTAAAATTAGTTCTAGCATGCTTCTTAATATTTAAATTAGACGGAGCATTATTTAAATATACCTTAAGGTTTGCCTTAGTGGCTCCCCCTACTTGTGATGCTCCCCTTTGCCCCTTCTTCTTCTTCTTTGGGCATTGACTCCGGTAATGACCCGGTAGTCGGCATTTGAAGCAAATGACATGCTCCTTGCTCTTTTGTCTTGAAGAACCGGCGTCCGTTGACTTTTGTTGATTTTTAGGCGCCGGAGGAGCTTTCTTGATCCTCTTTGGACATTTGCTCTTGTAATGCCCATACTCCCTACACTCAAAGCACATAATATGATTTTTATTTGAAAATAAAGTGTTTGAGTTACCTAGGGTGGTGGTAGGTGCCGGAGTTGAATTTTGAGCTTCCTCATCTTGATCGGATGTTGAAAGCTCTTCTTGAGGTTGCTCCGGTGTAGAGGATGGTCTCTCTTCCTCAATCCTAGGAATAGATGCTTCTTCCACCTCTTCTACTTCTTCTTTCTCCGATTCGGAAATTGACTCCATCTCAACTTCCGATTCCTCACTATCACTTGAGGATGAACTCTCCTCATGGAATCTTGCCAATTTTCTCCATAGCTCCTTAGCATACATGTAATCCCCTAGCTTGCACAAAACATCATTAGGGATTAAATCTTCCAAAAGTTTCGTTACCTTAACTTCGGTCTTGAGCTTTTGGCGTTGCTCTTGGGTCCACTTTTTCAATTTTAGGACATTTCCCTTCTTATCCCTAGGGGGTTCAAGACCTTCAATGAGGATGAACCAATCCTCTATGTTCATCATCAAGAATGTTTCCATTCTTGCTCTCCATGCCGGAAAATCTTCTGGATCATATGGAGGTGGAGTGTTGATTTCCCATCCAAGCTTGTCTTGGAATTCCATCTTCACCCTCTAGCCTTTTGCCTTAGCTCCCGGTTGTTAATCCATAGAAGAGCCCCGGGCTCTGATACCACTTGTTAGGAATATTGGAACGGCTAGAGGGGTGAATAGCGAAGATGTAATTTGATCTCGTTTGTGTCTACAATTTCGTTAGCGCAGCGGAATATATATAATGATAAAAGCAATAACGAAATAGACAACAAGCTAACACAATGATATAACGTGGTTCGGAACCGCACGGTTCCTACTCCACGGATCGAGCTCTAAAGAGCCCTAGTGATGCACACGCACTCACTAATGATAAACACTCCTTCTCGACACAAGTCGGAGGCGAAGAAACCCCTTACAATAAATCTTACAACAGTAAGAACGAAATACAAGCAATATACAATGTAAATATGAAATACAAGTAAAGAAAAGACTTTACAATACTTGTTTTGATTGCTTGAATGCTTGGTTGCTTGCTTGCACTTGGAGACCTGATTTGCACCAACAAATCGCCCCAATAGCCCTCAAGAACCGATTCCTTTTTCCTCCATCACGAGCTCCATATATAGCTTCAACTTTGTCTTTGGAAAAGTCTATCGATCGGTGATCGGGACCATCGATCACGATCGATGCCACCGCTATGTCGTGAGACAACGGCTAGTTCCACGTTGGATAAGTCCAGCGAAACTACCATCACGATCGATTGTGACCATCACGATCGATGGAGTCCTCACTGACCGATCGAGTCTCGACTCTATTCTCGTGGCGAATTCTCGAGCACCGCGACCGGTGATCACACGATCGATCGGCGCTCGATCCATCGATCATTGCCCCGATCCTATGGCGGCAATCGCTAGGCCATAACCCGCAGTCAAACCCTAGTTGACTCGGTCCAGTCGACTGCCACATGGCACCAGTCGACTGGCACACCTCAAACATGAGGTTTTAACTCAAGTATGGTTCCCCCATACTTGCTAGATCACCCTTAGCCTAGACCTAAGCCTTCTAGCCACCTCCATCAGCCTCACGCCTCTCGGATCCCTCCAAGTCATCCATGACTTGTTCATCCATCGCGCTAGCCTTCAGGTGCCTCCGTCGGCTATGTCATGCTAACGGTGTCTACACCGCCAAGGCACATTGGACTTACGCCGCCAAGACTCCGCTTGGACTTTACGCCGCCAACCATTGGACTTGTGCTGCCAAGACTACCGCTTGGACTTTACGCTGCCAATATTAAACCCCTTGGACTTCAAATGCTAACCCATGTTAGACTTTCCATGCCAACTCATGTTGAACTTTCCATTTGCCAAGACCCATGCTTGGACTTTCCTTGCCAACACATGTTGGACTTTCCATTTGCCAAGACCCATGCTTGGACTTTCCTTGACAATTATATTGTCATATGTTTTTGTCGAAACATCAAAACATCACTCGAGCCAAACTCGAGTCCTGGTCAATCGTGACCTGGGCCGATTGCACCAACAATTCCATCGCACGACGACGTCACTATTCACCCCTCCCCCCTCTAGCGGCACATAGATCCTAACAAGTGGTATCAGAGCGAGGTTGCTCTTCAAGGATTAACAACCAAGAGAGCACCGCTAGAGGAAGAAGATGAAATTTGAAGAAAAAGTTGGATGGGACATCAACACTCCGGTCCCATGTGCAATCTATGGACGAGAGGGCTTCAATTTATCGAAAGGAAGGATTGAAGATTTTATCATGATGAGGGATTTTGAAGAATGGTCTATATTGATGGAAGGATTCCAATATCCAAGAGGGTCAAAGGGAGGATTCCTCAAGATGAAGAAGTGGATCGGAGAACAAATCCAAGAGTTTAAGAAAAATAAAAAGGTAATTAAATTCTTGGTCGATTTGATTCCTAACGATATCTTGTGTAGCTTAGGCGAATACAAGGATGCCAAGGAGCTTTGGAGTGAATTGGCAAAGTATCATGAAAGTCCATCAGCGGTTCAAGAAGAAGAAGAAGAAGAGGAATGCTCATCCTCTCAAGCTCAAGAAGAAGCAAGCACATATTCATCCCAAGAGCTTGAGGATTCGGAGGTTGATAGAGAATCAACATCCGATCGGAAGAGGAAGAAGAGATGGAAGAAGCCTCCACTTCAAGGTTTGAGGGGGAGGAGAGACCATTTACTCCGGAACAAGGGCAAGAGTAAGGAGAGGCATCTACTTTCGGGAGAAGTGATGAATAAGCTCAAGAGGCCCTTTCCACCACCATTGACCTAGGTAACTCAAGCACATTAATTCAAAATAAAAATCATATTATGTGTTTTGAGTGTAGGGAATTTGGGCACTACAAGAGTAAGTGTCCTAAGAAGGTCAAGAAAAGTCAACCGACACCAAAATTCCAAGAAAAGTCAAAGGAAGTCAGAGCCCTGATAATTAAAAGCAAGGAGCACGTGGTGTGCTTCAAATGCAACCAAAAGGATCATTATAGGAGTCAATGCCCTAGGAAGAAGGAAAGCAAAGGCAAGGAAGGAGCATCACATGTCGGGGGAGCTTTTAAAGCAAACCCGAAGGTAAAATTTATTAATGCACCTTTTTTAATTTAAAATCAAAAAGCATGCTTTTAATTCACTTGCAATTCATCATGAAAAGCATGCTAGTAGAAATAATAGATTTTATTGTTTAGGAGCTAAGCGTGTCCACTTTAGGAAGGAGAAATTTGGGACTAATATCCCTAAAAATATTCTACCTAAGGCAAGTATTAGGAAAATTGAGAACCATCTAGGCTTTAATTCAAAGAAATCTAGACATATGCCTAGGAAGGGCAAAAATGAGCAAAGAAATAATGGACCCACCAAATTAGAGAAATTAGAGTTAGAAAACCAAGCCTTGAGGTCAAGGCTTGAGAAATTGGAAAAGACCCTTTGGAAAATAAAAAATCAAATACAAGGGTCAAATAGTTAAAATCTAGGGTCAATGAGTCAAAACCTAGGTTTTAGGAAACAAGAACCATCAAAGGGCAAGAAAGGTTTGAGTCACAAGCCTAAGCCCAAAAAGACCTATCATAATGTTCCATTCGATTATGGAACTCAAGTTAGGTCTAGAAAAACCAAGGTCAATAGGGAAGTCATCCCTAAGGTTGACCAAGGTAGATGCCTAGTGGCTAGGGTTTCAAGGAAACCTAGGGAAGCCACTAAGAAGGTTACAAGGGGAGTTACCCCTAGAGCTAACCTAGGCAAGATCCAAATGACCAAGGCTTCTTAGCCTAGGAGGGTCATTAGGAGGGTATCTAGGGAAGTTATCCCTAAGGAATACCTAGTTAATCCAAGGAGCTCAAATATGTTTTGGCTTCCTAGGAGCGTGATCGATTCACGCTAATTGGGTTTAGGTGTGCCAACCTTTAAATGGATGGGTAGTTAACTTAACCATGGTAAAGGTGACACCTTAGGTCATTTTCAAGGTTATAGGTACCTTGGAAATGTGGTTGGAACTTAATCCTAAAAGATTTTAGGATGTATTTTGAAGATTATGAAAAATCAATCAAATTGGCACAAACTAGTTTTAGAGGTCATGGTGTGTCATTTTGGATTTTTGGCACACTTGGGGGATTAGTAGTAATATGGAAAAATGAATTTAATTCTAACAAATGGCAACAAATATTAAAATTTAAGTATTATATACCTTTACATTTTATTTGTCATGCTTGATTTGCCATATAACATGTCATGACATCATATCTACTTTTAATTATATAATATGTCATGATCATGCTTAGGATTAAGGTTAAATGTCATGTATGTTTAGATTTATATCATATGTCATGACATCATGATCATTGACCATTCTTATTTATGTCATCATTTATGCCATGATCATTCGTGCATTTAAAGTAATTAAAATTGATTTAAGGACTATGGCATGACTTGAAGTCTCATGTATAAGGTGTTAGGGCAATCAACCCAAGTATGGTTTAAGGTTTTAATGTGTGTGGCAAAGGTTTAGGTTAGGATGTTTATGTGATTTGATATGTGTGTTGAAGTCATGCAGGACTTAGTAATTCACACATGTGTTGGCTTGACGAAAGCATTGGTGGGTTCACCATCTCATGGCTCGAGTCTTTGAGTCGGTGAAGGACAACATTGAAAGTCGTGCGCTTGGTGCATCCGAGGGACCGCTGGACGAGGAGCATTGGAGTGAAGCCAAAGAAGCATACTTCAGGGTGAGACACGAAGGATGGCATTGCGAAGTCGTGCACTTGGTGCATCCGAGGGACGTGGCTAGACGAAGAGAGCTTCGGCGAGGGGCTCTAAGGGAGATGAGAGAATGAGCAAATTGTAACGATAGTTCATAGGTGAACTTGGCCGAATGGCTAAGTCAAGTGTCGGATGCTCAACCAAGTAGGTTGAGGTTTTACTCGACAAGTTGGATGCTCAAACTAGGGTTTGAGGTTTTACCCAACGTATGGTTAAGTCGAACGCTCAAATATTAGTTTGAGGTTTCTACCCGACAAAGTGGAAGTGTCGGATGCTCAACCAAGTGGGTTGAGGTTTTACCCGATCATTGGATGATCAAATAAATGGTTTGTTTGAGGTTTTATCCGACACCAATCGACTGATATAGATATCGGTCGACTGCTCTGGGTTGATGGCACTCGATCGGTGTTCAACTGAAGCTTTTTTGGCCAACAGTCGACTGATAGGGTTTGGTAGTCGACTGCTCGACCATCAGTCGACTAATCGAGGTGAATTTGGGCACATAAGGTTTTGGAGTCGACTGATCACTTCAATCACTGGACTGATGGATCCATCAGTCGACTAATGGAGATGATCAGTCGACTAATGTGGGAGTCATTGGATGAAAACCAATGTGGGTAAAGTCGTTGCGAGGCAACGATTATAGCAGTAGTCGACTTCTCGGTACCCAACGGGAAGAATGGACTCTTCCCTATAAGAAGAGGCCTTGGGTGCTCTTGGGAGGTTAATGTTTAAATCCTAAACTTCTCCCAAGTGCCCAACACGTTTTCTACTCCTCTTACCTGCTTTTATTTCAATCTTATTGTAAGAGGGAGAGATTGTAAGAAAGGTTTACCTCCATCATGAAGGAGAGACTAGTGATTGATTTGAGGGAGTGATTCACCATACGAATCGTCCGTGGACTAGCGGCAAGGACTGTGAACCACGTTACATCAGCGTGTTTGTGTTTGCTTTCTCTTAATCTATTTTGTTTAGATTAATTTTATCATTGCATTTCCGTTGCGCTAACGATATTGTAGACGATTAAGATGTGATCGAGTACCATCGTATACGGAGAAGGCTATTCACCCCCCTCTAGCCGACCACGGATCCTTCAACAAGTGGTATCAGAGCGAGGAGCTTGTCGCGGACTCATCGCCAACACAAGCACGACAAGATGGTCGGCTCCAACATTCATCCACCCAATTTCGAGGGCGATTTCACATGGTAGAAGAAGCTATGGAGGTATTTTTCAAGATCGACTTCGATATCATGTTAATAATGAAAAACGATTTCGAGATACCTAGGGACGACGAAGGGATAATGCTAAAAAAATCGTGATGGACCAAGAAGCAAAGAGAGGAGCACTTGGCGAATTCAAAAGTGAAGCATCACCTATACAACATTCTCCCTCAACAAGAGATTAACCAAATTGGGGAGTGCTCAAGTGCCAAAGAAATGTGGGAGAAGCTAGTGGAGCTTCATGAAGGCACATCCGAAGTCAAGCTAGCAAAAAGGGACCTCCTCCACTCTCAATTAAGGAATATCAAATTAGATAAGGGGGAAAAGGTACTCTCACTTCATTCACGTTTTAAGGAAATAATAACCAGTTTATCAAGTGTAGGTGAAAAACTCTCCAACTGGGACATGATCATGAAGGTCATAGATGCATTTCCCCGATCATCTAAGTGGAGCTCCATGGTGAACTCATTTTATATCTCTAATAATCTAGAGGTAAGTACTCTATAAGAATTCTTTTCAACTATGGAATTACATGAAACTAGGATTGAAGGAATAGTAGAAGAGTCAATCAAGCCATCAAGAGGATTAGCACTCATGGCCGACAAAGGAAAGAAGAAGAAGAAGGATATGCCACCCTCCTCATCCGATGAAGATTCATCTTCCTCATCAATTAATAGCAATAAGGAAGCATATATGGTAAGGAAGGTAAGGCGTGCATTGAAAAATTTTAAGTTTAACAAATCTCATGATAGGAGTGTTGATGCAATCGACCCAGGTTGACTCGAGTTTGACTCGAGCAGTATTTTGATGATAGACAAAACTTATGACATGGGATTGTCATAGGAAAGTCCAACATGGAGTTGGCATGGGAAAATCCAAGAATGGGGCTTGGTGTGGGAAAGTCCAACATGGAGTTGGCATGAAAAATCCAAGCATGGAGCTTGGTGTCGAAAAGTCCAAAGCATTGTGAAGTCGTGCGCTTGGTGCTTGGTGAGAAATGCATTGCGAAGTCGTGCGCTTGGTGCATGTGGGAAGTCTTGAGGACTTAGTAAGTTCACTAGGCTCGGGGGTCCTTGAGTTGATGAAGAATGACATTGCGAAGCCGTTCGCTTGGTGCATCCGAGGGACCGCCGGACGGGGAGCGAATGGAGTGAGGCCCAAGGGAAGCATACTTTGAGGGCAAGATACGAGAAGGATGGCATTGCGAAGCTGTGTGCTTGGCACATCCGAGGGACGTAGGCCGAGGAAAGAGAGCTTCGGTGGGGAACTCCATAAGGGATGAGGTGGACTTGGCCAAGTGACTAAGACTAAGTGTCGGATGCTCAAATAGCTTGATGTTTGAGGTTTTACCCGATATCAGTCGACTGGCATAGGTGTCAGTCGACTACTCTAGGTCGTATGGGTTCAACTGGTGTTTTGGCGCACTGTGCACGAGCACAGAAGCTAGTCGAGCTCACCAGCACTCGACTGATGGGGTATCAGTTGCCTGATGTGTGATCCTTTGGAACTTGACCAACGTGGATCTGGCCGTTGTGAGACAACGGCTACAGGACCAGTCGACTGATGGTCACGATTAGTCAACTGATGCGCGCGAAATCAGCTTGATGCAGGTTATAAATGGAGCTCAAGATGGGGGATTTCGCCAAGACTTTGTGAAGCTATTGGAGGGGAATTGTTGTTGCATTCCAGACCTTCAAGAGTCATCTAAAGCAAGCAACAAGCAAAGTGTTCAAAGCAAGCGTTGTAAAGTGTTCTTTATGTGTATTTCATATTTGTCTTTGTATTGCTTGTATTTCATATTACTTAGTGTAATTGCTTGTGAGAGGTTTCTCCACCTCCGACGTGTTGTCGAGAAGGAGTGGTTTAGTTAGTGGCGTACACATAACTAGAGCTCCGTGAGCTCACCCGTGGAGTAGGAACCATTCGATTCCAAACCACGTATATTGCCGTGTCTTGTGTGTGAATGTTTATTGTTGTTATTTCTATTGTTATTCCGCTACGTATATTAATGACAATTGTAGCGACGCAAGAAGAATGATTGAATTCCACCATACGCGTATTAGGCTATTCACCCCCTCTAGACGGCCAACATCGACCCTACAAGTGGTATCAAAGCCAAGTCGCTTGTCGAGGACTAACCGCCGACACAAGCACTACAAGATATCCGGCTACAACATCCATCCACCAAAAATCGATGGAGACTTTTCTTGGTGGAAGAAAAGGATAGAGGTATATTTCGAAACCGATTTTGATTTCATATTAATTATAGAAAATGGTTTTGAAATGCCTATGGATAAAGAAAACAAGCCCATTGAGAAGTCGAGGTGGACTCAAGACCAAATCAAGGACTTCGAGACAAATCTCAAGGTAATCGAATTACTTAGTGATTTGTTACCTAACAATATTTGGTCTAGGTTTGGTAATTATAGGGGTGCAAGGGAATTATGGGATAAGGTAATGAAATTCCAAGAAAATTCCCAACTGACACAAGTAGAGGAGATTGCCGAGGAAGAAGCACCCACCACATTTGAAGATGTTGATGACTTGATGGAAACCTCCACCTCTAGCATTGAGGGGGAGGAAAGGGTCTCCATTCCGGAGCAAAGTCAAAACAAGGCATCTACCTCCGGAAGAAGTGACCAAGAGTCCTCCACTTCCCTAGGTAACTCAAGCATAATGATTTTAAATAAAGATCACATAATATATTTTCAGTGTATGGAGAAAGGGCATTACAAGAGTAAATACCCAAAATTGGCTAAGAAGAAGACACCGACACCAAAAGTCAACCCAAAGTCAAAAGATGCCAGAGTTCCCACAACTAGAAGCAAAGAGCACATTGTGTGCTTTAAATGCAATGAAAAGGGATACTATCGAAGCCAATGTCCTAGGGGGAGGAAGAAAGGGCAAGAAGGTGTATCTCATGTAGGGGGAGCTCCCCAAGCTAACCCTAAGGTATATTTAAATTATGCACCTTCAATTCTTAAAGTTAAAAAGCATGCTAAGAATTATTTTAGTTCACTTGCAATTATAAATGAAAAGCATGCTAGGGGGAATAAATATGTTTGTCTAGGTGCCAAGCATGTAGAATTATCTAAGGATAAACCTAGGACCAATAATTCTAGAACTATTTTACCTAGGGAGTCAATTAGGAGAATTGAAGAAAACTTGGGCATTAACCCCAAGAAATCTAGGCATATGCCTAAGAAGAAAACAAATTCCCAAAAGATTAACGAAAAATCAAAATTGGGAAAATTAGAGTTAGAGAACCAAGTCTTGAGATCAAGACTTGAGAAAATGAAAAAGGCCCTTAGGATTATAGAAAATTCTATTCAAGGGTCTAATGTCCAAAAGTCAAGACCTAGGGTTCAAGAATGGTCTAAGGGCAAGAAGGGTTTGGGTCACAAACCTATGTCCTATCATAATGTTCTATTTAATTATGGGACAACATCTAGGTCTAGAAAAACCAAGGCTAATAGGGAAGTCATCCCTAAGTCTAGCCATGGTATGTGTTTAGTGGCTAAGGACTTAAGAAAAAACAAGAAGGCCACTAAGAAGGTCATTGGAGGAGTCACCTCTAGAGTTGACCTAGGAAAGACCCAAAAGACTATGGCTTCAAAGCCTAAAAGGGTCATTAGAAAGGTATCTAGGAAAGCTATCCCTAGTAAATACCTTGTTAACCCAAGGAGCTCCAATAGGTATTGGGTTCCTAGGAGCGTGATCGATTCACGCTAGATGGGTTAGGGTGTGTCAACCCTAAGTGGATGGGTAGTTAACCTAGCCATGATGAGTTGACACATTAGGATGTGCCAATATGCTTTGAGAAGTTGAAAAATAATTAAATTGACACAAATAAGTCTTAGAGGTATGGGTGTGCCATTTTGGGTTTATGGCACACTTGGGAGATAAATGACTTTAAGGCAAAATGGAATTAATCCTAGAAATGACAATTTGGATTCAACACTTAGGTATTTTATACCTTAGTATATTTTACTTTCCATACTTTGTTTGCCTTGCCATGTCATGACATCATTTTCATTTTTATCTCTAAAAATATCATGATCATGTTTAGACTTATTTTTATATATCATGAATGCTAACTTTTCATTCACATGGCATGACATCATGATTTTGACATATGCTTTCATTTATATCATATCTATGCCATAATCATCATCATGCATAAAATAAAATGGAATTAAGGACAATGACATGATTTGAAGTCTCATGCATAAGGGAATCAAATATAGTTGCCTTAGAATATGCATGAGACCATTAAAGAACAAAAACCCACATCTCACTAGATTAATTGCCTTGTATGTGTTTTACACATCTAGATACAAGTGAGATGTTAGGAAAAAGGAATCAAAGGTTTTAAAAACATTTTGAAAAACCTTGGTGAAGCCTATCTTTTGATAGCTATCACCATTAAATGGGATGATACAAAGAGGGCTCTTTATTGAAGCTTTTCTAAACTTTTGGACTTTGCATCAATCTCACTATTTTATAGGTAAAATAATTTTCTAATATTTTTCACCCATAATTATTGTGATAAATAATATACGTACAAAATTTCATGATTTATCAATGTATGTATATTTACTTACAAATTTCAGAAATTCATTTCTGAAATTCAGAAAACTGCAATTGCAGTTATCAGTCGACTGCCAGAGCAGCCAGTCGACTGATGTGGGAAGGAGTCGATTGGTAGCT
Source organism: Wurfbainia villosa (assembly GCA_025175895.1). Classification (NCBI taxonomy): domain Eukaryota; kingdom Viridiplantae; phylum Streptophyta; class Magnoliopsida; order Zingiberales; family Zingiberaceae; genus Wurfbainia; species Wurfbainia villosa. Next base: position 82,850,440 of record CM046005.1, read on the forward strand.
GACAGAGTCGACTGTCACAGGCTGATTTCGGGTAACCCTTGGTGGTTAGGCCCATGTTCAGCTGTGTTTTGGTCCCCTCACCACTCCTAACCCTAGGACATGCTTAGGAGAGTATTAGAAATGGTGGAAATCCATTGGACATGGATTAAGAGAAGTGTTTAGGGAGAGTATCAATTTTAAGGTGGATGAGAGTTCATTGTCGTAATTTTGATTTGGTTAATGTTCCTATTGGCTTAGGGACTCTCCAAGGATATTGTTGGTGCAATGGTCAAGGGGGAGCAAGCCTCTAGGGGGAGGTATCCATCATGGGAAGATGGATGTGTATTTTCTCATGGGAGGAAAATTAGGTTGCCTCTCTTAAGTGATATGGGTTCACTAGAAAGATTGTAGGCATGTGTTCCTCCTAGGGAGTGATTGTAAGATCTCATTGGAATATGAGACATTCATACCCTTGGGGAGGACCTTTTTGATGTCATGTCAAAAAGGGGGAGAAGTTACCAAGTTACCATTTAGGGTTCGTTGGAATTCTCATTGGGATGTGAGAATTGCCGATATGGGAGATTGGTAGACTTGAGATGGTAATTTTGTCAATCATCAAAAAGGGGGAGATTGTTGGTGCAATCGGCCCAGGTTGACTCGAGTTTGACTCGAGCAGTATTTTGATAATAGACAAAACTTATGACATGGGATTGTCATAGGAAAGTCCAACATGGAATTGGCATGGGAAAGTCCAACATGGAGTTAGCATGGAAAATCCAAGCATAGAGCTTGGTGTTGAAAAGTCCAAAGCATTGCGAAGCCGTGCGCTTGGTGCATGTGGAAAGTCTTGAGGACTTGGTAAGTTCACTAGGCTCGGGGTCCTTGAGCCGGTGAAGGATGGCATTGTGAAGTCGTGCACTTGGTGCATCCGAGGGACCATCGGACGGGGAGCGAATGGAGTGAGGCCCAAGGGAAGCATACTTCGAGGGAAAGAGACGAGAAGGATGGTGTTGAAAGTCATGCGCTTGGCGCATCCGAGGGACGTAGGCCGAGGAAAGAGAGGTTCAGTGGGGAACTTCATAAGGGATGAGGTGGACTTGGCCAAGTGGCTAAGACTGAGTGTCGAATGCTCAAACAGCTTGATGTTTGAGGTTTTACCCGACATCAGTCGACTGGCATAGGTGCCAGTCGAATGCTCTAGGTCGTATGGGTTCGACTGGTGTTTTGGCTGGATCAAGTGGACATCAGTCGACTACTTAAGGGAAGCAGTCGACTGATCGCACTGTGCACGGGCACAGAAGCTAGTCGAGTTTGTCAGCACTCGACTGATGGGGTATCAGTTGACTGATGGGTACCATCAGTCGATTGATGTGTGATCCATTGGAACTTGACCAACGTGGATCTGGCCGTTGTGAGACAACGGCTACAGGACCAGTCGACTGATGGTCACGCGTGAAATCAGCTTGATACAGGTTATAAATGGAGCTCAAGATGGGGGATTTTGCCAAGACTTTTGTGAAGCTATTGGAGGGGAATTGTTGTTGCATTCCAGACCTTCAAGAGCCATCTAAAGCAAGCAACAAGTAAAGTGTTCAAAGCAAGCATTGTAAAGTGTTCTTTACATGTATTTCGTATTTATCTTTGTATTGCTTGTATTTCATATTACTTAGTGTAATTACTTGTGAGAGGTTTCTCCACCTCCGATGTGTTGTTGAGAAGGAGTGGTTTAGTTAGTGTCGTGCGCATAACTAGAGCTCTGTGAGCTCGCTCGTGGAGTAGGAACCATTCGATTCCGAACCACGTATATTGCCGTGTCTTGTGTATGATTGTTTATTGTTGTTATTTCTATTGTTATTCCGCTGCGTATATTAATGACAATTATAGCGATGCAAGAAGAACGATCGAATTTCACCATACGCGTATTAGGCTATTCACCCCCCTCTAGCCGGCCAACATCGACCCTACAAGGAGAAGGCCTAGAAGAAAAATTATTTGTTACAATTGCCAAAGAGAGGGGAACATGAGGGGTGATTGTCCCCTCTTGAACAAAAGCAAGGAAGAAAGGAGAAAGAAAGAAGTCAAAAGAAAAAGGAAAGACAAAATCCCACAACCTTAAAGCGGTGATGTGGGATAATCCATCATCACCATCGGAGGAAGAAGAAGTCTTCATGGGCCTTGCACTAATGGGGATAGATGATTTGGACTCCACCTCCTCCGAGCAAGAAGAAAGAAGTACAAGTGAGGAGGAGAGTTCAAGTGAATGGGGAGCTTCATCCACATTGGACTCGGAAGGAGATTGGTTAAGTGAGGTAACAAATCTCCCTCCCAAAAAGATTGTTTCAATGATTTCAAGTTTAACTGAGTTATTTAGAGCTAAAAAGAAAAATAAATGCATGCTTGATGATATTAGGAATTAGAAGAAAAACTTGAAAAAGCATGCTCACATGATGATTGTATTTCTTCTAGTGCTAATGATGCATGCTTAGAAGAAAATAGGGTTTTAAAGGAAAAGGTAGATTTCTTAACTAAGGGCCTATAAAAATTTACAATTGGCTCAAATACCTTAACCATGATTATTGGGAGCAAAAAGAATACCAAATGATGTGCGAAAGCGTCTTCTAAAACTTAATACAGATAAGAAAAGTAGAACTAGCAAAAGCTTTTCAGATTGTATTAAAGTCTTAGGAACTTACAAAAGGGATATGACTTCAAACTTCACATTACAAACTTCAAACTTCACACACTTCAAACTTAGAACTTTAAGAAGACTTGCCGTGTTTCGACTTGTCTTGCAAGAAGAGTGAGGGGGTAGATTTATAATAGCAAAAAGCAAGGACTGGGTGCAGGCATGCTATCCCATCATATCCTTAGCGAATCTGCTATACTATTCTACCTGCCGCACTAAAATAAAAGGATGGCTCCCCAGGGCTCACTCTTTTAATAATTTAAAGACTTATTACTTTACATTAGATATGTTTGGATTTTTGGGCTCACCATATGCTTCATCAGGGTGGCACCTGTCTTATCTTTCGGAAAGTATCTTGGAGTGTATTGTGAGTCCTCCATAATGCTTGTCATGATTCTCTGACCTTTGGTGCTTTCTCTTTAAAATATTCTTGCCTTGTGCTTTCCAGGTGTCTTCTATTATTGAAATCGTACTCCTTTGCTTGCTGGATAAGCTCAAGTTCCTTCAAGGCTAAGGCAAGGTTATCAATTGCTTTTTCTTCAATGGTAAACATTGCTTTTCGCTTTTGGTACTCCTCAGGTTCAAAAGCCAGTTTTCTTGTTGTAGCAATTAATGACTCATACTTTATTAGAAGGGGATACATTGTGGATGTCATCCCATATTTTTCCTCCACATATACATTTGGTGAGAGCTCTTCACGCATCATGAGGATTGATTCTTGTTTTAATGACTTCTTGGTATTGGCTAATACATTGAGTATTCCAGCTAGCTTGTCTTCAGCAAGTTGATTGGGTTGTTGCTGAATCTGGACCAAAGCCTCTTCTACTATTGTCATTATTTGAGTCGTCGTGCTACATAAGTCCTACACCAAAGAAAACACAAGTCTAGTTAAAGAGTCAACAAGTAAATTGTCTCTACTGCTGATGTGCTGAAACTGGACTGGAATCCCGATTCCAGTAATAAAATCTGTAAAATTTATCCACCGGACTCTAGAGGGCTTGTTTTGGGCTGTCTTATTGAAAAAGCTTATAATTGCTTGACAGTATGTACGAATAGTCAACTCAGTCTTATCCAGATAATAAATTTTAAAACTGTTTAAACTGTTCATGACTACATGGATTTCTGCATCAATTGTTGATTTTTTAGGGTTGAATCTGCCACTAGCATATGCACAGATCTTCTCTTCTATTTTGGAGTCATACTGTTGTAACTTCCATTTATAGATACCTCCCCAACCTTCCATGCATCCATCAGTTTCTATAGTAATGTAACAGTTTTCTGGTGGTATTTTTAAATCTGGCAGCTCCTTTACCATTTCTTTGATTTTTTCAACAATAATCCAGTCTTGCTTATTCATTTTCTTTTCTCCTGTAGGACTTGTTTTGAATATAAAGGCCCTAATAATTTCCCAAGATTTGGAATATAACTTCGAGAATAATTAAGAAGGCCTAACCATGAACGAAGTCCTTTGGTTGTCATTTATTCTTCATTTATGAAATCTGCTATTTTCTTCATGATGTGAGGCTGAAGCTTTATATTTCTGTTGCCGATTGTAGCTCCCAAAAAATCAATTGTTTTGGATGCTATTTTCATCTTTGTTGGGCTGAGGATAAGACCATTATCTATGCAAATCTGTATCATCTTTTCCAAATGTTTTGCATGCTCCTGTTCATTTTTGGAAAACACCAAAATATCATCAATATATACTGCAATAAAATTTTCTGTACCTTTAAAACATTCATCCATTTTTCTCTGAAATATTACGGGAGCATTTTTGAGGCCAAAAGGCATGACCAGCTATTCATATAATCCATCAGGAACCCAAAAGGTTGTCCATTCTATTGAGTCAGGATGCATTGCTACTTGATGAAAACCACTCTTTAAATCAAACTTTGAATATATCATGTCGGTTCCAACTCTTTTAATAATGGTATTGATACCATGCAAAGAGTACTGATCTTTATGAGTATTATCATTTAGCCTTTTGAAATTGAAAACCATCGTTTCCTTTCCTTTGATTTCTTTTCCGGTTGTTGGATCTACTGTTGTTCCTGAATTTACAATAAAAGTTGTTGTTCTATGACGACTTTTACTTGGTCTTATTACCTGCAGATCCAGAAGAGCCTTAATATGCCTTGTGAATGTGTTCTGAAGTAGAGGTGTTACATGCTTCAGAGGACGATCTTCTATAGTTAAGTCAGGATTTTTGATTTCCAGTTTGCACTGAACCTTGTTTCTTTCCCAATGTTCCATTGGATTTTCACCAACAATGCCTGTCTTTTTCAAGTTACTGATTATGTCATAAAACTTTTCTTGAAAACTGGAATTACTTATCTAACTTATTGAAACAAACTCCTTGATGGAATAATACTCTTCTTCTTCAAGGTTTAATTCTTCTAGTGTGGCGGCTATAGGTGTCTCCTGCTGAGTTTTTACAGTGGTAATATTTTTGTAAAATGTAACCTCATTACCTTCTATACGAATACCTCCGTAAGTTGATCTTATAAAATTGCATCTCAAAATCATCTGAATTCCGCCTCCTATCTTCATGGGAAAAGAGTATGTATAGGGAATCCTGTAGGTGTGTTCCCCTATTTTCATATAGCCTCCTTTTAGTTTCTTGTCAGCAGTTGTTTGAGAATTTATCCCGCTGAAGTTTACCACAAAGGTATTTGGTTCCACTGCTTCTTTTGGTATTGATGTAATGTCTATACAACAAGTAGTTGCCCCTGTATCTAATATTGCATTAACACTGAAAAGGGGAATGTCAGGAATCTTCAGCTCAACTATCATGTTGTATAATCTATTAGTAAATGCTTTAGGTTTTTCTGAAACTAAAGCAGTTACCTCCTTTTGATTACCTTCATCAATAAGAACGGTTGCTATTTCTGTTGCTTCTTCGGGTTCAGATTGCACTAACTCTTCAATTTGCTTTTTTAAATCTTTCACTTCAAGCTCAAGCTGATCTTTTTGGAGCTGGAGTTCTTCTAACTCTACATCTCTTTCTAATGAAATTGCTGCAACTTCCTTTTGTAGTTTGTCAATCTTCTCATCATTTTCCTTCTGTATTCCAACCTTTTCTTTTTGATATTGTTCCTTGGCATTTTCAGCTTCAGACTTTAATCTGTTAATCTCTTCTTCACACCATATGATATAGTGTTGTTGTTCCTATATCAAAGATCTTCGGTTAAAATACACAGGTTCTCGTTTTTCTAAAGGTACCTTTATGTTAAAGTAGAGAGGTCCACATTGTTCACAGGAAGTAATATCACATTCTGGGCAGTAGATACGCCATCTTTTCATAGCTTCGCAACCACATGTATGACACTTCAGAATTTGTTTCTCTATTTCGCTGTTATACTTCCATTTATGTTGACAATTATGTTGTTTTTCTGATACTCTGACTAAGCATCTGTATCCTCCTGGCTTGCCTATCCAGTAAGTCCTGTCTTCTTCTCTTAAAACATTGATGTATTCCTGCATAATACCTTGGAAATTCACAGATTCTTCATTTTCAGATAGACTATATATGGCATCACTTTGAGGATCACCTTCCTGGACAGACATAATATCATAATCCTCTGGTAAATCAAGACCTTCAAACATTGCTACCCTTTTGATATTTCTTTTATCGCTTGGACAGTCTCGTGCAAAATGTCCTTCTTCTCCGCATAAGAAACATTTACACTTTTTATTTCTCAGGAGATGTTTTCTCTTTTCCACCCTGGCATGAGTGTTATGTGGCTTGCCTTTATATGTTGTTGATCTTCTAGCTCCTATTTTCTTCCTTTCTTGATTATAATAACCTGCAATAGGAATTTCTTTGCAGAATGATAAGTCCTTGAGAGATCTACTGAAAGATGCCTCCTTACATCTTTCTTCCAGGTATTTATAAGTAAATAGAATTCTGGGATGTACTCCTACTTGGCTTCCACTATATCTGGTTTCAAAAGCTTCTTTAACCTTTTTACCTAGGTCTTCAGGTAATTTAATCCAAAAATTTTCTGATAATTCTGGACTTATAAATAATTTTCCTATTTTAGAAGCTAATCTCAAATATTCATTCATAAATGGAATTACTTCTTTGATATTATTGCAGCTTATTCTTTCTAGATCACGATAGGCTTCATCCTGCATAGCTGTGGATCCTTGGAAAGGGTCCTCCAATGTAAACATTTTTCTGATTTGAGATATTATATTTCAACTTGTCTTGTAAGAAGAGTGAGGGGGTAGATTTATAATAGCAAAAAGCAAAGACTGGGTGCAGACATGCTATCCCATCATATCCTTAGCGAATCTGCTATACTATTCTACCTGCCGCACTAAAATAAAAGGATGGCTTCCCGGGGCTCACTCCTTTAATAATTTAAAGACTTATTACTTTACATCAGATACGTTTGGATTTTTGGGCCCACCATATTCTTCATCAAGGTGGCACCTGTCTTATCTTTCGGAAAGTATCCTGGAGTGTATTGTGAGCCCTCCATAATGCTTGTCGTGATTTTCTGACCTCTGGTGCTTTCTCTTTAAAATATTCTTGCCTTGTACTTTCCAGGTGTCTTCTATTATTGAAATTGTACTCCTTTGCTTGCTGGATAAGCTCAAGTTCCTTCAGGGCTAAGGCAAGGTTATCAATTGCTTTTTCTTCAATGGTAAACATTGCTTTTCGCTTTTGGTACTCCTCAGGTTCAAAATCCTGTTTTCTTGTTGTAGCAATTAATGACTCATACTTTGTTAGAAGGGGATACATTGTGGAAGTCATCCCATATTTTTCCTCCACAGATACATTTGGTGAGAGCTCTTCACGCATCATGAGGATTGATTCTTGTTTTAATGACTTCTTGGTTTTGGCTAATACATTGAGTATATCAGAAAAACAGCATAATTGTCAACATAAATGGAAGTATAACAGCAAAATAGAGCAACAAATTCTGAAGTGTCATACATGTGGCTGCGAAGCTATGAAAAGATGGCGTATCTACTGCCCAGAATGTGAAAATACTTCCTGCGGACAATGTGGACCTCTCTACTTTGGCATAAAGGTACCTATAGAAAAACGAGAACCTGTGTATTTTAACCCAAGATCTTTGATACAGGAACAACAACACTATATCATATGGTGTGAAGAAGAGATTAATAGATTAAAGTCTGAAGCTGAAAATGCCAAGGAACAATATCCCTGGCTTTGTTTCTGCTAAATCAAGGTACTCTAAGTTGGAGGTTCGTGATTTAGTATACCATTCCTGGATTGATCTTTCCCATTGTTCAGACATTTACTTCATCTAATTTCTTACGACTTAGGAGTAGTTAAATTTGCTTACTCACTTGATGCACAACTACCATGATTATGGATTTACGTGCCCTGCAGTCTCTTGTAAACAAATTTCTTGCTCGGTCGCCTTATTAAAATTGGATGAAATAAATTTTCTTTACTTCGGTCCTTAGTAATCTTATAGTGGTCTTATTAGGTCCAGCCTCTGTGCCACCTTAGGGATTACTCTGGCTTTTTCAAGAAATTCTGATTAAAAGATATCTAAAACTCTTACCTTAACTTAGAGCACCCTTAAGAAATTAGTTAGCCATAGAAATAGCTCTGATACCAAATGATATGCGAAAGCGTCTTCTAAAACTTAATACAGATAAGAAAAGTAGAACTAGCAAAAGCTTTTCAGATTGTATTAAAGTCTTAGGAACTTACAAAAACAACCTCAACGATCGAATACGAGCTCTTAAAATCTCAGAAAAACCACCCGAGAAGGCGGGTAAATTATTGGTTTTCAATAACCCTTATAAATTGTTTAAACAGGAAAAACTAAAGGCTCGCAAATGACGACAAGGAATCTTACAACTAATCCACCTGTTATAAACACCACCAGAAGAAGTGAGGAGGCTCCTCTTTTTGAGGATCAGATTCGTGACTATAGACAGAACCAACGAAGAAGATATAATTTCCAAAGAACATTAAGAAGAATTTCCAGAGGATTCACAGGGGAGCCCTACAATAATACGCTGGAACAACAAATGGATCCTCAAACTCAACTAAGACTTTCTATACAAGAAAGAGCTTCTATTGTACCAGCAGAAGTTCTTTATCATTCAAGACGAGATGATATCCACCATAGGATATATGTACACAGAGCAGAAGAAGCCATGCTTGTTACAAATAATCAGGTGGATAGAACCTTAATTCAACCTGAAAGTTTTCAGCAGCTCCAAAGAAGTGGTATGTGCTTTATACATATGGGAGTAATCCAAGTAAGAATTCAAATACTACATAGACAAGAAGAAGGTACTCTTGCCCTAGTAATTTTTAGAGATAATAGATGGCAGGGTGATCAAGTCATTTTTGCTACCATGGAAATAGATTTAACACATGGAACTCAGCTGGTATATGTCATTCCAAATACTATGCTCACTATTTCATATTTTTACAGAAACATAAGTCTTCTTGAAGTTCTAAGTTTGAAGTGTGCGAAGTTTGAAGTTTGTAGTGTGAAGTTTGAAGTCATATCCCTTTTGTAAGTTCCTAAGACTTTAATACAATCTGAAAAGCTTTTGCTAGTTCTACTTTTCTTATCTGTATTAAGTTTTAGAAGACGCTTTCGCACATCATTTGGTATCAGAGCTATTTCTATGGCTAACTAATTTCTTAAGGGTGCTCTAAGTTAAGGTAAGAGTTTTAGATATCTTTTAATCAGAATTTCTTGAAAAAGCCAGAGTAATCCCTAAGGTGGCACAGAGGCTTGACCTAATAAGACCACTATAAGATTACTAAGGACCGAAGTAAATAAAGTTTATTTCATCCAATTTTAATAAGGCGACCGAGCAAGAAATTTGTTTACAAGAGACTGCAGGGTGCATAAATCCATAATCATGGTAGTTGTACGTTAGGTGAGTAAGCAAATTTAACTACTCCTAAGCCGTAAGAAATTAGATGAAGTAAATGTCTGAACAATGGGAAAGATCAATCCAGGAATGGTATACTAAATCACGAACCTCCAACTTAGAGTACCTTGATTTAGCAGAAACAAATCCAGGGATAAAAGAATTAGCTCATAATATTTCAGTAATTTATGATAGAGTTTGTCTATCTTGTAGAGTGCATCTAAAACATTTCAATAGAATCCACGAGGAATTAGAAGAAATTAAGGAGGAAAATCATAAATTAATAGTAACCTTTAAGAAACCGAAGAACAAATATTAAAGGTTGCAGAAGAAACAAAGAAGGACTTAAGAAAAATAGAAATACTCCTTAAAAAGTTGGAAGCATTTGCTTCATGAGTTATATAAATACACAAGCAACAAGCAGTTACAAAGAAGCATTGCAAGCTTTGGAGAATTTTGAAGCACCTGCTCTAGGGTTCTGTAAAGTAAGAGCGGAAGGAGGAAACTTAACAGTTTCAAAAACATCGGTCAAGCAAAACAACACTCAAATTCAATTATTAGTTGCAATCAAGGAGCAACTAAATAATATTGAAGAAAGATTGCAGAAGCTTGAAGCACAACCAGCACAAAAAGAGGCTATTCTTCCTGAAGCCATTATCAACAACCTCAATGATTAAAATCTCGGAAAAACCACCTGAGAAGGCGGGTAAATTATTGGTTTTCAATAACCCTTATAAATTGTTTGAACAGGAAAAACTAAAGGCTCGCAAATGACGACAAGGACTCTTACAACTAATCCACCTGTTACAAACACCACCAGAAGAAGTGAGGAGGCTCCTCTTTTTGAGGATCAGATTCGTGACTATAGACAGAACCAACGAAGAAGATATAATTTCCAAAGAACATTAAGAAGAATTTCCAGAGGATTCACAGGGGAGCCCTACAATAATACACTGGAACAACAAATGGAGCCTCAAACTCAACTAAGACTTTCTATGCAAGAAAGAGCTTCTATTGTACCAGCAGAAGTTCTTTATCATTCAAGATGAGATGATATCCACCATAGAGTATATGTACACAGAGCAGAAGAAGCCATGCTTGTTACAAATAATCAGGTGGATAGAACCTTAATTCAACCTGAAAGTTTCCAGCAGCTCCAAAGAAGTGGTATGCGCTTAATACATATGGGAGTAATCCAAGTAAAAATTCAAATACTACATAGACAAGAAGAAGGTACTCTTGCCCTAGTAACTTTTAGAGATAATAGATGGCAGGGTGATCAAGCCATTTTTACTACCATGGAAATAGATTTAACACATGGAACTCAGCTGGTATATGTCATTCCAAATACTATGCTCATTATTTCAGATTTTTATAGAAACATACAAATTTCTATTCTACAAGAGGATATGAAAACTGGCAGCATGGAGAAGCAAACCTTTTAATCACCAGAGGAATGGTCGGAAGACTATCAAACACTCCCAATGTTGGATTCTCATATAAAGTACAAAATGTGGTGGATTATTTAGCAAGTCATGGTGTACGAGCACTAGCAGGAAGAAGATATGATACTCATAACATATTGGGCCAGAACTGGATAATCAAGCAATCAACTATAAGCATACCAATGCAGCCAACTGAAGTAAATACAAGGAATTCTTTAGACGGGAATGTGGTGATAAAATTCACAAATTATCAGGTAGCCTCAACATCATCAGTGCCAAAGTACAACTCAAAAGATGAAGAAGTATAAAGTGATGAAGAAGAGCTACAACACCATACACTAGCAGTTCTAATTAAAGAAGAACCCTTATTAGTACAATTCATTCCCAGAGCACTGGGACAACCATTACTTCCAAAAAGAGGAACGGATCAAGCGGCAGGGTATGATTTATTTCTCTCAAGAAATCAAGACATTCCAGCATGGAGCAGAGCTTATCTATCCACAGGAATAGCTCTTAAAACATCGCCGGGTACATATGGCCGAATTGCTCCCCGATCAAGTGCATCATTCTACAAAGGCATTCTTATTGGTGGCGACGTAATTGACCCTGATTACAGAGGCGAAATAGGTATATTGGCATTTAATATGACTGATGAACCTATATTTTTGCAGAAAGCATGAATCAGTGGCACAATTAATCTTGGAAAAGATAGCATTACCAGATGTAATTCAAGTAAATAATCTTGACCCGACCACAAGAGGATCAAACAGTTTCGGATCTACTTCCAAAAAGGTTGATATTCAAAAAGAAAAAGACTCTATTGCAGCACTGGAACTTCAATTAAAAGATTTAGAGCTCAAAATGCCCAAGCCAAAGCATGGACTTTCATCAATCCAGAAGATAATACAGATGAAGATAATGATGCATTAGAATGGTACAACACCATTAATATGCCACCATATTTTCCTGAATTTGCAAACAAATATCCTGAATTTTATACAGAAGAACAACATCAAAAATTCAAAGGCAAAACAATTCAAGAACTAAAGGAATTTGCAGAAGAGTCTATGTTCTTTTTCTCAGAAGAGGAGTATTTCTACCCACAATACCTTAATTATTTGTCAACTATTGGCAACGATCGTGGTGGGAATACAAGTGATGATGATATTATTTCCATTCCAGATGAATTACAACAAGAATTTTCTCATATATTTCAGGAGGAAAGTGAAGTGTTAGCTACAGGATATACTGAAGAAGTATGGAACATGGAATATCCACAAATACAAAGGCTAAGTGAATTATTGGCTTCCTCATCTTCAACAGTCTCCAACTATAGGCCTCCCTAAGATACAACAATGGGTCCAGTAGGATATCCACTAGCAACGACATCGACGCGACCAGAAAGACCTGAATTTGATGTACCATCAAGAGGAAGAATAAGTTTTAAACCAAAAGATTATTCAGGATTATGGAATTTACCATCAGCTCAGTAGCAACAAGGGGCAATTCTAGTCTTACCAACACAACTGGGGCTTTTTGATGATGTCTTTATGAGATGGGAAAGCATTACTAAAAATCTTGTTTCTTTGTAGACTTTTGACAGTGGAAAAGAAAAGGCATAATTTATTTTAAATTTACTTGGAGAATCAGAAAAATTAGCATGGATACAATGGAGGATGGGATACCCTCAAGAATATCAGGAAATTCTCAATGCATCTGACGGGAGAGAAGGAACTCAAAATATAATATCTCAAATCAGAAGAATGTTTACATTGGAGGACCCTTTCCAAGGATCCACAGCTATGCAGGATGAAGCCTATCGTGATCTAGAAAGAATAAGCTGTAATAATATCAAAGAGGTAATTCCATTTATGAATGAATATTTGAGATTAGCTTCTAAAATAGGAAAATTATTTATAAGTCCAGAATTATCTGAAAATTTTTGGATTAAATTACCTGAAGACCTAGGTAAAAAGGTTAAAGAAGCTTTTGAAACCAGATATAGTGGAAGCTAGGTAGGAGTACATCCCAGAATTCTATTTACTTATAAATACCTGGAAGAAAGATGTAAGGAGGCAGCTTTCAGTAGATCTCTCAAGGACTTATCATTCTGCAAAGAAATTCCTATTACATGTTATTATAATCAAGAAAGGAAGAAAATAGGAGCTAGAAGATCAACAACATATAAAGGCAAGCCACACAGCACTCATGCCAGGGTGGAAAAGAGAAAACATCTCCTGAGAAATAAAAAGTGTAAATGTTTCTTATGCGGAGAAGAAGGACATTTTGCACGAGACTGTCCAAGCGATAAAAGAAATATCAAAAGGGTAGCAATGTTTGAAGGTCTTGATTTACCAGAGGATTATGATATTATGTCTGTCCAAGAAGGTGATCCTCAAAGTGATGCCATATATAGTCTATCTGAAAATGAAGAATCTGTGAATTTCCAAGGTATTATGCAGGAATACATTAATGTTTTAAGAGAAGAAAACAGGACTTACTGGATAGGCAAGCCAGGAGGATACAAATGCTTAGTCAGAGTATCAGAAAAACAGCATAATTGTCAACATAAATGGAAGTATAACAGGGAAATAGAGCAACAAATTCTGAAGTGTCATACATGTGGCTGCGAAGCTATGAAAAGATGGCGTATCTACTGCCCAGAATGTGATATTACTTCCTGCAGACAATGTGGACCTCTCTACTTTGACATAAAGGTAACTGTAGAAAAACGAGAACCTATGTATTTTGACCCAAGATCTTTGATACAGGAACAACAACACTATATCATATAGTGTGAAGAAGAGATTAACAGATTAAAGTCTGAAGATGAAAATGCCAAGGAACAATATCAAAAAGAAAAGGTTGGAATACAGAAGGAAAATGATGAGAAGATTGACAAACTACAAAAGGAAGTTGCAACAATTTCATTAGAAAGAGATGTAGAGTTAGAAGAACTCCAGCTCCAAAAAGATCAACTTGAGCTTGAAGTGAAAGATTTAAAAAAGCAAATTGAAGAGTTAGTGCAATCTGAACCCAAAGAAGCAACAGAAATAGCAACCATTCTTGTTGATGAAGGTAATCAAAAGGAGGTAACTGCTTTAGTTTCAGAAAAACCTAAAGCATTTACTAATAGATTATACAACATGATAGTTGAGCTGAAGATTCCTGACATTCCCCTTTTCAGTGTTAATGCAATATTAGATACAGGGGCAACTACTTGTTGTATAGACATTACATCAATACCAAAAGAAGCAGTGGAACCAAATACCTTTTTGGTAAACTTCAGCGGGATAAATTCTCAGACAACTGCTGATAAGAAACTAAAAGGAGGCTATATGAAAATAGGGGAACACACCTATAGGATTCCCTATACATACTCTTTTCCCATGAAGATAGGAGGCGGAATTCAGATGATTTTGGGATGCAATTTTATAAGATCAACTTACGGAGGTATTCGTATAGAAGGTAATGAGGTTACATTTTACAAAAATATTACCACTGTAAAAACTCAGCAGGAGACACCTATAGCCGCCACACTGGAAGAATTAAACCTTAAAGAAGAAGAGTATTATTCCATCAAGGAGTTTGTTTCAACAAGTCAGATAAGTAATTCCAGTTTTCAAGAAAAGTTTTATGACATAATCAATAACTTGAAAAAGACAGGCATTGTTGGTGAAAATCCAATGGAACATTGGGAAAGAAACAAGGTTCAGTGCAAACTGGAAATCAAAAATCCTGACTTAACTATAGAAGATCGTCCTCTGAAGCATGTAACACCTCAACTTCAGGACACATTCACATGGCATATTAAGGCTCTTCTGGATCTGCAGGTAATAAGACCAAGTAAAAGTCGTCATAGAACAATAGCTTTTATTGTAAATTCAGGAACAACAGTAGATCCAGCAACCGGAAAAGAAATCAAAGGAAAGGAAACAATGGTTTTCAATTTCAAAAGGCTGAATGATAATACTCATAAAGATCAGTACTCTTTGCCTGGTATCAATACCATTATTTAAAGAGTTGGAACCAGTATGATATATTCAAAGTTTGATTTAAAGAGTGGTTTTCATCAAGTAGCAATGCATCCTGACTCAATAGAATGGACAACCTTTTGGGTTCTTGATGGATTATATGAATTGTTGGTCATGCCTTTCGACCTCAAAAATGCTCCGGCAATATTTTAGAGAAAAATGGATGAATGTTTTAAAGGTACAAAAAATTTTATTGCAGTATATATTGATGATATTTTGGTGTTTTCCAAAAATGAACAGGAGCATGCAAAACATTTGGAAAAGATGATACAGATTTTCACAGATAATGGTCTTATCCTCAGCCCAACAAAGATGAAAATAGCATCCAAAACAATTGATTTTTTGGGAGCTACAATCGGCAACAGAAATATAAAGCTTCAGCCTCACATCATGAAGAAAATAGTAGATTTCAGAAATGAAGAATTAATGACAACCAAAGGACTTCGTTCATGGTTAGGCCTTCTTAATTATTCTCGAAGTTATATTCCAAATCTTGGGAAATTATTAGGGCCTTTATATTCAAAAACAAGTCCTACAGGAGAAAAGAAAATGAATAAGCAAGACTGGATTATTGTTGAAAAAATCAAAGAAATGGTAAAGGAGCTACCAGATTTAAAAATACCACCAGAAAACTGTTACATTACTATAGAAACTGATGGATGCATAGAAGGTTGGGGAGGTATCTGTAAATGGAAGTTACAATAGTAAGACTCCAAAACAGAAGAGAAGATCTGTGCATATGCTAGTGGCAGATTCAACCCTATAAAATCAACAATTGCTGCAGAAATCCATGCAGTCATGAACTATTTAAACAGTTTTAAAATTTATTATCTGGATAAGACTGAGTTGACTATTCGTATAGACTGTCAAGCAATTATAAGCTTTTTCAATAAGACAGCCCAAAACAAGCCCTCTAGAGTCTGGTGGAAAAATTTTACAGATTTTATTACTGGAATCGGAATTCCAGTCCAGTTTTAGCACATCAGCAGCAGAGACAATTTACTTGCTGACTCTTTATCTAGAGTTGTGTTTTCTTTGGTGCAGGACTCATGTAGCACGGCGACTCAAATAATGACAATAGTAGAAGAGACTTTGGTCCAGGTTCAGCAACAACCCAATCAACTTGAAGTATGCTTCGTTCCAGTTACGTATTGCTAAAGTACAAATATGTACTCTTTGAAGAACACTCCCTAAGCCTGGATTTTCACTTACGGTGAAAAGGATCTCCTAGAGTTATACAGTGGATGACCGAAATCTTGAAGATGAATTAAATGAAATTGCTGGTCATTAATTGCTACAACAAGAAAATAGGCTTTTGAACCTGAGGAGTACCAAAAGCGAAAAGCAATGTTTACCATTGAAGAAAAAGCAATTGATAACCTTGCCTTAGCCCTGAAGGAACTTGAGCTTATCCGGACAAAAAGTACAATTTCAATAATAGAAGACACCTGGAAAGCACAAGGCAAGAATATTTTAAAGAGAAATCACCAGAGGTCAGGGAATCACGACAAGCATTATGGAGGACTCACAATACACTCCAGGATACTTTCCGAAAGATAAGACAAGTGCCACCCTAATGAAGCATATGGTGGGCCCAAAAATCCAAACGTATCTGATGTAAAGTAATAAGTCTTTAAATTATTAAAGGAGTGAGCTCCGGGGAGCCATCCTTTTATTTTAGTGCGGTAGGTAGAATAGTATAGCAGATTCGCTAAGGATATGATGGGATAGCATGCCTGCACCCAGTCCTTGCTTTTTGCTATTATAAATCTACCCCCTCACTCTTCTTGCAAGACAAGTCGAAACACGGCAAGTCTTCTTGAAGTTCTAAGTTTAAAGTGTGTGAAGTTTGAAGTTTGTAGTGTGAAGTTTGTGTTGGATCAATGCGGTTCGCTAGAGGGGGGTGAATAGCGAAAGAAAAAACTTTTTCGAATTCGTTTCAAGACAAATATACGCAGCGGAAAGATAAGCAAAACAAAAAGTAAAGGAGACAATAGAAACAAGATATTTACTTGGTTCGTAGCCGAAGACTACTACTCCAAGGCCCTAGTGGTCCTTGACCACGCACGGAGGGCAAATCACTAAACAAACTCCTCCTCGTTGGAGGTAGGAGTTAATCGATACAAAAAAACTTGAGGTAGAGGGACACTCCCCCTCTCCTCGTTACGATAGAAAAATAGCTTCGAAGAATGTAAATGAGCAACGACACAAAAATTAAAACCGACGTACAAAAATAAAGGAAATGAAACCTAGACGTCGGAGAAGAAGAAGCACATTGTTGTCGGTAGCTTTGCGGAGACTTTTTGGAAGCTTAGAATTGTTGTCAAAACCCTAGGTTTGGCCCTCCTTTTATAGCCTTTGAGCCCCTTTTCGAGTGGGTCTTCAACCAATCACAAATGGACACCAAACCGCTTTGAGGTGGAGTGATAAGCCTTGACTCCTCGAATCTGATCATTGACCATCAGTCGACTGATGGCCATCATCAGTCGACTGATGGCAGCATCAGTCGATTGATGACCTTCTCAGATCGGATACACGATACGGCGGTCGGAGTCCTCAGTAGCGATCGGGATGCTTCTTTGCAAGTCAAAGTTAGCTCAACAAAAACATACTTCCGACGGTCTTCGACCGTCCGATCTCGACCTAGACCACCTATGAGATGTCTTGGGTCGGATCTACACTTAAGATCATCCCCGTAAAGAGGATACGACCTCACTTACGCTCACACACACGAGCTTACCTCGATACTTACGTGTTGCTTTTGCTTCCGGCCTTCCACTCGATTCCATCGGCTCCCTCCGAAATCACTCGAGTGTCGCCCGACCACCGCGGCTTCCTCCGGGTGTCGCTAGCCTTCAGCTCCAGCTATAGCAATCTTCTGCACACTTGATTCAGCTCGTGAGATAACGACATGAGCTTAACTTTGTATCGTTTGCTATAATCAAAACTCAGGTTCGACTTAGGTGTCTGCTGCACCAACAATCTCCCCCTTTTTGATATATGGCAAAAACAGACAAAGTTAAGGAAATTAAGTGCATGAAACAGTAAAGACAAGAAGCAAAAGTAGGAGTAGTAAAAATATTTCTCAAGTTCTCCCCTTAGAGGAACCCTCCCCCTTGACCGAGGGTGAGTACTTGAAAAAGACTTTTAGTTCTCCAAACACAAAAGATAATGAGTTAAGTAAATGGCATTACTTAACTTAGGCTTCTTAGAGTCAAAAATAAGTGCAAGTTAAGTAATCAAAAGTTAAGTCAAAAGGTTAATTATTCAAAAGGTTTAACTTTTGATTTCTTAACTTGGGCCTTTAAAGTTTTCAATTCCGAAGAGCTGAAACCTGAACCTTACTCCCCCTTAACTTAGGCCAGAATCAAAGTTTTAAGTTAAGTTATCAATTTTAAAAATTTGAAATTGAACTTTGGCCTTTTCTTGAACCTTAACTTTGGCCTTTTCTCCCCCTTTTGACATAAATCAAGGAAAAAGTGGGGGGGGGGGGGGGGTTTTAATAAAACCCTAAGTCCAAGCATGATGATTTTAAAAATAGTATGTGAAAATAATTCATCTAAATGTTCAACTCTAGTTTGACTTGATTGAAATGATATTATCAACAAGTCCTGATTAGAGTTGGTTAATATTAGTTGCATATTTATACTCCGAGGTTCATATTGACGCACTTGATCTACATCTTGGAACCTGGAGTAGGGTCCTAACATCTCACGCCCATCTACGTGACTAAGTACACAAACACATTAGTCCTATGTGTTGTGAGATGTACTGGCTCCTTAAATCTATAGGTGCATGATATCTAAGGTATGTCCTATGCTAGTTCCATCAAAATGAAAAATAAGAAATAGTAGTAAGAAAATATAGTTTGCAAGTTCTTATTCTATTACGCACATGCCCAATTTTCGTCTTAATAGACTAAATTCGGCTTCGGGTAGGGGTTTAGTAAATAGGTCTGCTAGGTTAGATTTCGATTCGACGTACTCGAGTTGTATGGCTCCGTTGGCCACATGTTCTCGAATGAAATGGTGTTTGACTTCTATATGTTTGGTCCTAGAGTGACATATTGGATTCTTTGTAAGATTAATTGAACTAATGTTATCTACGTGAAGTTTAGTATTCGTAAAGTCTAACTTAAAGTCGCGGAGAGTGTGCTTCATCCAAAGAAGCTGAGTGACACACTCACCCATCGCGATGTATTCGGTGGTAGACAAGGCAACACAATGTTGCTTCCCTCGCACAACTCACTGAACTCGGTAGGAGTAGTTGACAACAACCACTCGTGCTCTTTCTGTCGAGTTTACTACCGGCATAATCCGAATCGGAGTAGCCGATTAGTTCGAACTCGGTGGATCTAGGATACCAAATACCGACATTAAGTGTACCCTTTAGATATCTAAGGATACGCTTAACTAGGGTTAGGTGAGACTCCTTGGCACAGGTTTGAAATCTGGCGCACATACTTACTGCAAATAAGATATCAGGTCGGCTTGCAGTTAAGTACAAGAGACTTCCTATTGCGCTCCTATAGTACTTTAAGTCAATGGACTTACTTTCTAGGTCTTCTCCTATGTTAACATTTATCGCCATTGGGGTGTTTATTACCTTAGCGTCTTGCATTCCAAATCTTTTAATTAACTCCTTAGTGTATTTTTGTTGATATAGGTATATACCATCCTTAGTTTGTTTAATTTGTAGACATAAAAAATGTGTCCAAGCATGGGTCCCTAAGACCACTTTGATTTCAACTCTAGGATCTAACTCGTACTGGGTTCCCAAGGACCAAATCCACTATGTGGATAGACCGAACCGATTCAACGGTCTAGGGGGAGCCAGTATAAAATATGTTTGTGCTTTAACTTAGAAATTGCATGTTTTAACTTAGAAAGTTTGTGCTTTAACTTAGAAATTGCATGTTTTAACTTAGAAAGTTTGTGCTTTAAAACTTGTGAACTCTCTTAAAACACGTACATAACCAACTAAAATTCTTCGAAAAGATTGAGCCTCGGGGAGCCTCTTTTCAAATAACCAACTAAAATCCTTTGAAAAGATTGAGCCTCGGGGAGCTTCTTTTTAAAAATAACCAGTTAGACTAGGAAATGATCTTAGGTGAGTCAAGTCATCATTTTCTTGAAAATGGCTTTGTCTAAGGAAGTGGTCGATGATCCGATAAAAGAAGGCCCCTGTGCCTCGCCACGACCTGGAAGCCATGATCTTGAAAAGGTAAACTTGACAAGCCTAGGGTTAAATCCAAATCTAACATAGAATTACTTGAACCTAAATCCACTCAATCAACTTAATTGAAAGTCATCTCAAAAAAACACATAAGTATAACATGCTTGATCATATAGACTCCGGTGAGATGACCTAGGGTTAACAACTTACAACCAATTTTCTTAACAAAAAATCTAACATCCAATCCAACCACCTTGTGTGTAGGATCAATGGATGTTGGACAGCGGTTGCTCCCGACACATGACCGGGGATCAACTCAAATTCGCAAAGCTTCGATTCAAACGACAAGGATCGGTAGCCTTTGGGAATAACGACAAGCTCAAAATCATCGGATCAGGTGATATCGAGCTTAACACGAATTTTGTCATTAAAAATGTATTACTTGTAGAGAATTTTGAATATAACTTACTTAGTGTAAGCCAATTGTGTGATAATAACTATAAGGTTATATTTCTAGAAAATGAATGCGTAATTAATACCAACGAAACCTCTGAAATAATTCTTAAAGGAACTAGAAATAACAACATTTATACGATCAATTTAACCAACTCCTCAACTAAGTGTCTTATGACACGACAAGAGGAATCATGGTTGTGGCACCGACGACTCGGTCACTCGCACCCAAGACTCGTCCACAAGATGAGTCAGAGTGGCTTAGTCAGAGGCTTACCCAACCTCAACAACTTGGTTAATAAAATCTGTAATGCTTGTCAACAAGGAAAACAACCTAGGACACAACACAAGTTAACTAACCAAGAACGAACCTCAAGTGTACTTGAGCTCCTGCATATGGATCTATTCGATTCACATGGAGCCAAGTCACTCAATAGAAGTCAATATTGCTTAGTCATAATTGGCGGCTACTCGAGTTTACAGGTTAGGTTCATCAAACATAAAGCGATACCTAGATCAATTAATCAATCTATTCAAATTAATCGAGAATCAAAAAGACCTTAAGGTTAAAAGACTTAGAAGCGATCATGGTGGTGAATTCGAAAATCAAAGGTTCACCGACTTCTGTAACCTAAATGGATACCACTATGAATTCTCTTGCCCTAGGACCCCTCAGCAAAATGGCCTAGTGGAGCGGAAAAACCGAACTCTACAAGAAGCCGCTAGAACCATGTTGAACGAATCGACCTGCAGATAGGTTTTAGCGATGTTAGCATATGTCCAAAATAGGATCCTTATGGTAAAGAGGCACCTTAAGACCTCGTACGAGATTTATCATGATAAAATACCTAACATCAAGTACTTTAGGGTATTTGGGTGTAAGGTACATATCCTAAACACTAAGGATTACCTAGGGAAATTTACATCCAAAACCACGACCGGAATCTTTCTAGGATACTCGACTACAAGTAGAGCTTATAGAGTATATAACCACGTCACCCTTAGAGTCGAGGAGACTATCAATGTAGTATTCGATGAAGGACATGAACCTACAAAACCCCCGGCAACCTCAATTAGCGAGCCGATTCATACTAGACCTAACTCTGATCCGGAGATCAGGTCTAGTGTTAATCCTAACCTAAGTCAACCTAGTCACTCTATTGATCAAGTGATAGATGACTCCAACCAAACTAGTGTTCAACCAAGTCACCCCATTGATCAAGCCTTGACTCCTCGAATCTGATCATTGACCATCAGTCGACTGATGGCCATCATCGATCGATGGCGCATCACGATCGATTGATGACCTTCTCGATCGATACACAGCAATGAGTCCTCCGTCGAGGATAAGCCTTGACTCCTCGATCGATCATTGACCATCACGATCGATGGCCATCATCATCGGATGATGGCGATCGATCGATTGATGACCGCGATCGCGATACCAATGAGTCCTCCTGTCGGGCAATGACTGATGCTTGCTGCAAGTCAAAGTTAGCTCAACAAAAACATACTTCCGACGGTCTTCGACCGTCCGATCTCGACCTAGACCACCTATGAGATGTCTTGGGTCGGATCTACACTTAAGATCATCCCCGTAAAGAGGATACGACCTCACTTACGCTCACACACACGAGCTTACCTCGATACTTACGTGTTGCTTTTGCTTCCGGCCTTCCACTCGATTCCATCGGCTCCCTCCGAAATCACTCGAGTGTCGCCCGACCACCGCGGCTTCCTCCGGGTGTCGCTAGCCTTCAGCTCCAGCTATAGCAATCTTCTGCACACTTGATTCAGCTCGTGAGATAACGACATGAGCTTAACTTTGTATCGTTTGCTATAATCAAAACTCAGGTTCGACTTAGGTGCCTGCTGCACCAACAGTTTGAAGTCATATCCCTTTTGTAAGTTCCTAAGACTTTAATACAATCTAAAAAGCTTTTACTAGTTCTACTTTTCTTATCTGTATTAAGTTTTAGAAGACGCTTTCGCACATCATTTGGTATCAGAGTTATTTCTATGGCTAACTAATTTCTTAAGGGTGCTCTAAGTTAAGGTAAGAGTTTTAGATATCTTTTAATCAGAATTTCTTGAAAAAGCCAGAGTAATCCCTAAGGTGGCACAGAGGCTTGACCTAATAAGACCACTATAAGATTACTAAGGACCGAAGTAAAGAAAATTTATTTCATCCAATTTTAATAAGGCGACCGAGCAAGAAATTTGTTTACAAGAGACTGCAGGGCACGTAAATCCATAATCATGGTAGTTGTGCGTCAGGTGAGTAAGCAAATTTAACTACTCCTAAGCCGTAAGAAATTAGATGAAGTAAATGTCTAAACAATGGGAAAGATCAATCCAGGAATGGTATACTCACCTGACGCACAGCTACCATGATTATGGATTTACGCGCCCTGCTGTCTCTTGTAAACAAATTTCTTGCTCGGTCGCCTTATTAAAATTGGATGAAATAAATTTTCTTTACTTCGGTCCTTAGTAATCTTATAGTGGTCTTATTAGGTCCAGCCTCTGTGCCACCTTAGGGATTACTCTGGCTTTTTTAAGAAATTCTGATTAAAAGATATCTAAAACTCTTACCTTAACTTAGAGCACCCTTAAGAAATTAGTTAGCCATAGAAATAGCTCTGATACCAAATGATGTGCGAAAGCGTCTTCTAAAACTTAATACAGATAAGAAAAGTAGAACTAGCAAAAGCTTTTCAGATTGTATTAAAGTCTTAGGAACTTACAAAAGGGATATGACTTCAAACTTCACACTACAAACTTCAAACTTCACACACTTCAAACTTAGAACTTCAAGAAGACTTGCCGTGTTTCGACTTGTATTGCAAGAAGAGTGAGGGGGTAGATTTATAATAGCAAAAAGCAAGGACTGGGTGCAGGCATGCTATCCCATCATATCCTTAGCAAATCTTCTATACTATTCTACTTGTCGTACTAAAATAAAAGGATGACTCCCCGGGGCTCACTCCTTTAATAATTTAAAGACTTATTACTTTATATCAGATACGTTTGGATTTTTGGGCCCACCAATTTTAACAAGAAGAGCCTAGGTTACAAGGGAACCAAGAATGAGAAGGTCTACCATTGTTTAATTGCAAGGGGTCAAGCTAAATGGTAGCTAGGAAATGGATTCCAAAGGGATACTTGGTGAACCCCATTGGAAAAAAATTGGTATTGGGTTCCCAAGTCAAACCTCAAGGGTTAGAAAAACCTAGGAAAGTCAACCATAAGTGAACTTCATTTATATCATGATAAATGGTTGACTTAGGATGATGTGGTTAGTGATATTTGAATTATGAGCATGGTGGGTGATGTGAGTATAATGTTTAAATCATGATACTTGATATACTTGATAATACTTGAATTCATGGTCATGCTTGTTCATACTTAACCTTAATATATTTGCATTAATTTTATGGTTAAGTATAAATACCTCTAGGCATATCTCACATCCCACTATAGGCTAACTTGATTGAAAACATAGCAATGGGTGAAATGTTAGGTTGATATAAATGGTCCACTAATACTTATGGCATTTAGATGGTCATTTACAAGTATCATGATAGGAATAATAGACCAATATGGGGAAAGCACATGTTTAATTCATAGACATATTGCCCAAAGATCATGGTTGGATATTTCAAATGTTTTCAAAATCATTTCTTGTTTTATAATCTGTGTATTCAAGGCAAAACTAGTTCTTAAAGTTGATACATGATTGAAGGTTTTTGCAACTTTTGAGTTGTTGTCAAATAATTGAAAATTAAATGAATTTTCATGAGAACTTATTTTTCATTGATAAAGGGATTTACAAGAAATGTGTTTTCAAAATTTCATGATTTTTCAAAATTTCTTGATTTTTCAAAATTTCTAGAATTTTTAATGCATTTCTGAATTTCGGTCCAAAATTCAGAAAACTGATTTTACTTGTGCCAGTCGACTGCCATTCTAATTACAATCGACTGCTGGACTATACACGAGTACAGTAACCTATTTTATCAGGTTTTGAATTTGATTTTAGTGATTTTCTTCCTTTAGACTTGATGGCATGCTTGTATAACACATGTTTAATGTTTTTGATAGTGTCAAAGGGGGAGAAATGTTGGGTTTAAGTTAATCATGCTAGGGAGAGAGAATTAGCAAGTGTTGAGGGGGAGTTGCATGTAGTTAGGGGGAGTGTTTGATATTCATTATGTTTATATGCTTTCCTTGCCTTATTGTATTTTGTTAATGGATTACCTAACTTAAGCATGGTTGCCACACATCAAAAAGGGGGAGATTATTAAGGCAATCAACCCAAGTATGGTTTAAGATTTTGATGTGTGTGTCAAAGGTTTAAGTTAGGATATTTATGTGATTTGATATGTGTGTTGAAGTCATGCAGGACTTAGTAATTCACACATGTGTTGGCTTGACGAAAGCATTGGTGGGTTCACCATCTCATGGCTCGGGTCTTTGAGTCGATGAAGGATGACATTGCGAAGTCATGCGCTTGGTGCATCCGAGGGACCGCCAGACGAGGAGCATTGGAGTGAAGCCAAGGAAGCAGACTTCAAGGCAAGATGTGAAGGATGGCATTGCGAAGCTGTGCACTTGGTGCATTCGAGGGACGTGGTCGGACGAAGAGAGTGTTAGTAATATATGAGAGGTGTCCTGAGACAATCGCCTTATGGTTGTACCATTTATTTGATAAATGAAGATTAATTCACTATTTGAGTATATATGTTTTCATGTATTTGATTAGATCTTAAAATCATTTACTGAATATCCGCAATACGATTCACAACATGAGAGAATTTGTGATTGGATCACAACTAGTGAGTGTCTATACATGTGTAATTGTGATGTATTAGAATTATCCCTAGTCAATGAATTGATGGATTCAGACGCCATCGATTCTGTTGAGACTAGCACGAGGCATACTCTTTGATTTATCTAAGCAGTTGTTTCTCACTGGCTAGTGATATTGGGATGTCCGGAGTTGATCATGGATGCTAGTTATGGTAACTAGTTCATTGGAGTGACCAGCTGTAAGACTTCATATGGTTCTCTGCATATATGGATGTCAATGAAGTTCTTACTGTAGTTTAAGTGCGATGTTCCTTTGACTTGCGGTATTCAAGTCATCTTGGTCATGGAAACTTATGCTTTGACATCTTAAGCAAGCATCTCCAAGGAGATGTGGACCCGGGATGATTGGGTATAAGTCAAGATGTCCGAAGGTGTTTGAATAGCCTATAAAGGATTCACCACTCCTTGCGAGGAGATGTATACCCATGGCCTCTCGTCGGATTGTTCCCAAAGTCTTTGGCCAAAGCATTACATGTTTAGAGTAAGGTACTCTTGGATACATGTGCAGTAACTAGAATCCGTAAGATGAGGAAATGATACTTGGGCTAGGTGTGACGTAGTCGACCTAGTGGGGACTGACACTATAGACCATGTCCTGAACTAAGTGGGTATAAGATAAGTGAAGGGAACGGGGTACAATCCATTGTAACTGCTGAAGGGTTTTAGAAATGGTTCTGGATCGACTGTTGATTTTTCGGTTAATTGGGGATCATGATGTACTACTAGGTGTCACTCATGATCGTTCTATAATTAATGGTTAATTATAGACGGCCAACATAAACCGAGAACCTATTTGGTCACACGCACAACGAGCGTAATCCGAAGGATTTAAAACGAGCTTGAGAATGAGATTCTCATATCGAGAGAAACTAGGTTTGGTTGGACCAAACAAGGAGTGAGCATGAAATTATTTCAGTCGCAATGGAAGCATGGATGGGCCGTGTCTTATGAAGACTTGATGGATAGACCAAATTGGTTTGGTTCTAATCCAATGGTGAAGAATAAACCAAAGGGATTTGTTTTGTTTTAAACGAATGAACCAAAGTTGGTTCGGTTCGTTTTAACTTAAAATAGACCAACTCGGTTTGGTTTATTTTAACTTAAGTTATTGGAGCGAGTTAACGGGTTTTGGTTATGAACCAATAACTCTAAGGAGAAGTTTTCTTAATGGTTAAGAAACACGGGCTCTATAAAAATGCGGTTAGGTTTTTGGAGAGCCCTAAGTTTTATTTTGGGAAATAAACTTCTCCTCTCCTCTCCCTCTCTTCTCCTTGCCGCCGCCCAAGCAATCCACGCCGCCAGCCCCTTGTGCCACCATCCACCCTACTTCTGGTGTCCAAGCTGCTGTCTGGCGACCCTTCGGCGACCCTCCGGCGACATCCCTTGGCTCCGGTGACCAAGGAGCAGCTGACCTTCCTCCTTTGGGCTGACGCAACTCCTCCACTAAGCTATCCAATTTTCTAGACAGCTTGTTTCCTTTCATGTCGGAGCATCGTTTGGACGACGTTTGGAGCTCCGACAGCAGCTACATTGTCGGGGATTCGATCTCCAGTAATCCTCATAGGTGGAGGACCAAGGATTCATCAATCGGTTGACGAATACCTCTCCGGTAATCCTCATAGGTGGAGGACCAAGGATTCGTCAATCGGTTGACGAATACCTCTCCGGAGAAGTGAGTTTTGGGGACTCATTTTTTAATCCGAATTTTGATTCGGATTGTGATCTTCTCTCGATCACATCATCTTCGACACGAGGCTAGTGACTCCTACGAAGACGAGGCTGGTAGCTTGGTGAAGCTATCCCGATGATGCTCGGCGTGGATATGGATAGAGGCAATTCTAGCGAGAGTTGCTCTGGTTGATGACTATCCTGCTGCACGTGATACGTCAGGTATAACTAGCGTAATTTCCTTTTATTGAAAAATTTAAAATTGCGATTATGTCTACACTTGTTGTACTTTACATGCGTGTGGTGTGTGTGTTGTAATAAATTAGATTTATTACTTTTTAATTCTTCCGTTGTGCACATGTTTACGAAACATGTTCGAACACACACTTGTCGCGGTGTCGGAAACCCAACAGTGGTATCAAAGTCCAGGTTGTGTTTTGACATAATCGTAAAATTATTTTGCGATAGTCATAATTGTATTTATGAAAATTTTCTACTTTTGGAAAGTTTAGAAGTATTTATGAAAATTTTCTAATTTTGGAAAGTTTAGAAGTATTTATGGAAATCTTCTACTTTTAGAAAGTTTAGAAGTATCTATGGAATTAACACTTTCCATAAATAAAATATATGATTAGATTTGGAAATTTATTTCCTAATTTAATCATGATTTGATTTGGGGAATCAAATCTAAAATATATTTTATTTCCATAAATAGTTTTGACAATTTAGGAAATTTGTTTCCTAAATTAAAATTGACTTTTCTTAATTAACACTTTTCATAAATAAAATATGTGATTAGATTTGGAAATTTGTTTTCTAATTTAATCATGATTTGATTTGGGGAATCAAATCTCAAACATATTTTATTTCCATAAATAGTTATGACATATAAGGAAATTTTGTACATGTCATAATTGTATGTCATGTAAATGCATTAGATGCATATCATTATGTCATGCGTGTCGTGACATGTAGACGTATGTCATGTATGTCATGACATGTAGATAATAGTTATTTGCATGCAAAGAGGATGAGACATAAAAACCCTTATACAATATTAAAGCCTACACCTTCCATTAATATGGTTAGAACGAGAGTTATGTTTCTTGTTTGGGTTGTTGGACTCTCTCCAAGCCCAGCTCGAACCCGAACATGTTCAAACCATGAGATAGTTTAATACTAATATGGTAAGAGTTAGAGGTCAATCGTTAGCTTTGGTTATTGGACTCTCTCCAAGCTAGGCTAATTGGTTGAATGCGCTCTAACCATATTAAAACTATGTCTTGATTAATGGGTTGGCTTTAACCTAGAGCATCGGCTTGTTGGACTCTCTCCAAGGTCGATGTGAAGGGAGGTGAAGTTGGGTGTTATGCATATGATGCATACTTGTTAATGAGTTAATGTGTGAACATTCAATTAGTTGATAGCACATTGTGATAGTTGCATTTATGTGATATGCAATCGATATATATGATACCTACCATTGTAGTTATAAATGGCTTGTTGGACTCTCTCCAAGGTTGTTCATATCTATATTGGATATCATCCCATTCGGAGATGGACCTACGATCTCCCGAAGTGATTTTGGGGTTTTTTAAATTTGAAAATTGAATGGGATTTATGAATGTATGTTGATGCATTTTAAATCATCTTTCTCATATATGCTCATTTTGTATTTCTAGGTTAATCGATTGATCATGACGTCTTTGAATTTGCGCACTATTTTGGATTCGAATAAATTGACTGGGCCTAACTTCTTGGAATGGCTTAAAAACTTAAGAATTGTTCTCAAGGCAGAAAAGCTCGTGTATGTCCTCAAAGAGCCTCTTGCCAACCGTCCTAGGGACGATGCAACTCCTGACCAATTGTTGGACTATCAGAAACATGTGGCAGATTCTGAACTGGCGAGTTTCATCATGCTAGCCGTGATGGTACTCGAGCTACAAAAGCAGCATGAGCATATGGATGCTAATACCATAGTCTTCCATCTTCATGAGTTGTTTGATGAGCAAGCGAGATCTGAAAGGTTCGAAGTCTCCAGGCTCCTCTTCACCCCTAAAATGCAAGAAGATTCATATGTAGTACAGTTTGTGCTAAAGATGAATGGATACATCGAGTGGTTGGCTACCCTCGAGTTTGTGATGGATCATGAATTAAGTATTGACTTAATTCTGCATTGTTTGTCCAAGAGTTTCTCATAATTTGTGATGAGCTACCGGATGAACAAACTTGAATCCACTATTTCTGAGCTCCTCAATATGCTGAAGACTATGGAGCCTTCTGTGAAGCATGAGGAGAAGGTGGTTCTGTTAGTTGATTCCTCAAAGAAAGGTTGTAAGAGGAAGTCAAAAGAACATAACAAAAGGAAGAACAAAAAGGCTAAGAAGGCAAAACTAGCACAAAAGGGCACTTGCCATCATTGTGGCAAGGAGGGCCACTGGCGAAGAAACTGCAAGATTTATCTTGAGTCGTGAAGAAGAAGAAGGCATTCGATGCCCCATCCTCTTAAGGTGTCTTTGTTATTAATTATCATTCTATTTCCTTAGACACTTGGTGATTGGATACTGGGTGTGACTCATATATATGTAATGATATACAGGGACTAAGGAATAGAAGAAGACTCGTCAAAGGGGAGTCAAATTAGCGAGTTAGCAATGGAGCAAAGGTTGCTGCGATCACCATCGAAACTTATTTGCTGAAGCTCCCTAGTGGACTAGTCTTGGAACTGGACAATTGCTATTATGTTCCTTCTCTAATAAAGAATATTGTTTCTATTTCTTGTTTAAATAGAAATGGTTACCATTTGACGTTTAGTAACAATTGTTGTTATATAACTTTGAATGACGTACTTTATGGGACTGGAACTTTGAGCAATGGTATTTATACGTTGGACATATCCAGTGACATTTTCAATATTGAAGCGAGCAACAAGAGTGCTCGAAAGGATAATCAATTAGACTCCTACATGTGGCATTGTCCTCTTGGCCATGCAAGCAAGAAACGCATGTCCGAATTACACCGATGTGGAATTCTGAAATCGTTTGAATTGGATTCATAACAACAAGAGTGCTCGAAAAGATAATCAATTAGACTCCTACATGTGGCATTATCGTCTTGGCCATGCAAGCAAGAAATGCATGTCCGAATTACACCGATGTGGAATTCTGGAATCATTTGAATTGGATTCATACGATACATGCGAATCATGCTTAAAAGGAAAGATGACTAAGTTACCTTTTACAGGAAAAGGTGAACAGGTGGGAGAGTTTCTAGGTCTAATATATACTGATGTATGTGGACCTATGTCAACTCAAGCTCTAGGAGGTTATAGTTACTTCATTACCTTCACCGATGATCACTCACGGTTTGGGTATGTGTTCTTAATGAAACACAAGTCTGAAGCCTTTGAAAGGTTCAAAGAATTCAGAAATAAAGTAGAGAAACAACATGACAAGAGTATTAAAATACTTCGATTGGATCGAAGTGGTGAATACTTAAGTCAAGAGTTTCTAGATTATCTAAGAGACAATGGTATATTGCTTCAATGGACTCCGCCATATACACCGCAACATAATGGTGTATCTGAGAGGCGTAACCGGACCTTGTTGGACATGGTCAAGTCAATGATGAATCATGCAAATCTTTCCAAGTCCTTTTGGGGCTATGCACTTCAGATAGTTGTTTACTTGCTAAACAGAATGTCAACTAAGGTAGTCTCCACTACTCCATATAAGATATGGAATAGTAAGAAACCTCATGTATCTTACTTGAAGATATGGGGTTATCCTGCTTATGTGAAGCGGACTGTATCAGACAAATTGGATGTCAAGTCTGATAAATGTATATTTATTAGATACCCTAAGGAAACAAGGGGTTACTAATTCTTCATCCTGTGGAACAAAAGATGTTTGTTTCAAGGCATGTTGTGTTTCTAGATAAAGAGTTTCTCTTGCAAGAAAACAATGGGAGTGTCGTTGAGCTTGAGGAGGCTCAAGAGACTCAAATAGACATTGATGAGATACCTGGTGAAGCACCACAATCGATAACTCATAGTGATGATAGTGATGCCTTAGACCTGTTATTTTCACATCTTATTAGATCTAGTAGAACTTTGAGTTCACGAGAGATATGGATTTCTCGTAAGTGAATCGAATAACATGTTACTCATTGATGATGAGGAACCTACCAGTTATGAAGAAGTTCTGAAAAGTTCAGAAAGGGATAAGTGGCTTAATGCCATGAAGTCGGAAATGGATTCCATGTATGAAAATCAAGTGTGAAACTTGGTTGACCCACCTGAAGGCATAAAGCCTATAGGGTGAAAGTGGGTTTTCAAGAAGAAAACCGACATGGATGGTAATTGGATTACCTATAAAGCTAGATTGGTGGCGAAAGGATATCGTCAAAAACAAGGTGTTGATTATGACGAGACCTATTCACCTGTTGCTATGCTTAAATCTATTCGGATGCTCCTGGCCATAGCGATTCATTATGATTATGAGATATGGCAGATGGATATGAAAATAACTTTCCTTAATGGAAACCTACTCGAAGACGTGTATATGATACAACTTGAGGGTTTCACATCGGTTGATAAAACCAAGGTATGCAAACTGAGATGGTCTATATATGGGCTGAAGCAAGCATCCAGGAGTTGGAATATCCATTTTGATGAGACAATCAAAAAGTTTGATTTCTCACAAAATTCGAACAAACCTTGTGTATACAAGAAGGTTAGTGGGAGTGCAGTCGTGTTCCTAGTATTATATGTCGATGACATATTACTTATAGGAAACGATGTTTCTATCTTACAGTCAGTTAAAATTTGGTTGTCCAAGACATTCTCCATGAAAGACTTGGGAGAAGCAACCTACATCCTTGGGATTAAGATCTATAGGGATAGATCGAAATTATTGTTTGGTCTTTCACAGTCTACATATATAGACCGAGTGCTAAAGAGGTTTAGCATGTCGAAATCTAAGAAAGGTTTCCTACCCATCAGGCATGGGATACACTTTTCGAAGTCTATGTGTCCGCGCACAGAAGTTGAGAGGATTTGCATGAGTAAGATTCCCTATGCATCCGCAATAGGATCTATTATGTATGCTATATTATATATGAGGCCAGATATATCGTATGCTCTGAGTGTCACGAGCATATACCAGTCTGATCCAGGAATGGATCATTGGGACACTGTTAAGACGATCCTTAAGTACTTAAGAAGAACTAAGGATGTGTTCATAATATATGGAGAAGGGGACATGGTGATACGCGGGTATACGGATGCGCGACTTCCGGGATAGACAAAAGGATGATTCAGTCTCGAGTGCGGAGTGCGTGTTCACCTTGAATGGTGCGGTGAGTTGGAAAAGTTCGAACAAGACCATGGCGGATTCTACCGAGCGAGAATACATTGCGGCCGGAAGCGAAAGGCGATTTGGATCAAGAAGTTCACTTATAAACTTGGTGTGGTTCCAGCCATTGTTGAAGCAATACCGATTTACTGTGACAACAATGGAACAATTGCACAGGAAAAAAGAGCTAAGGTCTCATCAACGATCCAAACATGTGCTTCGCCGCTATCATTTGATCAGAGAGATCATAAGTAGGAAGGAAATACAAATCAAGAAGATTCTCACTGAAAGGAATTTAGCGGATCCTTTAACTAAGGCATTACCTTAAAGTAAGTTTGAGGGTCATGTTAGAGCTTATGGTATTAGATATCGTGGCGATTGACATTAGGCCAAGTGGGAGTTTGTTAGTAATATATGAGAGGTGTCCTAAGGCAATCGCCTTATGGTTGTACAATTTATTTGATAAATAAAGATTCACTATTTGAGTATACATGTTTTCATGTATTTGATTGGATCTTAAACTCATTTACTGAATGTCCGCAATACGATTCACAGTATGAGAGAATTTGTGATTGGATCACAACTAGTGAGTATCTCCATATGTGTAATTGTAATGTATTAGAATTATCCCTAGTCGATGAATTGATGGATTCAGACGCCATTGATTCTATTGAGACTAGCATGAGGCATACTCTTTGTTTTATCCAAGCAGCTGTTTCTCACTGGCTGGTGACATTGGGATGTCCAGAGTTGATCGTGGATGCTAGTTATGGTAACTAGTTCATTGGAGTGACCAGCTATAAGACTTCATATGGTTCTCTGCATATATGGATATGTCAATAAAGTTCTTACTGCAGCTTAAGTGTGATGTTCCTTTGACTTGTGGTATTCAAGTCATCTTGGTCATGGAGACTTATGCTTTGACATCTTAAGCAAGCATCTCCAAGGAGATGTGGACCCGGGATGATTGGGTATAAGTCAAGATGCCCGAAGGTGTTTGAATAGCCTATAAAGAATTCACCACTCCTTACGAGGAGATGTATACCCATGGTCTCTCGTCGAATTGTTACCAAAGTCTTTAGCCAAAGAATTACATGTTTAGAGTAAGGTACTCTTGGATACATGTGCAGTAACTAGAATCCGTAGGATGAGGAAATGATATTTAGGCTAGGTGTGACGTAGTCGACCTAGTAGGGACTGACACTATAGATCATGTCCTGAACCAAGTGGGTATAAGATGAGTGAAGGGAATGGGGCACAATCCATTGTAGCTGCTGAAGGGTTTCATAAATGGTTCTGGATCGACCGTTGATTTTTCGATTAATTGGGGATCATGATGTACTACTAGGTGCCACTCATGATCGTTCTATAATTAATGGTTAATTATAGACGGCCAACATGAATCGAGAACCTATTTGGTCACACGCACAATGAGTGTAATCCGAAGGATTTAAAATGAGCTTGAGAATGAGATTCTCATATCGAGAGAAACTAGGTTTGGTTGGACCAAACAATGAGCTAGCATGAAATTGTTTCAGTCACAATTGAAGCATGGATGGGTAGTGTCTTACGAAGACACGATGGATGAACCAAATTGGTTTGGTTCTAATCTAATGGTGAAGAATAAACCAAAGGGGTTTGGTTTGTTTTAACGAATGAACCAAAGTTGGTTCGGTTCGTTTTAACTTAAAATAGACCAACTCAGTTCGGTTTATTTTAACTTAAGTTATTGGAGTGGATTAATGGGTTTTGGTTATGAACCAATAACTCTAAGGAGATGTTTTCTTAATGGTTAAAAAACACGGGCTCTATAAAAACGCGGTTAGGTTTTTGGAGAGCCCTAAGTTTTATTTTGGGAAATAAACTTCTCCTCTCCTCTCCCTCTCTTCTCCTTGCCGCCGCCCAAGCAATCCACGCCGCCAGCCTCTTGTGCCGCCGTCCACCCTACTTCCGGCGTCCAATCTACTATCGGCCATCCTCCGGCGACCCTTCGGCGACATCCCTTGGCTCCGATGACCAAGGTGTAGCCGACCTTCCTTCTTTGGGTCGGCGCAACTCCTCCACCAAGCTGTCAAGTTTTCTGGATAGCTTGTTTCCTTTCATGTCGGAGCATCATTTGGATGACGTTAGGAGCTCCGACAGCGGTTACATTGCCGGGGATTCGATCTCCGGTAATCCTCATAGGTGGAGGACCAAGGATTCGTCAATCGGTTGACGAATACCTCTTCAGAGAAGCGAGTTTTGGGGACTCGTTTTCGAATCCGAATTTTGATTTGAATTGTGGTCTTCTCTCAATCACATCGTCTTCAACACGAGGCTAGTGACTCCTACGAAGACGAGGCTAGTAGCTTGGTGAAGCTATCCCGACGATACTTGGCGTGGATACGGATAGAGGCAATTCTAGCGAAAGTTGCTTCAGTTGATGCATTTTCCGCTGCACGTGATACATTAGGTATAACTAGTGTAATTTCTTTTTATTGTAAAATTTGAAATTGTGATTATGTATACACTTGTTGTACTTTGCATATGTGTGGTGTGTGTGTTGTAATAAATTAGATTTATTGCTTTTTAATTCTTCCGTTGTGCACATGTTTACGAAATATGTTCGAACACACACTCGCCGCAGTGCCGAAAACCCAACAGAGAGCTTCGACGAGAGACTCCAAAGGAGATGAGAGAATGAGCGAATTGTAATGGTAGCTCATAGGTGAACTTGGCCAATGGCTAAGTCAAGTGTCGGATGCTCAACCAAGTAGGTTGAGATTTTACCCGACAAGTTGAATGCTCAAACTATGGTTTGAGGTTTTACCCGACGTATGGTTAAGTCGGACGCTCAAATATTAGTTTGAGGTTTCTACCCGATGAAGTGGAAGTGTCGGATGCTCAACCAAGTGGGTTGAGGTTTTACTCGACCGTCAGATGCTCAAACAAATGGTTTGTTTGAGGTTTTATCCGACACCAATCGACTGATATAGATATCAGTCGACTTCTCTGGGTCGATGGCACTCGACCGGTGTTCAACTGAAGCTTTTCTAGCCCAACAGTCGACTGCTAGGATTTGACAGTCAACTGCTCGACCATCAGTCGACTGCCAAGGGAAGGTAGTCGACTGATCGAGGTGAATTTGGGCACAGAAGGTTTTGGAGTCGACTGATCGCTTCGGTCCTCGACTGATGGCTCTATCAGTCGACTGATGTGGGAGTCGTTGGCTAGAAGCCAACATGGATAAAGTTGTTGCAAGGCAACGACTACAGCAACAGTCGACTGATGACTGCATCAATCGACTGCTTGGTGTGCAACAGGAAGAATGGCCTCTTCTTTATAAGAAGAGGTCTTGGGTGCTCTTGGGAGGTTAATGCTTAACTCCTAAACTTCTCCCAAGTGCCCAACACATTTTCTACTCCTCTTACTTGCTTTTATTTCAATCTTATTGTAAGAGAGAGAGATTGTAAGAAAGGTTTACCTCCACCTTGAAGGAGAGACTAGTGATTGATTTGAGGGAGTGATTCTCCATACGAATTGTCTGTGGACTAGCGGCAAGGGTCGTGAACCACGTTACATCGGCATGTTTGTGTTTGCTTTCTCTTAATTTATTTTGTTTAGATTAATTGTCTTTATCATTGCATTTCTTCTGCGCTAACGATATTGTAGACGATTAAAACACGATCGAGTACCATCGTATACGAAGAAAGCTATTCACCCCCCCCCCTTTAGTCGGCCACCGATCCTCCAACATAAGGGAATCAAGTAGTGTTGTCTTAGAAAATGCATGAGACCTTAGATTAAGATGAACAAAACTCACATCTCACATCACATTGACATATGTGTGTATTGATACACCCTAAACACATGTAAGATGCTAGAAAATGAGTTATGTTCAAGGTGCATGGTTTTTGCATCTAGATGAACTCAAACTCACTTTTATACCATGGATGAATCATGAGGAAAGCTTGTGTACAAGTCATGTGCATTAAGCTCATAGACCATGGTTCAATATAAGGTTTTAAAATCACTTTGAAAAACCCTGGTGAAACCTATCTTTTGATAGAAGTCACATCGATAGAGTTGATACAAAGTTAGCCCAAAACATTGAAGTTTTTCTCACTTTTGAACTTTGTATCAAACTCACTATTTTATGGGTAAATTATTTTTCATATATTTTTCACCCATTTTATTTGGTGTAAGTATTATATGTATGAAGTTTCACCATTTTTTAAAATACGTATAATCACTTATGTATTATCAAAATTCATTTTTGAAAGCTAAGCGTCAATGGCGAATGGTGATCTTATAAGTAATCGATCAGTAAGGTTCGATTTCGGGTAAACAAGATTTGTTTAGCCCAATTTCAACTATAGTAAGGTTCCCTAACCACTCCTAACCCAAGGATATGCTTTGGAAAGTATTAGAAAGGTGGAAAATCCATTGGATATGGATTAGGAGAGTTGTTTAGGGTGTTAAAGTTTGAACTTTTTGTCAGTGTCAACCCTTAGTGTCAATCATGAGATGATTGATTAGGAATTATATGTATCATATTTCATTAATAATATGCAAAGATTGATTATTATATTTACTTTATGCGTGTGTCAGCCAAATAAATATAATAATGCCCTTGAATAGTAGGTTCTAATCTACAGTATATCAATTGGTAGAATTGATTATGAGAAGTTGTAGAGAACACTATACTTAAACATTCCTAATCAAGTATTGTATTAATAGACAACGGGATTTATTGATACATTGAGACTAGCCTGTAAGTCAATGGATGACTTGATCTCACAAGGCATGTATATGTGATATCACATTGACACATGGGTATATATATTAGAGAATATATGTATTGAATTGACCCGCCATGAGAAAGTGTCATGGATTGTTATATGAGTGACATATACTTTCTCATGTGACTATTGGTATGAATAGTCCTTAGACCTGAAGTCACTATGGTTCCCTACATAAGGAGTTATGTATTTTGGTATCATCTAACGTCGCCCATAACAGGGTGCACTATAACGGCGATTGTTGGGTATGTAATGAATTATACGGAGGGATGTGAGTGATGTAGATGGGATCTATCCCTCCCATATGACGGGAGTAATATTTTTGGCCTCTTGATAGAGTATAACCACGAAATGCATGGTCATGCTCAAATGAGTCAATATGAGATATTGAGCTCATTTGTTTGAGTGAGTCTACTTGGGGATCAAGAAACATAAAGATCGATAAGGGGATGACACGGTCTATGGCTCATTGATCGATCTAAGATATCAAGGATAGAAGGACACCATCATACATGATAATAGTCATGGAAAGGTTGTCGGATCTCGACTTTCTTATAGCTTGGGTAGCAATGATGTATTGCTAGATGTCTCTCATTGCTTATGTATCTAAAATAGTTTTAGATACATTACGAACACTATGAGAGTCTATAGGGTCACACACAAAGAACATGTTTTGAAGAAGTGTTCATCTTAGTTTGACTAAATGAATCATTAGTTAATTGAATGGACTAGAATGAGTTAGATTCATTGCTTGGACAAACTTGAGTTAGACTCAAATTGGTTTAATTTGAGTTAAACTCAAATGAAACCAATTGAAGAAGGTTAGCATGATTAATGATGATTAATCATGCATGCAAATGGGAGTTGTTGCATGCAGCAAATGAAAATTGAGAAGTCTTTTTCAATGTTGCATGCAAATGGAATAATTCATGCAATGGGATTAATTGTATGAAATGGAATTATGGATTAATATGGATTAATTGCATGAAATGGAATTTGAATCATTCCTCAACGTTGCATGAAGTGGAGTTGATTGCATGCAATAGGATTAATTGACTCCTAAATGTTGCATGAATTTAATTAGTTCATGCAATTGAATCAATGCATGAAATGAGATTTTAATGCATGGGAAAAATGGGAATTAAAGTCCTCAACATGAGCTTTGTGAGGACATTATTTTCCATTTTTGTGGTTTGTGGATTTCATTCTCTCCTTCTCCCTTCTTCTTGGCCAAGATCTAGAGTGGAGAGCCTTAGTGTGGTTTCTAGCACAACCAAAGGTGTTATCTCCTTCTCTAAGATATGGTTCGTGTGGATATCTTAGAGATACGGTTGTCCTTACCGTATTGAGATCCGACTGCCTTTGGATTAGCAGGATTGCGAAGGGCTCGCATCGAAGGTATATATTTTTTCTTCTAGATAAGATCTAGATTAAACTAAGAAAACGATTTATATATTTTGCATGGATCTCTGGAGGGATCTGGTTTATATTTTTTATTTCCACTGCGGTTGTGCGAAGCATTTCACCCGTGATATTGTGAATGTCACAATTTGGATTTCCCAACAGTAGTATCAGAGCCACTTGCAAAACGTATATTTCGTTATGATGATTTATATGTGATATAAATTTAGATTTTCGTGTTTTCTATGAGATATAAAACATGTGCATTATGGGTACACGAATTTTAGGCTTGGAATGTTGATAAGGGGCAAAAATGGGGTTGGGCATGGCCCAACCGTGTTGAACACGGGATGCTCCGGAAACGAGGGTCTTGGGTTCATATTGATGGACCAAGGGCAGCAACTCATTCAAGGAGTTGAGTTGTAAAATAAATTTTTTTTGCTTCAGGGGCGCTGCCCCCTGAGGCCCCGGCAAGGGGCACTACCCCTAGACCCCGCCCGCTAACCGCCGTGGCATTGCGACTTATCGGTGAAGTGGATTAAAATTTGTGTGTGTGTTCATAATAAATTTTATAAAATTACATCATTATGAATGATATGGTGCATGGTGCATGGTGCATGGTTATGGCCTAGGACCCAATGTGATTGTGGTTGTGTGTTGAATGTGCATGTTGTAATTCATAAATACGACCTGCGTGTCATGTCTTCATCTCTATTTTTCTGGTTGTAAAATAGACTTAGACTCAAATGTAACTCGAGTGTTCTTATTTTGTAATATACAAAATAAAGAAATGAAAAGTCCATTGATTGTTGAAGTTACAAGGAGGATGCCGACAACACAGGATGACCAAAGGAAGCACTTGGAGAAGATGTCATCCCTAGGTTAACCATTCGCTCTTCTCATTGGCTTGATAAGATCATAGATTTGGGCCATAACCATGTCACGTTATTTGCTATGTGTGTATGTGATGCATGTGGTGCATGTGATACTTGTATATCTAATGCATGTGATGCTTATATATGTGAAGCATGCGTAGTTAGTTATCACAAATATTAGGTCACTTATTATATGTCTACTAGAGTTTAATACTTACTATTACCTTGTTCAATCATAGTGCGTTTGCCAAAGCAAAGTGACTCGATTTACCTCGGTAAAGTATGACAGGACAATCGTGATGTCCGCCTATTAAACTTTAGATTTGACTTAACTAAGCTCTCTCAATTAGATTGATGAACTTAGAGGCATAGCTCATACGAGACATCTACCTACATTATCCAAATCTTGGGCGATTAGTCAAAGCTAACTCAAGATGAGTGGTAATTTAGAAAGATATCTCATGCGATGGGCACAATGAACAAATAATGTTGTTCATAATATACAAGAGTTACATTAGATGTAATTGGTACAAGTTACCTACCTAACTTATATGAGTCTTGGGCAATTAGCCAAAGCTAACTCAAGATGCGGTATAATATGGATCTTGTCCCACTTTGTGACCAGTGGGAGAATCATTTAGTTAAAGGCCTAATTGAATGATTGAAATATGATACATTTCTGTATTGTAGATCATCATGTCGTCAAATACGTTAAACACACTCTCTCTGCGATCTGTCCTTGATAAGGACAAGCTCACTGAAGCTAATTTCCTGGACTGGTACAAGAACTTGAGGATAGTCCTCAAGTAAGAACACAAACTGTACGTCCTAGAGCAGTCCATTCCTGAATCACCCTCCCCTACAGCCACTCGTGCTGACAATGATGCTTATAAGAAGCATCAAGATGACGCATTGGATGTGTCATGCCTTATGCTTGCCACCATGAACTCTGAGCTTCAGAAGCAACATGAGAACATGGATGCCTATGGTATGGTTGAGCATTTAAAACAACTATATCAAGGACAAGCAAGGCACGAGCGATACGAAGTATCAAAGGCCTTGTTTCAATGCAAGATGCAAGAGGAAACTCCCGTAGGCACTCATGTACTCAAGATGATTAGGTACATTGAGAACCTACAAAGATTGGAATTTCCATTGGGCTAAGAGCTGGCCACTGACCTTGTTCTGCAGTCACTTCCAAAAGGCTACAGTCAATTTTTCATGAACTATAACATAAATGAAATTGATAAGCCTTTACCTGAGTTGTTAAGCATGTTACGAACTGTTGAACTGAACCTTAAGAAGACAAATCCTTGTACCATTTTGATGGTAAACAAAGGCAAAGGCAAAGGCAAGCAGAAGCCTAAAGGTAAGGGTAAGACCCACGCCAAAGGCAAAGGAAAAGGCAAGGCAAATGCATTAAAACCTAAAGGAGGGGTGTCTAAAGAAGGAGAATGCTTCCACT
Organism: Wurfbainia villosa; assembly: GCA_025175895.1. Classification (NCBI taxonomy): domain Eukaryota; kingdom Viridiplantae; phylum Streptophyta; class Magnoliopsida; order Zingiberales; family Zingiberaceae; genus Wurfbainia; species Wurfbainia villosa. The sequence goes on from CM046005.1 coordinate 82,891,513, forward strand.
GCAAATGAGATCGGGCATTGGAAGAGAAACTGCAAGCTATACCTGGAAGAGGTGAAAGGGAAGAGAAGTGAGAATTCTACCTTAGGTATACATGTTATAGAAGTCAATTTATCTATATCATCTTCTTGGGTATTAGATACCGACTGTGCTTCTCACATTTGTACCAATGTGCAAGGCCTTTGAAAGACTATATCAGTGACGAAGGACGAAGTGGACCTACGGGTAGGCAATGGAGGAAAGGTTGTTGCCATCGCTGTAGGGACATATAACTTATCTTTTCCTACTGGGCTTATCTTAGAACTAGAAGAATGTTGTTATGTGCCTGCCTTGACTAAAAATATTATCTCCATTTCTTGTTTAGACAAAAAAAGGTTTCTCATTTGTAATAAAGGACAAGTGTTGTTTTGTTTATTTAAATGATATGTTTTTTTGTAGTGCACATCTTGTGAATGGTCTTTATCTTTTAGATCTTGAAACCCCAGTCTATAACATAAATATCAAACGGTTCAAATCTAATGATTTGAACCAAACATATCTCTGGCATTGTCGCCTGGGTCACATAAATCAGAGTCGCATATCCCAGCTTCATAAGGATGGATTACTGGACTCATTTGATTTTGAATCATATGAGACATCCGAATCATGTCTTCTAGGCAAGATGACCAAGACTCCATTTAGTGGGCATGGCGAACGAGCTACTAATTTGTTAGAACTCATACAAACTGATGTATGTGGGCCTTTCAATGTAGCAGCTAGAGGAGGCTATCAATACTTCATTATTTTTACTGATGATTTCAGTATATATGGATATGTGTATCTTATGAGACACAAATCTGAATCCTTTAAAAAGTTCAAAGAATTCAAGAATGAAGTACAAACCCAACTTGGTAAGAGTATAAAAGTGTTTCGATCGGTTCGAGGTGGAGAATATCTTAGCCAAGATTTTCGTGACTATCTCATTGAGTTTGGGATTAGATCTCAACTCACTCCACCTGGAACACCACAGTGGAATGGTGTATCAAAGGAGAAATCGTACATTATTATATATTGTACGATCCATGATGAGTCACACTAATCTTCCTTCTTTCTTCTGGGGACATGCTTTAGAGACAGCTGCTTTCACACTTAACCGCGTCCCATCTAAGGCAGTCATAAAGATACCATATGTGATATGGATAGGGAAGAGTCCCAAAATATCTTTTATGAAGATTTGGAATTGTGAGGCTTATGTTCGACGTCAAGTCTCCGACAAACTAGGCCCCAAATCAGACAAGTTCTACTTTGTAGGATATCCTAAGGAAACGAAAGGATATTACTTCTACAATCTCACACAAGGCAAAGTGTTTGTCGCTAGAAATGGAGTATTTCTAGAAAGAGAGTTCATTTCTAGAAGAACAAGAGAGAGTAAAATACATCTTGAAGAAATTAAAGATAAAGATAGCACTGAGATGGAAATTGAACAGGCACCACAAAGTGTTGTGGATGATGAGATTATTGCATAAGAAGTTGTGGAGCACCAACCTGTTCAAGTAGACCAACCTCTTCGCAGGTCTGATAGGATACGTCATCAGCCTGAGAGATATTCATCTCTCTTGTCTAACAATGATGACGTTATACTTGTTGAGTTAAACGAGCCTACATCCTATCAGAAAGTTGTGATGAGCCTAGATTCTGAGAAATAGCTAGAAGCCATGAGGTTCGAAATGAAATCCATGTACACGAACCAAGTATGGACTTTGGTTAATCCACATGAAGGGGTCAAACCCATTGGATGTAAGTGGGTCTTTAAGAGAAAGATTGACAAGGATGGTCTTATGCATACCTATAAAGGGTGATTGGTAGCTAAAGGTTTCAAACAGATTCATGGTATTGACTATGATGAAACTTTTTCACTAATTGCGATGCTTAAGTTCATTCGGATCATGCTTGCTATTGTAGCTTACCACGATTATGAGATCTGGCAAATGGATGTCAAAACTGCGTTTCTGAATGGAAACCTCCTCGAGGATGTGTACATGACACAAGCTGAGGGTTTTATAGATCCAAAGCATGCTGGCAAGGTATGTAAGCTGCAAAGGTCCATTTATGGTTAAAGCAAGTATCTAGAAGTTGGAATCTTCGATTCGATGATGCGATCAAACAGTTTGATTTCATCAAGAATGAAGATGAACTCTGTGTCTACAAGAGGGTTAGTGGGAGCATAGTTATCTTTCTTATCTTGTATGTTGATGACATACTTCTCATGGAAAACGACATCCCTACACTGCAGTCTGTGAAGACTTAGCTTGGGAATTGTTTCTTAATGAAAGACTTAGGTGAAGCAGCCTACATTTTAGGCATTAAGATCTATAGAGATAGATCTAAGAAATTGCTTGGCCTAAGTCAGAGTGCATACATTGATTAGGTGTTTAAATGTTTTGTCATGCAGAACTCCAAGAAGGGATTTCTGTCAATGTCACATGGTGTGAGCCTTTCGAAAGCTCAATGCCCTTCTTCTAAGGAAGAAAGGGAACACATGGATCAGATCCCTTATGCATCTGTTATAGGGTCTATTATGTACGTCATGCTATGCACTCGTCCTGATGTCTCGTATGCTTTAAGCATGACGAGTAGGTACTAGTCAGATCCAGGTGATGGTCACTGGATAGTCATCAAGAATATTCTTAAGTACTTGAGAAGAACTAAAGAATATTTCTTGATATTTGGAGGCAATGAGGAGCTCGCTGTAAAGGGTTACAGCGATGCTAGCTTCCAAACGGACAAGGACAATTACAGATCGCAGTCAAGGTATATCTTTTGTTCAAATGGTGGTGTTGTGAGCTGGAAGAGTTCAAAGCAAGACATAGTCATGGATTCTACTAAAGAGGTCGAGTATATTGTTGCTTATGATGCGGCAAAGGAGGTTGTTTGGATTAGGAAATTTATTTCTGAGCTTAGTGTAGTTCCTAGCATCGCGAGCCCTATAGAACTTTATTCTGACAACAACGGGGCTATAGCACAAGCTAAGGAACCTTGTTCTCACTAGCGTTCCAAACATATACTACGGTGGTATCACCTCATTCAAGAGATTATCGATAAAAGAGATATGCGGATATGCAGAGTAGATACGGACTCTAACATTGCGGATCCCTTGACCAAGGCTTTGGCACAGAGAAATCATGATGGTCATATTAGGTCACTAGGTCTTAGAGATTACAGTGATTGGCACTAGTGCTAGTGGGAGATTGTTAGTGTCAGCCCTTAGTGTCAATCATGAGATGATTGATTAGGGATCATATGTATCATATTTCATTAATAATAGGCAAATATTGATTATTAAATTTACTTTATACGTGTTCCATCCAAATAAATATAATAATGCCTTTGAATAGTAGGTTCTAATCTACAATATATCAATTGGTAGAATTGATTATGAGAAGCTGTAGAGAATATTATACTTAAACATTCCTAGTCAAGTATTGTATTAATAGACAAAGGAATATATTGATACATTGAGACTGGCCTATAAGTCAATGGATGACTTGATCTCACAAGTCATGGATATGTGATATCACATTGACACATGGGTATATATATTGGAGAATATATGTACTGAATTGACCCACCATGAGAAAGTGTCATGGATCGTTATATGAATGTCATATACTTTCTCATGTGACTATTGGTATGAATAGTCCTTAGACCTAAAGTCACTACGGTTCCTTACATAAGGTGTTATGTATTTTGGTATCATCTAACATCACCCGTAACAGGGTGCACTATAACGGCGATTGTTGGGTATGTAACGAATTATGCAGAGGGATGTGAGTGATGTAGATGGGATCTATCCCTCTCATATGACGGGAGTGATATCTTTAGCCTCTTGATAGAGTATGACCAAAAAATACATGGTCATGCTCAAATGAGTCAATATGAGATATTGAGCTCATTTGTTTGAGTGAGTCTACTTGGGGATCAAGAAACATAAAGATCGATAAGGGGATGACACGGTCTATGGCTCATTGATCGATCTAAGATATCAATGATAGAAGGACACCGTCATACATGATAATAGTCACGGAAAGATTGTCGGATCTCGACTTTCTTGTAGCTTGGGTAGCAATGATGTATTGCTAGATGTCGCTCATTGCTTATATATCTAAAATGGTTTTAGATACATTACCAATGCTATGAGAGCCTATAGGGTTACACACAAAGAATATGTTTTGGACAAGTGTTCATCTTAGTTTGACTAAATGAATCATTAGTTAATTGAATGGACTAGAATGAGTTAGATTCATTGCTTGGCCAAACTTGAGTTAGACTCAAATTGGTTTAATTTGAGTTAAACTCAAATGAAACCAATTGAAGAAGATTAGCATGATTAATGATGATTAATCATGCATGCAAATGGAAGTTGTTGCATGCAAATGGATTAATTCATGCAAATGGAATTTGAGAAGTCTTTTTCAATGTTGCATGCAAATGGAATAATTCATGCAATGGGATTAATTGAATGAAATGGAATTTTGGATTAATATGGATTAATTGCATGTAATGGAATATGAATCATTCCTCAACGTTGCATGAAGTGGAGTTGATTGCATGCAATAGGATTAATTGACTCCTAAATGTTGCATGAATTGAATCAATGCATAAAATGAGATTTTAATGCATGGGAAAAATGGGAATTAAAGTCCTCCTCAATGTGAGCTTTGTGAGGACATTATTTTTTATTTTTGTGGTGTGTGGATTCCATTCTCTCCTTCTCCCTTCTTCTTGGCCAAGGTCTAGAGTGGAGAGCCTTAGTGTAGTTGATAGCACAACCAAAGGTGTTATCTCATTCTCCAAGATACGGTTCATGTGGATACCTTAGAGATATGGTTGTCCTTACCGTATTGAGATTCGACTGCGTTTGGATTAGCAGGATTGGGAAGAGCTCGCATCGAAGGTATATATTTCTTCTTCTAGATAAGATCTAGATTAAACTAAGAAAATGATTTATATGTTTTGCATGGATCTCTGGAGGGATCCGGTTTGTATTTTTTGTTTCCGCTGCGGTTGTGCGAAGTATTTCACCCGCGATATTGTGAATGTCACGATCCGGATTTCCCAACACTTTTAACCTTAATTTTGATGGTTTAGTGTTCCTATTGTCTTAGGGACTCTCCAAGGACATTGTTAGTACAATGGTCAAGGGGGAGCAAGCTTTTAGAGGGAGGTTGTTAGTCAAATCCCTAGAGCCAATCATGTGATGATTGTTGTATGGACTTTATTGTATCATATTCCTATTTATAAAGGCATGGTTATTATATTTACTTGTATTGGTGTCAAATAACTAAATATAATAATGTCCTTGAGTAGTAGGTTCTTATCTATATCAATCGATTGGTTGAATCGATAATGAGATGATATAGAGAACACTACTCTTAATCATTCCTAGTCGAGTATTAACATTCAGGGACGATGTTAATGCGTAGAGACTAGCATGTAGGTCAACATGATGACTTGATCTCACAAGTCATGGATATGAGATATCAAGTTGACACATGGGTATGCATTGGAGAATGTATACTGAATGACCCGCCATGAGAAAGTATCATGGATCGTTATATGAGTGTCATATACTTTCTCATGTGGCTATTAGTATGACTATTAGTCCTTAGACCTGAAGTCACCATGGTTCCCTACATAAGGCGTTGCATACTTTGGCTTCGTCAAACGTCACCCGTAAATGGGTGGACTATAAAGGTGATTACTAGGTATGTAACAAATTATGCGGAGGCATGTGAGTGATGTAGATGGGATCTATCCCTCCTATATGACGGGAGAGACATCGATATTCTTGATAGAGTGAGACCACGAAGTGCATGGCCATGCCCAAATGAATCAATATGAGATATTGAGCTCATTTGATTAGAGTGAGTCTACTTGGAGTTCAAGATTTAGATTGTACCGAGGATGACACGGTCTATGCCTCGATTGGTCAATCTAGATGTCAAGGATAGAGGGACATTGTCACATATTGTGAGAGTCACAATTAGTAGTCACAAAGGTGATGTTGGAGCTCAACATTCTTGTAACTTGGGTAGCAATGATGTGTTGCTAGATACCGCTCATTGCTTATGTTCCTAAATCGGTTTAGGGACATTGCCAACGTTACAAGAACCTATAGGGTCACACACATAAGAGCAATTAGATGGAGATTAGGTTCATATGATGAACCATGAGGATTAGGTTCATGGGATGAACCAAATTAGATTAAGAGTAATCCAAATTACACTAATTGAGTTAGACACAAGTTGATTCAAGTGTTGAATGAGTCTAAATTAGATTTGATTCATCAAATCAATTTAAATTAAATGAATAGAGATTCATTAAATTAAATTGACTTGAGTCAAGTGGTTAGATTTGATCAACCATGGGAGATTAGAGGTCAAGTTTGACTTGACTTGAGAGGGAAGATGAAAGGTCAAGTTTGACTTGACCAAATGTCATGTCATGATGATGACTTGGCATGGCCGGCCAATGATGATGCTCCACATCATCATTGACTTTGTCAATTGGTGCCACATCATGAGGGAGACCAAGGGTCATGGGAGTTACATGCATGCATGTAACCCCCTCTCCATGAAGTGGCCGGCCACTTCTTGATGAGGATAAATTGAATTTGGGTAACTTTATCTTCTTCTTCCTTGCATCATCTTCTTCCTTGGATGAATTGAATTTGGGTAACTTCATCTTCTTCTTCCTTGCATCATCTTCTTCCTTGGATGAATTTCCCTCAAGCTCTCCTTCTTCTTCCTCATCTTGCCGAGACCTTCTAGGAGTGCTAGCACACTCAAGATTGTCTTTTCTCCACCTATTGCTTGTGTGGATACCAATAGAGGTGTGTGCACTTGACACTCTCAAGTTCCGGCAACCCTTTTGGACGAGCGGGATTTGCGAAGGGCGTCGCATCGAGGGTAATGATCTCACCTCTTAGATCTAAGGTAGATCTAGGGTTTTTAGTAAGCACATACATGTTTTGTTTTTTAATACATCTTCGCACGGATCCGTAGCCGGGGCTTCCGAGGTTTTCGCAACGCAAAAAGCGGTTTTTACGGCTCGGAAAAACCCAACAGTGGTATCAGAGCCACGTGCGAAGCATGTATATGCTTCGTTTTTGTAATTTTTGTATTAGATATAAAAATTACAGATTTATATGTTTCTGTAAATTTCCTATTTTTATAGAATTTTTGGGTATTTTTCTTGAATAGTCGAAGCAACGGGTGTTGGGACACTTGTAGGCTTCAACCGTCGAGAAAAACTCTCCGAAACGGTGAAATCTCGCTTTAGGTTTTTGGGAAAGTGACTTAAGTCGCTGTAAGATCGTAGTAGGGACACTCGCAAGGTTTATTTTGCGAGTAGGGGCGCTGCCCCTATCCCCGAAAGGGGCCTTGTCCCGCGGTCGTGCCCGGAAACCGCTTAGCGGGACCGTTACGGAGAGGTGACTCATAAAATTGAAAAAAAAAAATAGGAAAAATTATAGAAATTTTATGTAAAAATACATAATTTAAAATTATGTATAATTCTGTGATTGTCATGGCCCAATAACCCCAATATGATTGGATGTGATGTATTGTAATTCATAATACGGCCTGCGTGCCGTTTTGTGGTTGTGCGTGTTGTATAGTGTATGTGACCTGCGCGTCGTACCTCATTTTTATATTCTAGTTGTAAATAGTTTTAGACTCGAATGTAACTCGAGTTTCATATTTGTAATGTACAAAAATGGAGCGGTGGAAAGTCCACTTGAAGACGAGGTTACGAGAAGGGTGACGACGACACATGACGGTCAAAGGAAGCGCTTGGAGAAGCCGCTAGCCTTAGGTTGACCGTCCGATCTTCTCATTGGCTTGAGAAGATCGTAGTAGGGCCATGACTATATCACATTTAATTTTATATATATATATATATATATATATATATATATATATATATATATATATATATATATATATATATTTATTTATTTATTTATTTGATTTTGCTTGTATGTATGTGATGCATGCTAGTAGAATAATGCTTGTATGTATATGATGCATGCTAGGATAATTTTCTTGTATGTATATGATGCATGCTAAAATAATGATTGTATGTATATGATGCATGCTAATATAGGATAATAAAGGCCTAAATGTGTATGAGATACACATTACGATTAGATTAGATCATAATCGAATCAACTCGAAAAATGCCTACCGAGCCTTGATACCCATCACTACCTCGATCATTTGTTGTTGTTGAATCTGCCAAAACAGAGCAACGCATATTATCTTGGTAGGGTGCGGAGGGACAATCTTGGTCCCGCCTATCACGCTTGGGTTAGAGTAAGCTCAATTAGATTGAGCAAAACTAGTTAACTCAATTGGATCGAGTAGAACTATAGGTATATTCCAATCGTTGAAAAGATAGGTTAAGATCGCATTTACACTAAATCTTGGGCGATTTAGCCAAAGCTAACTCAAGGTCTTTTGTAAATGTGGGTCTTGATCCTATAAACAAGAGTTGCATAGAGATGTAATCGGTAATGTGTTACCCACCGATCGTACTAAGTCTTGGGCGATTTAGCCAAAGCTAACTCAAGGCTTAGTATGATGTGGATCTTGTCCCACAAGAATTATAGCTAGTTTGTATGAATCTAGTAATGTGGTTTGACCACATCCATAACTCGATTCTACAAAATTCATATAATTCAGTGGGAGCATCATTTGATTAAAGGTCTAATTAAATGATAAAAGGAATATGATATTAATTCTCTGCATTTTATGTTGTAGATAACTATGTCGACAAACACGAACACTCTCTCTCTGCGTTCTATCCTTGAGAAGGACAAGCTCAATGGAGCGAATTTCCTGGACTGGTACAGGAACCTAAGAATTGTTCTCACCCAAGAAAGGAAGTTGTAAGTTCTGGAGCAGCCCATTCCGGAGGCACCTCCTGCCACTACCACGCGAGCTGACAAAGATGCTTACAAGAAGCATCAAGATGATGCATTAGATGTGTCATGTCTAATGCTCGCGACCATGAACTATGAGCTTCAGAAGCAACATGAGTTCATGAATGCTTATGATATGGTTGGACATCTTCGTCAACTATATCAAGGACAAGCAAGGCATAAGAGATATGAAGTCTCTAAGGCATTGTTTGGGTCTAAAATGCAAGAAGGGACTCCCGTAGGTCAATATGTACTCAAGATGATTGGGTACATAGAAAACCTACAAAGGCTGGGATTCCCACTTGGCCAAGAGTTGGCCACTAACATGATCTTGCAATCTTTGCCACAAGCCTATAATCAATTTGTCATGAATTAAAACATGAATGAAATTGATAAGTCACTGCCTGAGATGCTCAACATGTTGAGAACTACTGAGCTTAACCTTAAGAAGGGAAAATATGACACCATTTTGATAGTGCACAAGAAGAAAGGCAAGGGCAAGCCTAAAGGTAAAGGAAAGTCCCAAGCCAAGGACAAAGACAAGGAACTTAAACCCAAAGGAGGAGTACCCAAGGAAGGGGCTTACTTCCACTGCAAGGAAGCAGGACACTAGAAGCGTAACTGCAAGGCATACCTGGAAGATCTTAAGAAGAAAAGAAGTGAGACTTCTACTTCAGGTATAAATGTTATAGAAGTCAATCTATCTATTTCTTCATCATGGGTATTAGATACCGGATGTGCATCTCACATTTGTACCAATGTGCAAGCGCTGAGAAATAGCAGGGCATTGACGAAGCGCGAGGTGGACCTACGAGTAGGCAATGGAGCAAGGGTTGCTGCTGTTGCTGTAGGAACTTATGATCTATCTTTGCCCTCTGGGCTTGTACTAGAATTAGATAAATGTTGTTATGTGTCTGCTTTAACTAAGAACATCATTTCAGTTTCTTGTTTGGACAAGAAAGGATTTTCATTTATAATAAAGAACAAATGTTGTTCAGTTTATTTAAATGATATGTTCTAAAGTACCAAAAGGTTCAAGTCAAATGAGTTGAACCAAACCTATCTCTGGCATTGTCGCCTAGGTCACATAAATGAGAGTCGCTTATCTCAGCTCCATAAGGATGGCTGCTAGACTCATTTGATTTTGAATCATATGAGACATGCGAGTCTTGCCTTTTAGGCAAGATGACCAAGACTCCCTTTAGTGGACACAGCGAAAGAGCAACAAATTTGTTAGAACTTATACATAGTGATGTATGTGGTCCTTTCAATGTTGCTGCTAGAGGTGGTTACAGGTACTTCATTACATTTATTGATGACTTCAGTAGATATGGTTATGTGTATCTTATGACACATAAATCAGAATCCTTTGAAAAGTTCAAAGAATTCAAGAATGAAGTACAAAACCAGCTTGGCAAGAGTATTAAGATACTTCGATCAGATTGATGTGGTGAATAGCTTAGCCATGAGTTTCGTGACTATTTAGCGGAGTGTGAGATTCTATCCCAACTCACTCCTCCTGGAACACCACAGTGGAATGGTGTATCCGAAAGGAGGAATCGTACCCTATTAGATATGGTACGATCTATGATGAGTCACACAGATCTTCCTATATCCTTTTGGGGATATGCTCTAGACACAGCAGCCTTTACCCTCAACCGTGTACCATCCAAGGCTGTCATAAAGACACCATATACGATATGGACAGGGAGAAATCCCAAGATGTCTTTTATGAGGATTTGGGGTTGTGAGGCTTACGTTCGACGTCAAGTCTCAGACAAACTGGGGCCTAAATTCGATAGGTGCTATTTTGTTGGATATCCCAAGGATACAAAGGGATATTACTTCTACATTCCCAATCAGCACAAAGTATTTGTGGCAAAGACTGGAGTTTTTCTAGAAAGGGATTTTATTTCTAGAAAAACTAGTGGGAGTACCTTCGATCTTGAAGAAATTCAAGATAAGGACCATAGCACTGAGGCCTTGATGGAGGTTGAACAGGAACCACAAAGTGTTGTGGGTGATGAGGTTGTTGCACAAAGAGTTGTGGAACAACCACCTGTTCATGTAGACTTACCTCTTCGCAGTCGTCGTCGATAGGAGATACCCATTTCTCTTGTCTGACCATGATGACGTTATACTCATTGAGAATGAGCCTACCTCCTATCAGGAAGCTGTGATGAGCCCAGATTCTGAGAAATGGCTAGAGGCCATGAGATCCGAGATGGAATCCATGTACACCAACCAAGTATGGACTTTGGTTGATCCACCTGAAGGGGTCAAACTCATTGGGTGTAAGTGGGTCTTTAGGAGAAAGACTGACATGGATGGACTTACGCATACCTATAAGGGTTGATTGGTGGCTAAAGGTTTCAAGCAAATTCATGGTATTGACTATGATGAAACCTTTTCTCCAGTGGCGATGTTTAAGTCCATTCGGATCTTGCTTGCTATTGCAGCATACCACGATTATGAGATCTGGCAGATGGATATCAAAACCGCGTTTCTGAATGGAAACTTACTCGAGGATGTGTACATGACACAACCTGAGGGTTTTGTAGATCCACAGCATACTGGGAAGGTATGCAAGCTGCAAAGGTCCATTTATGGGCTAAAGCAAGCTTCTCGGAGTTGGAATCTTCGATTCGATTATGCGATCAAACAGTTTGGTTTCATCAAGAATGAAGATGAACCCTGTGTCTACAAGAGGGTTAATGGGAACACAGTTGTGTTCCTTGTATTGTATGTGGATGACATACTGCTCATTGGGAATGACATCCCTTCGCTACAGTCTGTGAAGACTTGGCTGGGGACGTGCTTCTTAATGAAGGACTTAGGTGAAGCAGCCTGTATTGTAGGCATCAAGATCTATAGAGATAGATCTAAGAGATTGCTTGGCCTAAGTCAGAGTACATACATTGACACGGTATTACTATGGTTTGCCATGCAGAATTCCAAGAAGGGACTTCTGCCAATGTCACATGGCATGATTCTTTCGAAGACTCAAAGTCCCTCTTCTAGAGAGGAGAGAGACCGCATGGATAAGATCCCTTATGCATCTGCTATAGGATCTATCATGTACGTCATGTTGTATACTCATCCTGATGTCTCGTATGCTTTGAGCATGACGAGTAGATACCAGTCAGATCCAGGTGAGCGTCACTGGATAGCATTCAAGAATATTTTTAAGTACTTGAGAAGAACTAAAAAAAATATTTCTTGATATTTGGAGACGATGAGGAGCTAGCTGTAAAGGGTTACAGCGATACCAGCTTCCAAACTGACCAGGATAATTATAGATCGCAGTCAGGGTTCGTGTTTTGCTTGAATAGTGGCGCTGTGAGCTGGAAGAGTTCCAAGCAGGACACAGTTATTGATTCTACAACAGAGGCCGAATATATCGGTGCTTCCATCTCATTCGAGAGATTGTCGATAGAGGAGATGTGAAGATTTGCAGAGTACCCACAGAGGCTAACATCGCAGATCCCTTGACCAAGGCTTTGGCACAGAAAAAGCATGATGGTCACACTAGGTCATTGGGTATTAGATACTACGGTGATTGGCACTAGTGCTAGTGGGAGATTGTTAGTGAAAGCCCTAGAGTCAATCATGTGATGATTGTTGTATGGACTTTATTGTATCATATTCCTATTTATAAAGGCATGGTTATTATATTTACTTGTATTGGTGCCAAATAACTAAATATAATAATGTCCTTGAGTAGTAGGTTCTTATCTATATCAATCGATTGGTTGAATCGATAATGAGATGATATAGAGAACACTACTCTTAATCATTCCTAGTCGAGTATTAACATTCAGGGACGATGTTAATGCGTAGAGACTAGCATGTAGGTCAACATGATGACTTGATCTCACAAGTCATGGATATGAGATATCAAGTTGACACATGGGTATGCATTGGAGAATGTATACTGAATGACCCGCCATGAGAAAGTATCATGGATCGCTAAATGAGTGTCATATACTTTCTCATGTGGCTATTAGTATGACTATTAGTCCTTAGACCTGAAGTCACCATGGTTCCCTACATAAGGCGTTGCATACTTTGGCTTCGTCAAACGTCACCCGTAAATGGGTGGACTATAAAGGCGATTACTGGGTATGTAACAAATTATGCGGAGGGATATGAGTGATGTAGATGGGATCTATCCCTCCTATATGACGGGAGAGACATCGATATTCTTGATAGAGTGAGACCATGAAGTGCATGGCCATGCCCAAATGAATCAATATGAGATATTGAGCTCATTTGATTAGAGTGAGTCTACTTGGAGTTCAAGATTTAGATTGTACCGAGGATGACACGGTCTATGCCTCGATTGGTCAATCTAGATGTCAAGGATAGAGGGACATTGTCACATATTGTGAGAGTCACAATTAGTAGTCACAAAGGTGATGTTGGAGCTCAACATTCTTGTAACTTGGGTAGCAATGATGTGTTGCTAGATACCGCTCATTGCTTATGTTCCTAAATCGGTTTAGGGACATTACCAACGTTACAAGAACCTATAGGGTCACACACATAAGAGCAATTAGATGGAGATTAGGTTCATATGATGAACCATGAGGATTAGGTTCATGGGATGAACCAAATTGGATTAAGAGTAATCCAAATTACACTAATTGAGTTAGACACAAGTTGATTCAAGTGTTGAATGAGTCTAATTTAGATTTGATTCATCAAATCAATTTAAATTAAATGAATAGAGATTTATTAAATTAAATTGACTTGAGTCAAGTGGTTAGATTTGATCAACCATGGGAGATTAGAGGTCAAGTTTGACTTGACTTGAGAGGGAAGATGAAAGGTCAAGTTTGACTTGACCAAATGCCATGTCATGATGATGACTTGGCATGGCCGGCCAATGATGATGCTCCACATCATCATTGACTTTGTCAATTGGTGCCACATTATGAGGGAGACCAAGGGTCATGGGAGTTACATGCATGCATGTAACCCCCTCTCCATGAAGTGGCCGGCCACTTCTTGATGAGGATAAATTGAATTTGGGTAACTTCATCTTCTTCCTTGCATCATCTTCTTCCTTGGATGAATTGAATTTGGGTAACTTCATCTTCTTCTTCCTTGTATCATCTTCTTCCTTGGATGAATTTCCCTCAAGCTCTCCTTCTTCTTCCTCATCTTGCCAAGACCTTCTAGGAGTGCTAGCACACTCAAGATTGTCTTTTCTCCACCTATTGCTTGTGTGGATACCAATAGAGGAGTGTGCACTTGACACTCTCAAGTTCCGGCAACCCTTTTGGACGAGTGGGATTTGCGAAGGGCGTCGCATCGAGGGTAATGATCTCACCTCTTAGATCTAAGGTAGATCTAGGGTTTTTAGTAAGCACATACATGTTTTGTTTTTTAATACATCTTCGCACGGATCCGTGGCCGGGGCTTCCGAGGTTTCCGCAACGCAAAAAGCTATTTTTGCGGCTCAGAAAAACCCAACAGAGGTATCCATCATGGGATGATGGATGTATTCTTCCTCATGAGAGGGAGAAATGTGAATGTGAGATGCCCAATTTGGAAATTGGGAGAGTTTATAAGAAGTCTCTCTTAAGTGATATGTGACTTATCACTAGGAAGAGTAAAGGCATCCTAGGTGTTTTTGGACCAAGGGAGAGATTGTAAGATCTCATTGGGATATGAGACATTGACTTCTTTGGGGAGAACCTTTTTGATGTATGTCAAAAAAGGGGAGAATTAATGGAGGAAGTTATGGGAGAATTTGAGATTACCAATTTGGGCCAATTTGTAAGGAGATTTGAGTTAGGTGGCCTAACTCAATGGTTTTGTCAAACATCAAAAAGGGGGAGATTGTTGGTGCAATCGGCCCAGGTCACGATTCACCAGACTCAAGTTTGTTGGTGCAGGGGCACCAGATAATCGAATCTATATTTTGATTATGGAAAAGATACAAAGTTAAGTTTATATCGTTATCTCACAAGCTGAATCAAGTATGTAGGAATGTTAAGCTAAGTTGAAGGTCGGTGTCACCCGGAGGTTCTCATGTTGAGAAATCGTGGTGGTCGGGTGACACCGAGAGGACTTCGGAGGGAGTCGAAGAAATCAGGTGGAGACCGGAAGCAAAAGCTACAAAGGTAAAGCTTGAGGTAATCTCGTGTGAGTGAGTGTAAGTAAGGTCGTGTCCTCCGTACGGGGATGTCCTTAGGCGACGATCCGACTAAGACTTCCCATGGAAGGTCTAAGTCGAGATCAGACGGTTGGTAGCCGTCGAAAACACTTATTTCAATGTCATTTTCGAGCTAACTCTTGATGTAGTTGAAAACCCTGGCCATCAGTTCAACCGGCCAGTTCAACTGCTGTTTGAATTACTGCTTTGAGGAGAGTCAAAACTCATCCCTTTCTTCAAGGGTGAGGTGGCTTTGATGATTGGATCTCCATCTTGAACATTGAGGGGGTTCTAGGGCTATAAAAGGAGGGTCATTCTACTCATTTTTCATCATTCCAAAGCTTCCAAAGTGCTCCCGCAACGCCACAACTTTCTGATGACTCTACTACGACAAAGCGTTGTCAAAATGCCGACGACACGAGCTCATCCTTCAACCACTTAGTCGTTGGTATTACTTTAAGTTGTCGTCTTATTTTACATTGTATTTCATTTCTTGAATCGAGCTTTTTATCGTAACAAGGAGAGAGGGGTGTCTCTCTACCTCGAGTTTTCTCGAACTTTTGTGACCGTTAACTCCTACGTCCAACGAGGAGTGTTTTAGTGAATTGCCCTCCATACGTAGTCTCAGACCACTAGGGCCTTGGATTAGCAGTCGGTAGATTGTGAACCAAGTAAAACAACTTGTGTATTTTATATTTTCGCTGCTTTAACTCTTTATATTATCGAACGAACGAGAACGAACGAAAAGAATTGTCTTGTGTTATTCACCCCCCCCTCCCCCCCCCCTCCCCTCTAGCGCTCATTTCGATTCAACAATTAGTATCAGAGCCAGGGGTACTACGATTTGGTGAAACCACCAATCTAGCAATGTTTTATAGATTTTTTTTTGTTTTTTGTTTTTTGACTTTTTCGTTTCGTTTAAATTTGTTCTCCCACACTACTAATCCAAGACGAGAGTCTTGGTATATTTGTGTTGTTTTTGTTTTGCGAGGTTCTCTCTTTTCGTTTAAATGGTCCATCTCGAAGGATTTATCATCGTCCGACCTCCGTTTTACAACATAGACGACTTCCGTTACTAGAAGGGTCGGATGGAATGCTTCCTAAAAACCCAAATCGAAATGTGGATTGTAATCCAAACTGGGTTTACACTTCCTACTAATGAAGTTGGTGAATCGTTGGATTACGATCAATGGACGAACGCCATGAAAAGACAAGTGGAAGCCGACGCAAAGGTGAACCAAATTCTTCAATGTGGCTTGTCCAAAGAGGAGCTAAACTGCGTCGGCCTCTTCATCAGTGTGAAAGATCTATGGAACAAATTGATAGAACTACACGAAGGAATCGACGACGCGAAGGTTTGTAAACATGACTTACTTTTCAATAAGTTGTATAACCTTAAGATGCAGGAACACGAGATGGCAACCCAACTACACGCACGAATCCAAGACATCATCAATAGCCTGCACTCCATCGAACAAAAGGTCGAAAAACGAGACCTTATAAGGTATGCTCTAAATGTGTTTCCTAGGACTACCTTGTGGGCATCCATGGTCGATGTCTATAAGGTTTCTAAGGATCTCTCTAAAATTAGATTAGACGAAATATTTTCGGAATTCGAACTTCACGAACAAACTAACGTGGTCCGGGTTGAGAAAGGAGTTGCCTTGCTTGCAGGTCAAAGAATAAAGGGAAAGAGTAAGCCACCTCCCGAGCAAGAAGATGGATCCGAACCCGAGGACGAATCCAAGTCTGAATCCGAAGAGGAGGCCGCGATAGTGAACATAGTGCGGAGAATAATTCGACAAGAAAGGGGGCAATCAAAGAATAAGAAGAGGGGGCAATTCAAACCAAAGCAAAAGGGAGCAAGGAAAGCTTTTCATGCAACTTGGGACAACGAAGAAGGCATCGATGTAGTGTACTTTGCAAGACCGGAAGAGTCCGAGTCAGAGTCCGAAGTCGAATCCAACTACGACTCCGACTCTGAGGATGACTTCGAGAAGAGACTCAAAACCTGGTCGAAAGTCAAAATTAAGGTAAATCGTTCATTAATTGTAAATCTTTACCATACAATCAAAATATTTAGTAGGAAACTAACTAAGTCCGAGTCTAGGGTAGAGTCCTTGCTTGAAGAGGTTGAAACCCTCAAGCAAGAGACCACTCTAACCTCTTCGACTAGTCAAGGTCAAGAGGAGGACTAAACTCAAGTTGAAAAACTCGAATGTGAGAACTCACTCTTGAAAGGACAAGTCCAAAAGCTCGAGGCTCAGTTGGACAAGTTCTCGACAGGATCCAAGAATCTTAACCAACTTCTTGGAACCCAGAGAGTTGTGTACAACAGAGTCGGACTTGGGTTTAGCTCAAAGCCTACAAATAGATCGTATATGTCTATCGTGAATCATAGTCACCAACAAGTCCAAGCTTAGGTCCCTAAAATTCTCTTAAACTTACATATAAGGACCAATAGGTATTGGATTCCCCAGGATCAAGTCCACTTTCTGGATAGACTATATTGGTTCAATGGTACAGGGAGAGCTAATACCAAAATAGTATACCCAATACCTTAGCATCATCAATCTTTTTGTTTTACCTTTTAGAACGGCTAGATAGGGCAAGTAGTTAGTCAACTCTTGACAACATAGTATCAGGACACGGCGAGATGATAGTACGCTAGGGATACGAAGTCCTGTGTGTCCAAGTTCGATAACGCATATCTAGCTCGGTGAACTTGACTAAGTGGAACTAGCTGAAGCTACCTCGCCGTATCCTAAACTAGTTTGATTAGGATGTAATCTTAAGTGACTCGAGTAATCATTTTCCTAAACTTAGCTTTGTCTAAGGAAGTGGTCGTTGTTTCGATCAAAGAAGGGTGTTGGCAGTGAAAGTTCAAGTCATGGGTACTTGGCATTTGGGAAGTCCAAGGGTTGATATTGGTGGCGTAAAGTCCAAGGGTGGAGTCTTGGCAGCATAAGTCCAATGGTTGGTGACGTAAAGTTCAAGTGTAGTCTTGGCATCGTAAGTCCAATGTACCTTGACGGTGTAAACACCATTAGCATGACAATCGCCGATGGAAGCACCTGAAGGCTAGCGTATGGATGAACAAGTCATGGATGACTTGGAGGGATCTGATAGGCGTGAGGCTGATGGAGGTGGCTAGAAGGCTTAGGTCTAGGCTAAGGGTGATTTAGTAAGTATGGGAGCACCATACTTGGGGTTAAATCTCATGGTTGAGGTTATCAGTCGACTAGCATTATGACCGGTTCGACTGATGGAAGTAGACTGCAGTTCGATTGCGGCTAATGCGGTAAAATAGCCTGGCAGTCTAGTGCTATATGAAGCAGTCAACTGCCATGGATGGCAGTCGACTGATAGTTTGGCCATGAGCACAGAACGCTCCGTAGCCGACTGGGCAATCGGCTACGGGCGCTGACAGTCGATTGATGAGAGTCCAGTTGGATTTTTTCAATGTGGGTCGAACTGTTGTCTCACAACAACAGTGTCATCAGTCGAACTAATATTTTTGGCAATCGACTGCCAGGCGGAAATCCAGCCCGATGCAAGTTAAAAGGAGATGTTCGTAGGAGATTTTGCCAATGATTCTTAGGAAGGCTTCTTGAGACGTTTTGAAGGCGAATTACAAGTGCATTTCAAGGTCTTTCAAGCTCATCTAAGCAACCAACAAGCAAGCGCTCAAAACCCTAGTTTGTAAAGTGCTCTTTACATTTCATTTATATTTTTCTTGTATTTATTTGTATTGCTTTTGTAATCATTTGTATGAGGTTTCTCCACCTCCGACATGTTGTCGAAAAGGAGTTATTGATTAGTGGTGTGTGTTTGCATCGCTAGGGCTCGTTCGAGCCCAATCCGTGGAGTAGGAACCTTGAGGTTCTGAACTACGTTATATCTTCGTGTACTTGTGCTTGTGTTGTGTACTTGTTTGTATCTTTATTATTTCCACTGCGTATACTAACATTTTGTAGCAAGCACAATTGAATTCCATCGCACGACGACATCGCTATTCACCCCCGCTCTAGCGGGTGCATAGGTCCTAACAGTAACATTTGGTTCTTCGATAACAGATGAAAAGTTAAGCACTCTATGCCATAAGAATTAACCGGTGAATCTCAATGGTAGAGGTGTTATTTTAATTCTATTCTTAGTGAATTCTTCTTTATTTCTTCTGAATTTATGATTTGGCGGTAAAAATTATCTATGATAATCAAAATAACTCAGTTTCTTTTCATGTTTCAATCTGAATGACTTTAATCTCTCCATACATATTGGACATCCTAAAATTCTCGTGGTACTCCATCCCGATAACATACCATAAGAAGGAAAATCATTTACAGTCCAAAGAAGTACAGCTCTCATTGTAAACATCTGATTAGTATGGACATCATATGTAGAAACACCCTCATCCCAGAGTTGTTTCAGCTCGGCAATCAGCGATTGTATGTAAACATCTATTAACTTCTTGGGATTATGAGGGTCAGGCACAATCAATGTTAAAAGCATATACGGTGTTTTCATACACATATCGAGTGGAAGATTATACGAAGTTACGATAATGGCCAGCAAGAATAAGTTCTTTCTGATTTGCCAAATGGAGCAAATCCATCAGCACATAGACCCAACCTAATGTTTCGAGTTTCATTCGCAAACTCAAGATATGTTATATCAAAATTTTTCCACGCCTCTGCATCTGATAGATGACACATTAGCCCCTCCTTTGTTTCATGATTTGCATGCCAAGTCATGTGTTCAACAGTGACCTTTGATGCATAAAGCCTTTGTAATCTAGGAGTTAAAGGAAAATAGAATATTTGTCTGAATGATTTACATCGCTTATTACGATTCGATCTCGTGGTACTCTTGTACCTACATTGATTACAGAATTTACAAGTCTCTAAATATGTATTATCTCCCCAATATAACATACAACCATCTCTTCAAATATCAATTCTTTGCACCTGAAGACCTAAATTTTTCACAAGTTTTTTCATACTGTAAAAATCGTTCGGCATTATATGATCACGCGACAATACTTCTCCAATAACTTGAACAAAATCATTAAAATAATCTTCAAACACATTATGCTTAATTTTAACATTCAGCAATCTTGCAGTGAGAGATAATTTAGTGTGACTGTCACAACCAGACCATACAGGTTCATCTGCAGCTCTCAACACTTCTTGAAATTTGAGATATGGTTCATTGTATACATTTTCATGAACACCAGTTACTTCTACCTCCTCCAACGGCGATGAATAATTAGTATACATGTGTTCAAATGTTTGAGGACAACTAGAACTTGCAGCGTTTGATTCGGTATTCAAATTATGACCAACTGCATCAACTATCATCCTATGATATGGATTAAATTGATCATAATATCTTTGATCTCCATTAATTGTCATTTGTATGTTTCATTCAACCTCTTCATCGGAATTGAACGGTTCACCATGACATGTCCAATTATAATAATTTGGAGTAAAACCAAATCTACAAAGATGTTCTCGAACTTTATCACTCCGAAAAAATTTACCATTATGATATTTTTTGCATGGACACCTTAATTTATTCTCATCCATAAACTCAACATTTCTACTCGCGAAATTCAAAAATTGTTCCACCCCAATAATAAATTCATCGGTTAAACCACGACATTCTAGTAAATTCTATTTATACATCCAACTTCTTTCTCTCTCCATTTGTCCTTTTTCCAAATTTATATCAAGAATTAATTCTTATTTTTTTATATTTCATCCATATTAATCTAACAATAAATTTATACTCAAAATAAATTCTTTTAGTGTTTGTTTTTGTATGATATTGAATTTCAAACTATAACATATTGAACAAATATTATATATTTACAGTAAAAAAATTACTTAAATTCAAATATTAATTATATATATATTATAAAATGATAATGTTATAAATTTGTAAATATACACTATATATACCTGCTCTGTTGGAAGCAACGGATGAGCTCACAGTTGAAGACTTCACGAACACAATGATCATCTGAAGGACGAAGTACAAACCTATGAAAAATAAAACATTAGTTTTGTATTTAAATTACACATTACTGATTAAATTAAATGCTCCAGCTGGGGCGGCAATGAACCACCCAAGTGCGTGATCCAGGGGCGACGATGAACTCCTACCATGTCGCATGGCAACGTGAGGTTTCGGCCGCGATAAACCTCACGCCACGCGACCGCAGTTAGCGCGACGCCGCGAGCTCGCAAGAAGAATGGATATCACGACGCGAGCTCTCGCCAATGACACCGCTGTCCGGTGGTGGAAGAGGGGAAGAGAGGAGGAGGCGTACCGACGGATCGAGCGGCGAGGACGAGCGTGTGAGGAGGAAAGGAGGAGAGGATGATAATTAGGTAAAAAACGACGATGATTTCTAATTCGTTGCAATATTCGTCGCCGATTTGGTGACGAATAGAGTATTTGTTGCCGATTTGGTGACGAATAGAGTATTTGTCGCCAACTAAAATTACCAACGAAAAAATTTTCATTGCTAAATTTATCGCAAAATTTGCAACGAATTACTAAATCGTTGCAAATTTTGCGACGAATTTACATTTCGTCGCAAAATTCTACGATGAAATTTATTTTTCGTTGCAAAATTGACGACGAAAATTAAATTCATCGCCAAATTAGCGATGAATATTAAATTCGTTACAAATTTCTTAATTCCCGCCGTTAGTTTTTTCCCAAATAATTGAAAATATCCGATGAAAATATTTCGTCGCCAAATTTGTCACAAAATTTGCAATGAATTATGAATCCGTTGTTGCAAAATTTAGCAACGAAATATAAATTCGTTGTAAAATTTTACAGCGAAATATATTTTCGTTGTAAATTTACAATGAATTCATAATTCGTAGAAAAATTTTGCAATGAATTCATAATTCGTTGTAAAATTCTGCCACGAATTTATATCTCGTTGCTAAATTTTGCAACAAAATTTATTTTTCGTCGCAAAAACTGCGACGAAATTTAGTTTGTTGCAAATGTAAATAAGTTTGTGACGAAAAAATTTTTGTTGGAAATTTTGTTACTAATTTACGATGAAATTTGTATTTCATCATAAATTTTGTTGCACATTTGCAACAAATTATTTTCGTTGTCAAATTTCGTCGCTATTTTGATGTATTTTTGTAATGCACTAACAAAATCAGATGGCTAGCATGGTACAAATTTATACTGAGTAAGGGGCAATCCCCTACATTCGCAGAGTTGTTTGTCCTCCACTGTGTTAGATGTCGGTACAACCAAAGGAGAACCGTGATTTATCTCTCTTCATTTAGTTATGGAGATCGACGATGAGAAACGTTTGAGATGAACACATCATCTTTTGCACCAAGTTAAATTCCAAAAAAATTGAGAACCCGATTACTTGAGAAACTTAGTCAGGTAGTTCCCTATCTAATTTCATCATCAATTAATCAAATCCAATTTGATGATTAAAATTAGAAGCTGATTAAGACCCATGGAGGAGATATAGAGTCCCCGGAGCACAATGTGACTGTATAATAGTAGAGTAATTTTTTGTACAATAAAAATTTAATCTTTCTCGAAGATTTTCTTTGAATTTTTTAAATTTGAATTTATGGAGAGATTCAAATTATTTATACCGCTAAATCATTTCTCATTATCGAAATTTATTATAATCATCCATAAAAAAATTTTATAGCATTGGATCAGTCATCTAAAAATAAAGATAACTGTATTATTTCCAAACCTCTCTCTCTCTATCGTACATAACTATTGTTCGTCATGGTTATCGCTGATGACATGATCTCCTAGCCTATTGCTTCATGTGCATCTATGAGCGAAATGAGAATGTACAGTGGTCGCTTCTTCTTCACATGCACTGAAAGCTCGGCATCGTCAATCGATGATTGGATTTCAATCTCAATCCGATCAAAACTTGATTGAAATCCGGTCATAATCCGATTGAAATTCGATCATGATTCGATCAGACTCCGACTCCAATCGAATCACAATCACTAGCATCGCTGCAGTTGGCGTCTATGATCGGACTGGATTCCAACTAAAATTCAACTATTGGTTGGCAATGCCAAATTGCTAATGCGTGCGGAGAAAACCCGACCAAAATTCGACCACGGTTGGACGGCATAGGCACCCATTGGGGTTCAGATGATGGTTATAGCACAAATGATGATTGACAGATGAAGACATGACGAAGTAATTATGTATTTTCAATTACTATGCATTCTGTACGATCAAATAATTAATCTACAGTCGCGCACAGGACGTGCAGGATAAGATGCCCACGAGATTAGCACTCTTCAAATGAAATACAAGTTAGGCCAACTTTGATGACTTTGGTAAAAATAAAATTATTTTATTTTAATTTGAACTAATATTATAAGAGAAGAACATTGTCAAAAAAAAAAATTTAAAACACTTACGCAACTAATTATAAAATTAACCTTCGAAATAAGAACCAATCAATGAAATTTAAATTGTCTCGGAGATAAAGGTGCTCAAGCATCTCTAATTTAATCTTTAATTACGATGTATTTATAAAAAAATTTCTTCACTTGAAATAAAGTAACAAATTTTAAAATGCTAAACTATTAGTTCATTCCTTGCGAATGTTTTTTGATCTAACAGTTGATAAAAAACTTTCATAGAGCCGAATAAATTACCCCTAAAATTAATTAGATTGAATACTTGAATATCTAATATCAACTAAAATAAATAAATAAATAAAATTTAAATAGATCAAATGAGCTTGATTACATAGAAATAAATTAAATTAGTCCCACTTGCATGATAAAACACCGACAACATGATTGTCATTTAGATACCCATTTTACAAAGAAAAGAAAAAAATTTCGAGTTCCAATTTTTTCTTTTTTTACTACATAAAGTCCAATGTCTGTTTGTGACTAAATGAGGAGAAAAGTAATCGTTTGACAACGAGATATTAGAGAAGAGATGTCAATTGGCAAAACTCATCCAGTATCAAAAGATATCCCTCGGGGATTAAGCTGGTCATTCATGGTTTCAAACGATAAAAATATTAGTGCATTTACAAAGAATCTCAAGTAAGCAGCGGTTATTTGCATCTACAATTTCTCAAAACAACAATTTGCAGAAAACAATTTCTTCCTGAGCATAGTATTTTTGCAACTGCTTGTGCATCCAGTCGCAAGAACTGGAATGGAAGATCCCGAGTATGGGGAAAAAATCTATGTAGCAGATCTAATCTTTGCTGAATATTGAGTTTGGTAGCAGTTTTGGAGTGCGGTCACGATCCACGGAAAGACATTTCTAACTGGATTCAATTACACAAACACAAAAATAGCAAAGCACAAAAGAAGTTTTGGGTGTTCTACTGAGTGAAAATGTTCCAGTGGTGATCTGAGGGCAGGTTCTCTTTCAGCTTTTCAAGCCTCCTGAGAATCTCAAGAAAGGTTGGCCTCTTATTCATATCCATAGCCCAACATTGCACTGTCAAGCTGCAAACAAGTTACGTACCAATTAAATTAAGTATCCTTCAAGTAAACATTCATGGATGAGCATCCTTGTGTACTACGATCAAGACAGATTGTATTACAAAGTCAAACACTAGGATCGCAACTTCTGTTGATTGCTCGTGCCTGTGTGCAAGGGTGAAGGTCGGTTTTTAGTATCAATATTAGTGATTCCACTGGTGGAGATTACACTCTGCATCTTGGACTCTTTATGGTAATTTGACAAGTCTCAATCCCATTTAAAAAATATATAAAAGATATTATTGTCTTTATTTATCTTCTAATTTGAGTGTAGTTGAATTATAACTCCAAGTCATAATGTTAGGTCTTCTAATTCCTTTAATTTCTAAAGCCTTACTTCTTAGAAAGGAAGCAAATAGTTAAGGAAAGAGAGAAAAAAAAAGGCAGAAAAAATAATTTTATAAGAAAAATATTATAAAATATTTTTCAACAGATTGTTTATTTTAAAGAAAAGAGAGAGAGAGAGAATTAAATTTTAATTTTATTTATTAGAATCATAAAAAATATTAATTAAAAATATATTTGAAAAGAAAAAACATTTTTAAACTTTTGAAAAGAAATGATATGACAAAAAAAAAATGAAGCATTTAAAAAAACTAAATTCAACCAATAAAGTAAACTAGCACATTTTCTAAATTTTATTTTTACTATTTTCTTCAAGTCTATTACAAAGAGTCAGAGATCAGTGATCATCATATTATAACCTACCTCTTTTGTCCCAGTTTCATTCGCTAAAAAATTAAACATTAATAAGAAAGTTTTCTATTTGGAATTTCTTTCCTATTTCATGACAGCAATGAATTAAGGCACACAGCTTTCTAGATTGTCACTAATGCGCTTAAATTTATCCCCACATCACATCAAATCTCATGAGAATGCAAAATGAGGCAGAAAACCTTGCTCGAGTTTGTCAACATGACTCAGAAAACCTTGCTCGAGTTTGTCGACATGACTCGCTTAACCCTTCAAGTTACTTGTTTCAAAAATTCATATTCCATCCGATCCAAAACTAAGGTTATGTTTAGTTGGAGGTATCAAGATTGAAGAGAAAGGATTGGACAAAAAGAGGGAGAGTGGGATAGAAAGGAAGGGAAGGGATGGGAAGAGGAGATAAAATCAAATTTACTAGGATGAAGAGATCAAAGTAAGAGGTAATGAAAACTTTCATCTATATTGACACCCCTCTTCGACAACCTCCTAACAATTTCAAGATGAGATGGTAGCAATGGCTAACAATAGTTGATGATGTTCAATGATTGCACATAACCAAAAACTAGTTGCAGCAGTGGCCAACCGCCTCCAATGGCTGGTGATGTTTGGCAACTGCCAGTAACTAGCGATTAGTAGCATATGGGAATGGAGTTCATTGAACAACGGATATAATGTATTTTATCACTTGCCTCCCTTTCCCTCATCAATCTGTCCAATTTTGGACAGATCGATTTTGATGGAGAGGCAGAGGTATTCCTCCTTGGTTCAGATCCAGTCAAGTAAAAGAATTTTTTTCTCTCCCTCTTCTCCTCTATTGAGGATCCTTTCCCTCCAACACTCTAAAAGTGGCTAAACTAGATAATTAGGGTTGATGAAATACAATAGAGCCTGCTCTAATCATTGACAAGGTTAACCATTTAGTAGGCCCATTTTTCAATCCAAATACTGACGATTATAGAAGTGGGCAATGTTGGAATATCACAGAGGTTTAAGTGCACTAAAATTGTGTTCGTTTGGTAAGCATCCAATTGTGAGTTGAGTAAATCTTCTAGAGCATCCGTACAGAAGCAATGGGAGAGTCATAGCTGGTCAAAACTACAAGCCCTTGGCCTTACCCTGTGCTTAGATGTAGTCACGGGAAGAGGAAAAAACCACAAACCCTTGTCTTTTCATGTGCTTAAATGTACTTATAGGAAGAGGAAAAACCTATAGCAGTATATCCATAGGCCACAAGTATATACTTTCTGATAATCAAATGACTCAGCAAATTGTCCCAACCAGTTGATGATTTAAAATTTGTGATGGTTTCAAGTGAGGAAAATGTATCCGGATGGTCCCTTGTGGCAAGTTTAATGCTCCATAACAATGCTATGGTGTACAATCCAATGCAAGTGTAATTTTTTATATTAAATTTTATTAGGAAAAAAGGTGATTAAAAGGTTTAAATGAATAGAAACAGAAATAAATAAATAAATTGAAGGCAGTTTCAATACTTACTCCCTCAATTGCTGAATATATCCTTTATTATGGAAGGATGGACGTTTTCCCTCTGCAACAAGCTTGGCAGCTTCATAAGGTTTATGGGCTGAAAATGGGGGAACACCTTCCAGCATCTGAGTAAATATCAAGAATTTTTAAGGATACATCCAAGCATAGATAAGTCACCAAATTCCTACTCAAAAATATGCATACCTCATACAATATCATTGCAAAAGAGAAAACGTCAACTTTCTTATCATATTTTCTATGCTTGAATACTTCAGGAGCCATGTATCTATCTGGTTTATTTTGAATATAAATCAGAAGTTAACTAAATCAAGCGAAATCAATGTTGGAGTTGATAAACTATATTTGCCACTCACAGCTTCCAGTTTCTCCGGTCATTTTGTACACGTCGTGAGAGTGTTCTACTCTAATTAGCTTGCTCAATCCAAAGTCTCCAACCTTCAAATGGTCCGCATTTGTATTCACCAAAAGGACATTCCTGATAGTTCAATTAGAAAATCAATCACTGAAAGATCTCCAACAGAAGACTGATCATTAAGTGAACTTACCTTGGTTTTAGATCTCGGTGTATTATAACATTTGGCTCATTATGGAGGTATGCCATGCCCCTGTCTCATGGTATAAATTAAACATCAGTAACTACCATTTACTATGTACGGTTAAAAAGTTGCATGATCAACAAGTATTCGGATGAGTGGGGAAGATTTGCCTCAAATCATGTATAGTTCTGAGAATTTGGAGAGAAAACTAGCAAATGTTTAGCTCTGTAGTGATTTGAGTCGTAGATACTTGCAAAATAAGATTTACCTGGCCATATCGAGGGCAAAGTTGATGGCCAATGATGGATTAAGTGGACCTTTCTCCTCTAGGAACTGATGAAGGTCACCCTGAAAGATAAAAAGGAAAATCACTCAACAAATAAGATGATCTTATTGTCCCTTCGGAGAGGGAAAAAAAGGGCTACAAAAATCATTTTCAGACCCCTCTCAAAAATTCGGTGATTAACATCAAGGGTTTCCTATCTGTGACAGCTCCAAGAAATTGGACAATATTAGGGTGGCGTAGCTTTACAAGTAAATGTACTTCGTGCCTGAAATCTTGGCTGAATCATAACAAGAGAACTGTAAGAAGATTTAGGACAAAACATATTTTTATAAAGTTGAATTAAAACAGAAAAATGTCACTAAACTGCTAAAATGATAGTAAATGATATCCTGTTGCCTTCTTGATGAAAAATGTTGAGGATTGTGCTAGGTCTTGACAGCTAGCATTCAAAATATCAAAACCATGAGGATGGATCTTAATCCACTCCAAATAGTTGCATAAAGATGATTTTGGAAGATCCCCGCCAAATCAGATTTTACCATAACATGTTACATGTTTCTCTGACATAAAAAATCAATAATAAAAGACCTAACCAGCATAAGAAAGACTACTTGGATTTTTTGAGGGATGAGGGAAAAGAAATGCAAAAACTGTTGCACACTTGCATAATTTTTAACAAGGGATCCCTCCCCTTCATTGAAGACTCAGTGTCATGGCTTTATGTGTTTACCATACAACAATTATGTGGTAGATTAGACATAAAAATCTTCTAAAATTCCTATCAAAGTGAGACACAAAATCCCTATTAAAGATTCGTTGAAACTATTAAGATTGATGAACCAGCTAGAGGGATGGTGAATAGCTATGACTTGAAATTGCGATCTCTCAACTAAGTCTTTGTTTGGTTAGTTGTTAGTTGCATAGCAAACACATAAACAAATAACAGAATGAAATAGACGCAGTTAACATTTTTATTTTACGTGGTTCAAAATCTCAATTCATACTCCAAGACCTATGACTTGTTCAGTGAGTCACCCTTGAATTCCAATATCTTTCTCCTTCCTAGTTTCTTTCTAAAGGCAAAGATTCTTAAAATAAGGAGGAGACTAAACATGTAAATAAAATAATAACAATATATATAATAGAGAAAGTGATACAAGTATCGAGCTCTTGTTAGGACTTTTTCCAAGCCTACTTGCCATTGTTTATTCACTTTCACTAATGTTTATTAACTTTGAGAAACTTGCTTTGCCTTTTCTATTTATAGTCTAAGTTCCACCTACAAGATATTGCTCTAGTTCAACCTAGTCGACTTTAGTCGACTGCTCCTTTATTGAGTAGAATTTTGTGATAGCATAAGTTTCTACCTAGTAGTGGATCTATCAATCAACTTCATTTGCTTCTACTTAACAAATACTTCAACTACTACTCCACTCTTCCCACTCAACTGACCTACTTGCTCATGTAACCTATCTGACAATAACTGTCTTCTGTGTCAAATCAATGATTTTCTTCTAAAAACTTTGGTCAACTGTCTATCGACACTGAACAAAATCATTCTATTCATGAGCAAATCATTCTGAGTTAACTGCCTAGTCAACTTAGGCACCAATCAACTAAAATAAGATTAAGACAACTAAGTCACCGAACAAAACCAATCTAATGTCACATCATCACCAAAATTATAGTTCATCAAAAACCCAAAGTATAGATCACCTATAGATTCTCAACTCACCTTAGACTTTCCTCGCCGAGAGTTTGTGCCTCCAAGACTTCCTCATTTGCCAAGAGGAGCCTCCTAGTCTTCCTCTGTCAAGAAGCCTTGCTTTCGAGTTTTCCTTGTTGGATATCCGATAAATCTTGGCCTAACAAGACTTCATCAGTCAAACATATGATCACTTTAACCTATTTGAACATCCATCTATCAAATATCAAGTCACTATTTATCCTACTTGTACTTGTCCAACTGCCAAATAACCATTCCTGCTTGACCTATTTAAACTTCTCTTCTACCAACAAGGGTTGGAATTCTTAGATGTCAATGCTTGTTTAAGTTCTCCAATTGCCAAATATCTGGCTAACCTTAACATACTTTACAAATCATATTATCTTAATTTAAATCCTTTATCCAAATATAATAACTACTTGATCAACTGCTATAGGATCGAGTCTACCAAGGGAGGGAGGTGAATCTCGGTGTTTAGCAAAATTTTCTTTTATATTTAAAAAAATTTCTTTTCTTTTCAAAAATGAGAGTAATATGAAATGGAATTAAGCACAAAATAAAACAAGTAAATAAGTTTTTTACTTGGTTTGCAACCCTAGCCGAGTTGCTACTCTAAGGCCCGTAGCCCTTCCTAAGGCTACTTCGTCAGGCAATCACTAAAAGCCCTCCGACTTGAGAACTCTCGAACTCAGAGGATGTTCGCTTTTACAAGAATAAGAGAAAGGTAACACCCTACCTTTTCCCTTGAATATTAAGTACAAATATGAAAATAAATAAAACGACTTTATACCGACACTTAAGGAATGGAGTTTGAGCTTGTAGTGTCGGAGTTGCGATGTATTGAAACTTTTGCGGATGACGAACAATGGCAACAGCACTTTGAGATATGAGCAATTGATACTTCGGAACTGGTCCTTCATTTCTTTTATAAGTCTTTTCCAATCGACTGAAACACTCCAATCGATTCCAAATTAGCCCATCGATTTGGTATTCTGGGCTTTCCAGTCGACTCCATGTCAGCGGGCTCCGCTCCGTTGTTGTTTCGGTATCTTCCTATCCCAGTCGACTCGACCCTATCCAGTCGACTGGAATTCCTACCATCTCGGTCACAAGATCTCCAACTCACTTGCCAACTCGGCAACTCAGTCACCTGGACTATGTCTAGTCGACTAGGTCCGAGTCGCCTGGATACCTGCAACACACAATTAGCAAAAGTCACAGTATAATATCGCTTTGGCAGTAGTAATACTGTCCGATTTCGACTTCCGAGTCCAACACGAACCCTCCGTTGGATCAACGCCTACCTTCTCCCCAACTGAGGACTCGGCCTTACCTCTTCACTTTAGGCTTACAGATCGGTATCAGCCGGACTTACCTTATGACATCGGTCGACCCACGAGGCTTCATCCAGGTATCTCTTTGACCAGCTAGGCTTCTGACGGCAGTTGTCCGATCTTCTGACCCAATCGTCGTCTAAATGCGGATGTTCGATCCACTCCACCCATCTAAACTTCATACCTAATGTCCGATCCTTCTGATCTGTCAAGGCTTCTCTACCTAGTATCCAGTCAACACGATCTACTCGGACTTTCCTGTTAAGCTTGCACACTTAACACATATATCAAAACACAAGATTATCCTAACTTTAAACCTTGCTCATACATCAAAATATAAGAGTGATGCTCCCTGCATCAATAATCTTCTCCTTTTTGATATATGACAACCATTTAAAGTTAGGCGTAGAAATACAAAAATTTTAACCATAAACATAACATGCAACATGCAATGCATTCATCCTTATCTCTTCAAACTTAGTTCCAACTTTAAACACTCTATCTTCCCCTTTGGCATACATCAAAACATAAAAATATATTTTATGCTAAAGTTGTTAAAAATGATTTTTGTTATAAGTTTGCTCTAAGTCATTTAAAAAGTAGCTCTTTATGAAAAAATGTTAAGATAATTCTTTTGAGAAGAGCTCTTTAACATCTTAAAGGTATTAAGCATTTAACCACAACAAAACTACAACCTCCCCCTTAAAACATGCTTTCATTTTCAAAATAAATCTTTTCAAAAATTTATATTTTTAAGCTCAAAAAGTTTTGAAAGTTCTTTTCAAGATCACATGTCCTTAAGCATTTTCTTTGGAAAAACAAACTCCCCTTTTTAGTATATGCTTATAAAAAGTCTTCTTGTTGTTTTGAAAGTTGCATTCTTATATTTTGAAAAAAAACAATCTCCCCTTTAAACAAAGCATATATTTTTATAGGCTCGAACCCTTAAATCCAAAGATAAC
Source organism: Wurfbainia villosa (assembly GCA_025175895.1). Classification (NCBI taxonomy): domain Eukaryota; kingdom Viridiplantae; phylum Streptophyta; class Magnoliopsida; order Zingiberales; family Zingiberaceae; genus Wurfbainia; species Wurfbainia villosa. The sequence continues at coordinate 82,923,244 of CM046005.1, forward strand.
AACCTGCCTCTTTTTTATTCATGCTCTTTTCAAAAATTCTTAGATAATAAACTTTATAAATTCCTCCCCCCAAGTCACTTAGGAATGATGCATATAATTTATCCATTGTTCCGTTTGAAAACTAACAATCTATGCTTAAGCTTAGTTCTTTTGAAAACTTAAGTTCTTAAGTTCAAAAGCTTAAGTTTAAAACAAAGTTTCCATAAACTTATGTACTTCCTAAAAATATAGAAGAAAATACTGTTTTGAAAGTTAACCTCCCCCTTAACATATTCTTAATTTAAAACTCTATGTTTCAAAAACAATATTTAGAAAAATTCTAAATGTTCCTTTATTGTTTTGAAAATATTCTAAGACAAAGTAACCTTTGTAGATTCTTAACTTCTCTACCTCTCTTTTTGAAACATAATTTTGAATGTATAGTCTCCCCTTTAGTTTATGCGAAACTCCTCCTAGAATTATTATTTTTCAAAATAACATTTTCAAAAATATCTTAACTTCCCCTTAATCTCATGCTTATGTCACTTAATAATGCATGTAAGTATGATAATAATGCAATCTTACTTGGACAACCACTTTCCAAGCATGGATCCTTTGTGATAAAAGATATATTGAGTATCTAAACATACATGTTTTTTAAGTGAAAGTTTGGATTATGCTAAAGCTAACTTTCCCTTTAAATTATGTTGATTTACAAAGTCTTTAATTAAAATACTTTGGATAGATACTAGTTCAAGATTAAGTAGTTTAGATAGACAAGTTCAATTTTAAGTTTCAATTCGTAAATTTCTTCCTCTTCCCTTTAAAGTAAGACCTAAGTTCTCAACTTAAATCCACTTTAATTTTCAAACAATTTTAAAGATTATTATAAATTCAAATTTTGAAAGTATTTTAATAATTTTGACAAAAATACTCTAAAATGTAAATAGATTTTCCTAAGCTCCCTCTAAAATGTTGTCAGGAATAATTAGTTGGTTTGATTGAATTAACCTTATCCATCTCACCAAGACTAGGTTTTCAATACAAGTTAATCCTATATGTTTTGTGAGATGATTGTACATTTTTACTTGATTAGATTTATTGATCGATTAAAAGTAAACTTGGGTTAGATTCAAGTTTAGCTTTAGGGTCATCAAGTAAGTTTTTTCATAATCGACTTCCAGGTAGTGGTGAGGCATATAGCCTTCTTGGATATCAGGTGGACTGCTTCCTAAAACAAAGTCGATCAAGGAATCAAATACATGACCCGCTTTGGATTAAGTTTTGATCTAACTAGTTCAGGACTTAGTGAGTTAGCTTCGATTAGTTCTACTCGACTTAATGCATCAGGTAAGACGTATCCATCCTAAACATGCAGTTCGAAGAGCTTCCTTAACTTACTATCAGTTCACTTTGTCCTCATACTATGTTTGCAAATTTAACTACTTTATTTCCTATCTAATCCATTCTATATTAAGCAAATAAACTAAACATGCAAGAGTTTAACTAAGTGTAGAAACAAGTAAAGTGTTGGCTTCCTTTGAGTAATAGCTCAAATGGGTCTTATTTACAAAGTGAATTTGACCTTTGGGGATCCAAAATTGATTCGGTCCAACTTGATTGACTAAGCAAATCTTAGGGACTCAAGCTTAAACTTGACTCTTAGCGTTTCTATTAAACAAAGACATATATGATATATTCATAGCTTTAGCTTTGTATCCGAACTCGGATTTGTTGTACACGGCTCGTTGGGACCCAAGCATCATGTTGAGATACTTTGAACCCGACATGAACCTTTCCAACGATCCGATAAAATCTTCTACTTGTCTTTTCAAGGCAAAGTTCTCTTCTTCAAATTTTGCAACTTAGAGTTGAATCTCTATCTTGAGTTAGGCAAGTTGAAGTCTTTGAGTTGACTTACTCCTTAAGTACTTGTATTTTTCTTAAGCAAATCGACTCGATTCTCGGATTTAGCTAATTTCCTACCTAGACATGCTATGATATTGTACAACTTATCTTCTAAGGAAGAGGTTACCTCGTCTAGTCCTTCGGAAACAGATGTGGATTCGTGGCTTGTCTCGGACTCGGTCTTTGTCTTGACTCGACATTGGATTCATTGGCCGTCATGAAGGCTACGTAACTTGTCGTTGGTGTTTTTGCATCCGAATCTTCCGATGACGATTCATCCCATATTGCCTTTAATACTTTTTTCTTTTTCTTCTTCGACTTGGATTTCTTTCCCTATCTGTTCAATCCTGCCATCAAAACTATATCATTCTCGGTTTGACCCAAGTTAGCTTGTTCGTGCATTTTAATTAATTTTTTTCATAATTCTTTAGAATTTTGAACCAGCCCGACTCGACTTAACTCTTCGTTTGTAAATCCGCATTGCAATGTGTTAAATGTCTTGTAATCGACTTGAGCTCTTTTCCTTATTCCTATGTTCTATTTCTCCGGTTCTAACAACTCTCCTGAGTCGTCTACTAGAGTCACAAACCCTTTCCTAATAGAAAACCAAACATTTAGATCGGTTTTCAAATAGCACTTCATTTGCCTCTTCTAATAGCTAAAGTCCTCTCCATTAAAGAGAGGAGAGCAAACGGTGTTATAACCCTCTAGATGCGACATTTGTAAATTTTAAAAGATAATTTGCAGAAAATTTATATAAAAAAAATTCTTAGAACTACAAATATAGAGAAAATTTATACTAGTGCAAAATTTTAAATTAAGCTACACTAGTGCAAGATTAACAAATAAAAGACTTACACTGATGCAAAAATTAAAATTAGCACAAGAAAGATAAATATTAAGAAAACTTTGTATGCTCACTTTGGTGGTTGTACCAAAATTGGAGCGCCCCCGCTCTGATACCAATTGTAGGATCGAGTCTACCGAGAGAGGGGGTAAATCTCGGTGTTTATCAAAATTTTCTTTTATATTTAAAAACTTTTCTTTTCTTTTCAAAATCGAGAGTAATATGCAGCGGAATTAAACACAAAATAAAACAAGTAAACAAGTCCTTTTTTACTTGGTTCGCAACCCAAGCCGAGTTGCTACTTGAAGGCCCATAGCCCTTCCTAGGGTTACTTCGTTAGGCAATCACTTAAAGCCCTCCGACTCGAGAACTCTCGAACTTGGAGGGTGTTCGCTTTTACAAGAATAAAAGAAAGGTAACACACTACCTTTTCCCTTAAATATTAAGTACAAATGCGAAAGTAAAAAACACTTTTATACCAACACTTAAAGAATGGAGTTTGAGCTCATTGTGTCGGAGTTACGACATATTGAAATTTTTGTGGATGACGAACGATGGCGACAACACTTTGAGGTATGAGCAATTGATACTTCGAAGTTGGTCCTTCATTTCTTTTATAAGCCTTTTCCAATCGACTGGAACACTCTCCAATCGACCGACTCCATGTCAGTTGGCTCTGCTCCACTGTTATTTCGGTATCTTCCTATCCCAGTCAACTCGACCCTATCCAGTCGACTGGAATTCCTCTCATCTCGGTCACAGGATCTCTAGCTCGATTGCCAACTCGGCAACTGAGTCGCCTGGACCATGTCCAATCGACTGGGTCCGAATCGCCTAGATACCTACAACACACAGCTAGCAAAAACCACAGTACAATATCACTTTGGCAGTAGTAATACTACGTGATCTCGACTTTCAAGTCCAACACGAACCCTCCGTCGGATCGATGCCTACCTTGTCCCCAACTGAAGACTCGGTCTCACCTCTTTACTCGAGGCTTACTTGTCAATTGTCCAACCGAACTTACCATGCTTGACATCCGATCTAACCCACCAGGGCTTCATGTCAGTTGTCCAGTCTCCCTGACCCAGCTGGGCTTCCTGTCGACTATCCGGTCTTCCTGACCCAACCGGTCTTCTGCCATATATCCGATCCACTCGATCCATCTGGACTTCATGTCTGATGTTCGGTCCTCCTGATCTATCAAGGCTTCTGTCTAGTATCCTGTCAACACGACCTACTAGGGTTTTTCTGTTAAGTCTGCACACTTAACACATATCAAAACACAAGATTATCCTAACTTTAAACCTGACTCATACATCAAAACATGGGAGTGATGCTCCCTGCATCAACAACTATGACCACTTGGGCATGATTGCACCAATAATCCATCTAATATCTTAATCTCAATATCAATCAATCGGTCGACCACTTGGAGCATGATTGCCCTAATTGGAACTCCTCGTCAATCCTAAATATTGGTCACCCTAATACTATAGTTCTGGTAGATGCTTAATTCAATATACAATCTAATTGTATAGTATTATTGGTAGTCAAATAATTTCACGAATTAACTGATTATCAAACCATAAACTTAAACTTTTTTGCAAGATTTTATATAACGGTAATTTAATCACTACTTGAATTTCTAATTTAATTAAGCAAGATTCTAGTTAATTAACAAGCATAAGTTTTCTAGTTTGATAAAAACTAAGATGTTTAATCAACCTAAAGTTTATGATTTGGTTAAAATAAAATTATGATTAATTACTAAATTTAAAATTTTGGATTAGTTAGATCAAAGTTTCTAGAAGGCGAGCCTTGGCGCAATGGTAAAATTGTTGTCTTGTGACCAAGAGGTCACGGGTTCGAATCCTGAAAATAGCCTATTGCAAAAAGCAAGGTAAGGTTGCGTAAAATGGATCCTTGTCCGAGACCCCGCATGGTGAGAGCTTCGTGCACCGGGCTGCTTTAGATCAAAGTTTCTGATTAATTTAAACATAAAGTTTGCTGTCTCAATAAAACAAAGTCCTGTTCAAACCAACAATAAGTTTGCAGGTTTAATCAAACTAAGGCTTAATAGATTAATTAAACTAGGGTTTCTGATTAAATTAGATCAATTTTTACTTGTTTAATAAAATAAAGTTCTGTTCAAATTAACTAAAAGTTACTGGTTTAACCAAAGCTGCGGCTGACTAGATTAATTAAATCAAGGTTTCTGAATAATTTAGAAAAGTTCACTAGTTTAAAAATAAAAGTTTTAATTAATTTATAACTAGGATGTATGGTTAAATTAAAATTATAATTTATAATTTACTACAATAAAGTTTTTATTTAATATTAATTAATTAAATAGGGAAAAATGATGTTTCTGTACGAAAATGAAGGTTAAAAAACCCAAACCAAAATCTATTCAATTGATTATTTTAATACAATAATATTTTTGTTTTCATATCTATGTATCCTTCTAACTCATCTAGTGGGATAAGGCTCAGTTATTATTACAATTGTATTGTCTATGCATCCTTATTCTATTCCTTGTCTTGCATGCTTAGACACTTGTTGTCTGACATGTGATAATCCTTTTAGGATTTGAGTTGTTAGACATGGCAGTGATTGTAGTTCATTGTTCTTGCAAGGCTAATGGTGAACTCATGGCACACAATGGCAAGTACGTACACGGTCTGAGTATGGAAATTTCATTGGTCACTCGTTATGATTCATGATGAATGTATGTGTTCTACGCTTTTGTTATGATTCATAACTATGTTATGATGTGATACAACATTTTGCTTGCATCTTTTACCTTCATATAAATCATTACTTATTTGTAAGTATTTGTTAACTCTTTCACATTGACCCAGGGAAACTCTACTTAGTAGTTTTGTTGACCTACTACTATATATATATTTTTTTTTTCAGATTCTAGCAAGTGGTCATGGTCAAGCAAACCTATTAGGAAAAAGGTGGTTGTACTACCCTACTACTTTAATGTATTTCTTTTATTCTTCTAGCAAACCTATTGGGAAAAGTCCAAGTACTTTTAGATGTGGTTGCTTACCTCTATTTCCTTAACGGCAATTTTTTATAGTTGTAATAAAGGCCATTATGGCATAGTTTAGAAATTGTAAGAAATATGTCAATTGATGTTTTATTTTTGCTCTCAATGTCATCATTTTTTATATGGATGATAATTGTCTTAATATTCTAAGGGACTTAATAGTGGGTATGTAGGGATGTGACAACTTAATGTGAGATTAAACATACGTGTCATATATTATATGCTAATAGCATATAAGATGCTCTTGCCAATTGACATAACAGCATACTTATTGCAATTCATGAGTGGAAAAATTCGTACAGATAATTAACAGAGCATAGTATACAGGTCTTAAACTAAAGAAATTCCTTTATGTCAGAAAAAGTAATTCACACAAAAAGCAATGAACTCTTGAAAACCAATCTTACATTTTTCCCCCCAAGGGTTTCAATTCTCATAGTGCATAATCATTTAATTTCCAAACATATAATAAAAGCTCAAAATTCTGCAATAAATAATAGAGAAAAAAATTACAAATTCTAAAAGATGGAACAACATTAGGATCTTACACCACCAATCTGTCATCTGACAAAGAAGGAAGAATGCGTTTGACTGCCACAGGTGTTCCACGCCAGTAGGCTTTTATGATTTCACCAAATGAACCCTGCAACCATGAGCTACAACATTCTAGTGGGACTTGGATAATCAACAAGAAGCAAATACCAGAAGAGTTTAACATCAAACACTAAATTTCCTAACTGAACTTCAAATTAAATCTGAAAATTAGTTTGTGAGTCAAAACTGCTATGAAAAGACATTTAACAAGTCAAACAATAATGAAAAGGAAGAAGCATCAATCTGGAATGGACAATGACATAGACTGATCATACTTGCAACATTAACCACTGTTATTATTCAATACTAAAAAATGGACACTTTTGAAAGAATTTGAAAACTAAGATGTATCGTTAAGAAACATCAACCAGCCTCTCTTATTCAAATCCATAATTCCAAACCAAGGTTAATGTGTGCTAGGCAGCAACAGTAAACATAAACTCGAGAAGAGCTAGCATAGAGCTTTTAAACTATGCCCATGGAAACATTCAATCAGAAAGTTTGTGTGAAGTTCCACGTGTAAACACATTGAACAGATAAATCATGCTATAGACAAAGCATGAAAACTCCTTTTTTGACATATAAACAGATAAATCACCAACAGGGCATTTACTTGATATATTAACATATCCATCCTAGCCATCTCTCCAAACCCTAGTTGTCACTCCAAACCCTAATAGTCTCTTGTCTTAGGCATTGAACAACTGCTAACAATAACCCCCTCTTCCATTATTGCCGACATTGATAGTCCTTGCTTGTTATCATTGCAAGAAAGCATTTGTTCCCTAGTCTACAACATCTGACATCACAACATCGACATCAAAATTCGGAATTGCCACAGAAAGACAGTTCCTCCCAACATCTAACATCACCTGTCATCAAAATTCCATTGCCTTCAACCCTAGTAAAATATTAGACGATAGTCAAATCCTCGTTACAAGACTCAAACTCAATGAACACAATTATCTTCAATGGTTCCAATCAGTGATAATGTTCATATGTGGCAAATTAAAGAGGAATTATTTATTTGGAGGCGTAGCTCCTCCAAAGGTAGATGACACAAGATTCGGAAACTGAAAATCATAATGTCGTGATTAATTAATTCCATGAACAACGAGATATGAGAAAAGATTTTTCTATATGGAATGGCAATAGAAATATTTAGACTTATTCAAATAAGGAGAATACCTTGTTCTAAACAAGGTTTAAAATCTCGACTCAGATCGAATTTGATCTATCAAAGCGATCTGATTTAAATCAGATCATCCGTGCCGATACTATTTCGGTATTTTTTTCTTTTTTTTAAAACATTAATATTAATTATTTGATTTTTTTTTAAATTTTAGTTAATTTTTAAAAAAGAATTTAAGATTTAATTTTACCTAAATTATAAATTCGAATTTAGAATTTTAATTAAAATATCTTTTATTTTTTATTTTTTATTTTTTAAATAAAAATAATAAAATATAAATTAATTAATAATTTATTTAATTAAATTTTACAGTTTAATTAATATATATATATAATTTTAATTATAATTTCGAAATTTCTTATCGCGATCGCGCTGCGCGATCGCCTTCCCGATCACGCAGCGCAATCACCTTCCTAATCGCGCTGCCCGATCGCGATCGTGATCACGCAACGCGATCGGGAACGCGATCGCCTTCCCGATCACACTGCGCGATTGCCTCTGCGTCGTCGTCGGCTGCTCGTCGTCGCGTCGCCGCCTCCTTCCAGGTAAGCGCTCCAGCATCAGTACGCGCATTCCGGTTTCGGTTCCTCGTCGGAATGAAATTTTTCGCCAATTTCGTCTGAAACGGCTCGGCATTTAAAACCTTGGTTCTAAATACAAAGTATTCTACATGATTTGCGACAAAGAGATTTGATGGTGACCTCAAGGTTTAAAATTTTAACTCGGGCTAAGATTTCGTCGGCAATCGAAATGATACAATTTCGATACCGTATCATGCCGTGTCAATACAGTTTTGATATATTTTATATTTTTTATTATAAATTTGAATTCAGAATTTTATTTAAAATATTATTTATTTTAATTTTTATATTTTTTAAATATATATATAAATTTATATATTATAATTATATTAGTTAATTAATAATTTTATTCAATCACGATCGGATCGTGGACGCCACGATCAGATCATGGACGTCGCGATCGGATCGCGACGCAATCGTGATAGTGGATGCACGATCCAATCATGGCGGACGTTGTGAATCGCGATTGCAAATGTCGTAATCCGATCACGGCAGAATGATCAGATCTAATTGTGGTGGAATCACGATCGCAGAAGTCGCGATTCGATCACAATAGAATCGCCATCGAGGGCATGACAATCCGATCGCAGTGGAATCGCAATAGAGGGCACCGTGATCCAATTGCAACGAAATCGCGATCGAGGACATCGTGATCCGATAGCAACGGAATCGCAATCAAGGATGTTGCGATCCGATCGCAGCATAATTGCAATCAAGGACATTGTGATCCAATCACGACAGAATCGCGATCGAGGATTTCACGATCCGATTGCAGACGTCACGATCCGATCGTGAACACCACGATCATGGCAGAATTGTGATTGTGAATTCACTGCAAACTCACGATCACAATTCTGCCACCATTGGCAATCACAATTCCACTGCCGTGAAATTTTTGCATGTTGATGCCAGTCCAAGGTCGAAACGGTAAAATTCGTCAATTTCGAGAGACAGGTCAGCATTTCAAACCTTGGGTGATCTAATGTTCACACATTATTGACAACGAGTTGATATGTTTAAAGAACATTCATGGAGTTGTGCTAAAGACAAAGTAAAGTATAGGCAAATTGCGGAAAAGAAAAGAAAAGAATGTACAAATTTTTATTTGAGCTCAACAAAAACCTTGATGAATCCCAAGGAAGAATTTAAGGGATGAGGCCATAACTCAACCTTCAAGAAACTTTTCTAAAGATTTGGAAAGAAGAAAATAGGAAAAAGGTGATGCTATGGACTGCAGCCACTACGCATCAAGAGGAAAATTCTACCCTAGCTGCTCATAGGCCTTAGAATCATGGCGATAGCAATTGGCAAAGGAGGGAATGCCCATATTGAATTCATGAATTGTAGATTCAAGATCTTCAAACCGCATAACAGGAGATAGAAAGACTTCAACAAATTTCAGCCAATACTGTAAGAACATAACAATTGATAAAGTGTAGTAGAGAGATCACTTTCCAAAAATGATTAGAAGCAAATCAGTAAAAATTTCAAAATTCCTAAAACACTCAACTTAGCTCTTTTAGTACCTCGATTAAACTATAATTTACTATCAATTAGTAGATACACTCAGGATCACAATTCTGTCGCTAATTTTTCTCTAAATTTATGTGAATTTGAAGTCTTACATTTGGGAAACATGATAAGCAATGCTAAAGAATACTCAGGGCTCTATCTACTTGATACCGGTTGTTTAGTGTTTATAAGTCAAAATGCAGTTTCTATTTCTCCTAAAAGAAATAATGCTATTACGATATCCAAATTTTATATATCTCAAGAAAAATTTTCCAGCTTTTTTCAATAATAAAAATCCAAATGAGTTCCATTGTGAAATTTATCAACTCACAACCCATGTATTAAATTCTTATCCTAACCTACCTTAACAAATCACAACTTTTTCATTAATCATAGTGATGTAGGACTGAAAATATTATTAGATCTCGTTGGTTCTTAACATTTCCAAAAGATCATACCAAACTTACATAGGTTTTCCTAATGAAAGAAAAATGAGAGGCGGTTCCATATTTCAAAATTCAATAACATGCTTCAAACTCAATTCGAAACCAAAATATATATTTTAAAAATGGGCAATATAAAGGAATATTTTGCATCCATTCTTAGTGATTATCTAATAAATCAAGGAATTATTCATCTAAGCTAATACACCTCAACAAAATGGTGTAGCCAAAGGGAAAATCAAATATCTCATAGAAATAGTTCGATCTCTCATGTTCTCTACACGTACCAAAACAATATTGGAGGAAGACATACTCACCTCAACCTACCAGATAAATAGAATGTCTTTTTGAGTTATAAAATTCTAGACCTCATGTTAGATATTTTTAAAACACACTCAACCACACGTCTCATATCTCTCATGTCTATCAAGCTGTTCAGTTGCTCCATTTTTATCCTAATAGCCAACACTGGGGAAAACATATTTCAAAGCCATTAAATGTATCTTCTTAGGATATTCTTCCTATCCAAAATGGTACAAATATTATTCTCCAATTACAAAAAAAAAAATCTATAGCTCTATGAATGTTACACTTTTTTGAGCATCAACCATATTACCCCAAATCTTTTTGAGCATCAGCCATATTCCCCAAATCTAATATTCACGGGAGAATAATTTCACACAAGAATATCAATTTTAGGACATCAATGCAGAAAACAATAACCTAGATATTCCTTATATTTTATCAAATCCAGCTAATACCCAAATAGAAAATGTCCCTACACACTAAAATAAACCTATGGTTCCATACCACTCACCTGCATAAATACCTGAACCTCCAAATACTTCTTCCCCAAACACTTCCTTTTCTCCAGCTGTTATTTAACTAAACAAAATCCCCAAGTTTTATTAGCCTTTGTTCCCCGGACACCAATCAATCCGACAACAACAAATGTCTTCTCACCTATATTAGGAGGGAAAAGAACCAAAGAGAGATAGAGCACCAAGTACTCCTTGAGCATATGGAATAATTGGAAACAGACCTAAGATCAAAAAAATCCACAAGGTAACTCTAATCACAAGTCTTCCAGAGACTGATCTTCCTATTGCAAAAATTAAAGGAGTTAAAACAAAGGGTGTTATAGAATGCACACAACATCTAATCAATAATTTTGTATCATATAAGGGAGCTATCTAATAAGCATAGTGCTTTTGTGGCAAGTCTAGATTAAATATAGATCCTTAAAATTTTGAGCCATGCCCAAAACAATATGGCTCGTGTCATGCTGATATAGTTTCAATACTTTTTTTAATTTTTAAATATAAGTGAAGATTAATTAAAATTTAATTTATTAATATTTGATTATTACATATGCTCATTATTCATGTTATATTTCGAGTGTTGAGGTGTTGAGTTCATATTTCAATATTTTCTCATGAGATGATACCTATTAAATTTTTGCAGTAGCTACAGAAAGGTATAAATTCAAAAATTATTTTTAAAAATAAGTAATTTTCAAAATTCAAAATTAAATCTAAAATTAAAATTATTTGGAAGGTTCAAAGATAATTGTAAAATTATTTGAAGGTCTTATATTATCATTTGAATGTATTTGTAAATTTTTAATTTTTTAAAATTTATTTGAAATGTTTAAGAATTATATTTTGGAAAAAATTTAGATTATTTTAAATTCACATTCAATTTTCAACATATATTAAAGTTTTTAAGTTATTTTATAAATATTAATTTAAAACTAGTTAAAAATTTTAAAATAATTCTTAATATTTTATAAGTATTATTAATAATATATTATGTTTATAACTATCATATATGATTATCAACTATATAATAGTTTTATAATTTAAAGTTTATTTATAATGAAAAAAATACTTATTTTAAAAATAAAAAATTTAACCTTAAAAAAAATCGCAGCGATAGTCGCAAGTGCAGCAATCCTGCAGAGGGCTATCGTAGGTTTAAGGCACCCTCTACACCATGTGAAGGACCACTATGGGTTCGAGGTGCCCTCCACGCCCACAGAGGGCTACCGTGGGGTTATGGCACCCTCCGCAACCTCGCGAGGTTGCCTCAAGGTCACAATAACCTCATGGTCGCAATATCGATATGATGTCATTGACAAAATTTCACCCATATTGGCGGGCACAGTATGAAATTTAAATCCATAATCCAAACAAGAAGTTCTCACAATACTGAAATGGAAGGTTGTTGATTGTTGTTGAAGAAGAGATCAAGCACTAGAGAAGAATAGAACATGAAAGATCCCTCAACAACTACCACCTAAAAAATGTTCTATGTTGCAAATGCAACTTCATAATTAAATAGAGAGAAGAAAAGATGGAATTATTGTTCAATTCAAGGCCCAACTCATTATAAAAAGATTCACACAATCCTATGAAATCAATTGCCAAAAAACTTTTGCTCTTGTAGCCAAATTGAACATATTCAAATTCTCTTATGTATGGTAGCAAATCTAGATGGGTCACTTCATCAATTAGATGTCAAGAACAGTTTGCTCAATAGAGATCTAACGAAAGAAGTTTGCAAGAGCATCCCTCTTGAATTTGAGTCGCAAACCATAATCAATAAAGCTTGTAGGTTGAAATGAACATTATACAAACTCCAACCATCCCCAAGAACTTTGTTTGACAAATTTACTAGAGTAACAATATGGTTATCTATAATTCCAGCCAGACCACACCCTCTTTGTTAAGTGTTCACCTCAAACAAGAATTGTCATCCTTATTGTATACACAGATGACATTATTCTAATAAAAGGTCATACGAAGGAGATAAATACACTCAAGAGCCTACTAGCCAAAGAATTCAAAATCAAAAATTTGGGAAGCCTTTCTTAGAAAGGAAATAGCCATGTCAAACAGAGAAATCTTAGGTGACGTTTGGTTTGAGTATGGGAATGAGTTTGATAGTAGGGTGGAATGGGAATGGATTTAGCCATTCAAATAATGTTGTTTGATTTATAAGTTGGAAATGAAGGTGGAGACGATGTTGATGTCGTCGGGCGGCGACCGACGCTCGACGGCGGACGACGGCGACGACGGCGGCGCGCCCGGCGCCCGACGATCGACGACGCCGGGGACAAAGCGGCCGGCACCAGCGACCAATGACGCTCGACGATCGACAACACCCAACGACCGACGGCGCCGACAATACCGATGACACCCGACGACCGACGGCGCCTGCGGCGACCGGCGATGCCCGACAACTTATGGCGACCGACGCCCAACGACCGACGGCGCCCGGTGACGGATGGTGCCGTGCGACCGGCGGCTCGACGACGAGACGGCCGTGGTGACCGCGACGACGATCGGCCGGCCAACGGCCCGACGACGATCAATCGGTCGGCGACCACGGTAGCGATCGACGATCGAGACCAAGAGGATGAATTTATTGGAATGAAATCCAAACCCACCAATTGGAGTGGGTTTTGTTGATTCCTAAATAACTAGAAATCATTCCAAAATCTCAATCTCAAACCTGTTAACCAAACACTCTATATGATTCTCATTCTCATTCCCTCATTCCAAACCCACCAACCAAACGCCACCTTAGTCTCTAAACAAAATTATATTCTGGACCTTTTGAAAGAACAGAGATGCTCAAATACAAGTCAACAAACCATGATTTAAAATATTGTGTCATAGCAGTCCACACGGTAAGATTATTGCCTTATGACCAAAAGGTCACGGGTTCAAATCCTGGAAACAGCCTCTTACAATAAAGCAAGGTAAGGTTGTGTACAATGGATTCCTTCTCCGGTACCCCACGTGCAGGAGCTTCGTACACCGGATTGTAGTTTTTTTAGTTTAGCAATCCACACGGGCAAAAATTTTCCTTTCGTCCACCAATCGACACGGGGCAAACATCGGCACACGACCACAGTGCCTCACACGAAGCCTCCTGCAACCACAAAAAACCTCGTGCCGAGCCCCACAACCTCTAGTGGCCTCATGCAAACCTCATGCGAGGCACCACCACAGTGAGAGGCCTCGCAATAGCAAGGCACCTCGCGCGAGGCCCCGCACCCACGAGCAACCTCGTGCGAGGCCCCATAGCTTGTCGTGAGCGATCTCACACTCGCACGAGGTTTTTTTATTTTTTTTCTCCATTTTTCCTTTTTCATAAATTCTAAAACCCTAAATACAAAATATTTCCTTTTTAATTCTTTCTTTTTCTCCCTTTATTAATATTTTTGTTATTCCTTTCTTCTTCTTTTTTTTGTTAATTTTTTCTGTTTCTCTCTTTATTAATTTTTTTATTATTCCTATGCAAAAAAATCTATATTTTACATTTTTCTCTTAATCCTTTCATTTTCTCTCTTTATTAATTTCTTTTATTATTCCTTTCTTTTTTTTCTTAAATTCTTTCTCTTTCTCTCTTTATTAATTTCTATTGTTATTTTTCTTTTTCCTTAAACATATAGGAAAAAAATTTATACTATGAATTTTTTCACTTTCTTCCTTTATTAATTTTTTTTAATTATTCCTTTCGCCCCGCCCTAATTCTTTCTCTTACTTTTTTAATTAATTTATTTTGCTATTCCTTTCTTCTTTAAATACACGGGGAATAAATTTTCTTCATTAATCTCTCTATTTCAATTAAAATGGAGGAGAGCATCAAGTATTTTTTGTAATTGTAAAAAACTTTTAAAACTTAAAAGAGGGTTTTACAAAATGACAATTAAACTTGCTATGTTATATAGAGTTGAATGTTGAACTATGATTTGAGCACATAAGCAGAAAATGAGGATGTTAAGATGAATGTGTGGGCATATGAGGATAGATAAAATAAGAAAGAAGATATAAGAACGAAAATTGAGATTACACCCATAAAGAAAAAACTCTTAGAGACACATTTAAAATGATACAAACATATACTTGGATGATTGGTAAATGCTTCAATCAAGTAATATGAAACGATTACAAATATGCAAATCAAACAAGAAAAAAAAAAGGTCAAAGAAAACTTGGTTAGTAATGATAAAATAAGATAATTTATTTAAATATAGATGATAATATAGTAGGGATAGAGGTCAATGACATAAGAGGATTCATATAGCCGACTCCACCTAGTGGAACAAGACTTAGTTGTTGTTGTAATTTCGCTCTCATTCATCTTTCATATGGATAATTATAAAGAGTTTAAAAAAAATCTTTAAAGAAAAATTACCTTTTCAAAAATACTAAAAATAGAAAAGCCATATTGCTCAAAAATATAACACAAATTAAATATAATATAATTCCTAAATACTACAATGATTTAAATTAAATTATACTATATATCAATTTAGTTTAATTTAAACTGATTAAATAAATTAAAATTTCAATTTAATTTAAATCTACTTAATACTAATCATATGTATAGATTTTAATTAATCATAAACTGACTTTTACTACATTTTAAATTTTAAAATATTAGTTTAACCAAATAACAAGCATCTATAACAATCAAAATATTTATAATAATATTTTTTAATTAATATATTTTATATTTAAAAATGTACTGAAACTCTATCGACACGACATGATACAATACCAAAACTGTATCGTTTCGATCATAGATCAAAACTCTAGTACGACTTGAAATTTTAAACTATGCAACAAACACTTCATGGACTCAACAATCAAACAAAGAACCAAAGAAGATTGTGTACTGGTTAATAAAGGCAAATATCAAAGGCTCATGAGCAAACTCATATACTTATTGCACACAAAACTCGATATTGGCTACCTAGTTAGTATAGTGAGTTCATTCATAAACAATTCAAATGACGAGCATATAGAGGCACTCTATAGAATCCTGAGATATTTAAAACCAACACTGACCACTACACATACATATAGGGAAACTTAATTATATGGCATAACAACTAGCAGTCTATTGTGTTAAAAAGTAGTACAAAAGCTGAATTTAAAGCAATGGCACACGATATATATTAATGGATGTGACTACGAAGACTTTCAAAGGAGTTGGGGATCGTTATTGAAGAACCTATGAATATATTTTGCAATACTCAATCAACTATTAATATTGCAAAGAACCTGGTACGACATTGTAGAATGAAGCACGTACAGATTAATCGCCACTTCATAAATAAAGATAGAAGAGGGAATAATAGGTTACTGCATCTGCAAACTAGTCTTTAGACAATAGGCATCCTCACTAAAGCTCTACCAAGAAATAACTTTAAAGATTTGAATTCCAAACTACGCTAAATCAGCAGCTCAAGAGGGAGTGTAAAATATTATAAAATATTCTTGCTTCTTTGAATAACTATGACTATATATATTGTTATTTTAGTTACTTTTTTAAGGAGATTTAATAAGTTCTATTTGAGTTTGTTAGAATATTGTAGATATGACTAGGGATAATTGTTATCCCTAAATATCATTAGGAATAATTATTTTAGGATAGAATTTTGATTTATTCCTAGGATAGGGTTTGATTTATTCTTTTGAATAAGCCCTAATCTTGTATATAAATAGGGTCTCTTTCATGTAATAGGATATCTAGAGTTACAAAATAACATGGTATCAGAGCGTTAGGTTTTCCACCTTTTTCGCGATCTCTTTCCCGGTGCGCTTCTCCTCCGCGACGCAGCTCCGCTTGCGACTTTCTCACGCGAGCATCTTCCCCCACGTGCGCACGCGGCCCTCGTCTCCTCGATCGTCTCTTCCGCAGTGTCATTCATTCATCCCGATCCGCCGGGCTGCCGCGCCGCCTCGGGGTCCTGATCTCCGCGTTGGGCTCCCACCTCTGCGAAGAGCACCGGCTTCTCTCCGTCCACGCGCTGCCATCGCACCTCCGCCTCCATCGTCCTCCCTCGACGAGCTTGGTCTCGTCGCCAGTCTCTCTCCCAAGCGCGCCCGTCGGCGGGATCAAGACCAGCAGCGTCTGTCCATCATCGCGGTCTGCTCTGCCGACCACCTGCTCTCGTCTTGGCAGCAATCAACGTCTGTCCATCCGCCACCGAGACGAAGGCGATAGCCAGCGTCCCATCCGCCTGCCGTAGCGGCGTCGCCTCGCTTCGCTCGAGACCGCAGCGTGAGCGGGGCGATCAGGGCTGACACAAGCGCCTTGAGGCGGGCCGAGATCGCCAGCGCCAATCCAGCGAAGCGGTTTTCACGGGAAAAGACTTTCCCTCTTCTCCGCAAGAAGCTGCCCAGGAACTTGATCAGCACTTGCTTAACTCGTCATGGCTACCTCCGGCACTTCGAAACCGGTTTTTCCAATCTTTACCAACCACGTCACGGCTCCGCTCTCGTCTGAGCTCTTGGATGGTAAGAATTACTCTTCTTGGGCCTCTTACATTGAGCTTTAGCTTGTTGGACAGGGTTATGAAACACATCTCACACAAACTGAAGAAGATATTCAAATGGTCGGTCGTCCTTTATGGAGAAAGGTTGATGCTCAGTTGTGTTGCATTATCCGAGCCACCATCCATCCATCTCTCCGGGATGTCTTTCGGACTCATAAGACCTGCAAGGATGTTTGGATACAAGCTCAACAACTTTTTACGAACACTTCTACGACTTATCAAGTTTCATGACGACCTACGACCATCCTTAATGCCCATCAAATCAAGGAGTCTATGTCAACTTATTCGATCGCCTCAGCCTTCGTGTGAGTTCAACGACCTACTCCCACCCGCTGCCACTCCTCTGCAGAGCTCAAAATCGGAAGAAATTTTTTATGCTCTCTCGGGCGCTTATACGGTCCGCCACGATTCTCTCATGTTCGTGATCAAATCCTAGGCAGCCCCATAGAGGCCACCATGGACTCTACCTGGGCAACTCTCCTCCGTGTCCCTACCAAAGTCTTGACATTACTATCTTCCATTCCGATTGACTCTTCAGCATTGGTCTCTGGAAACAACAATAAACCTCCACCGTGTAAGAATGGCAAAGGACGCCCTCGTGTAATCATCACACGACAGACACACGATTGATAAACGCTGAGTCTCCATGGTCGATCTCCTCAGATCGCTCAGATCGCTCAGTAGTTCTCACACGCCTTCAGCCTTCCGGCTCACAATGACATCACCCAACTCCACCGCCTCGACACCACCCGACTCCACCGCTTTCCTATGATGACTTCTCAAGTGGTACGAGAATCGACGGAGTCTAATTCTCACGCCATTACACGTCCGGTAATTCCTTCAGCATATCTCGCCTTCGAGTCCTGGGTACTTGACTGGGCCACCGATCATATCACCGTAATAGATCTCTTTTCCTCACTATCTACTTCCTGTTACTTACCCTTCATTACCACGGCAAATGGTTCTCAAACTCACCCAAGGTGTTGGTAGATTGCTCATTCTTCTCCATCTCTTCCCATTCAGAATGTTCTTTATGTTCCTGAGCTCCTTTAATTTATTATCAATAAGTCACCACTCTGGCCTCTCTTGATCGTGTCATCTCATTTACTAAATCTTATGTTTCATCATAGGACCGAGTACGGGAGAATGATCGGCCGGATGTGTAGTCTACGGCTATATCAACTTCACCAAAACTCTCTATTAGTGCGGCGAAAGATCTCCACTTATTATCCATGCTCAATGGGACATCCCGGTCTTGATAAGTTAAAACAATTACATCCTAGTCCGTCTTACTTAGTCTTTTCTCATGAGTCACGCCGCCAGTAAACACGTGACGTAGTTCGCTTTTCTCCTCGTGATTATAAGTCGGGCTACGCTCTCCTTCGCTTTAGTTCATTCGGATATTCGGGGTCCGAGTCGTGGTTGCCTCTACATCGGGGTCACGATATTTTGTTACTTTGTAGACGATTTTTCCCACAGACTTGGTTATATCCGACAAGGATCGCTCTAATTATTTTCTATTTTTCAATCTTTTTAATGAAGTCAAAACACGATGTATCCTCTTCGATCCTCGCAGAGTGATAATGCACGGAATATCTATCTACTCCATTTCAAACCTCGCATCTCACCAGATAAGACATCTAAGTCTTCCCCATACCCCCAACAGAACGGAGTCAGAACGCAAGAATCGCCATCTTCTCGAGACCACCCTGACTCTTCTCCTTCACTCACGCCTCTTCGCTGGGTGACGTCGTACTTACCGCATGTTATCTCATCAATCGCATGTCTTCCTCTACTTTACAAGGTCAAATACATCATCATGTACTTTATCCGAAGCAGTTTCTTCATCCTTTACCACCTAGGGTCTTTGGTTCTACATGTTTTGCTTACGCTTCGATCCTCGGCATTGATAAACTCTCTCCTCCGCATAAATATGTTTTTTCGATACCCACGATCTCGAAGGGTATAAGTGTTATTCCCTACTCTTCGCTTCAGATTTCATCTCCGCCGATGTCACGCTTCTTTGATTCAGCCTTTCTTTGAGTCTTTAGAGTCATCGTTCAATTTCATCCTTCTATGCTTTGTCTACTGATCCTCCAGAGGATTCTCTATCACCCCAAATTTCTAATTCCTCCTCCGGCAGTTTATCACTGCCCTCGCTCGCCACGCCGGCCAACATTGACTCTGCCATGGAATCATCTCTGGAGTCAAGTCCTCCGCTCCCTCCTCCGGTCCAATCTTCTGAATCTGATATTCCCATTGCCCTTCGAAAAGGTATACGTTCCACTCGTAATCCTTCTCCGCATTATGTTTCTTTGAGTTACCATCGTCTTTCTCCTTTCTATTATTCTTGTCTTTCCTCCTTGTCGTATGTTTCTCTTCCAAAGACTGCAGGAGATGCGTTTGCCGATCCAGGATGGAAACAGGCTATGCTCGACGAGATGAGTGTCTTACAGAGTTGTGGGACTTGGGATCTCGTTCCTCTACCACCAGGAAAGTCAGTTGTTGGTTGTCGATGGGTATATACAATGAAGAAGATCGGGTCCGACGAAACGGCTGATCGGCTTTAAGGCTCGCCTCGTTGCTAAAGGTTATACTCAGATCTTCTGATTGGATTATGGGACACATTTTCTCTGTTGCCAAGATGTCCCTTTATACGCTTACTCGCATCCATTCGCGATTCAACACCGGTCTTTTATCATTGGACATCAAGAATGCGTTCTTATATGGTGACCGCCGAAGAAGTCTACGGAGCAACCTCTGTGTTTTTATTGCCAGTGAGAGTCTTCGGTCTTGTAGCCATGAAAATCTTTATACGATCTCAAGCAATACCCAGAGCATGGTTGAGATTTAGTATTGTAATTCAATTCGGCATGACTCGAGCGAGGTCGACCATTCTGCCTTTATCGCCACTCATCGACCGTCAGATCTACCTAGTGGTTTATGTTGATGATATCATCATCACGGTAGTGATCATCTCGAGATCTCACAGGTAAAACAAAGATCTTTTCAAACATTTCGCATTAAAGGATCTCGACAGACTTAAATACTTCTTGGGAATAGAAGACACTAGAAATGGGATCATTATATCTCAAAGGAAGTATCGAATGGATATTACAGAAAACAGAATGTTAAACTCAAAGACAGTTGACAACCCTATGGATCCTAATGTCAAGCTCCTACCAAATCAGGGGGAGCCTCTACTAGATCCTGAACGATACAGGCGATTAGTAGGAAGACTAAGTTACCTTACTATTACTCGTCCAGATATCTCATTTGCAGTAAGTGTAGTAAGTCAGTTTCTCAACTCTCCGTGTAAAGAACATTGGGATGTTATGATTCGCATTGTTCGATATATCAGAGGCACTCCAAGAAAGGGTCTTTTGTATAAAGACAAAGGACATACTCGAGTCATAGGATATTCTGATGCAAACTGAGCAGGATCTCCCATTAATAGGAGATCTACTGCTTCAGATATTTGTATTTGAGATAATCTGCTTTAAAAGCAAAAAGCGAGAATGTCAGGCAAGATCCAGGCAGAGGCAGTATCGAGCGCCATACCATAAAGAACTTATAGGCTCAAACAGCTTGTGAGCTAAAGTTTGGAGATGTTACACAAATGTCACTTATATGTGATAACCAGGCCGCCATGCATATCGCCTCAAATCAAGTTTTTCATGAGAGGACAAAGCATATTGAAGTCGACTGTCACTTTGTCAGAGAGAAAGTCATATCTGGAGAAATATCTATTAGTTTTGTTAACTCACATGATCAGCTAGCAGATATATTTACTAAGTCACTGAGAGGTCCCCGAATTGACTACATATGTAACAAGCTGGGTGCATATAATTTATATTCTTCAGCTTGAGGAGGAGTGTTAGAATATTGTAGATATGATTAGGGATAATTGTTATCCCTAAATATCATTAGGAACAATTATTTCTTAGGATAGAATTTTGATTTATTCCTAGGATAGGGTTTGATTTATTCTTTTGAATAAGCCCTAATCTTGTATATAAATAGGGCCTCTTTCATGTAATAGGATATCTAGAGTTACAAAATAACAGAGTTCAACAATAACAACCAAGTCTTATCTCACAAGATGGAATTGGCTATATGGATCCTTCTATACTATTGGGATTTATCCCCTACTATATCATTATTTATACTTAAATAAATTTTATCTTATTTTATTGTTGCTAGCCAAATCTTTTTTGGTCTTTCTCTTCCTCGTTTGATGTATATATTTGTCATAATTTTACATCGCCTAATTGGAGCACTTATTGATCATCTAAGTATATATCCGTACCACTTTAAACGTGTCTCTTGAAGTTTTCCCTCAATAGATACAACTCCGACTTTCTCTCTAAAACTGTCATTTCTTATTCT
The DNA here is from genome assembly GCA_025175895.1 of Wurfbainia villosa. Taxonomy (NCBI): domain Eukaryota; kingdom Viridiplantae; phylum Streptophyta; class Magnoliopsida; order Zingiberales; family Zingiberaceae; genus Wurfbainia; species Wurfbainia villosa. The sequence goes on from CM046005.1 coordinate 82,945,107, forward strand.
GTTTATTCTCGTGTATCCACATCCATCTTACTAGCCTCATCTCTGCAACTCTTATATTTTACTCGTGTTCGAGTCATAGCCCAACATTTAGTGTCATATAACATAGCAGGTCTAACCGTTGGTTTATAAAACTTCTCTTTAAGTTTTAGAGGTACTTTACGATCACATAAAACACTCGACACTTTTCTCCATTTCAACCATTATGTTTGTATTTTATATAAAACATCTCTCTTAATCTCTCCATCGTCTTGCAAAAATGATCTTAAATACTTAAAACTCTCAGATTAAGACAACTCGCCATCTCTTATCTTAACACTTGTCTCATTATGTCTAATATTGCTAAATTTAAATTCCATATATTCTATCTTTACTCTACTAATCCTAAAACCTTACACTTCTAGTGTTTCCCACTAATATTCTAATTTAGTATTTACTCTTTCACATATCACATCTACCAAAACAATATCATCTACAAACAACATGCACCACGGTAATGTGTCTTAAATGTGTCCAGTAAGTTCGTCCATTATTAGTGTAAAAAGATAAAGATTTAGAGTTGATCTTTAATGTAATCCTATCTTTATTGAAAACATTTCAAATAAACCGTCTGAAGTCTTCACTCTAGTCATATTTTCTCATATACATCCTTAATTAATTCAATATATGTTACACTAACACCTCTCTTTCTAGAATTCTCCATATAATTTCTCTTGAAACTCTATCATAAACTTTTTTTAAGTCAATAAATATCATGCGTAGGTTATATTTTCGCTCTCGATGCTTTTCAATTAGTTGCCTGAGAAGCTGTATAGCTTCTATTATCGACCTTCCAAGCATAAACCCAAATTGATTTTCAGTAACTATGATTTCCTTTCTTAATCTTTTTTTATTATTCTTTTTCTAAAGTTTCATGATATGACTAATTAGTTTAATACTCATGTAGTTTGCACAATTTTGTACGTTCACCTTATTCTTTTATAAGAGAACTTGAGTACTTACCCTCTATTGATCGGATATTTTTTTATTTTCGATATCATATTAAATAATATTGTAAACTATTCAATACCTTGTTTCCCTAAACACTTCCATACCTCTATCAGAATAAATTCTATTTGAGTTCAAGCTTTAAAAATATGTAAGATATTCAAATTCGATTCAGAGTTCAAAAATATAAATAATTTTAGCTCAAGCTTGATTTGAAACAAAATTCAATCTCAAGTTCATTTCAAGTTTTTCAAAGATTGATTCAAGCGGAATCGAATGCCTGAGCTGTGCCTAGGCTATCTTTCGGTATCAGGCCAATCTGCCTAGGCTATGAAGTAATATGAAATGCCATGATGTTTGCAAACGGGGAGGAAAAAAAAGGAAGTACAACCTTGCCAATTAGTGTTGCAGTTGAAAAATCCAACTCCGATGGATCAATTTCCCAATCACACTTGTTAGGAAGTGGGGGAGGAACAGACTTTGCTTCAAAATGACTTCCATCTTGTCCCTGCAAAGTGAACATAGAAAAGTAGTTTTTCTTTAGAAAATGAAGATATCTGACAATCAAAAGTGTGCTAAAGTATGTTACAGTCTGCTATCTGCAGTATCAAGGCAGTAAACTCACAAAAGACAAGCCTCCATTTGACTTTAGAAGATGGATCATGGCCTCCTTCTTAGCTCCTTCTGCATCAGCCAGTGGCTGTCAAAAAAAGGAAAAGTTCATGCACAATTAAATAAAGATGTGTATTTCAATTGTCCGAAAATATCTACAAAAAATTAAAGCAAACAAAGAAGAATCCTCAAATATGGGAAAGAAATAAGCAAATATAGCTCTGCACAGAGAATTCAAGCATGTAAAAAGTGGTCATAGGAGTCAAATGATCATAGAGAGACATCTATCCTATGTAGGATCGTTAAGAACACTTTCACGGGAGTATTGTCGAATTCAGTAATACCATGTACTCATCTTTTTTCTTTCTCCATTAATCAAAACGATATCAAAGTCAGGTATTCCTTTAAAATGGCTCAAATAACAAAAAAAAATATTTTAAAATATTAAAAATAGAAAGAAAAAAAATGCGTAATGACGATAGAAAACGTTATTCGATCAATCTCTATTCTTCTCTGGTCAGACTTCACACAAGATATCCTTCACTTGATGGATCCCATGTATGTAAGGAAAGAAAAATAAATCCACATAAAATCCAAACGAAGATCCAACGAACCGGTGGTGAAAAGGGCGAAAGACGCGGCTCACCGTATTGTTCCACCGATCCTGAGCATTGACGTCGGCACCGTACTCGAGGAGGCACTTCGCTACATCGATCAAGCCTTGAAGCGCCGCAACGTGGAGCGGAGTGCGTCTGTCGTAGTCAAGGGCGTTGACGAGGCTGCGATCCTCCTCAAGGAGCTTGCGGACGGCTGAGACATCGTTCTGGTGTGCGTGCCACAGAATCAGCGACGTGCGGCTAACTCGCGCCTTTTCTTTCCGCTTCTCCGAGGGTCGAGGCGGAGACGACGAGGCCCCCTCGCCGGAGCTCCCTCCGGAGCCATCGCCAGCGGCGGCGTTCACTTCGTCGCTATTCATCGTCCTCCTTCCTTGACCTCGGGAGTCGGGATCGTCGTCGCTCTTCTATTCTAATTTGGGGGAAACGGATCCTTTGCCTGCGACCGTTCGTTAATGGATATCCGACACATTACTTGTCTTGTATATAAAGTAGAAGCAGCACCAGCACCTGCCAAAAAGGATTGTTATTAATTCTAAATTCGAAATTGAATTGAGAGATTTCATTGTACACCTATGATTTGTATTCAGTATAATGATAACAATTATCATCCAGAAATTACCAATATAAATAATAAAATTTATTTTTTTTCTGATAAAAATCTAAAATATCCTTTTTATAAAATTTAGAACATATCATCCTCCACCTTTCTCCCTTCTTAAGGAGCATTTAGTAATTGGAAAATGAAAACGTCAATTTCTATATTTGTATTTTCGTAGTGTGAACGGTAGCAATCTGAAAGTGATTCAAACGTCCAATATTTGATTATTAGAGGTCGAACATTTTATATTTCGTTCGATAGATAAAAATTGAATATATTGTATTATATTTGGTGAATTATAATCAAATAAATTTCAGTGTATTCGATCGATAATAATCGAATACACAATAATATATTTGACGAACCAAAATCAAATGGTGCGCGATTGAAATTTAAGATTTTCATTATATCTTCGTCATACAAATTGCAATTTCAACAATCCAATATCCTAAAATATTTTCAAGTAAATTTATACTCTCATATTTCTGTCTAAGTCTAATTGATGTTCGTACGCTAAAGAGATAAAGAGAACGAAGAGGAGAAGAGGTCGCGGATGGAGCGACTGAAGGTGTTTTTTTTAGAGTTTTTAGAAATGATAAAATAGGATATTACAGGTGTGTTTAAAAAATTTTGTGATAAAAAAAATTATTGATAAGTATATTTAGAAAATGCAGCTTAAAAATATTAAATGGGTTTTTTAAGTAAAATTTATTAATAAAATAAAATTTAAAAATAGTTATCTGAATTCTGTCAATAAATTTTTAAAAACTTGGTACATAAAATATAAATTTAAAAATGTTATAAAGTATGATTTCTTTAAAAAATATAAATTTTAAAAATAATATCGCAGGATAAAAAAATTTAAAAAAAATAATAGAAATTAAAGGGATCTTGAACTATAAATTTATTTTTTTTTAAATATGTGAGATGTAAAAAATATTATTTTAGTTGAAAATATACAATTATTTTGACAGACGTTTTTAATTCGAATATATAAATGCACTATATGATCATTAAAACTCATCAAAATAATTATATAATAATTCATTATTTCAGTTGGAATTATATAGTTGTTTTACCTGCTTAAGTTTTTAATTGGCAAACCATTCAAAAATTAGAAAAAAAAATGATGAAATCAACCGTGCAGAGTCTGTCCAAAAGAAAAATATACGAAAGTATAATCAAATAAATTATCTAATTCAAAAGGTCCAAAAAGGGTGAGAAAAGTTCTATTAAATTTATCGAATTGATAAAAAAAAATGAGAGTTTGGTTCAATTTATTTGAATTTTTTTTTTAAATATTAATTTTTTTTAATTTTTACTATTCGATTTCGATTTCGAAATGAAAATAATCGATTAAATCGAAATATAATATATCAATCGACTAATATGTCATATTAGTCGATCGATGTTTATTTTCAATCGACTGATTTATATTGTCATTTGATTGATCGCTTCGAGTTACAATTTAAAAATCGTGAATTCATGATTATATTTTGATACGGATGTACGCGGATTTTCTCACCTCCTTTTAACACAAAAGGACGTCCGGGAAGCTTAGGGTTCTCTTCGGCCGCATCAGTAATAGAAAACGAACAAACGATATGAGAAACTGAAGTAGAGAGCACAAACACCAAGTTTTACGTGGTTCGGAATGAAGATTCCTACTCCACGGAATGAGCTATATCATGAGCCGCAATGCCAAGGCACTTTCACTATAAAACTTCTCCTTCTTAAAAAGATTTTCAGAGGTGGAGGAAAAATCTCTTACAATACACGCAAATACACAAGAACAAAGAAATTGAATTAGTCTTTCACCGTCGTCTCCTCTTCCTCCTCCTCCTCTCCTTCTTCCCTGGCGATGTAGTCTCCTCTCGAAGCTTTTTTCCTTTTCCGGATTGTAATTGAAATCCCCTTTTTTCTTTCCTCCTCCTCCCTTTTTATCCTCCTCCCCCTTCCAAGCTAGTTGTAGCGTAACAAACCATTCCATCACTGTCCATGTGGCAGTCCCCTTTACCTGAAGAATCATTTTGTTAAAGAGATAAAGAGTGGAGACCTCTCCGAATATTATGTGTGATCCTAATTTGTTATGTAACAAACTCCTACAAATGCTTCAGGAAATGTGCTGACCCTTCCCTTCACCCTTTCTTTCTTCTCTGACTCGCTTACCAAGTCAATCTCTAACTCACTTATCGAGTCAATCTCCGACTCCCTTACCGAGTCAATTTACGACTCACTTACCGGGTCAATTTACGACTCACTTGTCGAGTCAATCTCTGACTCACTTACCGAACCAATCTCTGACTTGCTTACCAAGTGAATCTCCTCTATCCACTTACTGAGCCAATCTCCGACTCGCTTATCGAGTCAATCTCCTCGACCCGAACCCTGAATCACTCATTTGATCTCCCTTTATCACTATAGCTTATCTTCTCTTTCTCGTGCCTTCATTTTGCCAACCCAATTAATCCTCTGGGATCTAAGCCCTTCGACTCAACTATTATTCCACGCATAGTCTTAATCCTTAGATTAGGTAACAACGGTATCATTAGTCACTCCCTAAAAATAGTCAAACGAAGCATTGAGTTTGACTTTCTAAGGGAAAATATTTTTCGCTATTCTTCTCCCTATTAATCCCATCATGTCTAAGTAACTTTTCCCCTTTTCTTTATCTTATATGCTCAGAAGAGCTTATTGAGCCCATGGGCTCCGCCCCCCTTTTCTCAAAGGAAATTGAAGAGTTGAAAAACCCTTAATAAGCCCCCCTTTATACACAATTTTTGTTCTAGCAACTTAGCCTCTTCTTCTTCCTCCTCGGCGGTTCTCCTCGACGGTCATCAGTTGCCCTGACTTATTTTTTCGTGAGTGTTTTTCCCTCAGTCTCCAAGTAAGTGCTTCTCCTCTCTTTACGCCTATGGCCCAAAAAAACCCTAAATCGGTCCCTTGGTATGAGTGTACCATCACCCTCCTAAGCATCCAACATTATTTCTTTAATATCATACGCCAGTATATAGACTCCTCTGTAATCTATTGCTTTAACTCTGTCTCCTCCCGACCCCATCTTCCTCCACCTGGCTCCCATTGCTTCTTCCACGAGCAACTGCTAAACGACCTATACTTACCCGTGCCCTCTATCTACTTAGACATACTAGACTTTTATCAATTACCTATCAATCAATTTTCCTCTAATTGCTTCCGCATATTATCAGGGACTATCATAGTATTTAGACATTTAGGTCTTACCTTATCCCCACTGTTGTTTCACTATTTCTTCCAATTGAAGTCTTCTAAAGAAGGTCTCTTTTACTTTTCTAGCTAGTCAGACTGTCAATTCCTTGTGAACATGTCATCCTCTCATAAGGGGGGGAAGCTTTCTACTTTTTTTCTCAACTTCCGACTCCCCTTCCATACGTTGATACCTGAAAACTTGACATCCCTGAACTACCCTCCTTTCACAAGAGTAGGACTCAGTGCCCTTTCCCGAAGGTCTACCGGGTATTAAGGGAGTATCACTATAATTCTGACTTTTTACTGAATCCTTCTCTTCTAAGTCGTTATGAGCTACCCCCTTTCCCCTTAGCTGATTCGGGCGTCATAGGTAGGATATTACTCTTGCTCTTATATGTCATACATGGTGCTTCTTATTGCCTTCAGGTTTCTTAATGGTTGGTTTTGCAGACGACATGATGTAGGACGTTGTAATTAGTGGAGAAAAGATTGTTGTTGCCCAGAAGAAAAAGTCTTCTAAAAAACGGGCACGAGACAAATCCCCCATTCCTTCATCTCCTTCCCATAAGAAGCTTCGTCCCCGTAAAGAGGATGCCCCGAGCTCCTCTGCTCCCGTCCCTTCTCCCTCTCATTCTTCTTCTCCCCTTCCTCTAAAATTGAATAGACTTCGATGCCGAACCACTTCTGAACCCCTAGAGGAGGAGGCTGCGTTAATAGCCCCTACTTCTTCCTTACGAGAAGAACTTTCTTCATCCCCTTCTATTCTTTCATCTCCTCTTCAACCTAATAAGAGAATTGACTCCCCCACTACTCTCCTTCTCCTACTGCCCAAACATATTACCCCTTTCTCCTCCTCTTACTCTGATCATGGACCCTTCTGTACCTCCTACATCCATGGCGGAGCCTTTTTTGATTAGGGGGGATATTCCCCCTCTAAACCCCTCATCCACTTCTCTAGGATCCTCTCTTAGGATCCGTAGTACAGAAGAGGTGCAACTCTTTAACCAATCTCAACTACAAAGTCCCTACAAACGCCTGTGCAAGTTCTTGGTCGGGGTAAGCTCCCTTCTCCTCCATGTTTAATATGTGTAGACTGGCGCATATCCTCCTAACACTTTGTTTCACATCTCAGGCAGTTACTGTTTGCAATGAAACTACACCTAACATAGTAAAGTATCAGTCCACTATGGTTGCTCGCCACACCGCCTCTCTCTCCCAGCAAAAAAAGCTAACCTAACAAGTAACTGAAGGCAAACAGAGGGAGGCCACCCTGACTAGGTAACGTGAAGACCTGATGACTCAACTAGCGGTGGCACAGAGCGAGAAAGAAGAGCTCTATAACAAGAATGTTGATCTCCATCAACAACTGTTTTTGCAATCCAGTCAGCTTCAACAAATCGACCTCTTCACTCAAGAATTAGAAGAACACAAAAAATGACTTGCTGAGGTGAAGACCCAGGCTTCTTATTCTTTCACAATTGTCCTTCAGCTCCAAAAAGAATGCCAAACATGGGAGGGCACCTTGAAATCTTACCAGCAACAATTGGAAAACCTTTCTTTGACGGCATCCACTCTTCCCGGGATGTTAGCGTCAATGGCCGAACAATATCAAGAACTTCAGAGGGAGCATTCTGCAGCCCTAACTTCCCTGGGCCATCAAGCTATGGTAGCGGCCAGAGATAGAGATGCCTTAGTCGCCTAACTAACCGAGCATCAGGCCCAGGAGAAGGAGCAGGAAGAAGATCTGAAGATGAGATATGCTCGGAAAGGAGTGCAATTGTTCATGTTAGGCTTCGAAGGGTCTTCCTCTCTGAATGTCGCTGAGGGCTACCCTCCACCGGGTATTGATACAAGTTACCTTAATCCCGAAAATGCTCTGGCCAAGTGCCCTCCTGAACTCTTTGAGTTGTAACTATTCCATTTTTCACGATGTACTTATCAGTGTTGGTGCAATCGGCCCAGGTCACGATTGACCAGACTCGAGTTTGACTCGAGTGATGTTTTGATGTTTGACAAAGTGGTTTGGCATTGATGTTTGACATTAATGTCGGTTAATATGTTGGGGAGATTGTTGGAGCAATCGACCCGGGTCATGTTTGACCGGACTCGAGTTTGACTCGAGGAAGACCTTAATGGTTGATTAGGGTTGACCATGTGATTATGGGAAAGTCCAAGCATGGGTCTTGGCAAGGGAAAGTCCAAGTCATGGGTACTTGGCATGGAAAGTCCAAGTGGGACACTTGGCATTTGGGAAAGTCCAAGTCTTGAGTACTTGGCATGAGAAGTCCAAACATGGGTCTTGGCGCATGGAAAGTCAAGTCATGGGTACTTGGCATTTGGAAAGTCAAGTCTTGAGTACTTGGCATGAGAAGTCAAGCATGGGTCTTGGCAAATGAAAGTCAAGCATGGGTCTTGGCATGGAAAGTCAACATGGGTCTTGGCATGGAAAGTCAACATGAGTCTTGGCATTTGAGGAAGTCGAGGTCTTGGCATATTGGGTAAAGTCAAGCGGAGTCTTGGCGACATAAGATGGTTGGCGGCGTAAAGTCGGCGTAAGTCCAATGTGCCTTGGCGGTGTAGACAGATTAGCATGACATAGCCGAGGAAGCACACGGAGGCTAAGCGCGATGGATGAACAAGTCATGGATGACTTGGAGGATCAGGCGTGAGGTGATGGAGGTGGCTAGAAGGCTTAGGTCTAGGCTAAGGGTGGTCTAGCAAGTATGGGGCACACAAAACCTCATCTTTGAGGTTGGCGGATCGTGACATTATGGCGGTTCATTGCGTGAGTCGACAGTTATTGGTTTAAAGTTAGGCTGCTCTGGCGGTCATTGCTCATTGGAAGCGGATCGAGGCCCGATGTCTCTGACGATCGGCCAGAGTCGGCGATCTTGTCAGCGTGGATTGGAGCCGTTGTCTCACGACAATGATGGCATCGATCGACTAGGGACTTATGTCGGTCGGTGATGGCGGAAATCGGCCGAGCGAGGATAAAAGGGAGCTATTCATGGAGATTGCGGTATCAGATTTTTGGGAGCTTTGGTGAGGCGATTTGAAGGCGATTTGCAGGTGCATTTCAGGGTCCTTCAAGCTCATCCAAGCAACCAACAAGCAAGCGCTCAAAACCCTAGTTTGTAAAGTGTTCTTTACATTTCCTTTGTATTTCTTTCGTTTATTATTGTAAACGTTTGTACGAGGTTTCTCCGCCTCCGACTTATTGTCGAGAAGGAGTTTATTGATTAGTGATTGCATTGGCGTCGCTAGAGCTCGTTAGAGCTCGATCCGTGGAGTAGGAACCGTGTGGTTCTGAACCACGTTATATCGTGCGTGTTGTGATTGTATCTTGTGTTTGTATTTGTTATTGTTTATTCCGCTGCGTACTAACAAGATTGTAGACAAGCAACGCGAACGAATTCCATCTTCCTACGAATTCAACGCTATTCACCCCCCCTCTAGCGGTGTCAAATCCCCTACAATTGGTATCAGAGCCCGGGGCTCTTCTACGGACTAATCACCGGGAGCTAAGACAAAGAAGCTAGAGGAAGAAGATGGAATTCCAAGACAAGCTTGGATGGGACATCAACACGTCGGTCCCATACTCCTTCTATGGACAAGAAGGTTTTAGACAATGGAAGGCAAGGATCGAAGATTTTCTAATGATGAGAGACCTTGAGGAGTGGTCCGCGTTGATGGAAGGATTTGAATATCCTAAGGGACCAAAGGGAGGGTTTCTCAAGAAGAAGAAGTGGAGTGAGGAGCAACTCCAACAATTCGAGAAAAATAAGAAGGTAATCAAATTCATCTTTGATTTAATTCCTAATGACCTCTTGTGTAGTCTAGGTGACTATGTGGATGGCAAGGAGCTATGGAGCGATTTGGCCAAGTTCCATGAAAGCCCATCAACGGTCCAAGAGGAAGAGATCGAAGAGGCTAATGCATCATCCTCACAAGGAAGTGGGGACTTGGAGGTTGAGAGATCATCAACATCCAAGGAGGAAGAGGAAGTAGAATCGGAAGTTGATAGGGAGTCAATTTCCGGGTTGGTGGAGGAAGTGGAAGAAGCATCCACTTCTAGGATTGAGGAGGAGATTAGAGTTTCCTCAACACCGGAGCATCAAGAAGAAGCTTCAACATCTGATCAAGATGAGGAAGCTCAAAATTCAACTCCGGCACCTACCACCATCCTAGGTAACTCAAACACTTTATCTTCCAATAAAAATCATATTATGTGTTTTGAGTGTAGGGAATTTGGGAGAGCATGTGTACAAGTCATGTACATAGAGCCCAAGGAATATGATCCAAAATAAGGTTTTGAAAACATTTTAAAATCATTTTGAAAAACCTTGGTGAAGTCTATCTTTTGATAGCAATCACCATTGATAGAGTTGATACAAAATAGAGCCAAAACATTGAAAATTTCAATGGTTTTGAGTTTTGTATCAAACTCGCTATTTTATGGGTAAAATAATTTTCAAATATTTTTCACCCATTTTGTGTGTCATAAGTATTATACGTATGAATTTTCACGATTTTTCAAATTACGTATAATTATTTATGAATTTTCAAAATTCATTTCTAATAGTTGAAAATCGAGATTTTGATTATCGATCGGCCTTACGTTGGCGATCGGTGATGTGTGATCGTGATTCTGTTAGAGTCATTGCCGGTCTAGGTTAACAAGGTTTGTTTAGCCCATTTTCAGCCATGGTAAAGGTCCCTAACCACTTCTAACCCTAGGATATGCTTTGGGAAGCATTATAAAGGGTGAAAATCCATTGGATATGGATTAGGAGAAGTGTTTGGTCAAAGTATCAAATTTAGGGTATAGAAAGTTCAAGTTTGAACTTAGAACCTTAATTTTGATGGCTTAGAGTTCCTATTGGCTTAGGGGCTTCCCAAGGATATTGTTGGTGCAATGATCAAGGGGGAGCAAGCCTTTAGGGGGAGGTATCCATCTTGGGATGATGGATGTGTTTTTCTCCTTGAAGAGGAGAAGTTATTGGGAGAGTATCATCAATTGGGAAAATTGATGGGTTTTTGATACCCAATTTGGAAATTGGGAGAGAGTATAGGATTGTCTCTCTTGAGTGATATGTGAATTATCACTAGGAAGATGGTAGGCATCCTAGGTGTTTATTTTTGGATCAAGGGGGAGATTGTAAGATCTCATTGGGACATGAGACATTGACCTCCTTGGAGAGAAAACCTTTTTGATGTTAGTCAAAAAGGGGGAGAATGTTTGGGGGAGAACATTTGGAGAGTGTTTACCAATTTGGGAAAATTGGTAAGGGATTTGAGTTAGTGGTCTAACCCAGATGATTTGTTTGGTTTTTGTCAAACATCAAAAAGGGGGAGATTGTTGGTGCAATCGGCCCAGGTCACGATTGACCAGACTCGAGTTTGACTCGAGTGATGTTTTGATGTTTGACAAAGGGATTTGACAAAGTGGTTTGGCATTGATGTTTGACATTAATGTCGGTTAATATGTTGGGGATATTGTTGGAGCAATCGACCCGGGTCATGTTTGACCGGACTCGAGTTTGACTCGAGGAAGACCTTAATGGTTGACTAGGGTTGACCATGTGATTATGGGAAAGTCCAAGCATGGGTCTTGGCAAGGGAAAGTCCAAGTCATGGGTACTTGGCATGGAAAGTCCAAGTGGGACACTTGGCATTTGGGAAAGTCCAAGTCTTGAGTACTTGACATGAGAAGTCCAAGCATGGGTCTTGGCAAATGAGAAGTTCAAGCATGGGTCTTGGCAAATGGAAAGTCCAAGCATGGGTCTTGGCATGGAAAGTCCAACATGGGTTGGCAAGGAAAGTCCAAGCATGGTCTTGGCATGGAAAGTCCAACATGGGTTGGCAAGGGAAAGTCCAAGCTTGAGTCTTGGCATTTGAGAAGTCCAAGGGTTTGATATTGGCAGCGTAAAGTCCAAGCGGGAGTCTTGGCAGCATAAAACCAATGGTTGGCGGCGTAAAGTCCAAGCGGAGTCTTGGCGGCGTAAGTCCAATGTGCCTTGGCGGTGTAGACACCGTTAGCATGACATAGCCGAGGGAAGCACCTGGAGGCTAGCGCGATGGATGAACAAGTCATGGATGACTTGGAGGGATCCGAGAGGCGTGAGGCTGATGGAGGTGGCTAGAAGGCTTAGGTCTTGGCTAAGGGTGGTCTAGCAAGTATGGGGGCACCATATTTGGGTTAAAACCTCATCTTTGAGGTTGGCAGTCGACTGACATTATGGCCGGTTCGACTGCCGTGAGTCGACGAGTTCGATTAGCCGTTTAAAGGCTGGCTGCTCTGCGGTCGCTATCGATTAGCGATCGAGCCCGATGTCTCTGATCGGCGCCAGTCGGCGGTCATTGCTAGTTGACGCGAGCGCGAGAATGCTCCCGTGGCCGGTAGGCGGTCATTAATGTTGGAAGTCGACGCCAAGAGTCCGTTGGAACTTGTCAGCGTGGATTGAGCCGTTGTCTCACGACGGCATCATCGGGGACTTATGGCGTCGGTGATGGCGGAAATCCAGCCCGACGCAGGATAAAAGGGAGCTGTTCATGGAGATTACGGTATCAGATTTTTGGGAGCTTTGGTGAGGCGATTTGAAGGCGATTTGCAGGTGCATTTCAGGGTCCTTCAAGCTCATCCAAGCAACCAATAAGCAAGCGCTCAAAACCCTAGTTTGTAAAGTGTTCTTTACATTTCCTTTGTATTTCTTTCGTTTATTGTTGTAAACGTTTGTACGAGGTTTCTCCGCCTCCGACTTGTTGTCGAGAAGGAGTTTATTGATTAGTGATTGCATTGGCATCGCTAGAGCTCGTTAGAGCTCGATCCGTGGAGTAGGAACCGTGTGGTTCCGAACCACGTTATATCGTGCGTGTTGTGATTGTATCTTGTGTTTGTATTTGTTATTGTTTATTCCGCTGCGTACTAACAAGATTGTAGACAAGCAACGCGAACGAATTCCATCTTCCTACGAATTCAACGCTATTCACCCCCCCTCTAGCGGCGTCAAATCCCCTACAATCAGTCCTTACCAACAAAGATTTTTAAATCGCACTGCTAAATACCCTTTGCTGTGTATAAACAATAATTATTCAAAAAATATTCAAGAACCACCCCTACACTCCTCTCCTTTCCTTAAAATGAGTTAAATTTACCCCTTTTGTCACTAAGGATCATCTTTCCCTCGAGATATCAGTCGACTGCCCCCCATCTTCCACTCGGGGATTCACTTGAGCTACCACAACCTTCATTCTCCCCGAGTCAAAGTCAGTTCCCACACGGTAATGTGTATTCCCACTTATCGAACCCAATCACTTCTTCTCATCCGACGAAGATATGATCAACCGCTTCGAGATTAATACCTGGATTATTTCCCATACTGACATCATTACTCCCTCCGTCCTTTTGCCTTCTCCTCCCCTTCCCAAGGAGGAATGTGAACCTCCCCTCCTTACTATAAATTGCTACTAAGAGTTTCGACTATTCTCATTCTGCCTTCATGACTTCTATAAGGCATCCCATCGACATATCCTCCAACTCCGACTCCTTTGAATTGTATGATCTCAATCCAGGATTCGTCGATGATTTTGATACTCAATCGATGACCGCTTCCGTGTATCAACCTCCTCCTCCTTCAACTCCAACTGATGCTTCGGCTCCTAACACAAGAAGGTCTTTTCAGGCTCCTTTCCCTTCCTTCGACAACTGGGTCTGGAACCCTCCCATGACTTGGGAGTACACAGTGAGAGATCCTCGGGCTTCAGCTGAACTTCCTCCTCTTCCCCCGGCCCTAACTTTCCTTCTAGTCCCTCCAAATGAGGTTCCTCCTTTCATCCTAGTTGAAGCTCCACCTCCTTCACCTCGGACGTGAGGTGACCGCTATAGGGTTATTTTGGCACCTCCTCCTTCAGAGGAGTCTTCTGTTAGTTCTAATAATCCTGTATGAGCAATAATTAAACTCATGTAATTGCTACTCTTCATATGTATATAGAAAGAATGGAATATTTAAATGTGTCATGTTTATTTTGCTTCTTCTTGCTTCGAGTACTCTAACCGAGGCGGCCGAGATTATGTTTGATCTGCTTCATAGGGTTGACTCTGCCTGACCACACCAACGAGCATCATCATAAAATAGTTAAACCCAAATCAGATGATATTCGCTCCACATCCACTTCCCTTTACAGATTACGACGAGTTTCTTCATAATTACTGCCTTCAACTACCCCAACTACCTCTTCATCTCCCCCTCTCATCGACATTTACTACTCCGGCTTCCCAGGAGAGTTAATTAATACCCTTCCTTCTCTCTATAAAACCCTCGTCATTACCTTCACCCAACATATCCTTTGATTCTTTTGCTTCGGTGGGTGCCTTTTCCCCCTTTCTCCTACTGGTATTATGGAATACACATCAGGACAGGATAGCCACTCTCCTCCTCCGGAGTGACAAACTGAGGAACAACGTCGTATTGAAGAACTGGAGGAGCAAGTCCAGGACCTGAAGCGGCGCCTGCGGCTAGCCTCTACTAACAACTATTCCTTATGCCAAGAGCTGGCGGTGACCCGAAGGAACCTGTCTAAACACATATTCACACAATAATCTTATCTCAGACAACTACTTCGTCGCTCGTGTGTACATAAAGAAGCTCCGTCAGTACCCCCAAGGAATAACCCTAATTCCTTTTGACAAGGCCTTGCATGTTACTTTCTTTTTCCAGCAAACTGTATTATGTACTCCTTCCCTTATCAATGAAGTTTTCTTCATAAAAGAGTGCGTGTATCTCTTCTTTACTAACTGCACATTTCATAAAAAATGAATAAAGAATTCCAACACCAACAGTAAACAAACTTTACCAATTTTCCGCCAATGCTCCTTTCGACCCATCCATCCACTTGGTCCTCATCCTTCTTGTGAGTGATCGCAAACGGATGAAGTTTTATTGTAACTACTCAAACCTCATTCCCGCGATATGCCTCGGCGTGAAAATAGTGATAACACACCTGATTAAAGGCTCAGATTTTCCTCCTCCTCCGATCCACCCCCACACTGGGATAAAAATGATATATAGTTGAGTGAAAGTCCAACTCTTCTGATCCACCCCCATACGGGGACAAAAATAATATATAGTTGAGTGAAAACTCAACTCTTCCGATCCACCACCACACAAGGATAAAAATAATATATAGTTGAGTGAAAGCTCAACTCTTCCGATCTGCCACCACACGGGGATAAAAATAATATATAGTTGAGTAAAAGCTCAACTCTTCCGATCCACCACCACACGGGGATAAAAATAATATATAGTTGAGTGAAAACTCAACTCTTCTGATCCACCACCATACGAGGATAAAAATAATATATAATTGAGTGAAAACTCAACTCTTCCGATCTACCACTATACGGGGATAAAAATAATATATAGTTGAGTGAAAACTCAACTCTTCTGATCCACCACCATACGGGGATAAAAATAATATATAGTTGAGTGGAGACTCGACTCTTCCGATCCGCCACTATACGGGGATAACTGATTGCCCTAAAGGCAAGCAAAAGAATAATGACGACCTGACTTAGGGCTTCGCCCCGTCAGATCGGAGAATTTTTTTTACTTCGCCGTTGTATTTTCTTTCGTGCATTTACCTTAAATCCAAATCCTCCGTTCCACCACCATACGGGGATGACTGCTTGCCCTGAAGAAAAGCAAAAAGAATAGTGATGATCCGACTCAGGGATTCTCCTGGTCAGGCCAGAGAATTTTTTACTCCATCATTATATTTTCTTCCGTGTATTTACTTTAAACTCAACTCCTCCGTTCCACCACCATACGGGGATGACTACTTGCCCTGAAGACAAGCAAAATGAATAGTGACAACCCAACTCAGGGCTTCGCCTGGTCAGGCCGGAGAATTTTTTACTCTGCCGTTGTATTTTCTTCTGTGCATTTACCTTAAACCCAACTTCTCCATTCCACCACCATACAGGGATGACTGCTTGCCTTGAAGACAAGCAAAAAGAATAGTGATGACCCAGCTCAAGGCTTCGCCTGGTCAGGCTGGAGAATTTTTTACTCCATCGTTGTATTTTCTTCTGTGCAATTAAACCCAACTCCTCTGTTTCACCACCACACGGGGATGCTGGCTTCAGTCGACATCGAGTCATATAAAATGTGATGACCTAATCTAGGGTGTTGCCCAATCAGATCGGAATAAATATTTTACTTCGCCGCTCTTCATAGGTGTTTTTACCTTAAACCCTACTCCTCCGTTCCACCATCATACGGGGATGTTGGCTTCGGTTGACACCGAGCCATAAAAAAGTGTGACGACCTAATCTAGGGCTCTGCCCCATCAGGTCGGAATAATTTTTACTCCGTCGTTCTTCACAAAGTGTATTCTACCTTAAACCCTACTCCTCCGTTCCACCGCCGCACAAGGATGATAGCTCTGGCTGATGTCAGGCCTTAAAAGAGTGTGATGACCTAGTTTAGGGCTCTGCCCTATTAGGTCAGAATAATTATTTTACTTCATCGTTCTTCACAAAGTGTATTCTACCTTAAATCCTACTCCTCTGTTCCATCACCGCATGGGGATGACGACTTTAGCTGATGTCAGGCCTTAAGAAAGATAGATTATGAATCTCCATGGGGCCACATCTCTGCTCTAAAGCCTACTCCTTCGTTCATCCGCTGAGCGGGGATGACAGCTCTAGCTGATACCAAGCCTTAAGAAAGATAGATTGTAATTCAACATCTCTTAAGGGCCCACATCTCTGCTCTGAATCCCACTTAGCGCCACAAACATGTCCTGCACCCCATATAAGAATTTTGACCTTCCCTCGTCTTCACCTCCGCCTACCTTTTAGTTTTCATTCCTTTTCCTTCTTTCTCAACCAGCACCAGCGTCTCTACGCCTTGCGAACAATTTCTATATTCTCCTTCCTCTTCGAAAGCTAGAATACATTCTCTTTTTCAACAATTAATGGCAGAATACCGCCAGGGATCTAGGCGGAGCGGGGATCAACCAACTGCTGCTACTCCACCCCTGCCCCACATTTCGTCCTCTTCTGTATCCACCGACCTTGCTTCGACGTCCACTTTTCCTCCTCATTCCCCTGTACCTTTACCCCAGTTGCTTCATCTGCGCTCAGCGTAGCCCTTCCATCATTACCATCCTATCCTCCTTCCTCTTTATTACCACCGCCAAACCCTAGCCCGTCTGTCTCTCCCCCGTCAATCCTGGATGTCCGTAAGTCACCCCCTCCTTACTTACAGAGCCAGGTTGCATTGAGGGGCACTGCCCGTGCACGGCTACAGGCCGAGGATATCCCTTCTCTTGATCTTTTTCCTTCTCTTGAGCTTCCCCCAACATTAGAACTGTTAGTAATATATGAGAGGTGTCCTAAGGCAATTACCTTATGGTAGTACCATTTATTTGATAAATGAAGATTCACTATTTGAGTATATATATTTGTATGTATTTGATTGGATCTTAAACTCATTTACTAAATGTCCACAATACGATTCACAGTATGAGAGAATTTGTGATTGGATCACAACTAGTGAGTATCTCTACATGTGTAATTGTGATGTATCGAAATTATCCCTAGTCGATGAATTGATGGATTTGGACATCATCAATTCTGTCGAGACCAGCACGAGGTATACTCCTTGGTTTATCCAAACAGCTGATTCTTATTGGCTGGAGACATTGTGATATCTGGAGTTAATCGTGGATGCTAGTTATGGTAACAAGTTCATTGGAGTGACCAGCTGTAAGACTTCATATGGTTCTCTGCATATATAGATATGTCAATAAAGTTCTTACTGCAGCTTAAGTGCGATGTTTCTTTGACTTGCGGTATTCAAGTCATCTTGGTCATGGAGACTTATGCTTTGACATCTTAAGCAAGCATCTCCGAGGAGAAGTGGACCTGGGATGATTGGGTATAAGCCTAAGTGGGCGAAGGTATTGGAATAGCCTATAAAGGATTCACCACTCCTTGCGAGGAGATGTATACCCATGGCCTCTCATTGGATTGTTACTAAAGTCTTTGGCCAAAGCATTACATGTTTAGAGTAAGGTACTCTTGGATACATGTGCAGTAACTAGAATCCATAGGACGAGAAAATGATACTTGAGCTAGATATGACATAGTCAGCCTAGTGGGGACTGACACTATAGACCATGTCCTGAACTAAGTGGGTATAAGATGAGTGAAGGAAATGGGGCACGATACATTATAGCTACTGAAAGGTTTCAGAAATGGTTCTAGAATCAACCGTTGATTTTTCGGTTAATTGGGGATCATGATGTACTACTAGGTGTCACTCATGATCGTTCTATAATTAATGGTTAATTATAGACGACCAACATAAATCGGAAACCTATTTGGTCACACGCACAACGAGCGTAATCCAATGGATTTAAAATGATCTTGAGAATGAGATTCTCAGATCGAGAGAAACTAGGTTTGGTTAGATCAAACAAGGAGCGAGCATGAAATCGTTTCAGTCGCAACGAAAGCATGGATGAGCCGAGTCTTATGAAGACATGATGGATGAACCAAATTGGTTTGGTTCTAATCCAATGGTGAAAAATAAACCAAAGTGGTTTGGGTTGTTTTAAAAAAACGAACAAAAGTTGGTTCGATTCGTTTTAACTTAAAATAGACCAATACGGTTTGGTTTATTTTAACTTAAGTTATTGGAGCGGGTTAACGGGTTTTGGTTATGAACCAATAACCGTTAGGAGAATGTGTTCTCTATAAAACATGCCTTAAGGGTTTTTCGTGGAGAATTAATTGGTTCAAGAGTTTTGGAAACCCTAGCCACCTTCTCTTCTTCTTCCTTGCTCTAGCCGCCCAAGTTGGTTGCCACCCAACTTTATTGCTGCCTTCTCCTCGTCGTCGGCCACCCACCAACCGCCGACGACTCCTCCGACCATCCTCCATTGGCCGTCGACGACCAAGGAGCAGCCGACCATTAATTGGTCGACCATATCAAGCTATCCAGATTCTGGACAGCTTGTTCTCCTCTTCATGGAGAGGTCGTTTGGTCGACATTTTGCGCTCCGATAGTGACCTATTTGTCGGGGATTGGTTCTTCGGCAATCCTCACAGGTGGAGGGTTGATTTTTCGTCAATCGGTTGACGAAAACCGCTTCCGAGAAGCAAGTTTGCAAAACTCAATTTTTGGATCTGAATTTTTTATTCGGATTGTGATCGTCTCTCAGATCACATCGTCTTCGACTCGAGGCTAGTGACTTTTGCGAAGACAAGGCTCGTGGCTTTGTGAAGCCATCCCGACGATACTCGACGTGGATACGAATAGAGGCGATTCTAGCGAGAGTCGCTCCGGTTGATGTCATTCCGCTGCACGTGATACATCAGGTATAACTAGCGTAATTTTCTTTTATTGCAAAATTTGAAACTGCGATTATGTCTACACATGTTGTATCTTGCATGCATGTGTTGTAATAAATTAGATTTTTTGCTTTTAATTCTTCCGCTGTGCATATATTTACGAAATATGTTCGAACACACAATCGCCGCGGTGTCGGAAAACTCAACAGTGGTATCAGAGCCCAGGTTGTGTTTCGACATAATCGTAAAATTGTTTTGTGATAGTTGTAATTGTATTTATGAAAATTTTCTACTTTTAGAAAGTTTAGAAGTATTTATGAAAATTTTCTAATTTTGAAAAGTTTAGAAGTGTTTATGGAAATCTTTTACTTTTGAAAAGTTTGGAAGTATTTATGGAAATAAACACTTTCCATAAATAAAATATGTGTTTATATTTGGAAATTTGTTTCCTAATTTAATCATGATTTGATTTGAGAATAAAATATAAAACATATTTTATTTCCATAAATAATTTTGATAATTTAGGAAATTTATTTCCTAAATTAAATTTGACTTTCCTTAATTAAGACTTTCTATAAATAAAATATGTGATTAAATTTGAAATTTTTTTCTTAATTTAATCATGATTTGATTTAGGGAATCAAATCTCAAACATATTTTATTTCCATAAATAGTTATGACATATAAAATTTTTTTGTACATGTCATAATTGTATGTCATGTAATTGCATTAGATGCATATCATTATGTCATGCGTGTCGTGACCTGTAAATGTATGTCATGTATGTCATGTCATGTAGATAATAGTTATTTGAATGCAAAGAGGATGAGACATTAAAACCCTTACACAATATTAAAACATACACCTTCCATTAATATGGTTAGAACCAGAGTTCTGTTTCTTGTTTGAGTTGTTGGACTCTCTCCAAGCCCGGCTCGAACCTGAACATGTTCAAACTATAGAATAGTTTAATACTAATATGATAGGAGTCAGAGGTCAATCGTTAGCTTTAGTTGTTGGACTCTCTCCAAGCCGGGCTAATTGGTTGAATGCGCTCTAACCATATTAAAACTATTTCTCGATTAATGGGTTGACTTTAACCTAGAGCATCGGTTGTTGGACTCTCTCCAAGGTCGATGTGAAAGGAGGTGAAGTTGGGTGTTATACATATGATGCATACTTGTTAATGAGTTAACAACCCGATGTATGTGTGAATATTCAATTAGTTGATAGCATATTGTGATAGTTGATATATGTGATATACAATCGGTATACTTGATACCTACCATCGTAGCTATGAATGACTTGTTGGACTCTCTCCAAGGTTGTTCATATCTATGTTGGATATCTGCCCATTCGGAGATGGACCTACGATCTCCCGAAGTGATTTTGGGGTTTTAAAATTTGAAAAATGAATGGGTTTTTGTAAATGTATGTTGATGCATTTTAAAATCATTTTCTCATATATGCTCGATTTGTATTTCTAGGTTAATCGCTTGATCATGATATCTTTGAATTTACGCTCTATTTTGAATTCGAATAAATTAACTGGGTCGAACTTCTTGGACTGACTTAGACACTTGAGAATTGTTCTCAAGGCAAAAAAGCTTGCGTATGTTCTTCGGCAATCCTCATAGGTGGAGGGTTGATTTTTCATCAATCGGTTGACGAAAACCACTTCCGAGAAGCAAGTTTGAAAACTCAATTTTTGGATCTGAATTTTTTATTCGGATTGTGATCGTCTCTCAGATCACATCGTCTTCGACTCGAGGCTAGTGACTGTTGGGAGTATGGGGAATACAATCAAAGTCCCACATTGGTAAGACATGGAAAAGATCATGTGCTTATAAGAAAAAAGATATCTCCATTGGTATGAGGCCTTTTGGGTAAAGCCCAAAAATAAAAACCATGAGGGCTTAGACCCAAAGTGGACAATATCATGCCATTGTGGAGATATGTGGAGCTTATAAGCACTAACAATTGGTATCAGAGCCATGGTCCATGTCAAGCCATGAACCTCGAACGAAGAAAGTTGAGCTCCCACGTCCGGATCAAGAAAACCAGACATCAGGAAGGAAGTCTAGTTGGGTCGGGGGGACCGAACAACTGGCAGGAAGTCCTGATGGGTTGAAGATCGGACATCAAGCAGAGAAAATCCTTCGAGGAGGGATAGGCTTGAGGGGGGGCCCAATGTGGTCCTTCGTTTAAGGGGGGGATTGTTGGGAGTATGGGGAATACAATCAAAGTCCCACATTGGTAAGACATGGAAAAGATCATGTGCTTATAAGAAAAAAGATATCTCCATTGGTATGAGGCCTTTTGGGTAAAGCCCAAAAATAAAAACCATGAGGGCTTAGACCCAAAGTGGACAATATCATGCCATTGTGGAGATATGTGGAGCTTATAAGCACTAACAGTGACTTTTGCGAAGACAAGGCTCGTGGCTTTGTGAAGCCATCCCGACGATACTCGACGTGGATACAGATAGAGGCGATTCTAGCGAGAGTCGCTCCGGTTGATGTCATTCTGCTGCACGTGATGTTAGTAATATATGAGAGATGTCCTAAGGCAATCGCCTTATGTATGAACCATTTATATGATAAATGAAGATTCACTATTTGAGTATACATGTTTTATGTATTTGATTGGATCTTAAACTTATTTACTGAATGTCCACGATACGATTCACAGCATGAGAGAATTTGTGATTGGATCACAACTAGTGAGTATCTCTACATGTGTAATTGTGATGTATCGGAATTATCCCTAGTCGATGAATTGATGGATTTGGACACCATCAATTCATTTGAGACTAGCACGAGGTATACTCCTTGGTGTATCCAAGCAGCTGATTCTCACTGGCTGGAGACATAGTGATGTCCGGAGTTAATCGTGGATGCTAGTTATGGTAACTAGTTCATTGGAGTGACTAGCCGTAAGACTTCATATGGTTCTCTGCATATATAGATATGTCAATGAAGTTCTTACTGTGGCTTAAGTGCGATGTTCCTTTGACTTGCGGTATTCAAGTCATCTTGATCATGGAGACTTATGCTTTGACATCTTAAGCAAACATCTCTAAGGAGATGTGGACCCGGGATGATTGGGTATAAGTCGAAGTGATCGAAGGTGTTTGAATAGCCTATAAAGGATTCACCACTCCTTGCGAGGAGATGTATACCCATGGCCTCTCGTCGGATTGTTACTAAAGTCTTTGACCAAAGCATTACATGTTTAGAGTAAGGTACTCTTCGATACATGTGGAGTAACTAGAATCCGTAGGACGAGGAAATAATACTTGGGCTAGGTGTGACGTAGTCAGCCTAGTGGGGACTGACACAATAGACCATGTCCTGAACCAAGTGGGTATAAGATGAGTGAAGGGAATGGGGCACGAATCATTCGAGCTGCTGAAGGGTTTGAAATAGTTCGGATCAGTTGATCTTTCGGTTAATTGGGGATCATGATGTACTACTAGGTGCCACTCATGATCGTTCTATAATTAATGGTTAATTATAGACGGCCAACATAAACCGAGAACCTATTTGGTCACACGCACAACGAGCGTAATCCAAAGGATTTAAAACGAGCTTGAGAATGGGATTCTCAGACCGAGAGAAACTAGGTTTGGTTGGACCAAACATAAAGCGAGCATGAAATCGTTTCAGTCGCAATGGAAGCGTGGATGGGCCGTGTCTTATGAAGACATAATGGATAAACCAAAATGGTTTGGTTCTAATCCAATGGAGGAGAATAAACCAAAGGGTTTGGTTTATTTTAAACGAATGAACCAAAAGTTGGTTCGATTCGTTTTAACTTAAAATAAACCATCATGGTTTGGTTTATTTTAACTTATCTTAATGGAGCGGGTTAACGGGCCTAATGGTTATGATCCAATAACCATTAAGAGAATTAGTTCTCTATAAAAGAGGGCTTAATGGATAATTAAGCCCTAATCCAAAAAAACCCTAGTTGGAGTTGCCGCCCAACCTAGTGTTGCCGCCCAAGCTCCTTGGCCGCCCAACCCCCTTGTGCTGGCGTCCAGCTCCTTGCCGGCGACCAAGCTTCAGCCGGTGATCCTCCGGCGACCCTCCGGTGATCTTCCTAGGCCTCGGTGAAAAGGTGAGCACTTGGCTTCCTTAGTTTTTGTCGGCGCCTACTCCTCCACCAAGCTGTCCAGTTTTCTGGACAGCTTCTTCTCCTCTCGTCGGAGCGTCATTTGGACGACGGTTAGAGCTCCGACAGCGGATAACTTACCGGGGATTCGATCTCCGGTAATCCTCTGAGGTGGAGGACGAAGGATTCGTCAATCGGTTGACGAATACCTCTCCGGAGAAGCGAGTTTTGAGAACTCGTTTTGGATCCGAATTTGGATTCGGATCGTGATCATCTCTCGATCACGTCGTCTTCAACACGAGGCTAGTAACCCGTACGAAGACGAAGCTCGTGGCTTAGCGAAGTCATCCCGAGGAACTCGGCGTGGATACGGATAGAGACAATTCTAGCGAGGATCGTTCCGGTTGATGCCGTTCCCGCTACACGTCATACGAAAGGTATAACGAAGATAAATTTCCTTTTGTTGCAAATCTAAATTTACGATTATGTCTACACTTGTTGTAATATGCATGCGTGCGTTGTGTGTGTTGTAATAAATGTAGATTTATTATTTTTATTGCTTCCGCTGTGTTCATGTTTACGAAACGTGATCGAACACACACACGTCGCGGTGCCGGAAACCCAACACGTGATACATCAGGTATAACTAGCGTAATTTTCTTTTATTACAAAATTTGAAACTGCGATTATGTCTACACATGTTGTATCTTGCATGCATTTGTTGTAATAAATTAGATTTTTTGCTTTTAATTCTTCCGCTGTGCACATATTTACGAAATATGTTCGAACACACAATCGTCGCGGTGTCGGAAAGCTCAACAGTGGTATCAGAGCTCAGGTTGTGTTTCGACATAATCGTAAAATTGTTTAGTGATAGTTGTAATTGTATTTATGAAAATTTTCTACTTTTAGAAAGTTTAGAAGTATTTATGAAAATTTTCTAATTTTGAAAAGTTTAGAAGTGTTTATGGAAATCTTTTACTTTTGAAAAGTTTGGAAGTATTTATGGAAATTAACACTTTTCATAAATAAAATATGTGTTTATATTTGGAAATTTGTTTCCTAATTTAATCATGATTTGATTTGAGAATAAAATATAAAATATATTTTATTTCCATAAATAATTTTGATAATTTAGGAAATTTATTTCCTAAATTAAATTTGACTTTCCTTAATTAAGACTTTCTATAAATAAAATATGTGATTAAATTTGAAATTTTTTTTCTTAATTTAATCATGATTTGATTTAGGGAATCAAATCTCAAACATATTTTATTTCCATAAATAGTTATGACATATAAAATTTTTTTGTACATGTCATAATTGTATGTCATGTAATTGCATTAGATGCATATCATTATGTCATGCGTGTCGTGACCTGTAAATGTATGCCATGTATGTCATGTCATGTAGATAATAGTTATTTGAATGCAAAGAGGATGAGACATTAAAACCCTTACACAATATTAAAACATACACCTTCCATTAATATGGTTAGAACCAGAGTTCTATTTCTTGTTTGAGTTATTGGACTCTCTCCAAGCCCGGCTCGAACCTGAACATGTTCAAACTATAGAATAGTTTAATACTAATATGATAGGAGTCAGAGGTCAATCGTTAGCTTTAGTTGTTGGACTCTCTCCAAGCCGGGCTAATTGGTTGAATGCGCTCTAACCATATTAAAACTATTTCTCGATTAATGGGTTGACTTTAACCTGGAGCATCGGTTGTTGGACTCTCTCCAAGGTCGATGTGAAAGGAGGTGAAGTTGGGTGTTATACATATGATGCATACTTGTTAATGAGTTAACAACCCGATGTATGTGTGAATATTCAATTAGTTGATAGCATATTGTGATAGTTGATATATGTGATATGCAATCGGTATACTTGATACCTACCATCGTAGCTATGAATGACTTGTTGGACTCTCTCTAAGGTTGTTCATATCTATGTTGGATATCTGTCCATTCGGAGATGGACCTACGATCTCCCGAAGTGATTTTGGGGTTTTAAAATTTGAAAAATGAATGGGTTTTTGTAAATGTATGTTGATGCATTTTAAAATCATTTTCTCATATATGCTCGATTTGTATTTCTAGGTTAATCGCTTGATCATGATATCTTTGAATTTACGCTCTATTTTGAATTCGAATAAATTAACTGGGTCGAACTTCTTGGACTGGCTTAGACACTTGAGAATTGTTCTCAAGGCAAAAAAGCTTGCGTATGTCCTCGAAGCGCCTCTTCCCCCCCCTCCCCCGTCCTAGTGACAACGCATCTCCGGACCAATTGTTGGCCTATCAGAAACATGTGACTGATTCTAAAATGGTGAGTTGCATCATGCTAGCCGCGATGGTACCTGAGCCGCGAAAGCAACATGAGCATATGGATACTCATACCATAGTCTTTCATCTTTATGAGTTGTTTGATGAGCAAGTGAGATTTGAAAGGTTCGAAGTCTCCAAGCTCCTCTTCACCTCTGAGATGCAAGAAGGTTCATTTGTGGTACTACTCAATATGCTGAAGAATGTGAAGCCTTCTGTGAAGCATGAGCAGGGAATGGTGTTGTTAGTTGATTCCTCGAAGAAAGGTTATAAGAGGAAGTTAAAGGAACAGCAGAAGGGGAAGAAAAAGGCTAAAAAGGCAGAATCAACTCAAAAGGGCACTTGCCATCATTGTGGCAAGGAGGGTCATTGGCGAAGAAACAACAAGATTTATCTTGAGTCCGTGAAGAAGAATAAGGCATTAGATGCCTCATCTGCTTCAGATATCTTCGTTATTGATTATCATTCTATTTCCTCAAACACTTGGGTATTGGATACTGGGGGCGACTCACATATATGTAATGACATACATGGGCTAAGGAATAGAAGAAGACTTGTCAATGGAGAGTCAAATTTACATGTTGGGAATGGAGCAAAAGTTGCTGCACTCGCCATCGGAACATATTTGTTGAGACTCCCTACATGACTTGTCTTAGAACTGGACAATTGCTTTTATGTTCCTTCGTTGATAAAGAACATCATTTCTATTTATTGTTTAAATAGAAATGTGCACAATTTGACTTTTAGTAACAATTATTCTTACATAACTTTGAATGGAGTTCTTTATGAGAATGCAACTTTGAGTAATGGTATTTATACGTTGGACGTATCCAGTGACATTTTCAATATCAAAGCGAGCAACAAGCATGCTCGAAAGGATAATCAATTAGACTCCTAAATGTGTCATTATCGTCTTGGACATACAAGCAAGAAACACATGTCCGAATTACACCGATGTGAAATTCTAGAATCGTTTGAATTGGATTCATACGATACATGCGAATCATGCTTAAAAGGCAAAATGACTAAGTTACCTTTTACAGGAAAAGGTGAACGAGTGGGAGAGTTGCTAGGTCTAATACATACAGATGTATGTGGACCTATGTCAACTCAAGCTCTAGGAGGTTATAGCTACTTCATTACCTTCACCGATGATCACTCACGGCTTGGGTATGTGTTTTTGATGAAACACAAGTCTGAAGCCTTTGAAAGATTCAAAGAATTCAGAAATGAAGTAGAGAAACAATATGACAAGAGTATTAAAATACTTCGATCAGATTGAGATGGTGAATACTTAAGTCAAGAGTTTCTAGATTATCTAAGAGACAATGGTATATTGTCTCAATGGACTCCGCCATATACACCGCAGTATAATGGTGTATCTGAGAGGCGTAACTGGACCTTGTTAGACATGGTTAGGTCAATGATGAATCATACGAATCTTCCCAAGTCCTTTTGGGGCTATGCACTTCATACAGCTGTTTATTTGCTAAATAAAATGTCAACCAAGGCAGTCTCTACTACTCCATATGAGATATGGAATAGTAAAAAACCTCATGTATCTTACTTGAAGATATGGGGATTGTTCTGCTTATGTGAAGCAGACTGTATCAGACAAATTAGATGCTAAGTCTAATAAATGTCTATTTATTGGATACCCTAAGGAAATAAGGGGTTACCAATTCTATCATCCTGTGAAACAAAAGGTGTTTGTTTCAAGGCATGCTGTATTTCTAGAGAAAGAGTTTCTCTTGCAAGAAAACAGTGAGAGTGTCATTGAGCTTGAGGAGGCTCGAGAGACTCCAATAGACATTGATGAGAGACCTGGTGAAGCACCACAACCGATAACTCATAGTGATGAGCCATCGGCTGGACCTATTGAGACACCACATTTTCGTAGATCTGGTATAACACATAACATTCTTGAGAGATATGGATTTCTCGTAAGTGAATCGAACGACGTGTTACTCATTGATGATGAGGAGTCTGCCAGTTATGAAGAAGTTTTAAAAAGTTCAGAAAGGGATAAATGGCTTAACGTCATGAAGTCGGAAATGGATTCCATGTATGAGAATCAAGTTTGGAACTTGGTTGACCCACCTGAAGGCATAAAGCCTATAGGGTGCAAGTGAGTTTTCAAGAAGAAAATCAACATGGATGGTAATGTGATTACCTATAAGGCTAGTCTGGTGGCGAAAGGATATCGTCAAAAGGAAGGTGTTGATTATGATGAGACCTATTCACCTATTGTTATGCTTAAATCCATTCGGATGCTCCTGGCCATAGCGACTCATTACGTTTATGAGATATTGCAGATGGATGTGAAAACAACTTTCCTTAATGGAAACCTACTCGAGGACGTGTATATGATACAACCCGAGGGTTTCACATCGGTTGATAAAACCAAGATATGCAAACTGCGACGGTCCATATATGGACTGAAGCAAGCATCCAGGAGCTAGAATATCCATTTTGATGAGACAATCAAAAAGTTTAATTTCTCACAAAATTTAGATGAACCTTGTGTGTACAAGGTTAGTGGGAGTGCAGTAGTATTCCTAGTATTATATATCGATGATATATTACTTATAGGAAACAATGTTTCTGTCTTACAGTCAGTTAAAATTTGGTTATCCAAGACATTCTCTATGAAAGACCTGTGAGAAGCAACCTACATCCTCGGGATTAAGATCTATAGGGATAGATTGAAACAGTTGCTTGGTCTTTCGCAGTCTACATATATAGACCGAGTGCTAAAGAGGTTTAGCATGTTGGAATCCAAGAAAGGTTTCCTACCCATCAGGCATGGGATACACCTTTCGAAGTCTATGTGTCCACGCATAGAAGACGAGAGGATTTGCATGAGTAAGATTCCCTATGCATCCGCAATAGGATCTATCATGTATGTTATGTTATGTACGAGGCCCGATGTATCATATGCTCTAAGTGTCATGAGCAGATACCAATCTGATCCAAAAATGGATCATTGGACGGTTGTTAAGACGATCCTTAAGTAATTAAGAAGAACTAAGGATGTGTTCTTAATATATAGAGAAGGGGACATGGTGATATGTGGGTATACGGATGTCAACTTCCAGACAGACAAGGATGATTCCAAGTCTCAGTCTGGGTATGTATTCACCTAGAATGGAGGTGCAATAAGTTGGAAAGGTTCCAAGCTTGACACTATAGCGGATTCTGCCACTAAGGCAGAATACATTGCAGATTCAGAAGCAGCAAAGGAAGTGGTTTGGATCAAGAAGTTCATCTCTGAACTTGAGGTGGTCTCATCAATGATCCAAACATGTGTTTCGCCGCTATCATCTGATCAGAGAGATCATTAGTAAAAAGGAAATACAAATCGAGTAGATTCCCACTAAAAGGAACTTAGTGAATCCTTTAACTAAGGCATTATCTCAAAGTAAGTTTGAGGGTCTGTTAAAGCTTATGGTATTGGATACCGTAGCGATTGACATTAGGCCAAGTGGGAGTTTGTTAGTAATATATGAGAGGTGTCCTAAGGCAATCGCCTTATGGTAGTACCATTTATTTGATAAATGAAGATTCACTATTTGAGTATACATATTTTCATGTATTTGATTAGATTTTAAACTCATTTACTGAATGTCCGCAATACGATTCACAACATGAGAGAATTTGTAATTGAATCACAACTAGTGAGTATCTTTACATGTGTAATTGTGATGTATTGGAATTATCCCTAGTCGATGAATTGATGGATTTGGACACCATTAATTCTTTCGAGACTAGCACAAGGTATACTCCTAGGTTTATCCAAGCAGCTAATTCTCACTAGCTGGAGATATTGTGATGTCCGGAGTTAATCGTGGATGCTAGTTATGGTAACTAGTTTATTTGAGTGACCAGCTGTAAGACTTCATATAGTTCTCTGCATATTAGGATATGTCAATGAAGTTCTTACTGCAGCTTAAGTGCGATGTTCCTTTGACTTGCGGTATTCAAGTCATCTTGGTCATGAAGACTTAAACTTTGATATCTTAAGCAAGCATCTCTGAGGAGATGTGGACCCCGGATGATTGGGTATAAGTCTAAGTGGCCCAAGGTGTTTGAATAGCCTATACAGAATTCACCACTCCTTGTGAGGAGATGTATACTCATGGCCTCTCGTCGGATTGTTACTAAAGTCTTTGGCCAAAGCATTACATGTTTAGAGTAAGGTACTCTTGGATATATGTGCAGTAACTAGAATCCGTAGGATGAGAAAATGATACTTGGGCTAGGTATGAAATAGTTTGCCTAGTGGAGACTGACACTATAGATCATTTCCTGAACCAAGTGGGTATAAGATGAGTGAAGGGAACGGGATATGATTCATTATAGCTGCTGAAGGGTTTCAGAAATAGTTCTGGAATCAACCGTTGATTTTCCGATTAATTGGGGATCATGATGTACTACTAGGTGCCACTCATGATCGTTCTATAATTAATGGTTAATTATAAATGGCCAACATAAATCGAGAACCTATTTGGTCACACGCACAACAAGCGTAATCCGAAGGATTTAAAACGAGCATGAGAATGAGATTCTTAGATCGAGAGAAACTATGTTTGGTTAGATCAAACAAGGAGCGAGCATGAAATCGTTTCAGTCACAATGGAAGCATGGATGAGCCGAGTCTTATGAAGACATGATGGATGAACCAAATTGGTTTAGTTCTAATCCAATGGTGGAAAATAAACCAAAGTGGTTTGGGTTGTTTTAAACGAACGAACAAAAGTTGGTTCGGTTCATTTTAACTTAAAATAGACCAATACGGTTTGGTTTATTTTAACTTAAGTTATTGGAGTGGGTTAACGGGTTTTGGTTATGAATCAATAACTGTTAGGACAATGTGTTCTCTATAAAACATGGCTTAAGGGTTTTTCGTAGAGAATTAATTGGTTCAAGGGTTTTGGAAACCCTAGCCACCTTCTCCTCTTCTTCCTTGCTCTAGCCGCCCAAGTTGGTTGTCACCCAACTTTATTGCTGCCTTCTCCTTGACATCGGCCACCCACCAACCGCCGGTGACTCCTCCGACCATCCTCCATTGGCCACCGGTGACCAAGGAGCAGCCGACCATTAATTGGCCGGCCATATCTTCCACCAAACAAGCTGTCCAGATTCTGGACAGCTTGTTCTCCTCTTCGTGGAGAGGTCATTTGGTCGGCGTTTTGTGCTCCGATAGTGACCTATTTGCTGGGGATTGGTTCTTCGGCAATCCTTATAGGTGGAGGGTTGTATTTTCGTCAATTGGTTGACGAAAACCGCTTCCGAGAAGCAAGTTTACGAAACTCAATTTTTGGATCCGAATTTTGTATTCGGATTGTGATCGTCTCTCAGATCACATCGTCTTCGACTCGAGGCTAGTGACTTTTGCGAAGACGAAGCTCATGACTTTGTGAAACCATCCCGATGATACATGGTGTGGATACGGATAAAAGCGATTCTAGCGAGTGTCGCTCCGGTTGATGTCATTCCCGCTGCACGTGATACGTCAGGTATAACTAGTGTAATTTCCTTTTATTGCAAAATTTGAAACTGCGATTATGTCTACACATGTTGTATCTTGCATGTGTGTGATGTGTGTGTTGTAATAAATTAGATTTATTGTTTTTAATTCTTCCGCTGTGCACATATTTACGAAAAATGTTCGAATATACAATCGCCGTGGTGCCGGAAAACTCAACAAGAACCCACTTTAGCCACATCCCCGTTACCTTCCCCTTCCACCCGGAGCTCGGGAAGCATTTCTCCTCAACCAAGTACAGAGCATGATTTCGGTATCCTCTCTCCTACTAGTGAGGAATCCTTGATAACGGTGCCCCCCCCAGCTACCGACCTTCCTTCGATTTTCCTCTTTCTGCAACTGCACCCCCGGACACATCGCACCCCTCCATTCTCCTTTCTCCTTTCTCGTCCTTCCCCATGAAGATTCCCCTCTCCCTGTCAGACAACAGGTGATTTCTGGCATTCTGCAATCACCATCCCCCTTCTCTTTTTCTTCTCCTACTTCCTCAATCCTACTGGCAACAACTCTGTTTACGGCCTCTTCGACATCTCCCACTGGCTCAAGGGCCCCTTCTATTCCCCCGAACATCACCATTCCCCTTCAGGGATCAGCAACACAATCTTCCCCTCTGCCCCCTTTCCGACCCCTAATGAGTGAACCCATTCCTCTATTGGCTTCTACACCCTCTTTCTCCTCTGACTGAAATGTACAAATCCTCAATCTAGAGGAGCTCATTTCCGAGGATGGAAAGCCTACGCCACATTTTAGAACTAGTAAGTTTCTTTAGTCAATTCTATCTGTTTTTCCTCAATAGTAACTTCTTCTCCATTGGTCGCCCGTAGGCGTTGGTAAATTATCAAGAACTAGAGTGTTCCTTCTCCCAATACCGAGCTCAGCTTCTACAATAAACCCAACAGCAGCTGGAGGACCAAACAACCATCAAGGATCGGGAGCAACTTTTTCTACAAGAATTGACTCGTTGCCAGGACCAACTAGCTGAAACTCACCGCCAAAGACAGGAAGATGTAGAGGCCATAGCAGCTCTGTAGGAGCAACAACAGAAAAATATTGAACTAATATCCACTCTTCAAAATGCCCAAAAAAATATGACGATGCCCTTGCTTCCATTGATAGAGAAAATTCCATGTCGGAAGAACTAGTTAACTATCAGAACTAGCTAGATGAAATTCGACATCAGAGGCAGAAGGATGCTGAAACTATAGTGGCCCTTCAAGCTCGACAATAGAGAGATGCAGATAAAATAGTCGACCTCCGTATGCGGCTATGCAAGGAGGTACAAGAAAATTCGTCCTTAATAATATCTAGGGCGCATGTTCACGCCTGAATACGTAAGCAGGAAACTTCCCTCCAGCAACTGAGTAACGAGATTGTCTGTACTAGAGCTCATGCGGAGGCATTGGAAGCGATTTCTACCTCTATACATCAAGACATGATGTAGATGTCAAGGGTTGTGCAACAAAGCCAAACCTCCCGATCCGACGATATATCCACTCTGGCTAATGTCATCCTTCAAATATCTCACTGGTATTGTCAAATGCGTCAATCTCTTCGGGAGCATCAGGAGCACTGTGTCTGGTTTCATCAAGAGCTGAGTTCAAATGACCCAAACCAGCAAGAGCGTCTATTGTCTTTGATGCGTGCTACATATCAGGATGGGTTCAATGAAGCAGTTCGGCAATATGCTGATAAAGGGCTACCTCCAGCTAATCAATATGCACTCTTTCTACATTGGGAAGTTGATTTCAGACGCTATCCCTCGGACCATTTCAAATTGTAGTTTTTCATGTCATGTTATAACTACTGCTATTTGGGAACAACTACCACCACACATTGCTTATCCTTAATATCACTTTTGACTTTCTTTGTTATGTAAGCGAGTGACTATTTTCAATGATAATCATTTCTCACTCATGCTCATGTTCATTATCCACAAGATAATATGTTGGGTGTCATGTATAACCCATAGAAAATAGACCAGACTTCTTCTTCCAACAGCTTTTTCTTACATGGTATGAAAATATTTTAAGTGTACAACATTCCAGGGTTGAGGTAATTTCCTGCCCTGATCGTCTTTTAGATAATAAGTCGACCCAGTCACTCGACGAGTAACCATGTAGGGCCCTTTCTAATTTGGAGCTAGCTTTTCCGAGGTTCCTGCAGGATTGACCTTATGTAAGACTAGATCACCTTTCTGAAACCTCCGGAGCACCACTCTTTTGTTAAAGCTTGTTGTACTTTTTGCTTATACAATTCTGCTCGCCTTCGTACTTGCTCCTGCCTTTCTTCTAGTAAATCCAGCTCAATTCCTCTGATGATTTGATTCTGTTCTGGCTCATAAACTTCGACTCGGGTACTACCCAGGATGGTTTCCACAGGAACACAGCTTCCGTTCCATATACCAGGCTAAACGGGGTTTTCCCTGTCGCGTGTTTTGGGAGTAGTTCGGTAGGCCCATAGAATCCCAGACAATTCTTCTACCCAACTTCCCCTCTAGTGCCCAGTTTAGTCTTCAACCCTTGAATGAGAATTCTGTTAGTTACCTCTGCCTACCCATTAGCCTGAGGGTGAGCTACTGAGGTGAAGGCCTACAGAATATTGAGACTTTGACACCTTTCTCTAATCTTCTTACCTTGAAACTGCCACCCATTATCACTTACCAGCCTTCGCGGGACCCCATATCATCATATGTTGTTTTTCCACAGAAACTGTATTATTGCATTTTCTGTGATTTTAGCTAGAGGTTCAGCTTCTACCCACTTAGAGAAGTAATCCACTGCTACTAATAGAAACTTCTTCTGCGAGGATGCAGTAGGCATGGGACCCATGATGTCCATTCCCCACTGGTCAAAGGGGCAAGAAGCAATGACATCTCTCATTAATTCGGCTAGTCGCTAGGACCGGTTACTGTGCCTTTGACAGGCTGAACAAGCTCGCACCAAGCGGGTTGCATCTTGGTGAAGAGTGGGCCAAAAAAACTCAGCCAGCAAGACCTTCCTCGCCAAAGCTCTTCCTCCCAAATGATTGCTGCAACAACCTTCATGTACTTCGCGGAGTACCCATTCGGTGTCTTCCTTTCCCAAGCATCTTAACAAGGGTCGTCTAAAAGACATCTTATATAGAATTTCGTCTACAATTGTGAACCGCTTTGCTCTAGTCAGAAAAATAGATGTCGCCCCCCTTTCTTTAGGAACCTTGCCTTGCTGTAAATATGCCATAATATCAATTCTCTAATAGGGGATCTTATCGACTCCCAGAGCCACCTCTTCCATATTACATATCGCCAGGGAGCTGAGAACTTCCACACAAACTGAACCTGATTACTTTACCCCTTCGAGAGCGCTAGCTAACCGAGCCAATTCATCTGCTTTTCGATTGTCTTCTCTTGGAATCTGCTGCAGGATGACCTTTTTGAAATAAGCTTTTTTTTCAAAAGATATCAAATATTTCTGCAATCTTTCTTCCTGAACAATAAAAGTACCCTGTAGTTGTGGCACTGCTAACTGGGAATCTGAATGCATCACCACGGAAGTCGCCCCAACGGCTTTGGCGGCCTGCAAGCCAGTTAGGATGACTTCATATTCCGCTTCATTATTGGATGCCCGGTACCCGAGGCGAATGACTATGCAAGTTTCTTCTTCTTTGGGGGATACCAACAGTACACCCGCTCCACTGCCTGTAGATCCAGAAGACCCATCCACGAAGATATTCCACACTTACGTCCCTTCCTCTTTTTCCTCCGAGCTGTTTCCCGAATCGGTAGGTACCTCTGCTAAGAAATTAGCTAACATCTGAGCCTTAACAGCGGTTCAGGGATGATAGTGAATGTCATATTCACTTAATTCCACAACCCACTTAGCGAGCCTCCCTGAAAAATTAGGCTTAGTCACCACCTTACCCAATTTACTGTGAGTCAATACGCTGATTAGATGGGCTAGGAAATATGGCCTCAATTTATAGGCTATCAGAACCAGAATATATGCCAATTTTTCCAACTCAGTATACCGCGACTCTGCTCCTTTCAAGATATGACTGGTATAATAAATGGGTTATTGCTGCGAACCTTCTTGCCTCAACAATACTGAACTGATGACTCCCTCTGAAACGACTAAATACATCCACAAGGGTTTTCCCGAAACTGGTTTGGCTAGCAGAGGTAGTTCAACTAAATACTTCTTTAATTCTTGGAAGGCTTGTTCACACTAATCATCCCATTGGAATTTAGTAGCCTTGTGCAAGATCCGGAAGAAAGGTAACCCTTTGTCTGCTGATCTGGCTATAAAACGAGACAAGAAAACTATTCTTCCTACTAACTTTTGAGTCTCCCGTAAATTGGTGGGTGACTTCATGTTACATAATGCTTGCACCTTCTCCGGGTTGGCTTGTAGTCCTTTCTTTGTTACAATATACTTTAAAAAATTCCCACTCTTCACCCCGAATAAACATTTCTTGGGATTGAGCTTCATGTTATACCGCCTAAGGGTGGCAAAAGTCTCCTCCAGGCCTGTAACTAGATCCCAAGTGATTTTGGATTTGACTAGAATATCATCAATATATGCTTCCATATTCTTGTCTTTCTGCTCTGCGAAAATCTTATCCATGAGGCATTGATAAGTAGTTCCTGCATTCTTCAAGCCAAACAACATCACTACATAGGCGTATAGTCCTCCCGCTGTCACAAAACTGACACGCTTCTGATCGTCTTTCGCTAGCGGTATCTGATGATACCCTTGGTAAGCGTCCATGAGAGACACAACTTCATACCCCACGGTAGAGTCAACCAACTGATCAATACGAGGCAAGGGGTAGCAGTCTTTATGGCACACTTTATTTAAATCGCAAAAGTCAATATACATCCTCCACTGTTAGAGGGCTTGGGAACCAGAACTACATTAGACACTCATTCAGAGAATTGAATTTCTTTAACATGATCCGCTTGCAATAATTTTATCTTTCTCGAGCCCAAAGTGTCGCCGCTTCAGCTGGACAGGTTGGACTCCCCGAGTGATGTTGAGGTGGTGTTCAGCAATGTGGGGATCTATTCCAATGAAATTGTGCATATCCTTGGCAAAGATATCTTCATTCTTCTTCAAGCATGCTACTAGTTCTTCCTTTATCTCTAGCTGCTGAGCCACCCGAGTGACTTTGCCCGAGGCTATTTCTACAGACTCCCCTTCTTCTATCTTTTCAACTCTGGGAGGTGACTCTTATAGCACACATACATTAGAAATGATGATGCCCTTCCCCTTGGGGTCAACAACTCTGGCTTTTTTCTGGTCATTTCAGACCATTTGCACATAATAACTTTGAGCAGCTTTCTGTTCTCCCTTTGCTTCCCCGACCAGCTGTTCGACTGGAAACTTCACCTTCTGATGATAGGGGGAAGCTACCGCCTAGAAAATAGATAGAAAAGGATGACCCAAAATTGCATTATAAGTGGATGGAGCATCCACTATGAGAAAATGAATATTATTAGTTTTTTGACTGGGTTTTATGCCCAGAGTGAGAGGCAAAGAAATTTGCCCGACGGGATGCACCATATGTCCCGCGAATCCGAACAGAGGAGTAACCACTGTTGGTGCAATCAGCCCAAGTCATGATTGACCGGACTCGAGTTTGACTCGAGTAGTGTTTTGATGTTTGACATTGATGTTTGACAATATGTTGGGGATATTGTTGGTGCAATCGACCCAGGTCATGATTGACTGTTTAACGATGGTTTGACCATTGTTTGACTATATGGTTGACTTGGGGTTGACCATATGATGGAGAAGTCCAAGTGGGATACTTGGCAATGGGAAAGTCCAAGTCTTAAGTACTTGGCATAGAAAGTCCAAGCATGAGTCTTGGCAAAGGAAAGTCCAAGCTTGAATCTAGGCATTTGGATAGTCCAACATTGGGTTAGCATGGAAAGTCCAAGGGTGTAGTTTTGTCCACGTAAGTCCAAGGATGTAGTTTTGGCAGTGAAAGTTCAAGCCAAGGGTACTTGGCATTTGGGAAGTCCAAGGGTGGAGTCTTAGCAGCATAAGTCCAATGGTTGACGGCGTAAAGTCCAAGCGTGGTCTTGGCAGCGTAAGTCCAATGTGCCTGGGCGATATAGATATCGTTAGCATGACAATAGCCGATGGAAGCACCTGAAGGATAGCATATGGAAGAACAAGTCATGGATGACTTGGAGGGATCTAATAGGCGTGAGGCTGATAGAGGTGGCTAGAAGGCTTAGGTCTAGGCTAAGGGTGGTCTAGCAAGAATGGGGGCACTATACTTGGGATTAAAACCTCATGG
The DNA here is from genome assembly GCA_025175895.1 of Wurfbainia villosa. NCBI lineage: Eukaryota > Viridiplantae > Streptophyta > Magnoliopsida > Zingiberales > Zingiberaceae > Wurfbainia > Wurfbainia villosa. The sequence goes on from CM046005.1 coordinate 82,982,781, forward strand.
ATGAGGTTATCAGTCGACTGATGTGAGTCGACTAGTATTTGACTGTAGAAAATGGCCTAGCAGTTGACTGATGGCCTGAGCAGTCGACTGCCATGGATGGGTCATACACAAATGACATTCTATTTTGGAGATGATTTCTTTTAGTTTTGACTAAAAGAACAATTGAGCAAATGACCTAGACTTGAGTTAGACTCAAGATGGTTAAACTTGAGTTAGACTCAAGTTAAACCATGGAAGATGATTCATCATGCAGAAAAGCCAAGGGTCATCTATCATCATGCGTGATTAAGGTGATTAATCATGCAAAGGGAGGAGATGAGAGGTTTTCGTGCATTCATGAAGGAGAATACCAAGGGCCTTGGTATTAAGAGTCTTCTTAATGAGGAGATAATGGTGTTGATGGCTTGTGGGCAATATAGGTGGTTTTCAACATGAAAGTGAGAGAGCTTTTGGGTTTAGGATGTGTAAGCAAAGAGGCAAGCCAAGGAATCCCTCTCCTTCTTCCTCCAAGTGTTCTTGGCATTTTTGCTAGGGTTGCTAGCACAACGTGACTCCAAAACTGCTGAGTGTCAATGTGGATACCTTAGAGATACGATTATCCTTACCGTATTGAGATCCTGGAGCGATTGGATTAGCGGGATTGTGAAGGGCTCACATCAAAGGTATACTTCTTCTAGATAAGATCTAGATAAAGTAGGATAATCAAAACGACTTATATGTTTTGCATGGATCTCTGGAGGGATCCAGTTTATATTTTGTTTCCGCTGCTGTTGTGCGAAGTATTCACCCGCGATATTGTGAATGTCACGATCCGATTTTTCCCTACAAGTACGTTAAGTACTTTATATTTATTGCACATGGATTTGTTTGATAATAGCTTAACTAAATCTCTGAATGGTAGTAGATATTGCTTGGTGGTAGTAGATGATTATACTAGATATACATGGACTTTCTTTCTCAAACATAAGGATCGAACACTAGAAATTTTTATTCTTTTTTGTAGAAGGATTGAGAATGAGAAAAATTCAACAATTTAAATAATTAGAAGTGATCATGGAGGAGAATTTGAAAACATGAGGTTTAAGAATTTTTTTCTAGAAAAGGGTACAAACATGAATTCTCCACTCCTAGGACACCACAACAAAATAGTGTTGTAGAGAGGAAGAATAGAGTCTTACAAGAAGCTGCGAGGAGTATGTTCTTCCTAGCTATTTGTGAGCTGAGGCTATTAACACTGCATGCTATGTTCAAAATAGAGTTTTGATACATAGATTTTTAGGAAAAACACCTCACGAACTATGGTTTGGAAAACCACCAACAATCAAGCATCTTAGGGTATTTGGTTGCAGGGTGTTCATTTTAAACACTAAGGATCATCTAGGAAAATTCATTGCTAAAGAGGATGAAGGTATCCTTGTAGGATATTCCATCACAAGTAAGGCTTATCGAGTTTATAACAAAAGAAAAGGTTTGGTGGAGGAATCGTCAAATGTAGTTTTTAAAGAAAGTAAAGTTCAAATCGATTAATTCTAAGGAAGAGAGAAATGAAGTCGTGTTTGAACTCAAGATATTGAGTTTGAATGAGAACACCAATATAGGGGGAGTTAGATTTGACTCTGATAATGAAAGCCCTAAGTCAAAAGGGTCATCGCTTGAGCTTGTGCCAAATAGTGAGGTACAGGAAACATCTCGACTACCAAGATCCACTAGGATTGTCTCTAGTCATCCCTTAGACCAAGTTGTTGGAGACATCGATCATGGAGTGAGGACTAGATCATTCTTTAGGAATGAAGTGAATCAAGTAGCATTAATATATGAAATTGAACCAAAAGTAATTGATGAAGCCTTGCTAGATCTGGACTTGATCATAACAATGCAAGATGAATTGAGACAATTTGAGAGAAGTCAAGTTTGGAATTTATTCTCAAGACCTGATCAAGCTACCATAATCAGCACAAAATGAATATTTAAAAATAAAATAAATGATAAGGGAGAAATTGTTAGAAACAAGGCTAGGTTAGTTGCCAAAGTTTACAATCAAGTTGAGGGACTGAAATATGATGAAACTTATGCACTCGTAGCTAGATTAGAATCCATAAGACTTAAGCTAACATTTGCAACATATAATGGCTTCAAGTTATACCAAATGGATGTGAAATCTGCGTTTTTGAATGGTCTTATTAAAGAGCAAGTCTATGTTGAACAACCGTCGGGGGTGAAAATTCTAAATTTCCAAACTAAGTGTATAAGCTTAAGAAGGCTCTTTATGGGCTGAAATAAGCACCTCATGTTTGGTACGAAAGGTTGTCACCTTTCCTAGTTGAAAGAGTTTTTAGAAGAGGTCAGATTGATTCTGTTAGAGATTCTGGGATCATGCACAGCGTAATAAAACAAATAAAATAATTTTTATTTCATCCCAGACATCTCTTGGGGATTAGGAATCCTTGCTATTGATATAATCTCATGCAAACACACAAAAGGAGAGAAGTTATACCTTTGAGATTCTTAACAAATCTGTCGAAACAACAAGCAAGACCAACGAACCTTGCCTCTATCAGTATCTACGTCGAGATCACCTGAGGCAACTCCTGGAGCAGCAAGCCTTTGTCTCCAATTGGTGCAAGCCAACTGACGGAGATAAGAGAAGGAAAGAGAAAAGACAGCTACAGGAAAGAAAACCAAGAGTTGCCTCCAAAGAATATTAAGGGATATATTTATAGATCTCTTGATTTGGGCATATAAGGAGATTTAAACGGAACCTTCCTTTCAATAATTATCTCATAATTAAGATAAGAACAACCAAGGAAATTTTCATAAGTAAAATCCCAAAAATGATGGAGCCGCAACACGACCATGTGTTTTACACACGGTCGGTCATGCCAAAAGACACGATCATGCCAAGACACACGACTGATGGTGTGTCCTTCTGTGCACATCCCTAGTTTGTTCATTTTCAGCCAGAGCTAGGCATGGCGAATGCCTGATTAGGCACGACCGTGTGAGGCTCTATATGATCCATATGACTTTGTTTAGGTGTGATATGGTCGTGTTATGTCCGACAAGGCCATAGGAAGTTTCATAGCTTCCGTTTCATACCTACTTGGCCTGATCCAACCAGATACATCCTCTCTCATTGATAATCTCATTCTCAGACTTGTTTTACGTCTCGAGATCACCTATAGTGTGTGTGACCCAATAGGTTCCCGGCTATGTTTGTCACACCCCGAGAGCATGGCGAGCCAAAAAGCAAATGGACAGGATCTCCCCTGTACGTAGCAACATATCCTGTTGATATAAGGCCTTTTAGCCACAATCACAACAACATATATATTATAAATACAACAAACCACAACGGAAACTATCAAAACGAAATAACAACTACACACAATGCAAACCGGTATAACTAACACAAAAACATAAAGAAAACATCGTCGAAACCCGCACCAATATGTGTGTACATCAACAATGTCAAACACACATCCACCATATAAATCTGGATTGATATAAAAAATATTCAAAAACAAAATGAAACATAAATGCAAGTCGGGACCCTTAGAAGTGAGATGAGATATTGTCAGCTAGCGATGCTCCAAGCACATCACGAAGTCGGCTACCTGTTACCTGGGCAACAAGAAAATCAGGGTCTGTGGTGGTGAGTACAAAAACTCAGCAGTAATAAGAATAGAAGTGCTTGCATAATATATATATATCACATGCGAGTCAACAATATGTTGTCTAAAGGTATAACAGATATACACCAGCATAATATAACAACTGTATAATTAAACTGATCAACAATAAAAAAGTAAGGTACTGACATACCTGAAGATCAGCAACGGTGTAACTCATACAACGTGAGTATAAATATCAAAATACAACGCCTACAACATGGTAGTAAATACTAACTCTATAAACAACAATACCGACATACTACCGTTCTATGTCCAATACACAATGAACGGGTCCATCCCGTTTCACCCCAAGGTACTGGTCAAAGGTATACAACAGTCTGACCAACTCAACACGGGTAATCCAGACGCGACCATATAAAATATGCTAGTGGAATGCAAGATGATGTATAACTCAAACAAATGCAACAAGCATAACTCAAACAAATGCAACATCACAACAAGCATACAAATAGACTGCATCTATAAATATATGGATCACAACCATATATGTGTGTGTGTGTGTGTGTGTGTGTGTGTGTGTGACAATATGCAAAATGTCATAAGAACACGGCAATGCAGTATGCATTGGTCATGCCTGCTCACCCCAGTCGCTACCACGACTCCAGTGTGGCCTAGGTGGCTCGACATGACAACTGTACAACTCAACACTAACCACTACTCTCGAGTGGCCGAGTGGGCAATATGAACAAGTAGCATATAAGCGTAAAAAGCTAGCTACACAATGGGGGTCCCTGTTGTTGGCCACTTCGATAGTCACTTCCCATGAGTGGTCGAGTGTCACATACGCAGGACAACTGCACATAACTCCAACTACCACCGTCTATAGTGGTCGAGTGCGGCACAACAAATGCTCTGCCCTCACACCAGTTACTCCTCCACGAGTAACCTGGGAGGCAAGATGACTGACGACCCTCTCAACTACAAGGGAGACCAAGTCGCCAGCATGCATGAAAATGACATGAATACACAGTCACACATACATATATCCACCACAGACTCTATCCTACAGAGAGTCATACTCATCTAATCAACACACTCTCTATCCTGCAGAGAGTCGTACTCAACTGATCATAACATTGTCTATCCTACAAAGAGTTATACTCGACTGATCAACACACTCTCTATCCTGCAAAGAGTCGTACTCAATTGATCACAACACTCTCTATCCTACAGAGAGTCATACTCGACTGATCACAACCAAGCTAGGACCACCGGTCCGTAGTGACACACTATCCCTAATCCACATGACCATACATATATCTACAACACACTCACTATTCTATAGAGAGGCATATATAGCTGACAACAACCAAGCTAGGACCTCCATTCCGTAGCAACACTATATTGACAAATCACACATCCATACACGACTATATGATCCATAGTGGATATGTACACAACATCAGGATATAACATGAAAACTCAACTTTAGTTCTAGAATCATCCACCCCCAGATTATTTATCTAAATTGGATAACTCAATTTTACAACCGAATTTAGCTACGTACACATAGTTAAACCACTACAGGCCCACTTACCATGACATCTATAATTCATAACAAAGATGAATGAATAGATAACAACAATAATAGAGTATTTAAGTGCAAAGGCAAGTATCAAACATAAGAAAAATTAGAGTGGAGTCAAGGTTAACGTGACAACAATATGAAGTTATATACTTCAGGATTTAGCTACTACCTGACCAGGGTATGAAATATTACCCACCTGTTAAATAGCTCCGCTAGTTGTCCATGCGTACAAGCATCTGTCACTTGCCAAAGTCCTGCAAGACAACATGAACTACGATTAAGTTCCAAATCGAATCCTACATCGATCTCATATTCAAATCCATTATCCAAATACTAATTAAAGTCTCGATCACACATCCTACATCACCTTTATATCTCGATTAGCTAACTCAACAACTCACCTTGATGAGTTTCACCCATACAACTTCTTGCCCCAAATTCCAGGATCCCATATATCAATCCCATAGTCGAATCAAAGGCAAATGACCCCAACTAACAGCCTTCTCAAGTAATATGTCGTAACAACATCGCCAACAAGATAAATGGAAAAATCAATCCTCAATCACAACACCTAACTTACAGTTTTCCTATATTGCATGTAACTCCAACATTAACACCATTACCACTATAATAATAGACATGATTCCGATTGCATAACCTTAATGCATCCAGATCCACTTACTTCACTCAGCCACAACCATTTACAACTCATTTACAACCATTTACAGCGATCTACAACTCATGAACAGCCAACACATCCTGCTCTATTCACCGGAACAACCCACTCGAGTCTCCTCCTCTCACAGTCACACAACCGACATCAAACCCTCCAATTTCAGTCATACAGCCGGCAATTTCCAAACAAAATCTCACACAATCACTCTCACAGCCACCAACATCTCATAACCGACCAAAACTCCAACTCATAGTCGTGCACAGTCGGCGCTCCTTGCTCACAGTCAACTCCATCAATAGAAAATCCACCTCACAGATCACACAACACAAAATCTAGCAATTTACTGCTAAAAGAGAGAGGCTAGATCAAGATTACCAGCCTTGGACTCCACTGGCAGCCACCTCCCTCCTATCCTTTGTTTTGCTCGTCGAAAAACCCACTGCCAACACCGCTGCCATAACTCTTGTGGAGATCACGATTCCCGTTTAGCACAAGGTGCATACGCCGTCGCTCAAACTCCCATCCCCCACGCACATTCATCGCTCTGGCTCATGTATGGACACTGTCGATTCACCCGTTAAAGGGTGTCGGCCAGAGTTGACGAAGGAAATCAGACTGACCTTATGGTCGAGTGCTTGGCTGCGTCGCCGCACCACCCACGTAGAGATGCCGACGAGATCTGGGATGGGTAGGAGTTAGAGAGGTCACGCGGGGAGGTGAGGTCGCGAGGGAGATCACTGTGAGGAGGAGGAGTCGCGAGTGGTTGGGTGCGGCGGAGAGGGAAGCGTTGCCGATCGGTGAAGAGAAAGAGGAAAAATGCGATCGGGATTTGAGGAGACCGAGATCGAGAGGAGGAGAAGAAGAAATCACGACGGAAATGAGGGAAACAGAAGAAACGGCTCGGGCTCGCGTTAAAGGAAGAGACGAGTGAGTTTTTTAACGACTGATCTAAGTGGTTGAGTTAGCCTAGATCAAATCCGAGTTAACCCAATTTGACCCAAACACCTAGATAAACCCCAACAGCTAATTAAATAATTAATCCGCCAATATTATTACTTCTTTAGCCAACCATTTGCAGTATTTTTTCATTCTCTCTCACTTAATAAAAATTTGGTCCCCAAATTTCGTACTAGCATGAAAAAAATTAATTCAAGCAAGTATCCGAAATGACCACCACATACCTCATGTTAACATATGAGGGTACCGAGCTCGAATGGTATCTTTCAACTCCCAAGTAGCCTCCTCATCAATATGATGTTGTCATCCAACTTTTACAAGTCGGATGGTCTTGTTCCGCAATTGACGCTCCTTGCGACTAAGAATTCACACTGGAATCTTTTCATAAGTTGCATTAGCCTGAAGCGGAATCAGTACCTCCTTCAGCACATGCTCAGAACGCGGCATGTATTTCCTCAGTATAGAAACATGAAATACGTTATGAACACCCACAAGTGTCGAAAGTAAAGCCAATCGGTAAGCTACACTCCCAATTCGCTCCAACATCTCAAATGGACCAATGTAGCGTAGAGCTAACTTTCCTTTTAACCCAAATCTTTTTGACTTCTTTGGTGGGTGAAACTTGTAGGAATACATGATCCCCGACTGAGAATTCCAAAGGCCTTCGTCTCTAGTTCGCATAACTCTTTTGTCGATCTTGTGCCTCGAATAACCATCGTCTGATGACTTGCACCAACTCTGCATCATGCTGAATACTCTGTGGCCCCAACAATTATCGTTCCCCAACCTCCTCCCACAACACGGGAGATCTATAGGGTCTGCTGTATAAGGCCTCGAAAGGAACCATTTGCATAGAAGAGTGGTAGCAGTTGTTATAAGCAAGTTCCACTAAATGAACATGGTCCTCCCAACTACCTCAGAAATTCATAACACAATATCTCAGCAGATCCTTCAATGTCTGAATGGTATGCTCAGACTGTCTATCTGTCTACGAATGAAATGTTATACTAAGCCGAAGCTCTGTGCCCATGACCTACTGCAGACTCTTCCAACATTGCGAGGTAAATCATGAATCTCTATCAGATATAATACTCAAAGGCACTCCATGCAGCCTAAAAATCCCTCGGAGGTACAACTCTGCCAGACGATCCAATAAGCCCATCCCACGAATAGGAAGGAAATGGGCAGATTTGGTTAATCGATACATGATCATCCAAATCACATTATGCCCTTTATGGGTTCTAGGTAATCCCGTAACGAAATCCATAGTGATATGCTCCCATTTCCATTCCTAATCGTAATTTTCAAAGCAACCAGGATTTACGCGTCGGCTTTACTCGGCATATCAACATCGAGCAACAATGTCTACAATATCTTTCTTCATACCGTTTTACTAGTATAAATGTTTCAAATCTCGGTACATCCGAGTACCACCAGGATAGATAGTAAATCTCGAATGATGTGCTTCCTATAGCAACTCTTCCTTAACTGGATGCGTGTCCGGAGGACACTATCCTTATCAGAGACGGAGAATTATCTTTTAACAAGAGAAGTTCATCTACCGTCCAAAATCCACTCCACCACACACTCTATAAGTGCATGGGAGACTATAGCGACCAATCTCCCTTGTTGCAACTGTTCGTGTTCCAGCGACTCTATAGTAGCTACCCAGTAGCTAGTCAAAACTCCATAAGCACTTCTGCTCCATACTACTACTACACAAGATCATATCTACTAAAACCACATCATGTGCATAACATCTTATCTCGTAGTTTCTTAACTGACGTAAGCATAAGATACGTCTCATGCAACTGTATCGGATTCGCTCCAATCCCTACAATGATGCATCCATGTACACCCTTCCATCCACACCGGAAGGATTAGCTAACACTGGTGCAAATGTCAATCATCATCTAGGCCCTGAAACCTAGTTTTCACAAGCTTCTGATCAAGTGATTTCCATCACCTTCTTGGTCAAACAAGTTTGTGGTATAGTAATGCTAAAAATATTCTATCCACATCTACAGTAATAACCAAATCATACAAGAAAACCACCAACTACGGTGGTCGAGTGTGCAACTCTAACTACCACCATCAACGGTGGCCAAGTTACGCAACTACAACAACCACAATTGATCCAATCGTGTTACACAACTACAACAATCACAATTGATCCAATCATGTCCAGAATACACGATTTCTCAAATCCATGGACGACTAACTCGTTAAATACATCTAACAACCTTATCAACAGCTCATAAAATTCATACTAAGTATGAAAAGTCGTCCTCCATACACCTGCATCCTTCTTAAATCAAGCTGATGATACATTAATTATCGCATAGACAATGATAATTGTATGATACTAAGTCACTACAATATCAATGTGTCAATCTTAAATCAACCCTAGAGTCTACATAGGTGTCCTTTAGCTGATCTAAATAGATCATTTATCTACAATGAAGGATATTCATTTCCTTCTACAATATCAGTGTTTAGCAATATTGAAACAAATAAAATTATCTCCTGGTAAAATCATCATTCCAATAAATACCTCCTGTGCATCATCAACCTTGCCAACTTTGCAAACCTGATCACTGAGGGTATCAATCAACTTGATTAGGCTCACAACCAATGAATGACATTGCATTGAGTATATCACGAGCTTCAGCTACTTTGTGTGCTTTATACCAGCCCTCAGTCAATACACCATAAGTAGAGACATTTGGCTCTAAAATATCATTACCTCAATCATTAAAGTCATCATCAAAAAATTTCTCCCGATATAAGGTCTTTAGTATCGAAACTATTCCCAAAATCACTCTGATCGTATACTCCACTTGTCTATGCAATGGCAAACCTGGGAGTTCATCCGAAACTATATCTGAATACTCTCGGATTATACACACATCCGAGAGATATTTTATACTGTCATTTCAACATCATAACATCCAAGTTAATATTAAGATATCTACATTATATCAACCAAGTCAACAATATAACAACTAAATCGAATCTTCCACCATAATATAACATCTCCAACAATCAATCTCTGAACATCCAAAATCAATATCATAACCCTCTGATAATCATCACAGTAATGTAAACTACAGTAATACCCCAAATGATCAATCATTCAACCATCTACATCTCCTCTCGGGTAAAGATGTAAACTCATCCAACTTCTGCTTTTGACGACTGAGCTCATGTAGGTGCAAAAGACTACCATGGAGAAACTAAAGTCTACTGCCAAAATGGAGATGCAAATCGGAACAGCTCATAACCCATGACTTCGATCTTGCTCCTTTTATCCAACATTCAGAGACTTCTGATTTTAATAATTTGACCTGCAATATTTTCTTATCGGTCTCCAACTCTTAAACACTTGTACGGAGTCACTTCTAAACTCTTGACCCGATCCAATGTCTTCCGACATGATCTGATAGAAGATCCAGACATCCTAATCCAAATGTAAGCCAATAAACCGTGGGTGACTTAAAACATCCATTCACATTCTTGAGCTATTAGGTGGTCATAACTCGGCAAGTCTAACGACTATGCACGATACTCCCATTACCGAATAATCACCCTACTTGAAGCTCAAGAATTCCCTGACAATGAGTCAAAGAAAGTGACGCAGGGAAATACTCTCTCTCAACATCACTAAACCATGATCAAGTGATATATTATTCCCCGAACGTTCTTTCCTGCACCTACCACCAAGTACCGGCTTGATCCCGATAATGGTATGCAACTAACTCCACTTTCTCTGTATAACACGAGTTAAGTACTCAAAAGTACCCTTAAAGTTATACAACCCAGCACGAACAACTCGGGGATCAAAATCCCTATGAAACACCGTAAACTAACCCTATGCTATCTACATCAACAATAGCCTACACATCTTGTCCATTACCCAATAGGTAATAATTTCACTAGTATAATTAGTAAAAATCCCTAAGAGTGTAACCTTTGATTTCCACTAGAAATGTGACGACTTGACCTCTGCTTTCCGACATGGTATCAGTCGACTCTCAAAGAAAATTCATTTTTTCGACATAGGTTCAAGACTCACCAACTCAACAGGTCATACCCGTGGTCAACTCAAACCACGATTATGAATAATAACCAACACACTACCTGTTATTCCCTGTTATAAACATTAAATGCATAACCAACAAAACCGAGAGTATAAACCCTAAAGGCAACTCCAGTTGGTCGCTTCGATGGACAACCCCTACTACAAGTCTGTACAAGTGTCATCACTCTGTCTATATACACCTGTCGAACAAGTTTAGATATGTATATAACTAGAATATAGGTTATCAGGAATTCTTACTTCGTGCTGCTCGGAGCTCAAGCCATAGTCAATCTCATCTCACAAAACTGAAAACAAATAAACTCTCGAGAATCCAAAACTCAATGAAAAAATCATTGTATGACATCGCAGAACCTAGGGCTCTGATACCACTAAAGTTGTCATGCCCCGAGAACATGTCGAGCCGAAAAGCAAACGGACAACATCTCCCCTGTATGTGGCAACATATCCTGTTGATACAAGGTCTTTCGGCCACAATCACAACAACATATATAATGTAAATACAACAAAACACAGCGGAAACTATCAAAATGAAATAACAACTACACACAGTGCATATCGGTATGACTAACACCAAAACATAAAGAAAACATCGCCAACCCCGCACCAACATGTACGTACATCAACAATGTCAAACACACATCCACCATATAAATCCGGATCGATATAAGAAACATTCGAAAACAAAATGAAACATAAATGCAAGCCGGGACCCTCGGAAGTGAGATGAAATGTTGCCAGCTAGCGATGCTCCAAGCCCATCACGAAGTCGGTTACCTATTACCTGGGCGACAAGAAAACCCAAGATTTGTGGTGGTGAGTACAAAAACTCAGCGGTAATAAGAATAGAAGTGCATGCACAATATATATATATATATATATATATATATATATATATATATATATATATATATATCACATGCGAGTTAACAATATGTTGTTTAAAGGCATAACAGATATACACCAGCATTATATAACAACTATATAACTAAACTGATCAACGATAACAAAGTAAGGTATTGACATACCTGAAGATCAACAACGATGTAACTCTATAAGTACCAAAATACAACACCTACAGTAAGTACCAAATAACAATACCGACATACGACCATTCTATGTCCAATACATAATGAACCGGATCCATCCCGTATCACCTCAAGGTACTGGTCAAAGGTATACAACAGTCTGACCAACTCAACACGGGTAATCCACACACGACCATATAAAATATGCAAGTGGAATGCAAGATGATGTACAATCAAATGCAGCAAACATAGCTCAAACAAATACAACAAGCATATATATAGACTGCATCTATATATATATATACTATAAGAACACAGCAATGCAGGATGCATGGTCATGGCTCGACATGACAACTGTCCCAACTCTGTTAGTGCAGGGGCACTAGATAATCGAACCTAGGTTTTGATTATAGCAAAGATTCAAAGTTAAGGTCATATTGTTATCTCATGAGCTGAATTAAGTGTGCAGGAAATAGTTAAGCTAAGATGAAGGTCAGTGACACTTGGAGAATCCTGAGTCGGGAAACCGTGGTGGTCGGGCGACACAGAGGAAACTTCGTGGGAGCCGAAGAACCTAGGTGGAAGACCGAAAGCAAAGCGACAGGTCATAAAGGACCAGAGGTAAGCACGAGTGTGAAGAGAGACGGTAAGGTCGTGTCCTCTATACGGGGACGACCATAGGCGGCGATCCGACTAAGACTTCCAGTGGAAGGTCTAGGTCGAGATCGGATGGTAAGAAACCGTTGCATTTACCATTTTCCATGCTAACCTCTTACTGCAGGGAAGTGGCCAGGCTGGCAGTCGACTACAGGTTATTGGGAAGTCGACTGATGCACATCAGTCGACTGATGGAAGGCATCAGTCAACTAATGGTGATGAATCAGCCTTTTGCACTAGGTCAAAACGGATAATGTTTGACGCGACCACTTCGCGATAAAATATGGTACCACCTCGTGATCAGTTCCAAAAGATGAGGAGACTTATTCCAAGGAAAAACTCTATAAAAGGAGGGGAGGACTCCAACCTAAACATCAATCAAGATTATTCTTAAGTGCTCCTACAACGCCAAAGCTCCAACACCATCATAACGCCGACGCGATGTCAAGCTTTCATCTTCTTCGTTGGCAACAACAACAAGTAATATTTTTGTTTATTGTATTCTTTGTTTTAATCGTAACGAGGTGAGGTAGGCTTGTTGCCTCATCCTCGTACTTTCAGTTTTGTGTTCGTTGTCTCCTACCTCCAACAAGGAGGAGACCTTATAGTGGATTGCCCCCTTCGTGCGCAGTTTAACATCGTGGGGCCTTGGAGTAGCAACCACTAGATTGTGAACCAAGTAAAAATAAACTTATCTTTTTTATTTTTTCATTATGCTTGCTCGTATATCGAACGAACGAAAAGAAAAGTTTTACGCTCGCTATTCACCCCCCCTCTAGCGACGCTTCTCGATCCAACAAACTCAACACCAACCACTACTCTCGAGTGATCGAGTGGACAGTATGAACAAGTAGCATATAAGCGTAAAGAGTTAGCTACACAACGGGGGTCTCTGTTGTTGGTCACTCCGATAGTCACTACCCATGAGTGGTCGAGTGCAATGCACACAGGACAACTGCACGCAACTCCAACTACCACCGTCTATAGTGGTCGAGTGTGACACAACAAATGCTCAGCCCTCACGCCAATTACTCCTCCACAAGTAACCTGGGAAGTAGGATGACTGACGTCTCTCTCAACCACAAGGGAGACCAAGTCGCCAGCATGAATGTAAATGACATGAATGCACAGTCACACATACATATATCCACCACAGGCTCTATCCTACAGAGAGTCATACTCATCTAATCAACACACTCTCTATTCTGCAGAGAGTCATACTCTACTGATTATAACACTCTCTATCCTGCAGAGAGTCATACTCGACTGATCGACACATTCTTTATCCTACAAAGTCGTACTCAATTGATCACAACACTTTCTATCCCACAAAGAGTCATACTCGACTGATCACAACTAAGCTAGGACCACCGGTCCGTAGCGACACACTATCCACAATCCACATGACCATACATATGTCGACAACACACTCTCTATTCAATAGAGAGGCATATACAACTGACAACAACCAAGCTAGGACCTCCAGTCCATAGCGACACTATATTGATAAATCACACGTCCATACACGACTACATGATCCATAGTGAATATGTACACAACATCAGGATATAACATGGAAACTCAACTTTAGTTCTAGAATCATCCACCCCCAGATGATTTATCTAAATTGCACAATTCAGTTTTACAACCAAATTTATCTACGTACACATAGGTAAACCACTACAGGTCCACTTACCATGACATCTATAATTCATAACAAAGATGAATGAATAGATAACAACAATAATAGAGTATTTAAGTGCAAAGGCAAGTATCAAGCATCAGAAAAACTAGAGTGGAGTCAAGGTCAACGTGACAACAATATGAAATTATATACTTCAGGGTTTAGCTACTACCTGACCACGGTAGGAAATATTACCCACCTGTTAAATAGCTCCGCTAGTTGTCCATGTGTACAAGCATATGTCACTTGCCAAAGTCCTACAAGACAACATGAACTACGATTAAGTTCTAAATTGAATCCTACATCGATCTCAAATTCAAATCCATTATCCAAATACTAATTAAAGTCTTGATCAGACATCCTACATCACCTTAATATCTCGATCAGCTAACTGAACAACTCACCTTGATGAGTTTCACCCATACAACTTCTTGCCCCAAATTCCAGGATCCCATATATCAATCCCATAGTTGAATCAAAGACAAATGACCCCAACTAGCAGCCTTCATAAGTAATCTGTCGTAACAACATCGCCAACAAGATAAATGGTAAAATCAATCCTCAATCACAACACCTAACTTACAGTTTTCCTATACTGCATGTAACTCCAACATTAACACCATTACCACTATAATAATAGACAAGATTCCGATTGCATAAACTTAATGCATCAAGATCCACTTACCTCACTCAGCCACAGCCATTTACAGCTCATTTACAACCATTTATAGTTATCTATAACTCATGAATAACCAACACATCCTGCTCTATTCACCGGAACATCCCACTTGAGTCTCCTCCTCTCGCTCACAATCGCACAACCGACATCAACCCCCCGCCCCCATTTCAGTCGTACAACCGGCAATTTCCAAACAGAACCTCACACAATCACTCTCAGAGCCACCAACAACCCATAACTGACCAAAACTCCAACTCACACCTGTGCATATTTGGCGCTCCTTGCTCACAGCCGACTCCATCGACAGGAAATCCACCCCACAGATCACACAACTCAAAATCTAGCAATTTACTGCTAAAAGAGAGAGGCTAGATCAAGCTTACCAGCCTTGGACTCCACTGACAACCACCTCCTTCCTATCCCCTATTCTGCTCACCGAAAAACCCACTGCCAACACCGCTGCCATAGCTCTTGCAGAGATCGTGATTCCCGTTTAACACAAGGTGCAGACATCGCCGCTCAAACTCCCAGCCCACATGCACACTCACCGCTCCGGCTCATCTGTGGACACCATCGATTCACCCGCTAAAGGTTGACGGTGAGAACTGAGGAAGGAAATCAAACTTAACTTATGGTCGAGCGCTTGGCTGCGGTGGCAACGTCGCGGCACCACCCGCGCAGTGATGCCGACGAGATTTGGGATGGGCAAGAGTCAGAGAGGTCACATGGGGAGGTGAGGTCGCGAGGGAGATCACTGTGAGGCGAAGGAGTCATGAGTGGTTGGGTGCGGCGGAGAGGGAAGCGCTGCCGATCGGTGAAGAGAAAGAGGAAAAATGCGATTGAGATTTGAGGAGACCGAGATCGAGAGGAGGAGAAGAAGAAATCATGGCGAAAATGAGGGAAACGTAAGAAATGGATCGAGCTCGCTTTAAAGGAAGAGACGAGTGAGTTTTTTAACAGCTGATCTAAGTGGTTGAGTTAGCCTAGATCAAATCCGAGTTAACTCAATTTGACCCAAACACCTAGATAAACCCCAACAGCTAATTAAATAATTAATCTGCAATAATTATATATATATATATATATATATAAATATATATATATATATATATATATATATATATATATATATATATTCCGCCGATATTATTACTTCTTTAGCCATCCATTTGCAGTATTTTTACAATGTTGGCCATTCAAAATTAACCCCTAAATTATGAATAGATCGTGAGTGATACCTAGCAGTACATCATGACCCTCAATTAACTAGAAAGTTCAAATCAATTCCATAACATTTCTGAACCCTTCAACAACTACAGTTATTTCCGTGCATTGTTCCTTTCACTCATCCTATACCCACTTGGTTCAGGACATGGTCTATGTGCTCGTCCCCATTAGGCTAACTACATCACACCTAGCTCGAGTTAGTTTTCTTGTTCTGTGGATTCAAGTTACTCATACATGTCCTCAAAAAGACTATCTTCTTATCATGCTTGCTCTAGCTAGAGACTTCTAAGTAACAATCCTGACAAGTGGCCTAGGGTATACATCTCCTTTACATAAGTAGTGGTGAATTCTCTATGGGCTATTCAAACACCTTCGATCATTTTGACTTATACCCAATCAACCCGGAGTTACACCTCCTATGGAGATAATTGCGAAGAAGCCAAAATATAAGACGTCATGATCAAGATGAATTGAATACCTCACGTCTAAAGAATCTCATACTCGAGCTGCAATGAGATTTTCAACCACATATAGGGTCATATGAAGTCTCATAGCAGGTCAGCTTAATTTTTCCTTAACTTTGAATCGGTTTGTTATAGATCAAAAAGGGGGAGATTGTTGGTACAGGGGCACCAGATAATCGAACCAAGGTTTTGATAATGACAAAGGTTCAAAGTTAAGTTATTATGGTTATCTCACATGCTGTGTTGAGTGTGCAGGAAATGTATTAAGCTAAGTTAAAGGTCAACGACACCAGGAGAATCTCAGGATGAGAAACCGTGGTGGTTAGGTGACACCAGGAGAACCTCAGGGAGTCGAGGAACCTCGGTGGTGACCGAAAGCTAAGCGACAGGTCAGGAGGACCAGAGGTAAGCACCGAGTGCGAAGTGATGGTAAGGTCGTGTCCTTCGTACGGGGACAACCGTAGGCAGCGAAGACTTCCAGAGGAAGGTCTAGGTCGAGGTCGGACGGTATGGAACCATCGTAATTACCATTGTTCAACATTTTTGTGCTAACTCTATATTGCAGATAAGTGATCAAGCTGACAGTCGACTGAAGGCTAATGGCAGTCGACTGATTCTACCATCAGTTGACTGTTCAGGGGCATCACTCGATTGTTGGTCAAGCTGATCACTTCGAAGATAGTCAAAAGAAGAGCCACAAAATGAGGGGTGATGTGGAGCTTTGATCCAGATCTAGTTCTCAATGAACTAGGGCTCAAAGGGCTATAAAAGAAAAAGGAGTTTACCTTTTCTTATCATCTAAGTTTACTCTCAAAGTGCTCTAACAATGCCAAGCTTCCGACAACAACACTACGTCGTCGTAACACCGACATCACGCCAAACCTCGCATCATCTAAGTCAGTATCTTGTCTTTAATTGTTTTTCATTCTTGTACTTGAGTTTTTAATTGCAAAGAGGAGAGATAGTCTTGTTGCCTCTTCCTCTATCTTGTGTTTTTGTAATCATCGTCTCTTACTTCCAACGAGGAAGAGACTCCTTTAGTGGATTGCCCGTCTAAAGCAGTCTAGGACCGTGGACCTTGAACTAGCAACCTTTTGGTTGTGAACCAAGTAAAAATAAAGTGTGTCAATCTTGTTTTTGCTATTACTTTTCACTGTGCATACTTTGGTTTTAACGATGAAAAAGAAAAGATTTACGTACGCTATTCACCCCCTCAAGCGTGTTTACTCGATCCTTCGTAAGGGTGTAGGTTTGGCGACGTAAAGTCCAAGTGAACTTTGGTAATTGGGAAGTCCAAAAGTAGATTTGGCAGCGAAAAGTCCAAGCATAGGTCTTGGTGGAGTAAGTCCAAATGAATCTTGGCAATGTGAAAGTCTAAGGGTGTAGGTTTGGCGGCGTTAAGTCCAAGCATGGGTTTTGGTAACATAAGTCGAAATCTATCTTGGCAAGAAAGTCCAAGGGTGAGGTTTTAGCGGCGTAAAGTCCAAGCATGGGTCTTGGCAGTGTAAGTCTAAATAGATCTTGGCAACTAAGTCCAAAGGTTAGATTTTGGCAATGTAAAGTCCAAGCATGTGGTCTTAGCGGCATAAGTCTGAATAAACCTTGACAAAGGACCTGGTTAGCATGACATAGCCGATGGAAGAACTGGAACACTAACGTAAAGGATGAAGAGTCACAGCCTCGAGGGATATAAGAGGTGTGAGGCTAATGGAAGTGGCTAAAAGGCTTAGGTCTAGGCTAAGTGTGGTCAATTAAGTATAAGGGGATCATACTTGGGTTAAACCTCATGTTTGAGGTCTACCAATCAACTGAGTTTATAAACCAGTCGACTAGCCAAGTGTTTGATGCTCGGGAGCCTAGTTGACTAGGAGCAGTCGACTAGGATTATAACTAGTCTATTAGTTGAGGAGTCGATTGAGACTTGATTGCTCGGCTGAGGCTGTAGTAGTGTTTGGATAGTTGACTAGCCTTGAGCAGTCGACTGTCATGGATAAGCAATCGATGACCCATACCAGCAATCAACTGGATAGTCGACTGTTGATGCATCAGTCGATTGTTGGTAAGGGTAGTCAACTATTGAGGTATCCGTTGAGCTAGTTCAACGTGGATTAAGTTGATTGTGAGAAAACAATATTAGAGATCGGTTGGTGTCACTAGAGGGGGTGAATAGCGATTTCTCATCGTTTGATAGATTCAATCACGTTCGTGTTGTGCTTGTCTACAAAAGCATTATACGCAGCGGAATATACAATACAAAATACAAATAGAAATACACAAGCACAACAAGATGATATAACGTGGTTCGAAACCTAGGGTTCCTACTCCACGGGTCAAGCTCAAGTAATCTCTAGTGATGCACACCACCACTAAATTTTCTCCTTCTCAATAACACATCGGAGGTCGAGAAACCTCGAATAGGTTATTACAATAGTAATACAACAATAGAATACAAGTATACAAATGTAATGTGAAGAAAAACTTTATAAGAGTGCCTTTGATTGCTTGCTTTGGAATATTCTTGAAGGACTGGAATGCAGTAGGAATTCCCCTTCAAAATCTCCCTAAAAATTGATGCAAAATCTCTATCTTGAGCTCCTTTTATAACTTGGATCGAGCTGATTTCATGCTTAGCAGTCGACTGCCAAAAGACCCCAGTCAACTGCCCATAGTATCGTTGTCTCACAACGACTCAATCCACGTTGGAAAACTCCAACGGATACACTAGCAGTTGATTGCCCTTACCAACAGTCAACTGTTGGCCTGATAGCCGATTGATTAGTCGACTACCAAAGCTTCTGCACTCATGTCCACTTAAATCAATCGACTGCTCTTCATGGTAGTTGACTGCCAAGGCCACAGAACAACAGTCGTGCATCAGTCAACTCCTGACTAGTCGACCAGTCATAATCTCAGTCGACTGATCCAAGTTGATTAGGTACCAAGTATCAAACACTCGGTTAGTTGATTGATCCATAACACCAGTCGACTGATAAATCTCAAACATGAAGTTTAACTCAAGTATGATCCCTTCATACTTGATAGACCACCGTTAACCTAGACCTAAGCCTTCTAGTCACCTCCATCAGTCTCATGCCTATCAGATTCCTCCAAGTCATCCATGACTTGTTCATCCATACGCTAGCTTTTAAGTGCTTCCATCGGCTATTGTCATGCTAACTGGGTATGCATTGTCAAAGTACATTTGGACTTACACCGTCAAGACAAACGCTTAGACTTTACGCCATCAAACATTGGACTTATGCCTCCAAGACTATAGCTTGGACTTACGCCGCCAATATCACACCCTTGGACTTCCCAAATGTCAAGTATCCATACTTAGACTTTCACCACTAAAGTTTACTTGGAGTTTATGCCGCCAAGATTATAACTTGGACTTATGCTGCCCAGACTATATCTTTGGACTTTCCTTGCCAAGTACTCATGACTTGGAATTTACTATTGCCAAGGCCCATTCTTGGACTTTCCATGCCAAGTACCCAAGACTTGGACTTTTCATGTCAAGTACACAAGACTTGGACTTTCCATGTCAAGTATACAAGACTTGAACTTCTCAAATGTCAAGACCATTCTTGTACTTCCCATGACAATCACATTGTCAATCATTTTGTTGAACATCAAAATACTACTTAAGTCAAACTCGAGTCAGGTCAATCGTGACTTGAGCCGATTGCACCAACAAACAACACTGTGGACAGTCGACTGCTAGGCACAAAATCAGTCTGATACAGGTCATAAAAGGAGCAGCTCGTGGAGGATTTCGGCTAAAATTTTTGGGGTGATTTTAAAGAGAAAGTGTTGTTGCATTCCATACCTTCAAGAGCAATCTAAAGCAACCAACAAGCAAACAATCAAAAGTTCTCTTGTAAAGTGTTATTTACTTATTATTGTATTTGTTTCTTATTTTGGTTGTATCTTATAAGCTTTGTGTTATATACGAGATTTCTCCACCTCTAGTGTTATTCTGAGAAGGAGAGAGTTCATAGTGAGGGTAGATCACTAGAACGTCATCTTGGAGTAGGAACCCTAGTTCCGAACCACGTAAAATATTGTGTTGTGCATGTGTTTTGTCTTTATTTCTATTTGTATTGTATTCCACTGTGTATATCATTTTTGTAGACAAGCACGACACGACACGATCAAAGCAAAACAAAAAATGATGTTCACCCCCTTCAAGCACGACGATCGATTCCTCAATACTATTGATACCTAACATTATAACTAAGAATGACTTGTTGGACTCCCTCCAAGGTCGTTCTTAGTCATAGTAGATATCAACCCGCTAAGAGATAATCTATCATATCTCGAATTCAAAGTCAGAGCTCTTGAATTTGACAAAATAGTGGGAGTTTATTGTTAATATAAATTGTTTGCATTACTATAAATTCATCTCTCTTACATATCTTTTTGTATGTCTAGGTACTGATTAGAACATCATGTTGACCTCTATTCATTTACATTCTATTTTGGGCTACAACAAACTGATTAGTCCAAATTTCTTGGACTACTTCGCAACTTGAGAATGGTTCTCAAGGCTGAGAAGTTATCTTATTCCCTTGAAGAGGTTCTTCCCCAACCTTCTGGAGATTAAAAGTTGGCTTAGCTTACTGGAAACATGTTGCTGACTCTAACATGGCGAGTTGCATTATGCTAGCATCGATATCTCCCGAGTTACAAAAGCAACATGAGTATATGAATGGTAACATAATTTTCTTTCATCTTTGTGAGATGTTCGATGAGCAGGTAAGATCCGAAAGGTTCAAGATCACCCATCTCCTTTTTCACTCAAAGATGCAGAAGAGTTCATCCGCAGTGCGGTATGCACTGAAGATGAATGGCTATATTGAACGATTGAGATCACTAGGGTTTTTCATGGGCCACGAATTAAGTATTAACTTAATTCTACATAGTTCGACTAATAGTTATTCACAATTTATGATGAACTATCAGATGAACAAGATAGAGTCCACAATACCATAGCTGATCAATATGCTCAAAACAGTGGAGCTATCTATTGCTAAAGAACAGAAGGCGGCGATGTTGGTTGACTCCTCTAAGAAAGGTTCTAAGAGGAAGTCAAAATCTGCAGCCAAAGGGAAGAAAAAGACAAAGAATGAAGAACCAACTCCCAAGGGTACTTGCCACCATTGTGACAAGGCTGAACACTAGAAGAGAAATGACAAACAATGGAGTCACTGAAGTAGAAAAAAGCCTCTAATGCCCAATCTACTTTAGATATATTTATTATTGAATGTCATACTATTTCTTCGAACACTTGGGTATTAGATACCGAGTGTGACTCACATATATATAATGACATACCGAGGCTAAGGAACAGAAGAAGACTAGTTAAGGAAGAAGCAAATCTAAGGGTTGGCAATGGGGCAAAGGTTGTTGTTGTAGCCAAAGGAACTTATATGTTGCAGCTTTCTACGAGACTAGTTTTAAAGTTGGATGATTATTTTTATATTCCTGCATTAATAAAGAATATTGTTTTCTATTTCATGCTTGAATAAGAAAGGTTATCATTTGACGTTTAGTAATAATTATAATTACATTATGTTAAATTATGTTCTTTTATGCTACTAGATTGCTGAATAATGGAATCTGCATATTAGATATCCAACGAGATATTCAATATTGAATCGAATAGCAAACACGTTAAGTTAGATAAGTAATTACCTCGCAATTGTGGCATTGCCATCTTGGCCATATAAGCAAATAATGCTTGTCCAAACTGCATAAGCTTGACATTTTGGAGTCTTGTGAATCGGATTCATTAGACACATGTGCTTCATGCTTAAAAGGAAAGATGTCTAATGGAAAAGTGACAGTTGAGGTATTGGACCTTATACATACAGATGTATGTGGACCAATTCAAGTTATGCCATTGGAGGTTATAGCTATTTCGTTACCTTTATCGATTATTACTCACGATATGGGTATTTGTATCTATTAAGATACAAATCTGAAGTCCTTGAAAAGTTTAAAGATTTCAGAAATAAAGTAGAAAAACAACTTGGGAAAGGTATTAAAGTACTTCGATCGAATCGAGGTGATGAATGCTTGAGTCAAGAGTTTCAAGATTATATAAGGGGCAATTACATCTTGTCCCAAAGGACTCCACCTTACACGCCACAATATAATAGTGTGACTAAAAGGCGAAATCGAGTCATGTTGGACATGATTAGGTCAATGATACAACATGCAAGTCTTCCAAAGTCTTTTTGAAGTTATGCACTCGAGACCGCTATTTACTTGTTAAACAGAGTCCTGACTAAGACAGTCTCTACTACATGTGAGATATGCAAAAGTAGAAATATTCATTTATCTTACTTAAAGATGTGGGGTTGTCCTGCTTATGTGAAGAGAACAGTATCAAACAAGCTGGAGGCTAAGTCTGATAAGTGTCTATTTATTGGTTACCCTAAAGAAACGAGAGGTTACTAATTCTATCATTTCTTGAAACAAAAGGTGTTTGTTTTAAGGCATGATGTATTCTTAGTCAAGAAGTTTCTCTTACAAGAAAACAGTAGAAGTGAGATTGAACTAAACGTAGTTTAAGAGACTCTGGTAGACACAGAAAAGATGTTTGGTTAAGAACCACAACTAATTACTCATTCGGATGAGGTAACAGATGAACCTGATAATACACTACCTCCTCATAGATCTAGTAGGACACGTAGGATTCCTGAGAGATATGAATTTCTCATAAGTGAATCTAATAAAGTGTTGCTCATTGAAGATGAGGAACCTACTAGTTACGAAGATTTTCTAAATAGTTAAGACATGAATAGGTGGCTAATGACCATGAAATCAGACATGGATTTCATGTACAAAAACCAAATTTGGAACTTGGTGGACCCACCCGAAAGCATAACACCTATAGGGTGCAAATGAGTTTTCAAGCAGAAAATCGACATGGACAGTAATGTTATTACCTATAAAACTAGATTAGTGGCAAAATGCTATCATCAAAAATAAGGTATTAACTATGATGAAATCTTTTCACTAGTAGCGATGTTTAAATCCATTCGGATACTCTTGTCCATAAAGGCTCATTTTAATTATGAGATATGACAAATGGATATGAAAACAACTTTCCTTAATGAAAATCTATTTGAGGATATATATATGATACAACCTGAGGGTTTCACATATATTGATATGAATATAGTATGTAAGCTTCAACGATCCATTTATGGATTGAAACAAGCATCTAGTAGTTGGAATATCCATTTTGATGAGACAATCAAATAGTTTGATTTCTCACAAAATCTTGAGGAGTCTTGTGTATAAAAATATTAGTGGGAGTACGATCATGTTCCTAGTATTATATGTCGATGACATATTAATTATAGGAAATGATATTCTTATTTTGCAAATAGTCAAGATATGGTTGTTCAAAACGTTCTCCATGAAAGATATGGGAGAAGCAACCTATATTTTGGGGATTAAGATCTATAAAGATAGATTAAACCGGTTGCTTGGTATTTCGTAGTCTACATACATAGACAAAGTGCTAAAACGGTTTAGCATGGAAGAACCTAAGAAAGGTTTTATTCCTATGAGGCATGAGATTCGCCTTTCTAAGTCTATGTGTTCGCACATAGAAGACAAGAGGATTTGCATGAGTCAGATCTTATATGCATCAGCTATATGATCGATCATGTATGCTATGTTATGTACGAGGCCCGATGAATCATATGCTTTGAATGTTACGAGCATATACTAGTCGGATCCTAGTATGAATCATTGGGTGACTGTCAAGGCAATCTTTAAGTACTTGAGAAGGACTAAGGATTTATTTTTGGTATACGGAGGAGGTGATGTGGTAGTAAGCGGGTATATGGATGTCAACTTCCAGATGAATAATAATGATTCCACATCCCAATCTATATACATATTCATCTTGAATGAAGGTGTGATGAGTTGAAAAAGTTCCAAATAAGACACCGTTGTTGATTCTACTACGGAGGCAAAGTACATCACAACTTCTGAAGCAGCGAAAGAGGTGGTATTGATCAAGAAGTTTATTGTTGAACTTAGAGTAGTTCCAAGAACTGTTGAAGCATTACTGGATTACTGTGACAATAATGGTGTCATTGTACAAGCGAAGAAACCACGATCTCATCAGTGATCCAAGCACATACTTTGTCATTTCTATTTGATCAAAGAGATAATAGATAAAAGAGACGTATGAATAGAGAAAGTTCCCACCGATAGGAATCTAACAGATCCCTTGACAATGTTAGTGTCAGCCCTTAGTGTCAATCATGAGATGATTGATTAGGGATCATATGTATCATATTTCATTAATAACATATAAATATTGATTATTATATTTAATTTATGTGTGTGCCAGCTAAATAAATATAATAATGCCCTTGAATAGTAGGTTCTAATCTACAATATATCATTTGGTAGAATTGATTATGAGAAGCTGTAGAGAACACTATACTTAAACATTCCTAGTCAAGTATTGTATCAATAGACTAGGGATATATTGAGACTAGCATGTAGGTCAATGGATGACTTGATCTCACAAGTCATGGATATGTGATATCACATTGACACATGAATATATATATTGGAGAATATATGTACTGAATTGACCCGCTATGAGAAAGTGTCATGGATCGTTATATGAGTGTCATATACTTTCTCATGTGACTATTAGTAAGAATAGTTCTTAGACCTGAAGTCACTACGGTTCCCTACATAAGGAGTTATGTACTTTGGCATCGTTTAACGTCACCCGTAACAGGGTACACTATAACGGAGATTGCTGGGTATGTAATGAATTATGCGGAGGGATGTGAGCGATGTAGATGAGATCTATCCCTCCCATATGACGGGAGTGATATCTTTGGCCTCTTGATAGAGTATGACCACGAAATGCATGACCATGCTCAAATGAGTCAATATGAGATATTGAGCTCATTTGTTTGAGTGAGTCTGCTTGGGGATCAAGAAATATAAAGATCGATAAAGGGATGACACGGTCTATGCCTCATTGATCGATCTAAGATATCAAGGATAGAAGGACATCGTCATACACGATAATAGTCACGGAAAGGTTGTCGGATCTCGACTTTCTTGTAACTTGGGTAACAATGATGTATTGCTAGATGTCACTCATTGCTTATGCGTCTAAAAGGGGTTTTTAGACACATTGTCAACGTTACAAGAGCCTATTGGGTCACACACAAATGACATTCTATTTTGAAGATGGTTTCTTTTAGTTTTGACTAAAAGAACAATTGAGTAAATGGCCAAGACTTGAGTTTGACTCAAGCTGGTTAAACTTGAGTTAGACTCAAGTTAACCCATGGAAGATGTTTCATCATGCAGAAAATCCAAGGGTCATCTATCATCATGCAATTAATCATTCAAGAGAATACTAAGGGTCTTGGTATTCATGATAAGGAGATGAGAGATTTTATGCATTGATGAAAGGGAATACCAAAGGTCATGGTATTCATTAGGAGATAAGGGAGTTGATGGCTTGTGGGTTTTTGATAGGCTTTTAACGTGAAAGCTATAGTTGCTTTTGGTTTTGGGCGTGTAAGCCAAGAGGCAAGCCAAGGAAGCTCTCTCCTTCTTCTCCTTCTTTCTTCAAAATGTTTTTGGTGGTTTGCTAGGGTTGCTAGCATAACATGACTCCAAAACTATTGAGTGTCAGTGTAGATACTGTAAAGATACGGTTGTCCTTGCCGTATTGAGATCTGGGAGTGCTTGGATTAGTGGGATTGCGAAGGGCTCGCATCGAATGTATACTTCTTCTTCTAGATTAAGATCTAGATAAAGTAGGATAATCGAAACGACTTATATGTTTTGCATGGATCTCTGGAGGGATCCGGTTTATATTTTATTTCTACTGCGGTTGTGCGAAGGATTCACCTGTGTTGTTGTGAATGCCACGATCCAGATTTTCCCTACAGACAAAGCCTCTTCCCTAAGAAAAGTTCTAGAGACATATAGAGGCCTATGGTATTAAATACCAAGGTGATTGGCTATAGGCAAGTGGGAGTATGATGTAATTAAGAGGTGTCCTAAGACAATCGCTTTAGAAGTTATTAATAAAATTCACTATTTGAGTATGCATTGTCTATGTATTTGATAGGATCTTAAACTCATCTACTAAAATCCACACTACGATACATAGCATGAGAAAAATTATGATTGGATCACAATTAGTGGGTATCTCATTATGTGTAATTATGTAAGTATTGAAACTATCCCTAGTCAATTAATTGATGAGATTAAACATATCAATTCTGTGAGAATAACACATGTTTGTTGGAGTATTGGGAATACAATCAAAGATCCATATTGGTAAGACATGGAAAATATCATGTACTTATAAGATGAAAAGATATCTCAATTGGTATGAGACCTTTTGGGTAAAGTCCAAAAATAAAACCATGAGGGCTTAGACCCAAAGTGGACAATATCATGTCATTGTGGAGATATGTGAATCTTATAGGCACTAACAATTGGTATCAGAGTCATGGTCCATGTCAAGCCATAAACTTCGAACGAAGGAAGCAGAGCTCCCATATCTGGATCAAGAAAATCAGACACCAAGTAAGAAGTCCAGTTGGGTTGGGAGGACCAAACAACTGGCAGGAAGTCCAGTTGGGCCAGAAGGGCTGGACAACTGGCAGGAAGTCAAGCTAGGTCAGGAGGACCAGACAGTTGGCAGGAAGTCTTGATGAGTTGATGATCGGGCATCAAGTAGAGGATATCCTTCGAGGACGGATAGACTTGAGGGGGGGTCAATGTGGTCCTTCGTTTGAGGGGTGGATTGTTGGAATATTGAGAATACAATCAAAGTCACACATTGGTAAGACATGAACAAGATCATGTGCTTATAAGATGAAAATATATCTCCATTGGTATGAGGTCTTTTAGGTAAAGCCCAAAAATAAAACCATGAGGGTTTAGGCCCAAAATGGACAATATCATGTCATTGTAGAGATATGTGAATCTTATAAGCACTAACAATATTATGCTCCTTATGAGGCTTTGTACGGTCTGTTTAACTTTGTTTAAGTGTGATATGGGTGTGTTAAGCCTCGACATGGCCATAGGAGGTTCTATGGCCTCCGTCTCGCGCCCTCGTGTTCTAGTCATCCTCTCTCATTGAGAATCTCATTCTCAGACTTGTTTTACGTCTTGAGATCACCCGTAGTACGTATGACCCAATAGATTCCCGACTATGTTGACTATTTATAATTAACCTCTTAATTATGAATATATCATGAGTGACACCTAGTAGTACATCTGACCCCCTAATTCACCAGAAAGTCTAAGGAATCTCGAAGGTATAACTTCTCTCCTTCTTGGTTTTACATGTGATTATGTCAAAGCAAGTATTCATGACCCCAAAGGATGTCTGGGATGAAATACAAATTTTGTTTTATTTCTTTCTCCGCTACATATATCCTAGCATCCTTCCAATAATAATATTTCATCCTACTTTTCTAATAGGCAAAGTCGTTGTGGTCGAAGAAGGGTGGTCGAGTGGTGATATATCCCTCTTAAAAAACCATCTTGATGCTCCAATTAACGATTAGTTATTCTGAGCGATCCAGGCTCTGATATCAATTGTTGAGGATCTTGTCACCACTAGAAGGGGCGAATAACCTTTCTTCAATTTCTATAAAAATTGTTAGCAAAAGCAAGAACAAAAACACAAACTAAAATGGAAATCAATAAGCTATAACAGGGCTAACACAATCAGTTGACAGACGTATGAATAAAGTCGATTGATTGAAGTTGTGAGTGTTGATGAACACATGTATCAATCGGCTGACATCATCAAACAGTCAACTATTACCATCCTTCAGTCAATTGTCATTATCCATCAATCAACTAATTGAGCGCAGAGTGATTTTTAATCGATTGTCTAACTCAATTAGGTACACAGTCGACTGATACTGTTTATCAGTCGATTGATTTTGAAATTTTTTTTTTTTAATTTTTGATATTTATTTGTTCAGTTCAATTTTATTGAAAATTTTAGTCAACTCAGTTAAAAAAATCAATTTATTCGATTTCGATTTAATCGATTAAGTCCATTTGATTAATAATGCACTGCACAGTTCTAACAAAATTAGAGAATTATATTAAAATATAGTCAATGCCATGATTTTCGAATTTGACACTAAAATAAATAATCTAATTTAGTAAAATATGCTAAACTTATTTAGTATCATATTAATTTCTATTTATTATGAAAATAAAAAAATAACGTCTCGTGTGAAAGGATGAAATTAAATTCTTTTTAAATATATTAAAAGGTCACCACGTCTGAGTTTAAGTTGACTAAGGGATACAAAATTTATGCCTTTCTAAGTTTGAAAAGTTAATAACGATGGGACGTATTCATCAGTTGTATTCGAGTTAGTCGTGATATTAGATTCGAAATTCAATTGTACTTCTCAAAATGATTTTAATAGTTGATAATTTTTTTTTAATAAAATTGAATCGACTTTCAAAAATAATATAATCGTAATATATGAATATCTGAATTACTATAATAAAAAAAATTAAGGTATACAAAAACTCACAATCCTCGGATGCTTCCAATCAAATATAGATCTAAGGTGTCGTTTCGCAGGTTTGAAATGAAAGAATATGAATGGGAATAAAAAAGGATGTTTGGTTAATGAGTTTAGGAATAAAAGGTTTGGAATTATTTTCGGATAATTTGGAATCAATGAAACCCGAAGAGAACGACGGATTTAGAAATCATTTCCATCGCTCGTCGATTCTCATTTGCCCTACCCCTTCTTATCGCAGTGCATCCGCCTCCATCGCTCTTCTTGCTTCGTCCGCCTCCATCACCGCTTCTCGTCGCCATTCGTCTGCCTCCATCGCCCCACCTCCAGCTCTCCTTCATCGTCGTTCGTCCGCCTCCATCGCCCCGCCTCCAGCTCTCCTTCGTCGCCATTCGTCTGCCTCCATCAGCCTTCTCGTCGCCGTTCGTCCGCCTCCATCATCGCTTCTCGTCGTCGTTCGCCGCTTCTCGTCGCCGTTCGTCCGCCTCCATCGCCGCTTCTTGCGGCCTTCATCCTCTCCTCCCCTTGAAGACATCGCTGCAGTGGGCTTCGTCGGCAACCGATCGAGCATCGAATCAACTCATCTGGCCAATAGGATCTACGAAGCTAACGTCTTCGACAACGGAAACCTAGAATCTGCTCATTTCTAGACTCGAGTCGAGCACAGGTAAATTTCCATTCACTCATATTTGAGAATCACAAAGAAAAAACAACCAAAGAAGATTTCCATCGCATCTTAGAAGACATACTGTATTTCATATTTGTATGGTTTGATTTCGTTTGATATTGTGTAGAATAACCATGAATCAATAAGCTATAACTGGATAGAGGATAAAGGTTCAGGAAGATTGTGCCATAATTTTTTTTTATTTATCTGTTTGGGGTGCTAGGTTCAGGAAAATATCTCATTGTAGTTCCAAGGATAATTATTTTGCATATGTGAACTATGCTCAGATTTATAGCTTCTGCCTTCATTTGATTGCTAAACAATTCGGATCAACTGGAATCGTTCATGGTTTTATCTATAACCTAAGTATTATATTTGATGCTAATCTAATCGTGAAATATATTATCCATGTCCCTATCAATGTCATTGGTTACAAAACTATTTTTCGACAATAGTGTTATTTCATTGAGATAAAATCCACTTTCATATGTCTTAAGTATACTTCTTTTTCCATCTATAACACCATCTGCTTCTCTTTTTTTTGCTTAGTGCATTTCCTATCTGTTTGGTTTCGTCATCGAAGGATTAGTCTATCTTAAGCATGCTTCTTTTCTCTTTGATTCATGATACATGGAATATAATTTATACAAATTTATTGAGCACTTATTCGATATTTAATATGTTATGTTAATATCTCTTTATTGTCATATAGAAGATAATGACACGTACTCCTACTGCTAGTAAAAGACGTAAAATAATTCGAAATATTTGTATTATTGCATCAATGGTGAACGTGTTCAGTGTTGTATATGTTATGTGGTACCAATTGTTGTTGCTACATTTGCATATTATGAGACCTCCACTTGAAACCAAAGAAGAGAAAAGGCTTGAGAGAATACTTTGGGTGTTTAGACTCACCGAAGAATCTGATAATGTTTGTATTAGTGAGCTTCGAATGGATAGACACACTTTTGGAATATATTGGAGATTTAAAAGACACCAAAAATATGTCTCTACAAGAAGTAGTTGCTATTTTTGTGTACGTTTTGACTCACCACAAAAAAAATAGGTCAATGAGTCTATTATTTTTACGAAGTGGAGAAACTATCAGTCGTCATTTTCATAGTTGTCTTCTAGCAATCTTGAAATTGCATTCCATTTTGCTTAAAAAATCAGTTCTTATTACTGAAGATTGTCAAGATGATCATTGGCGGTGTTTCAAGGTACTTTGCATTTGTATTTTTTGAAATTATAATTTATTGGAAAAAAACACCTTATTTATTATTTTTCCAAATTATTTAAATTACAGGGTTGTTTAGGTGCTTTAGATGGTACATTAATCAAAGTCACACCTCCTTCTGATCAAAAACCCCGATATCGCACTAGCAAAGGAAATATAACTTCAAATATATTGGGTGTTTGTTGTCCGAACATGCAGTTTATATATGTTTTACCTGGATGGGAGGGTTCTGCACATGATGGTTGTGTGCTCAGAGATGTTATAATTAGGCTTGATCGTCGTGCTATTCGTTTAGAGAGGTCACTTGAACAAACTCGTTGTTCAAACGACCATCCTCTATTCTACGAGTAGCCACGGAATAGACGATATCCGGATCACCGGTTTTTGTGTTTATGTTCGGGATCCAAGTATTATTTAGCCACAAACAGATTTATATCATGCTCATAATTGAAAAACAAATACAAACATGTAACATATAAAAATTAGAGAATCGATATACCTCTTGATCTTCTAATGTATGACCTTCCTCCTTTCGGACGTCGTGTGAGCGACGATCTACCAAAAGTTGAAGCTCCTAGATCACAAATCTTCCTTCCTTGCTCTTCCAAAGCAAGAGGAAGAATAGAAACAAAGCTTTATTCATTCTTTCAACCAACCAATAACTTCCAAGGAGGAAGCTTGCCGCCGGCCAAGAAGGAAGAGGAGATTGAGAGTGGCCGGCCAAAAGCTTCAAGGGAGGACCCTAAACCTTTGTTCCACCGGCCAAGGAGAAGGAGAGGACCTGTTTTGGACGCCGGCCAAGGACTGGAAGGAACTCCAAGGGCGCCGGCAGCTTGGGGAAGAAGAACAACACAAGGAAAATATTTCCTTATTAGGTGCCGCCCAAGCCCAAACCCTAGCTCCTATGCCTTGCCGCCAACTTCCAAAATCCTAGCTTCTCTTGAATTAATCTCCACGCTAACCCTTTGTCCTCCTTTTATAGAGTTAGGGATAAGCCTCCTTTTAATCTCCACCATTGGTTCTAGGGATTTAATCTCAACCGTCGGATCTAGAGATTTAATCTCAACCGTCGGATCTAGAGATTTAATCTCTACCTTTGGATCTAGAGTTTTGTTTCTATCCATTGGATCTAAGCTTCATGATGTGTTAATAGGATAGATTAGGGACCATGAGGAGGAGTTGGATCTTGGCCACCCATGGATCAAGCCCACATAAAGTCCGATCCATTAATGATAATCTAATCCACTAAAGGAATATCATTGATCTACCTCACCAACCCCCATAAGTTAATATGGGCTCCATATATTATTTGTACATTTTCTCCCCGTGTTTAAGATCTCGAATGTCCGTCGATTAATTAATTTACTGACCATTAATTAATCAACATCTAACTCTATGAGTAGTACCACTCAACCTTTTCATCATGCCGGACCAAGTCCACCTGCAGGGTTTACATGATGAACCTTATGAGCTCCTCAAGGGGACATCATCATCCTAATATATAGGACACGGTTTCCTCCTATAATCAACGGCACACCATATAAATAATATCATCTCCCAACTTATTGAGCCTATCGATTTAATCTATAAATCTTGCCCATTCGTAAATCAAAGAGATGAATACTAAGTATATGTGTCTGTTATTATATCGGGATTAAGAGCATGTACTAAATAATATCTGAGGTCCGATTCGATTATGTAGTCAGCAATAAATCGAATCACCTCTAAGTCAGTCCTGCTCAATACACACAAAGTGCACTAGTGTGATTCTATGGTCAAGACAAACCGATACCAAATAACACTACAACCATTCCGATGGTTTATCCAAAGTCATCTCGGTTGTGAGCCTTCACTTATACTTTACAAGGAGCTGATAACATGATCTCCCATGTGACACCACACACCATGTTATCTACAATGTAATGTATTAGACAAAATTGTATAACCATAAAAATGCAAACAATGATCATGTGATTCTTATTTCAAAATAAAGATGTTCATACAAAAGATAGACTTTTTAGTATACATCCCTACAATCTCCCACTTATACTAAAAGACTATGTTGTCCTCAAATTGTCATACATCTGATCCTCATTCCCTCCACATGCCTATCAAAAGCTCTCGCCGAAAGGGCCTAAGTGAAAAGATCTGTCAGGTTATCCTCTGATGCAATCTTGGCCACAGCAACTTCTCCTCTCTTTACGATTTCTCGTATCAGGTGGTACTTGCGCTCTATGTGCTTACTT
Organism: Wurfbainia villosa; assembly: GCA_025175895.1. Taxonomy (NCBI): domain Eukaryota; kingdom Viridiplantae; phylum Streptophyta; class Magnoliopsida; order Zingiberales; family Zingiberaceae; genus Wurfbainia; species Wurfbainia villosa. The sequence continues at coordinate 83,016,212 of CM046005.1, forward strand.
GCCTTATGGGCTCGTGGTTCCTTCGAGTTTGCAACTGTACCACTATTATCACAATAAATTATGATAGTTTTGGGCAAACCAAGAATCACATCCAAGTCCATCAGGAAGTTCCTGAGCCACACAGTTTCTTTGGCCGCCTCAGAGGCTGCCACATACTCAGCTTCCATGGTGGAGTCCGCCACGCATTTCTGCTTGACACTTCTCCATACAATGGCTCCACCTCCCAAAGTAAACACAAAATCTGAGGTAGACTTACTGTTATCCCTATCAGATTAGAAGTCGAAATCCGTGTAACCCACAGGGAGTAATTGGTCTGCCTAGTAAACCAACATATAATCCCTAGTCCTTCTCAGGTATTTCAATATATGTTTTACCGTAGTCCAATGTTCATGTCCTGGATTACTCTGATATCTGCTGACCATGCCCACGGCAAAGCAGATATCTGGTCTCGTACATAGCATCACATACATGAGGCTTCCTACTTCCGAAGCATAAGGAATTGCCTTCATCTCCTCTATCTCCTCAAATGATCTAGGACACATCTACTTAGATAAAGGAACTCCATGCTTGAAAGGTAAAAAACCCTTGTTGGAGTTCTGCATGCTAAAACGATCCATAATCGTGTCTATGTATGAAGCTTGAGATAAGCACAACATTCTTTTCCTGCGATCCCTTATAACCTTGATCCCAAGGATGTGTCCCACTTCTCCCAAGTCCTTCATATCAAACTGTTTGGACAATCATACCCTTACATCCGATAACACCTTGATATTGTTGTCAATCAACAAAATGTCATCTACGTATAGTACAAGAAATACCACTACGTTTCCGTCACATCTCTTGTATACACAAGACTCATCCGAACTTTGAATAAATCCATAAGACTGGATTACCTCATCAAAGCGGATGTTCCAAGATCTCAAAGCTTGCTTCAATCCTTAAATAGACCGATTAAGCTTACATACAAGATGCTCTTTGCCTTTAGCAATGAATTCTTCTGGTTGTTTCATATAGATGTTTTCCTCAAGACTTCTATTAAGGAAAGTTGTCTTGACATCCATCTGCCACACCTCATAATCCATATGAGCTGCTATGCATAAGAGAATCCGGATAGACTTAAGCATGACTACCGACGAAAAGGTCTCCTCATAATCGATACCCTCTTTCTGAGTATACCCCTTCGCAACAAGCCTCTCTTTGAAGGTCTCAACCTTCCCATCTATTCCTCTCTTTCTCTTATAGATCCACTTGCATCCAATGGTTTTTATACCATCGGGTGGTTCTACTAGCTCCCAGACCTGATTTGAATCCATAGATTCAATCTCAGCATTCATTGCACTTTGCCAAGATACTGTATCTTTATCTTGGATTGCCTCGTCATATGTCCAGGGATCAGGTTCATGTTCGCCAGAGACCAAATCAGAAGATTCTCCCAAGAACATGAATCTATCAGGCTGCCTCACAACCCTCCCACTACGACGAGGTATCCCCTATGTATCCTCTGCGACATGCGGTGCAGTGACATGTGGTATATCCTCTTGTATCGGTGGTACTAAAGAAGTGACTTTCCCTTTTAATTCCTCCAGAATAATTTTATTCTTGGGCTTGTGGCTCATCACATAGTCTTCCTCTAGAAATCAGGCATTCGTGCTAACGATCACCCTCTGATCTCTAGGACTATAAAATAAATCACCCTTCGTACCTCTAGGATAGCCAACGAACATGCGTACTTCTGTACGAGGTTCCAACTTACCAGCATCTGCCTTCAACACATGTGCTGAACTCCCCCATATCCGAATATGTCTTAGACTAGACTTTTGCCCAGTCCACGAATCTGTGGGAGTAGAAGGCATTGATTTAGATGGAACCAAATTCAGAATGTACACCGCCGTATCTAGAGCATATCCCCAGAACGAATCTGACAACTCAGAATAACTCATCATCGATCTAACCATCTCCATAAGAGTCCTATTCCTTCGCTCTGCTACACTGTTCTGCTGGGGCGTGTCAGGTGCAGTCAATTGGGATTGAATCCCAGCCTCTGATAAGTAGTTCCTAAACTCTCCCAAGATGTATTCACCACCACGATCAGATCGTAGTGTCTTGATACTTTTACCTTGACGTTTTTCCACATCAGCCTTGAATTCTTTGAACTTGTCAAAGCATTCAGACTTGCGGCGCATCAGGTAAATGTATCCATATCTTGAGTAATCGTCTATAAATGAGACGAAATACTCAAAACCACCTCTAGCCTGGATAGACATAGGACCACACATATCAGAATGAACCAATTCTAACACATCTTTGGCTCTATACCCCTTGACCTTAAAAGGCCTCTTGGTCATCTTACCCTCCAAGCAAGATTCGCAGGTTGGGAGATCCTCCACCACTAATGAACCCAAAGGTCCATCAGCTATCAACCTTTGAATTCTGCTTAGGTTAATGTGACCAAGCCTAAGATGCCAAAGATATATTCGGTTCATCTTCGAATGTTCTTTTCTCTTATTGGAATTAGAAGATGAGTTATTAATTTCAATATGCATCATGGGAGGTTTTGGTTCAAGTGTGTATAAATTTCCTATCATTGCACCTGAACAGATAATGTCCCTATTCCTACTTATAACAACTCTGTCATTAAAAGAAATAAAATATCCATCCATAAACAATTTAGAAATCGAAATTAAATTCTTTCTAAATAAGGGTATATAAAGGCAATTCTTAAGAACTAAAAGTTTATTTTTCTCAAAAGATAAATGAACATCTCCCACTGCAACAGCCGCCACCTCCTTTTAATCTCCACCATTGGTTCTAGGGATTTAATCTCAACCGTCAGATCTAGAGATTTAATCTCAACCGTCGGATCTAGAGATTTAATCTCTACCTTTGGATCTAGAGTTTTGTTTCTATTAATTGGATCTAAGCATCATGAGGTGTTAATAGAGTTGGATCTTGGCCACCCATGGATCAAGCCCACATAAAGTCTAATCCATTAATGATAATCCAATCCACTAAAGGATTATCTTTGATCTACCTCACCAACCCCCATAAGTTAATATGGACTCCATATATTATTTGTACATTTTCTCCCCGTGTTTAAGATCTCGAATGTCCGTCGATTAATTAATTTATTGACCATTAATTAATCAACATCTAACTCCATGAGTAGTACCACTCAACCTTTTCATCATGTCGGATCAAGTCCACCTGCAGGGTTTACATGATGAACCTTATGAGCTCCTCAAGGGGACATCATCATCCTAATATATAGGACACGGTTTCCTCCTATAATCAACGGCACACCATATAAATAATATCATCTCCCAACTTACCGAGCCTATCGATTTAATCTATAAATCTCGCCCATTCGTAAATCAAAGAGATGAATACTAAGTATATGTGCCCGTTATTATATCGGGATTAAGAGCATGTACTAAATAATATCTGAGGTCCGATTCGATTATGTAGTCAACAATAAATCAAATCACCTCTAAGTCGGTCATGCTCAATACACACAAAGTGCACTAGTGTGATTCTATGGTCAAGACAAACCAATACCAAATCACACTACAACCATTCCGATGATTTGTCCAAAGCCATCTCGGTTGTGAGCATTCACTTATACTTTACAATGAGCCGATAACATGATCTCCCGTGTGACACCACATACCATGTTATCTACAATGTAATGTATTAGACAATATTATATAATCATAAAAATGCAAACAATGATCATGTGATTCTTATTTCAAAATAAAGATGTTCATACAAAAGATAGACTTTTCAGTATACATCCCTACACCAACCACATACAGCCCAGGAGTATTTTAATATGAAACATTCCAAGGCTATAAATGTGATTGAGAGATGCTTTGCCTTGCTAAAAGGGCGATGGAAAATATTATCTTCCCCCTCATTTTTTCCAATTGAAACTCAAGTGCGCATTATTTTGGCATGTTGCCTTTTACACAATCTAATTCGTAAGTACATGAGTTTTGATCCTCAAGAGTTGGAACCACTTGAAGAAGATGAAAATGAAGATGACCAATTTCAAGATGATGAATATGGGACAAGTATCGTCCCAACAGAAGAATGGAGCAACTTTAGAAATACACTGGCACTTGAAATGTTTAATCATTGGAGAGAAAGATTATAGCCTTGACCATTTATGTGCCAAGGGGATATGCTAATGATGTTCTTATTGTATTCCATGAATGTTTCAACTTGTTTGCCATGTTTAAGAAGACAATTATTCTATTACCTTAAATGTTATTCATTTATTCTAGTAATTTTTTTATTTTGGCATATATATTATTTATGATTGAATAAATTTTGATTCTTGATAAATTTTGTATCACATGTTACAATTTCTTATAACCATGATCATATGTTAGGATGGAGCAAGATCAAAGAGTTCGAGGACGTGGGAGAAATAAATGCTTTTGGACAGAGCATGAGGTCCAAGTGTTAATTGCAACTCTTCAAGATATGGCTTGTGATCCTTCATGGAAGACAGATGGTGGGTTTAGAAACAATTACATGGCTGAGGTGCATAGGAGAATGCTAAGCAAAATTCCTACTCTTACAAAACAAGTTACACCTCATATTGAGTCAAAAATCAAGTGGTTAAAGACAAGATTTCATATTATTAATGACATGTGTAGGCAAAGTGGATGTCAATGGAATGATGTGGAGAAAAAAATAGCATGTGAAAAACAATGGTTTGATAGCTACTGTCAGGTAATTTTATATATTATGTCTAAAATTTTTTACTCTATCAAATATTTCATTTCATATTTCCTTAAGTTTTTTTAATCATGTGTGTTTTCTATTTCGTAGACTCACAAAGAGGCAAAAGGAATGTGGGATTTCAAATTTCCATATTTGAATCAACTTGAATTAGTCTATGGGAGGGATAGAGCTACTGGCATTGTTGTTCAAGGGTATGTTGATGTTATTCGCAATTTGGAAGTTGATCGAAATGATGACAGTGGTGGCAATAATCTAGGTGCATTCTATCATTCTTCAAATGAGTACGAAGAAGATAATAATGTGTATTTTGAATCAGAATCAAGCCCAACTACTTCACACAACACTGATGTGGCAAAGTCAGCTACAAAATGAAAACAACCATTGCCAACTGGAGATAAAGTTGCAAAGAAAAGAAAATCAACAGTAATACACTTGGATATTGAGACACAACTACATGATATGAACACTGAATTTCGCACTTTTGTGGATGGTTTTAATGCGAATTTTGCAACTATTGCAAATGTCATGGCAGAAGAGAATTTGCGAGAAAAAAAGCTTCAGAAAGAATGAAAGAAGTGATTACTGAGCTAATGAACCTTGGCCTTCCTAGTGGTGATGTATTTAAAGCAGCTAATATATTCACTGCAGATAGGGATAAGATTGATGTGTGGTTCAATCTTCCTTCGGAGTTGCGAAGAAATTACGTGATTAGCCTACTCGTCGCCTCCCCAAATATGTAGATAATGGTGTTGAATTTTGTGGAAATTACTTTGAAGATGACTTTTATGTTGAATTTTGTGATAACAATGTTGATTTTTTTGATAATCTTGCTATATTTTGTAAAAACTATATTGGACATGGCTATTATGCTTTATTTTGTGATAGCAGTGTCAAGTTTTGTGATGGAATTTTTGAATTTTGTGGAAACTATCTTGACTATTTTTGAATTTTGGGAGTTTTGAGATGGTGTTGATTTTTTTACTTGAAATGTGAACGGCTGAAAAAAAAGGTTTGTTAATAAGTTCCACAACTTGAATTTCTAGGTCTATCATGTAGCTGCTACTTATGTGCGAGATCAGTATTATTAGAAAACTGACTTACAAGAAGAATTGCAAAGCCTCCAACGTTTACTTCCTCAGATCCAAACATTTGTTGATTTTGCCACATTAATGAAGCTTCTAATCCAGCATTAATGAAGTGGGTTTGGTAGTTCAGAAATGAGATCGACGAGGCTGAGGAAGTGCTGGATGAGTTGGAATATCGTGAACTGGAGAAGAAAGCTAACAGTGACAAAAGTATGCATTCTAAAATGGTAAATATGGAGAAGCAGCAGTTGAATAATCACTACAAAAAATATAGTCATTAGCGATGAATTTTAAAAAAAAATTCGTTGCAAAATAAATTAGCGACGAATTTAGAGACAAAAATATTTTCGTTGCGGATAAAGCGTCGCAAATATTAGCGACAAAAATAGCGATGAATTTTAGCGACGAAAATTAGCGACGAATTTAAATATTCGTCGCTAATTTCGTTGCAGAAGTTACGACGAATTCAAAATTTCGTCGCAATTTTCGTCGCAAAAATTTGCGACGGAAAAATAATTCGTCGCAAATTTGCGACGAATTAAAAATTCGTAGCAAATTTTTGCGACGAATTAAGTTTTTCGTTGCTAATTTTCGCGACAAAAATGAAAATTCGTCGCAAATATTTGCGACGAATTAAGTTTTTCGTTGCTAATTTTCCCGACAAAAAAAAATTCGTCGCAAAACTTTCCGACGAAAAAATAAATTCATCACAGAAAATTCGCGACGAAATAACTATTTCGTTGCTAAATTTGCGACTGATACAAATTCGTCGCAAAAATCGTCGCAGAATTCGTCGCAAAATTCGTTGCAAAAAAGCATATTTTGCGACGAATTCTTTTTTCGTCGCAAAAATTTGCGACGAATTAAATTTTCATCGGAAATTTCGTCGCAAAATACGTTGCAGAATTTATCGAAGGTTAGTTTCGTTGCTAAATTCGTTGCTAATTTGCGACGAAAATAAAATTCGTCGCAGAATTCCAAGAATTTAGCAACGAATTTGTATTTTTGTCGCTAAATAAAATTTTTTTTACAGGTTCCATCCGTTTCGATATTCTATCGTATATACAAATTTCACACACACAAAACAAAATACAATAAGTTCTGATATCCAAATAAATACATTCAATACAAACAAAACACACACACATTCAATACAACAAAATAACATTCAATAATATCTAAAAATATTTCATATCCAAATAAATACAAACTAACACAATAAGTTAAGAACAATACAACATTCCAAATAACAAAGTTATATCGTACAACATTTCAAACATCAACATAGTTCTGATATCCAAATAACAATGTCCACGCAAAAGATATCAACACATGCGAAAGAAAAAAGAAAAGTGCATCTGCTAAGCAACGGCCGACATTCTTCTACCTGCATTAGAAAAGAAACAAACAAAAAGTATCATACATTAAAAAAAAACTATATACTAATACGAAAATAAATATGCAAAGACTTACTCAGATGTGTATTTTCAACCGGCATAAGGATTGACTTCATCATTCCTGTTTAAAGCAAAATAAAAAGTAGTAATCAAAAATTAAAAAAATGAAGGATTAACAAACTCAATAAACTAAATTTTTTTAAAAGTACTATTTACAAACATGCATACAATATCATCATCGTCGCCACCATCATCATCATTACTAGGAGGAATATGACTTGGACCGGAACTAAATTGCTGAAACTGTCGCATAAGAAAGGCTTGTTGTCGTCGCATTTATATCATTTCTTGATCCCTTTGTGAGTTTTGTTGTTGTATTTCTAGAATTTGCTGATCTCTTTCAAGTATTATGCCCTTCAAATTGCTAACCTCCTCAGTTAAGTTATGTATCTGTGCCGCTACTGCTGGTGGAGTAGAAGAAATAGATCTACGAGGAGCATTATGCATTCTGCTCAGAGAACCCATACCTAATATCCTTCCCCCTTTTGCTCCTCCACTCGCCTCAAGCCATAAATCCAAATTATTACTAACAGATGACTCAGACCCTTCATTATCACCGTCATCTCGTGAAATTCTCTGAGATGAGGATAATTGATCATATCTCTCCTATACAAAATTAAAATTTTAATCAGAGCATATACATAACTAATAGAATTAAAGATATAAAGTAAGTTTAAAGATTAATTCAAACCTTAATTGCTCTAGCTCTATCTCTACTCCAAGTCTTATCTTTTTTTTAGAAAGTGCGAACGAAAGTATCTATAAATTCCGGCTCCTTTCCCAATTCCTTAGACTAAATATAAGAATGTTAGAAATAAAATAATAATATGAAATAAATTAAAAAACTAATTGTACAATTAAAAAATTATCAATCTACGTGAATGCTCATCGATATTTATAGATCCTCCCGCATATGTTGCAGATAAGTCTCCAGAATTACATGCTTGATTTATTTTATTCTGTTGACTCCTTTTTTTGCTCTCATCAGATTGCCAATAATCGAAGATTTTACTCCAATTTTCCGACGTGACACGGGCTGGTTTTTTTCCAGTACTTTTGGCATGACTCAATACATGTCGGATATGATCGCCACATTTTTTTTAAAAATTCTTTTAACTTCCAATTCTTGAGAAGGGTCCCAAATAAATGTCCGCTGAGATGGAAAAAAAAATAATTGATTATATAATCACTTATTTAATATATAAAATGAATCAATTATACCTTAAACTCGCACCACCATAGTTCTTTTGTAGGTCCTGGTGTACTTGAGTATGACAATGAGTCTCCTCTCCAATAGTTATTCACGATTTTATTGATCTCGCGAATAACAGTTACAAAATTTACAAACCTATGATAAAGTGAAAAAAATTTGGATAAATAATTAAGATAGTTTAAAAATTATAATATTTATATTACTTACGAATCTCCCATCGGAAATATATACGGTCGACTTTCGATATTCTCAGTAGAGGAGTGTCTGGCGGGTACAGGTGAATTTGAATGGGAAGGCCCTGCCGGTGAATGAGATAATCTTGGCGATCATGTGAAGGTCCGGCTGATCGGGGGCATGTAGGTATAGTCTTTGTGAGGTGAATCAAGATGGTCGATTTAGTATTGTGTTCTCACCAAAATCAAAATTAGAATAAAGCAAATAAAACTTTGATGCTTAATGAAGAACATGAAAAACTTACAAAATTCATAATGAAGATTTGAGATACTGCGAGAAGCTACGATGATGTCACGTCTGATAACCTATAAGAACAAAATATACACAACATACACAGACAAAAGATATAAATTTAACAATGAGACAGTATATAAACAAATAATTGAGCTAAGAAATTTGGTAACATTATAGTTTAAAACTAAAATTATATATAAAAAAACTTACCCTAGACGTCAAAATTCAAAGTCCTCATTATCATCTTCCTCATCCTCATCGGTCTCCTCATCGTCGGTCTCCTCCTCCTCGTCCTCCTCCTCCTCCTCCCCCTCCTCCTCCTCATCATCATCATCAATTTCAGTTGCATCCACGTTTATCACTACTCCGCTGGGATCTCGTAACGTTGGAATAATATATTCCTCGATATGAAACATATTTATAACTTTGTCTTGTTGATATGCAATATCTTGCCAGCGCTCTTCAATTTTTTTCCGTGCTTTTGTTTTACAAACAACCCACCATTCATTTTTGTCACGCTTCAAACTAGGATATGGAGCATAGAAAACTTGAATCACTTGTTGTGCCAAAATAAATGGTTCATATCTCTTATACAATCTTTTATGATTTATTTCAACCAAATTATACTGTGGATGCACCTTCATCCCTCTGACGGGGTCAAACCAGCGACACATAAATAAGATAACTCGCATTTCTGGACCAAGATAATCAATCTCTATAATTTCATCCAGCAAACCATAAAATTCATTGCTTGCACCTCCATCATTGGAAGACTGAACACATACTCAACTATTCATTGTACTCTTTCCATTTCCATATTCTTGAGTATGAAAATTATAGCCGTTTATGAAATATGCTAGCCAAGTGCGTACCATTGCTTTTGGACCCCATGATAGATGGATTAACAATTCTTGCTGAACGTGAGTTTGATTAGCATAAACCTATACTCAAATGAAAATGATATTTATTTAAAAGCTAAGATATGTGTAAACAAAAATGAGGTAATTAAATCGCACATATGATTTGAACCATGGTGCAAATTCTTGATCGCAGAAGTGATCAAACTCACGTGTCGGGATTTCAGAATATAAGTTTTGGAAAATCCTATAATCAAAAATTGAATTATAACATAAAAAAATTAACACTTAACGAAGAAATAGGAAATATATACTAACTCGAAATATGTCGATACTTCTGGACAATTAAGTAAAACATATGTCTGGGCTGCCCGCCATTCTTGATCAGTTAAGTATCGTTGCTTACACGGTCACTTGTCGACCAAGATAATTAAAAATTGAGAATGAATTCAAATTGGGATCGACATGACCTTCATCATTCCTTCCGAATTTCCGTCTTTTGGTCTGAACGTGAGGCTCAAAATAATATGATGCAAAAGTTGTTACTTACTCCACAATATATGCATTCACAATAGAGGCTTCAACATGTGCCTTATTTTTCACTTTTTCTTCAAATGATATAAGAATCTGATTGTAATATAACAAATTGTATTAGAAATGAATATATAAAAAAATTATAAATTTTTATGCAATAATAACGAAGTATAGAATATGCAAATTATACCTTTCAAAAGGATACACCCATCGATAATGAATTGGTCCTCCAACTTTTGCCTCATATAGCAAGTGAACCAAAAGATGTTCCATCAATCAAAAATCGTGGAAAAATCCTTTCTAAATTGCACAAAATGATTGAATGTCTCTCTCTAACTTCTCCATGTGTGAATATCCCAAAAGCTGAGCATATATCATGAAGAAAAATACTTAACTCTGTAATGACACCCCATACAAAATTCGGTAATAGTTCTTTAAAAGCAATAGGAATTAGTCTTTCCATGAATATATGACAATCATGGCTTTTCAAACCCATCAATTTGCATTCCTTCATATCGACACATCTCCCAAGATTAGAAACATACCCATCAGGAAATCTCAATGATTTCAACCATTCACAAACAACACGCCTCTGTTCCTTATTCAATGTATAAACTGCCTTTGGTTTTGGTCCCCTACTATTTTCATCAACATCAAGGGTGGGTCGTTTACAAATGAGTTGCATATCTTTTCTTGCATTCAGATTATCTTTTGTTTTTCCGGTGATATCCATCACTATATTTATCAGATTATCAAAAATATTCTTCTCAATATGCATAACATCGAGATTATGATGAATCAAATTACTAAATCAATACGGTAACTCCCAAAATATACTTCGTTTAGTCTATTTATGGTTACTTCCATATTCATAAGTTGTACCATGTGGCTCTTCAATAACAGATGGAAAGTGAAGCACTCTGTACCAAATATCTTGACCTGTCAATCTCAATGGTGGAGGTGTTCTTTCAATTCGATTCCTAGTGAATTCATCTTTATTCCTTCTGAAATTATGATTTAGTGGTAAAAATTATCTATGACAATCAAAATAACTCGGCTTCTTACCATGTTTCAATCTAATCGACTTTGATCTCTCCATACATATTGGGCATCCTAAGATCCCTGCAGTACTCCAACCTGATAGCATACCATAAGGCGGAAAGTCATTTATGGTCCAAAGAAGAGCAGCCTTCATTACAAACATCTGATTAGTATGAACGTCGTATGTAGGAAAACCTTCATCCCATAGTTGTTTTAGATCTGCAATCAATGGTTGCATATAAACATCTATTAACTTCTTCGGATTTTTTAGGCCAGGCACAACCAATGTGAAAAACATATACGGTGTTTTCATGCACATCCCAGGCGGAAGATTATACGGAGTTAATATAACTGGCCAACAAGAATAGTGTCTTCCTGATTTACCAAATTGAGCAAATCCGTCAGCACAGAGACCTAACCTAATATTTCGAATCTCCTTCGCAAAATCAGGATATGTTCTATCAAAATTTTTCCACACCTCTGCATCTGATGGATGACACATTAGTCCCTCTTCTGTTCGATGATTTGCATGCTAAGTCATGTGTTCAGCAGTTGTCTTTGATGCATAAAGCCTTTGTAACCTAGGAGTTATTGGCAAATAAAACAACCGACTATATGATTTACGTCGTTGTTGTCTCCTACTAGTGCTCTTGTACCTATCTTGATTACAGAATTTACAAACATCTACATCTGCATCATCTCCCCAATATAACATACAATCATCTCTGCATACATTAATTCTTTCCACTGGAAGACCTAATTCTTTCATCAGTTTTTTCATACTGTATAAATCATTGGGCAGTATATGATCACGCGACAATGCCTCTTCAAAAGCTTGAACAAAATTATTAAAACAATCTTCAGACACATTATGCTCTGTCTTGACATTCAACAGTCTTGCGGTGAACGATAGTTTAGTGTGAGTCTCACAACCAGCCCATAATGGTTCATCTGCAGCACTCAACACCTCCTGAAATTTGAGATATGCTTCATTATTCATATTTTCACCGATATCTGTTACTTGTACCTCTTCCAAGGGTGATGCATTAGTAAACATTTGCTCAACTGTTGGAGGACAACTTGAAGCTGCACCTTGTGATTGGGGAATCAAATTCGGGCCCGCTACATCATATATCATCCTCTGATATGGATTTAATTGATTATAATCACTTTGATCCCTAGAGACTTGTGTGTTGTGTCTATGATAATCCTCATCAGATATAAATGGTTCACCATGACATGTCCAGTTATAGTAATTTGCAGTAAAACCAAATCTACAAAGATGCTCTGAAACTTTGCTAGATGGTAAAAATCTACCATTGTGACACTTTCTTCACGGACACCTTATCTGATTATCATCCATAAACTCAATATTACTAGATGCGAAATTTAAAAACTCTTTCAACCCACTCATAAATTCATCAGTTAAACACCGACGTTCAGGTAAATTCCTATTATACATCCAACTCCTTTCACGCTGCATTATGTCTGTTTTCAATAAATTATATTAATAAAAACTCCTAGAAAATACAATAATACGAAACTTAACATTAATTGAATCCTAACAAACATAATTTCAATTGAAACTATTATCCATAAAGTATCATTTAAATGGCAATGCAAATAGGTTTTAACATTTTCTAATAGACAAAACATATAACATAAAAGAACGAATTTAAAATTAGAGAAATTTTTTATAAACCTCTTGATCGCGGCCGAGGGCAAAGTGGGTCGGTATCGCTTCGGCTCGCGAACTCCTCGAGGATCGGGCGTGGAACTCGCGACAGCGGCCTCGTGGTCGTTAGCGGCGTGGTCGCGGCGCATCGCTGGGCGAGGGCGCGGTCGCGCGGCGGTCGCTGACGGCCACGGCGGCTATCGAAACTCCGGAACGGACGACGAGGAACTTCGCCGACGGGCCGCGACTGGCCGCGTGGTCGTGGTGGTCAGGCGAGGGCGGCCGGCCGGCGGCAATCGCCGAACTCGCATACCGGGTCGGTGGTCGCTTGCGTGGTCGCGGCGATCATGGAACTGGCTTGACAATGGCCATCGGAATCGCTTGATAAGCGGCGGCGAGGGTCGCGGCGCCGGCGGCGAAGGCGGCCGGCGCGGCGAGGTGGTCGGTTCGCGGCGGCGCTGCGGCAAGGCTGGCGGCGAGGCGGCGACAGGCCGGCTCGGCGGCCGGATGAGGGGGCGGCGGCTGGCGGGCGCAATGGGCAGCGGCATGGCGGCCTTGCCGGCTGGCGGGCGCACCGACCATGGCCAGACGGTTGCCGGCCAAATTGGGCACGCGGGCGGACGAGGCGACGGCGGCGGGCGCGCGGCTCATGCGGCGACGGCTCTGCGGGCGAGTTCGGGCGACCTCGCTGCCGGACGACATGCGAGCGCGGAAGCTGTCGGGCGACGACGGAGTCTGTCGGGCGCGACGCGAAGGGAAGAAAACACGGCGACGCGAAGGGACAAAAAAAAATTCGTCGTCGATTTTGCAATGAATTTTGAATTCGTTGCAGAAATGTGCGACGAATTTATTATTTCGTCGCAAATTGGCGACGAAAAATAATTTTCGTCGCCATTATGAGGCGAATTTTACAACGAAATTTGAATGTTGGAAATTTTTTATTTTTCTCAATAATTTTTTTTCCGTCGGAAATTTCGTTACAAATTTGCGACGAAACATAAATTTCGTCGCTAATTTTGTTGCAGATTTGCAACGAAAATAATTCGTTGCCAAAGTTCATCACCAAAAAGCAGTTTTTTTGTAGTGAATTTATTATAGTTGTATTCCCAAATCTCTGTCAAACCAAACAACAACATTGACAATCATACTCATTCCAATCTATAAACCAAACAACAACATTGCAATCGCTAAATTCATTCTCATTCCAATTTATTATCAAAATCATTCTCATTCCTCCCGCATTCAAATCAAATGTCACCTAAAAATGTCTCGCTATTCAATCATTTTTTTTTACGGATAGTCGAATTAACATTCAAATTACAGAGTTATAGAATCAATTCGTCTGAGACGCATACTATTTTAAATTAATATTTTTTTTATATAAAAGATCGTTTAATCATCATAATTAATTTATTTCTTTTAGATGCGGTGGAGTCGATTTTAACACTTTTTTATTGTTTCACAATGGTAAAAAAGATTTACGTGTTGAACTTTCTTAAAAAAAAAGTATCTCTGACTCTTTAATATGTCATTCAAATGTGAAATTATTATATTAATGATTTTCTTTCACTGTATGGAGAAAATAAATCAAAATTCAAGTGACAAATACAAAAAAGAGAGTTCGTTGATAGTTTAGAGTCATGATCTCTCCAATAATTAACTTTTGTCTATTTAAATGTTATTTTTTTTGTACTTATCAACTGAATTAGTCTTGAACACTTTTTGACATCTCATTCAAGCTAGATGCCAACTGTTGGTTAATGAAATGGATTTACAATGAATGATACGCATAAAATCAACAAGATTCAACGGAGTTGATTGTAGCACTTTCGGCATTCCTACGTCAAATATAACGCTCCTTTCAATGGTAGAGAAATCAATTTATTTTATTTTAAGTTTTTTGCAATTTAACTTATGTTATTTCTATTGGAACAATAGGAAAAGAATGTCTTAATTTGAAAAATAATTTAGTGACTTGGTTGATTATTATTAAAAGGTTGAGTTGAACTGAGTGCGTTGACAATTACACGCCATGTTTACACGTTGTGCAGATTGACGGTTACACTTTGTGCAGACATGCAACCATATAATATGATTATGGTAACTCCTTGTATATAAGTGTCCAAGAGAAGGAATAGGTAACGATGATGAATTCATCGTATTAAAAACAAGGAAGAACATTTGAAAAAACCCGAAGGATTTGGTTCGTAAATTTGTCGATAATAGTTCTTCCAACAGTAGATAGAAAGATCTTAAGAACGCTATAAAAAGGTATACATTTAAATTTTTACACAATTTGATTTTAAATCGAAAATACAAATTAAGCATGTGTCAATAATTGATATTAGAGCTATGATCTATGTCAAGTTATGTATCTCGAACAAAGGAAGTGAGATTTTCATGTCCGAATTAAGAGAACCAGATACTATACAGAAAGTCTAGTTGAATCAAAAAGATCGAACAATTAACATGAAGTCCAGTTTAATCAGAAAGATCAAACAGAAGTCCAGTTGGATTAAAAGGATCAAACAGTTGACAAGAAGATTTGATGAGTTGAAGATCCAACATTAAACAAAGGAAGGACAAATACAAAATCGGATAAAGTAAAAAAATAAAACAAAGTATTAACATAGATGATAAAAATTTAAAGAATATCAAATATAAAAAAAAATTACGATAAATTAAAATCTTTCATAATGATTATGAAATTTTTATGAAGAATACCAACAAGATGACAACGGAACAATTTTATATATATCAAAAAATAATTGAAAAAATTACATGATCTATTGTAATATATATATGGTTAGAATTTCATATTTATATAATTTATTTTTAAATTATTAATGTCAATAGATTTAATAATTAATTGTTAAAAAATAATTATAAATTAATTATTATATTATCTGGGAGCTCTCCAAGGAATTTCATCGGAGATGTTCTTACCCGCTTCATCCACCGCACCGCACCGCACCGCTCCACGTAAGCAGTACCTAGTGTCCTTGGACGTTGGCCGCTCTCTCGCAGCCCCAAAGGGTACCCCAAAATGCTACCCAAACAAGTATCTTACGTGGATCAGTGGGTGACTAGGGGCTCGTTTCTTCGACCACACGGCAGAAGGGTACGTCTTGTCCCATGTAAGGGTAGAAATGACACGACGAAAAGGATAAAATACGAAGGAGGCATATCCACGAAGTGGGACCATTCTCTTGAAATTTCCAATAAATAGTTGACACGTGGGATCGCTGCGGATGTCAAGAGCCCAACCGCTCATTTCAGGGAAGGGGAGAACGCTGCTCCTGGCCTCCTCTCTCTTCTCTCTCTCTCTCTGCTTTCCTGCATCTCTGTCTCTCGTGCATCTGCACTGCCGAGAGGCTAAATTCCGAAACCCTAATCTGAGTTCAATCTCTGTCTTCCTCAAGCTTTGCTCCATCTCTTTTACCGGTCGAGTTCGTTGGGCCGAAGAGGAGTGGCAGTGGAAGGGGAGAAGGTGGCGACGGCAATGGAGTGCTTCAGTCACGCGAGCACTGCTGCAATATCCGTACATGCCGATGAGTTGATGTTCCGGAGGCGGAGGATGTCAGTTACGGGGCAGAAGCTTCTTCGAAGCCAGCGGCGACGGTCGCTGGCGTTGCTCAGGGTGCGGGCAGTTGTTGGAGGCGGCGCGGACAGCTGCGTCGCCACCAGGAACGAGGTCTCTGGAGTAGAAGAGTTTGCCGACGAGGAGGATTTCGTCAAGGCAGGAGGGAGTGAGCGGCTGTTTGTCCGAATGCAGGAAACTAAACAAATGGAAAGACAGAGCAAGATCGCAGACAAGGTTTTATCTGGCTTCTCTTTTATAAATTGATGTGATCCTTTGTTTCAAATATTCTTTTTTCTATTCCTGTGCTTTTTTTATGAATGTTAAACCAGGTTTCTAGTTCACTTCGCCTGAGCGACGCATACAATGTTAAATCTTTTTAGTCTCAACGTTAGGCGCTTTAGAAAGTGACAGGATGACATGAATCAGGTGCCTGAACTGTGGAAGATAAGTTTATGCCTGAGGTTTAACCTTGTTGTGATAAATCATGGATTTTAGCTGAGTTTTGTAATGGACTTGTTTATGAGTGAATACGTAAGCATTTTTTCGTTCAAGTATTGCCATGCATTTCATATGATATCATTTGACCACAGAAATGTGTCAATATAGGTTACCAGAATACCATCGTTAGCACACTTGGCATCCAAATATTAATTAACTCATATATACCATGTGGAAACCATTGACACAACTACGGGAACATGTGACCAAATTGGATAATCCTGGTTCCTCTGTAACATTTCACTGTATGACGAATATATTTAGTGCTTCCTAATTATTGCATGAACTTTCAATTTACACCAGAGAGTGAAGTTACACGAAAACATTATGATGTAACTGATTTGTTAATCTTTGTGAATTAACTGAAGGAATAGTACCAGCGTACAGGCAGTGTGTATCAGTTTTTAGATTTTTGTGTAATGTTGAATTCATCTTAATGAATAGTTCGTTTTTGTTGGGACTAATAATTTTTCTATATAATAAAATTAGTTGCAAATCCTTCTTTCAGCTGTCACCTATATCTGCTGAGGGTTCTACATTGGATTTAATAATAATTGGCTGTGGTCCAGCTGGTCTTTCTCTTGCTGCAGAATCAGCTAAAATAGGATTGCAAGTTGGTCTCATTGGACCAGATCTTCCATTTACCAATAATTATGGTGTGTGGGAAGATGAGTTTAAGGGTAAGTATCCTATCATTTTTTCATATATTGGCAAATTTTCTTCTCTTTGAGTACAGATTAGTTTTTATAGTTGAACTTTTTTTTTTCCTCTTGCTGACAAAAGATACTTCTGAACATTTTCTTCTTAGTTTAATTCTGGAGACTACATTCTTATCGTGCGTCATTAATCCAAAAGTGATTTTATTAGAAATCATAAATTCAAAGGAATTAATCCCTTCAGCTATACAGTTTTTACCAAGTTGGATAAGATATATGCTGCACATAATTTTGTGAAACTGATTATGTTCTTTTGTACTTACTAAGTTGATTGCTACTGAAATTTTCCATTGTTAATCATAAGAATGGGATGAGAATGATGTTCTATTGTTATACTAGATTCAAACAAGTAAAATGTTCAAGTCATGCCTGACACAAGACAGAAATGGATCTTGACTATAGAGAACTAGTACTGCCTTAAATTGTGGACGAGTTAAATCCAATTGATCCTGTATTAATCTGGTTGACTAGATTATTAACTAATTTCTTCCTTTTACCAAGTAATTACTTGTTGAAGTACAAAGCATCATGATTGGACTAAAGTTATCTGAGCTTGATCCAAATAAGCTAGAATTTCACCACCCATCAAATAAAGTTGAACCTATATGTTAAGTTGATGGTGGCTAGGGATAGCATCAGTTCGAGCATATCAAATGGTACTAAAGCAGCATTTGTATGAGACAAAGTGGATTTGTCCTATATTTTTCCAAAAGCCATTTGGATATGTGGTCAATATGTTTTCTCACTGGAACATGAGAACGTTATGGGTTTCATCTAATGGATTAACTTTAAAGTTTTATGCTTTTGAGCATATCTAATGTTTTCTCACCGGAGTGATGGTAAAAAAACCTGATTTGGCACATGCATAACTTGCCAGGATAACATTTACTCTGGATGCTAAGAAATTTGAACGTGCTCAAGTCAATTTAGAATGAATAGGCAACCACCTATCACACATTCACTTGAAAGGAAATGTACACTTGAAGAAATATATGGTTCCACACTTACTTGAGAGCTATGTTACATTATCATTCTTAAATGTATTTAAATATTGTTATCAATTTGAGAATTTGCAACATGTGACATTAGGAAGCTCTTGTTTAACTCGTTAGTCAATGGACTTAGGTTAGAGATTCAATTAGATATTGGATTATCCTCACTAAAAATAGATGAAGTCTATTATAAAATTATAGTAATAGAATACTATGTTGAACACAAGGAAATTATTGGGACTGATGATGTAGTTAGAGGGGAGGGTGAATAGTGATTACATTCGACCTTGATTGTTGTTTGTATGTGCTTGTCTACAAATAGCTATACGTAGTAGAAATAAATAAATAAATATGAAAAACATAACAAATACAGAGACACCTCAATTTTACATGGTTTGGAACTCCCAACTTTTACTCCATGGCCTAGAACCCTAGCGTGAGCATCACTATACTTTCTCCTTCTCAGACACCTTTTAGAGGTAGAGAAACCTCTTACAATTTGTTCTTTATAAGCAATACAAACCAAATATAAATATACAAGTGAAAGAAAAAATATCGAAACAACTAATGCTTATCCAGTCGATTTTTGTAGTTGAGTTCTGAACTTTTTATTCGCTACTATAGTATCATTAGTCAACTGATTACGATCAGTCAAGTTTCAAACTCTTTGTTCGCTCAAACAGTAATATCAGTTGACTGCTAACCCTATTAGTCGATTGATCACACTTGAAATCCTTGTACACTCTCGAACTTTGGGTTTACAATTTATTAGTCGATTGTTGTACCTTGTCAGTCAACTAATACTTTAGTTTCAATCCTAACCGAGGCTAAACTTTTGC